>CM030897.1:19258636-20662490 GCA_018136845.1 Heterotis niloticus
AAGAAGTTTTGTCCAACCTGATCGCTTACAGGGTAAAACACTGGTTTTAACACTGGCTCATATAGTGTCATACTTTTCAATTAACATTTATACATATAGCAGTTGTTTTGCTTCAGTGTGACACTTCAAGAGTAGGAAGTTTGCTGAAGTTCTGTTGGATGTGGATCTTGTCATACAAGTGACAAATAGGAAAATGGATAGATAATCCTTCAAAACTTGTTAATATGTCTGGACCTGGGGAGGGAAATGGTTCTGAAACATGAATTCTGGGAGCGGTCTTAAATGCTGGAAGGGATTTGACATTTTTTATTTTATTTATTTATTTTTTAAGGATAAAGGGAGCCCATTCTAACATATTGTTGCGAAAATCTACAAAAAAAGACCCCACACCTCACTGTGAACAGGACCACCAAGAGGCCGGTGGTGGATAAGCACGGTGCTCTTGCTCTTTACTGTAGTCTTGTAGAAATTGGACCGATGGTTGTTTTGTTTCCACATGACATTGTTTTACCATTTCCGTTTTACCTTCTCTTGTCAACTGCTGTCTGTCCTGGTGAATGTGCAGTCAGTAAAGCCAATGTAGGCCTTTCTAGGTTAAGGGTGAGGTCATGCAGGCAAACAGGCTGTACGTTAACCATTTGGGAGACTGCAACATTGTTTCTGTTGGTCCCGCTGGAATTGACCTGAGGAATTTACCTAGCTGTTGTGGTTAATGCACCCATCTATACTGCCACTCCATTTTCAGCTACCAGTCCTATATGCTCTCCTCCACGCCCAGTGCTAAGCACTGCAGGGTTGAGCAACGTATGCCGAGAGGTAGTGGCTGCAAACGTATCTCTCCCCCCCACCCCCCACATTGCCACGGCAGCAGCCGTCAAAGGCTTGAAGTACTTCCAGAGAGCTTCCGGAGCTCCTGTGCATGCCTTCCAAGGTCCTCCCTCGAGGAATATCAGCGGCTGCTTCCAGCGGTCCCCCCGCCTCAAAGTCACGTCATTCCAGGAAAAGGCTTCTCTGTTTGTTTCCTCCGTAGTGCTGCGTAGCCCAGAGGAAGTAGCGACTCCGGCTTGACGGCTCTTCCACACTCTCCCTGAAAGGTGATAGTTTGACCATCCACAGGGAGTCTGTTCGTGACAAAAAAAAAATAAATAAATAAATAATAATAAAAAAAAATGACATTTTAATTTTGGTTAAATTTGTTCAGCTGAGGCCTTACTCCAATGCAGTTCACTGTTATTTATCCCATTATATGGCTGGGTAACTTTTACAGTTACGAATTTCAGCTGTGTTCCTCACTTACGGATACTGCAGCAGGGGGTAAAACTTGAACCTGAGTATTTTTCTCCTTTTAAACACCCCCCCCCCCCCCACACACACACACACACACTTTGTCCTACCTTGAGTACGTTCTCTCTCGCACACGCACACATCAACACAGGAGTGCTTGCTTCTGAACCTTGCCTCCATAGTGTGCTGTGACCCTGGCTGCCCGACCTGGAAGCATTGCAGGTGACGGCTTCCTCCTGTGTAACAACAGACCCCCGTTATGGTTTCCTAAAGAAAACAAGGCCTGGCCGGCAGTAACCTGAGCCCTATGGCAAATGGGCTGGGCTGGGGTGGGGAGGGGAGGTCTGTGAAGGGAAAGACGCAAAGCAACATGGTTAGAGATGGAAACAATGGTGTGGTAAGATGCAACATCTGCATGCTATTCATAGTGTATCATTTTCATCACTTTAGCAAAAACATTTTGTTCTTGTATGCCTTTCATCAGTTATCTGGACTGAAATTTAGAGTTTCCTTGGCCACCTGCATATTTTTTACATAAACTTACATTCTTATTACTGAACATTGTCACTGTTGTATAGTGACTAATACATGCATAAACCTAACCTGGGTATCCAGTTTTCAGTTGACATGTGAATGCGTCACAGAAGTTTAATATTTACATTTATGTAGCTGACTTTTTGTCAAAGGGGCTTACAACTTTAACTTGCACTGATTTACCCATGTGTACAGCAGGGAAATACTTGACCAAGAGTACTGCAGCAGGAGATGTGGTTCATACATGGATGGATCCTTCAAATGAAACATGAAACCATCTTTTGACCCAGATCAGTTTCTTAGATCAATACACTGAACTGTTTTAGATATTTGAAATGTGGATGAAGAAAATTTGGAGGCAAAATTTTATTAATGTCTGTAGGAATACAAATGTAAACACACAATTCGTTTGTTTTTCCTGGAGATCTATATTTATATATTTCAGTGTCATAGATCCACCCAAAGTGCCCATCCTTCATTTCTAGAGCATATACAGGAATGTGTTCGCTGCATTCTATCCTTTCCCAGAGTCTTGTCTGCTGGTCCCCTGCTCAGGCTCCCTCCGGCTGGGACGTCTACTCATGTTTCCCATTCCACGGGCCGGGAGCCCTGGTGGGCCGCACTCTAATCGCATTCCGGCCGGCCCGGCAAACGGCCTGCCCCGCATTCCTCACTCATGGGGCCCTGTCTCCTGAGCCGCTTAGTTTGAAGGGAGACGGGGCCCTTCAAAGCCTTTTTTCGGAGGCGAGGTGTTGACGGCCGCTGTCCTCCTGAGGTTGGTAGTTGAGGGGACGAGGTGTGGTGGTGGTTGTGGGGGGGGTTGCCTATTCTCGTGTGCCCCGCGCTTTGAGGGAGCGGTTCTCCATCTTTTCTCCTGCGGCCCTTTTGCCTTCTCTCAGCATTAATCATATCCTATTAACTCCCACGTTAGCTTTGTTTTACGCCAAAGGATTAGAGCTTCAAAAAAAAAAAAAAAAAAAAGCTGGTGTCCGTCTGCCGGTGCCAGCCCTCCCTCACTTCCCCCTGCTCTGCTGCCACTTTTCCACTAGGATAAATTAATAAAATGTGAAAGGGCCAGAGTGTTACAAGGATCTGGAAATGTATGACCAAGCAGCGCCCTTCATGGATAGGTCTTATTAGGGGAAATGTTATATTTTGTGAAATTTATTCAATATTAACTATGGACTTGTGCTGTGGTATGTTGGTAACTTCTTCCAGTTGAAACAAAAGGCTATTCTGATGCTTCTGCCATTGAGTTTTGTTTTGAATTTTTTATTTATTTTTTGGCCAGGTTTTGTCTGCTAGTAAGTTTGGAAGGGGATCATTTCACTTTCAGGGTGTTTCTTAAGCTTTAACAGGCAGGAACCCTTTACCTGCCCAACAGCTGGTATGTTTAACTGTTATGCTATCCAATTCTGCATCCTCATAGAGAAAGAAGTAAAAGAGCTGGTTAAAAAACTGGAATGGCAAACAAGAAGTTGCAAAAGAATGTGCAAAATTGGTAGTAGTTCCCAGCTTGGGTCTTGCTGTTACACTTTTGGGCAAGGTTTAAAACTCGCTGAGACACAGTCTTGCTGAGCCTTTGCCCTGACATTAAAACCATCCATTCCAGAGCTTTGCCGTAGCCGTCGGAATATTTTAACGGTATCGAGTGTCCTCCTCCACTATTTGAAACTACAGCCCTTGTTTGCTTATGCAGTTACTGTGACGACCGCTGTGGGGGCAATGAGCCTTTGCACACGCGAACGGCCTCCTGACCAGGCCTTGCTGTCCACACTGGTCCAGATTCTTTGCTCTGTCCAAATAGTTCGCCTCCCTCCTACAACCAAGCCACCACCGCAGGGTGGCCGTAGAGGGAGTTCAGAGGTTTTTGCAATGGGCTGTTTGACTGCGGCCTGCAGCTTCCCGCTGAGATCCAAGGGGCTGAATATGTGCACTACTCCATATTTTAAAGTCAACCATGGGCTCAGGGCCCCTTTAAGTTTTTCGGTTTACTCTTTCCTCCCTCCATCTCATTTGATGAAAACGTATACACGAGTATAGTGGAGACGTTGTAGTTCTACAAGATATTTGCAGCCAAGTTGAGTTGGGAAAGCCATGGTAAGAGCTGGTAACTTCACAACTTGTCATTTGAGCAGAGTGGACAAAGGAGAGGAAGTTCCCTGTGCCCCTCCCCCCAAAAACCTCAACAGGACCTTTATGAGATAATATTACACCGTGAATGTTGACTCCACCTGTGGGTCTCTTCCAGCTGCTCTACTGTAATTGTATCCTCTCTTCAAGGCCACCAGCCCCTTTGAAGCTATTTCCAGTGCTTGGAGTACAGCAGGAGATGTCCAAAAAAAAAAAAACAACCACTCCACATATAGTGTCACTTTTTCTCCCTTCAGTTGAAGGGGCACGCAGGGCATTGTTCATTTAGCACCTACAAGTTCCTCTGACTCGTAACTCAGCCGTCCATTGGGGTTTTTTTTTTTTTTTTTTTTTTTAATGTTTGTCCACACAGTCATGCCCTTCACCCATGGCAGTGTTTCGGCAACTGTCTGCTGTCACTCTTGTGGGAATTTCTGGCAGATCAAGGGTGGCCAACTCTGGCATACAGGGGGTTGAGTGAAAGGGGTTCAAAGGGGTGCCAAGCGGGATGCCGCCGAGTTATCTTGCATGTGTGTCGGATCATTCTCCTTCCCAAGCGGCAGCTGACAGCAAGTGTGACACATCACTTGAGGTGCATCCCTGAAAGCTGGAATGAATTTTACAGGCATACAATTGGGGGGTGGGAATTCTACTGTCCAGGTGGCACAGCCTTAAAAATCTTAGCGGAAACTGCTTTACTGTTAACTGGTCTGTGCCGTGATGCGAGTTATTTATTACTTGAAGAAACACTGGTCTTTAGGAAGAACAGTTATTCATGCACTTCATGCCTGCTAATTCTTCCTGTTTGGCAATGAATTAATTGGTTAAAGCATGTGGTTGTATTGGCCTCGGAGGATTACTTTGTCGAGCTGACCCTGTATCACTTTGTCATATGCACCTCTTGGCTCTGTCTGCACTGGAGTTTCATGGGAAATTTAATGTAGGAGTGTGCTAAAGTGAGAATTTGTCAGGTGAATATTAATTTTCTTCCTCATTGAAATTTTAATACACATTTAATTTTTTGTGGCTATTTATGGAGTCTTTTTTTTTTTTTTTTTTTTTTTTTAATAAATATTTATTTATTTATTTATTTAGTGGCCTTTTGAGGACTCAAGACTGTACCCTTTGTGATGCTCAGAACCAGATTCTGGATTGGCCATAGGGATAAGAACCATGAAAGTGCACCTGAAGTGTACATAGGACAATTTTATTGCTATGCGGATATAACATAAATCAGTTTTGCCTTTTATAGTATAATCTTGTAATCATGGATAGTGGTGACAAAATAGTGATTTCTGTTTGATACACCAGTCGAACCAGTGAAATTTTAAGTCGTATATTTTGTTGATGTATTGGGTCTACAATTTGGAATTAAAATATTCCATGTTACGTTAAGCGTATGTGAGTGTGTACAGTATAGTGTAAATATTTGTAGCTAGAAACCTAATAAGCCAATGACTGTATAGAATTTTAAACTGGCAAAAAGCAACTCAAACATGGTTGGTGCTGATTTCACATGTACAATTTGTCATTTTTGTTGCCTTAAGTAGTTTCTATGCAACTTTTAAATGTTGCATGTCATTTTAAGGGAATGTACTTGGGGGTCCTGAGGCATCCCTGTGCCAAGATAACTTAAGCATGGCTGTGCCCAGCAGTTGGGTCAGATTTTTTTTTTTTAATTAATTTATTTATTTTTTAATTTTTTTTAAATTAACCCCCCCCCCCCCCCCTTTTCTGAAAGCCCTCTGAGACATGTGGTCAGAGTCCAGGTTCTTAAGTGGTTAAGGGCCCAGGGGGCTCACTTGTGGCTTTGATCAAATATTTTCCTACCTCTTCTTGGCAGGAGGGTTTATTATCGCAGGAAATGGCTGACGGTCTCTGGCCCTAGGGTGGTGTCAGGAGCAGAGGGGCAAAGATTAAGGTCTGCCTCCACTCATGGCCTGGGGCATTAGCAGGAATTCCTGCTAGGGCCCTTGAACCTGGGAGCCCTGTGTAGGAACCCCAGTGCAATGTTTCAGTGGAGTTTCTTTGGCATGCAAGATCTGTGTGCTGTGATTATATTAAAATATTATGGAAACCATCTGTTACACTGAGTTGGGCATCATACTCAGTGTTGTGGTTTTATATTCTTTTATTTCTAAAAATGTTTTTTTTTTTTTTTTTACTTTAAATATTCTTGTGGTAGGTGGTGGTGACACTTTTTGCACATTGCATGTAGACAAAATACCAAGGTTCTAGGCATAAACTAGGGAAACTAATTTACCAACTGATGTTGAAACAAAAAATTGATTCTCTTATCACCTGTTTGTCAATTCTTCTGTAAAGTTCATTGGTTTCTATGAACAGAGATCTCTACAACTGCATAATTAGTATAAAATTACTGTTCTGTGTATAGCTTTATACAGTATATTTCTAATATATTTCTCTGTTACATACCTGCTAAAATCCTAGTCTGACAGTTTAGGGGCCAGCAACAATTTTGGATGAATAATTCACATCTATAATTCACCTTCATTTATTTATTTAAAAAAAAAAAAAAAAAAAAAAAAATATATATATATATATATATATATATATATATATATATATATATATATATACACATATATGTATATATTATGTGTATATGTATATGTAATATATATATATGTGTATATGTATATATTTTTTTAGTGTATTTATTTATTTATTTTTTGCACACTGCCCTCTAGGCTTTCACTGCCTGCACGCACTCTGTGGGTGCAGCTACTATGATGAAATGGGACGGGACTTTACTACCCTCACTGGAGCAGAGACTGGGTTTGTGATCTCCTCCTCCTGGAATCTGTTTCCACCAATGTTAACTCAAAAAATAACTACTACTGCAGGCAGTGGGTTGCTTGGTGGTTGGATTTGCTTACTTGCACTTGAAGGACTCAAGTTTGACTCCTACCTACAGCTGTTGTAGCTTTTTTTTTTTATTTTATTTATTTATTTTTTTTTAAGTGCTTACTTGAAATTGCTTCAGTAAAAATGTAATTTTTGTTATGGTGTGACTGGTCACCACAACTGAAGCTCATGGAGCACCTGAAGAGTGTTCTTCCCCTAGGCCTGGTCTGGTAGTTACTTCTCCCAGCTTAGTCCTCAAGTGGCCTGTCTGAAGGTCCACAGAGCCACCATTTCAAATGAGGAAGCAGCTTTTTGCAGAGATTGGGATAAGGGGTGTGGAGACATGTGATTGATATCTAAGGGGGTGAGGATGTGTAGCCGGTAACCAGGAAATGAGGATATTGGACATTGAAGTGGTTATTTGTTGAGATGATCAAAGGAACAGAATTATGCTGCTGACAAGAGGAATGACGAGAATTAGTGTGATGACTTGCATTTTGATTTTACTATATACTCTAAGAGGAGGACTAGAAAGTGTTTCCAAGAAGTAGGCATGTTTAATCCTATTACATCAAAATCAGGTCAATCCTTTCGTGTGTGTGTGTGTGTGTGTGTGTGTGTGTGTGTGTGTGTGTGTGTGTGTGTGTGTGGAGAGGGGGTTTGGTAGTGAAGGGATGTCCAGTATGGGCTAACAAAAAATATTAGTTTGACTTTTAAAAAAAAAAAAAAATATATATATATATATTTTTTATTACTCTTACATAGTTAAAAAATGTAACCTCTGAAACCCCTTCGCAAATGAAATGCATATAAACTAAAAGACAGCACGCTGTTCCTTTGTTACACTTGTGCCATAAAACTGCATTACACCCTACAAGAAATATAAATCTTCAAAGCATGAAATGGATCATTTTATTTGTCATAGACTCACTGCTGTGGGATTCTTCAATAGTTTATTTATGTTGGAGAGCCACAGGCCTGTAATGGCTCATTCAGGGAACCAACCAACATATAAAACCCACTGTGTGTGTCACTTCACATGTATAACACATGTATATAAAATTGCTTTTTATGGCCTGGATGGTGGTGTTGGGGGTTGGGCGAGTGCCTACTGGTGATTGTTGGTTCTATTATTACAAGCGGAGTTCAGATCACGACTGTGATTTCATTGACTTGGTTGCCTGTGTAGCCGATATCCATGTGAAAAAGATTGTGAATCGGGCTCCATCTCTATATTTCCCCACCTTACTGGATACAAAAGAAGGTGAGAAAGAGTAGAACAGGGAAAGTCACCTCCAGACACTGTTGCCAAACTCAATTGGACCCCCAGAGGAAGTCAAGCTGTGATTTTAGAAAGGAGATGGAGTATGGTGGAGTTGTTCCAGAGCAAAGCTGAACAAAAGATGAGATGTATTGTTCCCACAGCAAGAAAATAACCAGAACATTATTAAAATGAAATATCCCTTTGGCTCAAGAACATGCTGTATTATTTCAGAAAGCGCTTTGCTTTAAGTCAACACTGCAGTTTACCTTCCTGCACACAAGTTCAGCTGTTGGGTCAGCAGTGGGTCCTTTCCAGGATTTATGAACTGAGGAAATGGCTAATTAATATGGTATTTTTCAAAGTAAAATGAATAACCTATACAGTTGGTCCTCCCTACTTATGATCTCTGAAAGCTTTTTGCCTATACAAAGCTTTTTTGATAAACATTTATCTCCCCTAGCTGGCATACCAGCTCAAAAGCACCGATGTCTGATGGGTGGTGGTTTTAAAGTTAAGTGCTGCTTTAAGTTTATAGAAATATTAAAATGTTAAAGGCAAAAGTAAAACTTTTCAATGATCTCAATCCTTGAATATACAGTATACTAATTTTGAATCCATCAGTAAAATTCTACCTTTCTGGTTCAAAGTTCATGCACAGTTGTCTGCAGTTGAAGGTAATATACAAGTGACAAAAATCCAGCTTTTTAAAACATTTCATTCATTCATTCATTTATTTATTTATTTATTTATTTATTTATTTATTTATTTATTTATTTATTGTTTCCTTGTTGGTATTATTCAATTTTGTGAGCCAAAGGTAAGCACCACCACTCACTCACCAGGTATAGTGCTTTATTATTTATTTATTTTCCTCTTATGCTCCTGCTGTGGTATTCAGAATGTAAATGTCCTGACTCACTGGTGAGAAGAGCTGTTTGGGTTGCTGATATTTATATTACATTCATTTAGCAGACATTTCTGTAAAAGTGCAATTTCACCAACAGAGGGAAGCTGATGCAGATTCTTGGAAGTACCATCACCAAGTCCAATATCTTCATTTGTGCTGGAACACTTTACACAGACAGCCGCAAATAGAATTATTGCGAATCCCCTGGGATACTCATGGAATCTACAAACTCTTCAAGTAATGGACCAAGTTCATAAATAGGGGGCTAACTGTACTTTAGATATGTTTTGGGCTCTAATTGCGAATCTGTCATCTGTATGTTGACTAAAGTCTTAAATCCAACATGTCAGTTGCAGATCAAACCAAGTATTTAAATCAAATGCAATGTTCTGAGTTGTGGATATTTGCAACAAAGTTCTACAAACTTCAAAATTCTAAAATTCTGGGAGTACAAGATGGAGAGTGGTGTTGGGGATTTGTAGTCATCCGTAGTCCAAAGGCCACAGGGTGACTAGTGCTGCAAAGCCAAACTTTCAGGTGAGGGAGTGCGTGGTCACTTGGTTACTTTAGTAAAAGCAGACTAGATAAGGTGGGAACAGAAGTGAACTGGGTTTTGACTATCATTTTTCCAAGTTTAATCCAGTTTGGATAACAAACAGGCAAAATTAGCTGCTTATCAACCACATGTTGGCTTGCTGAGATTTGCTCCTTTTGACCAGGCTAAGGCTGCCATTTAACAAAGAACAAAAGGAATGGCTGAATAAGTTTTTCCGCTTGGGTTGGGGAATTTTACTAGTATGATTGAGTAATTCATTTAAAAAAAAAAAAAAAAAAAAGTCCTTGACTATTAAAGCTTTCAATAATGCCTATGGTGAGGATTTTGTGCCCTCGTAATGAAACGCTGTTGGAATTGTGTGCATCTTCACTTCTGCAAGTCCCACACACATAAGGAGCGTTGAGGTGGACACCAACGCTCAAGTTTATTGTAGTAGCCCCCCCACCAAAGAATGAGAACTACACTTTTCATGTGAATTCTTGACACGACAGAAGCCTGCTATCTAATCCACATGTCAGCTCACTAGTAGTAACTTCTGAGGTAGATGGCGATGAAATGCCTTGGAAGGAAATTGCCTTGGGATTAAATTCCTGCTTCTTCATACCCTTGCATTCCTACATTCCGGTGGGCATCTTTTAGATCATGCGAAATGGATGGACTGAAATAATGGAGCAAAATGAGCTAATGTGGGCTCTTATCTCTAATTATAGTGCCTCTACTTCTCTTGGGCCGAATGAGTCAGCGTTTGTCATGTCTGCCATCCTTGCTCGCGTAATCTTCTCTCCAGACATCCTCTGTCCTCCATGTGCTTTGTGTAGAATCACTGGGTAATTTACTAGCCTAAAGGATAAGAAGCTCCACTTAAGATGTTCTGATAGACTGTGACTGGTATGTGTTTGAAGAGGGAGCCTCAAAGCTTTTCTCATAATTTTATTTATTTATTTAAGCTTTAATACTTCAATCCAATCAGCTCTCCTAAGAGGTGTTAATGTTCTGGAGCTAAAATGGAACAAGTCGTTGCTGTCTCTGAGGTCTACATTTAAAGAAAAGTCTTAACTGTACAAAATGGATTATGTTTAATGTAGAACTTAAATTTTACACCGACATGCAAAGCTGTTGCTAGGTTTTTAAATATATGTGGTTTTGTTCTCACAGTGCTGTTTGTGATCATTTAAAATGTCAGCTTTGAGCACATGTTCTAATGAGGTGGCTTTTGGGAATTGTTCCTTGTTGCCTTTGGGTTATTCCCAAAGTCTCTGTTGTCTTAGTAACGTGAGCGCCGCATTCATGTTGCCATGAGTACTGAAGGTGCCGTTGTCTTGTTTCAGATGCACCCACTGGGACTGTGCAACAACAACGATGAAGAGGACCTGTACGAGTATGGCTGGGTGGGCGTTGTCAAACTAGAGCAGCCAGAATTGGACCCCAGTTGTCTCACAGTTTTGGGAAAGGTAAGACTGTCAGTGTCGCAGGAGAGCCCACCGGGCTCAAACACAGACGCTATGATGTGGGCCAAGACGTTAAATGCAGCAGCAGTTTTGATGTTGACGGATTTGACTGGTGTTAAATGTATTTGAAGCAAAGTCTGGAGCGTATGGGCCGTCAGGCTTTAGGACAGTCGGGTGCATACAAACCAATAAGACCATTTCTGCTTTCCCACCATTACACTGGCTTATAATACAGTATATTTGCAGGTGACCGGACATCCTAATGCATCGCAGTATATTTTCTAAAATTTCAAAGAAACGTCAAAGTAGAACATAAATTGTTTAAAAACAAAAAAAAAAAAATAAATCACAATTTCAATATTTGTAGTGTAAAATGTTTCCTCATAAACCAGTAAAATGTTGTTAAACATGTTCTCTAACAGTTCACCAAGAATTTATTTTCATGTCCTTCATTGTCATAGAATACATTTTCTGTTAATGTGTATAAAATGATGTGAAAACAGCATAAGCACAGGATGCAGCCCTATTCAGAAAACAGCTGAGATATGCTTGCAGTGCACCCTTGCTACCTTTCCTGGCTTGTTTCTGACAGTAGTTAAAAATCCCGAAGGACTTTCTGAAAGCACGAGTGTTAGAATAACAGCTCCTGGGTAATTGCATTTTAACTTGATCAGTTCTCTTAACAGTAAGTAATGATCCAAAACAAGGACTCACTGAGTATCCGGTGTCTATTGTGAACAACTTTTAAGTGTGCAGTTTCCATTGAAAGCATCAGAAAAGCCATCTGTGTAACTTTTGTTGCCAGTTGCTCCACTGCCTTCCATTTTTTTTTCTTTCAGTTAACACGTCTGACAAATACTACTTTGAAATTATATTTACTTCTTAAAATGCTCCACTGTGTTAAAGCAATACTTTTACATTCCTAACACCGTACATCCTCTTGCCCAGACTTGCACACAACTTAAACATTTTAGTTAACATTCATGCTTTGCACTTTGAACTTTTTTTTTTTGCTGCAGATTCAGAATGGCCTTTTGACTCAGTGAATTCAATGAAGATATAGAGAGCTGTTTAAACACCTTAAATCATTTATGCATAACCAGATTATGTCAAAATAATGTGTTTAAAAAAAAAAAAAAAAAACATACATTAGATTGTCCACCTGGGTAGTCACATGACTGGACCCCCCCTTCTCCCTATTAGTTTAGTTATATGAGAATGAATACAAGAACCTGGTCTCTGCTGCTCCTCCGAAAGCCAAGATTCCCACTTTTACAAATACTACTTTGAGCCAGACGTGGGAGAGGCTACCACTAGCTGGAGAGTGGAATGCTATTCCTGTGAAGTTGGGCAGATGCTGAAAGCAGGGTTTTTGCCTGCACAGGTAGTGGTTCAAAAGCAAAAAGGGACAGCATGACTGCTCACAAGCTTGCTCTTTGAAGGCAGAACTTCAGGTAGCTGCACAGGTGGGTGTAGATGGGTAATGTGGATAAGAACTTTATTAATCCCAAAGACAAATACACAAGGCTTAGCAGCATGCATGCAACAGTGCAATGTCGAGACCAATATGGGCAAAGAGCAACATAGGAACAGATTTACAGTAAATGGCACTTTCAGTTGAGTATGTAATGATAAACAAGTGGGAAATGAGGACTAAAAAACAAAATTAGTCCATTCAGGCACTGTGGATGGAGAGGGGGATACATTATTCTGGAAGGACCTACTTTCTCCCTGGGTAGAGCAGGTGGGCAGACCTTGTCCAATCCATCTTTTTAAATTAAGAGACCGTTGACCAAACTGGAGCGCCAGCTGGAAAACAGATTTATGATGATGTTGCCCCAGCTTCCCCCTGCCTGCCCCATTTTGGGGATAAATCTGAGGCTCATATGCTCCCTCCCCCAGCATGCCCAAGCTGGACAAGTATTTTATCAAGATGCCTTGTGTGTTTTAATTGTATGCACTTCGTGTCCCTCGTCGGCACCCAAGCTGTGGTCTCATTTATTGTAAAAGTGTTTTTTTTGATGGAAGGAGGTCAGTTGCTCTTCCTTTAGTGCTTTTGCCCTGCAGTCCTGCGAACGGTCAACTTTTATGCTGGAATTTTACAAATAAATTACTGGGCTGAAAATGAACTACACGCCAGAAGTTGCAAATATTGATTCAAAATTATAATGGTGTGAATGTTTTTAAAAATATGGGACAGGACTTTGTGTCGGGCAGATTTTTTTTTTTTTTTTTTTTGTTCTCCCTCCTACTTTTTTGTGTCTGTGGAATGCTTTTGGACATGATCTAGATTACAGCATCCGCAGCCTCATTAGAATAGACAAGAGTTTCTTTTTTAAGGACTGAACTATAATTAGAGGAGGAGCCATTGTTGCATCTCCACAGGCTGCCCTGGGGAAGGACGCAGCTGGAGGCCCCACTCCCAGCCTCGATCGCCAGACATCCTCTGTCTGGCCCTGCCATCTCGCGCCAGGCTAGGATGGGCATCTTCCCGCGTCCCTGTCGATGCTGGCCCCTGCCTGAACTTTTGCTGACAACCCACACATAACCCACCCTCGCCTTGTTTACTAAAAAGGGAGGGTGGGATTCATCCCCCTGCTGTGGAGCTTTTTTGCGATCTCCCATGGGCTAGGGGGACGGACGGCTGGCTCGAGTGGTGTGTGAGTTTTGGATGGGGGGGAGACATAGCACGGGGAAGCTGAGAACAGGCGAGGACCGGAATGTAGCGGAATGCTGGCCCTCACCATATTCGGGAAATTGCTGGGGTGATGTTGACCGATAGGTGAACTCCTTCTCTGCGTGGTCCTCAACCACAGAACTGCAGGTGTCATGTCCATGTGCGTTTGCAAGTGTGTGAGAAATTGATATTGTTTCCCACTATGCTCTGAGCATTGTGCCACAATTTACAATGGATACTATTCCAAATGAACAGTATGGCATCTGTAAGTCAAGCTTCTGATAGTGGTAGGTATGTGTATGGTCTTTTTGTGTGGCACATGGGGAAATAATAGGGAATTCTCAGGAAATGAGACCTGTTTACTTGTATCACCCTCTATGCCAAACTAGACCATTTGGCTCCCCTTCAGTCAGAAACTCCCAGGGTACGGAACTGGCTTTGCATCTGCTGCCCATGCACCACCATTTACATGCTGCGGGGTGGCAGGAAGCTGTGTCCAGCATTCCTCATGAAGCTGGTTGGGGTGGGTGATGTGATGCTCCAAGTCTAGCAAGCGCATGATAATAGTAACTGAAGCAGAGTGGTAAATATTTAAAAAGGACAAAAGTGCAGATGCAGTGCACCACCATGTTTTAAATACTCTGAGGGGAAAATTAAACATCATACTCAAACAAATGTGTCTGCGCTGTATTGGCACTGCTCAAATGCATTCGGTAAGGCTAAGACATTTTGCTCTCTGAAGTTGTTTACTAGGAAACTCAGTCCGAGCAGCTTTAATGGTTATTACACTGGTTTTACAATGATGCCCACCAAGCTTCACCTCGGGAAATTTAATTTTTGTAGAAATGTAGCTGTGTCGAGCCAAATCTGTTCTTGCCACCTTTTCAAGTATGAGTGACTCCTGCAGGGTCCGTACCGTCTCATACGACAGTTGCCACATTCGACGTCTTCCTTTTTTTTTTTAAGCATATTTTTTTGTTTTAGCTTAAAAATGTGTCCTACTTTTGTAGGTAGGTTGACTGCAGCTTGCACAGACAGAAAACAATGGAGCCTACTTGTTAGCTAAAGTAAAATATGATTTCAAATGAATGCAAACAATTTTTTAAGTATGAGGGGAAACTGCAGCTCAGTTACCTTCCCTTACATCCATACCACTTCATGCCAGAGGGAGCTTTAACAATAAAAAATGGTTGTTTACAGACTTAAAGAAGCTGTTGAACTTTTAATCACCCATTACAATGGGAAATTGGCTGCAGTTTTTTCCACCATAATTCAGCTGAAGCAAAGAAAAGATTAAGAGGAAGCGTTTGCTTGTCGCTTTGCTCATGGGATGGCCCCGCATTTTTTGCATCACACTACCTCTGCCTTTAAAAAGTAGATGGAAAAAAGTGTGTGAGAAATTTGGGGCTGTTCCTCCCCATCAGTCATTGCTTGTGGTCTTCCAGTAATACAAATGCTCTGATGTTCATCTGTATGTGTGGATGATGTCATGAAGCCAGCAGTTATTTTCCCCCTATGGCCAGTGCTGTACTGACTATATTAAGGTCCGTGCATTCATTTTGTACAATTGTATATCAGAGCAAAGTAACAGATGCACACGGGGCCATTTTGTCACAACTTCAAATGAAATGTATTTGGACTTTGGGAGGAAATGCACACAAATATGGAGAGAATATGTGGAGAACATGTTAAGGGGTTTAAAAATTACAGTATATTTAACAAGCTTTTTTCAGTCTTAAAGTTGGTAAGAGTCCTAGAAACCACTATCTTTTCATTGTTAAAGATGTCAGGCCGTTGGACGTACTTTTGACTTATGCGGGAAGAGAATCGAATGTCAAAACATCTCCGATCACAGTTCTGTCTATCAAACTTACTTTTCCTGTGTTAATTTTCTTGCCTTTTGCTTTTTTTACAGACCTAGAGTTAACTTTCTAGAACTGTGGATGGAACTGCATAAGAATAGATACCATGCTGGCTTTTGTCTGTGCATACATTTTAAAAAGCTACAGCCAGTCTCTATCATGGTCAGCAGAAGACTACTGAATGTGTATCTCTGCTGGTTAAGATTAAAGTCCAGGGGCTTTGAAGGGTGGATAAAAAGAACCGATTGAGTTGCGGGAGAACTTGTTTTAGTTGTTCACATCATCTTGGTAACCAGTATTATGCACGTAACTGTCGGTGCTGGTAAAGCAGGTTTACATAAATTACTTAAAATTTTAAGCTTCCAGCATGTGGTGCATTGAAAGTGCCAACAAATAAAATCGGCAGGTCAAAACCGGTTCTGCTACATCAAAGGTGAGCATTTCTGTTTTATTGGAACTGAAGCGTTCCCTCCTTAATGAAATTGTTCAAAGAACCTTTTTTTGCCATTAATAAGCCTGAAATCATCATTATTGTCAGCGATGACCTGAAGGAATAGCCAACCATGGCAAATATTTGTCATGGTGCAGATAGAAAGGTAACTAGTTGGATGATAGCAGATTGATTTGTCAGAATAATCTTAGCCATGTTCATTTGTATATTGGCTATAAAGTGTATTTCTTTGGTTTTTGCATGTTTTTTTGTTTATTTTTTGTTTATACAGACTACTTTAGGGGAGTTGTCAAGGGCTTGTATTCATTTTGTAGTTAAGTAAATAAAAATGCTGACTGAAAAAAGCAAGCTGGTGGAGACAATATGATGCTCTAATTGTCTAAGTTAGTTCTGGAGAAAACCACGACTAATATTTTGTTTTGGGCCAAGGTCTGAGTTCGGTTTACCTGCTCATCCTGTGTCTGCATGGCTTTCCACTGGGTGACACTTTCCTTCCACAGTCCAAAGGTGTTTCAGATGAGCGGATGACTTTGAATTGCATGCTTGTGTGTGCGCGTGCGCACATAATTGAGTCTGTCTGCTGCCTTGGCCAGGGTGTACCTTTTCTTGGATGGCTTGTGAATCACCACACACCTGTATTTGACATCGCAAAATATTATTGGTGTACAGATTCTGATATTCTTTAACTGCAAATTGTTTTATTGTCGAAATGGTTACATACACACAAACACACATTTATGGGATATGTTAGGCAGGAAGTGAGTAGTCAGTTGTAGAAGTTGATGTGTTGGAAGTAGGAAAAATGGGCAAGGGTAAGGATCTGAGCAACTTTGACCAGGGCCAAATTGTGATGGCTAGATGAACTGGGTCAGAGCATCTCCAAAATACCGGTAGGCCTTATGGGGTGTTCCTGGAATGCGGTGATTTGTACCTAAACCAAAAGTGGTCCAAGGAAGGACAATCGGCAAACCGCCGGCAGGGTCATGGGCACTCAAGACTCATCGACGCACACGGGAAGCGAAGGCTAACCCGTCTGGTCCAATCCCACACCAGAGCTACTGTAGCACAAATTGCTGAAAACCTTAATGCTAGCCATGATAGAAAGGTGTCAGAACACATAAGTTGCTGTGTGTGGGGCTACGTTGCTGCAGACTGGCCAGAGTGCCCATGCTGACCCCTGTCCACTGACAAAAGTGCCTACAATGAACACGTGAGTATCTGAATTGGACCATGGAGTAATGGAAGAAGGTGGCCTGGTCTGACAATCACATTTTCTTTTAGATCGTACGCTATATGAAGAAAGCAAACTGGTGGAGACTATGATGCTCTAAGCAATGTTCTGCTGGGAATCCCTGGATCCTAGCATTCACATGGATGTTACTTTGACACTTTTACCACCCACCTAAACATTATTGTAGACCACGCACACCCTTTCATGGCAATGGTATTCCCTGATGGCAGTGGTCCTGTCACACTGCAAAAATTGTTCAGGAATGGTTTGAGGAACATGACAACGATGCATTGGTCTCCAAATTCACCAGATCTCAATCTGATCGAGCATCGTGCTGGAATAACAACTCCGATCAATGGAGGCAACTTACAAGGACTTAAAGGATTTGCTGCTAACGTCTTGGTGCCAGATACCACAGGACACCTTCAGAGGTCTTGTGGAGTCCATGCCTCAGCGGGTCAGAGCTGTTTTGGCAGCACGAAGGGGGCCTACGCAGTATTAGGCAGGTGGCTTTTTTTCGTGTGTGTGTGTGTACTATACAGTACATATGATTTTATCTGTATGTAAATAAAAAGTTGCCTTTCAAGAGAATTGATTTTAAGATTTTAAACTGATATAGAGCTTTCAGCATTTTCTTGAACTTTTTTTGCTTTAGGGCATTACAGTTTACACATAGACTTGAGATCTGCAAGATGTCAGCACACAGCTATGGGGCAAATGAGATGGCTTGAGGTTGGTGTTTCTGGTAACTGTGAATTGACGACTTGCAAATTTTTAGATGCAAGTTACATTTTCCCTTCAGTCTTGAGTGCTTGTACAAAGGGCCTCTTATGAGTGAAGCCTGCACTTTATTAACAAACGCACACCCGCTAAATGTCTCTGCAACCTGCAATATACCCAAAACCAATGAACAAAAATTATTTTGAAAATTAATAATTGAACTGTACAATAAATGAGTGAAAAGTCAGCAAACAGCTAACCCATGGGCTCAGCTTGTGAGGAAATGAAGAATGAGGAAGGGTGATGTCTGTCAACCATAGAACGTTCAACTACAGTTCTAACATTAACATTACTGGCATTCTGATGCCATTCTGATGTCTGAGGTTTTGCTGCCTTTCGTGAATGTAGAGCTTAAACTTGCGCAGCCTCACATCTCAGGACAACTAACCGTAAAACTTGGGTGACCTCGGAATAAGAGGAGGAAATGAGTTGTGATCGCTATGCCGCTTCGTTGTCGTTCAACGTTTGGCTTGTTCTTATCAGCAGACAGTGGGCCAGGGGCCAGTCTGTCATATTGACCGTGTGGTCATTTGTGGTGTCTTGCTGCTTGGCAGAGAGGAGCCATTAGCTGGCTATGACAAGTATGGCCGTCTGCTTCCACTACTGTAATTGGACAGCAGGGGATTCAGAAATTACAGGCCTCTCCTTACTGGGAGAACGTTCGTCTTCCGGTCCCTGGGGTTACTGGGGCCGCGTCTAAATGGCATGTGGCTGGTGTGCCTTCGAGTGAATGGCTTCTACTGTATAACATCAAATAAAAGTTGCCTCAAATCCCTTTTGTGTAAATATAACAGGATAATTGAAGGCCCACAGTTGTCCTTATATAGCTCTAGAAGAATGCTTTGTTCAATGTTTTCATAGTATTTTTACTACAATATACGTAGATTATAGAATTACTGTGTGCACTTAAACGTTATGGATTCTTTTTTTTACATCTTGTCACTATTTTGACTGTTTAAGTGTAAGTTTGAATGTCCAAATGTCACAAAACGGTGTTTTGGAAGCATCGACCTAGAACTTTTTTCACCCCCACCCTTTTTTTAAATAGTTTCTCACGTTGCTTCTAGCTGCGCTGGCGAGAGGACTGACTCAGGGTTTATATTTGCACGATGAAGCTTTGAATAATCCAATTGGCCAAACTGACAAAAGGGAACCCATCCCCCGCCAGTGACACACCCTCCTAAATAGAGGGGGGAAAAAATCCAAAGCTTAGGAAACAAAACCTGCATCACGGGTGCCCTTTTCACGTCTGCCCCAACTTGCCGATATTATCTGGCCGGATTTTCCTAGCAGGGTGTCGGAGGTCTGCTCGCCAGGCGGGAGCGTCCCCTGCGCAGCCTGCGGTTTTGTCCGTGCGGCCCAACAATGCCCGGCCGCGCCTTGGCGAGTTGGAAACCCACTGCGATGGTTGCCATGGCCACTGGGAAGCGCCCTCCGCCATGCGGCTCAAAGTGAGCCGTCCCCCGGGCCGAATTACCCAGCTCTGAATGGGAAGCAAAATGACCATTATTAAAGCTCGCTGGCCGGGCCCCTGTTCAAAAAAGGAGAAGAAAGGACTCACGCGGTCTTAAGACTAAAGCAGGAGCAGGGAGGGGGGCGGGCGGCACAGGGGAATGAAAGGAAGGGAGAGTGCTGGGCCTCAGAGCAGAGGTAAACTTTTTAGGAAATAGGCTGATAATCTTCAAACGGATCGCAGCCCCCCCTCCAACCCCCCCTCCCTCCCTGCCGCACATGAACTTTTCAACTGGCAAACTCGGCTCAAATTTAAATTTTGTTATGCACGCGCTGTTTTTGAAGTGCAAAAATACTCTCGACAGCAGAGGTAATCTGGGTAAAGTTTGCTTTATAATTTGATTTTTTTAAATTTTATTTATTTATTTCCCCCCTTCCCTCTTCTCTCTCCCCCTCCCCCCCATCCCTGGGAAGGAGGGATCAGAAGGGGGGGGTGCTTTATTTGGGCGGCAATACAGGGCCTTTGATGGGGGGTGGCGTGGGAGCATCAGACCCCCCCCCCCCCCAACACCATCTCCAGTTCTGCTGCCAGCAGGTTAGTTACGCTCTGCGGTCCCCGGTACGCCTTTGCGGCACAACCCCCCGCCCCCATGCATATGGACTAGGGGGTGCGCCGGAGCACTGCGTTGGAGTAGTTTGTGGCCAGCTGTGACCTGATGGTGTGAGTTGATGGGGGGGAGGGACCAGAACTTGGGCACACCTGGCGGGGGATGAGAAACGGGTCTCCCTTTATGTGAAGCTCTCAGCCCGAGTGGGCGTGGCAGGCGGGGATGTGTGGGCCAGGGGTCACTTACATTCAGTTTTTGTTTCCCTTAAGGAGGAAAGGAGATTCCTGTTGTGGCTGCTCTGCACGTCCCTTTGGGGGTGGGGGGTGGTGGACCCCGGTGAAGCAGGAACGCAGCTAAGTAGCAGTGCTGGGTGTGGCCTAGCTGTGTGGTGCTATGGGGGGGCACCTTTAATCCATCCTCTTTTATTTGGGCAAATTAATGTATAGTTAAAGTACATTTAACATTTCGATGCTTATGTGACATTCGGTAGCACAAATAGTCTGAGCAAAAATATGGCAGGGGGCAAGAAATTTATATACCCTGTTATATAAATAGGTAAATACCTGTAAGCAGTAATGTCAGTTGTGAAAATTAATATACAACAGCTTAAGTTCTCAGCTGAACTCAACTTCCCATTGATGTTTAGTCTATACTCTTTATAATAATTTATCGTATTTTAAAACTTTGTATCCCCACCGCCCCTCATGAAATGGCTTTTCTTGAAATGGCTTTTGACACGGTGAGCATTGGCTTCAACATGTCCACACTGCTGGTTGGCGGTGAAATAGTCCTAGCAGGTATGAGCGCGGGGGATCTCCATCTCTGCTGAGGGGGTTAAACGCTCCACAGGAGGAGAGCGCTGCCTTCCCGAGACAGAGTCCTGACCTGCTGCTGTGTTTGCCCGGGGAGAACCACTCCTTTGCACAAGGGTTACCGTTACAAAGGGAGGCTAGACCACCTCCATGCAAGCGCTGTGGAGGGTGGGGGAGGAGCAAGAAGGTGGAACAGGTTGTCCTGTAGTGTAAACAGGCTCTGAAGCAGCTCATATGAGAACCTGCCACATATTGGCCTGTTGGCATCTAGCTCACATCCTTCATAATGTGTGCATAAATCACCTTTTCACTATGAAGGAAAATCACTCTTTCTACCTGTGAATGAAACTGAATAACCAGGCAGCCCCCCCCCCATTTGTTTACTTGTTTCTTTTTTTGGAAGGGCCTTGGTCTTAAATTACAATGATTTACCCATGTACAGAGTTGGGTAGTTATTACTGTGTTGGTTGAGGGTAAGCACCTTATTAAAGGTACTACAGCAGGAAGAGGGAATAAATCCAAACTACAGCTCTAACTACTATGCCACCTGCTGGTTCTAGTAAAAATTTAGCACAAAATTTTCTCATTCGACACATCAAAGGGAAACGAGCCTTCATGGCTGTCCTGGGATCTTCACCCTGATACCTGCAGGATCTGATCACTCCATACCCCCCAGAAAGAGCTGGGCACTCCTGGATGTGGAGAAGTCTAAATGTCTGTAGGTCCTTGAGTTTTGCTCTTTAGTGGAATGAGCTTCCTTTCTCCTTCAGTGCTGCTAAATCCTTTACAGCATTAAAGAGGGGTCGCACAGCACATCTTTCTCACCCACTTCTCAAAGTGTTCCTATAACCTTGCAACACCCCATCACCTCTATTTCTTATCAGTTCTGCGTGTGGCTCCACGTGGAGCATGCGCCAGCACCGATGGTGCTGTTGGACACATTTGCCGGACTTTGAGAATCTCCCTTTCTTCCTTAAATGCAGGTTAGGCATGCAAGTGTAAATGTGGGGCTTTCAGAGCTGGTACGTGATGCACCAGGAGAACCGTGCTGGAACCACCGAGCAGCGCACACCATCTACAGTAATTCCCTACCCCCTCTAGCGCCACACTTGTGTTTTAAAATCTGTCATCGGATTTAGTTTGTGCGAGCCATTGTTTTGCCACGGGTCGATATTAAAAGCTCCCTCTCCTTTAAGCTGTAATTAGCAGCACTCGACAGTATTTCCGACTGGGCAAGGAGAGTGATAAGTCCCCGGTTCGGCTAGCGCCGGTGCTATGCTATGTATTAGCAATGCTTTCATCTTATCAGCATCTCTGCCATACATGTCGGTGACTATTTTAAACTCTTCAAAGCCATCGGCTGGCACGGCGAAAGAGAGCCAGCGCCGCTTCCTGTTTCCGTGACCCGTTTCCCTTGTCGCTCTGGCAGGACACAGCCTGCCAGGCCCTACCACGTTCCTTGCGCTGGACACCGTGGTATGATTTTAGTGATTCTGATGCTGGATTTGCTGGATGCTGACAACATGGTATGTAGGGTTCATCAGCAGGAGGTACTTTGTGCCTCACCTGAGGTTTGAACCTGTAACAAGAATATGAAGGATATGGACTTCAGTAGTTTCATACCTGCACCTTTGAGGTGTAGTTGATGGCAGCCAGAAGGCTGCTGAACCTCAAATTTGGGGTTGTGACCACCATCACTTGTTGGTTACATGACGTTTGGTGCTGACAGTGATGTACCCGTTTCTACAATTGGGTATAGTTTACTGGAGGAATTTGGATAAAGTACCTTGGTTAAATAGGAGTGTAGTTTAAAGCTGGGCTCTAACCACTACTCCACCTGGTGCCCTAATGCTCATTTGTTTTGTGGAATCAGTTCAAGGTTTGGCTAAATGGAAAAGAAAATGAGACAAAATGAACTTAATAGAATTCCCGTCATTACGTCATTTCTCTTTCAATTCTGACCTAATGGCATGATATTATTTTATTTTTTTTATTTTTATTTTTTTTAATGACAAATTTCTTGAAGGCACAAAGGACTACAAAGGAAGGTTGGAGAAGTTTTGAGAAGCATGGGATTTTTTTTTTTTTTTTTTTTTTTGTGGAAAGCAGTAAGGTATTTTTGTGTGAAATGTGAAATTTGGAGTTTCTGTAACGCAGGAGTTGGGGAAAGCTTACTGAAGTTGTATTTTGCTGGAGCAAAAGTTGTACAGGTCAGATATGAAGAATAGTGAACTTGAACTCCAAACTGCGTTATTCTTCAAACCCCATGCACAGCCCTGAATGTCCATCCCCACAGATAGGTATCAGTCCATACAAGCACCATCTCTCCTGTTTTGCTACCTGCAGCATATTTGGTGTTGACATGAAACATAAGCCATTGCCTTGTGGTTATGAGGTTCAAATCCCATCTCCTGCTGTGGTTCCCTTGAAGAAGGTTCTGGTCCCAAACTGGTATGGGTGAATCAGTGGCTTACTGTCTAAATCTGAGTCCAAGTTGCCACTGAGAAAAGCCCCTTCTAAAAACAAATTAACAGTGATAATGAAGGAGCTGGGCACATGTAGTTAATGTTCAAGGTCCTAATTTTTGAAGGTTAGTTTTATTTTAAGGTTTTGACTTAATTTCCATCACTTGCCAGTTGCCCAGTTTTTTTTGGGGTCCCAACTATGTGTATTTCCTGCACACTGGCATTCCTCGACTGCGTGAAACTTGGATGTCAGTGTAAGACTTAATTACTGTGGCTTCATTTATTTATTTAAATTGTGTCCCCACTGGTTGTGGAAAGGGCCCCCCCCCCCACACACACACACAGAGGTGCCCCTCACACAAATTCATGGTGCATCTCAATTGTGTGACCTGTGGTTACACAACAACACTTGAATAGTAACGTTTTGTGGACGATGGCGGATGGATGGGGGAGGTCAGTGGGGTGGGGGTGGGAATAGAAAATATAAACAAGGGGGTGGGTGGGGTGTGAAAGGGTTAAACTGTTGAGCTAAAAGGAGCAAAAGGATGGTTGAAAGGGAACGCGGGGAGGTGGCACAAAGAGGAGGTGTGCGGTGTGGCCATGCGGGCAGCTTCGAACCGTCCTGTATGCAACCATGTGTCAAAACACAACCCCCCCCCCCCCCGCACTCCTGCACCCCCTCTTCCAGAAATGTAGGCCAAATCAACAAGCATGTTGTGTGGAGCCCCAGCATTCCCCTCATTGTTTGGTCATGTTAATTGTGTGGATGGAGGCGCGGGGGCTGTTAAACGCATGGAACTGATGCACAAAAAAAAGGGTCGGTCTGGATGTTTGAGAAGTTGGTCGTGGTTGTGAGGTTCAGTCCCTCAGCCCTCTGGGTCCAGAAGCTGAGCGGTTAGGCCCTCCATAAGAGCAACGCGCAGAATAAATCGTATGAGCGGAACTGTTTGATACTGAATGAAGTGCCAGGGCCGCCTTCCTGGATTTTCCAGCGCGGTCCCCATCAAGACAAACGGTCACTGCGTCTTGTAGCCGTTTATCCTCATTGAGGGTTCTGCCGATGAAGGTTGTTGACGGATGCCTGTGAGAGCAGTTTAACATAACTTTATTGTTTTTACAATAGAGAACATTTCCAAAACATTTCATATCCTTGAAAATAATAAAGTAATAATGTGACTGTATTACGGCAGTCATTCGCTACCAATTTGTTCAGACTCTTTTTAATGTAGCCATCCTTTTTGCAGTGTAATGGACTCTAGTGCCATCCAGGCTTTACCCTGCTTTATGCCCCATGGTTCTGAAATGGGTTCCAGACCACCACAACTCTACATACAAGTACTCACTGAAAACAGGAATTATTATTGTCTATGGCTGTATTCAGTCCTCTGATGTGGGCTACTGATACAAGGCAAAGACATTTAGTTGAGTCATCATATTCAGAGGAAAGACCATCCCCCCTGCACATTGGCCCAGTCCAGCGGAGCTGTAGGACCCTGTGTGGTCCTCTTCACCAAACCGCTTTGTACAGGGATACAGCTGGACTGAGGGGTAAACAAGGTCCAGCACTGCTGTCAAACAGTTTGTCAGTGTCAGCAGGACACAGCTGGATGTTGTGAACCGTCCTGGCTAAGGGACACATGGCCAGATGTGTCTGATGGATCGGTGCTGCTTCGACAGCTTCTGGGATCTCCTCTCAATGCTGTCGATGTGTGGAGAACATTGAGTGGCTGCGCTGCTGCCTGGATCTGGCAGAAGGCACATGTTGGATTAACCAGAATAGAAAAAGAACCTTATGGTTTGGCTCCCGAATGTGACTGTGGAGGAAGGAGGTGGATGTAGAGTATCTTCCCATTCTCTATCATCTGTCCCCAGACACGGCCAGCTGTCAAACAACCATCTGTGTTAGGACGACATTTTTGCGGATTTGGTGGTGAGGCCTTTTTGTGAAGTACTGCTGGTTTCTCCAGATCCTGAACAATGGAGAATCTCACCTGGTTTGAACAGTGCCTTAGGTGGAGTCCCTGGGTTGTATGAGATGGGAGCCTCCTGGGCCTAAAGGACAAACGCTGTGCCAATTCACAATTCAGTGATGCCTCGGGAGGGCTCCGGCCCAAACCGTCAATCAAGGGAGTGCAGGAAATTCATAAAAAAAACTTCCATCAGGTCTTTAAGAGCTTGGAACTAGTTGGTATTCAGGGTGCAGCTTGCTGACCAGGATCATTTTGGTAGAAAGAACTTATTGTGGGGGATAACCTAGTTAACCTAACCAGGGTTGAACAGGTCCTGACTTGTGAGCTAGGAGTGCTTGGGACACCTCTTCTGATCCACAGCATTCTAGATGCCCTCTTCACAGCTTCACAATTTTTGACCAAAATTGCCTTTCTATAGTCAATTTAAAGATCCTGGTGAATTTTATTACTAGGCTGCTCAATAATAATAATAATAATAATAATAATAATAAAGGCTGAAAACTGCTAATAGGCAGTTTTTGTGCACTAATAAATAAGCTGGGCTGTGTAAATAGGTAGGCTGAGTACTGATCTGCTTGCAGGTTCCTTGCTCCTTTCTCCTTACTTGATAGTTTAAAGAAAATGAACAAGTGCACCTTGTTCTGCTCGGACTCCTGGCTCCAAATGATGAACAGGTGATGAGAGCAGTCGCTCAGTCGGCCACTTTAGAACACGCGCGCTTTCAGCCATTTATCGTCCATTTCAGCCGGATTCAGCTGGTGGACACAGTGGTGTAGTTGGAGGTCATCTTTTCAAAGCAGCTCTTAGGGTGTAGACTAAACAATCCGGCATGCATGTGAAGAGTGAGCCAGGGCCTCTTTCAGCATACAAGACCCCAGCCAGTACTGTTCCGCTGTAAAAACGTTACTAAACCCTCCCAACAAAGGGCATAAAACGCATAACAGCCCAGCAAACAATTCAGCGAGACACGGACGGTCTTCTAGCTCAGCCAACATCTCGAATGAAGAACAGGCTAACCGAGGCATCACAGTCTTTACGTGGTTTTGAGCACTTAAATAGTTAAGTTACGATTGTACGTTTTAAGTTTATGTTCAGGTGATTTCTTTTTTTTTTTTTTTTTTTTTTTTTTTAAAGTAAAGGGGGGGCACAGGTAAGCAGACACAGGGAGATGAAACGTATGCCTTCATCTTTTAATAAACCCAAAAGCCACAAGGCAACATGAAATGGCTGCGTAATGGCAGAGGAGAAGCTCCTGAAGAGCTAATTGCTTAAATTATAGCAGTGCAGGAGAAGGAGTGAGAGTTGCCTTCAAATAGCAGGGCTCTGTGAGGAGTCGGCAGGGGGTGGAAAAACGCAGAGCTTGGCCAGATGAGGATCCCCGTCCCGTGCGCAGGTGCAGCACGCGGTTGAAGAAGCGAGGGTTTCCTTTGGGAGAACTTCATCAGTTTCCATTTTTTTACGGATAACCACTTGTCCGGTGCAGGGTCAAAGAGGTCCAGAGTCTATTCCGGAAGCTTCTGACTGGAGGCCGTGTGCTTCCTGGGCACAGGCTGGCTCACTTTTCCTTCCAAACATGACTGTGGGGTGGGGGGTCCAGAGTTGGATCAGTGGTGAATATTAGACTGCTTGGTCTGTACGTACAGTTCAGTCTGAATAGATCCTGACCTCCCAGGTTGGATCTGGTAAGATGTTCTTGGGAACAGCACGTCCTTCAGCGGTGACTCCAGAAGACGCCCCGTTCCTGCCCCCTCTTTATCCAGCCGTACACTGTCCTTCACGGTGGGCGCACATTCATCCTGAAAGCATTCCCAGCAGGCTTCAGTGCTTCGTCCCTGCGCGTACGTGTGTACGCGGGCGGATTTGGGCAAAACATCGACCCGAAGCCCTTATCGTGGGCTTTTTTTTTTTTTTTTTTTTTGCACACCAAGGGAGAATGAGAAAGTTGCACAGGAAATAAATAATTGGTTGCCCATCTGTTTTTGAAGGCTATAATCACTATTTAATAAGCTTCCCATCCGATTATCCGTGTGACTCAATTTTACAAATTTAAGGGCCGCGCTTTCTTATTTTTTTGTGGCTTTTGTTGTTACTGTTGTCATTGACCTTTGTTTATCTGAAACTTTTACAGTGCAATTTTGTACTAATTTGCCTATTTATACTGCAGTGTATTGTTACTGTATCAGTTACGAGTAACTGGCTTGATCAGGAGTGGGATTTGAACCAACAGCCTTCAGGATACAGAGCAGCAGCCATAACTAAGATGTCACTTCTCACCCCACCTGTACTGGATGTTGGACAGCTGTTGCCACCGTGCAGCTCCTAGTGCAACACCGTTCGGTGGGCCAGATGACCAGTATGACCAAAGAACCAGGGCAGCGCTCAGGGATGGTTTGATGCTGGTCGAGACATTCGGGCTCTCCTCCTTATCTGTCCCTTTATCTCAGGCTTTTTTCCAAAGTCAGTGTTGAGCTACTTACAGTGATTTACCCTTTCATACAGCTAGGTTTTTTTAAAAATTTTTTGTCTGTTAGAGGTAACGCATTTCAGCGTGGAGCTTCAGAATGGGAGGTGGCAACTATAACCACTATGCCACCCGCTGCCTCGTCCGTCATTTACGGACAAAAGTGGAGAGTCGCGTTTCCCCGTTTCAGAAGCGTGTCGCCGAAACCAGTTGACAAACTTTGCCAAGTTGCCGTTCTGACGTGCCCAGGACACCCTGCGCTTCGTGGCTTTTGGCGGCGTGAGGGTTTTTTTTAAGCAAACATGGGGGATGGGGCCGAGCGGTTCATGCAACACTTTGCCTGTAGGTACATTTTTGCTGTCGTCAGGCAAGTCCCAGCAACTCGACTTCTGCCCGTGTGCGAATTCTTCCTTTTTTCTTTCTTTTTTTTTTTTTTTTAACGTCGTTTTACCACGAGCTATTAATTATTAACTAGGATTGCTAACATCAAAGGGGCAGAGTGAGTGAACTAAATGGGCTGCGGCCCATGGCAGCCTGCAGAAAGAAGGCAGCCGCAGAGAGGGCCAATTCTGCCTTCTGTTTGATCATAAGCTATATAAAATTATAAAGAGGAAAAAAACTTGCAAGCATGCCGATAAAAAGGGAAGATGAGACGGTGTAAATAACATGGTGCACATGTCGGAGCTGCTGCTATCAGGATGTGTTGCACGGTGGGAGTCTCTGCTTCTAACCGTCATTTCTTGTTTAAAGCTGTTGGTCTCCCCGTGTCTGCAGTGCGGGGAGGGGGTGAATGCGTTCCGTCCTACGTCGCGCCGCTCACGAAGGCTTTGAGCTGTGCGCTGGACACGTTCGCCGCCTTGCAGGTCGTTGACCCGCCGTGTCCTTCAGTACGGCGGGAGGTGGTATTGGAACCTGGGCAGCAGCTGCAACCTCAGTACCTCCAACAAATGCAGAACCCAACTTTCAGTCCAAACCAAATGTCTACCGCATCACCCTGAGACAGCAGGTGGTGCAGCGGTTAGCATCCTTACAGTCCCAGTCTAGGCACTGACTCTGAACTGCCCCAGTACAAACTACTCTGGCACACAAACTGGTCAAATAATTCAGTGCACAAACCTTAGTAAATGCTGCGTTTATTCAGTTTGCAACAATAAGTACATTTACTCTGGTAGCAGATGCTTTTCTCCAAAAGTGTTGCTCAACTCAAGAGTGCTACAGACACAGTTTTAGGCCCAGATATAAATGAATGATGGCCACCTGCAATGCTTGAATGTTAGATTAGTGGTTGTCGGTCATCACAAGGCATTTGTTTCAGGATGTTTGTAAAATGAAGGACTTTATGACAGCTGTTGATTTAATGCAAACATTTATTTAACCAAGATTCCTGAAATTTCTAAAGTGTAACATTATCTTTTGCAGACAGCGAGTGCAGGCTGCAGTGGTGGCTGGCGGTGTGTGTGGCCCAAGTCAAAAATGCGCCGCATCTACCTTTCGACGTTTCCTAAGCCCTTATTAATTATTGACGCTCCCACCAAAGGGAAACAAGCGGAGTCGGGAGAGTCGAATGGCTTTAGGGCTGAGCAGAAGGATGATTACCCGAACGCACGCATGGTCGTCCGCCGAGATTTGGGCCGTTTCCTTCCTCCGTCGTCTTTCTTTCCTGACATTGCTGTATTGCGGTAAATCTGACCTTTTGGAAAACGATCACGCGGCTTCGAACGACTCCTTTGTAGTATTTATTTTTTTTTCCGCCCCCCTCCCCAGCTCCCCTGAAGACTCCATAATGAATCGTGAATAATTGAAGTGGCGGGTTTGACGCGCGGGCCAACAATAGGGCCATTGTGGCGCGAGTGACGGGAAGCTGGGCGTTATTGAGTTAAGGGGCAGTTTATTTGGACCTGCCCGCCGAGTCGCCGCACACAAATTGCTTCCTATCTGCACCCTGTAATAATACAAATGTGGCCTCGGCGCGCCGTTTTCGGGCCCTGTGCTTCCTCTCCAGCCCCGCCGAGGTGAGAGGGGATGGATGCCTGCCAGCGAGTACGCAAACGGCGCCACCCGGGGGCCCAGAGCGGCGTGGGCTGTTTACTGTCGGGCTGCCAGCTGACCCCCACGAGTTAAAATGAGAAAACGCCTGGTGTTCCGCAAACCACTTGCTTACAGTGTTTCGCTCCTTTATTAATGCGTGGCATTGTTAAAAATTGCAGCCTTTCTGTGCAGCGTTTATCTGCATTTGTGATTCTGTCCTCCAAAGCAGCACACAACTCAAGCAAGCATGCATGCATTTCACCATCATTTCTGAGATGTGACTGTCCTACAGTCTGTCCAGTACCACCTTTCCCTGACACTCAGTCATTACCTGGTTTTCATCTTCTAATTCCCATGGAATTCTTTATTTTTTCCCCTTAATATGATAATAAGAGCAGTGGCAAAATAAATATGGCTTGTGTTGACTGACAGACACTTCAAAGTCGGACGGCTTCATCCAGCTCACCGTTGGCTGCCAGAACAGCCCCCCTTCCCTGCCCCCCTCGCTGTGCTCTGGATGATCTTTGCCCAACGATGAGTGTCGGAATTAAAGCAGGAAGCCCAGCGATGTCTGGACACACTTGATATGGGCCTGCATGCCGGAAGGCGAAAGGTGACTCCTTGAAGTCGCCGAGTGGGGATCTGGCTGTGCTGTCAGGATGCCGCCATCAAGCTTTAAATAAAGATAATAGCGCCTCTCCTGATACACAGCGGTTAGACCGTATTTAGCCTGAGCTCCACCGAGTTTCAACTTCAACCAAACTGCCCTTTCCTTCACAAAGTTGGACCGTTTCTCTAAATCCGCAGCCTTATGTTGCGAATCAATTTTTAATTCCTTTCTCTGTTTTAATTGATCATCCTCATGCACAAAGGACTCGGATGCGAGATAAAGGGAGGTGAAAGCTGCTAAATGAGGGAGTGCCTTTTGGCAAACAGAAGATGTTTCCCTGACTCTGCGTTTTACCCTTTACCCTGTTTACTCGTTTGCTGTGCCCAAACCTATGTACAGCTGTCCTAATAAAAATAGTTCTTGTGGTCAGCGGTTCGTCTGCGCCCTCTAGTGGACAGGAGTGGCAGTTGCAGTCTGTCTCACTGAGCGCGTTGTTTACAGATTGCCATCATCATTATTATTTATTTCTTTTTTAAACAAATTCTTTTTTATATTATGGGCAGTAGTGTGTTATTTTAAAGTGGTTAACTGAAAATGGCGTTGCACTTTGTCCCATGTAAGACAGTGTAACATTTTACATTTTTGTGCACTGACCCCTGTGACCTGCTGGTGTGCGTAAGGTGCGGCTGTGAGGAGCTCTGCGCTTACGGTGTTTCTCTGTCCCCAAGGCAAAACGAGCTGTGCAGAGGGGAGCGACAGCAGTCATCTTCGATGTGTCTGAAAACCCCGATGCCATCGACCAGGTTGGTGCATTTCTTCTGCCTACGGAGGAGACATACAAATATTCCGGAACGTTGGGGGAGGTGTGAGTGAAAGACGAAGGCCTAACTTATGAAAGTTTCAGGAGCTGGGTGGGGAAAAGGGTCTGAAAGAGGCAAGTTATGACCATTTTTTGAATCTTGCCAGGGATTCAGCAGCTCAGAAGGACAGAGGGAGCTTGTTCCACCACATGGAAAGCTCTCTGCCTTGGCCTAGATGTGGTGAAATGAGTTCCCTTCAGAGTCCTTCAGAGCTACCGAATCCTTGGCCCAAGTCCATTTAGGCGATAATGCACTAAAAATGTCTGCAATCCTTTGTAACAGACTTCTGTTAAAAATGCGTTTAATGTAGATGTTTGAAAGGCTGCGTGTGTTCAGCCACATGTCATAAGTAAAATCCCTCTGTCGGAGTGTGGTCCTACACTGCACGCAGGCACTGTGTGCACGAAGAATAGCCACTGATTTTGGTCCTTGCAGCCGCGTGGGCAGCCTTGGCCATTTCCCAGAGTGCATTTTGGCTTTGGTTCTACTCTGGGAATGCATAACAAGACTAAAAATGGACCTCCTTGCTATACTGTTACTAAACATCCCTGACAGCTTAATTGAGGCCTTAATGGTGTAGGAACTGCATCGAAAAACACAACTTCAAAGACAGTCTTTTTTTTTTTTTTGTCCTTTAGATGAAATTTTTCTCAAGTGACTCACAGTATTTGGCTAACAGTGATTTCATTATATAGTTGTGCATAATTTTGAAAGTATTGGAGGTGAATTTCAATTTCAAACCTGGACAGCACCTTTAAGCACTATGCCACCTGCTGGCTTCTATTGGCCCTTCTACTGTTTGGTTTCACTTGGCAGTCAAGGCCCAGGTTTGAGTCTCAGCTCCTGTTGTTGTCCCTGTGAACAAGGTGCTTACCCCGAAGCTATACAGTGAACATTACCCTATTGTTTAAACAGATAAACAGTTGCTAAGTTTGGGTTGAGCGGCAACCCTGATGAGTGATCTCTGAAATGAATACATATTGATATAACAACACCATGTTGTACAGGGACAGAAGGCCGTTGGTGCAGGTGACGGACTCAACCAAGCTCTACAACACTGCACGAAAGAGCGTCTCCCTTGGAAACATACTGATTTTAAAAAAAAAAAAAAAAAAACCGTTTGAATTGCTTTGGCATTTCCCGTGGGTTTTTCAAATTACAGACTCCGGCAGCAGACTCAAAGAGGCGCATTGCGGATGAGGGAGAGGTTCGCTTTGCCCATACTCAAAACGTGCAATTCGGTCACCCCTCAGGAAACGGCCTTATTTTTCCAAGTCTTTCACTCACGTGGCCCGTCGACACGAACGCCGCCTCAGTAGCCTGCAGCTTTGATTTAGCGTGTTTCCCGCCAAGGACTCTGGGGACGGGACTGTGTTCACGCGTGTTTGCTTGTCACACCCCAGCTGAACCAGGTGTCTGAGGACCCCCTGAAGAGGCCTGTGGTTTACGTCAAGGGCACCGACGCCGTGAAGCTCATGAACATCGTGAACAAGCAAAAGGTGGCACGAGCCAGGATCCAGCACAGGCCCCCGAGGGTAAGAGCTGCGGGGCAAAGGCCCTTTGGCGATGCTCCCCTCAGATGGGTGTTTGGAGGGGATTGGACACCATAACAGACAGGTCACCTGTGTTTCAGCACTCGGTTATTGCTTAGCAGTAAAACTCACCCAGACAAAGTAGGAGTGATTAATCCAACTGGCTTCTGGAACACGGGAGTGAATGAGTTGTAGAGCTTCCAGCTCCTGTTCCTGAGTCACTGATCTGGAAAAATGACAAACACTGCACAGGTTTATTGACTGCTGGCCTTTAATGTAAGATAATGGGGAAGGTGTATTTTTATTTTAATGTAGCACGCTTATACACTTTAAAAAGATTAATGTGCTTCAGCTGTATCACGGAACCCACCGTGATCTTGGACGTAGTGGTTGGATTTATGAACAATCAAAGTTATGAACAGTTCTGGTACCACTTACATTCATAAACTGAGGAGCTGTGTATGTGTGTGAGAGAGATCTATTGCGGGGTTTCCCAATGTTCCTCATCGCTTGTTTTCTTACAGCAGCCAACAGAATACTTTGACATGGGGATCTTCCTGGCCTTCTTTGTGGTCGTGTCCCTCGTGTGCCTCATCCTCCTTATCAAGATCAAGCTGAAGCAGCGCCGGAGTCAGGTGAGTGCGTCCGTTTCAACCTCCAGCGTTCAGAGCGAAGCTCAAGCGCACCCTAGAGGTTCGAGGATTGACGTGTTCCACCCCACAGAGCTCCATGAACCGCATGGCCATCCAGGCGCTGGAGAAGATGGAGACCCGCAAATTCAAGGCCAAGAGCAAAGGGCCGCGAGAGGGTAGCTGCGGCGCCTCAGACTCACTGAGCAGCAGCTCCACCTCTGACTGTGCCATCTGCCTGGAGAGGTACATCGACGGTGAGGTGAGCTCCTCAGGCCACATTTTTGAGAATTTTAACATTCCATCGTCGATCACATTTCCCTCTCATGGTGACTGATCAAAGCAACCCCAGTTTCTAATTTGGCCTCGCCATTACGCTTTGTTTCCATCAGCACAGGGGACCGGAATCAGCATCTTTGTGCGAGACACTAATGTTGTGCGTAAATGTCACGGCTCTGGTGGCCAAGCCTTCGGGGCCTCGTCAGATTTTTTTTTTTTTTTTTTTTAATGTGCTGCCATTAAGGAGAAGTTTAAAGGCCTGGACTGTGAAGAGGAAGTGGCTGAATAGCATCAAAGGGGCTTCAATGGGGGGGGGGGGGGGGGCAAAAAGTGCTGGCAAAGTACCACAGGGAGATGGCGTGAGTCATGGCGTAGAGCGGGCAAAGCCAGCAACACGGTGCTTGCCGTTTGCAAAAGGTCTGGAACGGCCAGCGACAGCCGAGCCCAAGGAAAACTCGTAGGAATGTGTCTGATCGCATTTCAGCTGCTCTGGAAGCTTCTCTGTTGGAACAGAAGAGCGTCAAGAGCGAGAGTAGTAATTTGCAGTTTATACTGGCGTGATGCTCGTATTGAAGAAGTCTGCCAGCCCCCACCAAAATGGTGGTACACAGCACAAACTGCTTTGCTAAATATATTAAATCACTGATTCCCTCTACTCAGAAGCTGTGCTCATCATAAGCATGCAAAGTAAATATGGTAATTATTAAAAATAATAGCCAGTAATAATGTGATTGGACTGCGACCCTGTACCTTGCCTCATGCCAATATATCCTTCCGAGATGGATGGGCTCTGGACCACGACGATCCCACGCAGGCCACTGGCAGGCCATTGGGATGGAATGTTGAACGAGGGACTGCGACTCTCTGGCGCCCTCTTGAGGTTCACATGCACATGTTTCTCCCACTCTGGTGGTCCCGATGAGCTGAGCTTTGCAAGGAGGCTGAGATGCACGTTGTGGATTTTGCTGCACAGAACGTTGGCAACTAAGTTTCCAAAAAGTGAAACCATCTTTTAGCCGAGACCAGGTTGAAATCCCACCTCCTGCTGTAGAGAAGCATAAGCATAAATGGGGGGGGGGGGGGGTTCACTATTTTCCCTCTACATAAGATAACTTCCATTATGCATTCAGGTGACTGGATGCAATTTTTAACAACCTTTTTTTGGAAGTAAATTACATTTAATGATAGCATGCGAGGAACTTTCGGTCCAATCGGCTTACCGGTTCGGTATTTTGCATGCCTGATGGACTAAAAGAAACGGTAGGGCCCTTGGCTGTGTTCCTCACTGCTGCATCACTGGGCCAGGCACTTTATTCTTTTGTTTTTGTTTGGAATTGTGCTCTAAGAGACTTGAATCTGTGTCTCTTTCATCTGTTTGAAATTATCAAAAGGCATAGCTAAGTGCAAGTGAAGTGCATCCCACACTGCTGGCTGCACGTTTGGCTTCTTGGGCCTGAGGGCAAAGCAGGTTTTGGGGTTTTGCAACAGGTGGAAACTATTTAGCTGCCCATTGTTTCCAGCTCCCCCCAAACGTGGACTGTGCTCTGACACCCATCAGAATTATTTCCGCTTTCTTGCTGAGAGGATATGTGTATATGTCCCCCCTACAGGAGCTACGCGTGATCCCCTGTGCCCATAGGTTCCACAAGAAGTGCGTGGACCCCTGGCTCCTGCAGCACCACACCTGCCCCCACTGCAGGCACAATATAATCGGTGAGTTTAGGCACCTGCGAGTCAAAGAAACCTCTCTCAGTCTTATTATTGATGGGAAAATGACAACTGAGGAATTCTTTTCTCATAATATAACTTTTAAGTGTCAAATATTGATTAACTGCTCTATCTTGACCTTATTGTGAGGATCTCACAGTGCAGCCACCTGAACACAAGCTGGTGTAACCTCAGTGCTTGGTGACTGGTGGTTCCTTGTGTTATTTCTGTTTATTATCATGTGTGAACTATTTTACATGTGAACCCTCAGAAACCACATTTTGCTTTTGGAGTGCAAGTATGTATGGTTAAATGAGAAACATGAGAACTTTGCCATTAAGTGTACAGATAATTGGTTCTGTCTACAGCGATGCCAATTCTGTATCATCCAGCCAAACTGAAGTCCGCAGCTGTAACCACTCACACTAACACGCTCAGTGCCCGTTAGTTGTGGGCAGTCGCTGGTATGCAGACCTCTGAGGTTTTCTCCTCCCATGACGTTTCAGATTAGTACATTAGTGCTGTCCTCCACATTGCTTTGAAGAACACGTCATTGAAACACAGTGTTTGATGTGATTCAGACTACCTATATGGTGTTGTCACCCAACCTCAGAGCAAAAGAAGGGGAACCCGGGGCCGGTGTGCTTGGATCCTGCGAACCCAGTTCACAGAGGGCAGCAGAGGGTGGTTCTCCCTGTGCATTACCCTGGGCGGGTGCACCGCACGGGACAGGTGACTGCATACCCCACCCGCACGAGCATGGACCCCCACGGCAACCCCATCACCGTGCTCACAGTGGACCAGCACGCTGACCAAGCGCTATATCCACCGCAGACGTCAGCCTTCCTCCGCGGCTACCCTCCCATCCACCTGGACCACGCGTTGAACCCGCACCACTGCGGAATGGAGCACCGGGCACCCGTCTACCCCCAGTCCCACACCTTCAAACGGCCCCGGTTCCATGGGCGCAGTTTCTCCCGCACTGCCTGCTTCTCCCAGTATGAGACCATGTACCAGCACTACTACTTCCAGGGCCTGACCTTCCCCCAAGGGGAGGGTCCAGTAGCAAGTGGGCCTCACAAGGGCCACAACCGGGCCTTCCAGCAAGGCCTGCTGTACCCCTCTGTGGTCCACGTGGCCCCAGCCTCCGCCTCTCGCCTGGGAGAGACGGCGAGCTCCTCTGCCTTCAGCTGTTACCACGGGCACCGCTCGGTGTGCAGTGGCTACCTGGCCGACTGCCCTGGGAGTGACAGCAGTAGCAACAGCTCGGCGCAGTGCCACTGCTCCTCCAGCGACTCTATGCTGGATTGCACTGAGGTCAGCAACCAGGGTGTCTACGGCAGCTGCTCCACCTTCCGCAGCTCTCTCAGCAGTGACTACGACCCCTATGTGTACCGCAGCCGGAGTCCTTGTCGGGGTGTGGCGGGGGAAGCTGGACCAGGAAGCCCCCCGGCACAGCCAGATGACACTCTGTCTGCTGCAGGCCAGGACTGTAATCAGCCCCCTGCAGGAACCTCCTACGGTTCCGGGGACCAGCTGTCCAGCTGCAGCCTGGACCCAAACTACAGCAGCCGTTCTTCACTGGAACCCAGGGAAACCAATAGTACTACCTCAGCTGGGGCCCTAGAGGGCGCTGGAGCAGACTTCCGAATCAGGGGCATAATGCTGGATGAGGGTGTGGAGCAGGCGGCGGCTTGCAGCTGCTGCTTTGAGATCCCACCGGCAGACTTGGAGGGCAGGGGTCAGGAGCTGGGCCACAATGGCTTCCCAGCAGCAGGGAACTGTGTCCGGGGGGCGGAACCCCAAAGCTCCACCTTTCCGAGTTTGTACAGTGCCAATGCTGAGCACGTGTTCCTTGGGGAGCAGAACAACTATGAAGGACTGCCCTGCTGTTTTTACAAGGAAGTAAGCAGCCAGCAGAGCAACAGTGGGTGCTATGGCGAGGACTATGCTGTGAACATTCAGCACGCCCAGGCTGATGTGGATGGCCATGTGCTGCAGAGCTGTGGGGAACCCAGCCAGCGGATATCCATCATCCCCGAGGACACGGATTGCGAGCTGGGGCTCGGCGCCAGGCCTCAGGCGTCTCTGCTGCCAGCTGCCCTTCCCAATATTGGACAGGGTGAGGACCGGACTGGGCGGTGGGAGGAGCCTAGTGAGCTGCGTTTCCCTGCGGGGCAGTGCAGAGGACAGTCCACTAGAGCGGTACTCTTCCACAGCCAGTTCTCCAGTTTCCATGAGCCACAAGGAGGCAGAAGCCCTACAGGTGAGCACCCAGGGCAAAGCTCTTTTGCATTATGAGACTATAAAGTCCCAAATAAGCTTTCATCACCTAAGCAGTTCAGCTCTGCAGGGTGGTTCCAGAGAGTTTTCACCGTAACTAGGACATGATCCTGCACTATTTGTTGACCTCTCTGTGGGCCATAAACGCAACCACAAGCATGCAGCACACAGTGGGTGGGGTGGGGTGGTGGTAGAACAGTTGTGTAATTACACCACAGTTACGACTGGAATCTCAAAGCTAGAGTACACAGTAGGTGGGAGCCCTCAGTCATCGGCAGCAAAGTCTCTTCCGTTACAGTACCAGTCAAAAGTTTGGTTACATCTGAACAGTATGGGACAAACTGGCCATGAGATGGAAAGCACAGCAATGCACAAGTGTCTTTAGGACCTGCAAGCCTAACTTTGTGATAACTTAAATCAAGTGCAGTGTGTGTGTGTGGGGGGGGGGGGGGTGATATTTCAGCAAACTGTTGACTGGTACTAAACATGTAATTGTTATTGGGTCACACTATATGGACCCACCCAGGACCAGCCACCTGCTATTTGTCTAAATTGCATCTCTGTCTTGCAGAGTCGGGACCATTACAAGCCTTGGAAAAAGATTGTGTGACACAGCCCAACCTGTGAGCTTCTCCAGTTCGGATATGCGGGAATTTTTTTTTTTTTTTTTTTTTTTTTTAATAGTTAAGACTCCAGTTTGAACAAGACTTTTTGAGGGTGTTTTCTACAATCTATTCTTATTGAATGCATGTGCATTTGTATACATGCGCATGGACAGTGTATTAAGCTTCAACATACACAGGAAAAGTGGTAATGTGGAGAAATGCCAAAATACAGCATATATCTGCCTTTTCCCCCAGATAGGTCATCCCCTTACTCACCTTTGGCCAGCACGAGGTGTCTATTGGAGGAGAGTGAGCCCCGGGTTGCACTTGCTCTCTGTAGGTGGTCTTCATCTGAGGCCCAATCACTTCTTTCTGCTTTCAGGGCGACTGCTGCCTTAGTAGCAAACCAGCTTTTAAAGACAGCTGCTATTGTGAAATAGTGAGTTCAGCACTGTAGAGCAAACCTAGTATAGCTGTGGGTTGAAGTGAAAATGAAATGAAGTTTATTTTTGTCCCTGAATCATACATATAACCAACTGCAAGTTTCAGCAATACAGCAGTGGAGTGTTTTTTTTTTTTTTTTTTTTTTTTGGTCTTCTGCTGTCATTACCTCCTGCTAACCAACTTCTACACCCATCTAGTGAATTCTTTTTTTTTTTTTTTTAAATTGCATTTTGTGTGCTTGGTGCGTTTCTTAGAACATAGACAGGTTTAGCAGTGTCAAGCTCTGTGGCAGAAAAAGGCCAAAGCTAAGTAGTTTTGTAACCATTAGCATTCAGGAGAAGATGATCTTCACAAGCAGGCTTTGAAAATGAAGCATAATATCTCCAAATCCATAATTCTACAAATCTCATCAATCTGCCTTGTTTGTTTTACAGACTGTTGTGTACTGTTTCTATGAAATATGTCCCTACTAAGAGGCTACACATCAGAATAACCCTATTTATGGACTGTGTAACCATGTGCCGTTTCATGAACACAAGAATCTAATCTTGCCTTTGCATAGAGATCTATACTGCAAAATATAACATTTTGGGGTACTTGAGTCACTATTTAATTATATTTTTTGTAGCACTTAAAAGGATTGTATAAAACTTGGTGTAAAAATTAATATTTTTAAATTTTAAATATAATTATTTTTCTCCGTCATTACCATTTTACAATGTTTAAAAACGCTAGAAATCAATCTGTGTATATTTCTGTATCTGTATAGCAGCACATTTCATTTATGGAAATATGTTCTCTGAATATTTATTTACTAATATATTTATCGTTAAGCCATGTCTTATGTGGAGAGTGGGAACCTTGAGAAATCACTAACATGAGACATTGTAAATACATGGTAATTGCACACAAAGATTAAATATTCTCTGACCAAAAACTGATTTTAAATTTTAGTACCTACAATTTTGTAACAAAGTGTACAAAGAGCTGTAAAAAAAAATACAGTTTTATTCAAGTAAAGTTGGATTTGGGTCTTCTCTTTATAATGCTGTGAAACAAACTAGTGCCATCACTGCATCGGAGGCTGAGAGTTTAGATTGTTTCGGGGGGGGTGTTTATCCACCACCATCCTTCTCTTGCCGCACAACAACTCTGTCCATGATTCCACACTCACAGCTTGAAACCTGAGTGGATGGCCACCATTCCACCTGTAAGGTTGTAGTACTGGACTTTGAAGAAGCCAGCATCCTCAATCATGCTTTGGAACCGCTCCTGGAACACAGAGTATAAAAGCTTCAAAGAACTGTTTTCCAACAAACTTTCGACAGCTGGGGCACAAACAGTCATGGTCACCCACCTGGTCAGGAAAACGCCGGATGCTCTCCACCAGGTACTGGTAGGACTTCCAGTCTCCAGCAATGACTTCTCCCAGCACTGGAATCAACTGAAAGCTGTAGGCATCATAGATCCTGTGCAGTATATGCAAGCATACAACTTAGCAAAAGACACTTCCGAAACTTATCACATGGGTCAGGTTTAAATTTATACGGTGCAAAGTTCTGTACCTGGACAGCAGGGGGTTAGAAACATGGCTGAACTCCAGGCACAGGAACCTGCCGCCAGGCTTCAGGACCCGGTAAGCTTCCTCAAGGGCCTGGCTCGCAGGCAACGACACATGGTCAACCATCTCAAACACCATAAGTAACTACCACTAAGTGATGCAGTAAATTAAATGCTGCTTTCCAGTGGTACACATTGCTGCTGAATCCTATTCCACCAGTCAGAACATGCAAGATAAAAACCCACAAAAGACAAGTCTGACTTGACCTAACAGAATAAACAAGAGCAAGATGCCCATGAATCTGCATAGGAACACTAGTGAGATCTACTGTAATGAGGGATTTTTAACCTTGTCAATGTGGGTGACGTTGCGGATTCCAAAGGCAATGGTGTATATGTCAAACTGGTCATCATCAAATGGCAGCTCCTCTGCATCACCCACCACCCAGGAGAGACCTGCAAAAGCACAAAACCTTGGGTCAACACACAAAGCAAATTAAGAGAAGCTGGTGTGGAAATATAGGAAGTTTAAAGTGTAATGATGATGGCTGTCAAACCATGACAATATGATCTCAATGCATACATGCTTCCAGACATCATCTTTACAGATGTGACATGAGCTAGTCACCTCTGAATGGCCCAACTACCAAAATGGCAACTCCTATGTAACCTGGAAAAAAGCTTCAACCCAGAGTGACTGGATATTTTCCCTGTGATCACCCCTACTCTTATTTTAATACTGTGAGACTGGAAAGTTATAGGACAACACATACAATATTGTGCATAATGACAACATGCCGATTTTCCTGTAGGACCGCTAAGTCTCATAAGTCCAAATGTACGTACATGTGTGGATCTCAAGATTCATACAAACTGCTCAGGAAAAATACTAGAACCAGTTAGCAAAATGGTTACAATTCCAGCTTTCCTAGTTTATCTATATTTAGTTTTAAACTAAAATGGTGCAAACAAAGACATTTATTGTCACCACTCTCAAAAACCAACTCCCAACCACTTCTGAATAGGGCTGCTAGTAATATTTAAAAAATTACATACCTATTCTTTAGACACAAACCCATACATTAAGTAAAAGTTTGAGAATTAAAACAACCCCAAATACAATAAAACATAAACACCGTTAAACAGGCAAAAATAATGTAATAAAATACATATGTATACTGTATGGCTCCCCTTCTAACTGTTTCAGCTGGACCCATACAGCATGCAAACACATTCTATACAATTGTGCAGGTCCAACATTGTGGCCAGTTTTGGGAAGAAGCTCCTTTTCTGTTCCAGCGTGACTGCAGCCTGCACAGAGACCTGACCTCAACCCTACTGAACACCTTTGGGACAAACCGGAATGCCAACTGCGAGCCAAGCCTCACTAATGCTCTTGTGGCCGAATAGGCACAAATTCCCACAGCCACGCTCCAAAATCTAGTGGAAAGCCTTCCCAGAACAGTGGAGACTGTTATAGCAGCAAAATGAGGAACAACTCCATATTGATGCTCTACAGGCACATATGGGTGTGATGTACAGTATGTAGTGTAGGTATGAAGAAAAAAGAAAGGTTAGTCTAAAATTAAATTAAAAAAAGATAATTCCCATTTTAGCATTACTTTAGGATAATTTAACAAACTAGTCAGTTAACAAAAGATAATTTAACAAAACTATCCCATAGAACTATTCAGATTAGTTAGATATTTAACAGTAAACTATGGCGATGCAGAGCAGCAGCACCCCAAGGGATCGTACAAATGAATACAGTGTTTGTTCCCACGATGCTGAGGACCACAGATATAAACAATGGACTTCTGGGTGCTGACCAAAAACAATTTTTGCTAGTTTGCATAATATGTAAACTAAAATATTTTTATCTGTGAAAATATCAACCGTAAATCAGATTAAAAAAGTATAAACTGGTTTTGCAAAAAAAAAAAAAAAAATTTAACAGCCAAATTATGAACTAATTATGATTAATAGCAGAGTAAATATCGACACCCTCCACTCCAGTATAATTTGAAAGAAAGGAGTCTGAGGGAACACTTTAGCCCAAACAATCGATTGCACGAGGTTTACCTGACTATCGTAGCCACCTTGGGCAACCGTGCCAACCTGTTCATGTTCAAGCAGACAGCTCATCTCCCTACCAAACGCATTGCTGTATCGAGGGCAAACAGAGGTCGCACCTTTTGTGTGTCGCAGGTCTTTTGCTCGCTGCTTTCCCACCTTCAGCATCTCCTTGTTGATGTCACACACAATGGCCCTGGACTCCCGACGGCCATTTGAGTCTGGGGTGTAACTGTCTGCAATCTCCCGCCAGGAAGGGGTCTGCAGCATCCGTGCCTCTCTCCTCCGCTGTCGTGCCTCCTGGGAACGCACATACTCCAAGAAGCGGAAGGAAATGTCACCTGCAGGAAGCCAAAAAGAGGTATCACCTGGGGAGGTGGGGGCTGAAATATAGGAACCAGGCTCTTGTGTACCTGTCCCTCCAGCAACATCGAGCAGACGGGTCCCTGGCAGGGGGTTCATCGTGTGGAGCAGGGCGTCTTTCCACAGCCGGTGGATCCCCAGGCTCATGGCATCATTCATGACATCATACTTCTGCGCCACACTTTCAAACACCTTATACACTGCCAGAGAAACAGAGGAACTATGTTCATATTAGAGCCAAACAGAGGAACACATTCATTTTCAGACATAGACAGACTACCAGGAGTGGAAGAAACCAAGGACAATTAATACCAGCTAATAATGAAAAAAATATAAATTATTTATCATTAAGCTATTTTCACAAAAATAGTAAGTAAATGAATAAAATGTTGGGGTGCAACAGAATGGTGAAGAGGCCAGAAAACCAACAGTCTTGTAGTAGAATCTCCTCTGAAGATGGAAAAGGGGATAAAACTCTGATGGAGTTGACAGCAAAAGTTATTTTGCTCATCAGCAATTCATAAACCATGTTGTATACTGTTCAGGTATTGCACTGAACAGAATCCAGCAGAAAGGAAATATCCATAAATAGAGAATAAATATCAAACTGTGGATAACAAATCTCAACATATAGCTAACATTGTACATTACATTGCTATGAATATTGAATGTTTCTATTCAGTTTTTTATTTCCGCAATTTCTTCAATAATGTAACATGTGAACATGGTGTCATAGAATTGGCAAGATAGTTCAATACAGAAGTAATTTTAAAAAAATGTAAATATTGTTGTCATTATTCCAATTTCCATATGTAGAAATGCAGTAAATAAGTGCACTGGTCTGAATATAAAGAATATATTTTCTACTTTCCAAATTATGACAAGGTTATAAGGTTAGAAAATTGCTGTTAATAAGCCAAAATACAGCACCAAAAGTGTTTATGCAGAAATTCATAAAGTATGGATTTGTGACAAACAGGGATGCATTCAGTGGGTTAAGCACCACTCTGAATTGGAGGTGAACTGCACCTGTTTTGAGTGACAGACTCACCTGTTGAATAAAATTCAATTCCCAGTAATTAGCCAACAGATTTTGGAGTTTCACTGTGCAATTTTTATGTCTGCCACATTTTTTGCAATATGGCCTTTTATCATTTGGTTACCGAAACACATTTTTAGGTTTAATATTGAACACATTTCACTTGGAACTGATAAACCGGTGTTGCTGGCACGCCACCATCTTCAAGACACGCTTCATATTTCGTATTTTTAAAGAGCGATAGCTGGATTTTTTACTTCATTTATGCCGTGTATTGTAGCTAAAATGCCATTAAAAAAAAAAAAAAAACATTGTATGAACGTGAAAATCAACGCAGGTCAAAATATAAAACTTATAAGTCCATTGTACAAACGTGCATAGCAACTTTTAGCAGAAAAAGAGCAATATATTTAATACAGCCTGAGTAAAACAGACTTTCATGATTGTTGGGTTTAGATTTTACTCAGAAGGTCGAACTTTAGAGAAGGATTTCAAATTCTTAATAATTTCTGTTACTTGTCATTAACGAGAGGGACTTATTTAAATGGATCAGAAAACGCCGTTATTTTACCAGCAAACACAGTTGTTTTACCAGGGTTTACTGTCGGTGCCCTTGAGATACCAAGTAAGCGCGCACAGTCAGAAAGATACCTTTCTCGGCTTTCTCTCCTTCCGGAACGGTCTCGAAGCCAAAATGGGTGCTTTTCTCCTCGGCGGCTGGACCGTGTTCCTGCGAGGACGAAGCATTGTGGCGGAAACTCCACACAGGCAACCGCGGTCCTCTCAGAGCAACTATGGAGCTAGACGAACCGCGCACCGCCCGCAGCACGGACAAGATCGCGACGGCCGCCATCTTGGAGAAACGATGACGACGGCGTCATCAGAAGGACAAACTTCACCGCCTTTCGAAAGCGCAACTACTACTACTACTAATAATAATAATAATAAAAATAAAATATGGGGACACCTTTGTTCAAAACACTTGCAGTTAAATGTTAAATCACTACTACTAATAATACAAGAAACGCCATTTCTTCAACGTTTTTTGCATTACTACGGAGGTACGCAGCGCGTAAAGACGTGTCGGTCAACGACGGACCGCATATATGAAGATTATATACAGTACATAATACTTGATAATAATAAACTACTATGTTATTGGTTTATGTATTTACTATACTGTACTTTTTTTAATCGTTATTTTAGAGTGTACTCTTTCTACTTAAAAAAAGTTTACTGTAAAACAGAATGCCGTCGTCAGCAGCCTCATACTTCGTACACCTTGATGTTCGAAAGCGACGACATTTCTCAGAACCCATTTTCGCCAAGGGACGCACACCTGTATCAAATTCAAATCTTGGGTTCGGTGTGATGAAACGCAAATGAATGCACGATTCTGTTTGTAACTCAAATTGTCGGTAAGTCCAGTGGTCCATTTACGGCCCAAGCATCCTTTGTCAGTGTCCATGTCTTCAATGCAGGGTCGCTGTGCCTCAACAACGAGTTGTTTAATAATAAGCGGGAAGTCCCTTCACTTTTCTTCCTCTCGCAGATTCGGCAAAATCCTTGGATTTAGCTTCGATAGATTAAAAGGCACTCATTAAAACTTATTTGAATTTTTATTAAAATAATTTTTTATTTTTATTTGGTTAATATTTTAAACAAGTTTGATTACTTTTTATAACTTGTAACTTTTTTATAACTCTGATTTCTCTTACCTGCTTGTTAGCATCAGGGTGCTCCAGATGCCAGAAGCACCCTTTTATAGCACTAAGCCACATTAAAACTGGTTTTAAATGAATGAGAATTAAAATGGCATTTCTTTTCGGTCTGGACTGCTCACAGATTTATCCACAAGCATGTTAGCATTCATGTTGTTGCTACTTTTGACTTTTTTTTAATTTATCCACAAGAATAGTTTGACTGTGCAACGGCTTGGGGTCCACTGTACTGCCATCTTAGCACGGCGGGTAACTACAGGTCTAGTTGGCTTTGCTACAAAGACAAATAAAGCTGATTTTAAAGAAATATGCAAATAATACAAAAGGTTCTGTAGTTTTGGCAATTCATAATTCAGCCATTCATAACTTCAAGGGCCCGTGTGTATTTCAGTTTACTAAAACCCAGCAATCTAAATGCAAATCAGAACAACTTAATTCATATAAATACAGAGTGCAGAACAAAAATTTTTCATATGCAGCTATAAATGTTTTTTTCCACTGAGCTCCATTCTCAGTTTACAGAGAGAGTGGGTCAAATATGAAAGCAGTAAATTCAACATGTTAAAGCATCCTTATGTTCTCAAAAGTGCATTTTAGAATGACATCATCCAATATAACAGTTCTCTGCTGTTTTAAGTTCTGTTTGAGAGGGTTGACCTTTTATTCACTTTTTAACCATTTTCCATTCTCAGCAAAAGTTTAGCATGTTTACAGAAAGATATTAGGCAACGTCTGCATTTACGGATTACATCTGGCTTATAGTGCGTGACTGCCCGTGTGTATAGCCTAGTGCCATTCATTTGAATAATTCCTTCTGGATGCACAGTCAGTCAGTGAGCAAACTCTAGTTCTGCTGTATTTTAATGAGCAAATCATGTGTAAAATACAAATTTTAAAGAAGCCACTTACTAAATAAGTAAAAGAAAATAAAGGCACAGTGATACTGTGAGATGATAACCTCGAGTGGGCCTTTTCACGTGGTCTTCAGCACCATCCACCATGGGTATCTGCAGTGCATGCCGGTTTTAGCAGGGACAGGAGTCACAAAGCGCTGTCGCTTTTTGCTTTACAAAGAGACAAGGGAGATTGGGGGACTCGTGTTACAAACACACCTAACACCCGCCGGCCCCAGAGGGCAGGAGTGATAAAGAGCGAGGAGACAGTAGATGGGGGCTGGAATCTCCTCCTAGCTCTTCTAGCTGTACCTAGTATGCAAGAAATCAGAGAGACAAGTGGGAGTCACACAATGCTCTTTTACGAACACCAAGCTGCGGCGAATCGTGCGCCGTATCGAACAACTCTACCAACCACTAGGAGGAGGTAAAGGCCTGGACTCTATAGTCGCTTTCTCACAACCAAACCTCAACATTTCTACATTTATTTTTCTCTATATTAGGCATCCTGTTCTAAGAATGAAGCTAAACCATTATTTCCAAAGCATCCTTTGCTTGAGAAAAGATTTTTAAAACATTCATGTAGCAAAATTTCAAAGAATTGGCTAACATGATGATACGAGACAAATTTCAGAGAAATCCGTCAAAGGTCAATCATATTCTAACGCTGAGACTTTAAAATGCACCTTGAAACTCAAACATGACAAAGATGTAAACTTAGGTGCTTAAAAGCTGAAAACAAATCAACCAAACCTTAAACTACTAGGCTATTTACAATATAATCTTTGATAGGTAAAACAAACGGTTCAGTCCTTACACCGTTTAGAAAAAAAATAGTGGGAAGATGGATATTGTTTGTTTATGTTACAATACTGCAACATAAACAAACAATATCCATCTTCCTCCCAATTATTTATAACAGCCAGTGGGGGGGGGGAAGAAAAGCAAAAAACAGAAGTAAGAAACATGCATATTTATTTTACAGTCAGAACACTTTAAATAAAACTACAAATGTACTTCACGTGTACAAAAGATAGATCATATCCCATTCACATCCGAAATAATAATTTACTGCATAAATTAAAATATCACTATTGTATATACAATTTTATCAAAACAATATTTTACCATAATCTTTCCTCAATCTTGAGATGTTTTTCTTTTGAGTTTGTTTTTTCCCCCCAATATTGCCAAAAAAGGAATGCTTTGCTCATGGAAATAGTTCACGTAGTCCGTGTTATAAATCACAGGGTTTCAATGATCAATGTGCAGTTATACAACTGTGTCCGACTTAAACTCACCAGCGCAGCACTGCATACGAACACGCGTCCTTCCTGGAAAACGGCGTGTTTGCGGCACATTATTACAAAGTGTATGAAAACACGTACAACGTTGCTGAAAGCACAGACAGACTCTTTCACTGGGAGATACAATGAATGCATTTTCCAGTTGTTCCAGTTCTGAGGAGAAATTCCTTACTGGTGCCAGCACGATGCACATGTGACATGGAAACTAAGTACAACAGACAGACATACAAGTTCAAATGAAGTGTCCCGATATTTAGATGTTTACGTTGCATACAAGTACAAGTACACGCACCAAGAAGGACAGGTCTGGTGTCACCTTCTCTGCTGGGCCTGATCTTTTATATTCAATATTCACATCAGTAATTTTTTTTTTTTTTTTTACTTCCTTGAAGTCTGTGATTCACCACCCCCATCAAGAGGGGTAAAAACTGTGTGATCTTTGGATATTTGTGAATGGATTCTGACATGGCAGGACTGTGAATCGTGAATAAATCAAGTGGTCATGTTAAAGACTTGTTCATACACCCAAGTGTGGAAAAAAAAAAGAACCTCACCAATATGGAGCTACAGAATAAACAGCACAAATGTGTAACAGACCAGTTAATATGAGAGCTGTCTGCTGTCAGTCGTCAGCTTTACGCAGACCTGGGGTGAGTTTGGGTCTAGTGAGCTGTAAAATCAGTAAAGTCAAGTTACTCCTCAACAGAATGTTCTTCAGCATTCCGTCTTGCTCTAAAGTAACTCCTCAACACTATGCCACCTTGAGCCTGTCAAAACCCTTAAAGTTCTGCAATTATTATTATGGACTGTGTACTGTACCGGTGAAAATGTGTGTACAAGCAGACAACGCGGGAAGTATTTGTGTAAGAGAAACTTGACAAAAGTGGGAAAGCAAGGCAATCCACAAGGTACCTACATGTCCGACACCTCAATAAGTTGGACAACCAAACTGCAAATGTGTAGGAGACTGATTTCTACCAAGTAGTTTTGACTGTTATTGTATATCATTTCTGTTCTTGTTGGTCAAAATATATACATATTTGTAGCAGCCTCCTTCATCTATTTTGAATATTTACAGGACTATTTAAGATTAAGAGAATAACTGCTATGTCCTTTTTCGGGGACCTGGGACCTGAACTGACAACACTTGTGAGGATTTGGGATCGACACCTAAACACCCAGCTGTAGCAGCAGTTTACTAACACCACTGTGTGAGGGGATTAAAATAAACAAAGAACGTTGATTCCCATCATCAACCCCACGTGAAGGCCTTTTTTTTTTCTTTTTTAACATGTACTTACAGTATAATGCAACTATATAAAAATAATGATCCAGTAACTTACACAACCAGCTGTGCCTGGTGTACAAGCAAAAATAAAATGAGTTTCTAGTGTTAATTGGTGTCTTTTTATATTGACATGCTTTTACAAAGCATTGGCGTCGTCACATGGATCAAAGGTCGAATAACTTGAAGCAACACATGGCAGCAGTGCCAACAAAAAAGCCTCGATGGTCTTTCAATGCTTAAGGCACTTTGACGCAGTCCCAACCAGGAATACCAGAGCCAACAGGACACATGGCAACATCCCAAAAGCTGAGAATGGATTTTGAAAATGTTGATGATTCAAGTTCATGGTCACCCCTCTGGTCACTGAACCTTTGACCTGAGCAGGTCTTTTTGATTTGGTTTCCCGCTCGGAGGTCAGAGTTTAGAACTGCCATTATTTCCCCCTCTTCTGTAGGCATCCCAACAAACAGGTCTGTTAGCTTGGGAAATGGGCGTGCTGCCCATGTACATCTGGAGATTATCTACGTGAGAAACGGTTACTTGAGATTGCTCTCTCTGTCTGTCTGTCTGTCTGTCTGCAAGGAGAATCCTTTGAATTTTCTCTGTTCTCTCTGCAGGGGGCACCTGCAGAGGTGCTTGAGTCGGGTTTGTGAGACGTTGTCCTCTCCACTGAGGATACAAATCTTCTCTGCAGCATCAGCAGCACCCTGTTTTTCTTCGTAGCAACCACTTCATGCAGCAGAGTGCGGGTCGCTGGTCTTTTATTTCACGGGCTGTCGTTTCTGTTTGCAGTGGAGGAGGGTTTATTTATTTATTTATTTATTTATTTAAAAAAGTTGTAACAGGTAAACTCGACTCCCTGGAACACTCCCAAAGAGCTTGCCCTTTTTGAGAAGACACAGTCCAGCCAGGGTGAGACGCACCGGTTTGCAAAGCGTTCGAAGAAAAATAGCTTTGAGAAGGTCTGCTCTGTGCCCAATATTTCGCACTGTTGCTTTTTTCTTTTTCAAAGTCCTCCACAAGATGTCAGAAGACTGTGGACAACTGTGGTGTTGGTACCTGCAGAGGACTCCGCCACAGGCTGGCAACACTATGCTAGTTGCCCACCAGGGGGCTCAGATCACCATGGTGGTTCTTGAGCTTTTTCTTAAAGAAGGATATGGTGGATGGTCTGTAGAAGATGATCCAGGGCTCCGAGGCGGGGTTCTGGTTGCAGGCTTCAGATCCGCTAATGGATGGTATGGTTGGGGACCTGAAAAGGAGGAAATGTCGGTGAAACAAATGGCAAGGAAGAAGCAGCTCGTGAATTTGTGCATGTTTGCCATTCCTGCTGTGGACTGGCATTCTGTGCAGGGTGTCCCCTACTCAGTTCTGTGCACCAGTCTTCTGGTATAGGTTCCACTAGGTGTACAGCAATAGGCCACTGTAGAACAGACTTCACTACTGTTAGAATGTTGCATTGTACTCATGAAGAATGAAATAAAGCTACTTCATCGGTGTTCCAAAGAAGCCTTAAACTGTCTAGATTGAGACGATGGCTGACCAGGTTTCTTTCCAAACTACACAACGGGAAATGCATTCTTTATCCTGCAATTTTTATACTCTTCACATGCTTGGCAGCAGAAGCTTTTGCTAAATCTCATGGGAAAATGTGCATCCACACATTTGTGGGCTGTGAAACCAAGCATGATTTGCAAAGCTTCATTGCAGCTCTGGTGAACAATTCTCTGCTGCAGTTCTCATCTTTGGCCTGCGTGGAAACAGCACGGTTGAGCAAACGCCGGCATTAAAGGTCACGGGTACTTACTTTACGGTGATATGCAGGAGTAATTTTGCGATCATGGCTATGACTGTCAGCGTCAGGAGAGCAGCCAGTGCATAAATAGTCCACACTGTGCAGGAATGAGATTAATGTTAGACAGGTACTAAATTAATGGATTACACACACAAGCTGAGTATACAGACTATTTAAACAACAGAGTAAAATCATTCATACCCCAGAACAGATGGAGATGAAAACAATACAAGATATGAGCATTCTGATTACTGGATGTGAGGCTAACAGAGGCGAATGGCACAGACATCTCCACACATACAGGTGACAGGCCCCGTTATGGCTCACGAACCTGGCATGTTACGGTCGGGTTTCCCAGGGCTCGATGTGATCACATAGAGGATCTGCGAGGTCTGTCCACCCTGACTGTCATTGGCCTTGCCCGTGATGCTCTCTGGGACCGGCTGCATCGTGCTGATGGACTTTACAATGTCTTCTTCATCTTCCTTCTGCTCCTCACCAGGCCTGGGTTCTGTGCTTTTGAGCGCTAAAAGAAAAACAAGGCCATCGCAGTTCAGCTGTACTAAAAAGAATCTATAACTAGTTTATTGTGAAGAATTATATACCTATAATGGGAATGCATCCTACAAATGTAATGTTTCAAATTAAAAGTGACCACCTAATACTTGCTTTATGTGGGAAAGCGCACACATTTCTCTAAAATATTCAGAGAAATTCACTTTACATTAATGAGCCATGAAATGGGCAAAGAAGCGGAGTATCTCCCAGAGATGAACTTGACAGAAACAGCTCCCTTCCTTCACAAGTTACTTCCTAGAGCTCTTTGGGTTCTGCACCTAACAAGGTAAGCATGCAAAAAAATCGGCGTTAAGACGGGGGCCGACCAGCAAGTTCTGAGAGACTTGGGTCATTGTTCACTAGGAGCCATCATGGAGCAGGAGGATAAGCCCTGGGTGGCAGGCTTGCGGTGAGCCGAGATAAGGAGAAGGCCCTGCTGGCAGACACTGTGAGTGATTTACAATCAGGCCAGTCCCTTTAGCAAACTCCAGATGCAATTCAGCGAGGATGTCGGACAGCGTGAAATGGAACAAATGCAGCAGCTTGCGCGGTTACTACAGCCTAGCAGTAGCCAGAAGTTATTCAAGTCTGTGGGTTATTCAGTCCTGCAGTGTCACGCCTGAGCATAAAACAGTGGCGGGGAAAAGTGAAGGGAAGAAAACAGACCCCTGAAGGAGAGAGTAAAAGTGGGAAAGAGCTCCTTTTGGCCTCATCATGGAGAAATAAGTGTGCCAGTTAATGTATGATTTCTGGCAGCTCAGTAAACCTACCTTAAATATTTGAGCTACTAAAAACTGTGGTAGGATGCACTGCTTATCGAGAGTTTATTAAAGCCACCTGATAAATGTGCAACTGGCAGCCAAAGTAGCTCTTTATTCCTTTGCCCGCTTTCTAATATTGGCTTCATGCTCAAAAGAAAATCTTGGCAATTAACCACAGCTACGTCTATAATATTAATATTTAAATAGCTTTACAGAATCAGTCAAAAATGTGAGTACACATGTTCAATACTTGTATGGTACAAACTTGGCAGCAGGGTTAAGAGAAATCAACCTACAAGTCCTCTATGCTATGTCTCTGGGAATTGCTGCAAAAGTACAGCTGGTATTTTGTATCTGTGTTTTATTTTCAGTCATTTCAAATTCATTTTCATTTTAATGTTATTTTAGCCATTATCTAAGACTTCTCAAAACCTACCCAGTGAATCAACATACATCTCTATCATCAGACCTTAGCTGACTGTATAGGTAATGAAGCAAACTGAAAGCATCCAGGTGTTGTCACAAATACAGGTTTTGAGGGAAAATTGCATGCATTACTTTTACAGTAATCTGCTCACAGCTTTTCAGGAAAAACCGGCTTGCAAGAAGTCTTTAAAGGTATATTATATGACCGTAGTATCTGTGGGTCTGTGTGAAAACTGTCAAGACTGTCACTATGATCGCTATTCTTTTTCTGTCAACCAAGACTATATGCTGATTCTTTTTGTTTAAACCTACAGAAGAACTGCTTTCATAAAGGGGTAACATGTCAACCCTTTTAAGACTTAGTTCAATCTTAAAGGGCGCAAGGGGGCAGTGTCTATGGCACTTTCCAAGACCTTGAGGAAATATAACCCTCTCAGCTTTTGCTGTTGAATTGTTCAGTTTGGTTCCCTTGACATGAAACTGTGAAATGAATCCGAATTTGCCATTAGCTTAACAGACGTGGGTGCAGCTACTGTACCGTGGTACAAGACAGCAAAGCCTTGGGCTTGATTTGTTCTGTCCGAGTAGAAGTAGAGGATGACGAAGTCGGTGGTGATGTTCACTACATCCCGTGGGGGGCTCCGACCATCAAAGCGGGCCACCACCTGGTTGGTGTGACCGTCCAGTAACTCCACCATATCCGCCTGGTCCACAATGTCAAAGAAGGTGAAGTTGAACTGGATGACCGGCACCCCAGGAACCTGGATAGTCCAGTAGCAGACACGCCCAGTGCCATAGTTGTCAGGGAAGTCCGGGGAGTAGATCACAGCAGATGAGGTGGTGTAATTCCCTCCACATGCTCCCACCCGTGCTGCAGGAACAAGCACCCAAAAACACACATGAAGAAAGGCCAAACAACTGCACATGTGTGGTTATTTCATTTGCAGAGGTGATGTGTGGATCTATGACCAGTCCCAGAATAAACTCAAGTGCAAAATATATAATCAGGACTTCAGAATAAAACACAATAAGCACCTTAGAGTAAGAGATAAGCAGGTTTTGTTATGACAACAACAACAGCAACAACAACAAACCCTGTCTGAACCCCATATGGTGGTTCAAATCAGCACCGATTGTGACTGGTGGCCAGCTGACACCCAGAATAGACTCACTGTCAAAGATTATGACGCGGCCGTCCCCGCCGCATGGCTGGGTGTGGTCGCCGAAGCAGACATGGTTGCACTCGGTGCTGGCCACCTCTTCATGGTCGTCCAGGTCGTTGCCACAGAAGCAGGCATAGCCAGACTCCATCCCTGCAAGCTTTCAGAAGAGCCAGCACAGTGATGCTCAGCATATGAATCAAAAGGCATTGTGGTTTTTTGCCAAAAATTAGTTCACATAGCCCCTCATTGGAACGTATTTACATATTAAATGAATCAAGTCAAAAGAGTTTATTTGTCAAGCACATGGTTGTGTACCTGTGCAGTGAAGAGGGAGGAACTGAACTCAGTGAGACCCCCCAACATCTCTCCCATTTGAGCAACATAAAAAAGGTCATGTTTGGAGTACATGCATGTATAGATTACAGCTTCAGGTTGTAGGTTGTACACTGGAATGCAGTATTTATGATAGCATACATCTCAAAATCAAAAACATAAGTGGTGCACAAATTGTAAAAAAAAAAAAAAAAAGACTAGTTTTATTATATCATACACGTTAAAACGATTTTAGAAATTGGTATATGACACTATTCCACATCATATATCAAAATAGGCCAAAAATCATTCCTTTAAAGCCAGAGGTAAACAGCAGTGAAAAACACCCTTTTTCATACAAAGTTATGTATTGGTTATTGCATTAATTCAGTTTTCAGCCAATATGCATATTACACTTACAATGGTCCAAATGTTTATATATCTTTACATAGGCAGACAAACTCACAGGGACATTTCTGCCGTGACTTTTGCCACATGCCTTCCAACAATGTCTGTGTTTTTCCTGTTTCCAAGGTTGTCTGGGTCACAAATTCTTCATCATAAAAGATAATTAAAAGGATTCTTTGTGAACTACTGTTTACACATTAGAGATAGGAGCTGCAAACAGCGATGAAGTGAATAATCTCTTGGAAATTACCCGGACCCTTTCAACAGAACTAAGTACTGAGTGCAGTAAATAGCTGGGCTTTTATCTTCCACTTTGATATGAAACAATGTGTTCTCCACAACAGAACTGCTAAGGCTTAGTCCTCAAGAGTGTAGATAGCAAAGATGTGGAGGAGGTGTGTGTGTGTGTGTGGGGGGGGGGGGGCTGTAACACTGTCAAATCCATTTTTAACATTTGGTTAAAGGAAAGTGTTTGGTGCTATTCGGATCACACCGACACCATTTGCCATGCTGCACTTTACTCTGGAATATTTCTGTACATCGCTGATGAGCGTCCCCTAAGAACACGTTTTTATCAGATATTAATTTGGATGCAAATCACTAGACAAATATGAGCATGTCTTTGAAAAGCTGCGTGTTGCTGAGAATATAAATCGCCAAATGAATCATCAGGCTTGCCAGTTATGCGTTCGCACGGAGCCTGATGAGGGCGCCGACAGGCCAGGAGACGCCGTAGATTTCCTCTGCTCACCTTGTACCTCTGGTTGCGGCAGAAAGTGATGCAGTTTTGAATGGTAAGCTTGTTTGACGTCTCGCTGCTGCCGGTTAGGGTGGGAGGATCTCCGGTGTCCTTGAAACAGCCGAGGTTTCCAGGCACTGAAAGAAACAAGAGGAATCACAGGGTGCAAACAGGATTTTACCGCAATGCTGTGAGACAGTCTTCGAGAGACCAGTTCCCCAACTTTCAGTTTGTCCTCCCTTGTGTCTTCTGCACGACATCTGTGCTATCTTTTTAGGACCGTTCTATCTACCATTTGCCTTCCCTCCATGGTGCGAGTAACTGTTCGTAGTCTGCTGGCCTACTTTCGAGCTTGACGTGAATTGTCAGATTGGGACTTGTCCGCTGGAACACAAGCGCAGATGCGCGGTGCAGTCCACCGTCATGTTTGCGGAATGTTCTGGCTCACACCATCATTCTTGTCAACTGTCACAAGACAAAAGGACATCCTAGGAGAAGGGGTGGGGTTTGGGGGTACAGGGCAGCTGACTTGGAGAAAGGGATCCGGAACGTCAAAAAAGCATCCTGGCAAATCTGGCTATAGCGAGTGCCACTACAAAGGAGTTGAGGTCCTTCCTCCAAAGAGTGAAAATCAAAAACTAAGAATCTACGGGCTATCGATGGATCCCCCCATGAGCCGAACCACCAAGTGTCCAAAGGTGGAAAAATGTAGGGGTCTTGCTGGGGTAAAGAGTGTGATCAGATCTTGTTGGCTGTTCAGTGACAAGGGACATTTACATCTAGGCTACTGAAGAAAGGTCTTCAACTTGCAATTGGGAGCTCAAGTCATAAGATGGTGAAGACCCGTTTGCAGAGAGTCAGAGGAAATTGCACAATAGTTTATTTGAACGACTGTGGTTCTGAAGAATCCTAAGCAACCAGTCTGCTGCAGTGGAAGTTTGCACAAAAAAGTGCTTTGTATTGTAAAACCACTTTTCTTAAACCAGAAAAGTCAGAAAAACAGCTGAGAGCTTTTGAAATGTTATCACGCATTCTACAAACGATATTACGGTAACTAACATTTCATGCTTTGGCATTAAATAGACTTGAATTCAGCAAATAGCATAACTGTATAGTTTACTCTCTATCCTGTGTGAACACAAACCAACTCCAATTTTTTTTTTTTTTTTTTTTTTTAAACATTTCTGCGGTTCAACCGTAGAGTTAAGGATACAGGACTTTATCGAGAGAATCAGGCGGCACAGCTGAATTGTTAACAACACTCTGAAAGACGGCAGGTGGAACACGGTAAGAAAATAGCGGGCATAAAAATGGCATCCACCTTTTGCTGTTGTTATCGCCGTGGACAGTTTATCACATAACTGCGCATTTTTACAAAGAATGATCAATTTCTGGAGCATTTTCCAGTACATTTATGTGTTAATTATTTTCTGAGATGACTTTCCTCAAAGGGCATCAAGTGCATAAAAATAAAAATCATGAACATGCAAACAGGTACAGCAGGTATAGTAACCTATTACCACAGTTGTGCTCCATAAAGATCATAAGATTAAATAAATGTTCCTAAAGCTGTACAACATACATGGAGTATCAGGTGGCATGGTGGTTAGTGCATCTGCCCTGAAGTTGGAGGAGCCAGGTTTGAATTCCACTTCTTACTCTACTACCTTTGGTCAAGGTTCTTACACTACACTGATAAAACATAAAATTACCTTTGCTGTGCAAATGGGTACATTGTTTTAAGCAGGTTATGTTTGTAAATCACTTTGGAGAAAGTGGTTGGCAAAATATTTTAAAAAGAAATATATATATACGTGGACCCGGCAGGTCAGCGGAACAGATTGCCTGCCTGAAGAATTGGATTTCAAATTGCAAAGTTCACGTCTATTTCCAATGACATTTGAAATTGCATCTGAAAAGTACGAGCACACGCAACACGTGTTTGCACCCATCTCAGCATGCCATGCGCAGGCCACCTTCTGTCCGTTGTTTTCCGAAAATTCATGCTGAGTGCGATGAAGGCCATATGCTGAGCTCACAGCTTTCTGCCAATGTAAACTTATTTGACGCGACGGCCTCTTTGCACAAATACCACACACTGTCGGTGCTATGTTTGCCTAAGGTTGAAACTGCCGTGGGGTGAGGCTTGCTTAGAAAAATTGTTCAGTTCAAAAGGACATGCCCTGGAATACGTTCAAACCATCATTCCAGTTTGTTCTTACCAGAGAGACAGCACCCAGTGTTGTCACATGGAGGTTGGGAGTGTTTGGCTTTGATCTTCTGGGTCTGGATGGAGGACGAAGAATGTCTACATCACGCCGTCCTCAATGAGGCCATTGGTCACATTTTAAGTAGGATAATATGCTATATATCTACCCTTGATGATAGACAAGGATCATTTTCACAGCAGCACAAGGTTTAGCAATTTCACAAACGAGTTTTTCAAAGTGTTTCACAAAGTGCTCTTGCAAAGTTTTTTGTTTTTACTGGCTGAAGACAAATGCGATCTTGTGCGCAGTAACATCAGCGAACAATATTCCCACTACAGGGCACGTCTGTAGGTCACCAAGATGCTGTCCGAAAATGCCGCATTTCGTCGGGCCATTACTGGTAGCTTCTTCTTCCTCATGCTTTAATCACTTTAAATCACATCTGCTAGACAGGTGCACGAGGTGCTTGTGATTAAGTGCATTCTTCGAAGGACACGAACGAAGCAGAGCCGGCATAAACCTTTGCTTGGCAGTGAGCACCCAGACACACAGGTTGCAGGGCGGCGGTCTGGTCTGGCACGGACCCAGGAGTGATCTGTTGCGGCTGTGGACGTTTTACAAACGCGCTGAAGTGCCGAGGCGTTCATTATTTCCCTTTTTAAATGTCACAAGTAAAAATTTATGTCATTACTGCTCCTTCCATATGGGTTTGTTTTGGTAGTGCATGCTGATCTTTATAGATAACACTATTTTATATATAATGTAATTAATATAGTATAATTAATTCAACAATCAATAGAATATAACATGCAGGGGTCACGACCATTCTGGAGTGAACATGCACCTGCACTACCTGCATGCTCCTCCATTACCCCATTGCTTCACTTGCACCCTAGTGCAACACGCCGACATACGCAACTAGCAAAAAGCGATGAAGTCCAAGGAGAAAAGAGAACAATTGGCACAACATAACAACAAAGAGCAAGACCTTGGCTGTGCCAGCAGTGGGGCGTCTGCGGCAGACCTGCTCGCTGTATTATTAACAAAAGTAATTAGAGACATAAATTACGATGACATCTGGAGAGTTTCATGGAGGACTTGTGGGTGTTTCCCTTTCAAAATGCATTTGCACTAAACAGGCGGTGTCTCTGCACCACGCCCAGCCAGAGACATTTTTAGTTGAAAGGGAAGAGAAGAACGGGTGGGAGGGGGATTATGGGGGGGCTTGTCATAGTTAATAAAGCCACTCTGTCTTCCGGATCTTTCAAAACAATGCTTGGCGTCTCTCGGTAAAACAACAGCTTACTGATAATGGACGGGCTCATTCGGGCAAAAGAAAATAGCTTCTTCAAAATACTAGCCTAACAATATAAACTTTTGTACAGGCCAAAATAAAAATGGAGCGGCGCATTCTCTCCTTAACTCTGGTCCACAGTCACAATTAATTAGAAGAGGAGCAACAAAAGGCGGAGAAGAAACAGTCTGGTTAGTTAAGCGGCATTGGAACCCAAAATAAGGGCGTGCGGATGTGTAGAAGCAGAGCTGAGCCATGTCCCTGTGGACATGCAAAGCACATATAATCACTATAGGAGACCTGCACTGATTCCTTATTGGCACTAATGTCTTCATTGGTGGCTGACTTCCTAAATGTCATGCAAGGAAAAACAGGATGTCCTTCCTTTCAAAAAACACAGCAAATACAAAACAAAGCATATTTTGATATTTGAAGGTACAGCCAACCATATCTGAAACCAAGATGGAATTTCTCCGCGGACCAAAAAACAACCTAAACTCTGCAAAAAAAGCTGAGTTGCTTCCTTTCTTACAATGAGGCAAGGTGACTTACCAGTATGGTACCAGCTAGACTGCGTGCCTTTTTTTTTTTACTGCCACTATCGCAAATGACTGAGGCGAGGAATCTAGATGCTTAAGATGAAACTACGCTGAAATACTCCCAATTTATTTAATTTTTAGTAACCATGTGAGGTCATTTTGAACTTTGAATTTTACAAACTATAAACTCTCATGTAGTATATTTACATCATATTGTTCTGGGTGAAGTTCCCCAAGCAAGACCATAATTATTAGTCATCTTTGTATTTAAAAAAATAAATAAATAAAAATAAAAATAAATAAATAAATAAATAAATAAATAAATAAAAAACACCTGCCAACTCTGGTGACTCATGGAAGCACATTAATCCATTTCTAAAATACACATACACACACTTTTACCCAGGCGGTGTACAAGTTACAACGCTAACTGATCTGCTGAGGACTTGAGATGTCCACTCCCTGTGTAGGGTACAGTTTCAAAGAAAAACTGACATCTCTGTCATTCTTACGGCCGTGTTACAACACGATCAAGTGTACCGAGATCAATGACTGTGCTGCGGGGTTCCAGGGACTGGCTAACTGTCTAATTAAAAGTGGGGTAAATTTGGCTTCAAAGGAATAATTAAAAGGTTCATGCCACAGGCAAGAGAGCTTCCAAAAAAAAGGCAAAGCATCCAGCAGAGTCACATTCCCAGCAGTGTGGGTTTGGTCAGCTTAACTGCAACCCCGTCTACTGCAGACCCGAAACTCTTTTCCAACTTGCAGCCCAAGTTATAGCTGAAAATGTGCTACCCTCCGTAATTACCTACTGGTCAAACTATACACACATTTAGTTTTTTCCCCCCTCCAAAAATATTCATGTGCACATTTCGGCAGGGTGAAATTTTGGAACATTGTAAAAACTGAAGAATCACAATCTGATGAAAATGAAAATTCCGTGTTTTCTGCTCTTTAAAAAGGTTTGTTGATTTTGCCCCAGTTGACCCTGTGCCTGAACACAAAAACTCCTGAATTAAGTTGATTTATCAATAAAACTGTTCCCCAAATGCAGCAATCGTGCAGCATCCTGGAGTCGTCCCATGTCTACCCTTCTGGTAAGCATAAGAGCTTAAGGCTCACAACAAATGGTAAATATGGGACTTGCACAGCAGTTTTTCCCAAACTTTGGGTTACCCAGAATCCCTGTCCTCAGAGGCAAGAGATCTGCAGAAGGGTGGCCATATCTTGCTGCTTCCAGAAAAGGACAAGCTTTCATTAACAGACTTTCGATGGCTTTGCAAGTCTGCTGCCCAAATACTGTAGCTGAAACGACTGAGCTCTCCTGAAGCTCTCTGTCCAGATCATCACACAGGTGAACAACCATTGTAAATTATGGTGAAATGAATGAATGAATGAATGAATGAATGAATGAATGAATGAATCCAATAATCAAACAAGTCACATGCAAGTACCTGCATCATAGCTGTGTCAGATTCTTATTGACTTCAAAATCCTCATGGTTATAACGCTCTTAATGGATTGGCATATTTGTACCTCTCTGGCCTTCTATCAGTCTGTTTCATGCCATGGAACTGTTCTGTGCAGTCCTAGTTCACCTGTCTATGATCTTTTACCTGTTCCTGAAGCTCTTCTGCACTCTGCCAGATCAGCCTTTCTCCTGCTGAGTGTCAAAACCTTGCAATTCCAAGAACACCAAGGAATTTGCTACTCTGAGCACCTTTAAATCCAGGCAAAAGGCCACCATGTCCAGAATCACTTTCAATTCACACCATTTTGCGTGCTTCCTTTCTTTTTCATCGCTCTCATCATTGCTTTCTGTATTTTACTCTTTTTTTAAATGTTGCCATTTTTAAGCTTCTGCAAACTGTAAATTTGTTCATTTAATTATTTTACAAGATTTATCCAAAGAGTCCATTTTAAATATGGACTCTAAAAGCTAAGCTAAGCTATCATTCAATCAGATGAGAGTTGCAACTAATTCACAGATTCTTTTATTCTGGCAGTTCTTCACTAGCAAAAGAAGCAGATGTGAGGGGCATTTTATGCTGGATTGTACAGAAATATAACAAGGTTTCCAAGCTGTCATCGGTACTTCCTGGTTAAGCAGCGCAGAGACATGCTTTCTTCATCACCCGTAAAACAGTGGGGTGTTTTCTACTCAATCATCAATGGCATGAAACACAATGACAAACTGGAATGGCGCAACGTGATACAACACCAGTGCAGCGTAATGGTTTGTTGTCGCAAAGCAACACCAAATTGTCCAATAGAGCAATGGCTGATGCTGAGAAATGTCACTTTTTGTTTTTTGTGGTTGTCACGAGACTCTTGGGTTACCCTACACTAGTGACACACAATAGGAATCTGGTTGCTGTTTTTGCCATTTTGACACCCTCAGAGATTCTTTCTGTCCGTTTCTATCGGCAGCTGCATGGGAAGAGGATTTTGCCTCCAAGTGGACAGGTAAAGATCACTGGGGTGAGATAACTGACCTGGCAACAGGAACAAATTCTTATCGAGAAGGGGGAGAACTGAGAAGCATAAGAGAGCCCACTGTGTGCACACATTTCCACATTTAGGTTCTCCACGCATTTCATAACATTACTGCAGCGTACCCCAAAGATCATCGAAAAGTTTCCTTCACCTCGTTCATCTGAGAAAGATGACTCAAGATACTGACACAAGATGCTGGGCCAGCTCATTTTGGATGAGAACTCCTCTGGCACCAGTCTCAGCACAGTGACATTATGTGTTGCAGCAGGATCTGGGAGGTATTACCCTAGTGTGCTTCAAAAGCTAAACAGACACAGCTGACTTTTCTGATCGCCCATCTGACCCTGAGAACCCACTCTACCTTTCTTCACAAAGTGCCCTTTTGATAACAGTAGAATACTGGGAACCTACTCGCATCGACTGGCCCCGGCTGCCAAAGCATCTCAGGTGTCACTCTCTTTGCTCCCTGGTCTGAGCAGAAAACCAGCAAAAAACACTTCAGCACAACAGACTCATGACTACTTCCTTTCAAACAGAGGTCGAATCTTATTTGAATTTATATTTATATGGTGCAGTTTACTTGGGGATAAAGACATTCTCGGTCATTTACATGTTTTAGTCCATTGTGCATTTTTTATGCATTTTACTCAATGCGCTGTATTGAAAGCAACATGAAAACAGAAGTAAAGTGACTGCATCTCAGCATTTACCATTATCCCTGTACCCTCTTACCACAGTGCAGACATACAAACAGTAAGTTGTTCTTCACCAGCCATGCCATTCCCCAGCTTATTTTCAGCTTACTGTAATGGAAAAAAATAGCCACCTATGTCCTCACTGCCAGTAGGTTGCAGAATGAGAATTTTAGGTGGGGACATGAAAGAGTTTAATTTTTTCTTCTAACTGCACAGACTACGCAGATGAAATGCAATTCAACTTGTACAACATATTTATTCAGCCATACTTGGTATGTACATGCTGAATTGGTATAAAAAAAAGAACAGAATGCAGGCACAAAATAATCAATTAAATTAATATTTCCAATTTTACAATTTTAAAGGGTTATGGTTAGATTAAGTAATGATTAGAACGTCAGTGTTTTTTAATTTTCTAAATTCAGCACAATGTAAGTAGAAGAAAAGCATGAGCACTAAATACTATGTGCTGCAGTTTTACAGCACAGACAATAATCATGCTAACCACCACAAATCACCTTAAATATGAGAACATTCAAATAAATAAAGTGCTATCAAAGGAGAAAATTAGGATGCATATTTGTGAATACCAAGACAGACCAGGCAGAAAACACTGTAGTGCAACTCCAACAATTAATACACATTTATGTCAATACTGTGGAGCATTAGCTAATGCACATTCCACATTAAATCTAATGTGCCTTCCAAAAAAACATCTAATATGCCCTCTGGACAAAACCCAAAAGAAAACAGGTAAACAAAGCTAAATAAAGCTTCTCATGTACCCACACTCTGTTTATACTAAATAGACAATGATTGGCAACTTCAAACAGCAACTTGGATTATGAAAATAATATGAAGGAGAGAATATGTCACATTGAGGCTCTCCGACATTTAAACACATCTGACAGAGAGTTAGCACCAAACACCAAGGCACTGTCATCGCCAGGGCACATCAGATTAAATTGATGCCAGTTGCAAGATGCAAGTAAATCACCCAGAGCAGAGGTTATAATAAATGGAAAAGTATGAGAGGAGAAAATTCTTGCCCTTGCTGACATTGACCCTGAGTGCAGGAGCATCACACCAGAAAGGCAGAATACAGAAAATTTGTGTACTTTACCCATGATAACAGATATACATACATTAAGATTTGTGTAAAGATTTCTATTCTTTCATCTGTCAAAATGTTAGTAAGCGCTTACTTGGAAACACATAACACTTGTGGAATTACAGAATGATCTATTTACGTTTATATATATATATACACACACACACACACACACACACACACACACACACACACACACCTTTATTCTCACATAAAAAGTGCATGTGTACACACACTGAATCTTTAGTATAGTTATTGTACAATAACATTGATATCACGTAAACGAAAACCAGATGTTGATGTTAAAAAAGAATTTTAAAAATAACAATAAAAAAATGGCATGTGGGCAAACAAGTGCATGCCAAGAAATATTCACTCAGTCGATGAGGTAATGATAATCAGGTCTGTAAGTAATACACATACATTCACGCTTACGTACAGCCACATACGCATTCAGTTTCAAGAGAATCCAAGGTCACAAATGAATTTAATAATCCTCATTCAGCTTGCGAAACATCTCGTTGCATCTGCAAAAGCTGAGTTTAGGTTTTGTGACTTCCCAGCGGCCCAGCCGTACGAGACCAGAGCCACCATCTAGTTTTTTGTAGTGATAGTGTGTCCTGTATTATACTAAGCTGTCAACCTCCATCGCCCCTTGTTTGCTAGTTTCACCTGTTATAATCTCGGTAATCACGGCCCCATATGAACTATCCAAGTGGCATCAACCTGTTCAGTGAGTGTGAGTTCACTAGCACTGCTTTACTGATTTCTTCTGTCTTTACTGTTCTGATTTCTGATTCTTAAGTTGAATTCATAAACATTATTATGCATATATATGTATTACATACGTATATGCATTTTTTGTTGCAAAGGTTTGTCACATGCACAGTAACTAATAAGTATGAAAAAGCTGAATGAGCAAAGGTTGACAGCCATACAGTATTTCCGAATGAAAAGAAACTGCCTTGACATGTGTTACCCTAACTAATGCTAACTACTGTAGCATTGTCCATTTTAATCAGACTTACTGACATTTTAGTTTAAATGGGTATCAGCTTTGAAAGGGTTGTATAATTTTTCACGTTTTAAGGATATTTTTGTCTTTTAACAAGACTTCACCTTATACTGGGTTTTGCTGGAACAAATTATCTTCACAGGCACAGGAATACCACACATTTTTCCCCATCATTATTTGGTCTAAACACTAACCCTTATGGGGAAAGAGAAAGAAAAAAAAAAATCTCAACTGCTCCCCATTAAAACTGAAAAACATGCAAAGGTGCTTTGCTTTTTACTGGCCACTTGTCAGCTTTGCGCTTGTGCATGCGTGTGTGTGTGTGTATATCACACACACACACACACACAGTGTCCCAGTGCAGTACAGGAGACAAATAAAGAAACTAAATTAATGATAGAAAGTTAGCAGATATCTAGCTGGAAACTAGCAGCTTGGAAATAACTCCGGTGACAGCCCACTTCCACGTAGTGATGGGTCCATTCTCTAATTCCACACTGGCGATATATCAGGCTCATTCTTCACACACCATTAAACACGGATGCTCTGAGGGACACAGTGGAAAACCCCCTTCCAAGAAGACAAAGAGTGAGGGCCTGAGTTTTGATTAATCAGCTGGCAGACTAAATAACCCAATACATTGAGGCAGAGAGGCACCCGTGGCCGGTCTGGTGCAGCAATTGGGGGGGGGGGGCACGTGAGGACTGAGCAAACTGGCTGTGGGAAACATGAACGACAGCAGGACAGACAGAGCCACCAAAATGATTGTGACCAAATACAAAAGATGACGCAGGTCTACAGCAGAGATGGGCACACAAGCTGCCAACGGGGCACAGCGAAGCCCCTGCCAGGGCCGAGATAATGATGGGCGAGAGGCCTCAGGGAGGGAAGTCAGAGAGGCCCTGCCATTCCCTGCAAAAAAAAAAAAAAAAAAAAAAAAAAAAAAACAAGGCTCTGCTCGCCACAGGCTGGAGACGGCAGAGATTGCTGGTACAGGCTCCGCGGCAAGAAGATGGGAGGATTGGGTTGGGCTGCCCAGGAACTGGTCTCACTGTCTGAGGTTTTGGAGCCACAGTGGGTGAAAAACAGATAAACACAGGAAGATGATGAAGCTGACCAAAAAAAGAAAGTGGGCAGTGAGCACATGGACTGTGCATCTCCCACAGACCCAGAGTCGTCTACAAAGGTCAAAATGGTCTACAGAAACAAACAGTTTTAGAATAACACACACCTTTACTAACAGCTGTAAAAATAAATAAAATCGACCCGAATTATGAAATGTGTTAAATTATAATGAATTACAACTGTATGTGTTATAGGTTACTCCTATAATGTATTAAAGAGAATGGAAAAAGAGTGCAGCACAAACAAGGCAGGGAACTTTTGTGACTTTGCTTATTTTTCTGCAATTTCGGTGGACCGCTGGCAATGCCGCCTGATTTCCGTAAAGCTCACCTTTCAAACCAAGATAGGTACCCAACAGTTCAGTATGTTTGTATTATTAATCCCTGCAACACCTACAGACAGATACCCACATCTTAGAGGGAAGATCAAATTTAACACAAAAATTAAGAACTTAGAGCATGGACAAAATTTGTATAGCAAGTTCTTCCTTTCTAGTAGAAAATGGAGCATGTGTGGTGCTGTATTAAAAATAAGTGACGCTCACAGCTGCTGGAAGTGGGACACATGGAGCAATGAGGCACAAAGCAGCCAGCGGGGACCAGATGGACGACAACACCACCAACAACAACATGAACAACAGACACACATCAGACAGCGCCATGACAATGGATGGCCTCAATTCACTGCACGTAAGGAATCGGTTTTACCCGTTGGAGTCGGGCAGCCTCATGTCACTCTCCTTAGGGGGTGAGGCTGACCCTGTAACTCAAACAAGTGCCTGGCGAGTTCACACCGACGTGAAAAGGGCGCTTGCGCGAAGTAGGTCGCTTGTAGCGCTAATTGCCGGTGGAGGATTTTGGGGCCGGCGTCCATGTGCACTCTTATCATGGTTGCATACTGAGCTGCAGAGACAGCTGCTTTGGAAAGCCGCCTCTGGTGAGAGGGTATTCGTGTGAAACGAAAAAGCAGAGGGTGTGCATTACATGGCGAGGGACTTGGTGAAGCTATGGTAGGTATCCTGCACGTCACCTACGATGCTGTAATAACTTATGCAGCAGATGAACAATTCTAATATGGTTACAATTTAAAAGTTCAAATCATTTTTTCCCATTAGCGTTTGAAAACTCCGTAAGAGTGCAAATGTTCTGCCCATTGCCTTTTTACATCTGGTTTGCCAAAACTTTGATGAAGCAAACACATAACATGCCTCACTGTCTTCACATCTAGTCATTTTATTTTGTTTTCCTGTTTTTCACATTCTTCCAAATCGCATTGGGTATTTGGCACTGAAACCAGGTTGCATAAGATCTCCTAAACTAAAAATGATCTGAATTTATAAAGGACATGTGATAAAGTCAAGTATTAAGCTGGTATGCAGCCATCTGGCTTCACTAACAAAAATATAATCGACATGTACATCAATCCATACTGTATACAGCATACAGTCTTCAACTTGAGCACAATTCTGCGCATAAAATGAATTGATAAAAACTGTGTCACAATCAATAAAACCATTTAATACAAATGCCCCTAAAATTATTAAAACACCTCAGGTAAAGCTGTATCAAAAAAAAAAAAATTATATATATATATATATATATATATATACACACACACACACACACACACACACACACACACACACACACACACACACACACACACACACACCCTTCTTTTATTCCATATTAAATCGCTCGTTCTATGCAGGGTTTCAGGGTACCTGAGACTGCGAGGATGGAAACCCCACAAACAGGACACCAGTCCAAAGCGGGGCTTTTACCAACTTGAAACAAAATGTGCAACAGTTTACCAACGAAGCTACATACAAAGCCGGAAACACTGTGGAAGTGAATTGAAATAATGTGGTCCCGCATTCCTACTATGTATACGTGAGTGAAGATGAGGGAAACGCAATAAAAAAAATAAACGAAGGACAAAAATCTGAACTAAAAATTTATGCAACATGGGGACCCAGTGTCAGACCATGCAGCAGCAGACATGCAAACAGCAGACCAAGTGTCTTATTCTTATGGACTTGCTTCTACGTACCACATCTTCCTCATGAAAATTGATGGGATGTTTTCAGCTCTCCAGTTCTCCTGCCATTGGACCTCGCCAGTATTAACAGGAACGTTTCTGCATATTTTCCCATGGTATTTCACAAAGTCTTGGAACCCAACCAATTTAATCAAAGGTGACAGCAGAGGCATCCTGAGGTGGTAAGCAGCCTTGTGGGTGTTGATTTCGCCCAATGGAATTCGGAGACTTTTTTGAGGCTGAGCATGTCCTGGGACAGTGTGCGGGGGAGGGAGGGGGGACCCATCATAAGCCAGGGAGCAAGAAAAGACACACAGAAATGTACAACATTTGCCCGGGGGGGTGCTTCAGTTTTTTTTCGCCTGTACACACAATCCCGCATGTACACGCACAGACAAGCACCACCTAATAATAATGAAGGAAACTTAGTGCAGCAGAGCAAGCTGCCACCTTGCACTAGAAGGAGGCACGATCAAATCCCTCCTCCTGTTATAGTGCCCTCGAGTGAGGTATGTTCCCTGAAATGATGCAGTAAACTTTATCCTGCTGTATGAACTGGTAAACCATTTTAAGTAAAACAGCAACTGGTAGCACAATGGTCAGCACTTGGGGTGTTGTGCTCTAAGGCAGCGGCTTCAAATCCAATTGGTCACTGTACTACCTGTGAAAAAGGCACTCGCCTAATACTGGCACCATAAAAATTACTCAGCTGTATAAATGAGAAAAACAATGCCAGTCACTGTAGCAACAAGAATCAACTAGATTAATAAATATGAATAAATACAAGTTAGGGGAAAACTGCACAGCTGTGGGTGAGAATGGAACAGTTTAAACATCTTCCTCTGCAACAGAAGCAGGACGTGTGAGAGAAGCTCTATAAACATTTCATGATTCTCATAAGAGTAGCCAGTAAAAAAGCTCCTCCAGGTCTCCAGTCCTAAATGAACGTGGCAGGTGGGTGGGCACTGCACTCACTCTGGCAGGTGGGGATGTCGCAGTACTTCCAGTAGGTTCCATCCTCATGGTCTGCTATGTAGCACCAGGGTCGCACATCGCCGTCCGGGTTCCTGCAGGGAGGGGAGGATGAGAGCGGTCTGAAACATTGCCCCCAGGAATTGCAGGAGAAGTGGCGAACCCTGCAATGCTCAGATAACCTGAGCCAGATGCTGAGAACAGCTGGCTGAATACAAGTGGGAGCAACCTTGCTCAGCCCTTGGAAGAGACCCTACTTTTTCATAATTTTCATGCATCAGGCTTGCATGCCAAATGGACAGCAGCCTTAGCGCATGTAGGTATGAGCAGAGGTCAACCCCACAAGCGGCCAAAATCCTAGAGAAAGAGGGCCTCTCTGACAACATAGGAGTGTCTTCTCAGAGGCTCCCTGAATTCATAACCCCAACACCAGAACAATAATATAATGTAGCATACTGAAAACCCCTTTAGCGTTTGTGCTCAAATTTCGCCTTTTGTGGCAAAGAATTTGAAGGGTGTTTCCACGCCTATTCTTCTCCTTTCAAACAGCGCTTTCCGGATCCTGTCTGTCTCGCTTTGAGCAGAAATCCAGAGATCCGGTTATCTTTTCATGAAGTTTTTTTTTTTGTGTGTGTGTGCACGCACTATTGTGTGCTGTGAACTTGAGTCCAACGACAAAATGTTTGCTCTTTATTGCTCCAAATCACATTTTCTTTCCAGCGTAATTTTGCACTGTAGTTTGAATGCAGGACTAGGGAGGAAAAAAGCTTTTTGAAACCTTCCAATCTAAACAAACAAAATGTCTGAAAATGGGCGGTGTCAGAAGTTACTCCCGAAGTTCACTCTGGGCCAAAACAAAGATTCTGACATTTGTTTTGTAAATATATAGATTTTCAAGCGGAAACTAAATCTTCATTCAAAGAAAAGCGTTTATTGCGGCATGACGACACAGTCGGTTTGCCTGCTCTCCCCTTGTCTGCATCGGGTTTTCGCTGATCGCTCTGGTTTCAGCCAATAGTCGATGTGTCCATTTCAGGTGAGCTGGTGACCGTACGTTGCCCTTGCTGTCTATGTTTGAGTGTGTTACATGGCTTTCATATAAATCTGTAAATAACTGTATGGAGTTTAATGTAGCAGTTCAGCTTCTAATGAACTGGGAATGCTTTCGTCTTCTGACACCTGGTTGGGTAGAGACAGTGCTAGACACACTACACTAAGGTAAGTTACTTTGGACAAAGCTGTAAGAAACAAATTGTAAATTGTTATTAACAATGATGACACAAATAATGTTACTGCAAACACCAGTTGCCATTACGTGTTCTGAAATTTCAGCAGATACACAAGCAACACACCTTTGCATACACTTGCACACTCACAGGGTCCAGAAGCACCACAGTTAAAAGTGGACTGGACTTGTGAGAGGGTGTTCAGTTTGAGTCCCTTGTGCTCACCGATCACTGCATTTTAGCAATAATCAGCACTGGAAAAAAAAAAATAAAATCAGGAATTTGTAATGGAAATTAAATAGCTACCATGTCATAGAGCAAACTGTTTGATCACCAAAGGGTCCAGTTTGGCCCCCAGTCCATGAACAGGCAGGTTCAGTTAAGGGGGGGGGGGGGGGCTCTGCTTTCAAGTACTGCTGTAACATGCCAATGCCGAATGCCATTCAGCACCAAAGTGAACAGACACGCACAGATGAAAGAACAACCTATTTCTGCCGTCAGGTACAAGACGATGCTTCATCATGGGGAGTTACACATGTGTAGATCCATATTAGTGGATGAGGGGCATGGCGGTTTTCTGTCTCGAGGTATCTGGGACGATGAGGGTTGAGATCACAGCCCTTCGTGGGGGGCCCTCACATGTAAGATCCCTGGCTTGGTGCCGCGCATCGCCTCTGTATTCTTACTCGATCGATTTCAGGCTCTCGCAGATTATATAACATTCTGGATGACGGACCCCAAAGTTGCTAAGAAGGCCGTATGGGGTCCCATTTGCCAGGAGAGCAGTAGTATAGGCTCACATCTCTAACTTGAGAAAAACAGCTGTCCACAGCTAGCCTCCCTTCAGAAATGCCTCAATAATAAGTGAATAAAGTGTGCCCTAATCATAAAATTTATTATTAGCTTCAAAGGTTCTGGAATAAGAAGGGCCTATAAAATCCCAGACTTTAAAACAATGAAATGCAAAATGCCTGAAGAAGGAAATAAATGTACTACTTTCCAAATATGTTCCATAGACTTCGGACCTCACAGCCAGCACTTTTGGTGAAGGCTGACGTGTCTGTAGCTCTTTTAGGACCAGGAATATGTCGGGCATTTATAACTCGATGGCTGCAAGTCAGTCCAGATACAGAGAATAAAAACGCTTCTGAAAAGTCAGTCTGTGGTTTGGATTTTGAGGTCAATGGAGAATATAGATGGTTTCGATCTCCCAGGAAAGAGGAAAAAAAATTATCCACATACTGTAAAGTGGGATGACGGACGTAGTGCTTTAATGTCTTCGCTGGCCCTGGCTGCATCCAAGTATTGCCAAGTTTTCCATTGCACCAAAGCACAAAGGACAATCAGGTCGCAGTGTGGGAGTACCTTTATGTATGACTGCAAAAATAAATAAATAAATAAATAAATAAATATAGATAGATAGATAGATAGATAGATAGATAGATAGATAGATAAAATACCAGTGGATCAAACTGAACAGTGCACTCAATAGTGCTTAGAAAAACAACTCCCAAAACTCAAAAAAGTGGCATCAAAAAAAAAAAAAGCTTCCGACATCAAAATGGTGATCATCACCACTGAAGATGCACGACCAGTATCTCATATATACAATGTTTTTAAACACTTGGAACCCAAATAACAATTAAAACATTAATTTGCAAATAAAAGCTGAAAGCCACCCCTGCTAAACATTGTTACCTTTTGCCCTTGTGGTGCATTTACTTGAACCTTATTTTTTATTTGCATTTTCATTGTATATTTATTTTACTGCTATCCAATCCAATACAGGTAAAACATTTTAAAAATGTCTCAATAAATACAATGAAGTACCATAATGGTAAGAAACAGTGGCAGTTAAGAAGCCAAAAATAAAAAATTAAATAAGAGAGGAATTGTTTAACAAAGGTTCTCTTAACTCAGTTGCATCTCAACTGACAGAACGACACTACTACTATAATTTTTATCAAGAAGTTAAAATGTATAGAAAGCTCATTTGCATGACCAGTACACGTGCAGCTGCAATTGTTCAAATAACAGAGCGTGTTCCAAGCATGCTGAATGCAGTGTAGTGCAGTTGGGCATATTGTGGAGCCCATTCCTTTTTCAAAGAGCTTTATTACTTTTCAGAACTAAGGTGACTTTGCCTCATCCTCACTGTTATCAGATGAGCGCTTTATGGTGCTGCAATAAAGATGAAATACAGCTGTTAAGCCTCCCTGAGAGTTGCAGGTTCTTCCTTTCAAGTGTAGTAGCCTGGAAGACCCCGACAGCAAGACATGGAAAAGTTTACAAGCCTCCCCAGCCCCACCTTACACAACAACCCCTTGCACTTTAGATGTTATCTGCTGCTAAAATGCCTGTAAACACACACACACACACACACACACACACACACACACACGCACACACACACACACACACACACACACACACACGCACGCAGCTTTTCCTAAACCCTAATCTCACTCTGCCCCTTGGTCGTAAAACCCAACTGTGAACAGAAGCAAAGAAGAGCCCTCCTTCAGTTCTTCTGTCTTCCCTGAGCCTGTCGACCGGAGCTGAAAGGTTTATAGGCGAACCCAACAGGCAACGGTTCAATTGCAGTTCTAGTTCAACAGCTAAGCTTCTTTAACGCACCTACAATCAGCTGTACCTCTAGATAGACAGCCTAGAGCAGCTCATATCAAACCATGATCCCATGTGGAAGACAACAGCTGTACCAAATGTCACCAAAGACACATGGGACAGACTGCCAAGTGACATCAGACTTGCAGTAAATGTTGGAATCCCAGAGTTTTACTTGACGCTTTATCCCTGACTCTCAACTGAACAGCTCAAGTAAAAACATTATACTCTTTATTTACCACCTGTACAGTCAGTCAGATAAACTGTCTGCAGAATGTGGAATGGTAGAGACACTACCTCCCACTCAAAGAACCTAGGTTTGAATCCCCCTCCTGCTGCTGTATCTTTGATCGAGGTAAGGTAGATCGGGTAGATTGGGAAGATAAGTCTTGGAGATTCATGGCAACTACTTACGCGATTTTCGTAGTAATAGGGGTATGGAAGAGGTTTAAGTTACCATCTTCTATACATGTCTATGGATTTGTAAACACAAGACACTGCAGACACCCTGAGCCAGAGCTGAACCTAGACCCCAACACGCAGCTCGAGCACTGGGCCATTAGCATTCTTTACCATGACTTGATGCAGTAAATATTACTCAACTGTGTAAAGGGGTAAATCATTTTAAGTAGTAATATGAGAAGCTGCTTTACAGGAAAGCATCAGCAAAATGAGCAGATGTAAAGAAATGAGGTGTAATGCCTTGTGCTGCATAAGAATGTTTACTCATAAGTGCAACTGCGTGAAACAGGCAGTGACACCAAACATAAAGGGGAAGAATGAGGAGACAAACAGTGGGCAAGTCATACCTTGGCGGGAACAACGTGTTCACTCGTCACAGACTGTAAATCAAACATGGTGGGTGTGTGTAAATGTGGCAGGGTGGTCTTAGCTCCTGACCCCTCCATGCGGAAGGTCAACACTATCACGCTCAGCGATGCTCGGCCACCTCTTAGCTTGACCTTATTGTCTGTTGCAGGCAGGCGGAGTGATTTTCTCCATCCATAACATTTGTTCTGCCGGGCACACACCAAAACAAAGGACCTCTTCCCCCCACCACACATCTAAACCCCTGCCCCCAACCCCCCTGCCAAGCTGGAAATACCAGCCTGGGGGAAGTGACAACACAGGGCAAAGCAAAGCACACCCTAAAACTGCTCTCCATCGGAGGTCTCTGTGACGAAACGGCTCCCATGCAGCGACTACTCATGACGCTGCCAATATGCTGCTGTTTTTATCCACAATGACTGACTATTTTAACCATTTCAGCAACACAGTTTGCTCTTAAAATTAAAGTTAAATATTTAAATCTGCACCACAGCAGGGGAATTGTGTCCCTTAAGCAGAAAGCTACCTACTATTTATGGCTAGACAAAATAAGGGTATAATTGGTTTGTTCAGGGTGCAATATGAATGGATGCACACAAATTCATTCAAGAATTATGTAAAACATCTCCAATTGACTCTATTTGTCCCATAGTAATTATTATATGAACTACATAAACTGAAGAGAAACAATGACCTAAGTTGACTTTATAGGACGATCAATTTCATGGACAGGGCTTTGATTTCTTTTACTGGAAAGACAGTAGAATTTAACATTTCCCTTTTTTTTTTGCTTCACTGCTCCGATGTACCATCAACATCAACAATGACTTGATCCCTGTGGAGTATTTACGACAGGCTGTCGCGTTAGCATTCCTGAAGACGACGAATTAGGAACAATGGATAGAACTGTCTACCTTCTCACTTTTAAATCCAATCTATAAACAAAGAGGTATTTCCATGACAAAATACAACCGACACATCAACATATCTGGCACGTTTCACTGTAACTTTATATTAATTTAAAAAATTTGGTGTTTATATTTTTTTTATTTGGTTGATCCTTTTTTTCAAAGCAACATATAATATTTGGATTTTAAACATGATTTTTTTCACTTATACACCTGAATAATATTTACTATTCAGGCTAAATACCTTGTTTAACTGTACTACAACAGGAAACTGCTTGGAATGTGTGGAAGGCAGCTTTTAACCATTACTATACCCTTCTCCGATTTAAATTCTGAAAGCCAAATTTTAGTTTTTAACATGGATCTGAAGCAAAGACGATTTAATAACCTTTGGTAACTATTACCCACTATGAAAGCAAATGACACACTAAACTGCTTTGTAATTGTGTACACATATTACATTTTTAGAACGGTTCACATTTTTCCAGATGTACAGTAGCTTGCCCCTCTAAGGACTTTAACCACTTGTTTATGTCACAGGCCCAGAGTGAAACACTAAATGACCACATAATAAAATATGGACACACTATGGACCAGCCCTTTATACTGAATCTTGAATAATAACAGAATTGTAAACCCCCCACCACACTACTGCTTTCTCTTAAGCTGTATCACTTTGCTGCATTCAGTACTTTATGCTCAAAATCATATTACACCGATATGTTATTCAATATAAATATGTTTACTATGTCTGCAATTTACTGTAAAGTCCTCAAGAGTATATGCTATCCCCAACTAAAAAGAAGTTGTATTATAAGTCGTTATTCATAAAATAAACTGAGATCAGTGGCTGGGTTTCCCCTATTTTATGTACATCTATTATGTCTGCATTTGTATTTATATGTCTAAACTATGTTTGTTGTGTGGGTTGAAAATGAGCCCATTTATGATATCTGAATCTGCATAAAACAAATTGAGCTTCTGCTGCACACTTATGTATAGTGAACTGGGAATAAATCCAAACAAATGAATAAATTACAAATTAAAATAAAAGAGAAAGCACAATTAGGAGGCCTCAGGGAGATGTCACCTGCAGTAGTTGTGCTGTCCTAGGCCACCCTCCCCATTGGGGTACTTGAGGGTGTTGTAGGGGTGCTGGAAGGTCTCGTTCCAGAAAAGACACGGCTTCCCCCCACGAAGGAAGGTCCGGTTCTGCCGTCCCCGGTAGTCCTCTCCATTGGCTGTGTAACACTCTGAAGGGGGGAAAAAAAAGCGCCACTTTTTCAGTACACCATTGAAGTCAAGCCCAGAGACAAACAGGAATAAGAGTCAAAACAAGACTTTGAGTCAGACTTCCATTAATAGCTCCACAAGGGGCAGTTAACCATCCTGAAAACACATTAGTCAAGCAGATCAAACACAATGTGTCCCCCACAATGTGGTCAAGTGCCACAAAAATAAGCTTGGACTCAATTAGCCCAAAATAAATCTGAGAACACAAGGCTTTAAGTGACAAAGACTTCTAATGTGCACTTGGTTTGTGCTTGCATTTGAAGCCCACACATCTCTGCCGTAAGGGACTGCGGGGTGAAATAGCATTGCTTTAATTTGTGCCTTCCAATAATCTGATTTCACAACAACAAGGGGGGGGGGGGAAACTAAATAAATAAATAAATAAAAATGAATGGTTTGCGTTTTCAGCAAAACCAAAACCATATGGCAATGGAGATGTAAAGCTCAAAAAGCTCGCTCCACCCCATTTCTTAACTGAAAAAGGAAAAAAAAAAAAGGCTTTTGCTAAGTCAAAATAACATGACATAATTCCGAAGCCTGTTTACAGAACTTTTCATTTTTCTCCACAGCGACTGTGGGAGGTTTTTTCGCTTTTTTGCCCCCCCCCCCAAAATGAGGAATGGAATAGCTTTGAAGCCTAACATACTCCTGAAACATAGTTTTCCCCTTTATCCTGGCAGTGTCTCCGATCTTTTCCCCCCACAATCAGATTACAGGTTTGATTGCTGGGTAACCGTATATCCCCGAGCAGTTTGGTTGCCTCCCTTTTGAAGGATCTTGGTTAATCACAAAGAGATAGGCCTCTCGGGGTTACTGGGAAAGGGTCGTGTGGGTTGGGGGGGGGGGGTATACAGCCAATCCTCAGCAAAGCCGAAGTGCAACATATCATGTGCAAAATTAAAAACAGTCCTTGCATGGATTCCAACCTCAGAATCTCCAGATAAAGCCACTTCCAACTTTCAGAAACATTAGCCACTTTTTAAAGTTGTCACAAACACTCCCCACTCACCCTCCCTCATCCGCTACCTTTGCAGCATGTAAGCAACAAACCTCAGAACAGTTGTTCACTGATGTTTGTTTCGAAAGCTAAAGGGTGTCTGAATATCTGCAAGTCAAACAGGTGTGGTTTTGGCCTTGAGCAGCTTTTCTTCCAAGATATGGACCTGCATTTAGTTCAAAGATGTTTCTGTCTGGAGTTCCAGAAGCAACTTCTCTGGGGCGACTGTCTTCAGTTACTACATATATAGGCTCTACTTGGAGATACCCCTCCTCTTCAGAACAATAACCCTGTTATCTTAGCTTTGCCTGTCCACTCTTGTAACTCGATTCAGTCAGAAACTTACTTAAATACAGCATTTAACAAGAAACAGTGGACACAGGCTGGTCTTTCAGGTCAGATTCATCCACCAAAGTAATTTCAATTAATGGCAATAGGTGAGATCAACCACACTTGTACCAGAACAAATTATCTGACTCAAAAATGCTTCCCACTGCAAAAGAAAATCCACTTCACGGCCAGTGAAAAAATTATTTTTCAGCAATTTGCTTAGTAGAAGGAAAATTGTCATATTTAAAAGTTGATGTTCCTTCTGTTTCATCCAAGGTGGCAGAAACAAGACTGACATGAGAATTTGGTTCCAAGTAGTGTCGACTCTAATTAAGCTTTTCGGCCCAAAGGTTTTCTGATAAAGTGTGAAAGCCGCCCAAGACAATTGTGCTCTAAATACTATGTTAGGAGATACACCTTCCACTTTTAGTAAAAAGAAAAACCACACGGAGCAATTCTCTACGTGTGTACTGTCTCCCTCAAGCATATCACCATTTTTCATCTCCAATAAAGCAGAAGAAGCCATTGAAGTTTGTAAGTTATTAGGTAGTTACTCCATTTTCCTAGTACAATTCCACCTTGTCTTGAGCACCGACCCAACATGGTACTGAACTTTTGATATTCGCAGTGGTGCTCTTTTATCTTCATCATCCTTCCTCTTTAAATGACTTGCACTTACGAATTAGCAGGCCTGTTGAGTGCTAATGGGCCCGAAAGTCTACGGTGTGGAAAGTGGCACCATAAAGCAGCAATCCAGATTTGGGCACACCCATCTGTGTCTGAGCTGCCACCCTCACAAAGGACACAGGGACAACAAGGCACCCTAGGCCATTAAACGCAGCCTTTTTAATAATGTATGTATGCCAGCTGTGTTGCTAGAGTTGAGGAATAAGCAGAGGGGCAACTGTACATCACAATAAAATGTTCAGCTAAGAGTTTTGAAAGAGTCACATGTTTAAACAGACAGCACTGCAGGCTTCAAAGGGAGGGAGAGAGGTAGGAAAGGGGCAAGGAGGCTGCAGCTGAGGACACCGACCATTCTGAAAGAAGATGTGGCTGTAGCTGGAAACACAGATGGATTAGAAAAAAGGAAAAAAGAGGGCTGGGTGGAAATGAGATAACGGCAAAATTAAAGACATCCGTGCAAATGTTGGAAGAGCTTGTCAAAGCAGATACCGCACATTTCTGTATCTTCACAAACAACAGCTCCAAGGGTTTCGCATCCTGTGGGAGTCGGAGATCCACCGCCACATGTTAGGTCAAGTCTCAATTACGCGCTCAGAGCTACTGACAGAAGAAATCCTGCCCAGATGTCCAGCAGGAAGAGTCACCGCAATTGCGCCTTTCCAGGACACTGTGCAACCAGGAACAAGAAAATTGAAAGGATAAAAGTAGATTACTCAGCAGGACTTCATCTGCTTTGTAATTATATTTGTGTGGATTACCAGATGATTACTTGCATATTACAGCACTGGTCGCTTTCCTCTTTGTCTGACGGAAGGAGAAGACAGCCTGTGGTCATCAAAAACAGCAAGCAAACAAGCATAGGCTTTGAGTAATGCTGGCCTGTGATCTGTGTTCTTAGAGTGCTTACGGATGCGTTTTGGAGCAGATTTCCATTATGATGCAATGACCTGCTCCCATCTTCCCCCATCCTGCACTGCATCTCTTTAACTGTAGTCTTGACTTTGTACGCGTTATATAATTGACACAATGAGCATTCGTTCACTCTGAACTTTTGCGTGGGTAGCCGTGACATGCGGCACCACGCCTTTAGTCAGAGCACAAGCTGACTGGCTACAAGATTTAATAATTTTGGCTTCAGAAGACATTTTTGGCCTAGCTTTTTGCTGGTGGTACTCCCAGGCCTCAGGACGATGGCTCTAAAACTGGCCTCTGAGCCCCACACCTTTTTTAAAGCCCACATAATCTGCATATACTTCAGGCATGACGTCATAATCCACGTGCGGTCGGCAACACAAACACTCGTAAGGGTAACGTCCGTGACAAGTTTTCACAGGCGAGCTCTGTTAGTTAAAGGAAAAAATAAATTAGGGTGTATTGTTTAAAATATGCAAACACTGACCTGAAACCTCAGTCTCTTTCAAACACACGTATCTGTCCCAAAGTTTTAATTTTAATTGTTTCTCCTGTACACTTTTGCTGTCAGTTGTTCCCAACGTAGCGGGGAAAGCCATGAAGGGACCACTCTCCATCCAAGCTTAAAAATAGCCTGGCCACCCTGGACCACCCATCTCCTCCCCCGCTGCCTAAGCCCCCAGGTTTGCCACGAGTCTGGTGGAGTTGCAGCCAAGCTGTTCGGTAGCACCTATAAAACAAGGCAGTTTCAATCCCCAAGCCAAGCCCCAAAGTGCCCTCTTTTAAGCTCCTTTTAATGGAATGAAACTTAAGCACTTTGCGTTGGCAAATGTTAGCGAACATATGCTGCCAAAACTTTTGATGTCTTACCCTGAGAAAAATCAAAAGGAACAAAAGGGGTGCCATGAAGTGCCGTATGGCCTACAGGTATGCTCTGACCTGAGTGATGCGGTCAAAGTGTTTTTCATTTATGGAGAAAACAGTTTGCCTTTTTGAAAGGCCCTTTGGGCCACAGCAGAGGTGGATAATATTTGGATGGGTTTTGGGAGTTCTGAACTCTACAATTTTGTTATTAAGATTTCAGAAAGGAAAAGACAGACCCTGCCAGACTGAAATGCTACTTCCAGCAAATGCTCTCGCAAGATGTGCAAACTTGGCTGCAATGGCAGTGAAATCCACCGACAACTGGAACTCAGTCACTGAAAATCCCTTTTTTTCTGATGGCCTTTAGGATTAAAACGTACAACAGCGATACAGAAGATTAATAAAGAGCAACACGGAATCTCAGCAATGCGCAACTGTTGTAAGAATCATCTCCTTGCTCATTTCTTTCAGTTTCTCCTGTAAAACGACGAGGCTCAAAACCAAGAACACTTTCAGGTCATTCAGCCTTTAACTTGATGATCCTGTTAGTCACCCTAATACGCCGTTTCATCTAATCTATAGCATTAATCTGAGGTGTTTGAAAAAACAGGGTTATAAGGTAAAACAAACAGAAAGAAAGCCCTGGGCACACTCAGCGCACACCAAAGAAGCTCACTTTCAACCCATGCTGACAGTAATGTAAACATTGAAGTACGCTGAAGAAGCAAAGGGTGCGGGTGGATCTCATTTAATCGAGGGACATCAATGGAGCTGCTTGTTCCAAAGTATACAGTTAGAGAGTGTCACATTCCACAGAAATATAACTACCAGGACTCATAAAGCGTGCCATAAGTTCAGGAACGGTGGGGGACATTTGACGATCTCTAAACATTGTCTTTCTTTCTGCAACTATTTCCTCCTTCGTGAGGTTCCCCCCCCCAGCAGTCTAACACTTTAATATTTCCTTTAGCAATGGCAAGACCGAAGCTCGTAAAATTAACAGCAAGCAAAGAGATAGGGCCAGCAACGCTTTACTTTAGATTTCCAAATCCGTTCCAGAAGTTTTTTGTGGCGTGCTTTCGGCTTCCAGCCCTTAAACGAACAAACAAACAACAGAAAGGGGACAAAAGAGAAGAAAAGGCGAAGCAAATGCGTCTGCTGGAGGCGGGAGCATATGGGTTCTAAGGGCTGCAGAGTGCACTACAAAACACTTTGACAAACGCGGGACATATGGGTTACGGTGCATGGCAGCGGTTCTGCTGGGTTCTGCTGACATTTGAGCAGCACATGTGGGTGTTTTTATAAAGTACGGTCATGTAAAACGACCCTTACAATAACTCCCACTTTGCGATCTTGATAAACAGATGCACTGACACAGCGTGCACTGATCAATGTCTGCCCACAACATTCCTGCTCAGCACTTAGAATGAAAAGGGTGCAATTTTAATCAGCTCAACCACAGTCACAATTTACGATGCATCCTATGCTGGGAACCCCACACAGGGCAGCTTTGTTTCAGCGTTCAGGCCTGTGCCATTGTGCTGGCTATTTTCGCCCACCCTGCGCTGCAATCCGTCAACGGATGTTCACCCACTGGCTCTCTGTCATTCTGATATTTTAATAATGACTGTTTTGTAGTTTTTGACTGCTTTGGACTGGGGTCCTCACCCAGCAAGTCCACTTAATCTTTCATGTCCGAAGATGATTACTTTGTTCCGGTGGCCTCCATCCTTCACTCAGATCATAAGGAATTTTAAAAATAAAAATAAAAAAAAAAAAGAGAATTTGATCTCCCTGCATCTTCCAAACAAAAAAAAATCATCTGATCGCACAAATGCAGTTGTGATGTGATTATTGGAAATGTCTTATAATTCCTCCATTTAAAAGAAATGTCATAGTGCATAGAAAGTTTCCTGAAGAGGATAGTATCCACCCGTATTGTGGAAGGGTGGAATACCTCAAAACAGTAGTTTACCTAAAGTAGACCACTGCAAAGATTATTTAACCCAAGCGGCTCAATTAAACAACGCTATAAACTTAAAGGCACAGTACAGAGAGGTTAAACAGAACTCAAAGCAGACTGACATCCAGCAACTGCATGAGGTATGACAGAATTTAAAGAACATACTTGAAACATACCTGTTTGACTCCTCTGTGCACATTTGGTATGTGTTTTTGCATGGTAGTTGATGAAACCAATTACAGAGACACCCGGAAGACAATATATTTTTATACATTTGCAGTTTCAAAAATTTTGTTTATCATTGCTGGACATGGAAGTGGAACTTCAGACTGCTTATTCGGTCTGCTGTTAAATAAAGAACAATATTGACCTTAAAAGCATCCCAAATTAAATATATTCATACATACATGCAAGCAGTTTTTCAGTTGAGGGCCATGCAACTTTACATGCCTCTAAGTGATTGGTAAAATATGGAAACGTCTTCTCAGCAGTCATTGCCGTGGGGATTTTCAAAGGGACGTACATATAAACAGGCTAAATGTAGTTTAGAATTTTCAGCAAGCGTAGTTTCGTGGCTGATTATGAATGGGGCACGGCTGTCAATCTGGGTTTGGCAGCCACTTCTGAGACAAAGGAAATGTGTTACAAGGGACTGTCCTGGAGGTTATGTCAGTGTAGAGGGAAACAGGTCATCACCAAGAAAGGGCATCAGTAGGTGGAAGTTCATGCCCAAAAACTAGATATGCAGCTACTTGCATGCAGTTTCAAATGAAACAGAGCAACATCAGTGAACAAACTTTGTGGGCCATGTGCTTCAAGTATAAGAAAAAATAATAAAACTGAGAGGTTACACGCAACTCGAACATCTGCTTGTCCAATGTAAAAACATCAGACAGTGAAGATTTGCTCATCTAGGCAACCCACCTTGACTCTTCATCATACCTTAACCTTTCCTTTGCGGCAGGAGAAGCAAACTGAGTCGAATGGAACTCCAGTGTACGTTCATTTTCTTTGTCCACCATCTTTGCATGCATGCACATCCCCAAATTATTATTATTTTTTTTTGCGCTCATACAGTTTCATATTCTGGAGAAAATGTGGTTTATTTGTTTGCTTGGACTTAGACATCTTCAGATACACACTGAACGGAATGCATATATTAGGTTGGTTTGATTGAACAATGATCACAAAGCACCCGGCTCTTCTTGGCACCAAAATAAGGGGCGCATTTTCAATTTGCATCCATCAAGTGTTTAATCGGGTATTTTCTATTTATGAGCTTATATCTTTTGAGAGTCAGAAATGGGAGGTGGATCTTTTTAAACACCATCGGTGTGCATGATTGGACCATTTCCCAGAAACCCACTAACAGAAGCCCCTATGAAAGAATATTAAAGTTGCTGTGTACTTTACAGCTATCGCAGGACTGTAACACATTCTTCGCCTGTGTATAATTCTTCTGCTGATGACATTAAAAACCATTAGAAACGCTGTGGGTTTTAGGAAAGCAAACTTATTTCCAAGGAATATCAAAGGAATACTTTGATCCTCTCATTTTCAGCAGCACATCATGTACTGCATTTATGCTGTCGGAACAAGGAAGTTTGGAACACATGTGAGCACACTGTGGTGTGTGTGTGTGTGTGTGTGTGTGTGTGTGTGTGTGTGTGTGTCTGTGTGTGTGTGTGTGTCCATCCCAATCTGCAACTTTTTTCCATACCTATGGCAGTTCAGGGAAGTATGCTTTACAAAGATTTGCGAGTTTCTCCATTCTGGGCTGCTTCTGTCGCATAAACAATGCCATTTTCAACATTGACGTGCATCACAATAAGTCGAGAGCACGTCTTCACAGATCAACACACCACAGAAGTTGGTATGCTTGCATATAAGAGCCTTCCCTACGTTTGTTTTGTCTGTCTACTGTAAACTACAGCTGGGACCATCGGCTTGTTGCCCAAATTCCACAGCAGCATCAGATTTCATATACATTTAATCTGATTTTTAAAAAAAAGTATTTTTTCTGACATCTGCAGTCAAGTGGGGCATTTTACCTTTTATCTGCTGCCTTGCTCAATCATCCTAATCTGATCTAGCCTTTGAAACATTTTCTAAAACTTCAGGAAAACAAAACGTGCCACATCACCCCATGTCCCCGGGCATTTCTTTGCGTAGGCTAAAGGGTGCTACCAAATTCATTTCATTTGCTCATAAAGAAAACAGACAGATTAAAAGAAATAAAGCTATGGGTGAAGTGGTGACAGGGATACAAAGTTGGGCTGTGGGGCCTATAGGGAAAATGGGGCTGCACACTAAAAGATGAGCAGGGAGGTCTGTAAGGGGAGTGGGGTTGCAGACAAATGATGGCCTGTTGGTGAATGGGCAGAGCTGTTTCTGCACCAACCGTGGGAACCAAGGCAGATTACAAAGGATCACTGAGGATGAAGTTCTCAGGTTACAAGCGAACCAACAATGTGCCACTGGACCGTGCATAGACCACTGCTACCTCCTCTGGTCTCTGTGACCACTCAAGGCCAATAGACAATACTACAACAAGGCACTGTCTTCCCAGTGGCTCATTGTTAAACTGTTATATGTCCTTTGGTGGGATCTCAGGTTCTCCATCTTCCACATGAGGCATCACATAGGACAGGTGCCCACCCGGCTGTGGGTCACATAAATAGCGCTCCATAACAACTGAATTGCATTGCCTGAAGAAGCCAGCAGACTGAAGGTTGAAACGAAGGTGGTGGATCACATTTGAGGAATGGCCACTGAAGCCTCTTAGTTATGAGTTGTATCAGAAAAGCATGTGAGAACAGATATAAATTTGTATATTCCAATTCATCACTGGTTATTGAAGGTCTACTGAATGTCTGAGAACTTCTGAAAGCCTACCCTTCCGGATCAGCAATGGTTTGATCAAAAAAAAAAAAATCTAACCGTGAATTTGAGCAATGCCGGCAATGAGAAACATTTCCGATGAACAAGTGAACACGGACATCAACGGTTTGAACAGGACACAAGAAGCATCTTGCACAAGAATGAAAGCTAGTGGAGCAGATTAGAATCCTCAGAAGGTATCGGAAATGCTGAAACATTAATATTTACAAGTGTACTGGAATAAGTGCATCCATAAGACTGGAAAAGGTCATGAACTAATATTTAATATTTTGTTCCACAAAAGTGATCATCTTGACATTAATGTCAAGATCAGTTTTAAACAAAATGTATTCCCGAAACAAATCATTAGAACAAGCTTTTTCACATCATAAACACTCTTTATGCATATCTACTAACAAAAAATGCACTCACGTAAAACAAGAGCTTCCTCGAAGAGCAAGAAGCAATATATTTAATTAATATTAAATGATTTGGCTTCATGTAGACATTAATCTGGTGATTAATAAGCATATCACCACCCTGTAACTTCAGTGTAAACCCCCCACTCTACAACAGTGAGGGAACACAATCCTCTCCAAAGCCCCTAAATCCATCTCCCAGACAGTGGGCGTTCCAATAATTCGGAAAAAAGGAATGGCGACAATTTGTTTCTTTAGCCACAAAGCGGTTCTGGACTACAATCAAGGCTGGGGATCTATTCCGAAAAGGCCTCCTCTTTATTTTGAGAGCTGGGTGATTTCCACCCCCCCCCCTCCCTGTGCCCTAGCAGCAGGGCTGGGGACTAAACACAGCCGTCACTTAAAGAGTTCACAGGACAGGTCGCGTCCCACAGAGCTGTAACACGATATCCTAACATTATGTTATTGGTTATGGCTTTGAAAACTGGAGTTATACCGCATAAACACACACTTGCTTAAAATGATTTAAGCTTAGTCAGGTTATATTTCTGGATATGTGTACTCTCCCTGAATTTGAAAATGACAGCAGAAGACAATTCATTAAAAAAAAAAAAAAAAAAAAACACAAAATTTAATGAAAAGCAATCACAAGTGAAAGGGAGACTGTATTTGTCAATCTGTAGCAGGAATGTGGCATTTGAATGTCAATAAAAGAACCTTTCCGTTGAGGCGTATTCCACCAAGAAATGCATTACAACATTCTGTATGAACTGTAGTTTCACATGCAATGTATTAGTACCCTTAGGCCACCTGAATACTAAGTATCTGCATTAAATTGCATCAAATGGCATTTAAAAATTCAATTTTAATAAACAAGTTTGCATGCGTACAGAGATAAAGGGCTACTTGGAGACTTCCTTTTTGTCCTTAAGTGTCCATACCAAGTTCCGTCTTGAGTTCACGCTTGACATGTGTTAGCTTTAGGGCATCGGCTCTAAAAAGGCAGCCCAGACAAGGAGGTGAAGTGCCCTGTGAGAATGCCAGCGGGAAACAACTTGTGCGCATCACCCAGCCCTAAAAGTGAAGGTAAACAAGTAGGCTGGAGGGTGCTGCTCAAGCACATCGGTAGTCAAGAGGACGACAGGACGTGAGAAGGAGCGAGAAGGAGCTGGGCAAAGCTGGGGCCACACCTTGGGATTTTACTAATTCCATCCCTTAGCAGTGGGCGCTCCGGGATCCCTCTGTTGTTTCAGCCCTGATATTGTTTGAGCGCTTTGCCACAGGCCTTGGCTTTTGTCAATGATGAGGTCGGGGACCTCTGACTATTTAACATGCGTAACGCTGCCTTGCCGTCTCCGAGCGCTTATTAGGTGCGAGGTGCAGGATTTCATTTTGGACAAGCTAAATTCTGCCATGCAAAGGTGCAGACAACCCTGGCTGCGTTGCAATATCACAGGAAGGTGACTCACGTCGACAAAATAACAACATAGTAGTTATACAGACAATGATGCATTTTCAGATTGACTAAAATAAGGGAAATATTTACTTTTCCTCCCTCTGCTTTTCAGGTGACAGTCAATGGCCCCTGTATATTCTTGCTGTTAGGAGAGTGACAGCAATGCTGACCGCTTAATAAAAAAAAAATATATATTATGAGCAGCAAGGTTATGAGTGGAATACGGCAGCATTCTGTGAAAAGGAGTTTACTAGCTGTCAAGGTGGGTGAACAATTATTTATCTCAAATACTTGTGTTTTGTATACATTCTCTAGGAAAGAGCCCAGGATTTTCTAGCGCTGCTCCACTGTATAGCTGCCTGACAGCTTAATTTCATGTTGTCAGGGATTGCCTACCCATTTGGAAATGGCTTGGAACACCAAACCTGACACTACCTTGTTGAGGGCATTTCTTCAGCACATCGTGCTCTGCATAACTACTGTGTCTGTCACATCCAACTGCCAAGGCCCCTGGCGGTGCATGGGAGAGGCAAACAACCTGCATCCCAGCTGACTATGGATGGGGGCGTGAGGGGAGCATGAAGGATCAAAACCGACAGAAAACCCCTGTGGAGGTGCGTGAAGGAACACGGAGGAGCACAGAGGAGCATTTTGGGTATGGCATGCCGTCCATCACTTCAACTCTCCCTCAAAATGCTCCCGACTTGCGGTTACCGCTAAATCGCCACTCCCAGGGGTGCGTCCTGGGCTTTCGAGAATGTGCCAACCGCAAACCCATCTGCCACTGCAGTATGCCGAGCGGGAGGTCAAAGGAGGGCCACTGGCCACAGGCTTTACTCACCAGCCAGGACAAACTGCCTTAAAACAGTCATGGGTAGAAAATCAGGGCTGGTTCCAGCTCAAACCCGGGTCTCAAATTGTACTGAAACCACACCTACGGCCTTTCGCACCACCAACTTTTTTTCTGTATAGACTGGCACTAAAAAGTCGCAAACAATATGTCACAGTAGAGGGGTGAATACTCATTCACTTCTTTATTTTCTGTTTTACATTTGTAATGAATTCAAAACTGATCTGTAACTTTCCTTTGTAAGTAATTTTCCTTTGAACAGTTTCAAAAAGGCCTAATTGAATCCATTGTGATCCAGCATTCTAAAACAGTAAAACATGAAAAAGTACAAAGAAGTGAATACACACACACACACACGCAGCTCCAGGGGCTGGGAATGCATATCCTCACCTCCTCTTGGTCTCATACAGATAAGATTAAGATAATATTTTTAAGGACCAAGTATGTCTGTAAAAGCGATATGTCAGGGTGGATGCTCATTCAGATACATTTTACAAAGCACAGCAATATTAATGGAAGAGCAATAAGGAAGTAACAAAGCTAGAAAAAAACAATAAATACTGCAGAGCAATTATTAACAGGGATGTGCATGAGCATAAGTAAAATTAGCAAAAGTGGAAATAGCAGCAGAACTAGATATAAACAAGCAAAACTAATACTTCATATACTGTATATATTGTACCACATTATCAGCTGACTGTATTGTTAGGTTAGAAGGTGGGATCTTAATGTGAGTATAGACTGTACACATCAGCAGTTGTTAACATATGGGGGTCTAGATCAACAAGTAAGATCACCATAATTGTTGGGGGAAAAAAAAACCCCACACAGATACTGGGTGCCATATGGGGCTTTTGAGCCTGAAGATGTTAACAACCGTCGATGCCACATTGAGGATTTACAGCTGCTTCATATGGGCTGCAGAAGCAGAGCCAGGGGTGTTTCAGCACCAGTCTCAACACACACTAATCGTCATCAGGAAACCTCATAGTTAGTAGCGCGTCCTTTATTCTTCACCAGGGCACACAGGAGGCTATCCTTTCACCACTGTCTGTTTACCATGCCTCAAATGTCAGAACAGCAACGGGCCACCTGCCCAACACCTGGCTATGGTAAATATTCACCGAATGGCGATCAGATGGGATTTCAAACTGACAGCCTAAACCAGTGGAGTGTAAACAGTCCACGCATTAGGGGGAAAAAAATCTTTATTTCAACCGAGCAACAATCGGTTGAAATGACTAATCTCCATTAAAAGCGGTGAACAAACATCACGCTGTCCTGGCAAAGCATCCTTTATACTGAATAACAAAAGGAAAACCAAAATGGCACTTGTCTGTTGCTGTGAATCGGACCACTTAGACCAGCGTCAGACCATGCAGTTTACAGAAGCTTCCTTTTGAGGGAACAGCTGTGCAGACATGCGTCGGCAAAGCGCCCTGTGCAGAGGACAAGCAGGCACCACATCTGAGCCGCAGACCCCTCCACCCTGCAGGCAGGGACCACAAGCAAGGCCTCCAGCGCTACAGACAAGCATGCCCCACTCTCCCATCCTCCCCACCTTTACATCTGAGAGACCCCAATTCCTGCCCTGGCTGAAATTTACTCACAGGTAATTGCCATCCTAGGGATGTTCTGCCCTCAAGGTCCACAAAGGAGAATGTGATTGTAGTGCACTCCTCCTTGCAGGGAGACATAACCCACTGGAGGCCATCATTAAAAGCAGAGGGAGTAGCTATCAGGCCAAAGCTATACTGGTACACCTGCGAGGGCTGGTGAAGGACCAAGAAGAGCAGGAGGTGCTGACCTACAACAAAGGATGGGTCAACATCATGCCCCCTCAACAAAAAGAGAAAGTAGAACACAAAGCTGGAACATTGAACGGAGCCTCCAGATGGCTTGTCTGACAGGTCACTGCACAAATTAAAGTGGCTGTACCGAGTTCCCCCCTTCGGCCTGGTCTGGTCTCTGCAATGCGAGGTCGAACTGAAAAGAAGCAACATTTAATAAAAAATAAAAAAAATAAAAAAATTTAAAATCACACAGGTAGAAGGGCTCGGAAATAGCTGGAGCAATTCAAAACAAGTACTTGCTGAAGGGTACTACAGCAGGAGGTGGGAGTCAAACCTGGGTCCTTCGAGTGGAAGGTGTCAGCTGTATCCACTATACCTCCTGCCGCCATCTTCAAATGTTTTTGGTATAAAGTAAACAGCATCAGGCAAAAGCAACGCAGACACCAGTAGGAACTGTATCACTGACATATTTTCATGCATACCTCATGCCCGCCCCTCCCAACCCACACAACCAAAAATAAGCGCCCAGCATTAAAAACCACAAAACGCTGCAGTGCATTCATTCAATGTGTATAAAAATCATTTCAGGCATATCTGAAACGGGCACACAATTTATTCATAAAGATAAGAGAAAATTGTTTGGGTGCAACTTGAGTAACATTTCAGTCTTGTCATAACCCCAGGTAATAAGGAATGGATCTCTTCAGATATCACACGGCATGTGCAAACACGCGACGGTAGGGTGGGAGACACCAGACAAATCTGACCAGTGTGTTTTCAAACGTGCAGGATATTTTCATGTGCATTTGAAAAAATAAAAATATGGCCACAGCAAACACTGAGGCTTTTCTTGTTTCCTATGATCGTGACCAAACTCCAGTGTCCTGTTTTGTGGCTCGTTCGCAATGGATGCTTTCATTCATGAAATACTCCCAGGACATTTTTGAAAACGGAGCCGACTACTCTTTGTCATCATCTGAGAAGCAAACCCAAGCAGATAATGAGGATGACACATGCTGCAGACACACTCTTCTCCACAAGCTGCATCCTGTGTATGCAGACAGCAGAATGGTTTATGCTGCCGCCTCCCCAGCTCCGTACACGAGGCATTGTGAGTAAAGCTTACCCGGTCCAGTATAAAGTCCACAAGCGGCTTTGTGTACACTATGACCCCCATGTTTCAACTTCTCTGGAGTTATCATGGTTGAAATAGGTCATTTGTATAATTTTCAGTCTAAGCAAGAACGGACCTGTCTAACGTTTCATCTCCGTTTCCATAACATGCCGGACACTTTGAAATCAAACATGGCGTCACTTGACTGAAATGCAGGAATAATTTTAAAATGAATCCTCTGAAAAAATTCCAGCAGATATTCTGCAGTGATTCAAGAAAGGTGATGAGTGGAAGCCTCAAAGAAATAGAAAGTAAAACATGTTTTGTCATGAGTTATTTATTTAGTCAATTCTTTCCTGAAAAGTGCAAGAAACAACATTAGGATGCTTCAATGATTCATACCTATCGTGTAATGTACTGGACTAATCCATGCCTGAAAACTTGGAGAATGTAAACGGGGAGCCTATTATTTTAAACAGGGAAAAACGGGAAAAAATATAATATTTTAACCTATCCACCCCCCCAAAACACCAGTTGTATCACATACAGATTTCACTGTGAATTTAATTGAAGTTATGCAACTTCAAAGATCTGAAAACCATGCTGAGGCACACTGTAACATCTTACATGCCATAACACAGTATCTTTGAACAACCCAGCTTGCCAGTCTTGTAAACTCAGGAGGTCTGTGCAGACATAACAAAAAACCCTGACCAATTTCCCCTATTATCACTAAAATGCTGTAAAGTGCATATAAGACTAACAAATCATCATCACTCCCACTCTGTCTTCTCCTTGTACAACAACGGACATTTGGCAGTGAGATTTGGACACAAAGCCACAGCAGATCCCCCTCACTAATACTCATACCTAGCAGTGACAACACAAGCAAGCCACATAATGCATTTCAAACAATGTAAAAAAAAAAACTAGTTTTAGATATTTTTGCTAATAAAAAGGCATTGGTAGACAAGGCTGGGCATGTGGTTAGGGTAAAAGTTATATAAAGAGCTCTGAATTTTACTGAATTTCTGATACAAAAGCAAGAGGCATTCTATCAAGTGGCTGTACATAGGGTGGACAAATAGTGGGGCAAAGGTGTACACGTTTATACAGCAGGGTAACTTTTACTGTGTCAATTCACAGCAATTACCCCAATTAAATGTAATACACCAGGAGGTGGAATTGGAACCTGGGTCCTTCAAGTACGGTGTGGCAGGGAGCTCTAACCGCTATGCCACCTGTTGCCCTGTGAGACTGACCTGCTGAATGGGAACAAATCTTTCCTAGGGCAAGGTTTCCCACACTCCAAACTGCAAGTAAATTGCTCTCCAGCAGGAACAGAGGTGACACCGCAAGTTCAAGGCTTTCTGGAAAATCAGTTACATTTAAGGATGACAGCTCTGACTTTCTCGTTTCCCCCCCCTTTCCTGGGACCACGGGGAATACTGAACGCACAAATAAGACTCAGTGATAATGCCCTTGAGGATCATTTCCTTGTTAATACAGCACCGTGCAGACAGTGACAAGCGCAACATGGGCCTCGATTCTTATGGTCGCTTCATAAAGTAACCGAGCCGCTGACACACAGCACAAACTCATTGTAACTAAAAATCCCCCAAACAAGTTGATTTCACTTCTGTTAATCTGTTTTTTTTTCTCTCAGATGTAAATGTTCTGTAATTCCAGGTACTTCTTTTTCACGTTTTCCTTCACCCGGGCACCTGCATCTGTGTCAAAAAAGCAAAATCAAGTTTGCGTTCTTACGTTCAAGTTCCTATTTGCTGGTTACACGTAATTCAGCTATACTCTATACAGCAGGATGTGTTGTGTGGAAATCTGTTAGCTGAAAAGCTCAATATTCCCAGTTAGTATAGTGGACTTTAACCTGTTCTGAGTAAGAATATCCTGCTTTATCCAACAAAGGACAATCATTGTTCATCTAATAATGTAAGGAAAAATGTGAAATTCTATCAGCTGTAACTTTGGTCATAGGCTTATCCCATTACAGCATACTTTGTGTTTCCTGTTAACATCTAAATGACATTTTTCATTCAAATACCATGCATTACAATAAGCATTGCTGGGTCAAATAAACAGTGAAACAAATGTATTGGTGGGGGGGTAAACACTAAGCAAAAACAACCTACTGTGTGAACAACTAGTTTGAATACTGGACACCACAGTGGGGGTAAAAAAATTTCAATGCTGCCACTACAGTCTTTAGAGAAAATACACTACATGGCATTTTTGTTGCTCAAAAGTGGAGGAGTGTTTCCAGAGCTTAACAAAAAGTTTAAGGCACGTTTTACCCGCTAGCGGATTAGAAACAATGGAAGCAACGGAAAACATAGCCGCTGGATGCAGGGACACACTCTCAGCTCCTGCGTTCCTGTAAATATTTAGGACTTTACACAGGTTTGGGCGGTCTGCTTCCCGCCGCTACATGAAAGAGACGTCGGGCCGCAGCTTTAAATACATTTTTAAAACATAGGTACAGATGGCAGTACTTACACACTGGCCAGATGGCAAAACCTCTCATTTGAACCCATGCGAGGCTATAATTAAGAGACAAAAAAATTAAAAAGCAAAGCAAGGGGATTTGCTCCTTAGACATGAAACGCAACACAAATTACAGCGAGAGCCCCTTGGTTTCTGTGGTCCTTATTAAATGTTTAAATGAACAATTTCTGTCCTCCTTCAGAGGCAACTCCTCTCAACAGAAACACAGCTCCATATGTGGGATCTGGAGGTGGAGGAGGACAAGTCGTGTGCGTTGCAATCTGATTTAAACCAAAAGGACAAAGCTGTCACGCTTAAGCCGATGCTTGTTTCCTGGCCATACATTATATTCGCTGATCTTACTGATGTTATTGTACAGTTTGCCTTGCAGCTGCTGCGATCAGATGTCACTGCAAAGCATCAGTGTGACACAAATGTCGCTTGGACCATAACTGTATTCACATGGCTCGTCCTTTTTCCGGTTTCCTGCTAATCAAATCAATCGATCAGTTTCGCTCGATTGCTGGCCAGCGATCGACACGCCACGTGACCGCTGTGCCGCACAGACCGCTGTGCCCTCAGCCGGGTTGCGGCCGCACACCGCTTCCAGACGTCACCGCCACCGTCCGTCCGCTTTCCACACAGCGACCGCTCGACCTCCTACCTTGGCCAGGAAACCTCGCACGTCCGACGCGTTTCTGCGGAGCTTCTGCGAGGCGCACACGTGCAAACGACGAGCAAAGATGCGCGAGAAAAAGTTTCCAAGTGGCTGCCGCCGCGTCAAGGAGGACTGAAGGAGTCGCGACCGCCGCCGCCGCCGACACATCCTCGTCAGCAAAGAGCTCCGCCACCGCAAGTTGCGCCAGGAGTCGTAACTCACCCGTGCGGAACTGGGCGCCCGTCGCTGCGTGCGGACGGAGGAGGAGGACGAGGAGGAGAAGCGCCGCCGCTGTCCAGGGATCCATCGCGGCGGCCGAGCGAGAGACAAGCCGATGTACCCGGGAGCCCGGGTGCGTGTGCGTGCGTCCAGAGCGTCCCGAGGCGCCCAGGTGTCCCGTCCCGTCCCGAGCGCGCGCGCGCGCGCTCCCGATGCGTTCCGACGCGAGGCTCCGAGGTGCAGAGCAGAGCGACGGGACTGCGCGTCTCTCTCTCTCTCTGCGTGTGAGACAGTGTGTGTGTGTGTGTGTGTGTGTGTGAGTGAGAGGGAGCGCTCGAACTCCGGCGCCGATCCGCAGCGCACGACGCTCAACGGGGATCCTATTTCGGATCATGTGACAGGAAACCGAGGCGATGGCTTCAACCTGCTGCTGCTGCTGCTGCTGCTGCTGCTGCTGCTGCGGGCATGGAGCTCGCCCGGCGGCCGGCCGGGTGAACGAGTGAGGGCATGAATGGGTGAGGGAAATGAGTAAACTCGCTGGCGAGCGACAGGTTAAGGGAGGACTGAATGAGCGAGAGAAGGAATAGATAAGTGAGCGGGGTCTCTGCTTTACTCGGGTAAACGGCGCTGTCAAGTCCCGAGAGAGATGAGTCCCTGCGGTTGATCGACCCACGATGTCCACCACATCCGTGTTATTTTTGTTTTCAATAAAAACCCTTAGATGGAACCGGAAACACACCTGATTTGGATTATTGAATTCAAAAGTCCATTTCGTTCTATTTTCACTTTTTCCGAAAATAATTTGAGGATGTAAGGCTACATAGCAGATGTGCCTTCTGCCCAAAGTTGCAAAAAATATTATTTTAAAATTAAAAAAGAAAAAAAAAACTTTTCCCAGTAGATTGACTTTGCCTACAAGGTGTTTCAAGATTTTTTTTTTTTTTTTGTATTAATGTGGTCCGTAATCTGACATACTGAACCATAGCCAGAATAATAATGTTTGCGAAAATACTCCCTCCCCACCCACCCCAATGTCACATTTCGAAACGGCGTCCTCTGGTGGAAGCCATATACAGTGTATGTGTATATATGTTCCTGAAATACTGGAAGTCAGACAAAAATTAAGTACAGTTACAAAACAATTATTTCTACTTCGATAACTGCCATAGTACAAAGCATTGTGTGTAAGAATGTGGGACTTTTGCCCTCTCCCACAGTGAAGGTCTGCAGTGGAGGGACGCAGCGACACGCACTGACACAGAAGGCCTTTTTGCCGCCGCTTTCAGACGTAGGTTTCATACGGTCGTCCTCGGTGCAACTCGGTCAGCTGAACCGATTAAAAATGCTCTTGAGCTGCTTTATTTAATGCATTTTTAAGAGCCATTATGTTTGCGATTTCTATCCCTAAGTAATGTGGTATTTGCTGTTTACACGCTTCGAAACTGTGAGCTTCAAAGGCGTTGATGTTGTTCCGCGGCACCGAAAAGATGCAAATCGCATCACTTGGATTTGTTATAAATTACAGCACCTTTTTAAAGACCCTTGACATAACAAGAATAAGAACAAAGGCATTATTCATAGTGATTTGCTACAAGTCAGCGAAGGATAACAGAGTGCGTTTTAAGCTGACTATCTTCTGCCTATAATCATGGGTCCTACAGGTCTGTGCACGCTTGTAAGTACATTCCTCGTGGTCTACTATAGTTATTATAACCCCAGCCTCCACCTTTCATCACCCGCCTCTTTAATGCAGAATGTGAATATCTGTCCATATGTTTACGTATTTGTTCCTTGGCTACAGACCGACATAATTTGCACAAGAAAAAGCACTCTTTCAGCATGCGTTTTGAAGGAGCTCTCCGGAGGAGGTTTGAGATTTTTCGGCAGATCAGCCCTCTGAAGATGGCACTTTGTTTCTGGATGGATGATGCAATGGCCCTTTGCAGGGTGACCTTGACCATCCTTCAGCACCCGCCGACAGCGTCCCATAAGTTTGAGCTTCGGTGGCATTTGTCGCCATGTCATGTGCGCTGCTGCAGTTCCACCCGTCGTGTTTACTTACATTCTTTTGTCTGCCATCATCTCTGCTGGGGCTCCAAAGAGGCGTTCGAACCCCCATGAAATCACGAGAGCGTGAAATCTACAGTGAAACCACACAGCAGTCATCGACTCGCTAGGAAGACAAAAGGCTGAATAGCAGAAATTCCGCAAACAAAGGGCACGGTTTAGCCTTTCTGTTACCACAAACAATATGTACTCTGTTCTGGAAAAAAGACGTGTTGATTAAGATGTTTAGGATGTAGACGACGCATGCAGACATAAAGAGACAAGTAAATAGACATCAGTGGCGTGAGTCACGCTTTTCCTGGTGGCTACAGTCACAAACCAAGTGTGGCCACGTTACTTTGAAATTGGCTTAATTTCTGTGGGTAGTGCAGAAGGTAAGTAAATATTCTGCTGGTCTAAACATTTTTTTAAACATAAAAATGTTTGTCAGTCTTCCAGCTAATGTAGGGGGAAAAATCAGTTTATTGTATACATATGAATACTGCGTATTTGCACGATTATTACAAACAACATGTGCATGTGACAAATGTATGCTAATAGTAACACCGATAGAAAAATAGTAGGGTAATCACTTGCTTCAACCAGCATTACAATATGATGTCTTGGGAAACTGGACTGAGAGAACACAAGAACTGTTTCCCTAAGGCACATCTTGGGCAGTGGCACTCATAGAATGTGACAACTTGCTGGCCCTAAACCTTGAACGCAGTGAACAAGTCACAGGTCAACAATATCCCTGTAACTCCCCACAATGGTTGGACACTACCACAGACCCACGACTCTCCGCTCCGCAACTTCAACAATAATGATGATACTAATAGAAATATTTGCTCAAATGTATGGTGTCTTCAGCAAATCCTGTGCGTTTGTCACCATCAGAAGAAGCTGTGTTTGGAAAGGAAGCAGGAAGACGAGAGCCAATCGCTAGTTGCATCATATCCAAATTCATCTTTACGTGGTCAAATTACGAGGTTTCATCGTATATATATTAGATTCTTATATTTTTGTTAATAAACAAACACCAATTTGCCCATCAGTCTGCGCACTTAAAAAGTTATTTCCTCATTTAGACAGACAAGTAGAAGTAAGCAAAAAATTTCATAGAATTGAAAGTTTATCGTATAATGCAAAAGTCAAGAGTAAAAAAAGGGTAGATCCCCACTCTTCCTGGGGTGTAGGGGTAGATCAGGTTCTGTAGGTATCAAGGACCAGATCTTTTGACTTTTCCATCTTAACCAGAGTCTTGAACTTGATACAACTACGGGAAGCCGAAAAAGAGACGCGAGGAGCTGAGCTACATGAGAACGTCTCGGTAGGTCAAACACAACTTGCACCGCTGCACTCTGGATCGGCTGCAAAGATATTCGTTGGCATAACCTGTTCTCCCTGGTAACTCCGTACCAAGCTCAGGCCCAGTGGTGGTTCCATCCCCAGGGGTTCATTTCAATTCGTGAGTAGAGGATGACTCCCATGACCTTGGCTTTTCTTCTATTCCCTCCAGCTCCTCCCATGTCAAAAGGTCAGCTTCCTCTGACCCATCAGTATAAATCTGAGCTCTTCCATGCTATACTGTGTGAATCACCCCCTCTCTCATTTCTCTGGCTTTTAATTATGAAGCAGGGATGCCCTTTGGGCTGCTACTGTATAGCCAGCTGGCTTCCTTTCCCTTTAACTCTTTGTCTCTTCAAGACAAGCGGTGTAAAGTATCACAAAGTAATGACGGCTTCTTGACGAAAAACAGTGGTTCCCATTAATTGCAACCTGCAGCCTGCCAGGGTTGAGTGCAGTTCAGAGGTGAAGTGGTCATGCTCTACAAAGGCCTTTGTTCTGCCACTTGAACCCCATAAAAACGCTCGACTCTGCAAAGTTATTTTAAATAAAGGGATGCGCAAACAGTGTGGCGTGGCGGTGGTTTAAAGAGTTCTTGGGCTGTTGGTTTTAATGCCAGTTCAAATCTGGCCCAGCCTTTGTGGAGATGACATATTCTCCCCACGTTTCTTTAGGTTTCCTCCCACAGTCCAAAGACACGTTTCAGGTGAATTGGGAACTATAACAAGGTCAGAGGATGTTTATGCACAAATGACTGTGTGATTAATCTACAGTGCTGCGGTATCCAATCCATTGTGTACCCAGCCTGACCCAGCTTCTGGGACAGACTGTGGACCAGCGGTGACCCTGCATTACGAAACGCGATTATTGATAAAATATGGATGCGGAATCGGCAGGCTACTTCAGCATACGGTTTTATCAAAATATTCAATAAGTCGTTCATTTCATAACAGTGTAAAAGTGCAGAGTTGCAGCTGGAATTATCACTGACCAAGTGTTGAACCTCCTTGAAATATGTGACCAGCCATGTGGCAACATGAGCACAAGAGTCACCAGGACTGAAGAGCAAGATTACAAAACTTTCCCCCTGGACATTCCACAAATTACTCTTAGGCCACATAAGTAAACTGCACGACCGCTCTCTATCGCAATGGTCTGAAATGTATGGTATTGACAGACAGCAACTCGACGCTTCAGTCAGCAAAACATGGCTTTAAACAAGCATCCCAGCTGTGATGACATTGAATATATCTGCAATGCATAAACTTTGTGGCTGTTTCTGGAAAAAAGGGGCCCATTTTTCAAAAACAAATCATCAGAGGTGGATCCGAAATTTCCGTGCTCATTTGTCGCATGAGGATCAGACTGGTTTGAGGGTTCGTGGAGGAAGGGGAGATGACAGCAACGTTGGGATGTTCAGAACGGCCTTCGCTGGGTCTGTTGGTATGCCTCTCCTCCTCTGTGACCTCGCAAGGGAACACCGAAATGAATCTCTTTCAGGCGTGGACCCACAGCCCAGCCCAGCCCAGCCCTCCTGGGTGAGACCGCTTTGAGCGCGATTGTTTACCCAGCAGAGGACAAGGCAAAACACAGTGTCGCTCACAAAACAAACACTCCACCTCACGCAAACACTCGCCACACATACAGAACGCGAAAATGTGCAAACACTTAAACGCTGGTAAGGAACACAAAATGTCTATCCACTCATTGTCACTGACTGCTTATCCAGTGCAGGGTCCTGGGTTTCCAGAGGAGAAGGTGCGAGACCGTCCATCACAGCACCCAAACTTATGTCACAAACAAATTTCTTATTTTTACATAATGTCGACTTAGTAATCGCATCAGCAGATGGTGCAGTGGTTAGAGCTGCTGGAGCCAGAATTCCACCTCCTCCTGTACTACCCTTGTGCAAAGTGTCACTACAGTTGTGGCCAAAACTTTTGGCCGTGACACAAATGTTGCGTTTTGCAAACTTTGCTGCTTCAGCATTTTCAGATTTTTTTTAATTTTTTTTTTTACATGTTTCTATGGTATACTGAAGAACAATTATAAACATTTAATAAGTTTCAAAGGCTTTTACTAGCAAATACTGTACGTCAAATTTTTGAGAATTGACCAAAGGTTCTCAATGGGATTAAAATCTGGGGAGTTTCCTGGCCACGGGTCCAAAATTTCAGTGTTATGATCTCTGAGCCACTCTGTTATCACTTTTGCCTTGTGACATAGCGCTCCATCATGCTGGAAAATACACAGATCATCACCAAATTGCGCCTGCATTGTTGGGACAAGTTGCTCTTGGAGGATGTTTTGATACCATTCTTTATTCATGGCAGTGTTCTTGGGTAGAATTGTGAGTAAGCCCACTCCCTTGGATGAGAAGCAACCCCACACACGGATTGTCTCAGGATGCTTCACTGTTGGCACGACACAGGACTCATGGTAGCGTTCACCTTTTCTTCTCTGGACAATCGATTTCCCAGATATCCCATACAGTCGGAAGGAGGATTCATCTGAGAAAATAACTTTGCACCAGTCTTCTGCTGTCCAATCCTTGTACTTCCTGCAGAATTTCAGTCTGTCCTTGATGTTTTTCTTGGAAAGAAGTGGCTTCTTTCCTGCCCTTCGTGACATAAGGCCGTTGTCCAAAAGTCTTCGCTTCACTGTGCGTGCAGATGCACTCACACCCACCTGCTGCCAATACTGAGCAAGCTCTGTACTGGTAGCAACACGATTCTGTAGCTGACTCCTCAGGAGGAGACGGTCCTGGCGCTTGCTGGACACTCTTGGACGTCCTGAAGCCTTCTTCACCGCAATTGAACCTCTCGCCTTGAAGTTCTTGATCATCCAGTTAATGGTTCTTTCAGGTCCAATATGCATCTGATCACTCTGCACAATAATCTAAAAACAATGTGAATTGTCACCACGAAAACCGAAGCTGCAAATTTTGCAAAACCCAACATTTGTGTAACTGCCAAAACTTTCGGCCACAACTGTATGGTTCCATATTTGCTCCCAGTTCAGTAGCTCCAGCCCATCCAGTGTGCTGAAACATGGTTAAGAGTAAATGCTGACACGCATCCAAGCGAATCAGTCTATGTTGACTACCTTACTTTAAATGCCACGCTACGTTCAACTGAGAAAAAAGACAGCCTACCATCACTAATTTCAGCACTCCTGAAGGGTGTTGTGTATTACAGTGTGTGCCAGGAAACTACTACCAGGAATGTTTTGCGCGTCTTCAGAAATAAACCTGTTCCTGCACGCTGGATATCCAGGCTGGAGACCAAGCCACGCCAGCTTGACCTCTGACCTCAGGTTTGCAGAAACACTCAAACAAACCATCCCTTTTGACTCAAGCCCTCTCCTGAGCGCCAAGTGACTCAACTGGAATCCAGGGAAGCGGGGCTCATTCCCCTTCCCACCCCTCAGGAACAGAAGATGCCATAAAAAACAGTAGAATACAGGGCGGAGGTGGCCCTATCCCTATCAAGACAAGTGCGCTTCGTTTCTATAATGACAGGCCCGGCTTTCCAAAAGCAGTTCATTTACACTTTGCTTCTTTTGAAGCTCGCTGGAATTGGTGAATCACCAGAAAATGGGCATTTGTCTCACTCCCCTTTTTAACACCTCTCCCCAAATCTATAAAGTTTAGCCATTTCCCCTTTGCTCTAATAGTCCTCTGACAGCACGTGATCAATTAGTCATAGCAACAGTTTAAACATGATGGATGGCACATGGATCCTGGAAAAGGAGTAGTCATGTAACCTTTTGAACCTCAGTCTTTTTGTCCCTTGCCCCCCCCCACCAAACCCCTGCCTCACAAGTTACCTGGACAAACTCCAACAGGCAGTCAAGCAATTTAGGTGTTATGCTCTAATTAATCTAAATGAAAGTGGGTAAACACACTAGCTTTGCCTCATTGCTATTCTGGCTTAACAGCGTTCAGCTTTCAGTGGCTTCAGGATTTGATGCTTTATTTGCCTTTTGCCTTTCCTCCCTGACCGGGATACAAGGCCGCTGTGGAATATCAGACATCTAACAAAAGTGTGTCTGGGTCATTAAACTGAACTTACATCTGATTGCGGAGGTCAGTATTTGCTGCCTTCTTTCTGCCGGTATGTGGAGCTATTGGCAAGTAGGTAGGTTACACAGAATAAAATTTGGATAAGACGATCTTTCATCGACAAGGAAGAGGCTCCCATTGCTATGAACACAGTATATAAATACGTCCATCCATTGTCATTAACCGCTCCATCAGTCGTGTGCCATGCTGCACTTCTAGCTAAAAAAAAAAAAAAAAAAAGAACTGTTGGCTTAGATGAACTGTTCTACTTTGGAAGACCAGAAACTTACCACAGCAGTTTCATTGGAAAAATAATACTGTGGTATTTTAATAGGACAGCAAGGGGAGTGGTGGTGAAGGCTGCATTCAACAGACATTGGTTTTAATCCCACATCCTGCTGTCATAGCCTTGATCAAGGTACTAACCCCAACTGCTCCAGTAAAAATTACCTGGCTTTGAAACTGGGTAAATGGTTGTACATCCCCTTAGAGAAAAGCACCAGTTAAATAAATGTACTGTATGTCATGTCCATATTTTAGGGAGCCAACATCCATGCATTTAGCTGTTACTTTCTTCCAGAAATACAGTACTTACAGTGAATTTACCCACCTACGCAGCTAGGTAACTTTCACTGGTGCATCTGAAGCATACTGTGGCAGGAAGCGGGATTCAAACTTGCAACCTCCGAATACAAAGGCAGGGGCTCTGACTACTCTGCTGCCCGAAGACTGAAATTCTTTTTGAACTGACAGTAACGGTGGCTTGAATTAACTACAATGAGAATGCATTTCAAACCCATGTATACAGAGCATAGCAGATTGGTCGCCCATCACTGTAACCGCTCAGCCATTTTGTTATGGAAAGAGCAAAATGCAGTTGAACCAGAAGTATTCTGCTTGTATCAAAGGGTCGTTCATCCACTCTGCCAGGGTGATGTGGGCATTGTTTTAGTTTCCCTGACATGGGAAAACAAAGACCCTTCTATCATTGCTTCTTCTTTACATTTTTTAAAAGACTAAATATCCTAACATGGTCTTAAAACAAAAGCTTTGAAGGGGCTCTTTTTATAAATCTGGCACACAGCACCATAAGGCCCTCATCCCACCATCCCAGAGGAAGCGATGTCTCTGAACCAGACTGCCTGGTACCACATAAGGAGCAAAAAAGTTGCCTATGCAAAGAAAACCACAGCGACGGGACCTTCTTCATGCCTGTGTTTAGCCAGAGTTTACAATAGCGACATATTTTTCAATGAAACACGGCTCAGTTTGTCCACGCAGTTTCTGCAAAGAGGTTTTCACTCAATGCTGGTTGTTAAACTTATCTAATTCCCAACTGCTGTGCAATACACTTCTTACACTTCTTTGATAATGAAATAATAATGTTCTGCACTGAGCAACAGGAGAAGCAGCACTGAGTGAGGTCCTCGAACTAAATGCATGAATGCATTAACAAAATAATTAAATCAAAGTAATACATTTGCATTACATTCATTCATTGGGTTCAAATCTCCCCTCCAGCTCCAGACACTTTAGTCCAAAGTGATTTACCCATTAATACAGCCGGGTAAGGACCTTACCTGCAGCAGGGGTTGGGATTTAAACCTGGGCCCTTGAATGGACATCAGCATCTCTGGTGTGGTGGTTAAACGCCATTGCTTCAGGTACATATACAAAGGTGATCTTAATCTGCATACATGCTGTTAGCAATGGCCAAGGACATGCGCTAAATAATGGAACTCCATTTTTAATTTATACTCCCTGCCTGAGCATATTCAGAACACAAATATGCAACAGCAAATTCTGGACTATCTGGAACACAAATGTAAGACAGACACCACAGCTACCCATTACGGATCCGGCGTGAGGGTCTCACGTGAGAACTGGCAGACCAGACCGGGACTTCCTGAATGAGCTGCGACAAGCCGGTGATCCATGGCACAGGGGGAGAGCCACGTCCTCCCGTTTTGCTGGTTGAGGCGGGCAGCAAATATTAATTATGAACGCGTCAACCTGTCGCTGACTGGCACACAGGGGAAGCGAGCGTGACTCACAGTACTCTTTTGCATTATAAAGAGGCCAGGCAGGAATAACAAAAATCCACAGACGGATGAGCAGCTGCTTTAAAATCCACTCAAAGTTTGTTGCACTAAGTCGCTCAAAAAATGTTTTCTCTGCTTAATCATATTCCAACAGTAATTATTGGCGAGAATACCAGCTCGAAAGGCAGGGACCACAGTCAAACTGGGCGGATAGCAAAAGGCTGCTGCAATGTCTATCGTATTAAAAATGTTTAAATCCTCTGGGCACAGAGGTTTCTGACAACAGTCCAAAGATGTGTGACTCAGGTTCTACCCACAGTCGCTGTGTATGTGTGAAGGAATGAATGTGCCACACGTAATGGCCGTGCGACATGCAGCTCGGGGATTCCTGGCCACACCTGGCCGATGAAGGTCAGGCACAGTGATTTCCGCAGGCAGCCAAAGGACTGAAGCAATCGTACTGTGGAGTCTGTCTTGATGTGGTGCTGCTTGACACTTTAGTTTTATGATTCATTTACTTTGTTTGCACTATTTTATTTTCAACAGAAACTTCAGCAAGCTTACCTCACTTTCCCTCACGCCCACTCTCCGCTCTCTTCCCTAAACTGGGCCATGGACTGCCATTCTCCAAGGGTGTTCACCTCCATGTGTCCTGTGCTTCTGGGACAGGTTCTGAACAGCCACAACCCTGCACTGGACTGATATTAATATTAATTTACAGACAGGTGGATGGTTGGACAGATGAGTGTAAGCACGATGTGCAAACTGAAATAAAATGGTACTCAGCAAAGTCCAAAGCACAAGCATTTTTTGGAAGTTTGAGCAAAAGTTTTTTTTTTTTTCTTCCCCCCCACACAGTCATGCTCAGTTTAACATATGTTCCTCTGTGAACTGTCATTCAGCGTATGCACACTGGGGACAGTTGTCATTCCGAGACAAAACTGTAGACACAACGAACTCTGTGTGCTTAATAATAAAGTTACATGTTGAAGTTGGTATGATCTCCCACACAGTGTCTCCAAAGACTTAATTTAATATCCCCATATTTACGCGCTGTCTATTCAAGAAAGAAGATTGCTGTGTAATTTCCCGCACTGCCACTGCTGCGTGCAAAAATAACAAAAATAAAAATAAAATAAAATGTAAATATGCCAAAAACATCAAATGAATCCGGCTCTCTGGAACCTAAAAGACATCAGGTTTTTAGGATACACCAGACTTTACATCAACTTATTAGATATCGCTTGCTTACAGGACCCTACAATACCTTTCTGCTACTGTAGTTTAATCCAATGACGCTAGTAAGCCAAGTTAACAAATTTGACATTGTACGAAATTAACAGTTAAATGTGCATTCCTTGGGGGCTTCATCTGAAGAAGCAATGGTTTGCTTATGGAAAATGATGCTTAAATATGATCAGTTCTTGCAAGCCATCTGAAACCTCCCTGCATCAATCCGTGTGAGTGACGAATGGCATTTAAAAAATACGGGTACTTGCGCGTATAATGCATTCCTAGAAATCGGCTCATAAGGTGGAATCTTGTAAGTCGTGAGCGGCTTGTTCGCAAATGTGAAAAATCTGCCTCGTTTTTTGCCTGTAAAGAATATTAAACAATTTGACTTGCATAAGAAAACACTACATGTCAGAGTTGTACTGTATATCTAAGGATACCTGCAGATGCATGCGTAAAAGGTTTACTTGCTGTGCATTACCAGGTTACCTTTCAGACTTTGCCATTACTAAAGAACATCAAGCAAAATTCCAAGCTTGCCAGTATTTTAACGGTTCTACGATCCAAATTATCCTGTTAAGAACAATAACAGGGTGTAGTAGCTAGCACCACTGCCTTCCATTTCAGCATCCTGGGTTTGGATCCCACCTACTGCTGTAGTACTCTTGATCAAGGTACCAATACAGTCTGTTACCCAGCGGTATAAATGTGTGGTAAGCAGCTCAACACTGTAAGTGCTGAAAAAAGGTATACGTTAAATGAATAAACACTTTAAATGAATAAACATATAGTTGTATTCAAACATAAGCATTGCAATTTCACCTGAAAGTTTGCAAGTGACTGCTGAGTTTAGATCACATTCCTCCACTTAGAGTATGTAAATGGGAAAATAAATATATTACAATAACACCTTGATTATTGCTATCTCCTGCAATGTTGTTTTGCAACTGCACTCTTTTATTTTAGCTTTTCCAGTAATTTATCACAACCTACCATACAAACAATTTTTTTCAAAATTTTATCCTTCTCATAAGAGACCATTTTCTGTGTTATTTGCTATTATTAAAGGTATAACTATTGCACTATGTATGCACATACAGTTTTCAAACTTCATTTATGCAACATTTAAAGACCTCTTACAGAGCTGTTTCATTTACAGCTCTGATTCACAAGAGTGCATGCAGAGTGCTAACTAAGGTGTTACTGCATTTTATCTTAGCTATAATAAAACTGTAATTTGCAGTAGCGGGTAGCTGTTTCCCAGCCTCCTATTCCATCAGAATGCAGTCTGGCGAAGGACAGAACTTTAACCAAACGTATCTGTGACCCGTTATCGTTCGAAAGCATTTACAGTGTTCATGGTGACCGCACCAAGTCCGATGTGGTGGAAAAGGTGGCGCTACACGGGCGTGATAAGGGTTTGCAGGGGCGTACAGCATTCAAAGGCGAAATCTTTGCGAGCTGCTCAAGCTGAAGTGAAACAAAGGGCCAGTTAAGTTGGCAGCCTGGCACAAAGGGAGCGCTGGAGCCACATGACAAAGCTATCACACCAAATGAGAGGCTGGGAAACCCGATAGGGCTTGAATTAGGGAGCCAAATTGAATTAGGGAGCCACACATTGCTGACTGACTTGAAGCCCTGTTAAAGGCAATAAATGTTTCACAAAGAGCTGCAATGGCGGTCACTGCAGGAGGAGCTTTAGAAGGACCGTGGAGTCAGGAGCCAGTGCCGAACACACTCAAAGGAAAGCAAACATCTTTGACAAGAAACAATTTGATCTTTGCGGCCGGTCCAAAGCAGATACGGCGGTTTATTCAATAGGTCCGTTGAGCTCAAGATGTGAGCTTTGCTCTGGAACCACTGACCACCAATACATACAGATAAGTTTAAAGGCTGTTGGCTGGAAATGTTTCGTTCGCGCGATTATACTCGGTTTAATTCTCAGCATACACCTTTTGATCTCATGCATCTCATTGCAGCTGGAAATAAAAAAAGTTTCAGTTGGATTGCCATAATTGGTTTGACATGTATTTTATAGCAGAGAGCATTTCACTGACTTCCAGAGGATGTTTGGCTGTCTCTGCTAAACGGGCTGGCGAGGATTTGAATGTATTTGAATGGACTTGAAGGAAAAATTGAATACAAACCGGTGGGCTGGTTTTAGGAGTTGCAGCATTACACTCTTCCTCTGTTGTGACCTGTTAGGGGGTGGGGGTGTCTGCTGTTTCATTGCCCTAAGCAGATGATGTTCTATATTACAAAAAAAAAAATCCCACATAACAGACACAGACTTCCAGTGGTATCTGCATTAGTACACAGGGAAAAGCCTGCTGGCAAAGTGTTTTACTCAGCTTAATTATATACGGTATGCATGTTGCGTATGTGCTCGATACATTATATGTGCACACATATTCTTACATTTAAATATAACAAATACATGCAAGATGTGCACTGGAAAAACCAAACAGACAAATACAAACATCAGTGAAAATGTCAAAAAAGAGAAGAATATACTATATACACATGTACATGCACAGTGATGTACACTCCTAAGAGCCAAATCAAAGATTTAGGCAAAGCCACTCTGTAAGACACCTTAAATCCTACTGTATATGGGATGGTTATCGTGATTGGAAATTCCCTTTGGCAAAAACAGGCTGAAACAGAGCAGCAAACATTAATTTGTGTTTGGGTTGAATTCCTCTAATCGCAGGGACTACGAGATAAAGACAAGTAAACATCTCAGCTTAGAACATGCAGCCCGCAATCCTTACTGTCATCCTTCGGTGTTCAGTCAGCATCTGACTTTCCACAAGGTACGCTTCTTTTTTTTTGATGACCTGCCGAGTACCATCTGAGCTGTGAGGACCCTTTACATCCAACACATTGCAACTGAGCTGAGTGTATGTGCCTTCCATGCTGTGGGTAAATGTGTGCAAAGCACAGATCTGTGGAGCAGATGCACTGGTCATTTAGATGGTCTCAATAATGTCTGTGTGTTTCATTCATCTCATGGGACCCTGTGTGTTCTTACTTCTGCTCGCTATTTGCACCTCAGCTAGCCACCACCTCCCCTCCACCCTTCATAGCCCTCCCAGAACGCGCAGCCAATTTCAGCGTAACGGAACCGGAGGGGAACAGAGTGCAGCGTTGCCATTTTCCATGGCTTCAAAGGTATAAGAAGGCCATATTATTTCAATTACTGTGAGCTGCATTCCCCCACCGGCACCCATCTATCAATTGTGGGATCGGCAGCGTGGCCCCATCCCGGCAATAGCCCCTCCCGTGCCCCCGTTACCTCCTTCGGGGTTTGTTTTGGAAAGGAAACAATGTTGGGGTTCGGCAAAGCGAATCGGAACCTTCAAAACAATGGGAGCCATGTGTCTGAGCTGGTTTGCAAGGCGGATCTGCGTTGCTCTCCAGACACATTTCAGCATACAGACATGCACACCTGCAGAGAAGGGGTCCTGAGGCTACGGATGGGGCCATCAAAAACAACCGGTGGAAAAAAGATAAAACCGATGGAGACAGCCACAGAGCATTTAAATAACATCACTTTCCCATCATTATTCAACAATCACTTGACCTATGCAAAACACCAAACAATTGAGTCTAAAACATAAAATTTAGACTTTATCTTTCCTGTCCAAACAAAAGTTTCACATTTCACTGTTTATTTTGTTCACTACATCGATCTCAAATGTCTCTGTGCTGACACTCTTGTCCAAGGTAAATATATAGTGATAAGTACACCATACCAAGCTACTACTAAACTACTACGCCACCTGCTGTCCCCCATAAAGGAACTGCAGCATATAGCTATGGGAAAGTAAGGGCACATCTGATCAAACAACTGAACTCCTACAACAGCAGAACACTTCAGAATCCTTAAGCAATCAGAATGGACCTGAAAACAGGACACATGGGAAACCCATTTTATAATGAGTTTGAAGATGGAGATACACAATCATATAATACATCAGTGCACAACCAGCACACTGGGTAGCACTGGGTAGTACTGGTGCCTCACAGCTCCTGCACTCACGTGTTTGCATGTGACACAGCTCTAAACACGTTTAGTGATTCTAAATTGCAAAACACGCATACTATGAATTATTCTGCTTTGCGGATGCATAGATAACTATGAAGAATTTACTTATCTAGAGTATTTATCTTTGTAAGCTGCCTTGGAAAAACATTTCAATAACAGTATTAGAGGAATACAAATAAAAGCTGCAGAGGAAGTCAAAGCACCACAAACTTTTTATGCCATTTTCATACTTCCAAGTTAGCACCCTAAACCAGAACTCGGATGTTGGCCACAGAGACCACTAAAGCAAAACTGAGACTAAAGGACACTTTGCAACACTAAAAATACTGAGACAGGAATTGAATGACAATGAAAAGGGATTTAGATTGATCTGCCATCTGCATCTTTATTACACAATAGCAGAATGTGTATAAAAAGTAAATACTAATACTGTTAGTAGGAGCAACTCCCAGAGACCAAACTGAATACAAACACCTCATGGTTTCATGAAGAAAAATTTAACTATCATTGTTCATGCAGAAGGTTAACATCTGTGAGGCTGTTCCATCTTCACATATACAATATTTAAAATGAAAAACCTGCCATAAATTGTACTCCTGTGAATCACTTATGGACAAAGCAGAGGAATAGCATATGCGTCATTCACAAGTGCATTTCAGTCAGGCCCGAGATATTTATTTACACTCTTACATCCTTGAAGAACTGAAGAAGGTGAGGAAATGGATTCTGGTGCTTTAATTGACCGTCTTCATAGATCGATTTTCTGTACTCTCCGCTGCTTTCCTGAAGGAGAGCTGACAAAAACAAAGTGGATGGAATAAGTAAATGCTGTTGTTTGGGTGCTTTCTTGTAATACAGTTTATAGCTTGTTTATATAAGTGACAAGGCTGCATTTACTACAAATTCATACATATATACTATTGTTGCCACTGCAATTTATTGCACCAAATAACTAAGGTACTCTAAAATATTAAATGGTCCACTTCCTCTAAAATTCCTCTACAAAAGGAATTTTTTGTACATGTACAGTTGAGGCCCCAAGTTTACATACACCTTGACTAAAAAAACTTTCAAACTCAACATTTCCCAACTGCAGATATGATGTTACCAAATAATTTATGTGACCCACTGAAAATCTTACATAGTAAATAAAACTGAAATAAATCTGGAATTTTGGAAAAAAAATTGGACATTAAGTAGATACTCTAATTGACTTAACACAACTTGTTTGGTAACATGTGACCCTTTGCTAAGGAGACCCCTGCATCAGAGGTTCCCAAGGACCAGAGACACCCACATGCTGTGTGGGGTTCAGGTGAGTTAGTGACCCCTGGGTGTGGCAGACAGCTGTGCTGGCCAAGCCCATGCATCCCCAAAAGGGGGATGCCCATCAATCACACTCCACTTCCCATCGGGGCTCAGGTGGACCTTTGATCCATCACGTGGCACACACCGAGAAGACATAACAAGAGCAGACTGCACGTGAGCGTAATGGGCCCGTCCACCCACTTCCCTGGTGGCAATGAGATGCCGGCTGGCTTGCCCAGACCTGCGGGTGACACATAATAGGTTGCAGAGGCAGGCCGTGTCTGGGACTGCCACCCCCACTGCCTCACATGGAGGAACAAAATGGTGCACTCTGGGGAGAACCTCACGTTGAGTGTGTTTGTGTGCATGAGCCCCCACTGGCCATTCCAGCAGAGTTGAGACATGAGAGACTGTTTTTAAAAAAGCTGAGCAGGTGTGTTCATTTCTACTGACACCTAAAATTCTAGAATAAAAGTGAACATTGACTAAACACCCTGACAGGGCTCAGGAGCACTAAGAATGATGGAAGTTACACAAAGGGGAATGAATTGTGTGTTATGAATAATGAGAATGGCCACTGGATGTGTGGATCCACAAACATAATTTTCTTTCCTCTGATGGACTATTTTGTGTTTTGATCTGTCTAGAGAGCACAGACAGGTATTGATTTCAGGCCATCTTCTTTGTTCACAACTGTTAGAAGTCATAGAAGGGCATGCTCTCTGTTCTTTGTGATATGGAAAAAAAATCACATAAAAAAACTGGCTGGACAGATGAGTGAGATACTCATGAAAAAAGAACCTCTCATACCAACAACTCCATACTGGCTTTGAGGACATGAAAAGTTTGTCTCCTTTTTCATTATCTATCATTATTCATTCATCCATTATCAATTAACCGATTATTCAGTGCTGGGCCATGGTGGTCCAAAGCCTAACCAGGAAGCATAGGGTATAAGGCAGGGTGTACTCTGGATGGAACAACAGTCTAACACAGGGCAATGTCACATATGTTCACCTAAAACATGATTTTGAATTGACGGAGGAAACCAGAGCACCTGGACAGAAGCCATACAAACATGGAGAAAAGAAGCAAGCTCCACACAGAGTGAGCTGGATTCAAACTCATGTTTGAACCCACAGCCCAGTAGCTGTGAAACACCAACACTACCTGCTGTACCATTGTTTCACCCTTATTTACCATTATGTTATCCAAAAAGAATGAAGGTATTCTGAATCCATATGGAGCCTCTGATAATTACTATTATATCAGAGAGGACAGATGGATATAATATCTACAGTTATGTCATAGCATTACATCACTGTTTAGTTGCTCAGCAGCAGTTACTTTAATCAAAACAACTTAAATTTCAGTTTCAGTCATGCTGAGGGAGATTTCCCCAAATAAATCAGCTTAAGAACTTCCATAAAAAGTCCAACAGCGGTGCACTCTCCAGGGAATTATACATATAGTCTTATGTTTAAACACCAAACATCTTGTCCCACACAAAGGAATGTTCTCTCAACATTTGCTCTCTCCAAGCGAACCTGCATACCGTTGCTGCTTCCTGATGTGAAGAGTTATTGTCACCATCATAGTCATTAGGGTCAATGCAGTGAACACACTGCCAAGAACCATTCCCAGTGTGTTTTCTGGAATAGAGAAAAAATAGATAAGTAAATAAATGAAAACATGCATACACACAAATATAAAAAAATCCACAGACACACAACCAACTTTGCAAAGCCTGAGTCAAAGTCTGATTTTCACAGCTGTAATAACTTTAGATACACAGAGAAACAACAACGACCCGTAACACTGGCGGCAGCCGTTTCTCAAAAAGTCTTAATAGAAAAGTCAGGAAATAGAATCTGGTTACTCTGATGTCCTCTGTTTATCAAAGGAAAAACACATTAAACAGTTAAGCAGTCTTTCAAAATCTCAGGAGCAATCTGTGCAGCCCTGTCTTTTTTGCAGCTAATTCAACGTAAGGATAGGTTTCCCAATCAAACACATGCTGATGTTGTGTACATTTCAGAATAGGAGCCCCTAAGATCACGGGGGGGAGATGCATGACAAACAGGTTATATATTCATTGGGAAGGATGTAACAATCTAGAATTTCAATTCAGTAAAGACTTCCTCGTATTCAAGTTCGAAAGCAGGCAACCTGATTCATTCCAGAAAAGCAGGCATGGTGGCTTAGAAGGTCCATTTCAGCTCATTTCAATCCAAGACACCCAAAGTCAATTTCAGACTCTGCCAGCTGAACCTATCGCATTCTCCCTGCTTTGTGCAGCACGGAAATCACACAGCCGATGGCTGTTTCCTTTGCTGGCATCACTTGGCTGAAAATAAATGCTGCCGCTGCTGAAGGAATTTTTAATTTATCATATTCCCACAGTTTGTGCATGTTTCTCCCAAAACTGCAACTTAAGAAGCACCGTTGGATAATCTTACTTAAGAAACCATGCCCAAGCTTACAGCAGAAAGCAACCCTCTGATTATAAGTCTAGGTTATGCCATGCAATGTATCATATTTCAAATTAAAGTATGAATGGGACCTTTAGAAGGTGTAATGGGATGTTTACACTGCTAAACAGAACTGGCAGGTATGCAGGAGCAGCAGGCACCATTAAGCCACTATTTCATTCTTGCTCACTTCTCCATGTGGGCACTTAATGCTCCAAAATGTTGGTGATGGCCCCATATTGGGCCCACATTAAAGTGGAGTCACTCGCTGGGAAGGGATCAAAGAGCAAATGTTGGTGTGGTGGTCCATTAGCACAGTGCAGATGAGCCTCAAACCTGCAGGCTGTCCCTGTTCAGGAGGGTGAATGAACACCATGGTGGCTTTTAGGATCCTATCTCCTCCCTGAGAGTTGATGTGATCCTGTTGTTTACATGTCCTCCCTCAAGGTGTTTTACCTTTGCCTGGTGTCTCTCCATACATTCCTCTCAAGACTTTCTCTTTTCTCTTGATTATTGTCCTCCCCCACCCTTACCGCTACAAAGAACTGACAAAAAAGCTTGGCTCATGTCCTAAAAAGATATGTGACACAGGAGGATGCGCCCAAGGAGCAAAATACCCAAAATGGGGACAGGGGACAAAATTCAGAGCAAAGACACATCAAAAGGAAGGTATATCCTAAAGTGACATGCAAAAGCATTTGGGAATATGGAAAAAAGAAAAAACTGACATGTTGAATTGTGATGATGTAAATCATTCTCTAAATAACAGTGTTTCTACAATCACAAACCGGAGTCACAGATCCCCTCACCGCTGCAAATACAGGGCATGGTTTGACAAGCACAGCGATTTTCTTTACCACCAACATTTGAAAGTTTTAGGTTTTTTCTTCTGGGGATGATATTTACCGCATCTGTGTGGGAAAAGTACACGCTTCTCACAGCAGGGTAGGTACTGCCTTTCAAAGCCCAATGGGAAGAACGCCGACTGTCCCCCTGACACAGGACGGGGGCCGCAGACACGCAGCGAGGCGTGTCCTCTAACCCAGCTCCACACTAATCCACGGCTGAGCCCTCTCGGCCTTTTGTGGCTGTGGTCGCCTTTGTTGTGGAGAGCACAGGATTTTACTCCTCTAATCACAAAGCCCTGTTTACCCAGCATTCTCTGGATGGGGACCTTCCAGATTCCACGCAGCAAAGGGCTTTTACAAAACAGCAGGGGTCACAGAGAAGACACACAGACAGACAGACGGTCTACCTAAACATCTCTTTAAAATAATAATAAATGCTGATTAATTTAGCTGGCTCTTTATTCCAAAGCAACTTATAGTTTTAAGCTATTTCCACTGATTTACCTATTTAAACTACCAGGCAGTTTTTACTGGAGCAGTAAAATTTTAGGGTTAAGCACCTTGCTCAAGCAACCCGAGACCCTTGGGTCCAAGGTAGTGGCTCTAACCACTAAGCAACAAATGAGCGTTTATGCTGCAACCAACCTCCACTGTGCTCTTCTTGCTGCTGAGATGCACAGTTCAGTAAAACACAGTCCCACCGGATTTAACCCAGCTGTTGACCATGTAGACAAGAGTAACTGTCTCAACATTACAGATGGTGACAAACCGTTACATGGAATTTATGTTTGCACAATATATTGTATATAAAAATAATAAGCACAGCTAAAATGAAAACAAATGCAAATAAACCAATAAGCTATTAAATACTTATGAAGTCTATGAAACAACAATCAAAAGCAATACACATTATCATGACAAAGTGATGAAATGGCCACCTGGCAACGGAGCAAACTGGAGAACATAAACCTCTAGGGGGACACGGTCAAGCAGTACACAAATAGGAGTAACCTGGTTCAGCTGGGTATCCCCCACCCAGGCATCAGTCTACTCAGATTGATCTAGAGTATGCCCATATGCCCTCCTGAGATCTGGAGTGTTCTGGCAGTCCAGATTAGTGGTGATCCAGGTGCAGTCACACTTAACCGCATCCAACCCCCTATTTCAGCTGCTCCACTCCAACTTTATCCAACTTGATGCACCTCCTGGTTCACACCAGTGCTGCTGCTCTAGTGCGCTTGTCACCGGCAGACCGAACTAACATAGTTTTGATGCTGTCATTCCTGCGTGGCCATGATGCTGATATCACCTCTTTCTGACCCTTTCAAGGAGGTACAAAATTACAGAGTGGCAAACTCGTTCCTCAGGCTTTTCCTGGTGTCCAGCTTATGCTCACCTGCTCAAGCCTCATTTCTCCCGCGGGAGACATTAACATTAACAGTTTGTATCCCTCATTGGAACGTGTGCGAGTTTTTTACATGCATGAGTGCAGCATGCCTATAATAATAAATTGCAATTAAGAGGGTAATACTAGCCAAGTATGCTCCATTGTACTCATGAGAAAACTATGTGTTTAATGGCTCCTTGGACAGGGCAAACTATCATTACTTCACCCTGATGTCAAGCAGAGCATCTGTCAAAGCTCATTAGGCCTCTAGAATGCAGACAAACACAGTCAAGGTCTATCTACTGTTCACAGCCTGTCACTTGTCATTACTACTGTCTTCTGCCATTTACATGGATTCACTGCAATTACAGTGCTGTTTTTCACATGGCTAGAAAAGACTTTTGCCTCTGGCTAGTCTGAAAAAGAAAAAAAAAAAAAAACTAAAACAAGCATGTGTCTTTCTTTATAGGATATTATTATTTAGTGGCTTTGGAAATGCTTTTATCGAAAGAATCTAAGCATTGCATATTTACAGAGCTCAGTATTACTCCCACAGTCCAAAGACGTGTTTCAGTTTGACTGGTGACAAAATTGAATGTGAATGCTTGCACCAATGTGTGTTACATCACTCTGCACTACCTGTCAGTGAATGACTATATGGAGTTAGTATATAGGAGAATATTTGCTTGTCCCAGTTGATAGTTTTCCAGCAATGTGAGTTACCTTGGCTAATGGTGTCCTGTAAATACTATGCAATAATCACTGTATGTGCCTTTGGAGAAAAGTGTCTGCTAAATAAATAAATGTAAATATAAACGTAAAATAGTCAGGTTTGGCATCTTGATCAAGGTAAAAGTGACAAAGCCCCCAGCAGAATTGCTTTCACTGCTACACTATGCAGCATGTGGCATGCAGAGCAGCTAATCTGTACAGCCTGATTATGGCTGTCAAGCTGAAATATGCAGAACGCATACGCAAAACCTACATACCAGCAGCACCTCGAGCCACTCTTGCGTTTGAGGAACCTTGAAAAACATCTGCGTCTCTTCTGCCAGAAGGGCTATTGACAAGCATGGCTGAGTGTTCACGTAGGGAAAAAACATGTATCTGAAAAGCCACATCGCAATGAGCGTTCTGCAGACAAACAGATCAAGATCAGGTGTCATTTGTGAGATGTGTGAGAGTTGGTATGGAAAGCCAAAGTCCCTGCTCTGCTCTTGGAAAAGCAACAATAAAATAGTGATTGGCACGTGGAACTGAGTCCAGGGTGAATTTCACAGTTGGAACAGAAAGCACCAAACAGTATCCCTGGTGAGAACACTAACTGAACAATCTTATGCTTTAAAAATGTATTTTATGCGCTGTGATTCAGGAATGCTGAAAATAAATTACATTTGAAGTCTTTCGAGTGGTGTATCTAAGTCCAACAGAAAGAAAAAAAATGTAGTAGACATATAAGTACAAACTAATTTGGTTAGACAGTGATAAAAGAAAGAAGGATTTAAAGTGCATGCAGTGAGCTGAAGTGTGGAGCACATGGACAAATGAGCTGTGACATGGAAAGGTTGAGAGAAGGTCTGCACTGGACAGAGGGTTTGACTCCAAGCCCAACACTGCCATCTGCCGGCCCCGTGAGTGAACCACAGTCACATTCCTACTGTCAAATATTCTGGAGGGTCACAGGTGGTTCTAATTCTTAAAATGTGCAGGGTGGCCAAGAAAAGCTATCTTACATTTCGCAGTTAAAAGTCTGTGCTAAACAGATCAGGAAATGTTGGAATCCGATAACCTATTAATGTTTTTTTATGCTTGTTTCTCGGATGCCCGCATGCTATACTGTTTAATTTCAGAATACTCCCTTGGGAGATTTGGAACCCAAAGACGGATAAGGAGAGCACGTACCGGAGACGCAGTGAGTGGTGTCACCTGACCACTGGCCAGTGTTCCTGCAGGTTCGATCACTTGAACCTGAAAGGGTGTAACCTTTGCTGCACGAGAACCTCACTGTTGCCCCCTCCAGGTATTTTCTTCCTTCCTTCTGACCATTCCTTGGGGATGCCAGCCATCCACAAGACAGCACTAAAAATAACATAGAAGTACTTTATCTATCAGTGGTAGTTAAACAAAAGTTCATTTTTTTCCACAATAAAAATAAGGATGACTGGTGGTGAAGGAAGCAACTTTCGGAGCTTTTAAAAAACTGAAACTGAAATGACTATATCTGTACCAGGTTTGAGATCTTTCACAAGGGCCACATGTGCCTGGAAGGATGCCTGTGAAGCATTCCCCATTGCCAGGCTCCGTGTGGGGAGGGCATCGTGACTACAGAAGCGAGAACCCTCTCCGATGCACTGTTCTGACACTTCTGAAGAGAAAGGGTCCTTTGGGTCTTTAAGGGCGAGAAGAGAAACCAAACCCAGACGGCGTGAAAAGTTCCACAAAGGCTCTGAATCGTATGTGAAGAGGGAGCTTCCATTTGCGACGACCCCTGGAAGAAGACAATACAAATGGCTGCTGAAGAACTGAACCAACTTCTACAAATGTGCTCCTAAAAACCCTAAAAGCTAATGCTTCCTGGAAAGGCACCTTTTCAGTCCACCTACATTAATGATAACACCTGCCAGGCTATTAAGCACAACAAGTAAAGTAGCTGTAATGATGTAGAATGTTACCGTGTGCTCGGAGTACAACATCTAATACAAAATATTAGTATGAGAAGGATAAAAATATAATAAATAACAGCCTGTTTCAATGCTTTTGAGCAAAAATGCACACACACACACACACACACACACACACACAAAAGCAGGTTGAGAGAGCCTAACGCTTGGATCAGTGAGCACAGCTAGTCGACGTCAGGCCTACAGAATGAGGGACAGCATGCGCTCAGCCAGGCTGCTTTGCAGGAGGAATGCTAATAGCGCAGACCTGCAACCACAGTGAGTCACCCGCGCAACTGCCTGCTCTTCATTTCCTTCAGTCCGCTCTGACTCTCGACGTGTGCTTGGATGCACTTCCTTCCCATCTGGCATTTGAAAATACTATAAAACTAAAATCTATTTGGTCCTAGCTGGGTTTACACTGACCATAATTGTAAATACGTGTTTTGTCAAGTTAGAGGCAGCAGGTGGTTACAGTTAGGTGGGTACAGTTGCTACCTTCCAGAATGCAGGTTCAAATCCTATCTCCTGCTGTAGTAGCCTTGATCAAGGAACTAACCCTGATTTCCTTTAGTAAAAATCACCCATCTGTACATATTTCGGCAAAACAGCATAAGTAGCAAAATATTGTAAGCTGCTTTGAAAAGTGTCATTAAAATAAATAAATGTAAGTTACACGATATAAATCCTGCACAGTGTAATCTCAGGCTCTGAGGAATCAAGGACCCAGTCATTTTGACCATAGCTGATTTTCTCAGACATGCTGCATTTCTCGAGATGAATGTAAAACTCCTCTGACGTGAGCATCCATTGCTTACAGCTTGCTTCAGGACTGAAAGGATCATCTCCATTGCTGTAGCCACCAAAGCCATGGTCACTCTCAGAGTGAGTGCCCTTCTGGGCCAGCAGGCCACGTGCACCCTCACTTAGCTCCAGGGGAAGCATTACAGTGGCTGTCAGAGAGCCACCCTTGGCTCGCACTTCCACACCTGCCCCAGACGGGAACGTCGCTGTGATGTTCTGGGGTGCGGAGGAGAAAAGGAGCACACCTGTAAAAGCGGAAGAAGCAGAACTTCAACCAAAAAGACAATAACAGTCATAATTATTGCCATTCATGAAGCACACCTGCTATAGGCTGTTCAGAGCTATCAGTTCACCTGAAACATATTTGTGCTCATGCAGCCCAGAAGCTTTGAGGCACCTGTGCACCTACACTACCTGCCCCCATGTCACCCTAACAATAAAAAATACAATTTACATACAGGATTAATTTGGACCTTTGGGTCACAAATGCTGAAAATACTAAATAGGTAAACATCATTATACATTGGCTCCTCATTTTATAAAATATTTAATTTTCAATGCATTTTTTTCATTTGTCTATTTTTTTTAATTTGTTTGTTGAGGAACAAGTGACCTTTATCCATACACCTAGTCCATACTTGGTCATAAAATGGACTCAAACAGATGAGTAGTGTGAGACTGGATTAAGCTCAACTCACTTCTTCAGTCTTCAACCCTTGAGTTTGTGAGGATCTTTGCTCATATTTACGAGATCAATCAGTCAACAACTGGCCTTCAGTTAAAGTTCGTTAAGATGACAAATTCATATCTTTGGCCATTTTAAATTGTTTTTAATTTTGATATGGTTTAAAGTTATTAAAATGCTTAAAGAAATAAAATCAGCATTTAAGTGATAGATTAAAGAAAGCAGACAGTAAATAAATAAAGCAGATCCATGATCGATTTAAGGATTTTTAACCTAACCAATGAAAAATAGATTAAATGTTTATTGATTGTGATATGGTGGGAGGATTTATGAAAAATTCTGAAATAGGAACAGACTTCCATTTCCACTTGTGTTTGTAAGATGAGATACAGGTGTAATAAAAGCAAGGACTGTAGACTTTAAATACAACTCTAGGCAATTTAGCTTTCATAGACTAACCTAACAAAGGCATTACTTATGAGTTTCTTTATAGCTTGTTGACTTCAGTGTGAGGAGCCATATTAGAGGTTTGGTACAGGTAAAATGATTTAGAAACAGATTTAACAGGAGGTCAGCATCTCACCATTTAGACCCATCCAGTTCTGCTGGACCAACGAGAGGACCTGCTGGTTCTTCAGCACATCCAAATGAGTTCGCTGGCTGGAGAGTCGCACCTCGATGACATCAGACGTGTTCTCCTTCATCACAACTGCTGCTAACATGGAGGCCTTCATCAAGGTGCCTGGATGAATAACACAGACGTCAAGCATGTCTACAGCTTAGGTCTAACCCTACTTAGCGTGAGCATCAAGGGTTCTAGTCTTCACACTTACACTTAGTTGCTCAGCAGACACTTTTCTTCAAAGCAACAGTGTTAAGCTACTGACAATGGTATACAAATTTATGGAGCAAGTTCATTTTTACTGCTGCAATTTAGGGCAAGTCAAGGAGATTAAAGGAACTATAGCACAAGATGAGACTTGAACCTGGGTCCTTCAAGAAGCCCTATGCTTCCTGCTATCCCATTATAACAGTTCAGAAAATATCTAGCATAAATATTTCTAGATCCTCTTAGTGCAGGATTATTTTGTGTAACCCACAACCACTACCTTTTTTCCACAGCCAATGCATATTTTCTCCCACATCAATTACACAACCCTATACTGTGAAGCTATGGAAAAATCAGGGTCATGAAAGAAAGCAATTCTTTTGATTAAGAATGAAAAATGGCTGATGTACCTTGTTCACAGAAAAGGTGGAAAGGAAGAGAAGGAACCCCTAGAGGGAATGAACCCTCTTGAGGGGGCTGCTTTCTGCAAGAGGGGCTCACCATTCTCTAGTTTCACAGGCTCCATCCTGCCTTGAACAGTCAGCCCTTTGTCTGACTGCACCAGGTAGTGTTCCCCCTCCCCATTCAAAGTATACTCTGTTCCGCTGAAGGTTATGAAGTGGATGTTACCGAACACCACACCTGTGAAAGGGAAGAAAGTTAACTCCACCTTGGCAAGAACAAGTCATTGATCCACATGGAGTCAGAGTACAGCCTCGGTATGTGACAGTGGCTTATCGTTTCAAGACCGTTACTGAATGAATAAAGCCATTAATCATTAACCGTGGAATAACTCTAAACCTTAGAAACAAAGGACTTGTGGAATAAGGACAATGATAAACATGCAACATGACCTACAAATACAACTCAATGATCCAAATCATTTATACTCCCTCCTAAAAAACATAGGTCAAGCAGCAGCACTATAGGCTGTACCTACTGCAGTTAGAGGACATTTACATTAACTTATTTTCTTGTGATGCTCAACACATGATGCTCAACACAATGTCAACACAACTGCATTTCAACAGCAGACAAAGAGTTCTGAAGACAGACGTGTGACAGTCAAAGTGCATTAATTGTACGATACCATTGATTCGTCATTACAGAAGTAGCTGCCTACAGCACTGATATAAAATACAAGGTGCATCAGAGCACATGTTGTGACGCAAGTTTACAGAGCTGCTGTCAGATCAGGATTGAAGTGGGTCTGGAAAAAATGTGTTTTGAGATCCCTCTCGAATGCCAGAAGAGATTTAGTAGTTCTCTGGTAGAGAGGGATCTCCGAATTGAGAATCTAGACTTCTGAATATAAGAAATATCAATTACAAATTGCACTGTATACAACCAAATGAAGAATCTCTGACCTGCTTTGGGGGCTTTATAGCTCCTGCAGTCACTGGAAGGTCTATGGGTAAAATAATAGTGACAACTCTCTGACCACAGGCAGCAGTAATAGAAACTGACAACATCATAGAGCCAATGGGATAAGCCAGGCACCCTGGGAGGTCTTCTATATGGAGGTGAGCCCCAAACATGACCCCGGTCAGGAGTGCTCCCTCCCACAGAGTCTCCTGTAAGGACCAGATCCCCTGCGCTATCATAGCAGCACTGCTGTCCGGCTCCGTACTTTGGACTGCAGAAGCAACAAGAGCAGAATCTCAGTGACTCAGCACAGAAAACATCCGCTACATCTTAAACGGCATAAATAAATATCTCTTCAGAGGACTTTGGGGACAGGATTTAGGGCTGGTACTGAGGTTTAGGTTAAATATGGGCAAAAAACAACACTTAGCAGTACGTGTGTGTGAAAGCGCCAGAGTTGAATATGACTCATAAATGACCACTGGTTTGGTTACTGTAAACATAAAATTAGCACAAATAAACAAGAAAATAAGACTTAGTAGTATGTGCAGAAGTGCCATTGAGTCAATTGTGACTCACAGGTGAAAACTGGCATGGTTTCCAAAGCATGGAGAAACAGAAGTGCCATTACCATCTTCTATGCATGCTTGAAGGGTGCAAACCCCATGAGGCAAACAGCCCAGGAACTCTAAGGTACCAGCTAAACCCACTGTGCCACCATATCCCTAAATAGCGTGATAATTCTGTATTCAGCCTGAACCATTATTCACGTTACATCTTAGCTATACTGATCATCTGTGTTATTACACTGAATCTGTAAATTTTACCATTATTTTTGTTTCATTTAGTCGATGTAGGGTATGACAGTGGAAGGTGGGATTCAAACATGGACCCTTTCATTACAAAGCAACAGCTAGCAGCTGAAATATGACTCAAGTTCTGTCTTGCCTTCTTACCTGGCTTGTATGGCCCTCACGCAGTGCACACAGCCAGGATGGTACGTGCATACACTCCCTTTCGTTATGTCACAATCATTGTCGGCCTGGAGAAACCAAAACATTGTGTCACCTGTTGGTCAAAAAGCTTCTACAGCACGTTCAAATGCTTCAAAACTGAGCTGGACATATCTGCATAAAATCAGTATCCTAGCTGAAGGAAAACCCATGTGAACATGAGAAAAACACGCACACTCCACACAGACTGAAGTAGATTTAAACCCAGGCCCAAAACAATGTTTTAGGACACATGAGGCACTAGTGCTACCTGCTGCATCACCCTTTTACTAGTAAGAAGACACTCTACTTCTTCTTTCGGCCGCTCCCGTTAGGGGTCGCCACAGCGGATCAAAAGCTTCCACTTCCTCCTGTCCTCTGCATCTCTCTCCGTCACCCCCACCACTTGCATGTCCTCCTTCACCACATCCATAAATCTCCTCTTAGGCCTTCCTCTCTTCCTCTTGCCTGGCAGCTCCATCCCTAGCATCCTTCTCCCGATATATCCAGAATCTCTCCTCTGTACATGTCCAAACCAACGCAGTCTCGTCTCTCTGACTTTGACTAGTAAGAAGACACTATCTGTCCCAAACTGTTCACAGCAAGCTGGACACAAGCAGCTTTTAAAGCTGTAGAGGTCAGTCGTTTCTTTCAGATCACTTCAATTTCACAAAGCAACATGTATGATGGGGACTGTGACAACAAGGTCGGAGGGAAGTTGCATTGCTTAAAGAAAGCAGTATTCAAGTTAACCTGTTTCAGTTAGCATCCCCCTGAAGCATCACCATCCAAGTTTAGATTTAGCATGTTAAGCAAAAACACTGTGTAACAGCCATTTTCATTAGCTGATGTTACCAAATAAACCAGGGGAGTTCAGTGCCAGGATTTATAACCATTTTGATTGCTCTTATCTAAAGATGGCTATTCTAAAGGTAAAGGCTTCCCCCATTTCAACGGTTGCAGCCTGAGCTGTGTTGAGATGCTGCCCTCACATGAAACCTTGTGGTATCTGCCTGAGCCTGAGCCAGTGTGCACGGGCAGTCAATGGTCTCGTTCAGAAAACTGCCCAGCGTGCTCTCCAGCCGGTTCCAATCCAGACACCGTTCCAGTGCCCAGGCAGCTGAGTCCTGCCTGAAGGGAGCCTCCAGGTGCCAGGCCAGAGCATGAGGCTCGCTCCACAAGGCATTCACATTCCTGCAATACAACATGTGCCTTGTTAGCCCGTTCATACCACTGATATCACTAATCAATAATGATTAAATAATACAGCATTAACCTTAGGCTACCAGTGTGCATATATGTATAACGTTATCTTAAAATATATTAGGTTACAGTGCTGCAAACCTTCTTCAGGAAAAAAGAATCCACTCAGAATTGAAATATTGAAAACCGTTAAACAGGGAACTTCAGCAAATAGTCTTTTGGGGTAGAGAATTGTATGCTTGCAACAAACATAAACTACCATGTTCCATCTGGGCTGGAACTTGGACACACCCTGATGCTTCCAAGGTGCCACTCGGAGAAAGGTTTCTCTGCCGATTTTGGGATAAAACTGAATTTGCCGTTATTAGGAAGGTCTTTTCCCAGAGAGTAAAGGTACTTCCATTCTGGCAGCCATGAGTCAGAATAGGGTTCCCCTGTACAAGATGTGGGAGAGAATGTGATATCAGTTACCCAATTTCCACATTATTAGCCATCATATTTGTTAAATGCATGTGCAAAAGTTGATATTTATAATGACTGCTCACTGTTTTGTGAGTACATGTACAACTCTTCCTAGGAGAACAAGAAGGTTGCATACCTGTCTCTCTGTATCCCCATAGCTCCACATTGACCTGGTCTGCCCTAATGTGGGACATACTCCAAGTCATCTGAAGCCTACCTCCAGTGTTTGGCGTTCCATAGTACTGCCACTGGGTTGAATTTACCAGCATTACTTTTAACCCTGGGTCCACCTGGCTGAAAAATACTGGTGAGAACAATACATAAAGAAGTAAAAAACAAAACTATTCATTCAGATACCTAAATTTCTCGTATTAAGAAAAATGCAAGTTGGAAAATATGTAAAGAAAGCAGTAAACAGCGGTATGACAAACACATTAAACAAAATCTCAAGGTTTTCCTAATCATCTTAAACACCATTTTCTCAGCACATGAACCCTTTATTAAAATAAATAAATAAATAAATAATAAACTTTTACACTATAAAGCTGCACCATGGCACAATAGGTGACACCAGTGTCTAATCATTCTTGAGTGGTATGTTGGGATGTGGTTTCCATCAATCTCAGTCTGAATGGGAGTCAAAATGTTCTCTCTGAGTTTGTGTGAGTTTTATCTGGGTGCTCTAGCTTCAGATGAACTGGCCTTACTGTGTGTAAGACAGATTGGGTAGCAATGGATAGGCATTCAGTCTAGTATCCCAAAATATGCCCTATGCCTCTGGCCTAGGGTCAAGACCACCATGGCCCAGCACTGGACAAACAGGTAACTACACTGAATGATGAATTCATTGAATTAACAGTATAACAAATGAAAACTGTGCATTCTCACATGCATACTTCTCCTTTATACACCCTGCTGAATACAGATATGATTACAGATCTGCAAATGAGTGTTTTTGTTCCCAACCCACATTTCCAAGATGCAGAAGAGCACTTCAAATTGCTCACCTGATACCCATGTTCCTTGTACATTGTATGACACTCCATCATCTGTTGAGATCTCAAAGGGTATCTGCCCAGTCTCAAACAGCAGAGGCGAGATACAATGGCCTCTTCCATTTCTATCAACATACCCCTTTGTTTGCACTTCACCACTGAACCTAGCATTTGGACAGAAATGGTTTATTCTATTAGCTCAAACGTTCCCGCCTCATTTTAAAAACTAACAAGTTAACTTTTAATAATGACTACATAGTTGGAGTGCAGCACTTATACAGAGCTTTATTTGTAATCATATGTTACTATAAAATACTTCATTCAAACAGATGCATTGTTACAATTGCAGGCAAATACATTTTAACTAGAAATTGTAATCATAAAGCACTGAAAAGTGATTATTTTTTATTAAAAAAACGTATTTTATAATTATAAAAACTGTTTTGGCAGTAAATAATGTACTGGTATGCAAACAGCACAACCTTAACATCAAATGTGTGAAAAAAATTACAGAAACCTTAAAAAATGAAATCCACAGCACTTACCTTCGAAATATAGAGACATTTTGTGGGGGATTGCAGGTGTATAAAATTTACAGTATAATACAGCAATGCATGTGTTTTCTATAGTAATAAGATGCTATTACTGCATTCAATTCACTGAACAATCACCAAAGTACACAGAGGGTCAGAACATAGTAGCTCACTTATTAGTCATAAAAGTACCTAAAAATAACAAAGAAATGTATCAGACATGGTTAGAGGTGATGGTGATGATGAGAGGTTATGACAAATATGAAATGATGCTGATGAAGTCTTTCTCATGAGCATCTCATGTTGTCACCCTCCGCAGACCATGAGTTTGCTTCTTGCCTATCATTGTCTTGCCCCATTTTCCCCCCACATTGTGATCATTTATATATTTTTCTTGTTTCTTTATCTCAAGAATTTTTAAAAGTTGACTATGCAAAATTTAAGACAGTCCAGGATAAAAGATGAAAGGTTTAACAGATCTGCATGCTTTTCAATGTTTTAGCTGTTACAAGGGCCACCTCAAACATGCTTTTAATTATTTTTAGAGAACAAGCCCTACATTATATTGTTTGTATACACTATTTGGTCCATATTAAGAGCTGGCCCATCATACTTGCTTATAGAGGGCAAGTCGCTGCAGTTGCTACCTTATGTTATTTCTGTACCTGCAAAACAGAGTGGAATCTGGGTCAAAAGTGGCATTGAAAACCATGAAGTCTGTCCCACCAAACATGGTTCCTGAATATATATGGATGTCCACACAGAACTGCTGGTAGTCTGTGCAGCATGTTTGGAGAGAATCGCAAGACTGGTGGCAAGAGCAGGTCTTCAGGTCTACACCGCACTGGTGTTCACATGACTGACCTGTACCAAAAATATTTCAAAAGCAATTAATATGAATGTTTAAATAACTATGTAATGATCATTAAAGAACAACTCAATATATTTTAAAAGCAGCAGGGACCGCATCTAGCACAATGTTTATAGCTGTTGCATTAGGAGGCCTGACCTTACCCTGCCTTGGTACAGTACAAAGACTCTGCTGTACGAATGAGTAAAACATTGCAAAGTTGCTGATTTAACATTACGAGTCACATCGGACGTACATTTCCACTAGATAAAAAGTAAAAATAAAAAGATACATGTTAATATGCCCTTAATATCTACTTGACAGCACTGGTTAAACTGAAGGACTTCTAGGCAAAATCACACACTGTATCAATTAAATTAAAGGTAAAAAGAATAAAATTGAACAAACTTGTAATATTTATGATTTAACTGCGCAGAAAATCTATCAGATTTTAGCTATTTACACAGACAGGTATTTAAAGCTTGGACCAGTCTGACATTCGAGCAGTTTAACCAGAGCGCCCCCATGCTGCCTACTGCGTGCCTCACTGCCTGCAACAGACGAGTACAACCAGGCACATTTAATAAAGGTGTTGTGCTACAAAATACTTTAGTACAAACTCACCAGTTACACATGAAATCAATAATATGGAGCTAAAAAGAAAAGACCTCAGGATATCCTTGTTTGTGTTCTTCATAACAGAACGGAACTGTAGCTTTTGGCAACTATGCCATGCATACAACAGCCACTTTTGTCCAGAAACAAAAATCTATTTTCGGTATACTACAGAAAACATAAAAAATGCAGAGAGTTATAAAAAAAAAAGTAAGGCACAGTTCGCAGATAAAGTCCCCCCCCCCCACTATGTGACTCTCACTTTCAAGAACATTTCATCTCGGTTGGGACGGATCCACGCACATTCACCCTCCTAAATCTCGCGTTACGAGACTTCGGCCCGCGCATGCCCAGATAAGGGTGCCTCAACCTGCTTCTCCGTACAGCTGGAGCTTTGGTAGTTTCTACCCATTCATTAGCTTTTTAATAAAAAAGTTGTCATTTGCTATCTGCGGAGTTGTGTAGATTTTATGACGGTGCATTAATCATGCTGAGCTGAAACATAATAGTGAGTTACTTGGCCAGATATGGTCATCGTGTTTACATAGTCGAGTGTATTCTGGTGATGTATCTCCTGTGCACAATCGCATCCTCCCTGATTTGCTTTTTACTCCTAAAATGGATAAAAAGGAGACGGATGTGCATGGATCTGAAAAGACTGGACGGAAAAACAGTTCTTATCACAGGTGGAGTATCCAAATATAATGATCGAAGCATGCAGTTTCTCCAATAACTGCGTTTTTGAATGCAGTGCTTGCAGCTGTCATTGCATTTTTGCAATAAATAGTTGCAGTGCGTATTTGCTCTGCGTGTGTGTCTGTCTGTCTGTCTGTCTGTACAGAATTTAAAAAATCAAATTGTAATGGTATCAATGGCTTTAATTAAAGTGGGAGATTTCAATTCTTAATCATGAAATAAATAAAAATACTTTTATGATAATTCCTTCAATAGATTTCCATTATTAAATTTTGCAAATATTTTCACCCATTGAGGTACCTGGCTGGTGATTATTTCAGAATGTTATGAATAAAGATGTTGATGAACCACTTTATCACTTTCTCTTTAACACCATTAATGTGTTTCCTTCACAGGTGGGAATTCCGGAATTGGCAAAGAAACTGCTGTTGCCTTGGCGTTGCGAGGAGCGCGGGTGATCATCGCTTGCCGGGATCCACAGAGAGCTGAGAAGGCTGTACGTGAAATCAAGATGAGAAGTCATAGTCTGAATGTTCTCCATATGCAGCTGGACCTGGCCAACCTGAGGTCCATCCGAGACTTCTGTAAAAAGTTTTTACAGACAGAGAAGAGGCTGGACGTCTTGATCAACAATGCAGGTAAGAGGGCCATTATGTAGCCATTTTTTAATTAATTTATTTATTTATGTATGTATGTATGAATGAGCCACTGAATCAAGGCTTTATTATGGTAATTTTTCATTAATTTTACCTGTTGCCTTTGTCACTTGTACATTTACAATGGTTTGAGGATTTAATAAGGATTTGGGAACTTTCAGAATAGAAGAATACAACCCTAACCACTAGCAAAGCTTTTTCTTTCAAAAAGAATGTGCTTGATTGAAGTATCTGCTGTCCAGTCATTTTTTATGCTTTATTCATTTTTCCCCAGGGATGCCCGGTGTCCTAGACTGGACAGATGATAGTTTCAGCATGTGCTTTGGAGTGAACCACTTGGGCCACTTCCTGCTAACAAACCTACTGCTTGGCCGCCTGAAAGAATGCGCTCCTAGTAAAGTCATCACACTGACCTGTTCTATCTACAAGTACCAGAAACTGGACTTCCAGGACCTAAACTACAACCTTTTGCCCTTCTTCACATACTGCCGCAGCAAGCTGGCCAACATCTACTTTACTCACGAACTGGCACGATTGATGGAGGGGAAGGGTGTGACTGCCTACTCCGTGCATCCAGGTAAAAGTCAAAATAGATGTGGGTGAAGTTTCCAAGTGTGTTTGAATGTACACTTCTCCCTTATGTATGGTTTCGACTTGATGGCACCGCCATAGTTGAGGTTGATTCAGGGGATGATAGCATCGACAGTACAAAGAGGAGCAGATTGTTATCTACATAGTTTGTTTCATGTGGAGTACTGTCTGAGGAAAAAAAAAACTCTGAAGAAATTGTCAGGTTTTTAGTTAACAGGGCCACATTAGTGACTCCAGTTAGGCAGATATGTGTCCATAGCTGCTATGATTCATATCAAACACAAAGTGCTAATAAAAGGACTAGTACTTCAGAGGGGTTCCCACTTCCTAACCTTCATCCTAAAGTATGTATCTTTAGTTGCTATGTTATATAATCTGGAAAAACTAATCATTTGAAAATATTTGCAAGTTGTTATTGTAATAAATTCTTGCCTGCTGTGCTTTTTTCAGGGTTCGTCCAAAGTAATTGGACCTGTCACTATTCCATCCTGTTCCGGGTGTTGATGCAGGTAGTCATGTTTATGTTCTTCGTGCCGTGTGAGGTGGGCGCTCAGACCGTAATCCACTGCGCCGTGGTGGACGACTTGACGCAGCACAGTGGGGGTTATTTCAGCGACTGCCGGCAGTCGGTCCTCCAGCCCTTTGCTAAAGACCCTGGCGTTGCCAAGAAGCTGTGGGAAGCCAGTGAGAGGCTTGTAGGCCTTGCTTGATGGTTGGTTTCCCTGCCGAATTTTGATTTTCCCTTTCTGTATGCAATATCTGTGTTGGAAAAGAGGTAATCTAATTGAAAGCTATGGTTTTATTGATTTTTTTTCCATATTTTTTTTAGACTTGGGTATAAAAAAGTTTTATGTAAAGGTGTGCATCTTAATTAAGGTTAACTCATTGTCATTTAATTAATTTTCAGCTGATTAGGGTTACCTGTCCAGTAAATAGGGGTGGGGTCTTAGCTGCTGCCCACCCATCAAATTATGAAAAGTAAATGTTATTTAAAATATTTAAACATTTTTTTCTGCTATTTATGTTGCTTTTGGATGATCTATCTTTTAAATACAAAGTTATTAAAACCCTCAAATACGAAGATGGGGTCTATTGCAACACTACAAGTCCACATAACTTAATTTTCAGATCTGCATATGGGTTGTAGTTTTTTACACAGTGATTGTAGTTTTTTCCTTTTATTTAAACCATTTTTCTGCAACTTAATGTTCATTAAAATTAATAAATGTTTGCTTTGAATTTTTTTTGACTTTACAAAATTCTCAAGTCATTGCTTTTGATAATAGCTGAAGACAGTTTTGAAATGTAAGAACATTTTTATTTTTCAATCCAATTATTTCTTTAGAATTTAGGATATAGAAGGTTGTGTGTGAAGTGTTTTTAGAGCACACTTATGCCACATTCAGATCTTAAAATTTCAATTTAGGGGTAGAATAAAATCCCAGTACCTTGGGAATCAGGGGTTAAAACATTTTTTGAATGTTTAAGGAGGAAGCTTCTAGTGAAACTACTGTATTATAAAATGTTAAATGTATGTGTTGTGTCTGTGTGCACCATAGAAAGATTCCTATAAATAAACAAATTGCCCATGAAAATATTCTTTCTTTTCTTTCTTCTGTTTGTGGAAATGAATGAGCTAGCATGGATATGATTGAATGAGTGCACCCAGGTGCAGATGTGTGAGGAAAGAGAACTTGATGGGTTGTCAATAACAGACATCTGTCAAGGGCGTTTAGTGTGTTTGAGCGTGAAAATCGTGTTTGAGTGCCTGTGTCATCTACTCTGGTATCTTTTGAGATGCGATTGCGATGAGGCAGCCTGCTGTTCCGTGCAGCTGGCTCTGCTTGCAGTCGGATGTTCTCTGCGGCAGCTGTTGGATCTGAATGTGACGAAGAATCTGTGGTAAAGCTTGGCTCTAGTTTCCTCACTTAGGATGAATGTCAGTGTCTTGCATTGTAAATTTCTCATTTTTCCATTCTCCTTTTTCACTGTTAAGCTACTCACAAACATGCTGATCCCTTTTTATATGCTGCATCATTACTGAACCCACCCACATAGAAGTGCACTGTGGTTTTTGTCACAATTAAATGTGCAATTTTTTGTTTCGGATACTTCAGCTACTTCGCCAATAGGATGTTACCCTACTAGTTTAATGTTTTACATTATAGCCAGTCCATTGTAAAAGGAAACTTCAAAATGACAACATTCAGTATGTTTGACACTGGCACCACGAGGGTGCAGAGGAACACTGATGCGTCACCAGTTGCTTATATGTGTGGGTTTTTCTTTAAGTGCTCTGGTTTCCTCTCACAGTCGATGTTAAGGTTAAAATGGTGGTTTTTAAATTGCACATAGTATATGTGTGTGTGATTTACCTGGTATACCATCTAGTGTGTACCCTGCCTCACTCTCTGCCTCTCGGATCAACCACGCTGACCCTGAATTGGGCAGGCAGTTACACATAAAAAATGAATATGCCTGAATATGCCTTATAGTTAATTTTGATAATCAGTCATGAATGCATTTTAAAGAATAAGACATGAAGCATCCAGCACTCTTCCATGTTTTCCAGCATCACAGAGAAGCCACTTGATGGCAGACAAGGACCATGGCAACATGAGGTGTGTTTGCAGCGCACCTTAAACTGCAGCAAGGGAGAAAATTAAAGATTTACCAATATAATTTGCTGACTTTGGCAGGTATTTTCTAAGGTATGTTGAAACAATTTTCCATGTGGCTGTTCATTTGAAAAAAAATTTGGGTCAGAATGATCGCAGCATCACGCTTCTGCACATGTGGTATATGGGATTATGCTACTCATTTTAATTTCATTAACACATGGGATTTTAATGGGATTTTAAAAATGTCGTACTTCCGATTTGTGCCAGGAGAGAGTTCCAATGCCTGTAAGTACATTAGCAGAGTTGTGCATAACTGTTCCAAGTGGACAGTTGGCGGTAAACAACTATTTTATGTCTTACTGCACAAATTATTGCAATGGAAAGCTTCTTGGATTTGCCATTGGGATCCTGTTAGTTGTCCATCCTGCCTCATTCTTGCAATTCCGCTTTGAAATTTAAAGCAAAATAAATTCATCTGCCACTGTGGAAACATTTGCACATCTGCAATAACTGGATAAATATTAAATGATTTGGTCTGAGGATTTTTAACATGTCATCCCCCTTAAGTTAGGAGGTATTAAATATTAATCACAAGCTTTTGAATGCAGATTAACCAAATAACCAGTGAACATGGAAGCCAAACCACTGACACTGCATCAAACCATTGCACAAGTTGTTGGATTAAAAACCAATGCAGTGGGTCAAAATATGCTAAAAAATATAAACCTTATTAAAAAACATGTCCTGACTGCATTTTATGCACCAGTAAATGGTAAAAAATAATATAAATGTTTTGCTGTAACAGCTAGAAGGAGGTCTTTGCTTTATCTGTACTTTTGGTTAGGCAGTGTAGGTAGTTTATTACTCTGTGTAGTTTATTATTTCAATTTTTCCATTCTGGATTTAGTCTTAGCCAGACTTAATACTAGCTGCTATTTTAATACTGTTGGTAGGTATTTTAAAATACACAGAAAAAAATGATTCCTCGTAAAATACACCCATTCTGATATTTTTGCAAGCATGAGCCTTGGATGGGTGAGTCAGTTAATGGTCATTAACATAGAGCACAATATACATAGGAAACATACTGTATGTATAGAATTTTTTATTTTTTATGAATTACAATAGAAATACAATAGAGCAAAATAAAACAAGATACTGTATTGAGGCGTTACAGAAAATAATTGTGAAGTGTCTGATATTGCTCAAAACCGGCAATTGAATGCATGGGTAAAACACTATTTGCAGTAAGTGTTACACTGGTCACGGTTTTTTTTTTTTTTTTGCTGCTGTCACTTGGACCCCCCAGAGGCTTTCTTTCCTCCCTCATGCCTTTAGTTGAAAGTTTTTTGTTTTCCTCTCCTAAGTTGCTGACAAGCTTACTTTATTGCTTATTTATCCAGTATCCTTCTTCTTGTCATTAAATGAATAATCACTCCATAGAAGAAGCATACTATGAAAATAAAGTGAAGATAACTGAAATGAATTCATCTGCTGTTACAGATCAGTTTGGATTTGTATTTCAAGGAGCCTCAGTGTCCTCTCTCATTTTGCTCTTTCCACAGCCCCACACTCATCTTTCTGAAATTTTCATGACTCAGACCTCCCACCATATGTCATCACCGCTTGGCACACGGACCTGTTGTTCTGCACTACTGTTCACACACCCGCACTACTGTTGTATGTTTCTCACACCCTCATCCTCTTTCCGTCCACTTTTGACCAAGAATAGCAGCAAATGCCCCATCACCACCCCCACCACCATCATTCAGCCATTTGAATACACACTTCTGTCCACTTTCATCGCCGCTTAACGTTGATCTCTGGCCTCAACCACCTTGAAAGTGTTAAAAGGGAAACGAAACCATTTACTCATCTACAGCTGTGAAAACCGGTACTGAATAAGAAAATCCAGAAATAAGAACATAAACTGTAGCTGAAAGTGTTTAAATAATATTAGCTGTCAGTTATTTGAGGTGTACATGCCATACTGGTCAAAGGCCACATTTTTACCTGTTATTACCCCAATTTCTTGAGAGGGGTGTATGAGTCACAGTAGACTTTTCAAATAAAGTTTGATTTAATTTAATTTTGCAGTGCTGGCTTGAGGTTGTTACTGCAGGCCAAAAAGTATTGGTCTTGACACATTTCCATCTGTTTTTCATCACACAGGAATTCAGGGCTTCTCAGAGTTCCTAATGCTGAGAGCATGCTTGTCGTTCGCACGGTGACAGTTTGCCTGAGATGACTCTGAAAATCTTTCCTTCCCATTCTTTACTTTTGATTCTCGCCCATATGTTATTATTCGGAACTAAATTATTGATATGAGCAAAAACAATAGCCGAGCATTTTTTTATTCCTGCAGTATGCGAGTGGAAAGCAGTTAAAACCTATTTGATAGAAGGTTGTTTAATTGCTAACACAGGTCCCAAAAATTAAAAACCTGGCAACAGATGTAAAAAGAGTTTCATGTTCTTGAAAAGGAAGTAGATTTTTTTTTGCATGAGCAATAAAGGTGGGTACAAAGAAATAATTGCCTGAAGACATAAACAGAGTGCAAAACTACAAGTGCAACATAAACTGTTTCTTTCACGGTGCTAGAATTTCTCTTGGCTGGTAAAGAGACCCTTGGAAAAAGCTGACTGACAGGTGTTCTAAAACATAAAAATGCTCCATGAGTTAAAGCTCCAATGGGTGTAGCACTGGGTATGGACACTCAAAAGCGCTCTCTCTCTCTCTCTCTCTCTCTCTCTCTCTCTCTCTCTCTCTCTCTGTCTGACTTGTTTCTGGGCCCATGGCAAATGGGAACACATTATGTTACTGTGGCTCAGTGCTCCCTGTGTGACACTGCTGAAATGAGAAAGAACAACCTGCCTCCCTGGGATCTTTTGATTTCTAGTGATGCCTGAAAAACAGTATGACAGTGATACACATATTAGGGATGTGAAAGGTGTGTGATCTTAGCGGAAGGCATCTCCTCTAACACTCACTTGGCGAAGGAAACAACATGGCTGAATATGCTTAAAATAAGAATGCTGCCCATCTTTGGAAAGGTTGCTTATGTTTAGCAGCTATGAACAACTTTGATTCTGTTTAATGTATTAGCATCATGATAGCATGTGTCACCAGATCGCGTGGTGGTTACAACTGTTGCCTTGTGTTTTAAAAACCCAGATTGGAGTCTCGCTTGCTGCTATAGTAAGCCTTGAGTAAGCTACTCACCCAGAAGTGCTTAATAATAATAATAATAATAATAATAATAATAATAATAATAATAATAATAATAATAATAATGTAAGTTGTTTTGGAGAAAATCTCAAGGTAAATTAATACATTTAAATGATAGACAAGCTAAGAAAACATTATTCCTTGTACATAAAGTAAAATTTCAAATTGTGTTTTGCCTCCTTCAGAAAATGTTATATACTATGTGGAGAAATAATGGCTTTGCATTTACTCAAAAGAAGCAGTTGCTCGAAACTTTGCGCTGTTAAGTATGCAAGAAAGTTTAATGCGACATAATCAAAATGACTAATAATCTGGACCAGACTTTTTGCAATTTACCAAGTGAATATATTGTGGTCGTGGACCATTAACCTGCTTCAGTGCACTTAGTAAGATAATTGAATGTGTAGTTGTAGGGTGAATAGTGAACATTTTTGGGAAAAGAGTCTGAATAGCTAGGTCCATAAATGTACAGCTTTTTGTATTTTCCGGATGGAAAAAAAAAAAAAACAGCAATAAATTATTTATTTATTTATTTATTCAACATTTTCTATCAAATACCTTATATGCACTCCTGGGACCTGTGAAAGCAGAGTTGGGAAGAAACAGTTTGTAGTTGCGCATCCTCAGCTCTTTAACCAGCTCTGAGCAGGAGCACACAATGCATAAGGAATCATACAACTCACTGCTTTTGGGTCTGTGGTTCATATTTACTGATATAAACCATAAGTCCAGATGTGCTGCAAGGCCTCATGATGTGTTTGGGTGCAAAGTTTCAGAAGAGACTCATTAATTATATGTGTGTGAAGAACGTGTTCATGTGCAGGCAAATCCCTGGACTTTATATTAAAATGATCCCACAGCACTCAGACCCCACAGTCCCCAGAAAGTGCCAAAAAATTCACTTTTTTGCTGCCTTTCATACACGTGCTTTCTGCCACGTGCATGAAGCCCACAGATATGCAGACAGACACAATGTTATAGCAATGCTGGTAGTCGATAGTGATGCTAATCCTAATAACTGAATACCTGGACATTTAAAAGAAATGAACAATAAAATTCCCCTAAATTTTATGACTGAAATATTGTTACTATCTATAACATACTGTTAATAATATCAATAAGTGGCAGTTTGAAACCAGTACGGTCTCTGGAGAGTTTTTCCATATTCTGGTTTCCTCCCATGGTCCAAATACATGTGCTTTGGCTTAATTGATCGCCCTAAATTGCCAATAGGGCGTGACCACCCTGCAATGGTTTGGTGTCCATAATCTGGCACCCAGTGACCCTGTGACCCTGACCAAAATTAAGTGGTTAAGGATAATCAATCATGCAAAGAAAAAGAGCTCAGTAAAAAAAGGAAAACCATTTTGCAAGTCTGGTTGGAGGACCAAAAAAAGCACGACAACTACAGAAGATCATGAGACGATGCTGACAAATGACTGCCTTTATTTGAATTTACCTTTGTCCATTTAGGTGACACTTCAGTTAATGTATTCTGTTTAGACACCTGCTCAAGCATCCATGGACTCTACATCTTCCTCATTCCAGCGCTCATGCGCTCATGTAGATGAGATGATGGATTCTTCATATCGAGTTGTGCTGATAGTGGCCTCAGAACCAATACTTTTTCTATTCATCAAGCCACGGCTGCTGTCAGTTTCTCCGTACACCTATGTGAAGAAGTGTTTTTGCCATTTTGCATAACTTGTACCCTTTTTTGTTTACTACACTTTCCATCAAAATGCATGTCCGCAGTGCACAAAGGTGGTGTAATGCAAGTACGCTGAGTTCTCACATAACTTTTTAAATGAAAAAATATCAGCTTATGAAAATAAACCCTTTTGTTTAGTACAATGGATTTATTATTCAGTGCAACATTTTTGTCTGGTTACCTGGTCATTTACTTCCACAACAGGTATTATATTTGCTGCCTCAAGTGTGTTCCACTGTGAACAGCATGCAGACACTATGCTTCTTCTCAACAAATCCACATGATGTACATGTTTCCAACTTCTACTTTCTGTCCCACTGACAATCTCAAGCAATCACAATCTTCTAATAGAAAAATAATATTGCAGATTCAACATTGTTATTATTACTATTATTATTAATTTATTTAGTTGACACTTCTCCATTGAATCACATGCTTGGTGTGCAGAACAACATATGGAAACCATAAAAAATGTAAATTACTGTTCAGATGAAATGGAAAGTTCAAAAATAACCTTGGGAAACAGAAACTGTGCATGATAAAAAGTTCTGCAGCTAGAGAGATGGCTTAAGCTGCAAAGTCCGAAAGTGTAGAGTTTCTCAAGATAGAATAGAAAGTGTGTGCACGCATCTCAGACTGAGCAGCTATTTCTGGGGTGAAATGGCATGAAGGTAGTCTGTAAACAAGTGGTTGGAAAGTCAACAGCCTCAAGTTTGCAAGAACATTAAGAGCACTCAGCAGCAATTACCTACCATGCTCTGACCTCCAAGCCACAACCAAAAAACACGAGATGAGACAGTCAAAACTCGCAAACTGCTCGGCGTACAGCAACTGCTAAAGTATACTTAGCTTTAACAGTCAAGTCAGACTGGTTAATACTGCATAATCCCAGTCTTTTATGTGGGATTGCTTATAACTGCTTGGAGTTAACTAGCTGCTGTTTCCCAGTTAACTGCATGGTCCATACCCAGTGCTCCACATTGCAGAGTCAATACATTTTATTTGTGTCAAGAAATTTTGATCTATTAATGAAGGCGGCTGAAAGCAAAAGCATTAATTATTCCACTTAAATTGTTCATTAGAAATATTTAGGCATGAATTGCTGTGCCATGTAAAAGCCATACCTAATGACTTTCCCTCAGTAAACCTGTATGTTTTTTCCCAAGCCATAAAGATGGAAATTTACCATTGAAACTGAATACTGATGATGACCCAACTAATCTTTTTTTTCCCATAAAAGGCTTGTAATCCTCTTCAATTGAAATTGGATTAATTACCATTTATTAGCCCCAATGTCTTTGTGTGAGAAGCCTGGGGAGATGCTAATCCCGTTTGTTCTTCTGAAAATGGCAAGGCAAGAATTTCTCGGTGTGCAGCTGAACTACTCATGTTGAAAAGGGAAATGATTTCCTCGGCTGTCGCGTTACTTTGCAAGTGGTGGATTTCCCCAGGTTGCAATTTACTGGTGCACTAATGGGCAGCTGTCTTTTTAATATTTTTCTTTTTTGAGAGGAATACGCATGCATCCTTATTAAACTGTTCAAATCCTTCTGCATGGATAAAGCAATATCATTATCTTTTTTATTTTATATTGAAATCATCCCAAGAAAAGAGGACAAAAATAAAAGAGATTATTAAGTCAGGGCAATGAGCAAACACAATGTTATAAGTTCTGCATACCTCAATTGCTAAAATGAAAATTGAAAACTGAAAACAAAAATATGCAGTATATGCGGTGGAATGTGAACAGAAACAGGAAGGTACGTTAGGGTTTTGCCTGAAAGTCCAAAATTATGGTCCAGTAGGACTGAAAGAAGTCACTGGGACTTTTTGCTGCACGTTTGCTGCATGTGATAGCTGGCAAAGATTGAAGAAGGTATTTCAAAGTACCTGGGTCAGAAGTGAGAGGTCTGGTGAATGGAGAGAAGGACATCACCGAAGGGCAATGGTGGGATGCAGTTCTCCAGTTGATGGAGCACACTATGTCACTGCAAGGTTTGGGGAACATGATCAAGGGTTTATATCTTCCATTGTGCAGCACTCACTAGACTGACTTCCCGCAGAAAACCTCCCCTGGGATTCATGGACAGCAGTGCTCTCGGGAGAGGCACCTTCCACAACAGTTTCTTGGCTACATCAAACTATAAAGGAATAAATTCTTGCTGAAGAATAATAGTAGAATTTTTAGAAACCGTTCTGAAACACACCACATGTTGAACCCATGCCACATCATATCCAGGCTGTTCTGGGTGGCGGCTGTGGCAAAAGACAAACATATGCATATAAAATATGCAAAACTTACATCTAAATATCCAAGCAAAATTTGTGATAAAGTAAAATAGCAGCATTCTCTGAAGCAAGTTTTCTGCAGTAGCAGTAATGCAGGTACTCCTGAATGTCCTCCACTCATGGTTGCCACTGTGCTTCACCATCACCAGCAAAATGGTTGTGCTGCTCCTTCAGTCTTGTAGGGATGCGCTATTTTCTTGTGTTGCGGCCATGTCCTCTAGGAGCTCTTTGGGCCTCGATAACTCTTCCTCACTCCAGAGCCCTGTACACTTCAGATGCTTACACCCAGAGTTTTGCTCTTTTGTTCACACCCATTGGGTAATTTTCTGACAAAATGCTCAAGTCTGTCTGGCTTTTAATCCCATGTCTGACACCTGTGTAATGACCCACTTTTCCCACTGTTGGCTTTATTACACACAGAAAATTTGGGAGAGAAGGCTGTAAGAACACAAACTGTACTTCCACGGTGTGTCTAAACAGCAGCGCCCATTGAGCACCATGACACACCCATTTCCCCAATGCTCTCAGGTATACTAAATACCACCAAGGCCAACATCTCCCTTGTAACTCCTTACAAAAGTTAAACACTATTCACAGATATGCAACAGCAATAAATGTCCAGAAAGCCACAGCTTCAGCCACTGCTGCTACAATATATTTCCCTCAAACACGTAACCAAACTATTTTTGAAATACTCTGTACAATGGTGGTTGAATGATCATCAGGTTTACCAACACAAATATGAAGTAGCTAAATATTTGGGTAAAACTTAGACAAAAACATACCATATGGACATGTAACAACGACACTTCATAGTGGATCAGGTATGCATGTAGATTTGTATCCATCTCTGTGCAGGATTGCTTGTTTTTCCCCATGTTTAATATAGAAGAAGGCAACGGTCAACCGTTTCTGTTCTGCCTGTTGTCATGAAACCCATGCGTGAGGCCGGCATGATTCAATTTCATCTTGACGACACTTACAGTATCCCTCTCCTGCCCACCTGCCAGTAGGTATCATAATCAAAACTGGGGAATCGGATTTGATGGTACCAATGGGTATGGCCAGAAAAGTGTTTGACTAGGTAGTCAAGGAAAAAACAGAGAAGTAACAAAATATTAAAGTCGGAGAATAAGTACAGATGAAGAATGAAAAAAAAAACACTAAATGTAACGGTTGGATTCAGGCTGGCAGTATTCTGTTAGCAGTTTAAATGCAGCCCTAACAAGGCCAAATGAGAGTGCACATCCTAATTTTGGTGGGAACTAGGAGGTTTTCCAGAGAAGAAATAGACTGATTTTGTCATGTAGAACTGCAATGTCCTGGAACAGGAGAGTTTGGAGAGCAAACTGCAACAAATTTCCAGAAACAACTGACTGAGGCACAGATGACTACACCACTGTCATTTTTCTGATCACCTAGCACAGTTTCTCCTTGATCTCGGAATTTAACTCCTAGGTTGAGTAACTCATTAGTCAGTTGATCATTTCACTTTGCCAGTACTGTCAGGTGTCTGCAAACAACTTGCAGGACTTTCCTTTTTAGTAAAACCAACACATCAGTCTTATCCTGAGGTCTGGGACACCATGTGAGATCCTCGAAAAGCTGAAACAAGATCAAAGCCATACAGGTAAGTGCCATAGATGGCAATAAACATAATAATATCTGCTTTGAGAGACCAAAATAAATTTAGTGTTATTCCCAGAATGGCCTCCTAGACCTAGAGAGATTTCAGCACTCGGATTTCACAATGAAACATTAAAGACAGAACCATGCCCAACAGTCTGCCTTTAGAGAAGCACAGAGATGTTCTTCAGGTTTCAGTAAAGAGAGTGGTCATTCCTAAGACTATCAGGAGTGCAGTCATTGCTAAGAAGTCATGCTTTTGGCTTGGCTGGAACTCAAACCATAGCCCTAATCTTAAGGAACTAACGTTCTATCCTTACTAATAAAGTTATCAACGGTCCCAGCATCTCCTTTCAGCTTCACAATGCTAATTTTACAGCTCTGACAATTGCCCACCCAGGGGCAATTTTCTTTTTTTCCCCACATTGCTCCGAAGTATCTGTCATCCTTCTGGCTGTCGCCTCTGGTGCAATCGCAACACAATGTTGCAGCCAGCAAAGCCCTGCTGGGCAAGATGGGAGGTCAGTCTTCTCAAGCCACACAAAAACAACACGAGAGCAAATGCCTGGAGAGTGCTTATGTGAATTGCTTGATTCCTCCTCTCTTTTCTTTCATTTCATTCCAATCTCCAGGCAGCCTGGAGAAATAATGATCTCCACATAAAGGGGACTGCTGCAATATCTTGCTGTGTGGAGAATCCTAACTCAACAGATATGATAAAATAGCCTTGCTGCTGCTTTGGAAATTGTAGGCCACTTAAAAAGGAGTAAATTGGCTCACACCTGTACTCCTAAAACACTACTGAGTTCCACATAATTTGGCAAAGCTTTTCACGAGCCGTGGCTGAAAGAAAGCGAAAGCTGCAGTCAGGACCAGAATGAGACAGCTGGATTTTTATGTGTCAGCTGTTATTTTTAACGGGATACCGATGTCCACATTGTCCTTCGTTGTATTTAAATTACCGATGCCGAGTCCTTTTACTTCATAAAAGTATGAGTCGAAAAATATATATCACCAATGGTCTGCAAACAAATCAGTCTTAGTTGTCTGTTTTAGTGATGAGTACTTAAGAACCTTACACATACATGTAGGCATCTATGACGGCACAGCATATTTTACATTTCCTACTAATGCCTCTACCACAGAAGAAAGCTTTAGTATGCTTTTACTGTAAATAACTCTCTGACTCACTTATTTGATACCAGCGCTTGAAGTGGAAAGAAATAAGTGCTGGTTTCCCATTATTAGGTGTTATCATGGATAATGTTCATGTGAGCCAACCCTGACTATAACTTAGTGCAACTGCTTTTATGAAGGCGCAGTTGTGGCGGTCCAGAGTCTACCTCAGAAGCACAGGGCACCATACCGGTTGCTAGATGTTCACAGTGTAAAAAAGCATGTGCAGTGCTTCTCTTCTGTGAAAATAATTGTAGTCACTGGGAAGAAAAATGAAACAACGCATAAAACTATAATAGAAATGGCAAAGATTTGAACATCATTTGCATTTTTACATCCAGAAGATTAATAATGACTACACAGACAAAATGCAGATGGTGAAATATTTCATTACTTTCAGACTTTTACCAGTGGAACCCAATATGCAGTTTAATACCACTTGACATGCATTTGGGAAAGGCCTCATTAAAAAGGAGCTGAGCAGTCCACGTTTGCACATCCGCTCATTATTCCTGGATTAATATCACACCCGCATCACAAAATGGTCTTTTTTATGCCCAGCGATTTGTTTTTTTAAAAATCAAGGTTGCTTCAGCTCAAAGATGTTAAAACTGCCCTAAGGTTATTATGTCATCTTTGTGTTAACGTATAAGGCATTGTACATTCAAATATTATAGAACGGAAAGATGTTTTTGAGCAGCAACCCCCAGTCTTTGAAAAAACACTCAACACATTGTACATACAAAGTAACGTTGTTTTTACTATTACTATTTAGTATTTACTGTTTCTTATTATTTATTGTTCAAACCGACTTTTTCAGACAGTTCTTGGTTACTGAGATGAGGCACAGCAAACCTTAAAAATGCTTTGCTTCTGTTTCTGCACAGTATTTTATCAGGTTCTGTACATCACTGATGTACACAAACACTTGCAAAAGCATGTGTGCACCTACATGTCTCCGTTCTGTCCTTTTATACACCCTGAAACACACTTATCTACCATACCCACGCCCAAAATAAGGGCTGTTCAAACTCTTTCAGCCTCCTATGCCTGCTTACTGATCCAGTTGCAGAGGTGCTTTGCATTCTCAAAATTTCTGCAACGTATAATTTATATTAGTAAGCAACAGAAAGAAAGAAAAAATGGATACGGGATAATACAGCAAAGTACATGAGTAAAGCAGTGTACATAAGTGAAATAATGGCATTTTTTAAAATCTTTATAGTGAAATACAGTAGCGCCCCTATATTTGAGGGTAATACATCCAAGACCTACCACAGTTACATGAAACCTCGGATAGTGCTGAATGCTATATGTAACGTGATATTGAACCGTTTATTTATTTAATTTTCCAATTTTTTTTTTGGGCCGCGGTAGATCGTGGATAACGAAAATCGCGGATACCAGTGGATATGGGGGCACGACTGTAATAAGAAAGTGAGAACTCGCCATCGCTGTTTCAAACATTGCTAATTGCATTTGTCTTTAGTTTAAGAATAAACCACGGCGACAAAAAGTGGAGGTTTTGCCGTGGTTAGAATCAGCGCTCGGCATTTCCTAGGACTCTCCGAATAAACACGTCACCAGGAGGATTTCCACCAGGTCCCAACCAAGCAGCGCAGTCCTGTCCTTTGCATTGGTTTCTGCCGTCAACCTCTCTTCCCACAAGTACAGTGGAGACGCAACCTGTTCCTAGTGCCACCTGTCACTCCCAAGGACCCTCTCAATATCTCCGGCACAGATTCAAGTGGCACGGGGGAAATTCAGCTATGAATAAAATATACGCTACACGACCAGCAGTGACAATTGACAAAAAACTATAAATTTGCGCGTCTGGGCCACAGCCAGGCCTTGAAGGAATAAAGATTTTGAGGTATCTGCCATTTGGCTGCACTGAGTAATGACACTCTGGCACTCTGAGAGTTTGCAGAGGTTCTCAGGGCCCGCTTGCTTTGCACTCTCATCACATCTCTTTTTCGCTCACACTCACGGATGGAGGAAAAGCACTTTGGGAAAAGGGAAGCAGGTGTTTTCCTGTTTTCCTAATTGCTCCCAATAAGTACCTCCACCTGCTCATACGCCGACCCCTCTGACAATTAAAACTCCCTACAGATGATGTTTGCCTGAGAAACTGGCACGCGCACGGGCCCCTCTTCAGCCCATTCGTACTCCGGGAAGTGCGGAATTGTTTGTCAGCAACACTATGTTCTTTAAAAGCAAGATTTATGCAGCTTTTACAGTGGCACAAACATAGAGAAACTGTACATTTTCAGCTATGCATTAATTCACCACCTGTCCAGCCCTTCAAAGAACAAACTGCAGTTATTGCTTAATTCAAGCAAATCAAGAGCGCAGGATGAACCGCGGTAACTTAGCACAGGTAAGAGATTCAATAAAAATTCTCACGCAGGATGTCACATTTTTTGAATTATGTACTGGTGCTTGGAAGGAGGGAGACTTATTATTTCTTAATACAGTGCCACCATTCTTAATACAGTTATAGGGAACTCTTGCATGAATAATTTATATTCAAAAGATGCTGGAAGTCTGACCACTATTATTGGATATGACAACTTACTAGGGGGTTATAAAGCAAACTTCGCCAGGTATAGCTGAGACCGAATGCACAAGGAGTCGCTGTGTTATGTGGAAATGTTTCCTTGGGAGAAATTTCCTCCATGTCGATAGCAAATAAAACATTGCCATTCTTACGGATACTGGCAGCTAACAGATAAAAAAGAATGACAGGAACTTTAAAATAAGAGTTTGCTTGCTCAGTACAAAGAAAATCCCCCCTCAATTGTTGTTATGGTTAAGTTCCTGCAAAATAAGATGTAAAAATACAAGCTTTAGAGAATGTGTGTGTAAGGTCACTGCATTACATACTACAGGCCACATTTTTACTCATGAAGAGGGGAATTACTTCCCAAAAGTCTGATGGGTAAATTACAATTACATATAGTCATATTGAAGGCTTTCTCGTAAATAAAATGTTTATATATTGGTGTAATTTACTATATGGATTTTGCAGTGGAAAATCTCTTGACATCAATCCATGTGACCCCACACAAAGGTTTTTCTTCTAAACCTACCGGTAAACCCAGAAAAGATCAAACATCTTCTCATTGCTAAACGGTGTATTCATCCAACTTTAACTGCAGTTCACTTCTGTTACCAGTGTTTAAAATGTTATTTTATGTTGACCCTTAGTCTCTTTGTGTCTACACCTGTGTTCACAGTCTGACTCCCTTTCCTTCCTTCTCACTCTGATTTATCTCTGACTTTTGCCTCGGGAAAGAGAAAGAGGGCCCAGCATAACCAAAACTCAATTTTCAGAGCCGATGACAATGAAATATCCCAGGAGGTCCTCCTCGTGGACACATCACTCAACAAAAGCATGATCAGAGAGGAAACCCGACTTCGCATTCTTCACCCAACATAACAAATTTTTGAGGAGGCCCTAAAAGCCTCAGGCTGCAACAGTTCTGTAGAAGGCACTGCTATGTTTGGGGTGTCAATAGTTCTGTGTGTAACAAGCTGGCATCTGCAATGCTCAAAAAAGATGTGGCCCCTTTCCAATTTATTCAATTCTTCCAGCGTAGAAACCTGTAGTTGCATATAAGAGTGGGACAAAATTCCTCCATATTGATCTGAGCACCTTGGTGAGAAACTACAGGAATTTTGTTGTTGCAGTCATTGCAGCTAATGGTGGCGCTACCTGTTACTGAGTGTGAATGTCCAGTTATTTTTTTTTTTACAAATATGACTGAAGATTTCACTTATTTTCCACACTAAGGAATTCAGATAAAACCAAAACAGGGACACTTTTTTTCTGTTGCTGGTTATCTCTGGTTATCTCATGATTATCTCTGCAAGTCCAGAAGGATGCTGTGATCACACAACAGAATGCTGAAATGCTGGAATCACAGCATCTTTCTGGATTTAGCAATAACCAAGTCCCATCTCCATACAGTCATGTCCTCAGAGTTCCTATATTCTCCTCAAAACAATTTAATACCATGTTTAATGAAGATGTTTACCGAAAATGATATTTTTAACCTTTCTTGTAGGCTATGAGCCGTCAACCTTCAGACTACAAGTTCATGTCCTTTTAATGTGTTGCTTTCTTGTTCCTTAAAATTAAATATAAAAATAGTAAGGGGCCACATTCTGCATTTTCCTGCTGCTTCTTATGAAGACCAATAAATATTTAAGTTCGACAGTTATGCATGTCATTTGATTCCTAAAAGGGAAGGTTTCTGATTCCTATTTTGATCTACTCCAGTAGCAATAACCATAATTCTAACTCACGGAGAGGGCATTGAAGGGTCATTGTTCTCAGCTAACATTACGGAATGAAATAAGGTCTGATTCTGGAAAAGGGTAATAGAATTATTGCGAGTAATAGGAGAGTGAAATTCAATGAGCACAATGGCATTCATTCATAATTGATCTATATCCTAATGCAGCTGGCAAGTGGAATATATCTATTTATAAACTGAAATACAGTATTAAAAGACAGTTATCAATAAAGTTAACACCAATGAGATAAGATTAACATTGTGAGTATTGCCTGGATTTATTAAATGAATCTCATTAAAGGTAAGTGGATGGTGTAGGAGTGATGAGGGTAGAACTCCCCTGATTCTGTCTCAGCACCTAAGATCTGACAATGTCTACATTTAATATGAATTTGATTTCCCATTCTTGCGTCTTTAATGCTGACCCATTAAAAATCCTTTAACCCTGCTCATATATTTCTAAAATATTCTCTGCAGTAAATGAATTACTGATCAACATAAGGTAGGTAAGGAGCCAAGTTCAGTGCAGGCTCTTAATAACTTCTACATTTAAGATGCCTGTAGATCTTTTACTGTGCTAAAATTTGTCAGAGAAATAATATCCTGAGATGAAAGGGCAATCTTTTTTCTCACAGCTCCAGTTAAATGTACAATGATGTAGAAAATTTCTGTGGCTCTGTGGATGGTTCTCTTCTCTCGCAGGTCCACTGTTGTATAATTGCTTTTGTATTTTACATATTTACACTTGAAATATCTACTTGAGTTTTTAAAATAGTTTTTTTAATAATAGTTTTTTAAAGATATTTAATCTCTAAGGGACTTTTTTTTTTAATTGCAGTCAGTTTTTTCAGGAATTACTGAACATATTTATATCTCTACTTTTTTGTTTTTAATTGTCTTGAACTTTAAAAAAAATTACTTTTCCTTCTCACAATTTTCTGTGAAAATTAAATCATTTATGTTTAAGTACAGTATGCTAAAGTGACAGCTGTTATGCAGCTGGGGTGCATGTGAAATTATTAAGGAATTGTTTTATATTTGTTTCAGCTTGGGCCTCTGTTAAAAGTTTAGCATTTTATCTCTCAATATTTGGCTGAAATTCCACCCCATATATGATGCAGTCCAGCCTGTTTAAACCTGACCCCCATTGATCGTAAATAGCTTTTTGGCCAAGGTCAGATTATTCTTTGCCCAAGTTTTCTTGTCAGAGTGTGGGTGGGGTTTCCTTGTCAGGCGTTAAATGTATTGTCGATGCCAGCCTGGGCAGCTCTGCAAAGCTGGAGGCAACTGTGAGCTTTTTTGGATGGGGACAGAGCACCACATAGAGGCAAAACTGGTAGATGACTTCTCTTTCTGTTGACCCATGGCACCTTGTGCACAAGCCTACAAGTTCTGAGTCCCCTGGAAGAGGTGTTCATGGCATGCTGTAAATAAGAAAGTGCAGTAAAGAACCCTGGCCACCGCTGGGCCGAATGAAGTAAAGTAGCACTTGCAGTTGCTATCCGGTGGCACATTGGATGAAGCTAGGGTGCACAGTTTGAATTGGCGCTGCTAGCTCTGATGGAAAAAATAAATATTAAAAATAATAAAAATGTTGCTACTCGAAACTTTGCATGGCAGAGACCAGCTGTCACTGTAACAATGGACTTTTTTGTTGGTTGACTTTGCTTTGTGTAACTGGCAGGTGACTGACTTATAAGAAGACGTCTGCCATTCTATTAAATGGGAAGGTTTATCGATCAGCTTTCGTGTTTCCTCAAGATCAATCACCATCACCAGTTTGCCATTTTCCATTTTATGCTTCTTCTAAAAAAGAAAAATAGCATCAAGGCAAGCTGAGTAGTGGCTCTCAAAATGAAGCAGTCTGTTCTTTCATTTAGTTGTGGCCGATAGAAAGTGACAATGACACATGTACTCTCTCAGGGTTTTCAAAGAGAGAATTCAGAATTGCTATTCATCTACCGCAGGAAAAAAAAAAACAATGTAATGTACAGTATATAGTGGAATTATGTTGGTTATTTTATTAATTATTTTTGCTAGGTGACTAATATTGCAAAGCCAGTAACTTACCTACCTTAACAGCTTTACTTAACAGTTATTTAAATTTTCCAAGAACAACACTTTATATGTTATAAATTAAAGAAGGACATCTATATTGCACACATCTGGATGCATCAGATGGGTCTTTCAGCCCCAGAGACCCTTGCTCAAAGTGTATTGGAGCCCAGCCTGCATCCAGGTAGACCTACCTTGAGCATTCTTTTAGTCTGCTGAAAGGTAACGCCTACTGTAAAAGGCAGTACTGCTCCACTCCATTTGAAGTGCCTGCAGGGGTACCAGTTTATTTTTCTCAGATGTAATAACTATGAATGCAGAGTCCAGAAAGGACCAAAGTATTAAGAAGTCCTTGTCAAAAATATGAGTCACTGCCAGTTGCTAAGCAAAAATTAACATGAGATAATTTTTTTCCTCACATGTTTAATAAACAAAGCACATAAATGTGTTTAATTTGGGTAGCATTTTGACATTTACTCCTTTTTGGAGTTGTTTCAGCAGGTAACAATCAAAAAACACCAACATGGCAGCTGATAAAAAAGTACCCACAAGTTTGAATCCAAAAGAATTGCCTCTTCAGCATAGCTTAACTTTTTTTTCTTGTTGTCCAAGGCTTTTCCCTCCTCCTCCTCGCAAACCCAGCGTAATGGTGGAAGTCAAACCCCTGGGGCAGCATATTTAGGATAGTTGCAGTGCTGTTGGGGGGGATGTCAAACGCACTGTCATTTCATTTATAACTTTCCTCTTAAAAACAGACATTCTGCAGGTGGAGTGAACACCACTTACGACAACAGCGTGTTGACTATTAATAATTTGTTTTTTGCTGCTTTATTCTCATGACAGCACGGTAATTGGTCATTTATCAATGCTTTTACTGGGGTATGCTGAACATCAATAACATGATTTATAATACTTAACATAAATATTTGTAAATGTAACCTTTCCTTATAATCCACATAATTTGTTATGACAGGGTAATGTAATACATTATGTAGTCGGATGACAAACTGCCAGGCTCTAAATTAATGAGAAACAATATATTACCGGGATAGTGCATCGTGGAAGAATTATTTGTTTTGGGGGGAAAAAAAAACCGTTGAGAGAAAACACACTGCCTTAACTTATACTGAGATGCTGTAACTTGTTCACAATGTCTAAACACTCATGTGGTAAATTAGCTGTTCTTTAACTTCATCTTGAAATTCACTGTGTTATTACTTCAACGTTTGCAGTCTGCCTCTGCGCTTGTTTTCATGGATTCTTTGATTGCCTTAAATCGTATTTTGCTCTTCTGTGCACACATTGTTATAGCAACAGCATCATCTGAATGCACACACAGGGAAAAGATGTTGGCTGCATTATAGGGTACCACTGTATATTAGAAACACTGTCAATAAACAGCTAGTCAGTCTTGCCCAATGAATATATTCATTAAAATATTAAATATATTTATATATATTTAGCTATGACTACTTTTCTGAACTGGCCAAATTTTTTTTACAAACTTGGGCTACTTTTTGTTAATTTAGCTTTTCTGTGTCAAACAGTCTGGATACGTTTAATACTCAATGTTAAAAAGGGTATAATGTTTTGCTTGCATAATAACATCTGTCTTCTTACTCATCATGCATAAAATAATTGTGACTTTGCTTACAAGTTAAACACTGAGTTGAAGGAAAGAGTGCTTGCAGAACTTCAGATACAGCAGGTATCACCGAGGACCTCCAACACCCCTGTTAGATGACACCCAGACCAGGTATTTCAGATTGTAATGATAGAAAAGGGAAATGATGTCTAATGGCCTAGACAAGATGTTGAAATTGGGAAGCATGTGAATATGTGCAATTGGTGGTAACAAAAAGAAGTTCTCAAGTGCTAATTTAACCACGGATGCAGTTAAGAGGCCCAGGATGCTTTGAAGGTTGCATCCGCTTTAGTGCTGTAAAAACAGAGACAGCATCACTTGCAGGAAAGGCAATCTGTTTCCTCCAGCTCAGCTCAGCTCAGAGTAAATTTTCCAGAACAGATTTTAGTGATACAAACACAGGTTGAATTATTTAAATACTGACAGAAGTATGTATTACTTATGGGCCCACACTTGTACACAGTGACTTTGCAATATTCTTGCAGTATTTTGGGATTTTTGTCAATAACTCAGAATGTCCATGTATCAAAAGTAGCTTAAATAAAACAACACAACAGATTCAAAGATGTTCTAGTAGTTTCCTGTGGTAATCCTCTGTCCTCACTGTATTTAACCAAGGCCATGTTCTCAACTGTCCTTCCGTGTGCTACCAACCAGAAGAGGAAAAGCTCAAGAAGCACAGGTGCATTTGGAGATTCCAGCACTTTTGTATGTGAAGTGCCACAGTGCCAGGAGTGACAACGGTGCAAACAAGCAGGGCAAAGCCACAGGGACACGGTTTTTTTGCAGAGCTAGAAAGGACACACAGATAGGAGACAGGAGGAAGGAAGTGCGGGCAACCCTTCAGCTTTCCACAGCTTGAAGAAAGCACCCCAGGAAAGGGTGAAGTTTCCTCCAAAACAGTTTTGTATTAAATTAGTGCAGTGAGCTGTTATCATACAAAGATTATAGGATAGAATAGAACTTTATTAATCCCTGAGGGAGAAGTCACACGCTAGGCAACATAACACATGGCAATGATGTGCAAATTCTAAAAAATAAATAACAACAACAACAACAACCAAATAACAAAATACAATCACAAATTACACATATAAAGCACCAAATAATTCTAACTGTTTTAAAGTTAGAGCAGATAGCTACTAACCTTGAGTGACATGATGGGGCAGATAGCTGTAGGTAGGAAGAACCCACAAAAGTGCCTCTTTGTGCCCTGCAGCTGAAAAATCTGGTGGCTAAAGGAGCTCATGGCGATCATAATAATGAACATTTGTGGAAGAAAATATATCTGAATTTTTAGCACAGGACGGACACAGTTCACATCAGGCAGTGAAAGTGTTTCATGGTGTCTGAAATTATTAATCTTCTAGCACATGTATAGTTCAGTACAGTGCAATACATACAAACGACGCAACAGGGCATTGTGTAAACTTGCTTGCTTTTTTGCAGTAGTATGAGGTGTATCAATGGTTAAAAAAGTAAGTAGCGGTGCACTAATGCTTAATTTAAAATTATTTAAAAAAAAAGGATACTTTGAAATGTTTGCAGCCACTTTGCAAAGAATTAATTTGATTTTCCGTGTGAACAATGGGTTATGCGTCTAGTCAACTCTGCACCGCCTCTGCTGCATATTAGTGTAATTGTTAATAAATTTGAGAATGTTACTTAATATTTGGATTCAGCTTCCGGGGCTGTTTACTGACTTGTGTAAAATTGTAATACACGAAACTGATGTACTGTGCTTGCGAGCGCCGCTGCTGAGAAACACTATTTCCTGAATAATGAAATTAGGCTAATGACATGCAATATAAACTTATACATGAAACACCAGTTTTCTTTAGCGATTTTGAAATAATTTAGTCCTATGTTGAAAACCAGGGTATAAAAGACAAAAACTTTTTCCCCAAATGTCCAGAATTCCATTATACAAGCCAACAGGTTTCCTCCATCAAGAATATATCTACATTATTTAATATATTAAACCAAGGCTCTTGAATGCTACATCAATTTTTTAGAAGCTCTTAAACCCATGCCACACTCTGGTTCTTTGGGAAGTATCTGGCAAGCATCCTCAAACCACACAAAATGTACTTTTACTTGTAAGACTGTCTGTCGTTTCCTTTAAAAGAATCTTTGTCTGACCCATTATGGACTGGTGCCCTTGTCAATGCAGAGTTGTCATCTGAGAGCTTTCAGTCCAATCGTCTACTGTGCCTCTCTACGCAGAGAGAGTCTCTCTTGTTTGCTCTTTGCCAACAGATGAGTCATCCACAGTTATCTACTGTTTTTATTGGATGGCGCAGGTGACCCATCCAAGATGGAACAATGCTCTGGGTCAGACATGGTGCAATGATAACTATCCTTCCTCTTCCTCTGTGGTAGGTATGATGAGTACAATTACACAGGTTAAACCTGTTTTTACTGTATTTCTTCTTCCAGTATTTTAAGGCATCCACTGGTAAATCTGTGTATTTCTAAATGTACTTTGACTATAAATAACTGCAAATAATAATAATGAGCTTGTTTAGAACTTTTAAAGCTTTAGTCTGTACTGCCCCTGGCAGCCTGCCCAAGTGTGATGTCATAGTTTGTTTCTCTAAGCATCATTTAACTTCATATTTATTGGTTTTGCTCCTTAAATATTGCATTGAACTTGGTATTAAGTAATCTACTGTATTTACAAAATGTTTCCACTGTCTGAGAGAATAATGCTAGGAAGACCAATTTTATGTGTCAGTTTCTGGTTATGAAAACCCTCTCATTGCACACTTTTTTGTTTTTTGAGTGTCTCAGAACCTGGAGCTCAAGGTATTAGACTGCATTCAGGCAGATGCTTGGTGTGCTTTCTGTTTGGTTTTAGAGACCTCCGGAGGGCTTGCAGCTGCCATTGAGTGAGGTTGTTGAGATCATAATTCAACCAGAGCCATTGGGGTAATGGTGGTGGGGGTCACAGGAAACGGTGAATGTGGAGTACAGGAGAACTGTGGGCCTTGATAGACATTGTGTGTGATTGACACTGGGTGCAGCCTGGAGTTTTGTAGCCTATTTCTCTCGCAAAACTTGGTTTTTGCAAAATTACATATTTAACTACACAGAATCTTCAGCAGGTAGAACCTGCAGAGGATCGCAGCAGAATACTCTTGACTTTAAATATCAACTGCACAAGACATTTTGAACCCTCAAAATCTTTTCAATACATTTACTGTATATAGCTTATTGTTTAACAAGATGAGCAACAGCCAAGAAAGAACCTCAAGAAAAAGTTCCCCAAAGTATAAGGAGTGTTTGTCACCAGCTGGGACAAAAAAGGTCTCAAAAATACAAGAAACCTCTTCCATAAGGGCAGCATCTGATATTTTTTATAGCTCCTTGTGCAGAGACAAAGCGACAGGATAAAAATGGGAGCATTAAAACTGACGTACACGTTACTATTATGTGGTGATCCAAAAGTTTTTCTCATTCATTCATGTATTTAAGAACCTGCAAACAGTGCAATCTTTGTTGCATAGGGTTTACATTGTTGCCTTGACATGTTGTCCTCTGCAAATTCAAAAACGTCAGTAAAGCCTAAAATTGTGATTTCAAATGAACATCCGAATAACCTGACATGTTTCTAGTGTCCATCCATCCACCTTCATTAGGTGCTGAGTTGCGGTGGTCCGTTGCCTTTCCCAGAAGCTATGGGCCCCAGGCTATGAAACAGACCCTGGATGGAATGCTAGTTCACTGCAGTATTTTTATATTCACACTATATTCACGGTTTATTTTGTTGTAATTTTTTTCCTAGTGGACACAAACTGTTGTGGATAGCAGCATTCGTAGTCAGTGTTATATTGCCCGTTTTTCAGAAATTCATTGTTTGCCAGGACAGTTTCTGCACTAAATATACAAAACATTATTACTCTAAGCAGCACACTAATGCAGCTTTATTTCACTGAATTTTTATGTCCCCAAATCGCCTTAAACAAAGAAATTCCAGGTGGAACACAGCATGCGAAAATACATGCAACGACAAGGTAGCGTTTAATGTCTTTAATTAAATTAAGGCAATGAATGCAGCGCATGAGGACAGCTGTCATTTGGAATGGGTTTTTGCAAAGGAATTATGATGGAGCAATAATGGGTTCTATACAAACGGACAACCGGGGAGGAAGTGTAACAAACCCTCTCGGAACAATAAGAAGTGTACTGGGGAGAAAACAAAGGACTGCTTTATATTCAACAAGCTACAAAGTTAAACACGTGTGTTATATCTCTTTGTTGGCAAAGCTTTTCAATTCAGGAAACTTGCATTGTCTACAGCTTTGAAAACATCTTCCATAATATACCAAAGAATGGGTGACTGCTGCATGTACAAGTTAGTTAAAGTACATAACTAAAATGTAAAAATGATTTATTTTCACGTTTGTCTTCTGTAGGCTTACCTTTTCACATGGTTCACATTCAGCATGTGAAATGGAGACATAAACTAATAATACTGATACTAATGATAAATTGATCCAATGTCACTAACATCAGTCAATATGTTCAAAGGATAATACAAAATTTTTCATGTTGGCAGCCTTTGGGGAAGTGGAAAGTATTGTCAAGTCATTTCTGACGCCTGGGCAATCATAGATGTGGTTTTCAATTCAAGAAGGAACAGAAGTGGTTTACCATAGTGTTCTTCTGCCATATTTTTTCCTTGGAGGTGTGCAAACACAGAGGGGAACATGCAAAATTCACACACACCTTTGAGCTGGGCCTGAACCTTATATCAGGCAAGCAGCCCAGGAGTTATGAGGCACCAGTGTACCCCACTACACCACCACTTCCCTCTGACAGCCTTTAAGGCATGTTTAAAAAACTATGATAGTTTTTATCCTGACATCAAACAATGATTAGGCAAGATGTAATACTGTAAATTTAAGTGTTGAAAATTATGTGTAACACGGACTCAATAAGGGAGCAAGAAGTAGAATACAAATGGACAAGTCTTTCCTCTTTTTCTCCTTTACTGCAACTGGTGAAGAAAATAGTAATCTAACATTTATGTTCCGCCAGAATGCATCAGTAAGCCTCGTGACTCTTAGTAGCTCTGCGTTTTATGACTTTATTTGCACAGATTCAAAGTTTGCCCTTCCATTTATAATGGCATTAACATTTATTCCCTATCAGCACTATAACTAGGCACTTAAACCTTGCCATTAATTTGTGCTTGCATGTAAATTATTTCTCAGGGCTTAAAAATGTCATTTTTAATCCAAGGCCTTTTAACCAGAAAATAAATGCTGTACTCATTTGCAATCTCACAGTCATCTACTCCAAAAAGCGCACGTCACATCTAGCATTTTCGCAGCAACTTCTGTCTGTGCAATGAGCGCAGCCACAATTTTTTGTAGCTGCCATTCATCAAAGCATTTAAATGAGAGAAAAGATTTTAAAAGATATTTAGCCAATACAAATTAAACCTTTTTTAGTAATGCTGTTTTCTCCTGTGAATATAACAATTTTTTAAAAATACAACACAATGAAAATAATTGTTTGGTGTCTCGGAAAATGTGGCAGATTCAGTCAGTGGGGCCCAGTCCTGTGGAGATGGTAGAGAAGTTTCTGCAACCGAGGAAAAATCTGTGAACATATTTACATTGAACTGTGAAACGATTTAGTGTGCTTTTTGGACAGGACAACGGGGCGTAGAGTTTGTAATACAGCCATTTTCAGTATTGGATGAACCAGTTGGTTGTGCAAAAGAATACTGCAAATTCTTATTCATGTCAGCAGCCGTCACTGTATGCAGGTATCTGTTAATAACCTTGGTGCTCTGAACTGTTTCTATATTATTGTACAGTTTGTTCTCTTTTATAGCATAACATGCTACACCAAAAATAGCTCGGTGAGAGTAATGTTGTGAGAGTGTGAGTCCCACAATGGCAGAATCATACAGGAATACAGGGCAAGTGCAAAGCTTTAATGCTCCAGTGAAACATACTGAACTAATTCACAGTATTTACAAGTTCACACATTAAATCCATAATATACAACATAGGGCAAAAAAGCTGCACAACTGGAACCTTTACAGCCCTACACAATGCTTCACGGCTCCCCAGTTCTGTCTTCAGAGACTCCTTATAAGTGTGAGGCTCCACTCCTTGATTGTACCACAGTTTTACCACAGTTATCCCATCCATGTTTGAACACAGAACTTTTAAATACAGGATACATGTAAACAATCATTTAACCCATAAAAGATCAGATGGTTGACCTCATAATGATCATAGTATAAATATGGAGTTGACAAAATATATTGAGCTGTCATCTGTGATTGGTAGGTTCCAAAAGTGGCCGTTTCCCATGGGTGACAAAGTTGATTCAAAAGGTTTGGTAGCATTGAAACAGGAAGAGCAGCAAGGAACAGCAGGAACAAGTTTGACGCATCATGAAACTCCCAATGGTGAGTACTGTAGTACAACTAACAAATGAGCAAGACAACCTAAGGTGACAGATAAGCTGCTGTAGACTGCTTCCTACATCTTGCAGGCATGGTTGACCACAGAACTTCCAACTAGAAGTTGTATTAATTCCTTGTTTTATTACTTAAGACAAAGAAGTGCTGTTAGCTGGCTGGCCCTGTATGCTTCTACCTGCATACAGCCAAGGAGAATGTGCTTTTTGCAACCTCATGGCTCTAAAAATTCCTCAATAGTTGCAATAAGGAGACTTGGCGTTTTTGATGGTTAGGGAGACATTCTTGCGGATACCACTTGTAAAAGACCCTGTTAAGGTTCTTGTTACCCTGTTAATTTTTAACTTTTATGAATCTCAATTTTAATTTAAAAGTCTGTAAATGTCAGGTGGTTTGATGACTTTTATTTTGGCAAGTGTAACCGCACATTAGTTTACCCCACTGCGCATGTCGAAAGAGAAGTTTGGAGAGGATTCTAGTCAGTGTAGAAACAGAAAAGGAGGAAAGTTATTTAGCACCTGGCTGAAAGGATGAACAAGCTAATTTTTGTTATTTTTTTGTTATGTCTAATTTGTGTATTTGTATTGGAAGATCTCTTTATTAGTTATGGATGCATAAATAATGTAATGGCTTTGATACCCATGTACCTATGTATAGAATGCCCAGGAGGGGTGGGCTTCCACTGGCACACAGACCCCCAGAGGTTTATTTTTCGCCTATTCTCTAGTAGAAAGGAGTTATTTTGTTTTCCTCTCCTGCACGGCCAGATACCAACTGTATACGAATACTACGCTTTACGTATCTGTACCCTTGACATATCTGTTCAGCGCTCTGTTTCACTGCAGTGAGAAGAGCGCTATATAAAAATAAAATTGAATTGAAATGAATTGAATTGATTCTTACCTTGTGGCAAATGAGAAGTTAACGGTAACAGTTTGTTTTAATTGATGTAATAGTATGTTTATATTATTTGACATTGTGCATTAATTGACTTTTATTATAGAAGTTTGTATTTAAGGTGTAAGAGCATTTTTTGTTTCTTTCCTTTGTCCTGTAACTCTTATGATGAATTCATGTTAAGTTCATGGTGAATTCTGGAATGTTTTATTAAAGTTTAGATGAATCATCGGTTGTTGAGTAGACCATCATTCAGCTGGGGTTGCTACACCATTTGGTTCAGTTTTTATTATTTAGGTTACTTTACTCGATCTTGATAGTTTGGATAGGGATTTTACAGTGATTTTGGTAAAAAAAAGAGTACAATAAAACCTATGTGGCTCCCCTTAGCTTGTATTTTCTAACCTTTCCCTGAGCAGATCTTCCACAGAGGTGCAAACCTTAGGTGATGTTTTCAAAGGAGCTGTTAAGTGGAAACACAACATAAAGTATAAAAAACACCAAAGACAAATTACTTTTCTCTTCTGTGCAGTTTCGTATACATAAGCACAGACGGCTTAATTTCTTTTAGATGCTAGAATTCACCACACTGATGCACTGCAAAACTCTATTTGTAATTCTAATATTTTACTTTGACTTTGGTACTGATAGAATGTATCACTGTTTAAACATCCCCGCAAGCACCATCATATTTAATGCATTGATGAGGACATTGAACATTTCTCCCCACAGTTTCCATTTCCTCCCCATGCCCATGTTGTGACTCGAAAAGCTAACTAACCTATTAACTGCGAATGGATTTAACTGGAGCCAGTTTTCCATGCTCACACTCACAATTCTGTACTATTGATGTCTCCATTTTTGCCTCACAGAAAGGAAGAGCCCTCTTGTGCAGGACTGATAGTTGAAGGTGTAAAAATCAGGTTGCGGAAGTCTTTGAAAGCAGCCTCCCAGCTCAGTTAAATAATCCAATTGTCATCGCATTTACTGATTTTTACATGTAATCACATTTTTGTACGTATGTGTCATACCTATTAAATGCACTGCGGTTTTTAAAATCGAAAATCTTTCAACTGGACTTAAATCGAAGATTAATTACTGTTTAATCTCAGACCTTATGATGTGTTAGTTTTGTGACTGTAAATTCTAGAAGTTTTTTTCAGTCAATGTTCTTCATAATGGTTCACACAGAATTTGTCACAATTTGGTTAAGATTACGTTGTTAAAGAGGGTGCTAAGGTGGATAGTATGTGTGGTGTGAAGCGCGCGATGGTGGAGGGGAGCAGTTCTAGGACGCCTGAATTGTGGTTGAGCCTTCCGGCGATGTCGTGGGCCTAACTCTACGAAACACTGATGAAAGAAGGTGCCCACTTGACAACCCCAATGAGACACTGCACCATCACTTTGCTATGCCATGTGTGGATTTGCTAGCATTGGTATTAAGGAGATACAAACCATTGTGCAGTGGCTAGAGAGGTTTGCCGTGGGTTGACTGTGGGGTTGCTGTTGGGTTTGTACGTTAGTATAAGGTAAAATGGGTGCTTAGGATGAAGGTTAGGGAGTGGGATCCCCTTTGAAGCGCTAGTTCTTTTTTAGCACTACAGTGTATGTGTTTGATATGAATCTTGTTTTAGGCATTCAGATTTGGAAAGCAAGTTCATAAAGCATTATTTTCGCAGAGATGTGGCTTTGGTTGTACAACTTGATTAGCAGTCTGACGGCAATGGGGATCGGCATGAATCAGATTGAAGGATTGAACCCCAAAGGAGCAGGATCTCCTTGTATGCTTTGTCAATCTGTAATAAAAAAAAATGTTGCAGGATGCAGAAAGGACAAAGTACTAATTAAACAATTAACAAATCCAAAAAAATGACCATATCCTATTATTATTCCATCTGCCATGGATGAACAGATTCAACCCAAGATATAAAATGGCAATTGTGTGACAGACATTAGTCATGCTTACAAGAATTCCCATTAATGTGCTGGCAAAGAAATTATGCATGGAAAATAAACTCGAGGCAATTAACATAACTTAAAGATACTTTTGGATATAAAAATAATTTCATTTTCCCCAAACCTTGTTTTTTTTAAACTGTATTCTCATGCCATAGTGTTAAATATACGATATGAAGCACTTGACTTATATAATAGTAAAATATAACATTATGTGAATTAAATATTGTAATATATAATATTGATCTTAACCAATGGTGTCTTTCATCGTAATAACATTTCCAGTGTGAGATTATATTGGGGAATAAAAAATACATTTAAGGAAATATGTGGAATAAGGAAGTTTGTACAGAATGAGTATTCTTATATCTGCATAGAAACAATGAAAAAACTGTAGTTCACTCTTGAATAAGAAAATGTGGAAAAGTGTGGTGGCTCGCTCATAAAGTCTTTCTCTAAGAGACTGTACTATATCAGATGGAGATCTAAATCAGTATAGCCAGCAATTTCACAAAAAATGCACGAATGCTCCATGTATACTTCTTGGAGTATCTGTTTATAAGCATGGCTTCCTTTTCGGAAATGTGCAATTTAATCAGGATTCTGTAGCAAGAACAAAAAGCTCTGACAAGTATTCTGAGATGGGCTAATGTCCCATTTGGACTGTACCCTAACCTTGACAGCCTGTAACACCTACGCTTTCAGGATAGGCCCTGGACTGCTGTGATCTCATTTGAGGACAACCACTGATCAACAGTGAGTGAGACCAGAAAACCCTACCCTTTGAAAACTTTTTAAAATCAGGTAAGATTTTTTTTCATTATCACTGAAAGGGAAAAATGGTTCACCATCACAGGATATTTCAGTTTAATCCCATGAAAAGCAAATTCACAGCACCTCACTCTAAAGGTGGTGACACTTTCTTAAAGTTATTTGTTTAAAAAAAAGAAAAATGTTCTTTCCTCTACCTCTCACAGAGCAGATTAAATGAAACTAGAGTGATATAACAAAAGTAATAAAGATGCTCAATGTAGCAGCAAAATTATCCAATTTCATGAAATGGCTATTTATGTGTCTCTGCATTTTTCATCTTCCATAGAAAGGGATTAGGCAACCCTGTGTTTGTACCAAGTGCGGTGCTCCATCAAAACTGATGACACAACTGCCTTTATTACTATTGTATTCCTACTCCTGTAATTGGATTTGAATTTTTCCAGCATTAATCAGAAAAATGACAATTGCCCTCATTTCAAACATCAGCCGCCTTGTGTTATAGTCCATTCACGTTCAAAATTTGGAAGTGTCACTTTTTTGGAGAGTGGAGAGTCCAGAATGGCGAATGGAAACATCTGGAGTTTTTTGGAAAAAAGCAAATGCAGAAATAAAATACAGGGCTCAAGCATAATTCTTTGCTGAAGATCTGCTTGTTCTTTTAAAAATGAACTTTTCAATTCTATTAAATAAGACAAAAACACTCATTGCCACTTTATTAGCAACCCCTGTTTAGTGCGATCTTTCTTGAGTTTATAATGGCATGGATTTAGTGACATTGTGCCGGACTTATTTCCACAGGGTTCTTTGTCCATGGCTGCTTTTCAGGTTTGCTGTTTGTGAAGATTTTTTGATAGCGCATTCATTCTGCTAAAATTGCATTCCACCTGTTCCAAAAGATACTCTATTGACTTGAGAGGTGGAACAGTAGAGGCTATTGCAGTAAAATAAGGGTACTGTCGGGGTTGTAGAAATGTAGTGTTCAAAAATTCTGCAAGGTTGGGTTTTTCTGAAATGGTAGAACCAGTGCAACTCATCCCAGTGATCAAACCATGTTTAAAGTCACTTAGACTAACTCTCTGTTTAACTCTAATATTCTTTAAAGCAGTAACTGGACCACTAGTTCTTGTCTGTGTGCTTTATATACTGAGTCACAACTGTGTGTAGTGTAATGGTGCAGGATGAGCTGTATGTATAAATGGCTAATGTCCCTAATGAAATGGCCAGCGAGTGGATGTTTGGCACAGTGGCACAGATAGGGGTACTGTTGCCTCACAGCACTTGGGCTGTTTGTGTATGGGTTTAAATTAATCTCGTTCTGTGCGGTATCTGCATCTTCTCCCTGTGTATGCACTGATTTTCTTCCACAGTCCAAAGACATGAGTTTCAAGTTAATTTTTCACTGTGTATTACCCACAGTGTGCGTGAATGTGTGAGTGGCTACGTTATGATGGACTAGTGCCTGCCTAGTGTATAGTCTCCTACTTTCACACCCAGTGACTCCAGGATAAGCTCAGGACTGCCATGACCCTGACCAAGAAAAAGAAAGGATAATGGACAAATGGATAGATAGTCATTGTTCCTGAGCCGCAAAGTTTCACACCTTTTCCACATACCTGTGAGAAATATGGTTCTTCTATAATTTAAAAAGTCACGAAATGCTATTCATGCAAAATTATTTAGTACATATGTGTATAGTAGCTTCTTTCTGTATGACCTTCACGTCGCATTTCAAAGATGTAATAACCTTCAATTTGGAGAAGAGCATTTTAAAAATTATAATTGTAAAAGAAAGAGGCAAATATTTTATTTAGACACACACACCCTGATCATGTGTAGTGGAAGTGAAATTTTGATTAACTCCAGTTCACATTTGTAATCCCTGTACAGGATATGCAAGGAACCTGTTCTACACAATAACCTGTTACCAGATGAATATTTATGCTGTGCACCCAGGTGCCTTGGTTCTTGTCTACATCAGTTAGAGTGAAATGCTCCCTGGTGTGATAGGCTGCTTATACCCCCCCCCATTCCAGATATAACACATCTGTACCACTGTGTCTTCTGAAAGTTGGGAGACCTGGCTTCAGCATGCGAGTAGAGAAAATCTCTCAATTTGCATCTAAAACAGCAGAGCTGATGTCCCTTCCTTTTAAACACAGTGAGATTGACTGCTGGCAGACCCTAAAAATGGAGTGGCTCTAGATGTTTAAAACTGTTCCAAAGTGCTGTCAGAACTGCTCAAATCTTGCTGGTCCTTATAAGACAAAGTAGGAGTAAATTGTACTGCTACGGTCAGTAGATCGAGCCACTTAGCCAGTTTAACCACTGAAGGAGTCATGTGTAACTGCAGAAAGGTATCAGGACGCCTTAACTAATCATTATTTGTTCGTATTTTCATGGCCCAGGTGTTAAGTACCACATTGTCTCATTTTCATTGTCTTTAATATGTTCCCTGCTCTCGGCAGAATTAAGTTCTCCTAGCAAAATGATTTAATGCATATAATTTTTGAGACTGCTTAATTTCTGAGAATGCGGTGATGTTGATTTCATGTGCCTACGACTTCTCATTTCCTCAGCTGAAATGAGGAATAAGTAAACTGCGAGGACCATCATTACAAATTATGGATGTTATGGAAACAACAGTGGCATCAGATGTGTTGCTGTTTCAAGCCAAATTTGTGACTGTTGTGTTCCCTTGTACAAAATTCGGCAGAGAAGATGCACTTTGAGTAAACAAATTAAGTAAAGCTGGAGACGAGAATACAAATGGATGCTTTGTATTGAGATTCATGCTAAAAACTGTATTCTTACTGTCTACTACTGATGATCTCTCAAAAATACAAAAATACAAAAATATACCTTTCCAATTTGTTTTTTTTTTCCCCAAACAGCAGAGGATAAGAACATCAGACAGATGATACTGTTTATTAAGTGAATTCTTGTAATTGTAATTATAATTGAGAATGTAATTGAAATGTAAGTGAATTTTCCAAAACCAAACATTGCAATTTGCAGCTTCAGATAAAAACCACATTCCAGGTTAGGCTCCTAACCACAACCCCAACCAGGATAAAACAGTTCATAATAATGGATGGATTAATGGAAGGAATTTCACATAAAAAGCCATATCTTTAAAAAAAGACTATACATTTAAAGACTGTTTCCTTTTGAAGACCAACCAAAGTAACAGAATTTTTATTGTTACATTTGTTCTGGGTGGCTGTGTACATTTTGCCACTGAATCAGTATGTGTTAAGCCCAACAGAGTAGTACAGTTAATTTAACCGTGTAGTGCACCAGAGCGTTGGGTCCCACACGTGACTGTGCAGGAAATGGATGTGGAAAAATTTGGGGCACTGTTTATTTCTCTTCAAATTCTTAATCCAAAATAGAACAGATAGGAGATTAATAACAAGACAAGAGTCTAACTATACCACAGAGAGTCAGTGGTAGAATAAGTATGGCACAAACATGAGCCAAGTCAAACTAAAGTCACAAGGGTCATCCTTGTCCTGCATCTACCTAACTTATAGGTGTCCAGTTTCCTTGCTGAAGCCCATCAAGTATAATCAGGTAAAGGAGGGTCATCTATTCTGCGATGCAGATGTCTTGATAGATATTGACTGACACCTTGACAGGCCCACGCTGAAGAAGAACCACTTCTGTGGAAGCAGCGTAGCTGCCAAAATATTATGCGTGGCCACTGATGGAGCAACGAAACAGGGACAATGTTTCTGAGCAATTGCATTTGTTTATTGCCTTTAGGAACATTGGCCAAACAGATGAGATGAAGGGAAATCTAAGAAAAAAACAGGAGACCATAAGCACACCAACAGAACTGGTATTATTTCAGGGATGAAAGTACAAAATCTGATCAAACTCAAACTTCAAATGACATATCTAAAAAAAAAAAAATCATGAAATACGAACGCTAAAAAATTCCACTTGGTACGGCCAAATTCTTAAATGAATAAAAGCTCTATTTAATGAAGTTCTTATTGTTTGATTGCTGACCACTATGCTAGATGAGAGCTTCATTCAGGTCCAGTGGAAACTCGGCATCACCAGCACTTAGAGGACAGCATGACTCTTTCATAAAGCAGTAAAATGTCTGCTCCTAGTCTGACAACAAACCACTTTGTTGTTTGGTTTAAATGTTTTACCCCAAATGAACTTTGGGGGATTTCTGAACAGTAAAAATGTACCAAGTATATTTTTCTTCTTTGATACTGAAGTATTTGCCTTGTAGTCCCACAAATAGTTTTAATTATTCTTTTCATTCACAAGTGTAGGCGACATTTGGCAGCTGTGAATGCAAAGTGGTTTCATCTATGATTTCTCTGTGATATCATACACAGACATAAGTGACAGATTATTCATATACCTGACTTGCTTGAAATAATAGAGAGCTTGACAATGATCATCCCACACTTCACTACCCATGACCTTCTTGAGTCTTTTCTAAGATTGCCTAGTACAAAGTGGGCTTCCCTGGGATGAAGATGAGCGTGGTTGGAAGCAACAAAGCCTGCTCTTTCAGCGTCTTGTAACCATGGCCTCTGTTATGTATGATCTTAGCAACTGCTAACTTGGAAATACATATTCCCCTGGGTCACTAGTGCAGTTGCTGCATTAAAATGTGGTAATGATAATCACGGTATTGGAAAACGTAACATCGTGATCACGCCATGGTCAAGCTTTTATGCATGGGCATTTGCAAAAGTATTCAGACCTTTCACCAATTCTTTCTTTTTACTGATTCACAAATTGTACATTAGAATTTATTTAACCCTGAAATTCTACCAACATTGACATTATCCTTGACCTTGACTGTCACGTTAGAAAATTATAATAACATGAAAAAGTATTCAATATCCAAACATATCAGTTCTTGGTAGAGCCAAATTTTGCTGCAGTAAGAGCTGCAAGGCTTTTTGGGGAAATACTGTATGCTCGCTATCCAGGACTGACTTTAATTTTAGATTTCAGTTTTTCTATGCATGTTTGCTCCAGGTCGTTCTGGTTGTCAGGTGATGTTTGTAAACCACAATTTTTAAGTAGTGTACCATATTCTCAGCGAGACTGAGATCAGGACTTTTACCCTTTGGTTCTCAAGTCGTTCCACTATCGCTTTGTACCTGCATTTGGGATCATTGTTCCACTGAAAAGCTTGAGGATTTTAATAGACTGAGCCAGGTTCTTCTGCAGTGTTTTCCTTTCCTTCCTCCAGCCATCCCCCCCCCCATTCCATTTTGTATTAACAAGGTGCCCAGTCCTTACAAAGCCATTACTTTTACCACTCATTATAAACACACAAATCCATCTTAATTCTTTAACTGTTTAGTAATTACGTAATTGGCATTTAAAGCGTTCTTTATCGTGATTTTAATTGAGGTTTCTTGGATGAACCTGGAAAAAACAGTAATTTCCCTGGAAATACCTTCCCGGTATTTGAGTTTGCGGTATTCAAGTGGTTTCTAGGGACCACTTACACTTGGATACCAGGGTATAGGCGTGTGCATATATTATCTGTCAATTTTTCTGGCAGGAGAAGCAGATAGGAAGAGGCTGAGTATAGGACAGAGAAAAAAGATGAATGTGTGGAAGTAGGAGGAGGCTGAGCTGTGTAGGGATGTCAAGTTTAGGATGACTGTATCGAAGTGAATCCCACCTGCAGTTGAGAGCCAGTGAAATGACTGAAACACAGTAGATGCTAGATGAGCAGAACTAGCTGGAGGTTGCAGGCGGCAGAGGTAGGAAGACCTGTCAGGTTATTTCAGTAGTCCCGTCTGGAGAGAACAAGGGACAGGGCAGGAGTTGGGGTGGCATCACCTGTGAAAGAGGAAATTACGGAAATTCGGGAAAGTTGCAGCTCTAGTGTTTGTGCAGTGAAAAAAGAATCGTGATGATGGTTGACTGACTCATCCAATGTGAATGGGAGGGTGCTAGGGAGATGTTGTTAAGAGAAATCATTGTCAGAGGGTAGGCTAAGCATGTCCGGCAGTAATTTAAAGGCTGCCTGATAACTGTATCAAAAGGAAGTTGCATGGTGCATGGTTAATACGTAGGAGCAGGTAGTAAAATAACTGTGTAACTGCAACCAAGCGTGGGGTGGAAATGAAACAAAATGTTACTCCAGTTAGAATTAAGCCATGGGAGGAAGCTATAGAGTACATACAAATTATTGTAGCCTAATGGAGAATGATATTTTTTCATGATGTCAGACAGTGTAAAATTTCATAAGGCTTCGCTGAGGGGTTGGAATAACATCAGTAACTTATAATACATAATGGTCTTGTCACCCATATCTAGGCAATAAATTGAACCTACTTTCAGAAAAAGAAGGAGTTAAGAGACATTCACTGTATTTTTTGCTGCCACATTGTTTTCTGACAAGGAAGGTTCATATTCAGACAAGCTGCAGCTTTTTTGGAAATATAATTTTTGGAGTAAAGTCTAAAGAAATGACGAGTTGAGACCAACATTTCTGGAATATGGTTGAGATTGTTCTGTCACCCATAAAACACTTGACAATGAAATGAGTGTCAATGATTTAAAAAAAAAAAAAACAAAACTGACCATGTACAGCACACCACAGGTTTAACACACAGTAAGGTAAAAGCACCTGGTACTGTAACAGCTATCATGCTTTTTCATTCTCATTCCTATTTTGCAGACATTTTCTGTTAGGAGCGCTAACCAGTAGACCACTCACTTGCTAGCAAGCTGTCAGTGTTATTTTGAAAGCATGTAGTTATTTTTTTAACTATTGGCGAATTTGTCAATATTTTGTGTTCAGTACACTTACCATGTATGACAATATTCATAGAGAAGGAAAGTTAACTTTTGGGAATGGTGTGGCAGTATTACAATGTGACAGCCCAGCAATTGCAATAATTTCTATTAAATATCATCATTTATTTACAGCATCAATGTTTATAAATAAATGTCTAATTTATGGAAATAGGCTTCAAGCCTTGACTTTTTTGTTAAATTACATCACATGTATTTGCTTACTATTTTGAGTTGCATAGATACATGGAACCTGAAAAATTCTTCCTACTAGCTTGTTTTTACTGAATTTTTCATGGTGTATTACATACACCTACAGAGCATGACTGTATTAAAGCATAAATTTTGACTCAAGGTCTTCTTTGGTATCTTGTATGTCACAATCAGAATAAAAATGGGACACAGGTAGTTTTTGGTGAGACTGGGAAGGTCAGAAGTTTGTCATGTTTTTGGGTGTACTGTGAATATAATGTTATTTATGTATGTAGGCATGCATTTATATATTTATTTTATTCCTTAGGTATTGGACAATGCTGTGACTGAACATTCCTACTTTATGCTTTGAATAATATACAGTTCTGCAAATATGATTATAATTTCTAACACTATGTACAGTAACTATTGAATGACAAGTGGATAGGAAATGCAGAACATGTCACTACCATCCTTAATAGGAAAGCAATGAAAATGGAAAGATGAATAAATATTTATATAACACTCTTAGATTTACTGCATTTGTAAGTGATTGTATTCAGTAAACCACATTTTTTCATAACTGTTTGGTACAGAATATCTAAATTTAATAAAAGTTAAACTGTCAGTTGATCCATTTGAAAAATTTAGAAGGAATTGATATACCGAAGAAAACGTAGCAATAAGAATCCTTTAGACTTTTTGTCACATTCACAATACCTTTTTTTCTCTCCTCCTCCAAAAAAGTAGTCTCAAAAATTTTGGAAAAAATAGAAATGATCGTGACTAGATGTAAAAGATTGTAAAAGCAGTGTAAAAGTGAGTTTTGTCTCAGAGGTGTCATCCAGACACTTTATATTTCACCAGATACACAATTAAAGCAGGAGGAGCATCTTATCTGTCTAAGGGCTGTGATACTACGATCAGTTCCAAAGTTAATACCAAAAAATATTAGATTACTTCATTTTACCAAATACAAATGCAGAAAAAGGTAAATGCAAAAGGGAATCCCATAACACCTCCAGAGATGGTGATATATAACTTTTTTGTAATGTTGAATAACACTGACATCCATTTTGTCTCATTGCAGACCTTTAGCTGTGCCCCTTCTCACACAGTCTGATAATAATGGCAAGTTTGGCTCATTTGCTTCAGTTCTTAAAACATGCAGCACATAACCCTGGTGCAAACACATTAACAGCACACAATTTGCAAGTGTAATCTCATCAGATGTGCTCAGAAGAAATTTCATTCCATTTCCTTGTTGTGCCGTCTGTATGTGGCCCATTGAACAAGATTTTTTTTTTCTTCTCCCTTGCCAAGGTCTACGCTAACAAGTGCCACTGGAAAAGGTCAAAAGAATTGTGACTAATTTCAGTGTATAAGGCCACTGGACAAAGCTAATGGAATCTGTTGAGAATATTGCTTTAGGCACTTTCATTTTTTTCCATCTTTGTTAGAAGTTATGAAGCGCTGTGTGAGCATTGTACAAAATTAGCAAAATGCATTCCGCTTCCCGAAAGCTGAATGCCGAGGTTTTTCTCAGTTATCCAATAAAAACAAACTTGCGCAAGAAACTAGTTTGCCGTAAAATTTTGGTTCGAAGTGAACACAAAATATTTCAGAAATAATCCTTCTGTTTAGGACTTCTTTCTGCTATTCTCAGATTACACATGATAAAAACTGGCCTGTTGGTCCTGCCCACTTAGCTTCCATTAGCTGCTTTTCCACCGCTGCTTACAATTACCCTCCATTTTTCTCAAAACCTGCTTGATTATACTGTACGTAACAGGCAGAATATTCACAATTTAATGGGGCGTAATGCATTCAGATCCACACAGCACACTGCAAAAATGTAAAAAGCAGAATAACAGAATACTTTGGAAAAACAATTGCACATTACAGAAGTGTGGAACTGTATTCCTTGTACTCTTAAGATGCACGTGAATAAAATTTAAAACATATAAATGTGCAAATATGGACACAAATGTAGAAAATTAGAATACTACATAGAACCGGGTAAATGCAGCCTCAAGTTTGCACAGAACATCAACATAGGGATAAACTTAATTCATGTGAAGGCCCTTCAAAAAAAATAACTTATAGTGACAACCACAATCTGTAATGTCCAATATAATTGTATGCAACTATTTGTTCCTGATAGAAAAATCAAAGGCACAGTTTCTGAGCTTAACTATAACCTGTCTGAGGGTCCTGAACCCCTTTCATTTATCACTTGTGTCCCAGGTCCATGTTTATTATGACTGTATTGTGAATATGTTGGATATGGGAACAAATTTGTGTAACTGGACTTAAAACATGCAGAAGAACTGACCGGAAGGATCATATGTACCTCATTTTACTCAGTGGCTCTCCAACACTATACTGTGCAGCTGGACTGCCCTGTTCTTTGCGTGCTGTTAGAAAAAACACCATAGTTGACTAAGGACTTCATCCCATGTTGTGCCTTGCATCAAACACAGCCCTACATGCCTTCGCTTCTTTGGTCCTCAGTGTCAGAAGAGAGCCATACTAATGTAATTTTGGACGACTGCCTTCTGCACATATGGCTTATCAATATGGCATCTTCTGCAGAAGTTGACCAGCAAATCTCTAGACAGCTTGAGAGAGGCACCCTTGCAAGAGGGATCACAGCTGTACAGAACTATCTCACCTTGGACTACCATTTAGGGGCTCAGGGGAAACCTATTGTGCTCTTGACTTCAAATGGTCTACCTATGTTCCTGACAATGCTGAGCACATCATGTCTGGCTGGTAAGATACTACTCTGCCTGGGGTGTAGCAAGCAATCAGGTCCTGCTACCTGCTACCTGCAGGCCTTGCTATCATCATGTCCGCTGATGGTTTTTAGGCCGCAGTCAGAGTCCCAAACTTGATACTGGTAGCCAGTGGAGAGGGACAAGGAGGAACTTTGGCAGGTCAAGCACAATCTGTGCAACAGCATTGTATATGATCAGGAGTGGTTTGATGGCCGAGTCTGGCAGCTCAGAGAGGATATTACATGACCTGGACCAGAAACTACATAGAGTATATTGTGAGATATAGACATATAAGATCTGTGGCTGTTATACAGGGCATAGCTACAGGACCAGGTTATGACTTTGATGTGTTAGGAGGAGGAGACCCGAGTCGGTCATTACTCCCAGGCTCTTGACCAATGAGGTGGACGAAATGATATGATGGAGTGGACCTGCGGGGTGGTGAAGGAACTTGGAGAGGTTTGGTTTCTAGACGGCGAGCAGTCATCCAATCAAAGATGTTCAATGCTTCACAGAGCATCTGTGGGACTTGGGATTTGTCAAAAGGCAAACGGATGTTTGAAGTGGGCTGGAAACAAAGTTGGAACAATGCTCCTGTAATATTTTCACAGACAAATGACTTTCACAATAAACCCTTCACTATCCATTTGAAAAGCAATGCTACATCAGTCTCCCTTTAATTTTTCCACCACTCTTAAAGGGAATATCTGATATTCCAAGAAGATTTCAGTCGGATTTAAAAGGGGATTTGATGTGATTTTAAAACAAAGCTGCCCTTGAATTGTGAATTCATGTTTTAAAAATATTAGTTAAGCTGAAAATGCCTGAAACCTTATTGCAGGCACCTTGCATCACATTACTGTTTAATGACTGCAATAAAGAACTGGGGTAAGAATTAAGGATTGGGATTGAACTTCATAGCAGCAGAAACCATTGTTACCAACATTGAGTCATTTAAATGAGCTCTTGTTACCCACTTTTTTGTAATATCTTATTTTGTGTTACCTTATGATGGATTGGTGTGCCATCTGGGAGTTGTTTCATAACCTCGTGCCGTGTGATTCCAGTTTAGGCTCCTGTCCACCACAACTCCACTTAGGATTAATGATAATGGATAGATAGAAAGATATTTTCAATCTGTATACACATAAAGTATTGTTTGTAAACATGGTATGTTTTAGATTTTATTTACTGACAGAGAAAGCCAAAAAATGAATAAAGAAAGCTATTATGGATTTTGACAAGATATCAAGAATAAAACAGGTATGGGTCCCTGCCTGGCTAGCTCAGTCAGTAGAACATGTGACTTGTAATCTCTGGGTCATGGGTTCAAACCCCACATTGATGCAAATCCAGCCACAAGGGGGTGCACCTCTATGCCAAGCCCGGACAAAATGGAGGGTTGCGTCAGGAAGGGCATCCAGTGTAAAAAAAAAAAAAAAAAAAAAAATCTGCCAAACCAAATATGTGGATGAGCTGATCTGCTGTGGCAACCCTTTTGGGAGCAGCCAAAAGTTGTTTTTTTTTTTTTTTTTTTATCAAGAATAAAATGGGTGACAATAATTGGAGAAATGGTAATGGTTTCCTTATAGGCAGAAAGAGTTGGGACCAAAGGGGTAGGACTGAGAGGAGCACAAAGGAAGGGATGCCAGATTTATGGAGATTCAGAATGTGATTGTCTATTCAGGTAATGACCATTTCCAGACAATAAGATATTAGGTTATTCGAGGAAAAAAGCAGTATACACTACATGGGCAAAAGTATGTGGACACATAAGCATCACACCAATATGTGCCTGTTGAGCATCCCATTAAAAACCCATAGGCATTAATATGGAGTTGTTCCCCGTTTTGCTGCTGTAACAGCCTCCATCTTCTGGGAAGGCTTTCCACCAGATTTTGGAGTGCAGCTGTGGGAATTTATGCCCACAAGAGCATCAGTGAGGTCAGGCACTGATGTCATGCGAAAAGGCCTGGTTTGCGGTCGATGTTGCCGTTCATTCCAAGGGTGTTCAGTGGGGTTGATGTCAGGGTTCTGAGCAGGCCACTCAAGTTCTTCCAATCCAACTTGAGCAAATGGGCACACTCATTGATGGAACAGGAAAGAAGCTTCTTCCCCAACTGTGGCCACAAAGTTGGACAGCTCAACTAAATCATTGGAAGAGGTGTCTGCATACTTTTGGCTATATATGATGTGTGTTTCAATCTTATCCACATTAGGTGGTAGGAGAAGCCAGTTTTAGGAGATAAAGAATACGCTGAAAACAGGAAATTCAAGAGCATTCAGAAACAACTGGGAACTCAGCTCTGTAGCCTGAAGATTTTTGTATTCCACAGAGATCTTGTGCATTAATATTGCTCTAGGTTCATAACTATCTTTCAGTTTTCGAATTACAAAAATTTTTCATGAGTTTACCTGATGTTCTTTATGGAAACTAACTTACAGTGTCATTGTGATGAAATGCATTTTACAGTTTACCTTCGCAGAGAATACATCAAGGATGAAGGTGATTAGTCTCGGTCATACATACCACCATAATACGCCACCATATTAAACTATATACTGAGTAATTTTTTTGTGTGTATACTTTTTCAGAGGCACCAAAAAAAAAGGTCTCTGAAGGTGAACCAGAGGTTTCTTCTCAATTCACAACACAATCAATTCCAAGGGAATTTATGTGCTGCATTTATACACAGGTAACAAAGGTTGAGCTGGTAATCTGATGAAAGAAAACAAACAATAAATCAAGGTTGTTTGGTGAAGGAGTAAAGTCGTGGTCCTAATACTTCTGCTGTAACTCGCACAAGCAAGTAAAACAAATTCGACACCCTCATCTGCGCTTGGAACATTCTAGCAAAGCGAAAGGCCATTTATATGTCAACGATGTTGCTATGTATAAAAATCAAAGCCAAAGTCAGTCAGGCCCATGTATAAGATGACTTTCAAAGGTGGCTTATGGAGAAGTGCAAAAGTCTCCTTGACATTATGTGAAAGACTGCTTAAAATCAATATCTCTGTATTGCGTAAATAGACTAAACTTAATAATACACCTCTCCTTTCTCATGCTCTAATGAAATCTAAAGTAAAAAATGTATTGCATGTAGACAGGGTCCATTTATAGAGGAAAATTATGAAATTGTTCATGCAGTTTTACTTCAATGATGAAAACTGTCACAATGTCCCTGGCTCACTGAATGTTTGCATTTTAAATTTGTATTTATTTGCTTTCATATTATACAAAAAAACTGTTCAAAAGCAGAATTTGGTATGCAGGGTTATGTCAATTTGGGACTGACCAGGTGTGAGATGGTGGGAGCTGAATTTAAGCTTTCATGGTAAGAAATAAAAGCAAATTATTGAAAGGCATAGACAATTGACAAGGCTGGTAAAGCTCAGCCTAATATTGTAAAAATAAAAAAGTGTCAATCATGAAAGTGCAAACAGCAAAAAACAGCAACATGCGTGTGTGCGCACACACACACACACACACACACACACACACACACCTTTTCCCTTTCTCCCTCATTAGGTGATAAAGTGGCTCTTCCTGAACTCATCTGTCATAATAGGTGGAGGTTGGGGTCGTGGCTGCTACTGATCACACAGAACTCATGTATGAAGGAGTAGAAGAAAATACAAAGTTGTGTACATGACAAAACTCTTAAAATTTCCATCCATTTAAGAATTTCAACTTTACCCACTTTCATTTCAAAGTGACAGCACGTTCACTGCATTTCCAGCATCACGCTTATTTTAAAAGATTTAATTGGTGAAAACTTTTCCAACATCAAATTTTCAAACATCTTCACAGTTTTTAAATTTTACTGATGTTAATTGTTTTTCAGCAAGAAAAATACAATACAGATAAAAACAGGAGGGCAAGGGGATGCTATCATAAACTTAAAGGTTAAAGGTTAAAATATAAACTGTATAGCTGAATAGTTTAAGGACTTTGTGGTTACCTGAGGTTAAAATGGTGCTGATGTCCTGCTTGGCATTTTGAAATTAAGTGAAGTGAATGTCTTTGTTATGGAATTTCCTCTTATGAATATGAAATGTTGGAAGTAAGTATTTAGCAGGTAAGATTAGCAGTAGTTCTCTCCCTGTTTTGATGTTAGAGAAGTCAAATTCTTTGTTTTTTGAAGAGCTGTTTACTCTGTCTAAAAACCAGCAGACTCTTGAGAGATGGTGCTGCAGAACTTGGGAAGTTTTCTGTGGAGTTCTGAAACACGATGTGGCCAGTCAGCATTGCAGCCAAGTGATTAGGCGTCTCGCCCGGGCACCACATATTAAGGGATAAAAAAAATTAATAAAATAATTCCTTCCCAGCCCACAGCTTGAAGGAACCTGATAAGTGTTCCTCTGCCTCCAGGCACCACACACCTTGTGAGTGGAGCATTAAGATGTGTACCCTCAATTCCAACATTCGCTGGAATTTGGACCCTATACGTACTGAAAACGCAAGGACATAAGGACATTTATATACATATGTGTACACACACCTGCACATACGCCAAATCACATAGGCCTACCTGATTTCTCAAAGGCAGAGTTGTAGATTGTGAGCTTCTGGCCAAATTCAAGAGCAGCAGCGATAAAATAAAGACATCACTGAAGTGAAGGCACCAAGTCTTTGCAAGTAAAGCAAGGATCCTTAATTCTGTATATAAGGATCAGTTTACTGTAGACTCTTGACTTTATCCACGAGGTTGGAAGACTCAGTCAACATTATTGTAATTTCTGTCTTGGATGTATTTTTGAAGAAGACTGTAAACATAAAACTGTACTTTATTCAAAAACACAAATACGTTATGATACATTCATTCATCTATCCATTCCTCCATCCAGCGAAGCAAAGGGAGCGCTGCAGATGCAGTACAGTGTGCTTTGCTGCATGTCTCATTCACGGCTTCTTCTACTACCATCGTTACTTCAGTCCGGAATTAAAAGAAACCCTTAAAACTTCTGTACTCAAGAGTTTCTGTGAAATAAAAGGGATCTGATTTGTATTCATACAGTGGGGTGTCTTTATGACCTCCATTCCTCCTGGAACATCATTATTATATCAGCGGGAATCCTCAAATGACACATTATTCAGATTAATACCACTGTAATATTAATAATGTGACAGTAAGATGAGTCGATGGTTGAAAGCCACATCCTCCTCTACTAGGTTCATGAGCTGTGACCTTCTTTTCATCTGCTCTTAACGTGTGGCTACAGAGGCTAAATGTTTTACATTTCAAGCATATGAACTGCAGGCAACACAATGAGATCTGATTTCTGTGATGCTGATTTTTGTTTTGCACAATGCCTGTAATCCCTCTATTTTCCATGCTCTTGAGCTGTTGCTTGCTTTTATATGTGACTGCCTTCCAAGGTTAATGATTCTCTTTTTTTTGTACTAACCATTCCTTATGGCTGGTCCACCTTGCTGCTGCATTTGCATTTATTAATTTAGCAGATGCTTTTCGCCGAAGTGAAATACAGCACCAAGTAAACAAAAGTGCATTTCAAATAAATAAATACAGGGACACGATTTTTAAGGCATCGCCAGCTTTGCGGATCAAACTGTTAAACAAGCAGCTGGTGATAAAACTGAGCAGAATAGGGAACACAAAAGTGAGAGTGTGATGTAATTTTATGGAGCAGTTAGGAGATCAGGAGAGAAGTTTGGTGGAGGAGACCTTTCTTGATTGTCGAAAGGTATTCAGCAGTTCTGAGGGAACATGTTGACTAGATAAACTTTTCCCTGGGGTGTCATGGACTTATCCTGAGCTGTCACATACAGTACACGATCTGGGAAACCTCAGGAACTGACTACGCAGAACCTCCTGGACTGGGTTGCTTCACACAACTAACTACCTTATGGATCCCGCCTACACTAATGTTGCGGCTGCTTTACCTGATCGATGTGTACTTCTCAGCTTTAGGGACACAGGTATCTCAAGACACACTACTACCACTAATCCCAGGATGGGTGTGCAGCTACTGATACTTGTGTACCCAGAGGTTTACATTCTGCTCCTTTCTGTGACCTCTTACTTTTTTCCTTTTCATGCCCTCAACTGCCTTAATACCTTACATCATTACAGTTCATGATAAACTGCCTGTGTTCATTTTTCACCACTTTGTTAATTCTAGGCACATCAAAGTATTTGTCAGGAATACATTAAAATGAATGCAGAAAGAATATAGTTTACCTGACCATTATTTTTCAGCATGGTACCCAAAGTTGTTTACACAATCAATCCTACGATGGACAAGCTTTTGTATGTCCTGAGATGGAAAGAATTTTGACTGAGTGGCGAGCCTGGTCGGTGGCAAATCGATGACATCGTACAGTAGATGCCGTAATATCTCAAACTTCTTTTTCATTTCCAGTAGTGTGGATAACTGTGTGCGGGTGGCCACTGTCGGGACAACACTACACCCTCGGACATTAAACCTCGGAAATTGTGACAGATTTCCACCTTCAGTTTGTCCTAAAACATCTCACTGTAGCTAAAATTTTTTACTGTTTATTCTTCTCAACATAATTTAAGTTATTACCTTGTCTAAGTTATACTGGGCAATGATGTGTGCTACACAAACAAATAACTGTTGAATATGAGGAACTGCCTACATTAATAATGCACCAATATAATTTATACATATATCCACTCCTTCCGGTCAGGTGGAGCAGAATCGTGGGGCACTAGGCAGGCTGTGCTCTAGTACAGCATAATGTCACATTTGCTTTAATTTGGCCATTCTTGAGCAGTTCAATTATTCTCATTTATCTGCCAAATACCTGCTCCTACCATGTTTTCCTGTGGATTTTTATCATATACAACTTTCTCCAGAAGGCACATCAATCATTGACAGTGTCACAAATGAATTGGATTCTGCCACACAGCTTGTCACTCTCACTTTGACAGCGAACACAACTGTCACCACCATCGTTCATAGACGACAATCAGACCAACCGGCTCAGGCGTTTTAAGACAAAATGCTGTATGAGAAGGGCCAGATATAAAATTTAACTTCTGTGTTAATAAAGGAGAAATGTTAGATGCCTGTTCTATTAAATAAAAAGCGGGGAAGACCAAAAGCATTAACGCAGGCCATAAATGTATTTTTAAACCTCTCTTTAAAGCTCTAAAGATGTTCAGGTATACCGACACTTAGCCCTCTATTTGATGGTCTAAATGCAAGAAGGACTTTGTTTTAAACTCCATGACTCACACTTGAACTCAACAGTATGTGTGTGATGGATAAACCCTACCAATTTTAGCATCTGTATTATGCAAATGTGTATATGCACAATGTATAAATGTGTATATGCAGTGCCGACTGGTACAGCAGCTTTCTGAGCTTCATGACACCATGATTTGTGGAACTTTGTCTATCTACAAATTAGGGCACTTTTTCAAAAGTTATCCCAGCAGATTTTGGCTAAAAATATATGTGAAATGTGCCCTATTGGAAAAAGTATGGCACAACAAATATGCTGACTCTGATCTGTGTTGCGATATTTTCTTTTTTGTGCTGACCCTTGAATTTGAATTGTATTATGCGTAGGCCTTAATCTGGGGTTTATCGAGTCCACTGTTCACAGTCCAGAGCTTCAGCTAGTTTTACTTTCCAACTGAGCTCTTCATTATTCAACCTACATAGGAATGACTGTCTGACTGTCTGTTTTTGTTGTTCTTTACTCGTAAATTTTTTTGAGCTGTTCTGTACTCGTACATTTTCTTCTTTCTGGAATGTAATCACGCGCAGTCTCCTGTTGCGTCAGGATGCATTTCATTGCATGGTATACTCGGTTGCTATGTACTTGACAAATAAACTCTACTTGACTTGACTTGAATTTAACTGTGGGATTAACCCAAATGCAATAATGAGAGAACTTGCTGATGTTTCCACATTAAACTTAACCAAAACAGATGTAAATGTGAGTTTGTATGGATTAAAGCCTAAAGTGCAATAATGTGAATACATTTTTTTTTTTAACAGAACTAGAATGCCGCAAAATAGTTTTTCCATTTTCTGGATTTAAAATAAAACTATTTGTCCACTGATATTCACTCATGTGCAACTGCTCTACAGTTACTATTTCACTAAGCAAATTTAGTTTAGCAGAACTGAGGAACAACATAGCTCATTTTAATTTAACATGATTTAAACTGTGCAACACCTTTTGAATCTGAATCCCAGATAAAGCTGAGCAATTAAGAGTCCGGATGGACCGGAAATCGGCAAACCCTGCGGACTACGATGGGAGGATTTGATTAACCCTGCCATAGGCCCAAGAGACATGCGGAATATAAATGCAATAACTGGTGGTATAGCGATTAAAATGAACATTAATCCCTAACACTAAGAATAGCTCATATGTTTCACACGTTTCTTTTTTCTACTCTGTAAGAAATAATCGACTTCCCCAGCTGAACCGCTGGTTTGACGGGATCGATACCACATAAGTAAAGAAAAAAGGTTTATATGATTTTAAGTCATTTGGGACACTAAGCACACTTATTACATGTTTGCAGTGTGTGACACAGAAGTTCTCGCTTAAAACATGGGTTTTCCTCAGCCGCAGATTTATAAAATAAAAAAATGCTTTGTGACATAACAATAATATTGCAAGTACAGTATGTACTTCATATCTGTCTGTTCACCATGTTGCCATTGTGTACAAAGTCCATAAAAACAGAATCAAATAAGGATGTATATAAATAAAGAGAAGTATTGTTTTATTTAATGTCACAAATGCACAAGAGTCTTCAGTCGGGTCACGTCAGTATGCTAGAATGCAGCCAAGCGGTGCTTCATCAACTCTCCGGGTAAACAAAAACCCAGGCTGTGAGAAAATGAAAAATCATTGGGCTTTTGAACTTGGTGCAGAAACTGAATAAAAGGAAAGTATCAGGTTCCAAGATATCAAATTTATACATATATAATGTAAAGCAGCACATTTGCCTCATGATATTAAATGCATGAGAAGAACAGCTTAGCAGTAGTCCTTGGACATAACAAATTTGCTCATAGAATTTAGTGGCCCTGTTTTATTTGCTTGGGAAAAGCATTCAAGGTTAAGCATATTTTAATGTTTTCTTTATTACTTGACTTCAGTCAGCCTGTTCCACTGCTGGCAGCCATAATACTATAAAGTTTGATTAAATGCAGTGAACTCAGTTTAAGTAGTGCGTATAAAGAGGCAGCATACTCGTATTTTAATCGTATTTTAGTAATTTGATTTAAATAAGAGAACTCTAACCATCATTTGCAGAGGTATAATGTTTCCTCCATTCCATAATATAGTAATTTACAGCACTGTTGACTTTCAAATTACTTTTACATCTCATTTATGAACATCTGCAAAATTGGACACCAGAATCATGAGTCTCAGTTTTGGTGGGTTAGCTGCTGTGTTTTGTCACATTTTTTCCATCACTCATCAGATCAACTGGGAAAGTGACAGTGTATTCTGCTGGAAGAAATTATCCAGATTGAAAACAAAATAAATGCCAAATCCATCCATAAATAATTATTTTTAACATTAGGTGTGGAATCTGCACAGCAGTTACCAAATGTCTGAGCCTGCAAGAAGCTTGGTCTATATGGTGGGTTATGCAGCCCAAGCCTTTAGTTAATGCTACCACCTGAATATGACCCAGTACCGTCATGGAAATGCACGTGCTTCTTTCAAAGCAATGAACTATGCTGCAAAAAAACAGCCATTTTTACAAATGGAGGTTTCAAGTTACTCTTTTTTTTTTAACAACTTAGAATTTAGTTGTTTATCTCAGAAAGGTAGCAGAGGGAGTTTTCACATCCACTGCCTTTGATCCTTTGTGACGGGTACTGACGCTTGCTGCACACAGCTTGTCACAACAAGGGAAGCAAAGGAAACCTCAGACAGTCAGAAAAAAGGTGCTTCAGCTATGCACAGTTGTAGTTGTGTTAACAATTAGAGGTTTTGGGCTGCAAATGGGGGTCAAGGAAGTTGGACTAGGAGCCTGGAAATGGGTTGATAAAACTGCTTTCTGCTGGAATACCTTTCTGTGAGGCTTCGTATAAAAGCATTGTATAAGTTAAACGTTACTTCAGTGAAACAGTATATAGCAACGGGGGTATGAATTCATAAGCAACGGCAACTGATGTGTAATGATAGCTGTGACTAAACATAATACAAAGAGACTTGAAAGCAAATATTAACATAAACAGATGGATGCATGGATGGACAAAGAATACGCACACCTTGGACTTATTTAATATGTACTGTATATGTAATATATAAACATCTTAAATGTAATGCTAAAGGTACTGCAGAGAGGATAGTTTCAGGATGGGTATCACTCTGGAAGTCTTGTATCGCTATTGTTTCTGGTTTTCTGCTTCAAAGGAAACGATTGATGTCCATTCCTTTGCATGAAACAAAGCTGTGACTATAGGGTGCCTGATGAAGGGAAATAAATACTGTGCATTTCTAGTTGCATCCTCTGCTTTCAGAACAGCAATTTCAGTGAAAGAAAGTGCTTCACCTGTAGTTACCATTTTATTTATTTATTTTTATTTTTTTTATCAAGGTGCCACTCTGTTTCAGTCAAATTATGTGTAGTCTTCTGTGACCCAGCTGGCCAAATAATGAGGTGAATATGAGGTTACTGTGGATCCACAAGGGTTTATTTCCCTTTAGCAAAACACCAGTGCTCTATTTACAGGTGTACAAGTCAAATAAGTATTTACAAACATCAAAGTTCTGCCATGTAAACCAACAGTCTGCCCAACAATACTCATGTGCTCCTAAATCCACCAAAATACAGCACATCACTTTCTCAAAATGGGCAGCTTATACCCTACACTCTGCCCTGAGCCATTTCATTTGCTATTTACACAAACATTCTAGACCCTCAAAAATACAACATAACCAGCATTTGTTTCAAATACATGTCACTCAATTATTTAACACATACATTTCACAGTATTTAAGTTAATCTAAGCAATAAATATTTGTACAGCTAATTTTCAGATGGGCTCTTCCTCAGGGTATTTAAGAACTGCATTTCCCATAATTCTCCCTTTCCAGCTCACCTTCAGCTTCCATTATCCCTGCTGGTAAAGATATCATTTGTTCCTCTAGAACACAGTTTAACATTTACTGGACTACATGCAAATATCCTTCATATCAAAAGACATTTACATGGCACAGATATGCTATTGGTGGGGTTTATCCATGTGTAGAGCAACTGCTCCATCACATCTTGGTTATAACGAAAGCACCCAAGATCGGTTTGTCAACGTTGTGTTATGATCCATTCTAGATGTTGGGCCTATTTGTGTGGTAGAAGGCGGAGGAGCTGCACATACACATTTAAAAAAATGTTGAATTCATACAATGTCGAGATATCATCTGAGGGATGAAACCAAGGAACTATTGGAAAGTAGTTTATAGTTCGGAAGGTTAGTGAGAACATGGGGAATATGTACAGCTTTATATAAATATATCTACGTACACACACCTATGCACAAGGGAACTGGTGCTCCAAACATCTAAACAGCTATGCTGCTGTGAAAAAACAAAGAACCTGTCTACCTTAATGTCTGAAATAAGAAAAGTGGCAAAATCAAAAAAAAAGTGCTGGTCTGACCAATTGCTCTGAATTAAACTGACAAGCCAATGCACAAATAACAATGGGACTCCACTTGCCGGGTGCAAGCTGCAAACACAACTATACATAAGCTATGTATAATTGATTCAAATACACACAGAATACAAATTGCTTTCCTTTTTGCAAAGGATGTTTGCAAACATTACTATTTGCTCCGAAATGATCTATCATTCTAAATTACATACCTAGATGCAAGAAAATATAACCCAGTTAAAAATACGCATGAAATAAACACAATGAATTATTTTGAACAGTTTCATTAGCCACCCACAATTGGCTGCAACTGTGTGATACAGTCATTTCCACATGGACCAACATTCCTGCACATTCTGTCTGGCATCTTGTGGTCTCCAGCACCAATGGCAATGCAACATGCTACAAATTAGGTGTACCTAATAAACTGGCAACCCAGTCCATTAACGTCATTTTGTTTGAGCTTTAAATATTGCCCTCCTGCGACATATTAGATGTTTACTCACCAAAAAACTAGCTGCCAAAAAAAAAAAAAACACAAATACAGCTCTATATTTAAACTACTTTTCATTGCTATTTAGGCTAATGAGCCATTATAACAAGTGTGCCGTTTGAAAGAGATCCATCTGTTGCTGCAGTATCCATGCCACTCCAGGCTGCTTTCAAGTGTACTTAGCTGGATGGTTATCATGCCAGTTTTCACAACACGCAGCATGTGAGAATAGTAGAAAGAAAAAGGCTCCTCGGGACATGAAAGAGGTGTACGTGGTCTGCAACAATGTTTAGATAGGTGGTAAAAGTGTCAAAGTAACATCCATATCAATGCCAGGACCTGAGGTTTCCCAGCAGAACATTGCCTAGAAGATCACACAGGGGTCAGCATGGGCAACGCAGCCCCGTACACAGCAACCTATGTGTTCTGACACCTTCCTATCATGGCCAACATTAGGGTTTTCAGCAATTTGTACTACAGTAGCTCTTCTGTGGCAACGGACATCAGTGAGCCTTGGGCACCCATAACCCTGTCGCTGGTTCACCGGTTGTCCTTCCTTGGACCACTTTTGGGAGGTGCTAACCACTGCGTAGCAGGATCACCCCACAAGACCTGCTGTTTTGGAGATGCTCTGACCCGGTCGTCCAGCCATTGTAATTTGGCCCTGGTCAAAGTCGCTCAGATCCTTACTCTTGCCCATTTTTCCTGCCTCCAACACATCAACTTCAACACCTGACTGTTCACTTGCTGCCTAATACCCCCCCCCCTGCCGGTAGGTGCCATTGTAATGAGATAATCAATGTTATTCACTTCATCTGTCAATGATTTAATCTTTTGCTGATCAGTGTACAACAGATCAGTTGTTGCTTTTAGGGTTTGTAATGGAGTGAAAGTACAACATTTTAAAAAAGTATTACTTTGTAGGCACCATGTAATTCTAAATGTGCAGACAGAGGATCATTTCATTTTTACAAAAAGAAGGAACTATAACTTCTATTGATCAAGTAGAGCACTACAGCCATAATTTAACCTTCCCTTTAGTTTGTGGTAGATGCTGACTGGATTGCACATTGCATTTCTGCAGTGAAGTGTTCTCCACTGGGATGTACGAGGATGCTCGAGAAGATCTGGCATTTCCAGGTAGTTATGGACCCTCTGAGAAAATTGTTGCATTTACTGGTGTCACATTTTGGAATCACAGTAATAATAACTTCTGCTATTGTTAGTGTTATGTAATAAACCTAATGTTATTTTTTCAGGTACTTTTAACCTAAAAAACTGATATCCTTGCATTCATTAGATGTATTACTCTTTACATGCACCATTCAATTGTGTGTGCGCAGTGTGCATGTTGTTGGAGCAGTTGTACTGATATAGCGCTGTGTATTTGAGTACTAGCTAACTCAAAAAAGTTAAAGGAAATAAATATTATTTGTATCCTTGAGATTCCTTGATGCTTCCCATGAAATATTAAGCTACCAATCAGGTGACAGGTAAGCAGTATTTTTACCGCATCGAGGTATGATCTCTGTGAGGCCTCTTTCATGGTAATCGTGTGCACAATACAGCTGCTCCTAGTTTTATATGTTTAATACAGCTGTGGAAATTATTTATGTTTCTCATACAAAGAGAAACTTTTTTTTTTCTTGTTTTGCTACTGGCAGTTTGGTTACCCATGACTACTGTTGCTTAAAAACCACTGCATTTTTAATTTTGGAAACCAGAGCAACACCGGTGTACGGTTTCACCAAATGAATGTAGCATGCAGTTCATGTGTAGTTGTTGTACTTGAGTTAACCATTTGTATTTTTTGCATATTTACAAATAAAAATACCAAATTTAGTGTACATTTGGAGGTAATGGATTTGCATTTGGGGGAAAGTTGTCTAGAGAAGCTTGTTCCATGTTCAGCGAAAAATGGAAGCCAAAAGTATTGCTCTTGCCTGATATCTGAGACTCATTCTTTTGCTGCAGTTTAATTTTCATATTAAGTTACTGCCTTTGGTTTAAATCAAATGCTAATTGAAACATATTTCTAAATGCGCAGGAGTCTAGCCCTGAATGGCGGGTATTGAATACCCCTGAGGTGAATTTGCCATTAACTCCTACCTGTTTTTCCACCCTGTGTGCGTTCTCATTTAGAGCACTTTGAAACAGTCCTACCTCTGGTTTTTATCCCCCATATGCAGCATTTTGCATCTATTTGCAGTGAATTTTAATTTGCTCGGTTACTATTCAGTGGGTTTACATCCTCCTGAATTGTTTTAGTGTGTCTGACTGCGTGTTTCACCCTTATCGCTGACAAATTTAAATTGAAATCCTCTTTTTTTCCCCAGTCTTCTAGGTAAATTTTAAATGTCATAGAATCTTTATTAATAGTAGAAAAATGTACATTTTTTCTTTAGGTGCCAAAAATTCAATTATATTCTTTTATTTTCTTGTTGCTAAAAGTGGTAGCCTCCAGTCAGCATCTGGAGTAGTGACTGAACAGGCTGTTTTATTAAAGCTTCAGTCCATTTTGCAGATGGTTTTATTTAATGTCTCCAATACTTCTCCCCAGGTACCAAACACTCTGGATGTCTCAAATGGGCTTCAGTGTAGGGAATTCTGTGCAGTTCTTGTGCATTTCAATGACAGGTGTTCTCCTCTCAAGTGGTTGACAATGTGAGCGCATAAACAGTTCAGAGCCAGGAACACCAGCATCTGACTGGATTAATCCAACTGCCGTTGTCTCCTTATCATCTGCTATTGGTCATGGGAAGAAGAATGTTGCCAGATTTAGTAAAATGGAAATTTCTGGAAATGCCTTCCAGATTGCATTGCAGTCAAATACAATTTTTCAGTTTCTATTTGGTCCACAGAATGGCAGATTTGAACAGTGGGACAGAAATAGAAGAAATATACGAGACACTGGGGAAGGAAACAAACATTTTATATGCGGTGATCATTTCTTTCATACGTACAAATGCAAGCGTGAAGTAAGACGTAGTTTCTTACCATAAGGGGTCTGCTTCAGCTCGGTGTGTTTTGCCTGTTGTCATTTACGGTATGCTCAAGTCTGTTACCGCTTCAGCTGCCATTTCCTCTGTTTGACTCCAAATGTTGTTAGACTGCAATGTTATGATAATGAGAAAGCTTCATTGCACAGCACGTAGATATAATCCTTTTTGATTTGCATCCCAAGACACTACGTGCCATTCGATTCCCTGTAATAGCAAGGAGATATTTGGTTTTGATTGATGTGAATGACAGACATGCGCAGCTTGGTTTATCCCAAGTTAGCCAAAATTGACCCATAAAGTAAATCTAAAAAATTATCCAGGGAACTTATACTTTTTAGATGGGGGATGCGGTGGGGCAGCTGCCTCACAGCTCCTTGCCTAATGTGGGGTTCAATTCCAACTTTAGGTGTGTGTGCAGTTTGCGTTTTTTCCTCTGTGTTTGCACCCCTCTAAGGAAAAAATATGGCGGAAAAAGGAAAAGGCAAACCACTTCTGTCCCTCCTTGCCTTGAAAACCGCGCTAGTGGTCGCCTAGGAATTGTTAATGACTCGAAGGCACTTTACAATACGTTTCAAACATAACCAGAAAATATTTTAAGCTTTTTAGGAATAATGATTACATTATGTTTTGGGTTTCTAGTTCTGGTTCTGGGCAGTTTGTGCATCTGAATAAGAAATGTTTGTGGGTCTGTGACTAATATGGCAAGGTACATTTTGTGTGACTTAAATGGATTAATCACTCCAACAAATAAAAAAAAAATCACTCCAACTCAGCAATAAGATATTTCTAATAATTTGCAGGTGAAAGCAGTGACATCAAATATCTTGGGCTGTGTATGTAGGGGACCGTAACACCTATTTATTGTGGTGACTAGTCAGATGTCACTCCTTTCACCTGCAAATTATTAGGAATATCTTATTGCTGAGTTAGCTGTGCCATCAAAACAAAGCTGAGAAAAAGAACGATATAAATACCCGCAGTGACGGGTTATACTGTATAGTACTGGGGTACATCAATGCAGATACAAATTTAGGTAATTTCTGTATGAGAGTTGTGGCTTTCCTAAAGGTTAAAGAAATTCTTTTATTCCAATATTAATATTTGTCAACATACATATTATTCATGTCAGAATTCAATAGACACTTTTGATGACTCAGTTTGTATATAGTTTAGGCTGTATGTGCCCTGCTTGTAGCATCTTAAACATGCGTCATGGCAACAAGTGTTGAATACAGGCAACAGAGCTTGGGGATGGGCATCACTGTGGAAGTTTGGTACTGCTATTGTTTCTGGATTTCTACTTCAAAGGAAGGCTTCATGTATAGTTGCCATTTTATTTGCATCAGCACAAATTATGTCTTTAATCCTGCTTATGACAAATTCACAGAGGACGGAGGTTTATAGGTGTTGTGCTTTTCTGTAGATAACATGTAATTCCAGTCTACATACCGCTGAATATTCAGTGCACAGAAATGCGTAGACATTTATATTTGTTTTTCATTTTATTGCTTTCACTTGCAAAATATAGAAATATCTATTTTCCGAGTCAATTGTGTTGTGACAAGAAAGTTGAAAAAGGTACGAGATAAGAAACAATATCTGGTTTGCATTAAAACTGACCAGTTTCTCAAAACCCTCTTACGGCAGTTTGGCTGTCAAGAGTAAGAAACGTAATTTGGGTGAATGGAGGAACATAAATAAATAAACAATCGAATGTTTTCAGATCCACCTGGCTTTGCTTTTCATGATAAAAGGGGCCGTTAAATTACAAGGTGTGTCAAAGCAAGACAAAGTCTTACTACAGGAAGCAGCCATGCATTAAAATTAAGATTAAGAATACAGCTCAGAAGAAAGGCAGCCTCAGCTCAGTGAAGTTATGACACAGTTTACTGTAAAGAGTGAAAAAACTTTATTAAGTACGGCTCCTTTGGTTGACACGGTCAGTCGCAAGCATATTAATCTTGCTTGCTCTTTTACTGCATGTACTGGGAGCTGGAAACAAGTTTTATTGCTCCTGGGATGTCATCAAGAGGGGGAAAAAAGCAGACTTCCCTTTCATTTTTTTTGTCTCTGTTCCTTGAGTCTCTTTTGTCTTAATACTAAGGCTTCAGTTCTATGGGGAATAGGTACGTTTGATCTGTAGTTCCACCTGCAGTTTTATCTTCTTCTGGCTGGTAGTGCTGAGAGACTGTTGAAGCCCCAGGATTCTCACCCACAGCTGCAAACAGTTAACAAAAACATCCTTTCTTCTTTTAAGGAGGCATTAGAGGTGCAGCTTGAAGACAAAATGTGAGAAACTGCAGCCATATATGCATGACCTTGAAAATGACCTTGGCTGGAAACTTAATGCTCTGTGGAATAGTGAAGCTCTATGTCTGGTGAAGGAGTACGACTTGCCCTTGGGCACTGATAGGCACTGAGGTTGTCTACTTTTGCATGTTGAGATGATATAAAACATTTTTCTAGTTTTCCATTCGACAAGACCACAATCAAACTGAGCATTTTAGTGAAATTAGATAAACATTGTCGCATGATTGGTGATGTGCTTCACACAAAGTGAGCTCCAAAAATGCATGGTTTGCCCAGGTTGGTGTGGAAGAACTTGAATGGCCCGCACAGAACCCTGCCTGAGCACTTTTCGGATGAACTGGAATGCCGACTGCAAGCCAAGCCTTCTCGCTCGACCTCACTGATGCTCTTGTGGCCGAATGGGTGCAAATTCCCACGGCCGCACTCAAAATGCCTTCCCAGAAGGGTGGGGGCTGTTATAGAAGCAAAGGGAGGGACAACTCCATGTCAATGCCCATGGGTTTGGACTGGCATACTCAACAGGCATATAGTTTTGGCCATATAGAATATATTCACATTAGACAAAAGTTAATAAGTTATATTTTCATTATAGGGCATTAATAATGTTGACAATTTTGGTATAACTACTACTTTAACAATCCCAGTGCTTCTTATATTTGTATAGTCATTATTGATATTGTGGCTGTTCCTTTTAATGATGATTAAATCCTGAGTAAGGTCAGGGTATCTATCAATACAAGAGTCCCAAAGGATGACATCTGAATCAATCCTGTCTGATGTTAGTGTTTATGCACTGGGTACATCTAAAACAAAATGTAATTGATTCTGTCATGTTTGAATCAAACCATTAGTCCTTAATCTGCTTAACTCATGAAACACAGGATGTATCATGTTTATTCAAGACTATATAGCTGTGACCAATATGTATACCTTACTGCTATAATAAAAAATTTAAGGTGCAATTTCAGTGGATAAAAAAAAAAAAAATCCAGCACATTGATTCTCACCATTTGAACAATAAAAGTAATTTGTAATTTAAAATCTTATTTACAGTTTATTACAGTGGAATGTGTTTTCTGGAACAAACACCATAAACAAAAATTCAAAGTTTATGTAGTAAATTGTATTTGTCAGGACTTACTCAGTTTAAAAAAAGGTGCTTTAAAAAAAGTGTCAGCTAAATGAATGTAAAATCTAAATGTGTTAAAAAGGACAGTCTAACAGCAAAGAGGCTAAAATGCAATATAAAGCATTGCAATAAAAAGATCCAGCCACATGGTTTTACAGCCTTATTTTTATACCCAGTTTGAGCAGTTGGAAAAATGATTCATGAAAGCTTTTTCAGGCTCTGTAAATTTAGTTTTAGTGCATTATCAACTCTTATACATTTGAGAACAGAAAAAAAGTCCAAGCATATGCTAAGAAGCCATATTAAATAGATTGAGACAACAGGTTTGAGAGGAAAACACTGCATGTGCACACCCAGTTTAAATAATCTTTGTCTTCTGCTGGATGAAATGTCTCAAAGATCTCAGTGCCTGTCTGCCAGGACCCCACAGCCACATTTCCCACACTAACAGCTATAACTGGGGTGGCCTTTTGCTAAAGAAGGAACTGCTAGCTGGTGGTCAATTAAAACCGAGAAAGACTCATTTAAAAAAAAATTAAAAAAAAAAAAGACTAGGAAGTTGGCATTATGCTTGTAAAGATATTCGTTTAGCTGAATTTGAATATTTTCCATCCATCCAAGCGTTGTTAACTGCTTAATCCTGAGCTAAGTTTTGACACTCTGAGCCCATCCTGCAAAACAAAGGGCACTCTGCCGAGAAGAGTTTTTATTAAAATAATCAGTTCTTTGTTTACATTATCATTTGATACTTCTCCAAAATATCATATAATATGCGGTGCACATACATGTAAAGTGATGAGTTTCATTTTTCAGTTTCATACAGTAGCTACTAGATCTTTTTTTTTTAATCCTTAGTTATGAAGGTGTGTGTGTGTGTGGGGGGGGTTGTTTTGGCTTTTCTCATTTTTCATATGGAGAAGAAAAATGATAAGGGTTGTAAGTCCACTTGCTACAACCACAGAACTGGTCGATTTCAGATCAGGAAGCATCTCAAACTTTCTGGAAGCCTGAGTGTTCCTTATAAGTCTTGAAGCTACTGGTTGGGCTGCATTTTCTTTCCCTCTTCCAGCTGAAGCTAGGTTGTCCATACCAGACTGACAGTTCTATTCATTCTGCCCTTTGGCACCAACCAAAAATGTTAAATTCAGATGACCTCCTGACTCTTGATTGCTTGCTTGCTGACATTTCAAGGATCTCAGCTTCCATGGTTCATGACCATACTGTCTGGTATTTTGCTTTGGCTTCTGTTCAGCAGTTATGACATCAGCACCCATGGTAGAATTCTTCTTTCTTGCATAGCTCTTGGTTTCTTCTGGATTTCATCATTCCTGTTGCAGTCCAGTTTACCTCCATTTACTGTTCTTATGGTCCCATAGTGACAGTATCATATAATGTATTACTTTCATCAGGTATGCATGACCACAATTGTTTAGCTGCTGCTTATTTTGGTATTTCTACTGAACAAGACGTCTTTAAAAACTGTTCATTGATAAGAAGGTGTGAAAATTTTAGAAGGAATCAGAGCAGGGGAACTGAAGGCAGAGTAACATTTCATTGCTTTAAAGGTTAGAGCTAGGAAGATACTTCATAGTAGTAAGGTGAGATATTAACACTGAACCTTACTGTAAGAGTTTGTGAACAATTTTACCCCAGGCAGCAGCTTTATATATATTTTCCGAAGATGCTTTCATACTGTAAGCCTTCAAAAAAAGATGAGTATAGAGAGGTTCTTGACAAAGGTGAATAATGTGGAAGTCTTTCCACAGCTGTGGAACGATTGATGTGCAGAACCTGCACCTCTCTTAGTCCTACTCTTTGGGTTAAGGAGATTTCACTCCCTTGATGTCATGTTCTGGCACATGGAAGCTGTTGTGAAATATCCAAGCATTCCGGTACTGACAAGGCTTAGAAATCTGCTTCTAGATCCTCTTGGCTATCCCAATACCATTGCATTGAATATTTTTGCTCTGCTTAGTGGAATTTTTTTTGTTCATTTACTGAAAATGGTTGCCATCGCTTTTCTTTGGCTGTGTGAGGAAACCGGAACACCAGGCAAAAGCAGGAAGACCATGCAAACTCCACACAGACTGAGCTGGATTCAAACTGACTTCCAAACTACCCAGGTACTGTGAGGTAGCAGCACTACATGCTGTGCCTCTCTGCAGTCTCTTGTGGTTAAGCACAAATACAAAATAAATGGCAAACATCTGTTTCATACTTGGGCTTATTTATTTTGCAACACCATTTCATAGAGAACACCAGCTGTCATAACACTAGCACATTCAATAAATTTCCATGCTTTATTTACTTCCGAGGCTGAAAATTTGAGCAACTTTACATATTTCTGACTATATTCATTATCAACAAACACAACAAAGCAGAGTTGAGGTGGTTAGCAACCTGTTGTCTGTGTGTGTCTGTAGTCCAGAGGAATCACTTCTATCTTCCACCAGTGACAGAGCCTTGAGGGGAAAAAAACGGACACAACTATTTGTAATGCAGTTAAATTTTTAAGACATAGGTTGTTGTGATCCCAGCTGCCATGCTCATAGAAGAACACCAGAGGGTTCCCTCTGATCAGTACTGACAACAACTTTGCGCACCTTTAACCAGTCCAGTAATCTTGGCAAACTTAAAATAACAATCTGGTAACGTTCCTTGGCAAACGCTTATTTGCTGCTTGTGCCTGAAGCTCTTGGAACTAAGCCTTGTACCTCAATTTGTCTCTCCTGTCTTGGTGGATTACCTTTCCTTCCTGTGAGTGTTTTTTTTTTTTTTTTCTCCAGCTGGTACCTTTCACTGTTTCTGGGATCGATACCGCTCCCTCTTTTTTTGATCATCTCTTCACACTGTAAATAAACCCCTGCACCTGGACTCACCTTAATCTTGTCTCAGTGTCATTATAATACTCTGCCATTAAAAAAAAAAATCAATAAGAGTTGCCATTAGTTGAGAGATGGCAAAGCCTCTGGAAGTTGGTACAGATGGGGGTTTATGTCATCCCGTGACAGAACTGAAAAAGAAGAATGTAGTTTCTTTTGTCACCAGTTTGGAGAAAATCTGGCATACATTGCAGTGCAGAAACTAGAGTGTAGACATCTCCTGCAGCTCAAGTTGCACAGCAGGGTTTAAGATGTGGAGTTTTTATTACAATCAGCAATATTTTATCAATGTCCTCTGTGGTTTCAGCACAAAACAGGAGAGGGTTGATGACCTCCCTGTTGATGGGCACAGCGACCAAATGAGTAAGGGCAGTTTGGAATCAATAGGGGATGAACACCACATCTCTGGAGCAACTGACATCCCGTCTCTGTGAGGCTTTCAAGAGGAAAGAGACCTATTCTTCGACATTGGTCAGAAGCAGAACAGCACTGCAGAGTATGGTCATGAATTCAGCACCTTGAGCCCTGAGTATGTGCCCCACTACCACCACCTTCTGCAGTGGACTTGCCAATTCAGTTTTTTATTTATTTATTTGTTTTTTTTGATAGAGCCACTGGGTATGGTTTTTATTTTTTTCAAGAAGATTGATGCATGTTTACATTTTATTAATTTTATGGCACAATTTTGTTTTAGTGTCTGCATGACAATTTTATTTATTGCACTGGTTTTAATTTAAATAGTTTTTAATTACAGACGGGTGATAAATGGTGAGATCATATTGTTGCATTAGACAGTTTATAATATCAGACACTTCAGTGTCATTCTCATACATTAAAAAATTATTCTGCTCTAAGTTTGGGATAAGAGATGGTTGTAAGATGTGGGCAGTTTTTGAGGACAAATAGGAAGCAACCAGAAGATAACAAAGAATTAATGAAAGGGGAGAAAAAAAGAAATAAGTTGCAGGGAAATGTCCTGTATCTTTTAAAGAGTGATTTGCGTCAAAATTTGATTTTGCCTTTTATTGGCTCCTAAAAGTAACAGGAAATAAAATGGCTATTTTCTGTAATACGAGAGGGGGAGGGAGGGAGCAGGGAGTAAACTGATAGTCTAGCTTGGAAACTTCTGTTGGCTTCTGCATTGTTGCCACATGGCATGACCATACAGTTGAAACTCTGTAGCAATTTCCATCTGCAAATAAATACTCTGAATTATGTAATTTCCTTTTTAAGTAGCGTGATAATAGATATGCACCTCTGCTTGCTGGGAACTTTTTGTAAAAATTTGGACGTAGCTATAAAAAGCTAAAAATGCTGAAATCTGGATGGGAAATTCGCGTGACGCAAAGCGACTTGCACTACCTCCTCAAGACTGATTTCTGAGCATTTAACTGCCAAGTAGAGGCAGAAACACAGGCAATTTTTCTCTACAATGGAAACATTTCAGAAAATAGATTGGACAAGAAAATGCAAAAAATTGTAGTTTTACTATTCCTAATAGAAAATACAAATGTACAGTATTTGCACTGCCTTGCAAAAGTATTCAAACCCTTTTAAAGTTATCAACATGGCCTGGATTTCAAATTATATTTGCACAAATCTTTCAAATCAGTCTTTTATTGTGACTTTATGCTCTAACGCTAAATTGTCAAAGCCTTGCATATTAATATTTAGCACAATGACATTTTGGTGCAGTAACAGATTTAGGTCTTTTCTTGTATGTTGCAGCTTTCCACAACATTTGGGAGTTATTTTTTTCCATTTAGCAAGTCTGGAGCAGGTTGTTCAGCTTGGTTGGACCACAGTTTTGAAATAGTGCCACAGATTGTCAGTGAGATTAAAGTCCGGACTTTGGCTGGGCCACAGATGTATAGGTCTTTACATTTTAAAATGTGCTTTTTAGGAGCAGCGAGGCAGCATTTTCATTTAAAATAAATGTGATATTGTGTAACTGGAAATGTATTTTAGTGCTTATGTAATATGTATGTTGTTTAGAGCAATATAGGTTTTTTTAATACTTTGGTCATATATAATGTGTGCTAGAGTAGAAAGGCCAAGCATGTAGAAGAACATCTTTGGCTTCAGGGTTTGAACAGAAATATCTGCAAAGTTAAAGCAAGAAATACTCTTTCCCATTGTGTTGCAGTCTGTATTACATATTTTAAACCACTGTGTCTAAGCTGTAGCAAACTATTATGAGAAATAAAAATTGTTATATACCATTGAAACAAAAAATATTAATTTAATAACAATAACTGTTTTCAGAATGTCATCAGTGTTTAACAGTGAACTTGTAATAAAAAAAAATGAGGGCTAACTGCAAGAGAAGGGGAAAATAAATGAAGAGCTGGGCCGATAATCTTTTCCTAATTGTGACTTTCTGGAACGTATTCTGCTTGGATGTAGCTTTAGAGGAGGTTTTTGAACCATAAAAAAAGCTTAGCACTAAAATTCATTTTGTTTGGCTCACTGACATTTCATCTGCCTTAATTCCCCTCGATAACAGCAGAGGCTAAGCCTCCTCCCTGCATGGCACACAGAAGGAAAGATAAATGGTCCAAAAGTAAACATGTCACTCAGCTCATGTGTGACAATTAAACATAACTGGTGACATGTGCCACTTTAGGGAAGCAACTGTGTGCTCTTAAATCAATGCTTTCTTCCACCCACAAGCTGTTGGATTCACGACACAGATTTGTATAATATGCTTACTTAGCAAAGCCCAAAAAAAACGTAAAGCTCCCCGAGCGGTAATGTCAAAAATGAACAATTGTATTAATTATCAATGAATCGGAAGAGTCACAGGAAGCGTTCGTGAGAATCAAATATATATGAAGTCTAATAATCACAAAATCTATACTGTGAGGGTTTTTTTTTTTTTTTTTTTATGGAGCCACTTCATTGACAATTGTAGAAATCTGCCTGGCTATGGGGTCTGGGTTGTCTTGCTTTAAAATCTGTTCATTAAATTGTTCAGTGGAAAAAGAATGAGACACAAACACTGTATTGATTTGTAATTGTACTTTTAAAGATAAAGTACATTTTTTTTTTAAATTAAATGAGCAGTGTGGTAGTAAAGGACACATACTTAGAACCTGAAGGTCACAGGCACATTAATAATATTAGCAACAATGATGATAAAAATATGATGATGATATTTTGTTTGTACCTACCTTGACGCTTTTCAGCAAAATTTAATCTACAACTGTTCAGTGCACCCAATAACTTTGAATGGCCCTAAGGACAAAGCTGATTTTTTTTTTTTTTTTTTTTCCCCCCTTCTTCCCCTTTGTGTTTCTGGCACAAAGCTGCTTGTTTTCTGGCAACAACCTGCAAAAATGGAACAAACAAAGTATAATTTAGCCTCTAAGAGCAACCATTTGTCATTTTCAGCATTTTGTTTTGCTTTGTTGCCCACCGCAGTTCTTCAGTGCTCATAATAAGGCCTGCAATTTTTGTGTGTGTGTGTGTGTGTGTGTGTGTGTGTGTGTGTGTGTGTGTGTGTGTTAGCATTTTGTATGATTGCACATTTCCTATGAATCACTGCTGCTTGTTTGCAGGACACATTCATGATGAAGGGAAATTGCGGCTGCAAGAAAAGAGCTGTAAAAGATAATGTAAAAGTGCACCTCAAGTGTACAATAGGTGCGCTCCACTTTCTTTGGCGTAATGTGTTTTCTCTCAATCAATTGCACAGCCAGAGCACACATTTAACTGTGGTTTGGCTGGAGAAGAAAGTAAAAATACACAAGCAGCCTTATGGTGATTTGTCTTCCTCTGACACCAGATAGAAGGGGAAGCTCCCTGCAGTAGCCATCTGGATGCTGAGGCCTCTGGGACTGTCCTTTGGTGGAATGGCCTGGCTCTGCATTCTAGGTAGATGTCAGGATGCTGCTGATGACTCATCCATCTCTGAGACTCTGTGCGCTCCTGGAACAGCCTGGAAGCCACAGATCCTGCCTGCGAGGAGATTAGACAGCTGTCATGCTTAATGTCCACGCAGCACCAATAAAAATACACTGAAGGCCAAGCAATATGTCTGCCAATCCGTGTGACCAATTAGAACTGAGGTGAGGTCATATTTTTATGTCTCCATGAATGCTTATTTATTTATTTATTTATTTTAAACCATTGCTGGGTTCGGTTAATTTTCAGATAAAATACAAGATATAACGTGACATTTAGGAAAGTTTGCTTAATAAATGCTCAACTTGTGCTAGACTTTCCCTTTTGAGAATCATCTCATATCTCAGCTGTACCTTTAGTCATTTGGTACGTACTGTTGTTTGGTACATTTGTTATTGTTATTGTTTGCTGTTGGTTGCTATATTAAATGAGAGGTTTCAGAATATTTATTCATAAGAACAAAGTCCAGATCAGTTCTTCCCCCATTCTGTTTATTTTTGGATATAATGAATATTTTGATATTGAATATTACCCAGTAATGTGTAAAACCGCACTTTATTTTTGGCCTTATTTGCAGCTTACAGTCCCTATTCATGATATTTTGAGCTTCTTCCAGCCCTTGGATTTCATGTGATGGACTTCTGTGTTTCTCCTTTGCATAACTGGCAGAGAGATTTTTAGCTTTCAGTCATGCAGTGCAGTTATGGAGCTTGGATGCTCAGTATAACTATTTGCATATATGAATACATAATTGGTTTCCTACAGCCTGCAACAAAGGATAACTTTCAGCTTTCTTATTTAATTACGTCTTGTGTCACATGGCTACACTTCAAATGACAGTTTATTCAAACAGTGAGTATCAGGATATTATTTTAAGAAGTAATCCATTTAAAACTCGGACTTTTTCAGTTAAATTTATTTAGATAGCTAGAATTGGCCTGACTGAGAATTTTCCGTTGCGTCGCGTGTTTACGACTGACGCAGCGACAGATCTGCTCTTTCTTCATGCAGCTCACGTGCTTACTTTTGTGCACCTGCAGCAACACATCTGGTGGTGTTAAACCAAAACGATGAGTTACGCTTTAAACGGGATTTAAACAAATTAAAGAAATTGTGCTTTTTCAAAAATGGAAAAAGGAAACAGAAAAAGCTTTTATTCATCCTGGGTGTAGAACCCCATATCCAGCTAATGTCAGAAATGGGCTTTTGCCCGATCGAATGCAGCTTTAATTTTAATACTCAGTGGCATATAGTATATACATTTTCCCAGTGAGGTACCTTCAAAATTTTCACAGCTTTTGATTGACCCACAACAATCTTGTTTTCTCCTTCTCAAATAACGTATTTGGTCTTTGAATACTTGGTGTCTGCTGGTTATAGACCACACTAGGTCCTTCACTACATTATTGTTACCTTGCTTCCTTTGCCAGTAACAATCCAGCAAAAGGCAGGTTATTAATGGAAAGAACGTGCCCCCACCAGGAGCTCATCCTTCTCATGCAGGTGTGCACAGGACTCACTTCAATGGCCTCCATTACATTCATGCGCAAACACACGCTATGTGTGGATAAATACATTAAAGGAGCACATTGATCACAGTGCCGGTCGACGGAGAATCACAAATCCCAGGGCTTGCGAGTTGCAGATAATTAAAATGTCTTCAGGTTGGGGAAATACATTCTGAATACTTTGACCTTGGAAATAATCAATGTTTTCAAACCCAACAGAAGATTAAACCAAATAAATGGCAAAAGATTCAGAATGCTTTGGGCTTAAAGGTCAAATGTTTAATCTATATTTACAAGTGGAAAGATGTGGGAAAAACTTTTTCTTTTTTCAGGATTCAAGAATCTCTAGATTAACTGTATTTGTTGGTACTAAGGAGAAAGACAAGACCAAGCGGAGGGGAAACCCTAACAGAGCTGAAGATGGGATGCAGGAAATGGCTGCACTCTTTCTTCTGTCTGTGCTACACTTGCAAGCCACCGGATTTAAACATCAAATTGATTTGTGACCTTTTGCTCGTGTCAGTACTCCACCACACCTTTGGTTTTATCACCATGTTGTATGCCAGCCCTCTCTCCTGTCTATTAAGCATCTGAACAGTATCATGAAGGTGCGAGGGTTAGGCACTGACAGTTAAAAGCAGATAACATCATTTAATGTCATGTACTGTACCTCCTAGAGGAATAGTTTATATGAGTTTGGTAGATATGCGGAGTGGTACATGACCCGAAATTTCTAAAAACAAACTATATTTGGTAATTTTTTACAAAACCCCTTGTGATTTATTTATTTAGAAATCCTAGGCTCAAATTATATCAGATAAGGGTTGTGGTCAGAGAACTGAATGTCACTGAAAAACACATTAAATAATTATACTGTAATTCAGAAATGTTATTTGAAAGTACAGTCAGTTTTTGGAACTGCTCACTTAACATCTTGAGGTCCCACATAGTTAAGGTGAAGCAGACTGGACCTGAAGCGTGCTGAATCAAGTTCTGCTTGACTGCTTCTCTGTGTATTGCTTTAAATGAAAGCTTCAGACTTGACTCAACAACCCAAACTCAGGGCTTGAATAGACCCAGGCTGCGAAAATAGTAAGTGGAAAAACCTAGGGGCAGAAATGGCCTTAGATGAACCATGTGACACCACAGAATGAGTATTTTCTTCACTGTGGGGAGCTTAGGTGACGACCTTGTTGAACGGTCTCCTCCTCATGACGGGTACAAATGCTGATATTGACAGTTTTCTTTTCCCCTTTTTGGTGACTGCGTCCCATCTGTGAGTCATCTCCTGTACCTGCTGGGTTCCCATGCTTTTGCACAGAATTTGTTTCTTTGGGGAAACTGGGGGTGTTCACCCAGGTGGTGACCTGGCGCAACAAAAGAATTCATCCCAAAAGCAAGCAGCAGTCCTTGTCATGGCCACTCTGTTACCTGAGAGCAGCAGTTAATGTGCAGGAGGGAGGCTTTAAATCAGCAAGAAGCCTTTGCTGGGTGCCTGTGGAGCTGACAGCTGTCCCAGCAAAAGAAGAGGTGCTGATGTGGAGAAAGGAGGCTGAGTTGGCAGGAAAGAAGCAAGGGAGAGCACATGAACACCACTATGGGGATCAAAGTCTGCCAAAGGCTTAAAAAAAAGAAAAAAAAAAAGCAGAACATTTAACAGAGTACCAACATAAATATAATGCATTATATAAATATAAAAAAATACAATCCAAAAAATATAATTTTTTTCCCTTGTTTAAGGGAAACCAGTACTAGATGTGGCCACTTGGGCATAACAAAGACTCTAGCAGAACAGCATGGGGGAGTAAAGAAGGAGAGAGAAGGTTGTGGCTGTTTGTAGGCCTTTCAGTTGTCGTTTTAAGCTTGAAAAACTTTTTTTTTTTCTCCCCTTGTCATTTAAAACTTTTTGTTTCTCAGTCCCTTCTCACATGCATGGATATTAAATTTTAAGAACATGTACACCATTTATATTCTCTATCTTGTTTATTTCACTGTGATATGTAGCCTAATATTTTAATTTCAAACATTATGCAATTATTCAGTTATCTTGAGTTATCTTAGGTTGAGGTTCAAAGAGAATGTTGTGAAAAATTAACATTTTAATGAAAATGGGGGGTAGGACTTCAACGGCACAATTCTGCATGAGTCAGCAGTACAGGGCATCAAAGCTTGCCATGAACAATGTGCTTACAAAACCAGTGGTTTTTATTGCCATTTTGTTCTGTCACCAAGAAACTTTTATGACTCACCTGTTTAAAACTGTTGACATTTTCTGTTCTGCAGTTCCACTTTAGCAATGTTGATCATTTCTTTATAACTGCATTTAATTTTTTTTTTTTTTAAATTTATTCACAACTACTAAGATTAACTATTTCAATGAAATTTCTTGGAGTTTACACTGTATGGCAAGAAGTATGTGAACACCTGAGCATCATACCCATATGTGCTTGTTGAACCTCCCATTCCAAACCCATGGACATTAATATAGAGTTGTTTCCCCCTTTGCTACTGTAACAGCCTCTACTGTTTTGGGAAGGCTTTCCGCCAGATTTTGAGCTGCGGCTGTGGGAATTTGTGTCCATTTGGCCAGAAGAGCATCAGTGAGGTTGGACAGAAAGGCTTGGCTCAGAGTCGGCATTCCAGTTCATCCTAAAGTTGTTCAGTGCACTTGAGCTCAGGGCTCTGTGCAAGCAACTCAAATTCTGGACAAACCATCTATTTATGGAGCTCAGTTTGTGCACATGGGGCACAGTCATACTGGAGCAGAAAAGGAGCTTCCCCAAACTGTGGTCATAAAACTGGAACCACATAATTGTCTAGAATGTGTTCATATGTTGTACGGGTGCAGCTGGAATAACTCAACTCAGTCATTAGAAAGGGGGGGGGGGTCCACATATTTCTGACAGTACAATGTATTTATTATAAAAAGCAAGCCCATTCATTTTAATCACTTTCTGTCTTGTTCCATAGCGTATGGAATATAGAATTTATTATGTTTACTGATTTTCTAATCATTTTGGCAGCATTACAATATACTGGTGAGCGATATCTGTCATTATATAGATGCCGTATGGGCACGTGTAACACCCAGACCAGAGGTTAGCGACTGGGCATAGGTTTGATCCCCAGTCAGTCTGTGTGGCATTTGCATGTTTGTACCACATTTGTCTTTGTTTCCTGCAAACAGTAGTTTCTTCCCATCAAATAGTGACTCCACATTGCCTGTAGTGTATAAATGTAGTAAGTGTATTACATTGTGTGTGCAGAGGACAGTGTGAGCTAAATACCGGTTAATAAAGGGTGTCTATAAAATGTGTGTGTAAATTAACAGGTTTATCCACTTCTAAAATGATTTATACATTTAGAGTGAGGTGAAAGTCACGATTGAACACCTGTGCGCAGTGCAACGGGTGAGGAGTGTTGTTGGTCGGGTTTCATTCTGACATTCTCGGTGGTTTATGAAAATTTTCTAAACCAGCTTGGGCAGGCAGGACCCTTTCTGCTTAACCCATGTTTGAAACTTTGTTAGCTCGGACGCTAGCTAATGCTTAGTTACTGTTTCAGGAGAAAAGAAGCCCAAACTGCACAATTTTCAGACGTATCACCCACTTCCTTCAGAAGGAAAATTAGCCTTTCGTGGTAACCATAGCACACAAGTTGGTCTTTGTAGTGATTCATCTGCAGCACTACTGACCAAGAATAACGCGCGCGTTGGGGAATGTGAAGAAGTAAGCAGTTTCGATCTTTTTTTTAATTTTTTTTATTTTTTAAATCACTCTTGGACTTGATTTGTATACAGCTTTCTTGACGTTCGTAAAATAAGTTCTGATTTCCAGGCATGCAGAAACTTCGTTTCACACGCACATGTGCTGCAGCGCGGACTGCATGCCCATTTCTACGTATGTATATCCAGCAGTACCGCGTATCTCATTGAAGGCACCAACACGCTGGATCTAATTGTGTCCTGGAGCTACTGTGTCTCTCTGGAGATCTAATTACAGCCTCTGCAAGCTGTTCAGCCACACCAACCTTCTCCGCTTTCTTCACGATCCGGCTTTTGTTAAGGTACAGGAGAATATTGACCCCGAGAGTTTTTATCATTCGCCAGTGGAGTAAAACCTGCGATTTCTTAAAATACAAGCATTAATATTTAAACTACAAAGATTATGTTGCTAATTTACACTTAAACTTTACCTTCCCATAAAGCATCTGTGAATTTCATGTTCATAAATGACTACAGAGGACATAACACCTCTTCTGCACAGCATAAACAGTAAGATTAATGGAATTAGGATTTATCATACCATCCCATAAATGTGTGGAAGAAAAACTCTTCCAATACATGTAGGTGGTATTTGCAGAGCTACTTTTCACCCTTAACTCTGTTTAATGTTAATGTTTTTAAGGTAAATGGAATTTCTCATTTGGTCTCCTTAGAGCGGACCACATCTGAAATGTCTTTTCACTCGAATGCTGCTGTGGTGTAAACACCTCTTCTCCATGCCCACCTTGGGGGTTACATAACAGCCTGCACTCTATTGTTTGTTTTATAGCATAAATACAACATTCAGCGGACCAACATATGTATGTTAGTCATACTGATACTAGCTCTTGTTTCTCAGGCCTTCTAAAAATGATGCCTTCTCAAAAAAAAAAAAAGTGCAACAAATAATGTAATATTTCAGAAACTATACTACTAATGGGCAATTCTTGTTGCCCAGGGACACATTCCATGGTAGCTCTCTTTTTTGTAAACTCATAACTGTTGGAATAAAACAATTACTTGCATAGTAAACCACCTGGTTTATTGCTAACTGCAGGACTCCGAGGCTGCTGCCCCCAAAGGCTATAACTGCTCATCCCACACAATTTGCTGTTTTTAGATCCTGAGTTTTGACCCCCATCTTAAAGAAACCAGACAAACAGTTTGAACAACACATAGCATTTGATTTGTTTTCATGTTTCATGTATTGCAGTTAACTTGGCAATGACAAGCACCTTTTTGATCGCAAGAATTCATTTCCAGCTCCCTGGCCAGCATCAGCATCTTATTTGTCCCTAATTCATTTAATCTAGCAAAAAGACAATTCCTCACCAAAGGTTGAGCTGAGAAGATTAATGCTCATGCAGTGGTTGAATTTTCTTAATGAGTTTAAATGTGGTGCCCTTGCTCAGAGTTAGGAATAGAAGTTCCAGCTCGGTTGCTGCATATTTTTATCTTCTAGTCTTTTGGCTGTTAGACTATTTCATGGTGTGTGCTTGCCTTGCTCTCCCTCTCAGAATTCTGATGGCATGACATTTTTGTGATTATGTTAAAGCAGCAATTGTATAAAATAAAAAAAATATATATGTTTTTTTAAACCTGGCAGAAATTATCTTTATCTTGTGCAACGCTTGTGTAGTGTGTGAATGAAATTTGCGAAATCGAGAAATCTTATATAGAGCTCCATCTTGCCTCAAGCTTAAATCACCCGGTGTCATCTGAGTTCAGGTAACTATGATATGACAAGCGTAAAAGAAAACGTAGAATGAACAGAGACGATGCATCTCTTATATAAGCGATAAGAAGCAAATGGCCGTGACATAAGGGGAAGCCTTGCAATTTCTGCTGGAAGCAAAATTAAACGTTGCCTGTGGACAGCACAGCTGAACGTAATGTCAGCGCTCACAGGAGAAATGCCTTCCCAGGGATTTGACTCGTTCAAAGATGAGATATCTTAAAAAAGAGTGGTGTGAAAATTGAAATCTTTACACGTTGTTGTTGTAATATTTGACTTGGGCTTTGTTATGGTAGACCATGCAGAGCAACACACTCCACTGGTTATTAACCCAGCCGTATAAGGGGTCACTTACAGATTATTTCTAACCCACATCCATCATTATTATGCGGGAATCCACCCACCAAGCTTTTCACATTCAGTCATCCACTGTTATCCAACCTTCAAATAGCCAGTTTTTTGTTATAACAGTGCTTGGTTTTTGATATTGCAAATCCAGCATCCAAATGGTTTTTTCGCTCCTTTGAAAACATTTTGAAAGTTGCACCATGTCAGCAAGCAGCTGCACTGTAGCTGGCGCGCTGTGGGCTCTCAGCTGCCTCACGTTAATCTCCTGTCTTTGCTTAGCTTTGAAGTTTCCATGCAGCGCTTTCATTTATTGCAAATACAAATGCTTGCATTTTCAAACTGGGCACCGTCGCGTGTCTTTACCACATGCTGCGGTTACCTGCCTATTTGCAAGTTTCCTCCCCCTATGCTTTGTCTCACTTTTTGTGCTTGTATACTAATGTCCCAGCAGTGGCAGAAGGCCGTACCGATTTCCAAGAATCTGAATGACCAAGGAGAAGGAAGACAAGTCTGTGAAGGAGCTGACTTTTAAAGCTAGCTCAAGGTGCTTTGACAAATTTAAATTTCGAGCCTGATTTTTAAACTCGAAGATAACAGGAGAGTCGCCAACAGTTTCCTGACTCTTCACTCTGTACAGTATAGTAATAGTTCATTGCAGTAAATTGTCTTGTTTTTTCATTTTAAATTGTTGTCTGTGTCACACCACTGTTCTTGGGTGAAGGTAGTGCTGACCGTGATAGAAAGTGTAGGGTCGTCACACTCTTGGATGGCAGTCACAGGCGCAAGTACATAGTACAGGTACCAACTTTAATGGTCCAGTGCAACTGTGCTGTAATTTATAATATTTATAATTTCACTTACAAGGGCAGCCAGAACTGACTTCCCTCTATTTCCTGAGCCTTTTTATGTGAAAGTCCCACCCCATAGGTGATACCAATATTATACCTTGTCATAGCCATGTTTACAAACAAAGAAGCAATCAGAGTCAAATAGCAAAGGATGGCAGTAATGGTTATTTGGCTTCCTTCTTTTATTTAGCGTACTGTCAAAGAAATCAAACATTTATAATGTTTCCTAGAAAATATATATATATATGTATATATTTGTATCCGTTACTCGAGCGCAGCCAAGGATACCACTGGCATTAGCGGCTGCACCCGATGAGGCTTGGTGCACCTTAACTCTTTAAATGGCCCATCTGAGGATGGGAATTTGTTGAACTGCAGAGCTGTGCTTGTGACGGTGTGGATCCCGTCGAAGGTGTCTTTATGTGTTTTGTTATGGGTTCTTGCACTGTTTTGTTAAAGTCTCACATACCTACCTGCCCCCTGAACCTGGCACGCCTGACATTCAGGAGCACTTTTGTATAAAATATACAGTGACCGAGCTTCAAACACAGAGAGAAAAACAAATATCTGAGTATCGTAGGCAAGGTTGAGGCAAAATGGTAAAAGTATGCTTAACTCTTACCTTTGTAAGAGCACAAAGCGTTGGATGTTCGTTCTCAAGACCATTGTCCTGTGAGTGGGTTTTGACGATGGTCTTCGAGTTAGTCGAGTTTATTTATTTAGTACATTTTACCATCAAGATGCTTCAGCCTGAAAGCTGAACACCCCAAAAACTGTGAAGTCCGCCTGCCTGGTGCATATCAAAAAAAGAGCAGTGACATCTGGGAAAAATGACTGTAGACTGCTAAAGAAACAATATGACACAGTGTGGTAAGAGGAACGCAAATGTTTATGACCTCTTCATTTAGAAGAATTCTTTAAATTTCAGTAGGTAGTTTGATTGCTTTATGTTAACAAAACTATTAGAAGTTTCTGTATTTTTTGTAAATGGTGGTCTCGCGCACACACTCTTGCTCTCTCTCTCATATTCGGTTATTTTTCTAATCCATACAGAACATGAACATTGCATTTTCAAAACAGTGACTAGGCAGACAATTATTAACTTTGCTTTTCAGCGATTGAAATGATGATTAAAAAAATAATGTGACAGATAAAAAGATGCCACTGTTTGCGCTATTGTTTATTATCCATCTTTTCTCTGTGACTCAATTCCCCGGCTTTTGAAATAAACAGAAAAGATGTAATAATGTAATATTCCTTTGCAAATAATGATTTATGAACTAGATGTCCATGTTCTGGGGTGGAAAAAAAAAGTGAATCTGTCTGAAGCGAATGTGTCTGAATTTCGATGGGAAATATTGATGGCTGTTTGCTTCTTAGTTCAACTGATGTTAACAATTTCGTTCTGCAACAGCTCCAGCATCAGGTTGGTCACTTGGTCAGATGCACATTAACTGACAGGTTTTTCACCAAAAGAATCAGTGAATGGCCTGCTTTACAGCATCATTACCCCAGGCAACAAGGAGCTGATGAGGTGAATGGGATGAGGAGATGAGGTTTGTCTTTTGGGGATTAAAGATACAGATAACACTTAGCTTGTTTCGATTTTGCATTGCAGGAATCGCTGCAGCCCCTTTTTTGGCCATAACAGTGAATTTTTTGTCAGCCAGAATAGATCAACTTGACTCCTCTTCCAGTGCAACTAAAGCACAGGTTCATAATATTTTCTCTGTATATGGAATTTACTGATGATGTGTGTATATATGAATGAATGAGTGAGTCTGATGGCTTTGCAATGGACTCCAGGGTGTACCCTGCTTCATGGCTTCTGCTTCCTGGATAGCTTCCTGACTACTGCAGCCCTAGACTGGACAAGTGGTTGTTAATAATGAACAGATTATTACATTTATTATAAGAGATATGCTTTTAGCGAATATTATTACAAGCCATTATTGACCACTGCATTTTTAATAACCGGTATTAAAAATATTGTGACTTTTTCTGATCTTATCGCTGTTAGTTATTTTGCTTTTATAATCGACTATGCCACGTTTTTACATGTAAGTTTTTTTTTTTTAAATGTATTTTTCCCTTTTTTTGACTCAGTGAAAGTATTTGTACATGCTTGTGGAGATTGACACTCACAGGTCCAGCAAAGCATAATAATGAAGAAAGGCACACAATGAATCCTTGTTTGTACATTAGACATTGAGCTAAACAAACATTTCATGCTAGGGTGATATTTATACCTGAAACCTCTTGATAAACTTTATAAAAGAACTTGGTATGAGGAACTAAATGAGGACCCATTTATTAATAGGCCAAATTGTGTGAACTCTTACTCCTTAATACAAGTATTTTTAATTTTTTTTTTTTTTCCCCCCACAAACGTATTGAACCATATTCACCATCACTTTCAGAAGGTGTGTCAGATATGTAAGACCTGTAGAGTGTATTGCGGTAATCTGTTTTGTTTAGAAATGGACGTTCAGAAATTCAAATAATATAGATGTTTATTCTGAACACTGAGCCCATAGCCCCATGGGAGATGTGTTTATTATTTGTCTTATTTTTCCGACTAAGTAGCTCCAAGTCTGTGCCCCGAGAGGCAGTAAACACTGCAAATATTGTCTTTTTATGGTCCTCAGTTTCTTGGTATCCAGGTTTCTTCCCCCATAAAGAGCCATTTTATGTGTGCTACAGTGCTTCAGGAGGAACACCTCCTCCATTGCCCTAATGTCTTGGGTGCTTTATCCAGTTTCGTATCATCCACTTCTGCCCAGAGCACCTCTGCACCACCAGCCGAAGACCAAAATTGGCGTCTTTTGACATTTCCACTTCTAGGCACCGTCCAGTGTCCCTGCTGATGATTGGCCCATTCTACACACAGGAAAAAAATCCTTTTTAAAATGCAGAACAGTTGCGTGGTATTAATTGTATTACTTCAACATTTTGTCTTTGGGTTTAGTTTTAAGGTGACAGATTGAAAAATAAATAAATAAAGCTATAGAAATATAATACTGAATAGTTTACAAAGAAAATAAAATCTTTCTACTGTAGATATTAGTGTGCATTCCAGTTCATAATAAAAAAAAACAAAAAACACTTTTTTCTCACCTGTGTGAAATCCCAAAGCCTTTGAGATATTCGAGAGACAGCATCACACTTCTTCAAGCTTGGAGTGCGTCCTCTGCCATCATCTATGAGACATTTTGTATCCGGCAAGAAGGTTGTTGAACCTAGGGGTCCTAACTGCAGGAGACCTTCTGTTGAGTAACGGGCGAGCTGAAATGCCAAAAGCAGCCTTGTCAGCATTATATTTAGACAATAATAGATTTTCCTCAGATTTCCTGCCAATATGACGTTTCCCCTGTTTCTGCCAAAGATCTAATATTTAAAAATCCTTAAATGTTTTTAAAGATTCATTTCATGCATTAAACAGATGCACATCGCATTTATATAGCATAATGATAGTCTGTGTTTCCAAAGGCCACAACATATAATGCATGACAGACAAATTTTCATGCGTTACCATTTGAGTGTTTTTTCAGTTTCTAGCAGAGGTTGTGGTGGTTTATATAAAATTGAATATAATTATATATCTTAATGACTTTCTAGAATATTCATTCTATATGGTGTAGGGCTGATGATGTAATATGAAGATTATCCACTGGCAGAAAATCCCTGTCATGGAAACACATTTTTCTCACACAAAATTTTCGAATATTGAGCCTCGCAGTCCCAGGTTCTTTGTCGTGTAATAAAATAGCCTTATTCAATGAGGTGAGGTGATAGGAAAAACTGTTTCAATTATTCAAAAGGAAAATAGACCCTGAAGTGCACGGTGCCAGTAAGAGGACAGAAGGACAGCTTGCGGGGACACCCGACGTGCAGCAGTGCTGCGCATTACCAGATTCCCGGAGCCCTGTTCAATAGTGTCATCGGACACACCAAACATGCGAATGCATCCCAGGCAAAGGCGGGGGTCATGCTGAAGAGGTTAAACAATGTGACGAATGGCTCGAGAGCCAACCCTCGGTGACCGATGACGACTTTCGATAGCCTGCCGTAAACCAGCGGTGAGCGAAGCAAATTGAGTGACTGATCGTCCGATGGCAGATAGGGTTCGGAGGCGAGCTCACGTTTCCAAGCGCTGTGGGCAGAATGAATGACCGGGCTGTGACCTCTGCAGTACAGCAGAAGACCATGGAAAATCCCACAGTATAATGGTTTCATGTGGATTTTTTTATGTTTACTGGTGTCATTGCTACTGTAGGTGCTGTTTTTATTTTTCCCATTGACAAAATCCCAGGGCTTTCTCCTATAATTCTTAAGCTGATTTGTCAATAGTGCAGACAGACAGAAAGCTCCCTAATCCGTTGTTTAAAGATACAAATTGCCGCAGCTTTAAGCAAACCAAACAAAGACATCAACAACATTAACTTGTTTCCGCAGATGGAGTGGAAAATTTCATTGTGTGTCATACTTTTAATTTCAGGTTGCTGGAATTGCTCAATGGATTGACTAATGCGCAAAAGATGTTAAGTTGCCTACAGTATGCACTTAGTAATTCAGCAGAAATGTTGTGAGCTGCGGGCTTAAGCGGTTTGTGGCATGTGGAGAGGCAGAACTCCCAGTTCTTCAGTTCACTCACAGTTCATTAGGTTTATTCCAGTCCAAAATTACACACACACACACACACACACACACACACACACACACACACACACACACACCATTGTACACAACCCTCACCTGGACACCATGCCAACCCTAATACATATGTCTATTTACAGTCTACAAACACATAGTGGCATCCTTATTTAAGCCCTCACTGACCGCAGGAACAGGGCTTTTTCGCTTGAAGTAAGAGACTGAAGACACAGAGCTTTGAAACCATGGGATGCTACGGACGTGTCTCCTCTTATCTGATAAACCAGCGCAGTTGTCACATAGTTCTATTATTTTTCATAACATATTCACCTCGATCTAAAAATGGCCTGGAAAGAATCTAAGTTCTGTTTCTCTCCTTCACCTTGTGATTTTACTGCATTTCCCTGGCTATGTGGCCCACTAGGCAGGCAGCTTTACTACTGAGGAACAGCACAACAATGCATCACTCTCAGATTATGAGCCTCAGCAGAGCCAGATTGCTTCTGGGACAGATGAGATGCATTGAGAGAAATCCACACTCTGCATCCATGACAAGAAGGGGGATTGCTGTGCGATTGCTGCTGTGGAAAAATGTACATTCCCACTCCTCAGCACAGCTAGTACACACAGACAGCAATGGTATTTCTACTGTGCAGGTACACTACAGATAATCCTCCCATTCCTCGGAGAATGAGATTCCAGGCCCTGGGAGATGTTTTCTGCATGATCACAAGTCATGGTCGGCATTTTATGACTCCATTAGGAGTGGAGGAAAGGACTGATCTGCACTACAATGAAGAAAAGATTCCTCAGTTTTGTCAATCAAATTCACACCCTCGGACGCAGTAAGTTAACATCCAGCCGTGTGGCGCACTTCTAATTTAATGATAAAATGGTACAAATTTAATTTCCATTCACTTGTATCCCTGGGGAAGGATGTGGCAAAGCCCAGAATGACCCAGCAGTGCAAATATTTAATGGAGTATTCTAGTCATTTGCTTTGCTTTGAGAATTGAGTTTTACTCTAGTGTGTAGTTATACTCATTTAACAAGAATGAATAAATTATTGTTAAGGAAAAGCCTAAAAATGTACCGATACATTATTCTATATACTGTACATACTGTGTTCTGCATGCATTCCGTAAACATTCTGTACTCAAGGTATATTTAATGAGCCATATTAAAGCAAGAGCAGAAACGGTGTCTAGAGTGAGGCTCCTACTTGAGAAGACATGCCATGACATGGGTACAAGATGGCTTTGTCATCATCTTCAGCTCCTTGGTCCAAACAATAGCCGCTGGCCTTGCTGTTCCGTACCTTCACATACACAGAGAAAGAAAGAGAGAGAGAGAGGGAAGGGCTATATACAAAAAAAGATCATGGATTTTCTACACATAAATTATACATCAACTAGAAAAAACTAACTCCTGTACGTACTGTACATAAAACAACTTCACTGAAATGAAAGTGTACATATTAATAATTTTGCTTTCATAATTTAACGTGTGTATAATATGAACTGCATGTGAATGGATGCATTTGTGTACGCAAGCTGCAAAAAATGATTAGGAAGGTTTACCTAGGCCCTTATTTTAGTTATATATTAGTTGATAGTATCATTAAATTATACACCTCTGTGACTGTTTGCCATTTAGCTCAGCAGCAATAAGGGCCATAAACCAATTTCAGGAAACCATTCTACTGACACAGCAACGCAGCAGTGCTCTCTCCTCTGTGGTGTTTCTGACAGCAGATAGCTGCATATCCAGACTTAAATTGCTTTAAAAGACCTCTGCACAGCAACTTTCTCTTTAGGACATTAAAGAAAAATAACAGAATAGCACAGTTCAAATTTTAAATTTAAAACATTCCAGATTCTTGAGTGAATACGTGCTTTTCATTATTGACGGGAAAACAATAAATCATTCATTTTTGCTGCTACTTCAAATGCTGGTGCTCTGCCCTGAGTTGTACCAGACAAAAATATCAAGCAAAACAATCACGCAAGCATCGTAACTTAATAAATGTTTAATTAAAACCCATTATGAGGAAATTGACTCTTTAATCTGGTTGCCGAACTGTGCTACTATGGAAACAATTTACCCTTCTTTGCAAATGACTGTGACTCATTTTTCATGCGTTTTTCTTGAAGTAAACTTTCAAGTAAATGAGGCCATTGGAGGTCCCACATTTTGTCAAGAACTTGACCCAAATCTTTGATCTTATTGAGCATGGGAGCAATTTTTTGCTTCATTAGCATCTTAAGGAAAAAGGCTGCAACATAACATAATTGGTCCTTTGTAGAAACAAAATTTTAGGAGAGCTTTAGAGTTAGGCCAAATCCTTGGCCATGCTCGGTTAGCAGTTATTCCCAATGCATAACAATGCCCACTAACCTCTCCGCTGTATGCGCACTGTTTTCCGCAAGCTTGAACTTCCTGCCTGTGGTGCTGTTTTTCCATACTTCCTAGTGTTCTTACTCTAGGGTGGTTTGCTCATCCCTGTTTGGCTTCCTCTGGCACCAGTAAATGGCTCAACCACATCAGAATGCTCAGAAGGGCCAGGGTACCATTAGAACTTGGACTCCCCTTTGCCATAACTGAAAGTTTGGTGGACTGCCCACCATCCAGACAACCTATAACAAGTAGTTTGCCAGGAAGACCTTCATCACCAAAGACTCCATCTCACCCTCTCTACCATTTACTTTTAGACCACTGCTGTCTGGGAGATGCTATTGCAATGTGTGGGCCAAGGCCACCAGGCTTAAGAATAAATTTCAGAAAATGAAGAGACTGATCCATATTTTAACATATGCTCAGCATCCTTAGTCCTTAAACTCTTTTCAGTTCAGTCACTGTTTCAAGGTTCTGCAATGTGGGCTCATGCAGGTGCTTGTTATATAAATGGTACATTTGGTGGTGATCCAGCTTGTGAGTAGTGTGGGGGTGTGACAGAACGACATTTATTTGTTGATTTTTTTTTTTTTTGTTGAATTTTCACTTTTTATTTGTGTTTAATTTTTACTCTGGATAAACGTTAGATTAACAATTTGTCATGCAATACATTTAGTTACTGATATATAGCTATATACAATTTGCTTAAAAATGTATTTTATTCTAAATATATATTCATTAATTATTACTAGCGATATTATGGTGTTAATTTTATTAAAAGCAAAAGTTCAGCTGTTGAGTTAAGATGCCATGGGATTTCTGCATTAGTAATGAAATGAATACACACTTTTGTTGTTGCTACTGTGTACAGTGCTCAATTATTGAATCTGGCATGGCAATTTTCTTTGTTTTCTATGTAAATTATATAATCCACTATCACATTTTCTCATCTCAGATTTCACATTTCAGTTTAGTATGTACTGTCAAACGGCGAAGTTTGTGAGACTTTACAAAAGTAATGCAATGTCCTCAAAAAGGAACCTAAATGCAGGATACATGCTTGCCATGTGTACCTCGCCATAGGTGATGGTATTGTTGTAAACCCGCATCTCGGGGTACACATATTCCAGGTACCACTGGAAACTGTGACAGCGTAGTTTCTGTCGCAGGGCGATCCTTTCGGAAACATCCCCAAAGTCCACCCCTGGATTCTGCAGAAATGACAGCAAAATAAAACAAAGCAAACATCTAGGCATGCATGACAACAATGGTGAAGGGAAAAGTCTAGGAAAAATTTCACATGGATAATATTGGAAAACAAAGCTTTTGCTACTGGGGGTAAAACATGTGTTATAAAATAAATTGAGTATGCTGATTCCTAATCTTAACACAGAATTTGCCCAGCATGACCAGATCTTAAGTTAGACACACATGGATAATAATTACATTAGGCCTCATTTGGCAGTTTGCTATACATCCTGTTGCATGGCGCCACGATTACCACTAGTACCATCTGTAGACCTGCTAGCCCCTAGCCTCAGTATAGTCCTGGAGGCATGCCTGCAGCAGCATGCGAACACGTTTTGGCACGTCAGTCAGCTGATGGTAACTATACAGTATCAGTCAAGAGGGACTGAGGGCACACCTAGAATTTGCTAAGGTTTTGTCAGTGAATGTTTCTGTTTTAAACTTACAATGAACAGGGACAGCTGCATCAACCATCCCAACAATTTTTGTTACATTTGTGGCAAATGTACTCCGCTTGATCAGCACAAAAACCTGACAAAAAGAATGACAATTGCTTAAAGTCATTATTTTGGATTGGATTGGAGATCGGGATAAAAGTTGGGCACCTCATGTCCGCTGCACAGTGTGTTATTTTGAGCTTACGCAGTGGTTGAATAGCGCTTTGCCTATGGCGTGGCACGAACAAAAGTTGTACGATCCAGAATGTGAACAGGGTGAGCTGCACTTACTAAGCCAATCTGATTTAGATGATCTAGTGAGACATCTGTCACTGTCAAAAGAGAAATCTAAACTCTTAGCCTCCAGACAACAGGAATGGAATTTGCTTCAGAAAGGTACCAAAAATTCACACTTTTGTGATCGCCACAGAAAGTTGAAAGTATCTTAAGGAGAAGTTTGGAATAATGAAAACTGATGTTAAACAGAAAAGGGGAATTTTTATTGGACCCGAAATGCGCAAACTGATGTGTGATACCACATTCAGAGCTAAATTCAACCCGCTTTAACTTTTTGCTTGGGATGCATTTGTGCTACTAGTGCAAGAATTTCTTGGGAACCAGCCAGCTGAAAACCATTGTGAACTTGCAGACAACACGCTGACAGCATATCAGAAACTCGGCTGTCACTGAAAATGCATTTCTTACATTCGCATCTGGATTTTTTTCCACCAAACTTGGGTGATGTAAATGATGAACATGGAGAGAGATTCCATCAAGATATTTCTGTTATGGAAATAAGATTTCAAGGCCTCTTCAACTCCAACATAATGGGTCAGTACTGCTGGTTTCTACAACGGGCAACTACGACCACTCGCAAGCGCAAAAGTCAGTGCTTACAGCACTTTTGAACACCTATTACGTTGATCTTAGAGGTCAATCTTTCGAAACGTATTTTCATTTCAGTACATTTTCTTCTGTTTTGTTATGAATACATAAGCGTGTCCTAAAACAGTCGTGGGGCAGAAAATGGTTCTGCATTATGTGCAATTTAATTTTGCAGATGAATGCTTACTTAAGATAGAAAAAATCCAACTCGAGATTTGAGATCAACACACTTAATTTAGTCAAGGACACTTGGACTCTGCTCAGTAGCAGAATTTAATTTTTTTTTTTTTTTTCCCCTGTGGTTCAGTGTAAGCAATATACATGGGAACCATCAAATAAATTTCTATTTTAGTTTTTCACCAAAGATTTTTTTTTTTTTTCTAGGTAGGCAACAAGTAAACGGGCATCTAAAATCCTTGCTTGTCCCGGATCTAACAACCAAGTTAATTATAAAATTATGTTGTTGTTAAAATAACACAACTACAGCCCAACTTGTGAACAATATTTAATCAGTGAAAACCAACTGTAAGGCATAAATCAAACTAGCAAGGCAATTAATTTCTCATATTAAATATTAAAAATGAAATAATCGTTCAAACCAAGACAACTTTGTTACAGTATTTCAATATAATTTTTATACAGGGCATTAGTGCACCGAATATTGTGTTGTCATAACATAGTAATTAACTAAAGTGTATAATCTACATTTATATACATCTTTTCCAACTGAAATATGCTTAACTTGCATTTAGCTACACAAAAAGTTTTCTATTATGTTGTAATGTTTCTATTATGCGTTTCAAGTTCTGCCACTGTTGCTGCTGTTTATCGAGTCATGTGAAATGGCTTTTCTGTTGAAGTAAAAAAGCCTTTAATCATTCCAATACCATTTACTTTTTAAATTCTGTTTAAAAGAGAACTGTCTCTGATGGACAAGAAAATCCCACCGCGTTCATGGAGCCGTGTATCACACAGTAAAATTTTTACAAACAGCAGCTGCGTGCTACCAATTTGAAGGTTAAATAATCTCCGATCTGTCTTTAGGAGAAGGCAGGGTGAACGTCAACATACAAAGTTTAGGAACTTGCAGCAATTGGGTCGACTTACACTCATGGGGATGTTCCACGCCATGTAGACGTGAGACTTGTACTCGTCCATCCAGACCTCGGCGGCCCGCAGGGCATTGCGCTTGGCATAGTAGTCGATGTCATTGTTGTAGGGCTTCTTGGTGCGCTCAATGTGGGCCACCCTGGCACAGGGTAGGACCTCCATGCTCCCTCCGCATTGCCATACCTGGAAGAGGAAACTCCAGTGTTGATTCCTTCACATTCAGCAGCAGGCTATCATGAGGATTCTACCATTTGATATTAATGGTAGTTTTTAATGTCAAATAGTAAGGTGTAAATTGAATTCCAACTCCCAGAGAATTTGGGTGGTTTATCACTCATTATTTTCTTTACCTTGAAATACAAGCGTTTAATTCCAAGTGGTCCCCAAGTGCGTTGTTGGAAATCACCTACCGACTCTGCAATCTGAACCTCTAATCTGAACTGTGTAACTAATGTGGTGTGTAAGTAGAAGGCAGTTTCAGTTAATAAATGAGTCTGAATTTTTTTTCCCTTCCCAAGATTTTTTGGGCTCTATCATAATAATTCACTTATCCCCCACCTAAAGGAAAAAAAATCACAAAAAAAGCATATTTTATACAGTTAATTACTTTTCCTGCCAATTCTGTGACCTCCTCATTTGGTGAACTCCGGACCTCAAATACCATTAAAATTGTTGGACAATGTCTGTTATATCTATTAAAGTTTAATTTTACACTATTTCAACCGCATTACACATATTGAAAGGCGTGCCCTTGAATAGACGCACGAAGCTGCAGACTGATAGGAACAATTAGGATTGACTCATATTTCATAAAAAAGCTGTGAAAGCTACAGATAACTGCATTTCGTTGTAGTCGGTGTGTTTTCAGAAGGCACATGGCATTTTCTTCAGCTCTGTCTGCATTATGAATTGATAACAGTCAAACACCATATGGCCATGCTGAAGTTTATCATTGCACATACCAATACTGTATACGTTTTTCAACTGTGTTTCAAAGACATGTTTGTACTTTATATCATTGAGATTTGAGGTTTAAATATCTCCTCCCCATTAGACATTTATTTACATTACATTTCTAGAGATAAACCAGACTCCCAAATATATTTCATAGATCACCATACCTATGTTATTCCAGTTAAAAACCATATAGTCTTTTCAGTAAATCACCCATCTGTCGATTCCCTGAATTTGATCCAAAACAATGGCTTTTTTTTTTTTTACTGTATTTACTGTATTTAATGAAACAGATGGCTCTTTTTATGAAGGAATTTCACAAAGTAATTTGCATGAGAAATTGCTCACTTTTTAAAAAATCTGGACCGTGTCCAGTCAAGTTTTCAGTAGCTCTTTTGTAAAGCACTGCTTTGATTTAATTTTCAAAACATAATTCCAAGGTGTTACACTATGAAGAGGTACAACAGAAATGCAGTCGGTCTTCTTGCGTTTTTGACAATGCAGTCTGCTTTTTGGAGAAAAATATATAATGCAGAAAAATTGCATGATGAACCAAATTGTTGGAACAAATGCACTATTGTGCACTAAAACAAAAGCAATGTGCGATGAAAGGTGAGGTATGGCTAGCGGTCTGATACTGTTGTGGGTTATTTAGCTGACCTTGGTTTATACCTGCATTACACATCATTCATGATGGGTCATAACATTTTTTGTACAACTCCTCTTGTGACTGCTGACATTCCATTGCTTTCTTTTACTACCATACCAGAAAGAATTAGCCAGTAGGAATATAACCAGTTTTAAATCACGCAAAACTCTCAAGGGGACAGTTACAAGGTGTGCATTTTGCAAGACCATGATGCTTGTGTTTCTAGTACTGGGACACATAAGGTCCCTGAATCTCTCCAGCCGATACACAATATACAGTAGCTGACTGTCTGGATTCTGGATTCTTATCCTCAGCCAAACCCCTGCTTTCTGCAAGTGCATTGCTCAAGCTCACATTTATCTCACTGTCCCTTTAGGCAGACGTCATCTTCCGACAGCACATCCACAGTCATAATTTTTTGTGAAACCAAAAGAAGGCATTTCTGTGGGCAACCTCGTCTTCCTCACGCATGTGCTCAACTGGGCCTCCTTAAGCTTCAGAAAGTACACCTGTTTCTGCACGCTCCCTCATATCTGTGAAAGTGCAGCCCAGGACTTTACAAAATGACTAGGAGTTGCTACGCAACATTTATGTTCACGTTAAAGACAGACACAGAAGTTTGAAATGAATCCAAAATATCCTCACCCTTCTGTGTGTGTGTGTGTGGGGCTTTAATAATATAACTTGGTTTCTGCATTGATTCAATTTTGACTTTCTCGGACGTATAATTATAATATCATATAAATGAATGAGAAATAAGTGTACAAGGTACAGTCGATAACACTGGCTGCCTTTATTTGTGTAAATGTAATTACTTTAAATGCACTTCCAGTTCCCCAGTGAGCCACGATCTCCTCCCAAAACCTCCAGCTCCTTCAATCTTGATCAATGAAGGATTAATTTGTAATCAAACTCATTATCATTTCCTAACTTCCAGTGCACACTTAAATGCATGTGACACATGAATTCAGTCCAGCGTAGGAATTCACATGTGGCTGGCAGCCATTTATCTATTTTGTAATTCATTACCAATAGAGATGCTTTCCCGTAAATGCAAATGACCGAGCCCTGCATATATCGACAAGTTTATTGATGTTCGCATAACAAAGCACTGCATCGAGTGATGTGGACAGCATGTTGATGCTTTAAATGGAAATTAAGATATCTTTTTCAGGTGCGCAAATGAAAGTTTTATTTGCTGTTTGAATCCTTCTAACCAAAGTGGCGGGGAGCAGCATCCCAGCATGCCCAGATTTTACCTGCATACTTCACGCTCAGTGAGATAAAAAAGATTTGTGTCAAGTTCATAGTGAGGTACTTTGTCTAACAAACTCAGCACTAAATACTCCTTGGAGCACCAAGAGAATTATTTTGCTGTCTTATCACAACCTACTTCTATCAAACTCTGTGCACATAATGCATTCTTCATAACATATTCATAATAAATACAATGTGCTATTTGTAAGGATTAATGCTCTAAAGGGAGATGTGACACAAACTGCCTGCTTCATTCTTATACTATATCTTCTTATACTGGTTTCCATCTCTGTACACTACAAAGGCAATGCTGTCTAACTTTGATAACTGTACACACACAGCATGACAAGGGATGATGCATTATCTCTTTGGGATTGTCAAGTGGGCACCTCCCTTCACGGGCGTTTCGTTGAGTTAGGCCCATGGCCCCTCGGGAAGGTTCAGCAGCGATTCCTGGTATCCCAGAACTGCTCCCCTCAATACCTCCACACACCACCTACACTAGCCAGCATGGACCTACCTACCGTTCTTTACACCCTTTGTTTCGGTCCTCTGCCAACACTATTCCTTTTCCTCCATATCCACAGGCTGCCTTACTGCCTGCCTCAAGCTCTGTCCCCAGATTCCAAGTTCCCAAAACGGCACCGTTGTTGACCGGGCTATAAAGCCGTAACAATCTCTACCAGACACACCCTAGTGCTCCACCTCCACCTCTCTACTTCCATCATCAGCTTACTGTACCTAAACTTTTTCCTTTCAAATTCCTCTTCTTCTGAATCCTCCCATGGCATGGTCAGTTCAATAAAATGCATTATTCACTGGCTTACTAGCCATAACACAATATTATGTCTCAAGTTTCTATTGTTAAACAGTGCTACGTTAGTCATCAAATAATATTTATTGCCCAGGATAAATTATAGCTAGTATTTAACTGGTCAACCAAATCTTTTTTTTTATGCAAACTGCAACTGCAGATCTGAAGAACATCAGGGTTTTAGTTACTGAAGAAGAGCCCAGCATGGAATGTGAACCATCAGATTACAAGTGCATATCCTTGATCACTATGCTGCCTGCTGCCTGGTTAGCAAAGCCTGGAATAAATTAAACTTGAAGTTTTGAGGCACATCATATATGCAGTGACTTTTGGTGGCAATTAAATTAGTGTTGGGGCACAACCAGTTTTCCTCCAAAATCAACCTGGATTTTCCAAACCCCAGCTTCCCCTAGCTGGCCTGTCTTCAACCTACCTAAGCATTTTCCTCCTTTCCTTTTCCTTCTCTGATAAATTATGCCTCATTGTTGCTACCTCTGAAACACAGGGGGCCTGCTGGGTTCTCACCTACCTAGTCAAAACTTGCACAACTTGCATCCATACACCAAACTGGGCCTTCTCTATACTTTCCCAGTTTAACCATTGTCCCTGCTTGCCCTGCAATACCACCCTAATGCTTACTCCTGACAACGCACCTGATCTACAACACCTGCCTTATTCTGCTCTTTTCTGATTTTACTAGTAGCTGACGTGTACCTGAGATTTTTTTTTTCTGTATTAGTGTCTTTGATGTGATAAATTATGATGAAAAATATAGCTACCTGCTGCATAGGTACCGTAGTCGCTGTGCTTTCTGTAATAACTGACTACAAACCTCCAAGATAAAACGGTGAAAAGCATTTGAGGAAAAATATTATTCTCTCCTTGAATTCTTGAGAGAACTCGAGGTTATATAGTAAATCACCCTTATATGGTGATAAATCTGCTGTCTTTTCTAGGTTTTTTTTTTTTTTTGCACAAATTTACAGACATACAAACATGAACCAAATATCCAGCATGTTTCTTCCTAAACTAAACAAATAGCACCACCTCAACTTGAATGTGTAACCTTCACAACTGTATTTCTTAATCATTGCTACTTTCTTGTCAGATTGGCATTAATAATTGCAGAATGCCTGTAGGGAAGAGTCTGCAACAGATCATATTCCTGTTTGAATGTAATCCGTGGCTGGTCTGGACTGAAGTGTACAAGACTGCCACTGTCAATCTGAAGTGGAACTGCCATGATGTCTCAAAAATGTAGATTTATTGCCATATGATTACCGTTGTCATTTTGCAGTAAATCTGACTCTTAGCAGCCACTCGTGATGGTTTTCATGGTAAGGAGAGGTACAGAAGTGATTTACCATTTCTGTCTTTCAAGCATGCTTTAGGACTGTGATCATAGAGAGAATAGGCAAATGCCATACATCCTGAGCTGGATTCAAACTTATGCCTGAACACACAGCTCTGGTGGTGTAGCAACTCAGTATCATTGCGATCGATGGATCTTTATCACTGGTAGGAAACGTCAGACTGCTGTTCCTTAGCATTGAATGCATGAAGGTACAGAAGCGTTTGCTTCCCCGCTTAGCTACCCAGCTTGTGCCCTCATATTGACCTTCTTAGACAGCAAGCAATGCCCTGAAGGTCTCAACTAAATAGCACTATCACGCATGGCCCTTCCTTCTGGCACTCTCCTTCAGGGCTCTTCCATTCAGTTCTTAACAACATGGCCATTTGTTCATTTCATTTACTTTTGGCAATGCTCATCTTTTTACTTTTATTTACCCAGCACTTCTCTCCAATCCAACTTGTAATGTTAAAGTGCTTATTGCATTGAGTTACCAGCTTGTATAGCTGGGTATTTTTTAAATAATTGAAAGTTCTGAAGTAGGAGGGATTCGAACCTGGGTCTTTGGCTATGCTACGTTCTACTTGCGAATATCTTCTCATGTCAGCACTCTCTTGATGTCCCTGCAAATATATGTTGCTAGTGAAAAGTGGGATTGTACCTCACCAACCTGGGCCATATGTGTACAAAAAGATCTCTACAGAAAAGTGAAGGCGAAGGCGAAGCAATTGAATAGTCTTGCACATGCTGGGGAATTTCTGCAGAGGAGTTTTGTGGTTAAACATGTCATGTAAAAACATGTCGACTGGTACTATGCAGAAAGTTAACCAAATGCACTGTGTTTAAAAAAAAAAAAAAGGCACGGTGGTGTTTCTGGACAGGCAAATCTAATCCAGAACTAAGAGAATGAGAAAAGAAGTCTAATAATTGCAGTTCAGTGCCTTTCCTTAAAATGTATTATTAATCTCTGAAGAGAGACATTTAATCTGTGATTTATCTATAATTTATCATACATTCTGTTTCATTCATAGATATATTATGCTCTACGTTCAAAGCTGTTACTTGATGCATCTGCAGTTCTGTGAAGCCTTGCATGGCAATACATACCTTTGTATTTATTAGTGCCACAGTATTTCAGTCACTGAAGGAATATTTCAGAAAAAATGAATTTTCACTGCAAAGTTCTTTTAATATTTATATGTCAAGCTGTATTACGATGCTGGCTTTGTCGAAGATGACTTGCAATGTTGGGCTTATACAGCAACAAGCCACGGCAATCACAGCTTGGCTGCTCTTGTGTAGAACAGGGTATTACTGTACCAGTTCAGGGTACTTTGAACAAAAACATTACAGCTGAAGTGGGATTAATAGTGAGAACCCTCAGCTTATGTAGACCTGCATGCACAATGCCAACTCCTACCCACTGTTTCTTTATTTGTGCTGGCATAAATTCTTTGAAAAGGTGTTTGATTGAAGATATAAAAAAAATACCTTCCATTGTTAAAAATGCTTACAACCAAAAATTTAAATAATGATACGCAGCTTCTTGCTATATGCAAAAAAAAAAATACATATGGCAAACATTTAAATAATATATGAGTTTAGCAGTCCTGCACTCCTGGCAGAACTGCAGTTCTCCAGCATGAAGATGTGAGCTACAGCATTGTTCAATCAGCTGTTTTCCTCAATTTCTAGCAATTTTTCACCCAAATGCTGGCATTTTGCCACTGGATTGAGAATCAGAATTTTTAGAGTTTCTTTTTTTGTGCTAATATTGATCCCCTATGTTCACATACTTAGGGTTAGCAGAGCCAGTAGTTACCCTTTCAATATTAGATTTTTAAATTTGTTTTCCTGAGCATTATAATAGGTATCAACTTTCAGCCTTAAAATGAAAGGTTATGCGCTGATAAATCTGCAAGTTTTCATTCAAGTCTTTACAGTTTCCGTTTACATTTTCAGACACAAAACTGAACGATAAATGAACATTTTCTCTATTATTTTCATTGTCCAAATCTTGCCAATGCACATTTTCACTCTTGAGTTTCCATGTTTTTATTTACTCGGTGTCTCCATCATAATGCGTGTGCTTTAATGGAAAAACACAATAAGTCAGTTTTATCGGGCGCGCATTTCTAATCCTCAGTCAAACCCAATAACGTACCGGTCTCTTTCCATTTAATGTGACATTTGGCAAACCTTTTCTAATTGTCTCTGAGAGGCAATATTTAATTCCTTCAAGTGTAAACCAGTACGCTATCTAGGTTGTGTTGGAACACCTGCATACAGCGTATAGATGTTTGCATAAGAGCCTCTGCAGTCTTCATTCCCCTCACATCCCCTTCCTGAGATATAGTGTCTTTAATCGGGCTCTTGACTTAATGCAATCCTTCCTCCGCACCTTCTTGCATTGCAATGAAGACGTTCACCTTTTATATCGAAATTGCTTTTCTAATGGCTTCCGTGTCCTTGCTGAATGGTCACCTTTATCCCATCTGTTAGATCCAGCGCCTTAGCCCCTCCTCATTATTTTATTAACAACAGTTTGTGATCACTGACGCATTCTCAAATAAACCTTAATTACATTTTGCATCTCTATAAACCAGAAAAGTTGCACACATCAGTGGCCCAGCTCAGCTCGGAGGCTGAGCTCAATTAATTTTAGCACTCAGTATAATGACTTCTGGAAACGAAGAAAGTGAGAAAGGCATTATGGGTCCAAAGGGATGTACAATTAGTTCCTGAATATCTATTTATACTCAAACATGCCTGAAAACAGCTAGGCAAGGACTTGGAATTCGCAGTGCGCAAACTACTGACCCTCTGCCAAATCCGTCACCACCGGACCGCTAAATGCCACTAAAAGTCACTGCATATGTGACATGCCTCAAAACTTCTCAGTTTAACTTATTCCAGGCTTTGCTAACCAGGCAGCATAGTGATCACGGATATGCACTTGTAATCTGATGGTTCACATCCCATGCTGGGCTCTTCTTCAGTAACTAAAACCCTGATGCAACTCCAGATCTGCAGTTGCAGCTTGCATTAAAAAAAAAAAAAAAAGATTTGGTTGACCAGTTAAATACTGACTATAATTTATCCTGGGCAATAAATTTAATGCAATGGCTAATGTAGGGCTGTTACATTTGAATAAAACGATTGTCACGTCTGTACGTTTATAAACAGCAAAACATACCCCCTGGCAATGATTCTGCAGCACACTTTATATAACATATAGTTGCATTCCACTGTGCTATTTGCAGTTTCTTGACATTTCTAGACGTGTCGTGCCTATTATGCGTGGGTAATGCCTGTCCTTTTTTTCCAGGCTTAGCCTTTGTGTCCCCCCGCCCCATGTCAGCACCATTAATGTGAAAAATACCTCGGCAAGCCATAGAGTGAGTAACTCTCAGACCATTAAACAAAGAAATGGACTCAGCCTTTCTAAATAATTCACATGATTCCAAGGATAAATACTTCATCAATATCAAATTGTCTTCCTTATTCTAGCACTTATTCATGACCCACTGATGCACAGAAAGTGACCTTTTATGGAAACCATGAAGTCTGTTCCTAATTCAAGTGACGCCTTTGGTCTAAAATACAAGTGAAATGCGTGTGATGTTTCTAAGATATTTTAAAACACTCCTCAGGACTCCTTAAGTCAGCTGTGTCACATCTGACAGAAGGACATTTGGTTTGGCAATTTCTGGGGTAGTACTGGACAGAAATTCAGGGATCTTTATCCCCCCCGAGGGAGACTTGTACTGCTTAGATAGGGGAAAGCAGGTCTGCGGTCACTCTTTCGTATCGAGGCCCAGTACAGTGAAACCGCTGCAGGTTCCAACTACTGTTTTTGGGTGAAATCTCTTACTTATGCTGACTCACCCATCAAAGGTGGCAAAGGAAACTTAACTGTGAGCAAGCAACCACAAGGTTTGGTCTTCTTCTTGACTTGTTCTTTGTGTTTGATTTGTCTTGTATATTTGCCATCTGCCATGTTTACTGTTTAGTGCTGAAAGAAAAAATAACCTCGGATAACAGTTTGCTATGAATAGGCAATCTTCGTGAAACCTTTAGCGAGGTCAAAACCTTCCGCCGATCTGTAAACACCGCAATCTCAGAACCGAGTGAGCAAGTTGTCTTCTTACGCAGGAAAGGTTCAATGGAGGTTAATTGACCCTCATCCCACATTCATTCCTTCTGCTGATGTCTTTGAAACTTTGATTAGGGCAATGAACCCAAAACCATTAAACCTTTCAGCGCCAGGTTTGACAAAAGCCCACTCGTGAACCTGGCACCCGAAGGAGGCTTTCGCTGGTCCGCGCTGCGATCGCGCAGCATTCGTCGAATGCCGCTGAACAAAACACGTCGGAAAAATTATCTGCGTAAAAAGCGAAGAGCTGCCTGGGAGAGCACTGAGGAGCCGACGCCATTCACCTTCCACCGAAGGAAGAAATTTCAGAAAATAACGCACTTTGTTGGCGCTTCCTGCAGAACTTGCGTGCAGCAGAAATGAGGATGATATTTTCATTAATATGCAGCAGTGTTATATATACGTCTATATTCCTTTTTTAAGTAATTATATTTTATTATGTTTTCTTTTTTGTGTGAAGTAAATTATGAGCGTTTTGATGAATATACAATTATGTTATATATTAACTGGACATTGAGTTTATGAAATCTTAATAAAAAGGTACATTTTTAAATTATCCTCCACAAAATCATATTTTTTTCTTTTTCACGCACCTGAAGTGCAGGTACTAAAAGCCAGTTCTTCACCTTAACCTCAGCCGAGATGAGCTGTGCGCGTGGCTGTGCAGCAGCTGCAGCGTGGACGCTCATTTTTGGAATATAAGAGAATCGCAGGCTTCGGAGTGGAGTGAATATTACAATGTGGCCTTGGGGTTTTCCGCACTTTTGACTTGGCAGATTTAAGCGTCCTTCTGCTGACTCTCTGGGGTGTCTGCAAAATATTAAGCCTAATAAAAATTTCTAAAATCCGACTATGTAACTTCCTCAATTCCTCTAATCGTACCTTACGGAATTCATGGGACTGTGCTCACTTTTCGAGGTTTCTTTATTTTTTAATTGGCGGTAGGGGTTATGTTAGCAGGTATGGTATCAGCAGTCTTTTTCCTGCTCATAAAAATGTACAGATTGTCAAAATGACACATGCCCTCTTTTTCTAGATGCTTCTTTCAACCTAAAGGCTATAGATTGTAATAAAATCATATTCTTTTCCTTTGTCATTGTCTACACTAACAATTTAGCCCTTCATTTAGTCCTTTGTTGAGTTTATTGACAAATTTCTGACAGGGACCTTATTTCCTTATTTCATATAACTGCAGAGCCCTGCTCAGTCTGTGTTATGTAACTGTACCTGTACTCTACATTTTTATCCTTTTCTCACGTAACATTTTCTTGCACATATGAGATATTTTAACAACCTATTGCAGGTGCTCTATGTGTCACACTAAAATCTGAGTGGCTACATTTTACATACAGGAGCTACAAAAGCAGTTGCAAATGACTTAGAGCTTGTGCTGGTTGCTGTAAATATAAATATATATTTTATATAAATATCAATTTCTTTTTCACCCTCCTAACAGAGGTCTGGAAGTTTGAGGGTACAGTGCAGCATTTTTGCTGTCCTTAGGACTGTGCTTTTCTGGACTGAGATGGACGTTGTCTTTCCTGGGATCTGATGTAGCCTCTCAACCTTTTGAGGGGTCAAGACCCCAAGTTTTCCTGTTATCAGTGGGATTACCCTGGTTTTCACCTTCAGCTGGTCTTTCAATCCTTGGTATTTCTCCAGCTTCCCATACTCCTGTCCTGATGTTTCTGTCACTTGGAATCACCACATCTATCACCGCTGCTGTTTTGTCCCCCTCGTCCATTACCGCTGTGTGTGGCTGGTTGGCCGTTGCCTGTTTATCTGTCAAATTGTTGTAGAGGATCTTGGCTGCTGTTCACCACCACTCCCTGTGATACCTCCCATTTGCACGGGCATAACATATTCCTTGCAGATGTTCCTGTGTATGATCCGTGCCACTTGGTTGTGCCTCCTAGTATCTGCTCTTCCTTCCTGCATCTTGCAGATGCTACTGGGTGCTAGCTTGTCTTGGAGGCATCTTTGCACAGTCTGCACCTGGGGTCTTGTCTGTTATGGAACACCTTTGTTTTATATCGTTTAAATATTTTTTAAAGCTTACCCTCATGCCAAGTTCAATGTTCTCTCCTCCGTAAACCTCCATGCCAGGATCCAGAAGACCAATCTCCCCAAAGTATTCTCTGTCCGCCACGAAGGAGCAGCCAATCATTGCTGGTGTTCTAGATTGGGGTGAAAAAAGTAGCATCAGTACACACTGATAAAGAGATATTAGTGAATTATAACAATGAGCAATATTAAGCATTAATATGGTTGTCATGCTTGTAATCCCATGCAGGAGAGTTAGAAGCTACATGTTTGTGTGTGAAATGTCACATGTGGAACAAAACAGGGCCTTTATATAAGGAATGCACTTTAAAAACCTCTGATCAACATTGCAAGAGGAAAAGATTCAGTACATCACAGTAGCAAAACTTCTAATCCCGTTATGCAAGCCTACGTAGACCATTTTGGAAAAGGAGGATTTCTGTCCATCTGCAATAAGAGGAATCTGTTGAGGAACAACTCAGCATTATAGGAATGCTGAGATCAGGAACACCATTGTAGTAGCAACTGAGGAACAGCAATGTTCCAGTTTATATGGTGACTCCATAATACTCCAACATCTAACTTTGATAACCCTTTAACTTGGTGAAAACAGGATAGATCAATAGTAATGCCACCCCTGAACAAGTTCGAGTTGGATACTTTATCACATTAGCTTTTATTTCAATCGGACACCACAGGACTCTGCCACGTTCAATAAATTTGCTAATTTGTCAGATTTCTCACATATCTTAGGACCATTACTTACTGTGTGTATTGGAACCAAAGTGGGACCATTACTTACTGTACAGAGGGGGAATACCCTTCAAATATCTGTCATGGGACATGAAGCTTCTCTAAGATTAAGGATGATCCCCATATTCCCCAGATCTCAGGGTTGTTCAAACCTGGATAGTAAACAATTTCTGCAGGAAAAATGAAACTCCTTTCAATTCAATTGCTGCTCCTCAGAAATCAAAGCAACAAGGTGGACTATTTTCAGTAAATCTCCTCCTGTACTGGGTTTTCTATTAACTTCAGCATCTGTTAAAATGGACCACTCAAGATCTGTTTTACAGGAAGACCAGGAAGCAGGACTTAAATAAAGAAAGCAAGTTTGAAGGACATAACTCTGCTGAAGTGCATTGTCATAACATCTCAGCTGTTATCAGCTTGGCTGTGGCATTCCTATTGCAGCTCTGTAAATTAAAGTGGGAAAGCGAAACGCTTTGCCCAACTTGGGGATCTAATTCAACCTCCATCAGTCTTCTACAATAAGCAGCAAAATATTTTGGTCTGTTAGCTGCATAATTTTATATTTTAAACACAAATCTCTGCAGAAATTTCCTACTGTTCCTCCCTTCTCAGAATTTCCTGGAAAGTAAACTGTTGTCAGTCAAAGGAAACCTTTTTTTTTCTTTTTTTTTCTTAATGAAAATTATTTTGGTAACCATGTGGAAGCTGTTGGACCGTAGAACCAATTTAAAAAAAAAAAAAAAAATTGAGCACCATCCGGTGTCAGCCTGTTTGAACTTCATCAGACTAAGTATTTCTGCTGACGGAGCCCTATTTGATATTCCTAAACACAGCTCTGAGTGTTTTCCTACCTCTCATGAAAGCCAAAAAAAAACTTGCCTTTTCTTTAACTGTGAAAGCAAAAGCAATCTATCATAGATACAATGGTTTTCATGAAAGACAACTTGAAGATGGAGAGAGCTATATTCTATCATAAAGATAAAAGAGACGACTTTGATATAATCTCGAACCAATTCACTTTGTATCTCAAGCACGGGGAAACTGATAACTGCTAACTTTTTGAACTGTCTGCTTCCATTCTAAGGGGTGTTATCACAATTGTTTGCCTGTTTTTGCATAATTCTTCAAAAAGATTATAACACGATCACTTGTATGTATTCCCTGCTTAGTTGGGTTTCTTTTATTCTCCCCTCTTCTCAGGAATAAAATGTTGCATGTTGAAAGGCAGATATAACCCATCTACGCTATATTTCCCCTCATATCTCCCAAGTCCAATTGAAAATTGATCAGGTTAGCATATTTGTGTGGCTGTGAGCTTTCAGCTGCCCTCAAGAGTACCATGTGGGGAACCTATTTCATGAAGGCCCGAAACCATGACGAAAGTTCAGACAAAATTCCAACATACTACGTATCACAATGAGTTTGGTTCATCTTACTGTTGATCCTAATGTCACTTTGAAAGTGTTTTCATACATTTGGAATATTTCGGCTTCTTATCGCGTCGCTGCAGGCCACACAGAAGTTATCCAATTAGCTTTATCTGGGTGCCATGAAGAAAATCATGGTGTGACATCTGTGATTCTACTCAGAGTAAGAGCGCAGTCCTTTAAATGTGCAATGCATAACAGCAGATGAAACAATAGTCTCTGTCTATTATTAATATTGTATATCCGATGCAAAAGTAAGTCAAATATGTGGTGAATATTTTCAAATTTTTATGCTAGATAATTGTCTTTGTAAACACTCTGCAGAACATATACATAGTTATTGCAAGTAAGCAGTCTTTTAATCGCTAAAATGATTTTTAAAATAGTTATTTAATATTTTCTCTGCCTAAATTGAACCGATGACGTAGCTATGCTGTAGTTTCAGTCTTCTCATTAGCTTCTCAGCGGTACACATTAGGTGTGGGAGAAAGGCTATGGGTTCAGATCTGAGGACATGAATGGTTTTGTTGGGGGGGGTTGCAGTGCTAGCAGGCTGAGCATGCAGGGGAAAACCTTTCTTTCCCAATTGTATCTGGAGCCTGCTGGGGATTTGCAGGTGTTTTATAGCCAGCCAAGGGACATATACCCTCGAACATTTGCACCTGGAGGGTATTCTTACGTTTGCTGGAACAATATCTTTCCCATCATCCTGAAGAGCAAGAACTTTACTTCAGGTACTCCAAGCTTCTCACCTTTTCACAGAGAGTGAACCCACTAACTGTCAAGATACCTCATTTCAGCTGCCTGTACCTCCAGACTTATTCTTTTACTGATCACCCAAGCTTATGACCATAGGTGAGTGTGGGGATGTAGACTCTGTGAGACTAAGACTCAGCTAGCACTCCATCAATGGGCCTTTTAGTCTCCTGCTCCCTTCTTCCAGCACTTGTCCAAGACAAGATCCAAAAAACCCTCAATTGTTCTCCTGCCTGACTGTGCAGAGTTTTTCCTTCCATTCCATAACCATCTGCATTTCCTTTATGGCCTTGCTGGCCACCAAGTACAGCAGTCTGCAGGGGGTCAGTCCTCAAGAGTGCTCTTATTAGCCCCATAGCTCCTTCATAAGCACCTGAGTTGATATTTTTTCTGACATCTTGCTGACTGGTGACCAAAACATGACTGATTGTATACTATTGTTACCTGGTACACCACCAAGGTATCACAATTGGTGATATTTGCTCATATTCCCCTTGAGCTGGCCCTCTGTAGGGTAGCTGAGTGAGGCACAGGATCCTGCTAGGTTGCTTTCAAAATGTACTAAAGGCATTCTGTGCAAAATGACTGTAGCAGCTTGGATGTTTTTGCAACTATACGGAAGTATGGACACACTGCAGATAGACGCCCACTCTGGAGGAAAGAAACAGATTGTTGTTAAAGATCTGTTTTCTGTAATCGTCCCAGTGATGATGCCTAATAAATTTTGCACATTTTGTCCAGATGTAGGATGTTCCACAGAGGATGTTCTGTGGGATTACATGCGTGGTGCTTTGAGTTGCTAGGAGTCTGAGGTGGAGGCAGCTGGTCCTTCTGGCAAAGGAGGATTGGAAAGGCCCTGGCACTGGATTTGTTACTGACATGGCAATATTGTACTATGCTCCTCTTGCATACCATACTGAAAGACAGTTATGGGTGACAGCTGACTGTACAGTACTTTGTGATGCATATTGCAGCCAGAAGAAACTCGTGTTTAACTGAGAATAGCACAGGTTGTTTCAACCTCTGGTAAAAGTTTGGCGCATTGCAGCATTTGCTTAGTAGAGCTGTTGAGCTTGGCAGTTTGAGAAGCCTTCACTCTGATCCTGGGTTAAGATCATCCAGTAATCTGTCAAGCACTCCCACTGCTCTCCTGGCAAGTGTGCGAGAGCATTCATGTTAAGACCTAAAAATTATGCAAATGCATAGGCATTAGGGCTTCCAACATTGAAGAGTCTAAAAATGCTCATATTTAATTTTCACTTAGAATATGGTGTTGATAATAAGCAGAAAGTGAACACAGACACTTTTAGTCCTTAGATTTTTGGTAGCGAGTGTGTACAAATATCAGCTTCTCCCCATTTCTCAGAGTCAAAAATTAAACATATCATTTCAGCAAGTCTATGAAAATCCTAGTTCAAAATTTTGATAAAACCGTCTTTTGCTTCTTTTCTGATAGTAGTGTAGGCATTTAAAAATGAACTTCATGACCTGCTTCAGAAAGAGTGGACCCAAAGCAGCATCAGCCAGTCACTTAAGCCAGCTGGACATTCGGCAAAAGTTGCTGAGAGACTCTAGTTGTATTGCTCAAATTGTGCTGGGTTACTCCTGAATGGTGGCCCCTCATCGAAGAGCCCAGTCTTGCTTTGCAATGTGTCCAGATGGTTTAGACTTCACAAGTGCTGCCAAGCTCCATACAATGACTAGGTTGACTACAAGACGTTAAAGGTTTCAGATGATTCACTGTTAGCACTCTTAAGCTCGCCAAATAAAGAATTAGTTTCATGTTGTTAAATTACAGTAGTAAATTGCAAAAAGAGAGCAAATGAAAGCAAGGCTCAGGCCAAGTCAGTTTCATCCTGCTTGCTGAGCCTAGCTTTAGAGAAATGGAACTGAGAAATCTAAACCCTCTTCTGTGAGCCCAGTGTAATTGCTCTCCTTAAGCGCAAACAAAAACTTTACTGTGTTTTATTGAAGTTTGTGGCATTTCAGCTGTGCATCCTGGTGTTTACAGTATGTCCCCTAAAGTTCAAATCTGAAGTTTTCAGTTGTCTGTGGAATTTTAAATAATTTTAAACAATTCAGTGGATTAATAATTTGTTTGCAGAATTCTTGCAGAACAAACTGACTATGGCTGACGACCTAAACCACATTTTTTCTCAGTGACAAAGCACTTCCTTTAATTTTAATACATATCCCAACCTAAGGTACTTCAACTGAACTGTTCTTCCAAGAAACTTTCAGCTGTACATGGTTGAAGCTGTACTCCAAGTAGCTTTGGATAAATAGGAATATTTTGTTTGATGGGTTGAAATAAGTCAGAAGAAATGAATGCTCCTCAATCCTACCACTAGAAGCCATCTGAAAACATGAACAATGCATAGACCATGTTTCATGGTTATCTGTCACTTCAGACTCAGGCATCTGTCAGTGACTGTGAACATTTTCACATCACAGCAAAAATTTAAATCCACAGACAAAGCGGGATTAGAATCGGTGTCACCTGAACTAAGGTGACCATGCTAAGAACTGCAGGAGTGCATCATTGCCCACTAAACTATACCAAGTGTTAACACTTTTTATTTTTATCTGTAAAGCTCACTGTCTATTTGTTCATTTGCTCCTTTGTCTTTGCCTGTTTTTTTTTTTATCAAGCCACAAACTTTGAAATTTAAAATTCAGTCACTAAAAAGGCTTGGAACAGCAGAAGTAGTGACATCATATGCAGTGTTTAAGTAAAAATGCTGACAAACTATCTTGCCACACACACACACACAAATTGTAAAATTATAAAGTTTAGTGAAATGCAAAACCTACACTCGACCAAGCACACATAAGTGATGTTAAGATAATACAGTCTGGGAATATATATTCAGTTTTTCCCTGTCTACTTGACTACAACACGCATGTGCATCACTCCTTATGGCATTCATTCGTTTGACTGCACTAATGATAGTTTTGTATTAAATGCAACCACTTTAACTGTAAAATAGTTTGATGACATATAACATGTTATTACTTTTACTTTTTCCCTCTACACCTTTTTGACCTGGGTAACAGAGGGTAACTCAGATAGTATTTTCAAAATTTTAAATTGAAATGATTATTTGTATTAATCTGCCACTGAAAACAATGTATTTTAACCTGTAGAATGACTTCTTTATTATAACATTGTGCCAAGAAGGCGTATTTCTCTCTTAATACTCTTTATGATATAGAGTGGTTAGCCCTAAGCCTCCCCGTCAGTTCTGCTATTGGAGGAGAAAGAGAGCTTGCATTGTACCAGGAAGTAGTAATCTAAATAAGATTGAGTTGGATATGGGTGTGGGGATGGTGAAACTGCAGATCAGTGGGTTGTGCTCCAGGTTGCTGCAGGCCTCACCGAATGGGTGCCGTCTCATCTCCCTTGTCCAGCCACTCCTGTGGTGGGATGATGTACATGCACCAAAGTCCCCAGTTATAGCCGTGAGCTGCGTTGGCATACTGCTGGACTTCAAATGTGTTGTATTTGATGTTATCTATTGCAGGGAGGATGATTCGAGTATGATCCTCTTTTATTCTGGTCAGTATTGGTTCTGCCCTGTGTAAATAGGAGACAGTAAAGCAAGGAATATTAGTGGTCTAATGTGGTATAATACACATATTTTAAGGAAAACCAGTTTTTGATATAATATTAATAGCATCACTGCATCATATTATAATATTAATAGCATAATATTAATCATGTTTTACTAAAAGCATCACAAAATATACTGTATATACTTTCTATATCTCAACATCCAACAGTAGCAGTATGTTAAGAAGGGTGTAGAATAGCAATGAAAGTATTTGACAAAATATGTTGTTTTCTTTCTTATTTATCTTTACTCAGCCTCTGATATGCGGTATCTTTATCAAACACAAATACATTGGATGCTACAAGCAATTTATTTTTTATATTAAAAATATGAATCTATAAGCAAATTTTCTAGAATTTCCAGGTGCATTTCTGCTATGTAGAAATGGGTGATTAAAAATATTCATCAAAATTCAGTCAATTCAGAAGGTAACTGTTAAATTGCATAACATCTACAAATGACAGCAGCACAGCCTTTGGTAAGAGTGCTAACAGTTTTAAACTGTAGATCTGGTTTTATTACCAAGGGAGGAGTGGTTCTGGGCATTTAAAGAACTGCAGGTGGAGAAATGAGACTTGGTAAACCTTTGAATTTTTCTGTAAAGCCCCTCATCCAAAAAGAAATTGCTCATAATGGGCATGAACAAGACAACGAAGAATCTTGTGCTCTGAATGCCGCTGCAGCAGAACCACAAGAACAGACATTCCAAACTTTTCTGAGTGGTCTGAGTAGAACTGGGAGCTTCACGTCCCAGCTAAGTTTCTTGCAGACAGTATTGTTCATTGCCTGATCACTGCATGGTACGGCAAGGTGTCTATCTGACACAGCGGACATATGGCCATTCAGAAAAGTGAAACTTATGAATGTGTAAAGTTGCAGAAACATCAAGCTGAAGAGCTGAATCCACACTTAAAAAGAAGTTCAAGCAACGCAGGCAGCATAAAAAGGATGTCTGACAGGATTGGCAGATTTTTCAAGTTCACTCATGTGCTACTTCATATGTGTTTGTGCCATAAAAATGTGTTAGCACATATTTTTTGCACACATTATCATTAATACATAAGTAATATCTTAATCATTTGATGCCAGATACTCTACCAATAATGCAGTCAATAAGCTAAATATGATACTCTAAAATCAAAGCATGAACGAACGAACGAACGAACAAATGAACGAACGAGAAATGTGTTGACCTGACAGAAATGACATGAATGTATAGCAGGATAAATGCAAAAATTTATCGGCAGAACCACTACGTACTAGCACAAAAAAATAAATAAATCAAATGGGCGGCTTTGGTCTCACACTGAAACTGAACAAATAAGAGTTCTGGGAGTACTTATATTCATTTATATTAATAAACGTAAGCAGTGAAATGAAGAAGTTAAATCTTTTATGTTGCAAAACCAAATACCCCTAAAGAGTTTTGTACAACCAGATTAGAGCAAATGATTTGTAGTTTTTCCTCCGCTAACAGGAGCGTGGACCTGGAACCAACGGTGAAGACATTAGTAGAGTCAAATGACAAATGTGCTTGGGAGTGGGTGCCCGTGTAGAAAACTGGAGGAAATTGGCCAGCAATACCAACTGTGGGAAGTCATGCAAAGTGAGCTCTATAAATCTGCGGTACCATGGGGAACAGATTCAGATGGTATGAAGTTCAGCTGGTCTTACAGCAGGTAGCCTCTCAGCACAGTGAGAGGAGCCTTACGCAAGAAAGCATGACAGAAAACAACAGCAGTTGAGAAAAGACTAAATAGCTGGCGGCAAACTAGATCAATGATCAATCCTGTAGCAATAAAACTAATGTAGACTGCAGGTAAAAACATGGCAGTGCTTACAAAGTGAAGTCCAGATGAGTATTTCTGGCATAACAGACGTAACAGACAGGTTTTTCCAGTGCTTCAGAAATGCAAATAAAGTAAATACTGATGAGCACAGCGCAGAATAGCAATGGTCTTCAGAAGCTCGTTCATGCCAGTGTGTTTTTGCCCGCATCTTGTACGCAATCCTGGGCGGACGGCAGAAATAAACTGGATTGTGTGCTACCTTCTTTCCTGTGCACCTGTAAGGTCTCAAAATCAGAGTGATGGGACCGCCTTTCATCCGTTCATAGCGTTTCATAATCCAGCTTTTAAAAATTAAGAAGCGAAAGGAAGTGCAATTTCATGCAGTTTGGGGTTTTATTTTTCAACACAAGTGATAACATCAAAAAGTTATCTCGTCTTCAATAAAACTGGGACCGAGTGATTTAGATGCCGCTGTAGCTGGGAAATGGAAGAATGTTTATATCTTCCTTTCTGGGAAAAATAAATAATTGCATTCACGTTTAGTTTGTAGATATTTACCCCGGCACAAAATGAGGCCTGCAGAAGTTTCCATCAATGGGACTTTGCAGGGGTCATTATGCTATTGATGTTGGAACCCAGTATAGACTGTCTCCTGCCCTCCTCAGCAATGTGTAATCCTTGTGGTCTCCATGGGTTAAACCCACGTCCGTCAGAGGTCACCTCGCTAAACTGCCACCGTCACCAACTGGAGCCCTTAAGTATGCGGCTTTCAGATGTCAAGATGAAAACTGTACCTTTCGTGCCTTTTCCATGCATTAAAATGTTTCGGTGAGCCATTTTTGAAGTATTTTGTATGCAGTCAAGGAGGTATTCAGCAGCTGTAAATGTGGCCCTGGAGAATGTAGTAAAATGAAGATTCTATTTGCAACTCCTGCATTGACAACTCCCTTGACAAGAAGCAGCAAACAAGAATAATAACTACGCCAGCACACTGTCAAATGTGTTATCACTTTGACTCATGGGGCCTGGAGTGGTGCTGCTCCTGAGCACATGCGAACGTTGCGTTTCACATCTAAACAGGGCAGGCGCGGTGGGAGAGTCACAGATATCCTAATAGGGGAATTTAGGCAAAATAATAATTCAGATTCAGGTTGTACGCGCCGGAGTTCCGGGGATCTGTAGTCATGGATTGATTGTTGCTATCCAGCAATTGCGTGACATCTGTTATCCACGCACGTTTTGAGCCAGATTCAAAGAAACCGTTATCACAGAATCCACCCAAATGACAATTTCAGCTGACCGTGCCATTCTCTGACCGTATGTTTTCAAGCGGTCTGTCCCCTTTGAAATATTCTTTTAAATCACGGCAGGATTATGTTAATCCTCAATTAGAAGCAGTGCTGTCACGCAGATTAATGCAGTCTCCTTGTCTGTCTTCTTCATGCTCCTTTCCCCAGAAGAACTCAGTCTTACCAAATTAAGGGGCTCGGAAATGTGCGTGTCATAAATAGTCAGGGGGAAGATATCCAAATGGAGATGGGAGTGGGCTTACCACACGGAAAGATCGGTTGCAGTCTTTTCACACTGACAGCCAGATTAAATGGGGACGATGGGGAAAAATACAGTTAAAAACAAAAAAAGTACTTTTTAGCCGGCAAGACTGGCAGATGTGGAACCACATGTCTGAGGGGAAATAGAGGAAATAATGTAATGGTAGCTTGATGGGGAAAATGTATCCAGGCATCATCCAGATGAAAGATTTACAAGACAAGGGTGTCGCAGTCCCCTCCCCTCAAAAGATGAAAGGATGTGAGGATACGATATTGGTCATATTTATTGTTTGACTTTACAAAGAAATTGTTGTTCCACACTGATGTATTTCCAAGACATAGCACCGAATGCGATCAGAAAATATATCACTGAACAAAAGTATGTATAAAACTGAGCAAAATAGTCATAGCGGTTAGGTGCCTTGTTCAATCCAGAAAACCTGTTTTATTGTGATGTGCTGCTGCGTTGGGGTGGGTTGACAAGAGTTTTCACTCCTGTTCTTGTTGCTGTTGAGGAACAAGCATTTACAATGGTGGTCCAGCAAGGTTTAAAAAATAAAAAAAATGCAAGTTGGTGATATGATGGCTGACCATGTTGCTCTGAATGTCTGTACTGGTCAATTTAATAAGATGTAATTACAAGTAAAATGGATAATACATCATATAGAGCAACTAAAATATGATAGTTATAACCCCTTTTGGTCATAAATAGAAATAAATCTGTCAAATAGACTTGGTTGTAATATAATTTCACTCTGTATATTTACATTTTACTAAAACATTTTATAACAGATTGTGAAAAAATTAAAGTCAGTCAATGTCTAAACTGTCTTCCCTGTGTTATTGTTTGAAGAATAATGGGCAAAAACTACAAAACAAGAAGGCTTGGCTCTCCTTTTTTTGTTTTGTGGCCCACAGTGCATCCAAAGTTTCATTCAACCCAGCATTGAACCAATAGCATGTAAAAATAAAACCAGGTTTGCTAAAAGTAAGCAAAGTTGTCCCTTAATAATGTCTTCCTGAAGGTTTATGCCCAAGATCCAAAACACATGCTGCATGTTGGGTGAAGCAGAAATGTACGTTATTCACCACAACAGATTCCACGATGAAAGAAGGAGAAAGCGTTGCTGAGTTCCCGAAGTAGAATGACTTAAATGCATGAGTCATGCAGCTGTGCAGTCATTAGAAATGTACAGCAATGTCTTAGCTTCTTGAAGAAACTAACGCATAGATACCAGCGCCTACTTAAGGCCGTGGAGGGGGAAAAAAAATCTGTTTTGTATGAGTCGGTAGAAAGGAACAGTCATGAACCGATGAGTGAACAGCAAGCAAAAAAGTGACACGGCGCTTCAATTAACTTTGGTTATAACACAGAAAAATCCCGATGTGAGTCGGGCGGCGACTGTTCAAAACGTTACTGCCCAGAAACTACAGCGATTACTTGAGCACGGTGTTTTCTCAGGAATGGCCTTAGTGAGCTGTGCGGCTTGTTCTCCAAATGCTGGATTCATGCGGGCCCGTGCGCTCGGCCCAAAGCTCGCCTTCCTACAGCTGCGCTGCATGAGATGATCAGAACGTATCACATCGGCGGCGGCAGCTGGCGGGTGCGGCTTACGTCGACCTTCAAGCAGCCTCCGCACCAGCCGCCCTCCGCTCATCTTCCCGTGTCCTTGAGAGAAAATGCTCCATGGAGTCCTCTGACAGCGCAGAGTGGAAACGGGCGCTTTGAGAACAGAGCACTTCCCCTGGGAGTCCAACGGAAGATTTACAAGGAATGAATGTAGGAACAATCCAGCATCCTGGTCGATAGAAACAAGCTCTCCGTTTTGCTCCTGCCCGCATGGCTTCAAGCCTCTCATGCGCTCGTCTTTCTATGTCATTCAGGCTTTCCTTCCATTTATTAACACAATCCTGAATGATTTAATTTGCACTGAACTTTAGAGAATACAACAGTGTTGCTGCCGTAACCATTTGTGTCCTTTTTTTTTTTTTGTGTTTCACTGTGCATACAGCTTTCTGGTCTCGTGGGCTTGAATGAATTATGTTTACTTGCCTCGAGGTTCTGCTTTTTATTCTGGTCCACTTGAGAGTAATGCAGCAAGGTCCCACATTGTGAGGATATAATGAAAATGTCTTGCATATGCTTCCTATCCATAATGCACATACTGGCCTGAGGTCTCAGTGCCTTGCATCAAATGTTAAGGACACAGGACCCCGTGATCCAAGTCCTTCCGTACAGGACTCTACCCACTATGTTCTAAAGGGTATTCTGCACAGGACCAAACTTTGTCCTTCACAACCTTGCACATAACGCAGTTATCAGATAATAGGATCCAGCGTCATTGTCAAATAAATGTCTGGCTTCTGTTACTGAAATGGGACCATACGACAGTTTGCTCTTGGGCTAAACACACTGGCGTGGCCACTCTTATTTCTGCAGGAGATTATGTACTGAATATGAGTGTATTGAATGTTTGTGTATGGAATAATCAAAATGAGCAGATTTGCTTATATACTTGGCGAAAAAAATAATTTTCTGAAGGTCAGGCTTCAGAAAAGAAGTTCATCAGTCACTAGACAAACGTATAGTCAGTTTCTGCTCAACTCTGGATAGTTGTGTACAGTGCATCTACAGCATTCTGTAAAAAGGGGGTTAACGTTTTTACAACCACTGTGCAGGAATATGACCAATACAAGTGTGTAAGATATATGTCAGATACAATCTGGACAGGGCATAAGATGTGTGAGGGTAAGTCAGAAAGTGTCCACAGCTGCAGCTGACAGGTGAAACATTACCGTAGGTGCTGGTGGCGCACTGCATGAGCTGTTCAGGGTTGGGTTTAAAACCAGCTCAGTCTTCGTAGAGTTTGCATGTTCTCCCTGTGCCTCCGTGGGCTTACTTCAAGTGTTCTGGTTTCCGCCCGCAGTCCGAGGATATGTGATTCAGGTTAAATGGTCACTCTAAAGCCCGTAGTGTGCATGAGTGTGGCCAGCCTGTGAACTTCCGGCACCCCGTCCAGGGGCTAATTTCAAAGTCAGGTGCCCAGTGTTTCCAGAATAGGATCTAGACCACTGTGACACTGTCTAGGATAAGTTACATGTAATACATGGATTTATACATGACTGTGCTATTATTATAATTCTGATAAGGTCCAGAGGAAAGCCAAGAAATGCTGAAAACAAACTACTTTCAGCAACAGAGCTCAGCCTCTAACTGGATAAAGGATGGTTTAATACTACTGTTGCCTCTGTACATAGCATCAGACATTTGTGTCCAGAGCTCACATTGTCACAAGGGGATGGTAAATGTATAACCCAGCCCCTGACCACACGTGTCCCATTGACAGGAACATAAAAACCTTGAATGATGCTACTTCTAATAGGCAGAAAAATGCCACGGATGCCAAACGAATATTTATTTGGAAGTGCCACTATATAGATAAAATTGCTCCAAAATACTGTTATCTTCTTAAAAAAGGACAAAATCCAAATTCAATTTCATATCCTGTTGGGATAAATGCCCTTCAGTGAGGTTTTTTTGGGGTAAAAACGTTTTATTCGAATGATTACAGCAGTCATTCTACATCTACTTTTCAGTGTAACTCTTAGACCTACTGCACCATTCATGTCCAGGCTTCCCATGACATTTTTAAACAAATAAATACACAGTCCGCATGAGCAATTGTTCTTACAATTATGGGCTAAGCAGTGCAAAGTGGTAAATCTAGTAGGAATGTTGAAACAGACTTTTCAAGGGTTATTCTTGCTTCACATGCCTTACCATAACTTTTTTGTTTTATTCCCATATTAACAGGCCAACTGCTAAAATTAGTGCCAAATGGACAGACTCTATAGTGCCAGTCAAAAATACAAGTTCAACTGGGCAACTGGGACAAACTGGGTAGAAAAGGGAAAGCAAATGACTACAAATGGCCTACGTCTCTGGGAGCTCCTCCAGATGAGCTGTGAAGACCCACCAGCTCTTTTTGTGGTCAGTGGTGTTAACCGTACGCATTGTGGGGAAAGGGGGGTGAGAGCAGCTGTACTCAAATTTTTGACTGGTACTGCAAATTTATATGAATGTTCTGAACAGATAACGGTTAAATCATATTGTGCACTATGAATAGCTATTATTTGAACTAAAAGGTAGCAGAAGCTCCAACGCTAGTGATTTTCTTTTGTCCCTGCCTATTGCAAATGTTCCCCAGTTAGAAGTGTACAGTCGTGCAGAGTTCCCTTATTTAGGTAGTGACTTAAAATTAGTCACGCTGCAGACTCTTGACCATGTTATGAGTTTACCGAGCTGGAACCATTCAAGCTCAGGCCTTTGCTGAAGTGTTGAACTTCAACAGGGTCACAATTTAGATTTTAAATGTGGGTACCGGGTAACAACATGGTTGACTAATAGTCAGTAGCCACTATTAGGCATATCGACTGCTGCCGGCAATATTTCACCCTAAATAAACACGTTATCCAAAGTAAAGCTTTTATTCAAGTAACATGGTTATTATTGCAACGTGAACATTATTAAATATTAATACATGTGCTGTGTGGAATGTCTCGTATTGTTTCCAATATGAGCTGGAAAACAAATGAATAAGATAAATGCAGATTTTTCTCATCTCCCCAGCAAGAAGACAATGGTAGCCCATAAAGTCCTCTTGGATTCCGTCGGCATGAGACATCCAGGCTTGGACCTATGCGTTTTATCTCAAAAATAGCCTTTATCTCAACCACCACTCAACGGACACCTTGTATTAGTTAATCATTAATCGCTAATGGCCTGCGATTGCAGCACTGAAAAACAAAATAAATATACATTTATCTGCAGTTCAAGTGCTAGTCAAGGGTTAGAACTTGTACTTTGCCGACAAGCGTAATTATTTCGAGAGAGAATTAAATGAACGGGATGTCAAAGGCCATAATAAAGTGTCGGGATAGACTGTGTGCTAATAATGTGGAACTAATGTGGCATAACACTGCCATCCGAAACATACATGAATAAGACAAGTTTTTTTTTTTTGAACACTTTAGTAACCGTAGAGAAAGTTGGGCATTTATACATAAGACAACAGTAATACTGAGCCTAGTTGATTTAATGTGTACAAGGAAGACTGCTTTTAAGTGCAGGCTGGATCCAGTGGTCAGTGTGGTCAGTTTTTCATTTAAGGAGGTGGATGAAATGGGGAGGAAGCCGCACAGTGGAGGGCTTTCTTGGGGTTCTTGGGCACTTGAAAGGGTTATTTTCCGGAAGGGGCATCCTGTCAAGGGTCTACTGCATTCAGCCTAGTGCCTTATAGAATCAGAATGGGCTCGGACCCCTGCAGCAGGACAAGTAGTGTAGTTGCCATATGTGGCTCCGGACACCCTCATGTATATAGATGGACTTTAGGACGAAGCAAACTGTACTGTGATACAAAGCGGAACTAAGTTTGATGTTTCATGGTTAGCAACTTGTGTGGCGGACGATTTTCTTCGTCTTGTGTGCACCTTGTTGTTTATGCTTTTGTTTTTAAGTAAAAAATGCATTAAGGCCAGCAACTTCTCGCTAATAACCGGCCACTTCCCGTACTGGAGACATGTCTGAAGGTCATATCAATTGTTATTTCTCTTTAAAAGCTCATCCAATACTTAAAGAATCTTTCTTGCAAACTAGTATTACCTTAAATGTTGAAGGACAGTATGAGAATTAATAATAAAAATAAAAAAAAAAACCCTTCTGCACAAAGGACCGGGACTTTAAAACCCTTGCATTCTCAGGTCTCCTTCCCAATTTCCAAAGACTCAAAACCTAGTCAATCCTCCAGGCTTGTCCAGTCTGACAGGGGACAAATTAAGTGCCAATTACAACCAGTTGTGTTGCTTGTTTTCTGATAAGCAGAGATGTCAACTAGAAATTGGGTTGAGACCCTCTGAAGTTATTTCATTAAGCCTCTCAGCCATTGCCCCAGGGGGAAATCACAAGGAGACGATGTGTCCTGCTAACAAAAAGTAGGCAGAGATGTTATTTGCCTTGTTTTACTTTGCTGCAACATCGCATTTGTTTGTGATGCCCTACTTAAAAGATATATGGACACTGTGATTTTATCATATGGAGGCTGCTGTGCAGAGGGTTATAATTCATAAAAAAATCCCATTATAGAGGGGAAGAGCTCTTTAATTGTCAATCCATTTCAGAATCAGAGGTTATTCCATCGATGTACTGCCTTGTAGATGGGGCTGGGGTTGACATTAAATTAAATAGATCAATAGGGCCGCCAGAACATATCATGCTGGTACTTATAATCCTGCTGCTTAAAACAATAAAATTAGTTTTTTTTTTCATGGATTAATAATTTGTCAATAGGGAATTGGTCAAAGTTGACATTTGCGAAGGTCTTAAAAGTGGGTCGAACTCTTTTTGTTCTATCTCTTATTTGTCTAATGTATACACGGTGGTAGCAGTAACCAGAAATCCGAACCAATGAGTCGTTTGAGCATAAATGACTCGTGGGTTCATTCATTGTGCAACATCAGATCGCCGATAGTAAAAGAGCAGCTTCTTACCAGGCAGTGTTAAACTCCACATGGGCATCAAAGAAACCCACGACAGGAGCCGTTGCTGCTCTCCAGCCATGTATCCTAGCGCGGATGAGGCCCTCCCTCTTGCTGTTACGAACTATCTTGACCAAGCCTGGGTACCGCTTGTTGACATATTGGTCCAGGTTGAACTTCAGCTCCACTGGAAGGCAAGGAAATGGCCAGTTGTGAACTAGCAGCTTTCTTTTCATTAGAGCCAATATCACACCCTTCTTTCGACATTCACTACAGCCACCTTCACAAGCACCTGTCGCTCAGAGTGCAGACAGATTGTACTTCAATACCTTTTCCTGTGCTCAGTGCTTTTTTTGGGATGCCCAGTATGTAACTGCCATGCACATAAACCACTATTGTTTTGAATATGTAGAACTTAAGAAACACCATGCTTTAACTTTGCTACTTTTATTGCAGGTGTGTATGTTTTTTTGCCAAGCAAATAGCAGTCTTACACAAGAAGGCACCTAGAAGTTCCAGTTAAACTGTATCGTAATGGGCTTGAAGAAACAGGGAGGAGGAGATTTCTTTCTAGCCAGACAATGAATCAGCCAATTCCTCTTACTGCGCTGACTGAATCCATTTTAACTCCCTTTTTGAATGGTTATAAGTGGAAAATCTGCTGGATTCGGCTCTTTAGAGCCCTAGTTAAATTACCCTACTCTATCAAACGTACTAAGACAGCGAATTAGGGTGCAAGGAATTAAGACCCAAAAATGAAAAGCCCATCTCTGTGAAGATCAAACACAGCCATGAATTTAGAGAAAGCTAAGGCTTGATCAAAATAAACCGAGCCATCTGAATGCCCCTCGATGAAATTATAAGAGATGGTGCTTGCTTATAACTGTTTTTTCATTTAAAAAAGGGTGTTTTTTATTAAAGAGAGATCTACTTGCACCAAATAAAAGTTACATCTATTAATTATAACTACTGTAGATTTAATTTCGGATTTAAATCTTGTTTTCAGCGCTACGTGAAATGACCGATCAAAATATTTCAAGCAACAGCTAGGTCCAGCAAAGTGCTGCAGATTGATGTTATGAGCATGGCGTTAGCCAGACACGTATTTGTGCTGCACCGCGTTCGCAGCTGACTTGAAATGAATTGCTAACAAGAAGTACAATGAGATAAGGGCTGGCCCACGCAAGAACATCTGAGCAAAAATGCCTCCTGGAGAAGCACGAGCTTGCTCAAAGCATCACGGAGGCTAACAGGGAAAGAACCATATCATTGTAATTCATTGTTCCCGAATAAGCCCTATTGTACCTCCAGTCATTTCACTAAGCAAACATTCAATGAGAAGGGACAAGCAGGCCAGGGAGAAAAGGTCAAGCAGCCAACCCTGCATGTTAATGGTTTGGTGTCAGAAGAGCAGCTTCTGGATCAGCACAAATTACCATCACCGATCATTAACAGTAAACAAGGGGGGTGGGCCCTGCCGCTTCTGGCATTTGCACCTCACCATTTGGCGGCATGACTGGCTGCCTATTTATACGCCTCTATGGGGATCTGGACTTTGCTGGTGTTGACTCTCGCTTGGTCCTCTTTCAAGATGCTATTCATGTAGCGCCTCTCCTCCTGGCTAGCGTGGGGAGACTGGGCCGCAGGCTGTGCCAAGTGATGGAGGGCCAACTGTCGGTTGGAATCTAGTTCATTGTATCTCTTCAGAAGCAAGTGGGCATCTGGGACCACTCGGGCTGGTATGCAGGTACGGAAGAGGTAGAAATAAATAAATAATGCTTGCAGGAACCTCTGCTGGTAACGTACAGAGAAGTTCACCAGGGGACAGGGTCTATATATTTTATTCTTCGCTCCACTATTTTTAAACCCAATTACTGGCCAGAAAAGGGGCAGCCTCTCTCAACATGCATCCGCACAACAAACATTCCCTCACTTATATTACTGAATTTAAACAAATATGCAAGCATGCTTTGGTCGGCCCCCAAGAGCAATGATTAATATTTCCCAAATAGTTAAGAAAAAAAATGAAATTTCAGCAAGTGCGATAACTAACATGCACCCACCCTGAGCACAAGTTGTACATCAGTGGCTGTTACACAAGTTTTCCAACACTTCTACTGTGTAAACATAAATGACCGCTTGCTTTTTAATGTCTCCTGTCATATTTAGGAAGCAGCAAATTCCTAATAATGCAATTTTTATTTGTTGTGCAGTTTCTGAGGTTACTGCTGGAAAATAATTAACCTTATGTAACCAAATCCTGTATTTGCAGCACGGCAAAGTCAAGCAGGCAGCTCTGCTAGAACCTCAGACTTCGGTGCTTTAGTTTCTGATGTGGACATCAGTGGCGTTTTATCACTGATCTGGCTCCAATTTATGGTTAAGAAAGCATTTGGATGGCTTTTTGCAGCAGCTTTTCAGGCTTTTCAGGCCTCATAAACTGAAAATGCACTCTTAATTTAAATGAATAGGCCATATAGTGTGGGTTTCGTGTTTCCGTCCATGAACTTTTACTATGCACTAATTTCTCGCGGAACCCAGCATCGAGCCCGTACTGATATCTTTTTAAACCCGCCTGGTCTTGGCAGCGATATGTTCATCGAGGTGAAGCATGAAGCAAATGGCTTAAAACAGGATTTTCCACATGAAATCGCTGCTAAATGTTGGGTCAAACACAGTTATTGTAATTTTGCATACATGAAAAGCATTGTTAACACACAGACGTTGACATTGCTGGCTAGTTGCCTTGTCAGGGTCTACTATTATTTTAATGATAGGTTTGAACGGGGGTAGAAGGTCAGCAGTTTATGCTGAAAAGCCATTTTCTTCTTCATCGCTTCATTCTTAACTGTGCTGTGACTAATACTTTGAAAAACAGGATTCTGGGGCAGATTTTAAATGGCTCCACCCTGTGAAAGAGATTCTTCAAGCTGGAGCTCTTAAAGCACAAGAAGCATTTCTGAATCCAGGGTCTTTGGACCCCCACGAAATGGTTTTTATTAGCCAGTAGTAAAGGCACTTAAGAAAGAGCCGATTTACGCGCAACAATGGCCGCTTGCTCATTTTGTGCAAACATTTCCTTTAGCATGACAAATATAATAAAGATGATTATACTAGTCACTTACCACTGTCACTGTTGTCGTCCACCAGAATGATCTCCTTGAGAATATGGGCTGGAGTGTGGTTGACCACACTGTGAACAGACCGCAAGATTACAGACAGGGCCTCATTCACAAAAATGAAGACCACGGAAATCTGAGGTAGGTCATCTGGATATGCTATCTGCTTACACCTGGAAGACAAAAAAGAAAGAACATACTTTTGTGCCTTCATCATCTTCCTATACCAGAGAGGACAGATTGTTTGCATTTTTATTTTCCTTAATTCACTAAATCCGAATGTAAGCATATGCAGATATGGACTATGTGTGCAGCACTTGTGTCCAGGAAGATGTGGGAGGGTGTCTGAATTCATCTATTGTAGAAGCGGCAGGGAATCCTGGGCCATCGTGCTATTCCTATGCACCGGGGAGGAAAATTAGATTGTTATCCGTTTTTCATACGGCTGCATGCTTTGATTCTAGAAGGCAAGCAAAACGAGCATCTCGCTGCGAGTCTGTTAAGCAGTAGCATTTTGCCACACTGCCGGCTGAGGTTGGACTTTGGGGGACGGGTGGGAGAGACGAAGCACAACGGCAGCCTGTGGAACAGCTAGACTGATTAATTCTGCTCAAACATGGAAACGCTTCACTGTTCTCCTTAGGACCCCCAGAAGGGCACCGTAGAAACCAGGACCAGTGAGATTTTTGTGTTTTGGCTTAAAAGGAGCCGTTTAATTCCATCAGTTGCATAGCCGTACATTCCTACTCGCACCTTGTGCACACGGACGCGCAATAATACGAGTACGATGTCTCTGGAAGACCTGTAGTTCATCCAAGTCCCTCGGTATCTTCACCTGCACATCATGTCCATAGCAACATAGCTCGGTGGACCACTCTCCCTTCGCACATCTATCTTCTGTTGCCAAGCAAGGCTTCTTTATACCGTGCCAGTTGCCAGATTTCTATGGTAACCACATCTACTCAATCAGCATCTACTTGTTTAGGAGGTTATTTGAGCCCACCCTCGAGAAATTTGGGTCTAGCCAAAATGATTACAAGCTTTCTGTTTGGTCTGGTTTGTAGAAAATCGTATATCAGTAACATAGAGACAGAACCAAACAAATAAAATTATTGCATTTTTCTCCAAACAAAGGGCTACGGAGGGGTCAAATAAAAACAGAGTCACTACAAACCAGCAATAAGCTGACGCTGAAGGGGCTTCCAAACTGGGTGCAAGTTAGCAAGGCTGGAAAACTTCAAGGGAATTGTAGGCAATGAAAGGAAATTAAAATTTGGAAGAACAGTTGAAAAGAGAAAATTAATATGTGGTAATAACTGATGTATTTATTTTTGCTTATTCAGTCCTGGATAAATAGGCACAGTTATAAAAAGTGTTAAAATGTAGCCTAATAACAAAACAATAAAAAAAAATAAAATCTGCACCTTTGAAGGTACCCACATGGTAACAAGCTGTTAGATAGTGTCCTTTTCCATGGACTGTTGTTCAAGTCACTTTAAATGTACTTTCCTCATTCCATACAGGACATTTTGTAAAATAATAGCGTAATAGGAAATCGAAATGGACTTCTAAATTTGTTCTAAATTGTCCTTTCAGTTGGCACGTTCTGTGACACGCGGAGTACATTCACCGTACTATATTTTTGCTTGATTTCAATTCATTACGGGCAATCAGCTCTAAATGATGGCAGATGAAGATCCATTTTGCTTTCATCGTGGGACTGGGGTAGCAGGTGCTCTAGCGATAAGATGGGCTAATTCATCATCAAGGATGCAAGACAGGTCTCTTGTCCTGGTCTTTGAATATCCTCTGCTCGTGACATGACCTCTAGTAACGGCACAACATTTTAGTTATTCACTGATGTCACTATAACAGAAAAAAGCGGTCATGAGTAGTCTGGCGGAAGTTCATAGATGCGGATATAATTTAAAAGTACGTTTTATTTTTGGGGAAAAAACGTGTTTATGTGTTAATATTTGATTTTTCAATCTAATTGTATTTGTATAATGAGCAGAACTGTTATGATTCATTAATGAAGCTTTCTCATTCATCATTTGCCACTCATTTGCCGGCATAACTGGGCCACGCAAACAGAAGCAGAATGGCAGGAAAATGCTGTAAAAATACACAAGAGTGGTTTTTTCTAAGCTTTTTAAATATAAACGAACTATATTTTCTGTTCAAAGCATCAAAAAGCTTCTTACTGCCTCAGATTTGAGCAAATTGCTGAAAGAGTGCTGCTTATAACATAATTACATTAAAAATGGAAGAGAAATAAGAAGAAAGTGGACCTAAACGTTATTTAGTAAACTGTCACTCTATTTTGTATTGAAACCATGAAACCACTGTTTGTTGTGTGTAGATTTGATAAAATCGATGAAATAGTGTTATTTATAATATTATTATTATGGGTAAAAACACAACTAATGTATGCAGGCACATATGACCAAAGGGGACTTAACAGGGACAGCCACGTAGCATTCAGAAGTCCCAAAAACTGGCCAATCGTGTGGAATTAACTTGAATTGGCGTGCAGGGTGAGTGTTCCCTCTTTGGTGGAAGGATGACACCTGAGTCAACCGCCTATTTGTAGAGGGGTCTTCTGGTGTGGATCCTGGCAATAAAGTATTGTTTCCTTTTTTAACGTCAGCATTTGAAATAATAATCAAATAACACAGGATATAGTGCATCAGAAAGGTGTTTTTTCATTACTTTCTAAAGAGCCCATTTGTCCTGCGTCAGTTCAGCGGTATAACACTTGTTAGACGTCTCCCCGCGAGATGTTTCCGACAGAAGCTCTGTTCTTCTCATATGCGCGCCGCATGTGCCGTGTGCCACAGGCATCCAACTCGCAAAGACACACATCCAAGTGCAGCTGAGGCCATATGCTATAAGGTGGGGTGGCATGAGGGGAGTAGGTGGGAATATCCGCTCGATCGCCACAGCATGTCTCCGTGACACAGTAAGTCATCCTAGAGGAATATGAGAGACCCAGATGGAGCCCAGCATGTCAGAGCTTCCTCAGTGTCCAGCAAATCTCACAGAAGTGCCGTAATTGCTGTGTCATTGTCTTCACGCTGACCGGTATGTGCAGAAGGAGACGACACGCGGTTCCATACCCCAGAGATGCATTAAATCTGACCTATGGCTTTTTTCCTTTTCTTATGACTGTTAAATAAGGGGGGAAAAAAAAAAGATCTGCGGTAAAAAATTTTTCTTGTTTTCACCCAGATGCTTCTGGGAAAAAAAATTATGATCGTCTATACAACCTTAATGCATATAAACTGTGAGTCAGGAGTGTAGGAGTGTAGCCAAGTTGTCAAATTTTTTGGCAAAAAATATTGTCACTCAGTATGCAGTGGAGTTATATACAAATACCGGGGGGGGCATATTAGGATGGTTTGAACACCCCACCCCACCTTCTTATGCCTTGGTTTTATGATTGATGTTCTCAGTTGAACAAGTAGCTTGTATTTTGGCGATAGTGGGCACATAAAACAGTTTGTACGCCAAGCTAAGCTGTCATGCATTTTGTTCTGAGGGCCCAAGAGTTCCGGGTTAGTGGGTTAGCATTGTGAGATGAAAGAAAACACAACTGCAAACTCGCACAAAAGGAGTGTAACTGCTTTCCGATCCTTTTGCCACTCTTGATGCTCTTGGGTCACTTTAGGACAGCGAATTTCACCCGTCTTCCTTTCAGCTGTCAAGCAGCGATTTGCCTTTCGCGTGGACTGAACGCCGACAGTTGGACACTTTTGTTCTCCCTCTTATGTGACAGCTCGCTTCCTTGGGGGATCAGAATGCCTACCAGCCGAGGGCTTGCGTACGGGCTCGCTTACAAGAAGCATTATGACTTCGAGGAGTGGTGTTTACGCTGGCTGAACAGTAATGCTATACTTGACTGAGAAAATAAATAAGGGACAGTACAAACAGTAGACTATTGAATGAGAACTGATGTCAAAAAAAAAAAAATGAAGCTTTCCTGTCTTGAAATTTTAATATTTTTTATTTTTAAAAATGATAACTGGCTATGTCATATAAAGAATTTTATTTGTTATATTTATTTATCTGATGCTTTTCTTCAAAGCAGCTTACATAGTTATGGTTGTATACAAAGCTACTTAAACTAAATTATTTACCCTTCTCTACAACTGGTAAAATTTGCGGCAGCAATCTAGAATAAGTGCTTATTGAAAAGCTGGTAGAGATGCAGAACCTTGAGGCACTGCAGACCGCACCACCTGCTGCACCTATGTAGTGATGTCGGGTGTTCAGTGAAGAAGTAGTCTTTGTGCATTTTTGGGCTAACTTGTGTCTGACTTCTGCTGTGTATGATAGCAGCAGCACCTCTGTCTTCACATTGCCACAGCCTGTCTATAATTCCTTCCCTGTCTTAAATTTTGTGGGTCCTGTTAAGTTCCTCCAGGTTAAAACATCTAAATCTTGACCTCCAAATAAAAGTAAGAAAGATTGAGATTAATTTCATCCCCTGCACCACGATGGGCCTTGACTCAGATGTAAAACACTGAGCTGGCTGATGTCTCCGTGGTATTTGGTCCTTTAACATATGTAAAAATTACATCCTTTCTCGCTATACAGGAAATTTAAACATACAGACAGAGACCAATGACCTTCAATAAAAAGTCAAGTAAAAGCTACTGTATTAAGACTCTTTTTTTTTTTTTTACTGTAGTCAGCAGCATTTACACTTCATTTACATTTTACTCATTTAGCTTTAGCTGTGCAAACATTCTGTAAATGTAAAACATTCAGCGCGCCGACAATAATCACTGGCCCACAGGGTCCACGGACCCCACAAAAAATGTTCTACATTATATAAGATATTTTACTGTAGCTCTTGGAAGTAAGAAGGATAAAATGATCTCTATTATGTATCAAAAACAGGGAGAGGAGCAAACAGCCTTTCTAATAATGACACATATTGTTCTTTTAAAAAGACACTGTGCTCTTCAGTTTGAGGTTGTATACTTTGGCTCCTTTTCAATGAAAACTCTGCTTGGCTCCTTCAAGAACGACTGATGAATCATATGCACCAGTGGATTAATTTAACCACAATTTGTATGCCCTCCAGTCAAAATATGGCAGTATTTATTGAACTAATAATGCACAGATCCAACAACTGCCCAATATTTATATGAAGATGTGATTAACCAGGCAAAAATGAGTGTTGCCTTTGGTTTTGTGCTGATAACTAATGGACTCTAGGTTCCTGGCACACTGTAGAGCCAAAAGTATGTGAACCCCCCTCCTTTTAATTATTGAGCTGAGCTGTTTCAGCTGCACCCACACAGCCTACAGACAGATTGTAGACAATTGTGTGCCTTTTACTTTGTGGCCACAGTTTGGGAAAGCTCCTTTCCTGCTTCAGCATGACTGTGCCCTACCTCGCCCATGCAAAAAGCAAACTGGTTTGCCCAGGTTGGTACGGAAGAACTCGAGTGGCCTGCACAGAGCCCTGACCTCAACCCCACCGAACACCTTGGGGATGAACTGGAACGCCCACTGCGAGCCAGACCTTGTTGCCCGATATCACTGATGCTCTTGTGGCTAAATGGGCGCAAATTCCCATAGCCACGCACCCAAATCTGGTGGAAAGCCTAGCCAGAGGGTAGGGGCTGTTATAGAAGCAAAGGGAGGGACAACTCCATATCACTGCCCATAGGTTTGGAATGGGATGCTCAACAAGCACATATGGGTGTGATGCTCAGGTGTCCACATACTTTTGGCCGATACTCTATGTAATTCAAAGCAGTAGTCAAATTATTTGATGGGTCAGAGGTAACAATTTAGCTTCAGGATTTTCTGAGGATTTAATTCTCAGTCTGTGTTACTCTCTTGCATAGCTGCTTCAGGAAAGCTAATATACAGTATACCTGTTGCTGGAAAATGACATGACAAATCATGACAGTGTAAGGTTATAACTAAAGAAGTCCACAGTATCTTAACAACATACTGGAAAGACCGCAGCTGATGCAGTTCTGGGTACTGTTAAAAGAAACATGAATATACTGTAGAGAGCGCATGAGCAATGCAACCCCAACAGCTCAGGAAATCACATTGCCAAGTGTCAGCTTACTATCTAGTGGGGAAGGCAACAGGAGGCATTTCATTCATCAAGCTCTGAGATGGCATCCTTTAAACTACTCTTCTAAACTAAGCACTTGGGCAAGAAGGAAACTGGTAACAGATGAGGCTCTGAGGCAAACATCAACTTTGAAAGCGGTGCAAATTTTAGTGGTGGCAGAGGGAGGGAATGTGCATCAGTCACCCATTTCCACAACATGGCATAAAAGCAACTTGCATGGCAGGGTGGTGAGAAGGAGGCCATTGCTTAAAAACAACCATGTCAAAGCTCACCTAGAGTTTGCAGCAAAGCACCTGAGCAATCTGGCAAAAAATGCAAAAGGTACTGCAGTCAGATGAAACAGAAATAAAACTTTTTTGGACTCCTTGCAGGATTGTATGTTTGGTACAGACCCAATGCAACACATCACTTGGTAACCCCACCCATACCATAAAGCATGGGGGTGGGGTTTGCTGGTCATCAACAGGGACTGGAAGGCTTGTAAAGACTGAAGGAAGTAGATGGACAAAGCAAAGTAGGGGCAACACAAGAGGAAAACCTGTTACAGACTGTTAATGTCTTAAAGCGGGGGCAACAATTCACTTCTCCAGAGGACAGAGATCCCAAACACAAGGCCAAAGCTACCCTGGAGCGACCCAGTCAAAGTCTCAATTGGCATCCAGCTGAGAATCTACAGCACAGTTTCAAAACCAATGGCAGACGATTTCCACGCAACTTGAGAGCTTGAACTGATCTGGAAACAAGAATGGGCAAAAACTGCACCAAGCTGGTATCAGGGCCAGGTCAATGCTTATCAAAAAATGTAGACACTGTTACTGCTGCCAAAGGTGCTTATACCAAATATTGAGTTCAAGGATTTAAACACTTATGCTAATCATATATGTTATATTTTTATTTAACAATGCAAAACTTAAAACTGTTTATGTTGAGGTTACATTACAATTTTATGAGAACAATAAGTAAATTGAACAGAAGACACTATTTTGGCTCCAGTTCCTAGTTTCAAGCATCTTCTTTATGGCTTGAGGCACAAGTAGGTTAACATAATAAAACTATGCAGAGTTTGTCTTATATTTCTGAATAACAAACGGCTTGAGAAAAGAGAAGGCTTGCAAAAGATAAATGTGTTGATGATGAAGTGCCATTTTCATCCAAGGTCCCAAAAAAGCCATTTACTGCTTAGTTTTATACAGCGAAGCAGTTGCTTATCATACCCTTTGTAACAGAAGATGACAGATCTGAGCTGAAAGAACATTCCAGAATCATTGTTTGACTTCATGTTGTAACATAGCACCGCAGAGACCCAGCCCTGGTTTGAGAATCCAGTTTAGGACTTTGCTCAATCTTAAATTTGTACTTGTATAGCAGATCGGAAGACCTGCAAGTCATAAAGGGTTTGAAGTCATCTGATTTAAGAAAAGATCACCTTGTCATCAGGTTTGCTTACAATGAGTTCTGACAAAAACAGATTGCCAGATTAAGACCGATTCCCATCGCACCCTGAAGAGCAAAGCTGTGCAGTTCGGTGGGCAGTTCATCTTCTTCTCCAACTATTTTAGTCACTTTGAAATTTTGCATTAACCTAAGAAAACCTGTGGGACAATAGTAACATGAAATCAGCTCCCCGCAGGTCTTCCATATCAACCTCATAAAAACAGTTGTGTCCCTTGCCGTTACTCTGGAAGCTGAAGACATAATCTCTTAGCAAAACAACATGGGAGTGAGGAGATCCTCCCTGACATGGCCTACAGTCCCATTTCTTGCCAAAGGCGCTTTATGAAGTGAAATGGCTGAACTATCTGTTTTCTTACTGACACTTTATTGTTGACTTTCCTGGTGTGACAGGAGTGGGGAAAGATATTCAGTATGAGCTTGTGTTAGAAAGGAAGTAGGATGATGGAGCTTTTAGCCATGGGAGGACCACACTGATCTGACCAGCATGCTACAATAATTACTCTCAACAAGACTTCCAATGTAAAGGAAAATGTTCAACAGTCGTTTCTAGGAAAAACACTGAAGTCAACACTTGGCATTTTTAAACTTCCAATAAGTAACTGTTGGTTTGAGTATCGTTTTGTGGTGTCATCTGAGGCAATCCAATCGATCGGATTTTAAAAGTGAAATTTATGCAAAAATTGGGTTTTAAAAAGGGTTCACAAACGTTCTGTATAATTTTTCCAAGCAAAATCACCGAAATTATGTCATGAAACTTGTAAAATTGTTAGTTTCCTCCACGGTCACTCGTCACAAAAAAGAAACAAAACAAAAATGTGCCATTATTTTAGATGATTTTTGACTTTAACTAGTTAACAGAGCAGAGAATTCTGCATATTGTTGGTCAAGTGACTATGGCTACTAAAATACGTAGCAGCTGAACAATTTTGCACGCAAAGCTTTCACCTGCTCCAAAACTGCTTAAAACCTACTTTAGCGTTGCTGTCCACAACAGCAAGAATTTCCAAGCAGATGGTAATAAAAACTGACAGCTGACAGTTATAAGGTTGCTGAACCATGAATGCATGAATTTCACTCAGTGATCCATACTGTATTGTACCAGGAAACTGATAAATTGCGTTCCTGTTTTTTTACAGTTGCTGAACATATACTGTAAAATGTAACTTTCATCGGGAGGCCAACAAACTGTAGCATAAATGAAAGAATACATTACATTTCCTCCATAAGGAATAGCTATTATTTATGCCCTATAAAGGATCTCAATGGCTGCCATAGACTGAACGGCAGCAGCTATTACATTAATTAATCAGTTGGAAAAATGATCACTGAGAATGCTCTGCTAAACTGGACTTCTGGCCATACAGTAATGTTCCTGGAATTACTGAGATTTAGTCACATAGGCAGTAAATCCCCCAAATCCCGTTTTCGTGATCCCTTTCGTTCCACTTTATTATTAATTAGTCTTTCTCATTTAACTTTCCTTTTTTCCGCCACATTTGCAGACAAGTACAGATTTGGAAGGAGAACAAAGCTTTGTGGATGAAGTAAATCTATTCTGCTCCCACAAAGCCAAAATTTCCCCTGTCCCTTGTCTCTTGCTGACAGATCTTCCCTTTTTGTCTCCACCCCCCCCCCCCAAGCAGATATGAATACAGCTGCAAAAGTCTTTTCATTCATTTTTAATACCGCTGTACCTGTGATACCACCTTCCTAATACAGAATATGACCGTTACTATACCCTCAATACATCTGTATATTGTCATAAAAGTCAGTCCGCATGCAAAAAGTGCTTCTGCTCAGTTTGGGACAGAGAATCTCTCTTGCACTCTAGTTGTTTCCTGTGAAGTCATTTTTTCTGTATTCACTGAAGTTCTGAATGACACATTCATAATAGATTAATAGGCAACCGGATGCAGTAGTCTATTCAATGTGCATTTCAGATGTCATCTGTAGGGAACCTTGTATTCGAGAACCTCCTCCCCACCCCCCAAAGAATCCACGGTCACTCATATTATGGAGTTCAGCCATCATTTCTAGCCAATGTTTCCACTCAGCGGATGGACGCTGAGTTCTTGTTTTGAAAGCTTTTCATGGCTTCTTACGCTTCCATGCTGAGGCTGTGAATAAGCCGCAGCAAGCTTACTTTTTTGGCCTGTAGTCTGGGATGGTTCTGTCCAGCGAGATGCGATCACTCAGCTGTCCGTTGTAGCCGTACTGCTCGTACTTCCCTTCCGTCTCATGGCTGTCGTCTCTCAGGGTTGCGGCAGCACCCCCCTGTCCCAGCCCTCCGGGTCCCTCCACGAGTCCCATGGGCTTGGCAAGACCTGCCGGAAACAAAGATGGAGGAGTCAAACCCCGCCACACAGAGCGCCTTGGCATCCATCAACTGGTAAGTGCCTTGCGAAACCGGACAGCAGCTGCCGCTACGTACAGAAGAACCAGTGTGCCGCATTCTGGCTTCCAGGCAAAGCCAAGATGTTTCAGCTACATTTGTTCCATCGCCATGCAAGACTACAGAAACAGATGAAGGTCGCTGACATGCAACACATGTAGATCCTGACAGAAAAGTTAGGAATTATTCTTCGACCGACTAAGCAGGTTTGCATCCACGAGGAACGAACGTCTGAGTTTGTCATTGCCGAAATTCATACCGACACCCCCTCCTGTGTAAAAGCCGGGCAGCTCCTTCTCTTCCCCTCTCCTGTGCAAATTAGGATTTGATTAAAGCATATTGAAGCCCCTTCTCTGAAATGAGCAGGTTCTTCCCGCCAAAGCGGCAGAACTTTCAGACCATTATTATTCCCTGCAGCAACGTAGACTCATCTCGCAGGAAAAAAATAAATAAAATATTCACGGGAAGACACAATGGTTTACTTAAGACGTGAGCAGAATATGACATTACATATAATGAGCCAAATTTTAACAAGTCATGCCAATAAAAGCTACTCTGCTGCTGCTTTGCATATATAGTCTCTGGCATTTTAACATTTACCCACGTTCCCATCATCTCACTTGAGCCAGTGCTTATTTGAATGGAAAGTCCTAAATCTTTATATATTGACCAATATGACTTCTTTAATGGCTTTGTGGTCCAACATGCATAATGCATAATTGTTGACAGCAACCATTCGGATGGCATCACAGTCTTACACGTGAGAGTAGGGGCAGTCCATTTATTCTTCCTAACTGCATTACTGTTCTTCTGCAGCTACCACTCCAGTGCTGTGACATGCGGCTTAACAGATGGACAGAGATTGAGGGCAAACAATGAATACTAAGCAACCGCTAGGCAGCCATGCTGAAAAGTCACCATTTGGAGCAGCTTAAAACCATGAGCTCCTTTATTGCCTTTGACGCACGAGCTTTACAGGCACAATCTTCTATCTTCCACAGAGGGACAGCGACCGGCATCTCTGTGGCGTTTTTTTTTTTTTTTTTCAATGCATCCATGAAATAAAAACATTTAAGGTTAGAGTTCTGCATTTTTTAAATATGCTGCGCAGGAAAACCCTCTTGATCGTCTTTGTCACCGAAGTGGATTTTTATCAGGCTGATGTCTCGCTGTTTGCCTGTCGGTGCACCCTGTTCGCGTCGCTCCCCCATTCACATCTTTGGCTGTGTCAAGAAAATTCCATTACAGTGTGCAAGTAGGACTCTCATTCAGGCCCGCGACTCTGCTGTTAGCGCAAGAGTGGAGCAGAATATTAATCTGTGTCCTGTCCATCGAACTGTGTCTTATGAGCAGGCACGACCTCGTGCTTTTTACCTTTGTTTATGGTCACTGAAATGAAGCTGGGGATTTAGAACAGTGGTTTATAAGTATGGTTTCCGATATGCATCCCTGTTTTGCGTGCGTCTTTACGGTTTACGGTTTTTGTACCACGGAACCATTTGCATAAGTCATAGTGCGTGTTATTGTGCTTACGCTCCCGTACCGCTTTGTTCTGCTGCATTCAGACTTTGTGGGGTAGGGGGCTGTGATGTGGTACGGTGGAAAATGCTTTATTTTCATAAAGACAAATGTAGTCAACTAAAAATAATAATGGGCAATTGAAAACTTAGTCTACTAGTATTGTATAACACGTCTGCTCCCGGTAGTAAATGAGTCAGACCGCTAATTCGTATAATTGAAAGCTAATACCTCCCCATCTAGCAACAAATAATCATTTTGAAATAAATCTGTACATAATCGTAGGGAAAGGGAAAGCACAGCGAACGAGGGAAATACGACCCATTTTTATTTTGTTAAAGTTTGTAACCCGGGAAACAACCGTGTAAATGCGCACCATGGAAGAATATGGGCCGGGGATCAGGTTAAGCGGACCGGTACCGTTGTGTCGCGTACCATAGGACTTTCGGCAAACACCACAGTGTTTAACTCTCGCTGCGCTCCCTTCCGGCTTCACTTTCCCACTCATAAAAAGGGTACAGACTAAGGGGCTGAACCTGCACACAAGTAAAAATAGTAAATGTTTATGAAAGTTGCTTAAATACATTTCCTGCAGGTGTTTATCCATTAGCAAATGGCAGCTTAATGCCCTAAGAGCACTAAAAGGCATGTTGGCAGGTTGATTTTTTCTTGTTGAATGTTTTACCTCTCTAAATGTGTGATATGCAGACAAATTTTTCCACTTCATTGCAACCCCAGGGCACCACAGAAGTGTGCGGCAAGTACTTTGCATATTTGTAATTGCAAGTAAAGTCCCAGGAGGCAAATCTGTGCTATAAACTTGAGAAAAGAACCGAACGGGCCTAAAAGACATGTGGGTTGCAGTAAAGGGGGTAACAACTCCATATTGATGCCTGTGGGCTTGGAATTGGATGTTCAACAAGCACAGATTTGGGATGGGAGGGGGGAGATGCTCACAGGTCCACATACTTTTGGCAATGTGGTGCACTTTTGGTACCCTTTTGTGCCAAAGCTGTTTGCCACAATTCCAGCAAAAAAATATGTATTCCATTAAAAAAGACTGTCAGGTCACCTATCCCTGAAGAGAAAGGGGAATAAATGTGTTTGCATGCATTTACTGCAGATAAATTGGCTAATGCGCTGGTCTAGTCCCCTGTCTCTCTTCCCTTGGAAAACATGAATCAAATTTTTACGTTTAGGTTTCCACATAGTCAAGCAGTGCTTTATTTTATTATTAATGCATTGCTAGTTGTGCTTTCATCTGGAAAAGTTTGCATATATACAGTATAACTCGGTTGTTCTGTAATAGCAGAAGACATTATCAGCATAGCTGGAGCGACATATGCATTCATGTTTCTCCTGATGTTTAAGCCCAACAGTTCTGACTTTACACCTCAAAAATGATAAAAGCATTCACGTTATTTTTACTTATGTGGGCCTAGTGAGTGTCAAACTGTCACATAACGACAAACTCCTGGAAATCTAACTTTCGACTATGCTGAAATATTGTGTTTCAAAGTGTCGTTTTCCGAAAGACGTTCTGTCTAAATGTTAGAAATGAGTTCTCAAATTGCATTTAGAAAGAATAATGTGGAATAGTATATAAACTTATACCTATTTAAAAGGCTTCCAGTTCTTTGTTAAGGAGAGTGAGAATGCTGTAAGATGACTTTCATGCAATAAAGCAAAAAAAGGTAAACGTTAATACTTTTAATAAATGTTCTCTTTTCTCTGAAACATTTAAATTTTCTTTGCCGAACTGAGCATCTACATTTGCACATTTGTGTGCGTTTGTAGTCAGATGTGTACTATGGGCTGCCTCTGTAATACAAGGTTAAAAAAATATATGTTTATATGTTAAGCAATATTATGGTTCATTTCAGCCACTCCTTGAGGCTAAAGAAATATGCAGTCATATCTAGCCCGCTGCCAGTATCAAAACTTTACTGAACAACTGTGAAAATTAAGCAAACATTTTGTGGTCCAGGAAGAGAAACGGCAGTGTGTCTGCATCCCAGCGGCAAACACACTCTAACCTGCAGGCCCGTTTCTCAGCAAGCGTGTGATGTTTTCAGTTCAGAAAAGGAAATGTTGAATAACATTGAACACGTACTTGTAAACTGGTTGTGAGGGACAGAAAAGAAACGAATTGAGTCAAATCCCAGTACAGGAAGATCTAGGTTGAGCAGTGAGATAAAAGAACAGGAAATATGGACTGCAGTATAACTGTGTCTACTGGGGAAAAAAACAGTGGAGACCCGTCTATTTGTTTTTCTTCTACTAGACATTTTTACGAGCACCTGAATTAAAGGAGCAGGTGTTGTGATTTTTATTGATTTCCTTGCACAACAAGTCTGTATGCGGGCAATGCAAGCGCACCTGAACTTGAAATATTGCATGGATGCCATGTGTTTTGCACTTTTGACTCTTGAATTTGAGATTGCAAAAAGCCTCCTCTCTCACGCAGAGGTAATGAGAGCAGGTTAGTCTTTCAGGCAGGCATATGGACCCCAAGACTAATACATAATAGATAAAGGTTCCCCAACACATTTCCAAATGCTCTGATCAGGCATACAGGAATCACAGAGCAAGACATAAAATATGCACTTCAACTTGGATATAAACCGCTGAGCACGGTTAAGCTGTAGACAGTAAACCAGAGTAAGCAGTTTTCAGTATAATGTAAGCAGATGTCTACCACGATACTTCTCCTCTCACACTTTGCTGAATATAGTCTGAACTCTACATGCGTCCATTTGCTCGCTTTCGAACTGTTTTGGACCCAGACCCAATCCGTCACCTTGATTCCGCCCCCAGTGTCCTCGAGTGTTCTGCTTATCTTCGTGACGCAGCCGGTTTTGAGACCTTTAAAATGGCTACGCCCATTCTTCCATTTGCAAACGTCCAAATGACCGATTTTAGTTTGTGTGACAAATTTACATTTGTGCTTTAAATATGGCTCACAGTCAGTATTTTGTCAGATAAGAGCATTTCCATTCGCGCAAAAACTGCCAAACTCTTTTGCTCAGCACCCTGTTCTGAATTGTGAAAAATCAAACTAATCTCAGTTGTTTGCTATGCTGTTCATCCTTTTGCCTCTGTTTTCTGCAGCAACTTAACTAGTTAACATGAAATTTTATTATGCTTCAAATAGTTTATGATATAATAGGAATAATCTTTTATATTTACAGCGTCCTTGTCTAATATTTCTTCCCTTCACCTTACATATAATATTTACTTAAATGCATACGGTACTTAAATTTATGTATCTATGTAGGCATGCACTGTACTGGCTGGGGGAGTGGAGTAGCAGATAGCGCTGCCACCCCATAGCTTCTCGGCTGTTTGGGCATGGGTCCAAATCCAGCTCAACGTGTTTGAAGTTTCCATCTTCTCGTCATGTCTGCGTGGGTTCCTTCTGGATGCTCCGGTTTCCTCTGACAGTCCACAGGTTTACGTTTCAGCGTAACTGGTCAGGGTAAATCACCCATAGTATGCGAATAAGCGTGGCTGCCCTGAGACAGATCCGCGTCCCATCTAGCGCATCCCTCCTTGAGTGATTATACAGAGTTTTATTTTATTACAGTATTTGTACTTTACCAACTGTTGGTAATCTGATATACTCCAGAGACAAGAACACCATTTCTTATTGTATTGGGGGGGTTGGTGCTTATTGGGTGTACTTCAGTCCAGCTTGAATTTTCCCCATAATAAATAATCATATTTGTCATTTTGATTGACAAATTTTTGCCTAATGTTCAGGTTTTCGGGAACAAATTTGTCTGTAAACCCACAAAAGTCCCAAGGACTTAGGGTGTTCAGAAGGTGTCTGACTTCTTCCTATACAATCGCACTGAAACTTTTTGCTGCTTCACGCTTTGAGATCAGACGTGCATTTTTTTTTTTTTTTGCCTCACAATGAAGAAACTCCCAGGGAAAGACAAAAAAGAAAAACAAACAGGACAAAAACAAGAAGGATTTTGTCGCATTGCAGGTGAAGAACTGATCCCGAAGAAAGATTTGGCTTCGGATATCAACGCATTGAGTAGGTTTCCCACCAGCCCTCCCCAGCGCTGCATTGATTCGGCAGCACTTTGTGAACAATGACCCTGTGAGGATGTGGCAGGGCATACGGGCCATCACTGACTACAAGGGAAACAATAGGAATAACCAAGGGAATGAGCAACTGTGTCAATGATGAGAATGTGTCCCTGCCCAACACTGTAAATGATTTCTATGTCTGCTCTGAAGTCCTCAGCACCACCTTGAACGTGAAAACTGTGCCTCTCCCTGGCAACTACGTACTTCCCGTTTCTTCTGACTGATACGAAAAGAACTGGCAATATTTGACGTACGGAGAAGCTACAGATCCTGACAGCATGCCTGCATGCTAAAGAAGTACACGAGTGGTGTGGCAGAGGTCTTCACTGACATCTTTAACACTTCCTGGGCTCAGGCTGTTGCCTCTAAGTGCTTCAGATCCACCATTATCACCCTGGTCCACCAAGAAATCACCTATATCCTGCCTCAGAGACTACTGTCCAGCTGCATTCACCCTGGTTATTATGAAGCTCTTCCACAGGCTACTTGTGTCACACATTAAGCTCTCAATGCCACTCCTCACATTAGACACACACCTCTATGACTACCATTGCAACAAATCGATTGAGAATTCCATCACCACTGTAGTGTATCTGGCCCTGATCCAAATGGAGGATCTGTTATGTCAGAATGTTGTTCATTTCTTTTCAGCTCAACATTCAATATCATTGTTTTCCCAGCAGCTTGTCAGTAGACTGACCTCACTGGATCTGAACATTCTCCTGTGCAGCTGGATCCTGAATTTCCTGACCAACGGGCCACTGGTTACGAGGGTCCAAAGAAGCACCTCCTACCCATCATTTTAAACAATGGTGCACCACAAGGATGTGCGCATGGCCCGCTGCTGTATACCCTCGTAGCCCATGACAGAAACGCCAACTACAGCAGCAACCGCGTCATTCGGTGTTCTGACAACATCGCGCTTATGGGCCTCATCACCAACAACACTGAGTAGACCTACAGAGGAGAAGCAGATAAGCTTGTAGCAGGATGCTAGGACAACAATTTGTCTCTCAGTGTTAACAGGGGAGCAGGGCGATGAATGTTGACTTCAGAAGAATTCAAGCAATTTACGCTCCTCTTGGTGTTTCGGCAGTAGAGATCGTGCAAGGCTTCAAGTTGCTCTCATGAAATAATAACAAAGCCCACCTTTACACCACAGGCACAATGGCATCTCCACTTCCTGAAAAGAGCTAGACTTCCATCTTCCATCCTTATCAGGGCCCATAGATGTGACACAGAGGATTTCCTGACCTTCTGTGTCTCAGTCTGAAGAGCCTAGTCTGCCCAGTCCATCACCAGGACTTCACTGTCCACCAGTCACACTATTTACAAAGAGCAATGTGCCAGGAAAGCTCATCTCAGCACCTCTCACTCTCTCCGCTGATGGTTTTCACTGCCACCTTCCAGAAGACACTATTGCTGCTTGCAGGTCAGCATCATTATATACAGGAACAGCTTTTTTCCCCAGCCTGTCAGACCACCAAATGCTAGAAAGCATAGCGACTGATCACCACCACCACCACCATCGTTCCTTTTATATCTGCATAAGGGAAGAATGACAACAAAGCGAACCTTGAACCTCGAACCTTGACTATCCTGAAGAGACACCTTTCAATTCCAGAAGCGTTTGTTACTCCACACCCAACTGAAATCAATTACCCAGCACCAGCAAGATTCATTCAAATCATAATAACAATAAATTATGAAAACGTCCTCCACCCTCACCTCCCTGACCTTTTTCCTCCAAAAATATTTGCGAGGCTGAAATTGGGAGAGCAGACACACAACTTTGAATGATTTAAAAGACAAAATACAAGCACACATTAAAAACAAAACTGGCAGCTGATAAATATTAATGAAATGGACAGGTCAAGTGGGTATGTTGTTCAGGGGAAAAACAGTTCCATCTAGATATTTTTAAAAGCCTAGATGTTAACATCCCATAAATGCTGTGAAATTGCCGCGTAAAGCACTGGTAAAATGGACCAGAGAGCACAGGGATCAGCAAGTTGCTAATGAGATTTGGACATTAAATAACAGGACCCCATGTTATTGGTCATTTTTTCAGCCATTCACTCAGAGACTTGCATGTTAACCATAATGCAACCCAAAAACCATGCACTTCAGATTTCGACGAGAGAGAACATGTGCTTAAATGTTGTTGTTTTTTTTTTTTTTTTTAAGATTTTAAAAACTGCAAGGCAGAAAAGGAGCTCCTGTGATTGAAGACAGGTCTCTGGTTTTTATAGTTCATGAATTTTCCACAAATGTGCAGTGAGCTCTTACCAAGACGGCAAAAAGAGGAACAATTTGTCATTTGCTCAAGTGGTCGGAACGACTCGAAAGTATTGATTTTGACATTTGCAAAGAGAGTAAGATAGCTAAGCAAATTTTGACAATTCCAAAATAATTGCCCTGTAAATAGATCGGTTTTAGAGCGATCTGTAAAGTCAGAGTTTTAGATTCTGCATTCTCAACGTGTTTCCGCGGATGCCGTTTAGAATTATTAGCATTAGATTTCGCAAACGTTTAGTCATTCTTATTTATCTGAAATTACCCAGTGTTTATGTCAAATGAGTTTGGCTCCCCGTGTTTTTTGTTGTGCCGTCTCATTGCCAGCGTTCCCAACGTAATGTGATGATAATAATACGGGTTGGATAAAAAGGCTAGCAGCACGTTTTCCATCCTGCTCCTTTAGTTGGTTCGAAGAGAAAAGTTGGTTTGAACACTTTTTCAGCTGTTCAAACAATTATTAGAGCTCCTCTGCAGTCAAGCTCAGTGAAAGCCAACAAGATACATATAAGGTTTCAGTCGTTTCTTGTTAGAACATTATTATGTTGTTAAGATGAAGCAAATGTCTGTAGCATCTGAATTTTACATTTGCAGCGACTTTATACTTCATGTGGATGAGTTATTGAACTGTAATTTGCTGCAATGACCTCGATCAAAGGGGTTATAGCACCTGGAAAGAAGGAAGTTTCAGGCTTCGGTCCATCTTGCAAACTTTTAAATTACCTTCTGTCCCAAAATTCGTGTTTTCGATAAGTCAGTCCATTTTTAAAAGAATTGTTTTAATGCTGACCATCTCAGGAACTGAAATATTATACCGGTACTCAACAAAACACCTATAATCTACATCACTTTAGCACTCTGCTCAAAGCTACAGATGCACAGTACATACGCTTAGCAACTGATAAAAGTTAAGAATTACTAAAGGTTTAAAATGAAGTTATACAAATCCTGAAACACAGGTTAACTGCTGGACGTGAAAGAAGTTGCGTCTATCATTCATGGACCTCGGCACCTTCCGGCGTAGATGATTTTATTATTGTGGCACAGTAAACCGCTCTCCAATTCAGCTGCATTTCTTGCTCAAGTTCTGGTGAGGTCACCCATTCTTCAGCTTCCTTGCCCTCATGCTCGGTCCTGGTTCGGCACGTACGACAGCAGAATGCCACAGACGGCCTTTTGTGTTGCTTCACACATGTCCACCTGCAGCGTTTCACAATCGGGAGAAGTCAGAGGACCTGACAGGACAGGCCTACTTCACTACCTCCTGCTTTGCGGCGGGTCTCTGAAGTCTGCACTTCTGTGTTCAAACTAAAGACTGTTAGTCCTTCATACAAATGGCAGAGATGGAGCATTTGCTGGCGGGGCACAACCTTACGACTATCCCTCAGTGAAAAGGTTATACTTTACAGGACATAAATCACACAAGCTTTTAAATAGACTGTCATCCTTTGCCCCAGATTCACCACACGTAGTCTAGCAGCTCCTGCGGTGTTCAGTGTAATTCGGGCACTTAATATCAAGAGTCCTCTTTCTAGCGCGTTCAAGGCACAAAAATATTTGATGTACCATTCCTTCGATCATAGACACACTGTAGGTTTCATTTTCTTCACCACTCGATTTTTAACTATCGCATCCTTTCGTAATGCATATTTATGCGTTCGCCAGGTACTTTTGTGCAGGGGATTCTCGCAACCACCATGGCAGAAGTACAATAGGCACAAAAAAGGTTTGCAAGCGATAGCACTGTTTCCAAAGTTGCAGAAAAAGTATGCTCTCATAAACAGACAAAAACACCCCATTTTGCCACAGTAAATGTTAAACCAGGATACATTCTGGGATTTCTTTTGCTTTTTTAGGAAATACCCAGAATGTAATAATGGCAATGGATGATTAAGAGAACTTTATGAATTTGGAAAGTGGGACGGCTTGCATTCTCATTTTTATCCCCGTTCAACATCCCGGCAATATCCTGACTGCCGTTTCACTCATATCTACCCATATATTTTTTTGAACAAATTCCGAAGGCCTTCTCTGCTGACTGTCCGTACACAATAGTAAAGCAGGGACGTTGACGTGAAAATTGTCCCTTTTAATTGCTGCCATTTTTGTCTGGATGGAGTGAGCACTCTGCCGATGTAGTCACAAGGCTCAATGAAAGGAGAGTTTTATAGAAAAAGGGGACGTACGTACGTATAAAGACAGATATCGCTGACTTCTGAACGCATGAAATATACTTTAGCTACAGAAACATATTAGCTTTAACATGGTAATTTTGCAACAGAAAACTAGTATTGCTAGTAGTAACGCTGAAAACAAAAAGCAAGTAGGAACATAAATGCACATAGTTGTTTGTGCATCAAAGTTGCTTTACCAGAGTCTATATTATGGAAAGCATGTATTTATGTTAATGTTGCACTAGTTATATTGATGGTAACCTTGACCTGTGCTGTAAAGTACATCTGTTAAAAAAAATCTATAGCTGGTAACTGCAGCCGTCCCCTGGAGAAGGAAACCGAGTGGCTGACTCAGTGAAGGAAGCAGGTAACTCGTGCCTGTTTTGAAGTGCAGGTGAAGTAGCGCACAGCAAAGCTGCTCATCAGAAGGGACAAATAACAGGCGTCCCACTGTGAAGCCCCCCAGCTGACGGGATGCTTGCCCACCACTTGTACGGCGAGCCGTACATCTGCGCCGCCTGCTTTGCACTGGTTTTGCATATGCCGTCTTGTGGAATTCTTACCCGTATTTATCCTCCTAGCATCGTTTTTCATCCTTTCTCCGTTCCGCATTCCAAGTCCCAGACACCGTGTGCTGAGCCAACTCTTTCCACGGATATTTCGCAGGTCTTAGTAGGCTCTGCTTGGAAAGACTGTAAAACCACTCGGCTGTTTTCCTTTCGACGATTAATCATTCCTGTGAATATCTGTCAGCTGTGTGTATATTATTTCTTACAGCGAGACACATGTTGCAAGGGATCTCCACTTGTCTATATGAATTCACTTAATTGCTTATTTTTTTTTTGGTCCCAAAAGCAATTTAAAATATTATTATTCATACAGCTAGAGTTCTTACTCAAGCTATTTAGAGATCTTTCTTACTGATACAAGAGTAGAGACCCAACCTGTAGGCTGAACCAGCATCTTGTGGGTCATAAGTCGGCATCCTTAAGCATCACACCACCCTCGTGATGCCTCCCATACAGTAGCATGTATTAATTTTAGAATCGCATCAGGTAAATGATCTCAGGAAGAAGTACAGGAGCCGTTACTTTTCTCTTCGCATGGAATAAATTGCCATTGTTCCCTCTGACAGGGGGAATGTTAAAAAGTGGCACAATGACTCGCGGTGTGAAGCAAGTATCACATACTGTTTAATGCCATTCAATTAAAACTGCAGCACAGGATCAACCTTTATCAAACAGCCGACTGTCAGGAAAAGCAGCGCATTCATTACATGGATTTTCCTCGGGCTGGACTGAATTAATTCACGACTGTTATAGGAACATCTTGCATGTGAATATCCGCTTGCATTTACATATCATTATTTGAGATACATTTCTCATACGTGTGTTTTGTCACTTCTCATTCTACGCCGCATGCGTTTCGAATCTGTAAACTTGGCTTGAAGGAAACTGCAGGAACTACTCGAGCTTCCCCTTTTCTATAAGCGCCATATCGTTGCTATCGCACGATTGACTTTCGAAAACTTCTGAATAAGTATTAAATTATTTCGCTGTTTGTTTGCATCTTTACGGGTTTTTGTCTGCCTTTCTGAACCACCTTGCATTAAGTCTTTGTGACAAATAAATGAGCAATTTGAAAGCTGTATTGCAACCCATTTGCAGTTTTTGTCGCTTTGCCATTTCATTAATACCGGGACTGCGCTTCCAAAAAACACCCAGTAGCGTTGATAATGTTACAAGGTTTATTACTGAAATCAATGCTGTCCTTGTACTAAAAATACAGGCTTGGGATTTGTTCCCAAGTCAGATCAAGCGTACCGTTTCGTCTGTCTTTTTTGTTTGCCTTTCTTTTGGTCCGTGGCCAACGTTCAGCGCTGCCGCGCTTTACGTCGGCTAGACCAATTTAAAGACGCACTTAAGAAATGCGTTTGTACACAGATTTTGTCATATTTAAGCTGTGCCGACAATGTCCTTTAAGTCTAATTGCATCGTTCCTTAGTCCCTTGGCATGTCGTTGTTGGGAAGAATAAACAATTGAAAAACAGGCAATTACTTTAAACTGCCGTGTGACATGGTAATAGCTATTGGCATGCAGACTCCTCAGATCCATCTCCGTAGCAACGCGATGCAATTAGTAGGATGCTCAGCTTTTGCAAACAGGGCCTAAATGAATAGGTGTATCAATAAAAATTAAAACAAGCACAATAAAGATACAGCTATAGCAGAGCGGGCTTCTCCGAAAAGCATCCTTTGGGGTAAACATTAGGTGGCTGTTCTTGCTCAAGAAAGTCCATGCTGCGAGGAGACAAATGATACTTTTTGTTAAGCAGGGGAAAAGCTGGATCCTCTCCAAAGAGAGGGATAATTAAAAGTGACAGAGTGACCTCCTTCATACCCAAATGACGCCGGACCCGCAGAATGATGATAAGATCAAACAAAAACACTCAAGGCTTGCGCATCTCAGTGGCTGCCAGTGGCGGCCTTGTCCACTCGAGGGAGCACTGGGGAGCGGCGGCGAGTGAACTTTAACCTTTTTGTCTTCTCTCGACTCACGTATTGACGTGCGTTGCGCAGAACGGAAAATGTTCAATTATATTTATTCCGCAGAAGACGTGTTCATTAGGATCGCTTTGATCTTCGGTAAATGGTACAAAAAAAAAACTCCGTGCTTCTTTTTCATTTGCGGTTTTCTCAGTTATTTGCAGCAATGGGTAAACAGTTAGTGTGAGTGCACAGTATGACTCCCGTCTCCTATTATATTTTAAGTGGCTTTTTCATCTAAGTAAAACAAACACTGATGGCTATGAGTACGCTTTGACAATTATGTATTAGGTTAAACAAGACGTTTTGAGAAATAAGGCATGGGTAATTTATGTACAAAAAGACCAAGCGTCTTACACTTCTCGTAGGCACATTTTAGGTTTAAGAATAAGAAATGCGGAATAACGTCTATCAAAGCTGACCGACACGGTGGTGCCACGTCACAACAGTCTGGGCCCTTTGGGTGTGGGGGCGAACCCAGCTCGGCTTGCGCGGAGTCTGCGTGTTCTCCCCGCGTGGGTTACTCCCACAGTCCAAAGATGTGCATTCGCTGTAAGATCCCGGTATTGTGTGAAATTGCGAGTGTGTTTGGCTGCCCTGTGATGGACGGGTGTTCAGTGAGTGCCCGGTAATTCGAGGACAGGTTCTGATCCGCCGTGAACCTGACAAGGGCAGGTGGTTAAGGATGACGATGGACAGACATCTCAGAACCGAATCGTGTCCTGTGGAGATATCCAGAGAGCTTCCACCGCGTGGATCGTTTACGCTGTACTGTTTGTGAATCTTTCTTTTTCCAGCAAGTATGACTTTCAGCACCGCAGTATAAAGAAGTAAGAAGTATGATGTGAGAAGTTTGAAAGTCTAAGGACTTTTGAGCTTTGCTGCAGGAAACTGTATTTTTTTGCTAATTTTCTCAGCTGAGAGAGTGCAGCCAAGGAAACTGTTCAAACTGAAGCCTGTTATTAAACATTTACATTGCCCTCTGGAAGTACAAGTCTTAGTTCTGCTGTGTATTGCCTTAAGGAAGCAAGCTGACGTTGAAGGAAATGTTCAGAAGCACTCCGTCAGAGGGCAGCGGGGACTCGGCATCAAAACTCGGAGTGGAAGTGATCGCATTGAACTGTTCAGTGTCATAATGTGCAATATATACAATTATTAAATGAGGGTTGACTTGCTTGTGCTAAAGCACTGAAACCTGGGGAGCCAGAGGTGTCTGTAAAGTTTAATACAGCTAATATCACATCACTCTGATGGCAGCTTATGTTGCCAGACTATCAGACCGTTAAAACCAACTCGCTGTCCGCACATGGGCAAGAAAGCAAATCATACTTGGTGGGGAGAAACCTTTGACAATAATATTTCTAACATCGACTCGGTTTTGGAAACCGACCGTTTTCGGCTTTTTCGGTAAGTTTAAAGCGATGAGTTTAAAGTGATGCCGAGGAGGAGCCGAAGCATCCCTATCCATCAGGACGCAACAAAACACGAGCAGCAACGTTTCGTTCGATAAGCCGCGACGATGGCTTTAAATACCGTTTAACTGGTTGTAGACCACATCCTCGAGGTGCTCCAGCCTCTGCAGTATGGACTGTCTGTCCGCCGAGGTGCCAACTTTGCCATTTCTGCCGCCTCGGACCCTCGGCTCGGAGCCCCTGCCCACCTGCACCAGTTCCTCGGAGCGATCCTGGATTCTGCAGTACACCGAGAACAGTATAATCCCCACGAACACCAAGATGTTGACAGTCAGCAAAGTTTTGATTTTGCGTGCCACGGCCATGAGAGCATGTGGGGAGCAGAAACGATGGCACTCACTACGGAGCCATAGAGCGAGCGATGCGGGAGCCGGCTGCGCCCTTGCTGTGCGACAACGTGCGCTCTCCGTTCAGCACCTCGGCGATCCGGGTGGTGCGTGCGTGCGTCAAAGCACAAAGAGTAACGGGTCGCTCCCCGCGATGGGTAGAGCCTCGGCGGGCAGCGGTGAGACACACGGACGCGGTCCGTCCTCCGATCTCCGCGCCTCTCCGCTTCTTAGGGACGCGTTCCCCCGGCTGTCCCCGCCAGCGCTGGGCAGACGAATGACGGACCGTGGGGCATCGGAGCGACGACCGTCCCTGCTGTCCTCGCGGGGTCACGCAAAGCCGGACGCATGTCGGCGGTTTTGCGTCGCTCTCGCTAACGGTGAGTGCATTTGCAGATGCGAACCAAAAGAAATCGCGTCCCCTGCGCCGGGTCTGCACCGTCCCTCCTCAGCGGAGCGGGCAGGACGACGTGAGCTTCCTCTCCCGGGCTGCAAGCTGCCCGGAGGCTGAGGGCGCTGATGCTGGAGGTGCGGCGGCTTTGTGTACAGAGAGCGGGCAGAGGCTTCTCTTTATCAGCGCTCCCTCCCTGTCGGCGCTCCCCCCTCCTCTCTCTCTCTACCTCTCTCTCCCTCTCTCTCTCACTCTTTCTTCCTCCCTCCCTCTCTCTGTCTCTCCCTCACTCTCTCCCTCCCTTTCTCTCTCTCTCTCCCTGTCTCTTTTGCTCTTTCTTCCTCCCTCTCTCCCTCCCTTTCCATCTCTCCCTCCATCTCGCTCTCTTTCTGTCTCTTTTTCTCTCTCCATCCCCGTCTCTCTCCGTCTGCCTCTACCCCTCAATTTTCGGTTTCAATTTAGTGTGCGCTTGCATTGTCTCAAGAGCCCAATACATGAATTGTTTTGATGCTTGCTTCTATTCTTTATTCATCTTTTTTAAATCTGCAGACTTGTCACTTGTCTGTTTAGCTGACTGATGTGACTTTTGTTTTCTCCTTTGTTACTTGAATTTTTACACTTTTTTTTCTTGTTTGCTGGGAGGTCCTGTGACAAGGCTATTGTTGCTGGTTTTTTGCTTCTCCAGCATGTAATTGTACGCCTTGTAAGGCAAATAAACTAAAGCAAAGGTGGACCGATGCTGCCTCCCCTGTTTTGCACGTACTTTAAGAATCTGCGATGGTGAAGCAACGGCTGAATCTTTGCATTTTCCGCTCAGTCTAATGACGGAAAGACCAAATCGCAGTTGGTTGAAATGAGTTTTGTCCGCAGGATCGCTGGGTTCGCTCTTCAGAGTGTGAACTTCGGTGATCCAGGAGAGCCATGGAGTCGAAATCCTGCTCCTTCGGATTGAGGGGAGTTAGCTGAGATGGTTTGGGCGTACCTAGTGTGTCCTGCTGCGAGGAGATCTCGAGGAAGCTAAGGACACGTTGTAGAGAATACGTCTCTGGTTGACTTCTAGAGGCACTGGAGATGGTTGCTGGTAAAGGGAAGGTTTGTACCGACGTGTTCAGCCTGCTACCACCTTCACTAAGACAAGCAGGAGGAAACTGACTGACCAACTCTCTGACTGAGTGACATGCAACATCCTAAAATAAAATTGCCCCTTTTCAGTTTCCCCCACTTTTTGCAGCTTTCTGATGCTAAATTTCATCAGCACCTTATTCTCTAACAGTTTACGAATGGAACCTGAGCAGAAAACGACAACAAAATTGTTACTTCGTGTCATTTCACTCGTGTGGAACATAGAGAAAAGTGGAGTCATAGGTGTGAAGAAGTAATTTTCTTCCAAATTCAGTGACCCTAGTTACGGAGGAAATTCGAGTCAGCGGTTTGAACGCAGTGACAGAGGTGTTAAGGGTTTGACGGAAATGCTCTCAGGGAAAACCCCCAGATGTGTGATGAACCAGGATGTCACCTGTATTTGAGCCTTCAAAATCTCCATTGTGCTACCAGTAGCTACGGACAGAACCACATTCTGACGCAGCTGCAGGAAAAGTTTATAGAATTTGTCAATTTTATCGTGTTAAGCTCTTTCTCAGGGAACTTTTACATACATATCTGACCAGTGAAGATCACTGAAAGATGTGTCCAAGACTTAAATCTTCATAGCAATTGCTACCAAGACTTAATAGCAGAAATGAGACCTTTAAAATTATTTTCTACAATGAGTTGTTTCTTCACTTTTGTTAATTCTGCCCAAACTCTCTTTTCCTTGTATGCCGTTGTAGTAAAATTACACAATTCTAGGAATTTAATGAAATCTGTGCCAGATATACCAAACTTACCACTTAGATCTTTAAAGCTTACCGTTGTCTGATCTGAGAATAAATAATGTAGCCTTTGAAAATCAACCTCTAAATACAGAAGTGCATGGACTGAGAACACAATGGGGGCAACTTGGCAGGATCTGACTCTCTGAATAAATCTTGTGACAATAAAAAGTAAAACAAACTGAAGTGACATTTATGTGAGTTAGAGTAAAATGTGCATGTATATGCCAGGCTCTAGTTCTCTCTGTTTGTCAACAAAGTCTGGTGCTCGCGTTCTTCAGTGCGGCAGTGGATTTGATTTAGAGGCCTAACAATTTATCAAGGTTACTTTTTAATGTACAGTTAAAATTGTCCACTAGGTATCTATGTCCTTTGCAGTGATGTAAAATAGTAGCACTGTGCAGGAGATGAACTGTGGAAAGACTGCATTTGTGGCATGAACCTTTAAAACCTCCATGCGCTATCCAAGGAGAGAGGCAGAAATCAAAATGAGCTTCCCTTTTGAGTCCTGAAAGCATTCATAAATGTATGCACAAATACAAACGCACTTTTAAACTATGTGCTCTCTGTAACAGAACTTTCTTTTGCCAGAACCTAATCGAATGCTGTGCATTTCAGATTTTTTTCATGATATCTTGCATGGGTCTTCATGAGTCCTCCACGTTCCAGGCTGAGCAAGTGTTTTGGTTCCGCCAGGTCCACATTGCTGGTTTTGGAAGTACTTTCAGTGATGAAGCACAGCTGGACCGCTCCAGGTGCTGAAGTCCATGTTGGCAGGGCTTTTTTGGGCCAGGCCACTGCGGTCTGGCCGGGGGACTCATGTATCCTGCTGGAACTGCTGTGGCTCAGGGCGTGGGGCTTACGACGACATCCTCTTTCCTCATGACACAATTTTGGATTTTGATTATAGTGGTGCCCTTGCATTGCTTAACAATTGGCAGAAGACCCATGTGGCCTCTTACCGGTGTTCTCAGTGATATCGAATGGAGAGATGTGGTTTAGGGGTAGTTGAGGGAATGTATTGGAGTGATTAGTCACTCCTTTAGCATTTCTCCGAGGAGCTGAATGCGGACGTGGAGGCTTTCGGGTCTGAGAGTTGGTACGCAAGCAAGGTGAATATTTACTATGCATTAATCATCTGGATGGTGTTAGGATGACTGTCAGTCCTCTGTGAGGTAGTGGAGCTGTTGATGTTGAAAGATGGATGAATTTTTGTGGCTTTCTCTGCCAAACGGTTGATGAAATATGAAAGGCATTCTTGATGCACTCTTAGATTCTTGCTTCCTATCTGAATGACAATGTGGCTGGTTTCTCCGCGGTTCGACTTGCTGTAAAGCTGGATGGCAGTCTGTTTAAGGATGCCTCATTTTAATTACTTTACAGCCCATCATCAATGATGTATTTGCTATTTGAATCAATTAGAATTACATTTTCTGCATCTGGTATCTTCTTGTGTTTTTAGTTTGTTGTGCTTCTCAGTTTGTCTCTCTGCCTTTCTCTGCCTCTCTACCTCCCTGCCTATTTCCTGTGTACCCCCCCCTCCAGCTTCTTCCCTTCTCAGTCTTTTTTTGGCAGGAGGCAAGATGAAGCTTTATGATGAAGGTGAATATTCAGGCACTGTTGAGGAAGAAATGTATTAACATAAGAGGCAATATATAAGGCACAATTGCTTACATTTCAGATGAAGTATCCAGTGTGGGACTTAAAGCATCTGGAAAATCAGTTTGTTTTTGTATTTAGCCAAGTATTTGCTTGAAATTGTAGCAGAATCTGCCTGGTTTTGTCTTTTTTTTCCAACTCCTCTTATTAATCTGCTGTTAAACTTTTTTCTTTGCCTGGAAAATTGGATTCTTTTCATTTTAGACATTTTAAACTAAACCAAAAGTACCTGTCTAGAAAACACCCAGGGACAGGGTGCTAAGTTTTAAGAATACAGTGGTGGGTTGTTGTAAATTGTGGAAGTGCACAGTATTGAATTGTCATGTGAATAATTATTCTTTTGCACACTTGTAGAATTGGTAGGCAGGCCTTTTTACAGGTACTGGTATGCATTTCTTTGGTCAAATAAAACACTAAACATTTATTCTGTGGACTTTAGCAATAGAATCCTTGATCAGGGTACTTAACCACATCTGCTCCATTAAGTATATCCAGGTGTATAAATGGATTTAGCCAGGCCTGGGTTTTGATGCTTGCAGGCTCTAGGCATTTTCACTCCAAAAAATACAAAAGGAGGGTGGAAAGCCAGAAGGGCGTGCATTTCTTCTCTAATGTTACATAAATATTTATGCATTTATATTATATCTATCTACATCTATCTTTTATACTTTAGTCTTTATGTACAGTACATTTTATGCACTTTTTTTTATTCCCATCAGTTTAATTTCACCCTCATTTCATCTTCCTTTCTATATCTTCTGTATAAGGATGTTTGACATTAAATTATGCTTGATTTTTGAGTTTTGAAATACCTGTAAATTTTAGAATTGCTTCTGAAATGTAATTGTTTAGATTTAGCTGCCTCAAATCTGTTTCACCATCATTATATTTATTTCTTCATTTACAAATTTATCCTTATTTTTTTTCTGCTTAAATAAATAAATACCTAGGCTTTAAAGCGAAAGTATGGCCTGGCCGACTGGTTCTAAAAAAATTTTGCTGAAGTTTTTGTTGAACTTGAACAGCGATTTGTGGATGAGAAAATCAATCCAGCTGTTGGGTGACAGTGAATCATTCTAGTTCTTGCAGGAGTTTATGTGCCTGTCTCAGTGTTTATGCTTTATACTTGTTGAATCTCCAGAGCAGTTTGCTGTAGTCGTGTCTTAGAAAACTTACATTATGCTCCATGCTGTATACTAAATAAACATAAACTGTAGTGTACCGTGGTACCATACTGGCAACTAAATTCAGAGAAAAAATATGCAGAGTTAGAAAACACACACTCTTATCAGAAGAATGTCAAAAAATAAAACAGAACCATCAGGGACCCAAGGTTGTGTATCTTCCCTCAAGGTGCTCTACCACTTGAAAAGGAACATGGAAAAGAGCCGGTGGCTCTCAAGTCCTACAGTTGTTGTGGCATCTGGTGTTGGGGGCCATGCCGTACCTTTTGTACCTTTACATGCTTGTTCTGTCGACTTGGAGCTTGCCTCAAGTCGGCTGCCTAAATTCCTCGTAGACCAACTAAAGCACAGGCGCCAAAACATCATGCAACATCTGTGTAATAATATTTCCCTGCTAGTGTTTAATTTCTATTTAATTGTACAGATTAATGTTTCAGTAAATCACTCTATTTGTCTATCTACTGTATCTTAGAGCTGGTGTGAGTATGAGAAACAACTGGAAAAGTAAAAAAAAAATAGGAATTAGTAGTCCATAAATCAGCCTGCGCCAGTTAGACGAGCTTCATTTTGAGAACTTTAGATCATGTAGTAAAATACATGGTAATTTTCACATTACATTTGTCCCATTTCTGATCCTGCGAGAGGTTTTCGTTCACCCCTCAGTCTACCATTTTTAGTCCGTCTTTTCTCCACAGGTCGATTAAAATATCAACTTGCTATTTTGGCTGCTGAAGCCAGAAACCTCCCTTCCCGGGGATGACCTTACAATGTACCTCTAACCCCCATGCAACCACCTTCAACCTGTGATCCCTCTCTGAACAAATTAAAATACTAGGGGTCAACTAATTCATTTCGGCCTCCCGTCAAAGCCAGGTGTCTCCCTCATAAAAGGGGACCCTATGCAAAAATAGGAACGTCACGCTATGAACGCTCACCTGAGCCCAAGCGCTCACACACTTCATGGAACGCCAAAAGATAACAATTGAGGCAACGCCGTATGGATGAAAAAGGAAGCTTTTTATCATATAAAGAGGTTCTTACCTCCTGGATGGTTTCAGAAACATAGGTGTGGGTTGCTTGCAACGACATGATTCAAGCCAGCGGTTTCCCACCAGGCAAACCCTTCTCTGCGAGATGCAGTGACTTTGTGTCCGTGCCAAGAGCAGCACGCATGCACGCGCACGCACACACACACACACACACACACTCACGCACCACTGGTTCCCTCCAGGGTATATATAGTTTCCATACTATTTCTAAAATAATGACATCAGTTCCTGTGCCTTACATTTGGTTAGGTTACAACAGCCTCGGTATGCATTAAGTTAAAAATATGGATGATGCGCTCTGCACCCTCTGTCCAGTCAGATTACATTTTGTTGTTACTTCAGTAATCCCTCGGTATCCAAATTTAATTTGTCAATGAAAATGGGTTGGGTACAAAATTTTTCTGATACCGAGCACCTATTTTCCAGCATTTTAAATGGAGCAAAAAAAATAATAACAAACTTCCGGCTTATCTGAAAACATCTGTATAGAACCCGTGATTTCTGAATGATGAAGCACTCTAAACAGCAGTTATAAATCATTGAACTGTGTCATTAAACTACATGTTTGTCTCGCATGGTACAGTGTGTGCATTACAGGACATTTCCCTTATCAATATTATTAATATTGCCACCGGCATAAATTTGTAACAGCATAGAGTATAGTTTAGTACAGCACACTCATCTTTTTATTACAGAACTCTCTAGAGGGCTTTATAGTTTTTAATTGTTTTATTTGCATTTTAACTTTTTTTTTATTTTTGAAAAGCTTTGGATAAAAATTTGTTATAGCAAAGTGTCCACATGGATACCGATATTTAGATATTAATTTTCAAGAGCCATTAGCGTGAAAATTCGGATGTAGAGACTTTGGGACTGCTGTACACATTTGTCCTAAGATAAGGAAGAGCATATCAGCTTAGATTGTCTTGATTATACACCATTTGAAACACATTAGTTCAAGGATATATAGGTTAAAACACCTTTTGGTCTTAGGACACAAAAACAGAACACTGAAAGTTGTCACAACGCCCCTTTTGTTCACTTTTGTTAATTCTGTAGCTATCCATAGGCCTCTGTATACCCACAGGGTCACAGGCTCCCTGCTTTAGATTTATGGTCACATCTTCCAGGCGCTGCTCAAGGTCCTGAGGTGCATCCTCATAATTTCCAAAGTCCTTCCTCTAAACCATACTTTTAGATAGGCCTCGGTCCAGGCTTTATCCTGTTTCCTTCTAGAAGGACATTTTTGCTTATCTTTGTTGTGGACTGCTGACCCCTTTGGACCAGACTTGAGTCATCTTCTTCTGACCTCATCCCCTCTGTGACACAGTGAGGTCAGAAGAAGGTGACTCAAGTCTGGTCCAAAGGGGGGGCAGGTTTGTCAATAAAAATGAAATATTGAGTATTTTAACTTGTAGACTCTCTTATAAACTTTAGATAGCATTTATTGAACGAGCAACTTCATGCTGATTTACCTTTATAAATGGTGTAATAAAATATAAAGATTTACTGATTTATTAATTCTTGCCACATCAATTCCTGAGGTACTTTGATGAAGGGCTCTAGGATGGTAACAGGATTCAGACTGTGAACCTTCAGATTATAATATTATTCTTCATAAGTGTGCCACCTCCTGCCCTAAGATATGTGCAGACTGCCAGGTAGAAAAATTTTCCCCAAAAACGACCATAATCCTTTTATGAGAAGTCAGCACACACATTTCTCTGCCTCGCATGAAAAGAGGACCCTCTAGTATAAAAACACTGTATATTGTTTTCTGGCTACTTTCCATCCCTGAATTCTGATGGTTTCGTCCTAACTGTTCTCCAGGTGCGGCAGATTATCACTTAGCTCAATAATTAATCTACCGCACCTGTGGCGCTCAGTAAAAATGACATAGCAGGAGCAAAACGGAGTAATGGCAGTAAGGCAGCACATAAGCTTTGTCATTTGAGGGTGCGGTTATAATGATGTTTAATGAGTCTTCACCAATTCTGCGCGGATTGTGTGTTTTTTTGCTCCGCATTTGTGCATTGAAACCTTATAAAGAGGAAGGGGCATTTTTTTACCCTTTGAAATCATTGTTGGTTCTAATTGTTGGAGCTGCTTATGAAGCTTTTGGTGTTATGTTAATTTTTTAACAAAATAGTCTTTTCCGTTCCCTTGATTCATGATTTTTTTTTTTTTTTTACATTTTTAAAAAAAATTTTATTTTTCACAGTAATTACGCTAACAGCTGATTTTGTTTCGTCCGCTATTTGGCTACTTTTTTTTTTAGAAATTTTATATGTAGTAGCACCTTGGTGTTTTCCTAAGGTTGCTAGTGGGCAATGAGAAAGGCTCAGATTACAAAGGAACGAAGAGTTTCTTTTATCTGCGTTGTCTCGATTACAATGTCAGATAACTAGGCTGTCAAAATTACTTTCAATTTACTCTCAAGGGGAGAAGTTGAGACCTTTGTGAACTAAACACTAAAGAATGTTGATCAAAAATTGTCAAGCCTCACTATGTTTTGTTCAGCATGAAATGGAGCTCTTCAGCATGCTTCTCTGCTTGTCTTGCAAATATTTTCGTATTTTTATTATTTGCGTACATGAAAAATGAAGGCTTTAGGAGCTCTGCTTTAGACTTGGGAGGGGATATGAAAAAAGTGTTATAGCTATGTTTTCCCATTCTTTCCATTTCTATTTTATGTTTTCTTTAAATTGTACGTCAGATTTTAAATAGATAAGATGCTTGGCTTATTGAGCTGGGGTACAGCAGTGCAAAGAACACAGGATTGGGGAAGTGATGTCATATGTCTGCAGTCAGTAACTGTGTGTATATTATGTTTAATTTACTTCACCATATTATACCGTGGTAAGTTGAACAAGCAAAGTGATACACTACTGAAAGAAAATCAGTTGGTTCTTACATTTCTGAAGTTCAGACTTGTTATGAATAACATTAATTCTGCTGAATGGCAGAGGATGTGCTAAGCACCATGATGACTGGCTGTTTATAATTGCATTGCGGTACAATGAATGCAGCTTTGTGCACCTCTGAGAGTGTAACTGAGAGCTTTTAATAACCTTTTGTGTACATTCTGCACAGCTTTCGATGCGGAGTGCTGCATACATCATCTTTAAGGCAATTCAGCAAGGCTGGTGTAGGACAGTTCCAGCTCTCTCTTCCTCCAAGGTCAGGTTTTGAAAGGTCAGAGAGAAAGGCGACACTGAGCGAGTATCCGCCCCCATATTTATACATCCCCGAGAGTTTATTTTTCAGTTTTTGCTCTGAGTGACATAGCTTATAAACAGTATTTGAAGACAGAGTCAAGCTAGATGATGTGTTATTTAAATACGGCCATCCAGAAGTCGCTGTTTTTCGGCCCAGCACAGAATAGAAACCTATTGCTTGGCTGCAGCTCCAAAATTTTGCCCTCCGGTACATGTGCGGTAATGAAAACAGAAAAATTAAGGCACACGTACAGTATGTGCACAAAAGTGAAAGAAGGGCATTCCTTGTTGAAATCCTTGCATTCTTTCACCTTTTATAAGACTTCTGCGAGTAATGCACTTTTAATATTTGGAAGGTGCCGAGCCCTTTTCTTACGAGTAGTAAGGATTCCAGCTGGGTTGTAAAACATAATTTCAAGTAGGTTAAAAAGTTTCTTACCTCTAGAAGGCTGAAAGGATTACCGTGATGCAAGATAAGACAGCCTTGAATGTATTTGGGCGCATGACTTTTGCAGTCATGTCAGCTGCAGAAATATTCACTTTCTTAAAGTCTCCTGCTGTAGGCCTTTTGGACTTTGTGTACTGCACTTTTGTGGTATTTTTTCCTGTGGCTAACAGTAAATTATAAATTGTTGTAAATATTAAATTAGCTCCTTTGCCACAGTACTGTGGTGACTCTGCTGTTCAGTTCTGTCTGAAAGCATCTCAGAATCAAATCCATATTTTGCCATGTTGGCCATGGGCCTGGAGCTGAGTCTAATATAAAACGTGCTCCTTTGATGCAGGCAAGCCCTCTTTCCAGTTATAATTGTGAATGGAGAATCTATTTTGTGATTACAGAGAAACATCCATCCCTCCATCTTCGACAGCTGCTTATCTAATCATGGTCAGAGGGATCTAGAACTTCTGCTGGTAAGTAAGGCGTGATACTCCTTAAATGGATCAGTTGACCCGCTCAGAGCATGGATGCACTTGTAGAATTACCAAAAACTTTAAAAGCATGTCGTTGAATGTCAAATGAAACCGGAGTAAACTTAGGAAACCCCTGCGTACACTAAACATGCAAATGTATACAAAGGCACTTGACCGTACGACTTGTACGACAGCAGCAATTCAATAAATTTTCTTTTTTTTCTTTGCTTCTACTACTCTGGCAGATAGGGCCAGGTCTGATTTACGGGAAGCTCTTCATATTTACCCTGCCTCATTAAAAGCCTTGTCAACATGACCCCTTGACCCCTTGGGCAGATACAAATCTGTCCATGCTTGCCGCTACCCAGAAGGATGCAGAATTATTAGACTGAGCCATGCAGCACGCACAGGACATGCACCTGTCACCATCCATGGCTCCTGTGTAGCTGGGGTCAGGTCACAGGCCGCACAGGAACACCCCCACCATGTTGACAGGTCTTTTTATCTACCATTAAAAGGCTACCACAAGGGTCATCACCAGCACTCGGGATTCTGCGAAGCGCTGGTTCCCTGGAGCATTGTACAAAGCCAGTGACAACCTGTTGAAAGCATTAAGCTCTTCCGCTTGCAGTCTGAAATAACAGACATGAGCATAGTAAACCTAGTAACACAGTTGTGGAATATTGTTTTAAATTGTGTTCCAGATTTCAGTGGATTTGGCTCCTATTTTCAGCATCAATTTTGAGATTATGTGCAGATTGCAGATTAAGTCTAACCACCACATTTTTATTCTAGGTGAGTAAAGCGTTACCTGCAAGAACGCTTATCTCTGCATCCATGAAGCTTAGTTTCTGTTCGTCCGTCTGTTTTTTATGCATGGCTTTGCGTCTCAAGCCATAGATTTGAAATTTAGCACACAGGTACTTCTCTCCTTATATTAGGCTTTTATGTTGTTAAGTGCATTACATTCCACAAAGATTACTTACTATTTTGAAGAATTTTCATGTGGTCACTGACAAAAGTTGAAGAAGCAGGAGTACTGACGAGAAGTATACCACGTAGTAATACCATGCTGATGGATTTTCTTGCTGCTTCATACACACACACATACACGCACACGCACACACACACACACACACACACACACACACACAGTGTACAGTATATGAAAATACAAAGATTAAATTGCGCTTGGGGTCTCCCGCTTATGTAGCTAATGTAATTGTCTTTCCTGTGTACTAAATTTGTTGCAGCATCTTTTTATGAACATAATGTTTGAGGTTGACACTGCAATAAGCATTAACATGAAAACAAGTATGTAATAAAAGCACCACAATTATTAACAGACAAGCTATTTTGGGCTAAATAAATATACATTGGGAAGAAAACACGGAAACATGGTTCTATGCAGGTTTAAATGAGTATAGCTTGACTAGAAAATACAACACGTACAGGATGTAGAGTCCCAAGTAAGGGATTAGTAAAGCACACATGATCTTTATTTGGTTTGTGCTGAGGAATGATATACTGGCTTCTGTTAAATCAGAATTAATAAGCAGTATCACAAATGCTAGCATAAACCTGACTTCACAAGGTGTTTAAATTATTGGCCCAGGATGTTTTGTGCGAGTCCGAGTCCTCTGATTTATTGCAAAAAGTGTTTGTGATTCCATGGTACAGGACACTTTAACAGGAGAGTCAGTGCAGGTAAATAGGAGGAATGATGGAAAAGCCAGTTAAAGGGATTAAATCCGTTACATTGAAACACACATTGGCTATTCAAACTTCCCTGTTACGGTGAAAAACTTTTGCGACAAAAAACATTTTTCTTTACAATACAGTAAGAACATAGGTATAAAAAGTCTGTAACTACCAATTATTAACAGATTCATTGTTAAAGTGCTTTTAGTTATCATGTATTAATTTGTATGCCATTTTAAACTTTTTTCTACCATAGCTAAATAAGAAGAGTCTTCTGAAATGTTCTCAAATGACTTCAGAAGGAACGACTCCAGAAGTTTTACAACAGCATTCATTTATATAGCACATTTTCATACAGAAATGTAGCTCAAAGTGCTTTACAAGATGATAAAAGGAGAATTACAAGACAACAGAAGCACTTAGGATCAGGCAATTGCATTAAGGAATAGGTAACAACAAGGAAAGCTAAAGTCAGATGGGCGGGAGGACAGAAAAAACATTTTACTGCCAATTTCAGTAGTATTCAGTAGTATGGGATATTGAACAGCTTTGACTAATGAATAACAGTAAAACTTTTTTTGAAATGTAAGCCATCACAACTGCAGCTAGAGGTTCACTGAGGCTTTCAATGGGCCACTCCAGGCCAGGCCCATGTGAGAGCGCTGCTCTTCACCGAGGTGTCACGCGCAGGCATCGTCTCTACTAGCGGAAGACAGCACATATCCATGCACACACCTCCACTAACTCGCTCCCAGAACCAGGAGAACAAAATCTGCCCCACGGTGTCGGCACAAAAGATCAAAGCACACAGATGGCCAGACTGAAATCCCCTCTTCGGAATATTAAAACAGGCAGCTTCAGTCAAGCCAAGTCGTATTCCATTTGATGCTATCGAAAGGCACTGTCGGAAGTCACCAGGAGCCCGCTTTTAAAGAACAGCTTGAAAAACCCTGTGTTTTTACTATACATAATATATATATATATATATATATATATATATATATATATATATATATATATATATATATTTTTTTTTTTTTTTTTATCCATGTGTTGTACCATGGGATGCTCACTGTAGCTCTGCTAAAGCGTTACAGGGACCACTGACACGAAATTGTATGAAATTTGCTCCTTATTCCAGCAAAACTTGCCACTGTGCGATCGTAATTAAAGATCGAGGCCAAGGAGTTTCTTTCTGAGAAAATAATTACATGGCGATAAGGGTTGAAGCAGCTGCCCCCAACCCCAACCTAGCAGCCCAGCTGCCAAGTGGTGCTGAATCAAATAGGGTCACTGGGGCTTTGAGCAAGAGGGAATGTTGAGCTTGCTGTCCTATCAAGGCTCCGTTCACACTCCCAAACACACCGACCGCCCACCCACACCCTCTCACACACACACACACACACACACACACACACACACCGATGACACAGCTTTCAGGAGCTTTGGAATTGCCCTCCTAAGGGACGAAACTAAAAAGGATGCCTAAAAAACAGAAAGGCTTAGAAAAAAATACGAGCAGCGTTAACTGCTGTTATGGCTTACACAAGCGTGAGCGAAAAAAGGAATATAAATCAATATTTGAGCTTGACCGAGGATTTTTTTTTTTTTAAAAACCAGCTGTAGGCTTATCAGCTGAAAAGTACACACATTTAAAAAATAAAATAAAAAAAAAACATCTCTCAGCTTTGCACTCTTAAACATTAATTTGTTCTTTTGATATTGCAGCGTGGCTCTCCAGATTCGTGAAGAATTACACCGAAAGCAACACGCTTGAATTCTGTATCGCTTAGCGGCTCCATTTTTCAACATGGCATGTGTTTCCACACGCTGGGATGGGAAAGTCAATTGAAACTTAATTCCTGCGTGTTTGATTAATGGCGGCCCAGAGATGGACTCCTTTAATCGGGAAATGTTCAATTGTTTAATCCGAACTGAGCCACGGCTAATTTCTTCAGTAGTGTTTTCAGACACTAACTGTTTTGTACCTCCTTTGTCATCGCAGGGACAGAGTTATTCGGTGCCTTAAGGTTTTTTCTTTTTTTTTTTTTGGAACCCGCAGGTGTCGGCACGTGAATGCGATTCACCCGCGGACCTGCGGTGACGGGGACCAGTTATTTTGTTTACCAGTCGACGCCTTCGCACCCTAGGGAAAAAGAAAGGATGCGGCAAATTCAAGCTCTGCTCATCAGACTTGGAGCAGTTCATTTCGACCGAGCAACATGGTTAACTGGCAGTTAATTGCAGAAATAAGAGATCAGATTGAGGACAAAGGCTTTGGGTCGATAATGAGAAGTCATTAAAATTTCCACTGCGCTCCAGCGGTTTTATTTTCAAGAAGATTATTCAGGTGTCAACAATAAAGACTTTACTTATTAAAATAAGAGACTTGTTGTATGGCGAAGCAATTAACCGGTATTCATTTCTTCTTGGATTCGCTGCATATTTAAAACACGCTCTCAAAGTCCAAGGTACGGATTAGTCGACCGTGTTGTGCGGTTCCGTCAAACACAAACGGACGGCGCGCGCTCCCTGTTTATTGAAGAACGATTCGAAACCTAAAAATAGTTGCGTCGTTCACTTTAGACTTTTTTTTTAATTCTTCTTAAATCGCTTCTGCAAAGCACGTCATGTCTTACATCGCAAGCCACGGATCTTTTTTATGGAGTTACTGGGTATAGAACTGCTATTAGGTGGTCAAGCATAAATTCCTGTTGTATAATATAATAATGGATGACGGGATGGAACAGATAAAACTAAAATGATAGGTCGCACCAGGTTTAGCTGTTACTGTAAAGGACATGCACTGTATGAATATACGTATGTATACTGTTATTGTGGCCATAGTGTCCTTTGGTCTGTGAATACTTGTGATGAATAAACAGGCCAAAAAATTGAAGCGTTAAGCCTTAGTAGTTTAACATATGCAGGGATGGGAACAATAACTGGTACTTGCTATTTAGTTCATGTATTTGGCCAAGGCAACTTACAATGACAGATATGCTATGCTAACCTGCTTGTGACAATTTACCTTTAATACAGCTGGGAGGTTTTTACTGGAGCCGTTTGGTCCTGGAATTTGAAGGGGACCGCTGTAACCACCATGCGTCATCCTTACATTGGGCAAAAAAACCTTTTTATTTTCCCTTTATGTTTTCAAACAAAATCCAGCATTTATGTGATCTTTGCCCAGGTTCTTTTCGCAGACCACAGTGCTGAACACATCCCCATGCCTCAACTGACACTGCAGCTTAGGTGAGTTACTTACGGTGGATGACTCCAGGTGCAACCGTCTGACCGCCGGGGGAGAGTGCTGCATAAGAGCTTCTCCGAATGGATGCGAGGGAGCGAGCCTGGGGAGTGAGTCATGAGGAGTTCCAGGAGGAAAGCACGCTGCTGGGTTTCTCATCATGGTTCGCTGCTTTTCCTGGCTACCTGGAAAAGGGCATGATTTTCAATTAGATTACTATCTCCCAAATGGACCTTTAGTTTTTTTTCCCCTACTGAAGCCAAAACATTTTTCTTTTCATCTCTTTTTTCTTTTATTTTCTTTTATTTCACTATGACTTTCAAGCTTTTTAAACTTTTTTTCAACATGTGACATCCAACCCCTGCCTAACCACTACACAGGATGTCACATCCTTCGGTGTTTCAGTGGTCTCTTACAACCAACAGATCTCACTGTAGCCCCATTTTTGTTTTTCCAGTTAAATTAGCTTATTAATGGAATCTAAAGAAAGAAGCCTCCTCTCACCCTCCTTTTGATAAAGATGGCTGCCTTAGGATTTCATTGTATTTTCTTTGAAATGAGGCCATTTTCCTTTAGCTTCATCTGCAAATTGATGTCTCTAAGCCCTCAAAATAATGTGTAATATTACAAACTGATCAAAAATCGCATCAAGGTCAAAATCTTTAAAGCCAGAAAGTATTCTTTACTGGGAGTCACTGACAAACGGTTACCTAGGGAAGTTAAAAAGCCAGTGAAAGTGTGAGGTCCAGATGTAATTGTGAATGTAAAAAAATAAAAATAAAAAATAATTAAAATAACAGCAAGGATTAGTGGCTCAATTCCAGATTATTTACTCGTCTATTTATTTATTAATTTATTTGCTTTTTACAATGGAGATGGGTCATTCGCGGCAACTGTCCCGAGGTGACATATTTTGGTGTGAGTGAATTGCTGCAATTATTTTTCCTTCCATTTTTACGCAGAGGACTTTTTTTATGTCAACCGTTTTACATGAAAGAGATTCTTTGCATCACAGCTGTACGCCGATTTAACTTCAAGGCCAGGCTATTGAATAAACAGATTTCTTGGCTAATTTTGAGCTGTACCATTGTTTGTTTCCAGCTACCAGTGGTGTGGGCTGTTCGACAGGAGCCGGGTATACTCTATCTGCACATTCATTACAATAGATGCAATATTCTAAGTGCACTTTTTCTGTATATACAGTCCATGGACTTTATGTTAATATACACTAATATCTTTAGAGGTAATGCACTTCGCTGCTGCATCATGTTAGAAATATTTTCATATGTATAGTGCTAATATAATTGCAACAAAGCAAAATGGGCTGAAATGTATGGCTGTCTCTGGTGCAACTTTTCATTTCAGTTCTGAATATATTTTATGTAAAGAAGTATGCACTGTAACAGCTAACCTTTATATGCTATATGTTAAATAGATCAGTTAAAATGTCCTCTTTTAATGTATGCTGAACTGCAAATTTTGTATTGTCTGCTTTTTGAGCAACATAATGTGAAAACCTCGGACTTTTGCAATGCATGCATATATATTTAAGTAAGTCTCTGACATAACTGTCAATACATACAGGATGTTATGAGAAGACACAATTTAGCGCATGCGTCATAACTGGTGGGAGTAAGGGGAGTAATGTAACCAGTTACATAAACAGAAAGCAGTTTCAGATCTCAAATTTTGCAGGTTTCTTTTGGGAAATAATGAATATAAACAGTGATTCCAGCAGTTTTGTCTCAATAGGTCACTTGCAGAGGTGAAGGGTCAGTCTTGTTACTACTGTTCTGCAGTTCCAGGTTCACGTCAATGCAATACCTCCTCCACAGCAACAGACGGAGTCAGATTTGCATTCTCAGTGTTGTTGGGTCAGATAACCAAAAGTTAGAACCCACAGTGAAGGAATCTAAACGTAAAACCTTTTAATTTCCATGAGTTGACCCTTAATACTGTGCTCACAGGTTTTTCTCTGTATTCCTACATCTCCTGGAGCATCACACCAACTCCACGAATGCCTGTGACATCTAAGAAGCTGAAAAATTATATCAATACCCTGTGGATGCCAGCTAACGCAGGGAACAGGTGACCATTCACTACCCACACTGTATCAGCAATATGGGTTTGGAGCATGACTTTTGTCCCCATAAACTGTAGTTCTGTGGTCCACTGGTCTCTTAAATCTAGACATATACACACCAGTCCTCTGTAACACCAGTAGAATGCCCAGGAAAGGTTGGCAGACAACAGGATTTTGAGCCCCAGAACTATATTTTTCTCCCAGTTGTTATGGCAAGGAGTCTTTTTTTTCTTTTCATCTCCTCAGCTGCAGGTTGGGTTACTTGCCAAATTCTAATATACTTTATCACTGTATTTGTAGCTGTCCCTCTTTTAGCACTCTGTGCCCTTCTGTTGTGAGGGGTGCTGTACAAAATAAATCGAGTTGAACTGAGCTTAGTTAACATACTTCTACTCTGGCATAATATTTTTGTTATTGTTTTGCTATTTAACGTTAATACGACTGTGCCTATTAATTTACCTTTTTTCTCTCTGATTATAAAGTAATTCTATTATTTACTGTGTTGAAGATTTACAAAGTAAAATACGGAATTATTTTACACAGTTTTACTGGGTAAACAGGTACTCAGTCTAGGAATAAACTATATTACTCTGCTTTTTCTTTGCAAAGGAGCTGAAAAATTCTCTAAAGGGCATTCCAATAATTTATATATTGCTTGAAGTACTACCACCTTACTCATGAATATCTGAGTCTGAGGTTTTATTTGCTTAGCCATTGCTTTTATTCAATGTGACATGCAAAACTTGCTTACCCACAGCTGGGATTTTTTTTAACAGAGGTGGTTCATGTCGGAAAAACCGTGCTCTGTTCAAGACCACAAAAGAGATCTTCCTGTCCTGGGATACACAGCCTCCTGGTCGCAAAACTACAGTCATATCCTTTAAGGTAACTGGCGTTATTTCTCTATTGTCTGCAGTTGTATTATACTGTATTATATTATTCTGTTTTTTCCCGTGTGTTTTCCAAATAAGCCATTTTACTTACTGCAACAAATTAAATTTGGCATATTAGCATTACACATTAACCCAAAATATTAGCTGATGAAATTCTGGACAAACTGTCAAGCAAATCTTGATTTTTTTGGGACCCATATATTCAGGAGGTATTTCACAACACGAGATGGACTTTTTCATAACGTAAGAAAAATGCTAATCGTCTGCAGAAAAAACTGAAATATTCTTTTACACACCGTGCGTTTTTGACGTGCCTTCCAAATTTTCTCCGATGGTTGAAGTAATCTTGTTTCGTACGATAACTTCCATGACAGAAGGTAAGCAAAACCAAATCTCTACTTGGAAAATATTGTGCTCGGACTTTTCCTTGTCTTGACAAGTCACAAGGAAGGAGAAACATTACTGTCAAGCCCAATTTAATGAGACACCGTGTGAGTATACAGCCTGCAGAAAACATACTAAAGCCAAATCCTTAACTAATTATCACCTACATGTCAGTAAATCAGAATATTTGCAGTACGACATGTTTGGGGTTTAAATCTCTGCTATCCAGACTGGCAAAACACACATGGGGTGAGCTAATGCTGAAAATAGTGTGAATGAATGTCTTGATGGCTGGAACTTCAGAGTACGTAAATATTTGACATTTATCATGCAACTTTTTTTAAAAAATCTATTATTAGTTTATTTATTTCTTTAAGCAGCTCTGCTTCAGCTATTGTACATCCCCATAGGAGACACTGAGGCATCATGAGGTGAGAAGCTGAAATGGCTGCTGAATTCACTTTGGAGCTGATTGGGCAAAGCTTATTATCGCAACCTGTCACAGTGGATAGACTTCATGGGCACATTAGCTCCCGTATTAACTGCCTAAACTCATTTCATCCAATTGAATTTTGCCTGCTCTTTATTCACTGTCAGCCCCGGAGCCAGGCACTCTCTTATGCGGATTAACTGAATAATTTCACAAAACCTGTCATGTCCCAGTTGCTGGGACACCAGTGGTAAACTGATTACATACAACAAAACATTCAAGAGAACATGATGGAAATATCCATAGCTAAAGCCACATGTCTCTGCCTCTTGCAGTGTTTCTGTGGCGATCTTGCGCACCATTCCCGTTTCCCAAAGAGAAAGTAAGCGCAAAATGATCGGTTTAAGAAACGTTAATTATGTCTTTGAGAATATCAGGAGGGAATTGTTATAATGATTCTGAAATATTCTGTTCGCATTCAAAATGTCAGCTGTTCTTGATGGAATCCAAGGGTGAGCGTTTAAAGATTAAGCCTACAGTAGCCTTCTGTGTGATTCTGTGCTGTCAGTTATTCTATATTTATATACAGAATATATATATAAAAACATGTGTATATATCTCCTATAAAACACTGCATTATGCCAAGATATATAAAAGAATAGCAGTTTCCATGGCAAAGTGGAGTTGACAGCAGTGCCAAAATAAATGCAGTAATTACCATATACAATAACTCATAGCATACCCAAAAATTAAATTAGATGTAACTGGAAAACCTACCAAAAACATATGCTTTTGCAAATAAATGATCGAGCACAAAAAAATAATAGAATTATGCCATTTGTGGCACTTTCTTTTTCATTTCATTGTGACATCAGGCTTTTACAATCGTCAGTGTTCTTTCTACTGTCATGAAGATTACTTTAGGCACGTGAACACTTCTTCTTAAACTTTGTTTAATCCTGCAGATCAAAATTAAATAATAATTTCAAAAACTGCATTTTATCATTTTGAAAATGGGGTTGCATTATTCCAGGATCACATTCGCAGAGGTTGGCTTTGTGCAAATTGCGTTCCTCTGTTTATTCTTCACATGAATCTAAAAACGACATAATTTGAACCGATTGTACTTTTCAATTTGCTTCATGATCTCTAAAGAATTTCTTTCATAGAGAAGTTAATTCATTTCTTCATTTTTGACCCACATGACAAGCACTGTCCTTTTAACACCATGAAATTCCAAATGCCGCACCAGGAGAGGTTAAGGTGGATGTGTAAGTTGTGTAATGTATGTCACTAAAAGGCATTGGTGTTGGACATAGTGGGATTTGGAAATTGTGTGTCGGCATCTATAAAATCCACTTTGTTTACTCTGTATGTTGCACGGAGGGGACCTACTGCAGCTAAATGAATAAAGGTGGATGTAACAACTTTCCACCAAGCCATTAAACAAGCAGTTTAATAGAAGGGAGTGGACTTTGAGCATTTTAAATGTTTATCCTGGGTTCCCAGTAGCCCAAAGTGCTACACAGGCTCTGTGCCGAAGTCATCTTGTGTTAGTGATGGACACCGCCTTGTTCTGCTTCGCTGTGCTTCTGAAGCAGCACGTTCTTTTATTTCATTTTCTCTACATAATCATAAATTTGGGACTTTACTGCATGTCTTCACGCACATATGAACAAGCAATTAAAGGTGAAATTGAACAGTGACCTCAGTAATAAGCAAAGGCGATTTGGTGAAATGTTTGGGTTACTCAGTCTAACCAACTCTTTAAAATGGCTCTACTGAGAGCAGTAGTCCTCGATACCCCACTGCCATGGACTCAAAGTAGTTATATGTGAAGGTGCGTTTAGATACTCAATTCTTCTTTGTGGTAGCATAAACCAAATAAGCTGGATCATGACAGGACTTCTGATTTGTTCAAATGTTTTAAATATATGCTTTAGTCAACTGCACACTGTTCATCTGACATCTTCATCAAAGCCAACTTTCAGTGTTGGTCACCATTACCCATTTATACAGATAGGTATTCTTACTGCATCCATTTATAACATGTAGCTTGCAAAGTGTGCTAAAACAGGATTTGAACTGGCAACTTTCATCTTGCAAGGTTAACCCTAAACATAATCCTGTCTGCTTTTTGTTCAGTAATGCACTTAAAACAAAGTGCAACCAATATCAGGTATTAAATAATTTTAAACCATTGGTGCCCTTTTTTTTGAGGGTACACTACACATATCCTGTGGTCAAATCAATTTTGCATGTATTAGCTCAGTAGTTAGCAGAAGATTATTTTTTACACTGGGAGATATTTTAATACATCTTTACAAGACAAAATTAGAGTCACTATTGTGCCTGTAATATGAGCTCTATTTTAGGATTGGGGAGCGGGCATAAAGAGGCATTTATAGGAGCAGCCAACTGTCTGTTTAAAATTTTCAAGAATAAATTGGAAATAATTGCTGCAATTAAAGAAGTTCAGATGTCAAGTTATAAGATGTTGCTATGTAGATGACAGGGAATTATTCTCAGAACATCGTATGCTTTTCTCAGCTTAGTTTCATAAATCTATCAATATTGATGCCGATTATTATTATTATTATTATTATTATTATTATTATTATTATTATTATTGTTGTTGTTGTTGTTGTTGTTGTTGTTGTTGTTGTTCTAATTCTGCTTCTAGCCAGGCCTTGCTAGTGAGTGCTCCAACCTATGATTTGTGTTTTTTGTACTCAGCTGTGTGTACAGTACTACTCTTTTCGAGTCCAGTATTAAGAATAAACATTTCACTACTGAAGAGTTTATTGTCAATACTGGTAGAAACTCTGTGTAACATCTGCTGTTTCTTTTAGATCGAGTCTTTTGAGCAGTGCTCCATTAACGGGTATTTTCAGATGCTATCAGTGTCAAATGGACAGAACCGACAAATCCCATTTCTCCAGCGTCCTTTGGTTAAGGTCTTGGCATTTTTCCACTTGAACTGCAATTAGTTCTTTCTGGTTGACCTCCTTGTCAGCACAAGGTCTACCTTGGTCGTATGGAACCTTGCTGCTTCAATGATCCTCTCAACTGACTAACCCCAGCATCTCTTCTCTGAATTCCATCAAACCCAGCTGCAGCTCAGATCCTTTGTTCACAGCATACTGCTACGGCATCTACATCGCTGCTTAGGCGTCTATTCAGAACCTCATCTTTTCTGGACACCTTCTCTCTGCCCTCTGCCACCACTTACAGTAGCTTATTCAGGCCTCCGAAAAGTCTCAAGTCTCCTGTCTCTCTGGCTGTCAGAAAAGTGGAATCACTCAGATTAATTCTTCATCCCCTTATGAAAGCGTATCTTTAAGAAGTAAATTTTCCTTCTATGGAACAGATGAAACTGTCCCCAAGCTGTGTTTTTCACTTAAGATTGACAGTGCAAAACTAAAAAATCATATTTCCCTTGACCAATACAATATGAGCTAAGGTTTAATATTTCCATCTGCCATTCTATTCCCAGAACCTCTCAGTGTTCTTTACATTGCACACACCATGGCAATTGCCAACTGACTGAGGTGAAAAGGCCTACTTATGGCAAACCCAAGTGATTCCATCTCATTTAACATTTAGTTCCCTCATTACAGAACAAAGAGGAATTTCATGATACTGATACATTAATCATACATGATCTAATTCTGGAAAACCGGCCATGAGATTTACTACATATTCACATAGAGAACAATGACTAAAGTAGAGTGTGAGATGTACGCACATCGATACATAACAGGCGATGAGCATGTGTATTAGTAGAAGCATCTCTGTACCAGCAGTGTCAGCGGTCTTATTAATGTCTATTCTCACCTCATTTAATCTGCAGAAACCATCAAAACCACTAATATCTACCCTGACAGGAAGAATAAGATATCAGGGAAAGGCTGCAGACACTTTGTGAAATCATTTTTCCAAATCTATGCTGCTGTTATTGAATATTAACCCAATTATTATTGCGATGAATGCATCTCTGAATCTCCCCAGAGCATTGAGCAGACTGGATTCTGCCAACAAGAAAAGAAAACACAAACATACAAGACTGACTTATTTAAAGTTGCTTACGGCAGTTTTTTATTTAGTTAAATCCTATTTTATCCAGCCCAGCAGTGTAGTTTAAAGAGACAGGAAGGGAATATATAATGAAGTCCAGCGCAGGAGTCCTTAAACAATGAAGAACAAATGCTCCTGTTGGACTTCCTAATGAGCCCGACACCAGCACTACATTTTTTTGCCCAACCGCATATTAGCTTCATGCAAATCAGCATTCGATATGAAGGGAAAGTTTCTCACCATGAAGACATCATACCTGGCCCACGACACCGGTTCGCCTTTATCAGCGGAAAACATCCTGGGACACAGTTATATGCCATCTGCGTGACACGCTTCGCACGCAGCGTGATGTGTGTAGAGTCACACTCTATGATGGAGTACCGTAGCCCCTACCCTGGTACGAAGGTCACACTTCCGCACGTTGTGCAGCAAGGTTTCCACCATCTGGTCTTTCTTCATCCAATCCCAATTTTTCAAAGGCCTCTTTGTATAATAACTTTTTAATTTAATCTGTTACTCTGTTAAGGGTTATCAGTTCAGTCAAAATCAATACCGTTTTTATTGCGCTCAGCTCCGACGGCTGCTCCCTTCCGCAAGAACTTCGGGGCAATAAGTGGACGCTTGGCAATCGGGATCCTTGACACCGGATCAATATTCCAACAAAAGACACTGGATTTTTCCTGTGTATCACATTGTAAGGGCCTCTAGATTGGAACATTTTACAAAGTAGGACGAGGCCGGAGACGTAACGCTCGGCAGTTTTTAAACACAACAAGGAAGGGGAAGTGACCTCATTAATCCTGGTGGGAGGTGCGTCTGCGATTTCAAGGAAGGGCCGCGAAGCCGTTTCCCGGGAAACAGGTCTCTCATTACGATCCACTCTGGAAAAAGCAGTAACACCTTGTTTATTTCATGTTAATTTGATTTATTTTCTTAAGGCATGTCTTCGCCTGAACTGTTGGTGTGCTCATATATATTTCACATTATCCGTGGTTAATTGGAGCAGCATGTATGCCAACTGTAAGAGATTTCTCTCTCAGTCTTTTCTAATCTCTCCCCAGCTGCCGAGTCGACCAGGGTTATTCCTCATTCCATAATGCTTCTCCTTATTTATAGCTGTATTAGAGCAGACAATAACCATGGCCTGTACTGTGTTAATTTACAGTGGCAATAAAACATTTATCACACATCTTAAAGAATGAATGTCATCCGACATAAAATTACCTCCCCGCATTACAGCCGTTGCTATAGTGATACCTCCTTCAGCCATGCTATTCTGTATGTTTTGCAAGGCTAATCAACATACATATAAAGATGTCAGATCCATGAAAATGTCCTGTGTGGCGCTACATTTTTTTGTGTAAAAGAATTTGTTTGGTAATGCTGAGTCGATGCGGTGAGCTTGTGTTTATATTGTTTGTGCTTCATTTACCCCTAAATGTAGATGACAAACTCATTTGGACAAATCTAATGTACGAGACAGCGGTGCGCACCGGGCCCAGGACTTTCACACACCAGGGAACAGGCTGTCACGATTTATTTACTTGTATCACACACTATCTGGGTGGGTTCGTGGTGGAAGCAAGGGTGTCGAGGACCATACATGGTTTCGGCGCTCGAGGTGCTGCTGTTCTTCAGCAAATTTTGCAGGGTTGAAATCTGCACTTCCAGGCAAGAGCTTTAAAAAGATGAAAGCAGCCGCCAAGTGAGAACATCAAACAGCCAGCAGTGGTCAGTAAACTGGGCCATGGTATAGATGACCTTGGGTACCGCAATTGCTGTAAGACTAATGACTCCCCCCAGCACATCTGTGAAAAACACAAAACTTTGCTTTGATTTTGGTAACAAACTTGGCTAGAAAATATATTTTATTGTTTTGGTCTAAACCCGAAATTCCCTCTGTCTTTTCTTTCTCCCTATAGAAAAATTAATATTTGACCATTCAGATGTATTGTGGAATGTCTGGATACACTTCTGGAATTTCTTGCACAGCACTGCTTGACCTCACCTCTGAAACCTTGGAAAGAAAAAAGGCAAACTATACGTCTTTGTTTTAGTCTTGAGTATTTTCATCAGCAGGCTTATATGAAAGAGAGCAAACTACATTTATTCAGATGAACAGCTGAAAAGCAACGTTTTAATATCTAGCAATGATATTTGCGTGCCACATATATTCCATTCATAGTTTCCCATTTTAGAATAATCAAGGCAGGTCTGCACCGCTCAGTATTATTCCAGCACACGTGTTTTGTGTGAGTGACAGCTGAACTGAGAGGGTATTTCTGTGATGGGAACAGATCAAACAGCCCATCTGTGAGATTGACGTGATGCTGGTGTGCAGGAAGCCTGAAGCCTGTCATTCAGATCCCTCGCTTGCCTCCTCGCCCTTGACTTGGCTCTAAAGCTTATCGTCTCTCTAAAGGCTGAGCGAGTACGTCCAAGCATTTCATCTTGTTTCGGCGCAATGCAAGACAACAGGAGGGAGTTAAAGACACTCTGCGACAAAAACAAAGGGCACGTCTGTCGCAGGGAGACACACCTGATGTGCAGTGAGTTTGAACATCTATCACTCAGCGGGTCTCTGTGGATTCAGGGTATTCAGCTCTCATGGCTGTAAAATGTGTTGTTATGTACTGCTTTAATTTAAAGATAGACTTGCAGTGCATTTGAAAGGTTGTAGGAAAATAAAAATAAAACACCATATTTGCCAAACACATATTGAAGTATAAGGTATACCACAGTCTTTAACAAAGTACTTTGTCATAATGAAGTGATGATTTCTACTTCCAGTGCACTTGAGCAGCTCTTAGGAGAATACTTGAAGCACACTTATATCAGCAGCGAGACCATTTTAAAAGTTTCTGTGGTGAAGTCTAAAAAAGAAGTTCCTGCACCATCACCTTGGAGGTATGTACAGCATCCAGTAGCGCTTCTGTCATTTTTGCCTACCCACATCTGCTGGGAATGTGTCTTCCAAATATGTGCTAGCTCTGTGCTTCACATAAGATGCAAACTGCTTATCAATTGCACATTTTTACACTATCCCAGAAGAAATGAAGTGGCACTGTGCTTCCAGCAGATCTGCTAAGTGACTGACATCTTGCTGACTGAACAAAGTTACTCCGAAATATCCTACAGCTGTTTGCAACTTTTTTCCAATGTATTTTTCAGTTTCATACATACTGTATTTAGTTGTCTGTGCCATAAATGTACATCTGCGGGATTTATGATTGGAAAGAAGCTTTTCAGTTCTAATTATATAGTATAGTCTCTATCCTCTCTTTTCTTTATTTACCCTTTCCTTTAATGTTCTCTAGAGCTTGACTATTGCATTCACTATTTATCCTCTCCTTGTCCTTGTTTCTGGGATATTATGGCACCCTCAGTCACCTGGGAAGCTCCTTGCTGCAACTGGAGTATTGTATTTTGTTTTAAAATCATTACCAACTTGGGGAGGCTTCGATACATTTAAATCAAGTCCACAAGTTAGAATTAAAGTGGACATGAATGAATGACGTGTTTTAATTTATTTAGCTACACATCTGTCATACTTAGTTTTGTGCTCTGGTTTAATGGCGATGAATTACAATGTCACTCGGGTAGTGGAGGCGGGCTGAAGTTTTGAAAAGAGCTGAGATGTTTGTCAAGTGACAGCGGGGACACATTAATATTTTATGTTTTAAATTTTTTATTATAAGCACTTAGTAACGTGTTTTCCACATTCATTCACTCACTTTTATTGTTCACAATGGAACAAATAAACAGAAAACTCACAAAAAAAGAAGAAGAACTACTGAAAATGGCAATTTAATTGGGCTGTTTCATCATCAAAGATTTATGACTTTGTGGTAACAAAAGATAAAAAGCTCACTGGTCATGGACAAGAGTGTAAGAGAAACAGTTTTCTACAGATCAGTTCAAATTTTACTGTTCAGCCGTTCATTTGGCAAAGATAACTGGCAGCTAAAGTTGGAGTGCTTCAGTGCTGGACCGCTACTAACCAGTAGGACAAACACTTTATTATTATTATTATTATTATTATTATTATTATTATTATTATTATTATTATTATTATTATTATTGTATTCTTCTGTGGTCATCGACCGCTGTGCCATGTGCAGCTGAGTTACTGTTAACTCTTCCATGAGGAAATACAGCCTATTGCAGGGTGATAGTTATTCCCTGAAAGATAATCGGTTCCACAGAAATGTGTAAGGAACACGTGAGTGTTGCTGTTTTGGCTCGCGCCATCACGCCGAAAGACGCTGAACCGCGAAAACCGGCATGCGTATTCACTTTGGTTAGAGCTAAAGATTTTTTATGGTTATCAACCAGTTACCGCTTTCAAAAGTAAACTGCCAAGTAAAGTGCTATAAAACAACTGCATTTCTGAGAATGTCTGTGCCCGTTTTATTGTCTTTACACACATACTCACTCTTAAAATGAATGGTTGATGTACAGTACTTTCATTTGCTTTTACAGTTCAACATTCCATAATTTCTCTGCTGAGGAATAAGTTATTGTGTTCTGCTCCAGTTGTTAACAATTTTAAGGTGTGACATTACACACTCTTTCTGCCCAGGGACCAACTGTTCTTGTACTGCAGTCATATATATATGTGTGTGTGTGTGTGTGTGTGTGTGTGTGTGTGTGTGTGTGTGTGTGCTTTTATATATAAAATTTATAAAAGACTTATGTTACATACAGAAGTTGTAGCTCATCATATTATTGGGTAGACAGAGCCACCATCTCTCTGCCACAACCCCAAAGTGAAACAACTGATACTGTCAAATGAGTGTATTAGAATAAATATCCATACCATTATATATGCTTTACTGATCAAATTGCCATGTCTTAAATATCATACAAACATGAAAACTTCACTATGGATGGCTTGACATCACATGGCAACACTGAAATACGTCAGTATTGAATCTCTGAGCTATGTATGTGTGTGACCAAGAGACGTGAAAACAATTCGGTATTTTCAGATTGTTGTATATTAATCTTTTTCCCAAAAGTAGGAAGATGCAGAACAGGAAAAGTCAGCTTCGGTTAGGTAACTTCCCATGGCATTACTGTATGTTACACAGTATGATTCAGTCACATTATGCATGAGTGCTCATTCAAATGGGACGTACAGCCTAGTGCTGCCAAAATATTCAGCCAAAACAATGCAAGCCCCAGGCTGTGGGCTGGAAAGTATAGTTTGAGCTGGATGTTTGGAGACTGTGTAACTGCCAGCAATTGCAAGCTGAAACTAGGGTAGGCAGTGTAGGGAAATCTGGAGGAGGCGGACGAGCCAACGCAGATGGATGTATTACAGTATGTGGCGTGAAGTCAGAAGTGCACTCTCTTCCTAGGGAACTGGTGCCTATTGCTTGTGATACGGCAATGAAATCTTTTAAGGGAGACCAGAGTCTGATCCCTGACCTAGGCACTTCAGAATAAACTGTCAAAAGTACAACATGAGGAGTTGTGTTTGAGCACCTTTTTTGCTCTAGCAAGGGCTTTGGGCACAAAGGATGGCTGTGATTTGATCATTAACCTTTCTGTTATTGGCAAAACAAGTTGTGTTTTGTTAGTAGAAAACTTTTAAATCAAGTTAGCTGTGATATGAAGCAAGCAAGACTGAAATATCTCAGCTGTAATGTTGGTCTGTATTCCTTTTTAGAGACCAATATTTTTTCCTTTCACCCACCGTGAGTCCTCTATTGATCTGTGGTTGAGAGGCTTTGCAAAAACAAAATAATGTGAAGGAAAACATCAAAACCCTGTTGAACTGAATCTGTACATATTCAGTTCAATCTGGCTTTGGGCTGCAGGTGGCATATTGATTAGAGCTGGCACCTAGCATCAGAAGGTCTAGGGTGTGAATCTCCACTCCTGGTGTACTTCATGTGATTTCGAAAGGCGCTTACCTTGAACAATAAAAAATGACCATGCTGTTGTGGAAGAAAAAATACCACTTTGGATGTAGAGAGAGTTACACTTTATTTTCTATAGAAATACACACCGGTGCGGGAGAGCCCCTTCGAAAAGAGAATCTCCTCGAACAAAGGATACAGGGATCATTTATACAGCGGCTCGCAGGGTATACACCCCTCTCAGGTGTTTTCCACTCCTGCTCTTTGTCAGTGTGACTTTAGGCATTGTTGTTATAGGGAATCATTATCCCATCCTAAGTGTGGTGAAGTAACTCCTGCTTTAGGTGCCTCGGTTAAGGGAATTTCAGTTTTATTACTCCTTTACATACCACCAAGGTCTGGCCTGGGTCTAAATTGACCATTTCCTTGACCCTTTTACCTTTGCCTTATCTGTAGTTTACGTTTCTCTTCCTTAAGTTCCCTCTTTTGTTTTTCCAGGGTACCTTCTCAAATACCTAACATTCTAGCAAGGCAGAAGTCCCAATGCTTTATAGCAGTAAGCACAATATACTGAATAACATGGTCATAAAACTTTCACTACACTATTGGTTAATACCTTTAACATAACTGAAACATGCATTAAGAGCTTAACTTCAAGAAATTCTCTCACACTGTTCTGCTGGAAGTACTGTCGAGTCAAATCTCGTGCATAAATGGGTAAATCGCTTAGTATCCAAATCTGATGTACTGCGTCCCTTTGTACAAAGTGACATACTGTAATTGTGCATTATCTCTTTGCTTCTGTTTTGCACTGCAGCAGAAAAAGCTCCTTCATAAAATTGTTTTTTGATAAGATAACATGGGGCGTGGTTGTCACTTGACAAGTAGTGTTGCTGTAAAGTGTTCATCTTTCTGCCTGTGTGTGAAATGTGACTGGTCCTTTGTGTTCAGGGGGAACTGCTTTTTCCATGCTGGTGAGAGCTGAGCATGTTTTTGTGGAGTCTGCATTTCCTGTTTTATGTGTCTCTGTGCATTTTGGGTGTCTCAGTGGGCACTCCAGCTTCGTACCAAGTCGCAAACAGGTGCTGCCAGGCTTGCATTAAAATGAGTTGGTGAAAGCGATGCTCTTGCACCTCAGGTATGTCTGCATTCATGAATAATGTAAGGGTTTATATCCATTGGGGCAGCAGATGGCGCAGTGGTTAGAGAGTTCACTGCACAGTCAGTAGATCCAGGTTTGAGTCAGACTCCGTCAATTAATACAGCAGAAATGACCCAGTTGTACTGTACAAATGGGTGAATAATTTTCAGCTGCTTAGTGTCCCAATTCAAACCATGTCTGCCACTCGGGAGGAAAGCACCAGCTAAATGAAAAAATAATGATTTGCCAGAATGAGACGTTCTTCCTTCTTTTAGTTGGTTAAATACTGGATACTGAAAGTCTTTGCCCAAAGGAAAACTTAATTTTTCAGCAACTGCTGAATTCTGCAACAGGTTTCTGTGTTAGACCTGTCAAAATTAACTAGTACCTCTTTATAAATGTTCCATTCAGTTACTACTTGTTTTGATCACTTCCAACCAAGTCTGACTCTTCAATACTTAGCAGGGTTAGGGTTCACTGAATTCATTGCTTGCAGGTGATCTGACTATATCTTGCGCTTGTAACCCGTTGAGTGGCTCAGCTACACATCTATAACTGATCTTGACCCTTTGACCACAGCATGTGTGGAGGGGGGCTTTGTCCTCTGTGTCCTCCTTTTCTTGCTGAGTGATGTTGGCAAGCAAAGGGGGGCTGCAACCCACTTTCTACACCAGACGATGCTTTGCAGGGCTGTGCAAGGTCACCACTGTGCCCTGTGCAGCAGTCATTACTATGATCGGAGTGTACGGTATGTTTATGTTGTCTGTTAACATTTATTAATTCAGCAGATGCTTTTCTCCAAAATGATATACAGTCACTGGTATGTAGCATTTAGTGGGCACCTTTGTATAAGGAGATTTACACTGTATTAAAGACGTGTTAAGCTGCAAACAATTGTTTGTCCTGCTATACAGCACAGCTATGTGACACATGGTAAGAGCACTTAAGATTCATCAGTCTACAGACTGCACAAACACAGCAAGAAGATGCCAACTGCACGCAGACTGAGTTTAGATTTACCCCACGTCCAACTGCCAAGCGAAGATGCAGTGAGGCACCAGTGCTACCTCTTCGGTCCTTCTAAGTGATGCAAGTATGAATTGTATTCAGAATTGAAGGACTTTAAAGCAAATGTTTCCCTTGCACACACTCCCGTGCTTGTATTTAGAATAGAGCGCTTCCCAAATCCCATATTTGCAGGGGTCGAGCTGCATACCCAATGAACCGTTTCCCCTGAAACACTGCCGGAGATAGAAATCGTACTGTAGACCCTAAAGCCTTTGCATGTGTAAGCATTTGCTCTGTGTTCAAAGTGATTTTGGCGAAGAGGAAGAATGTTAACGAAAAGCCCCGGGGGTATGATGCTGCAAAGGCCCTGCCTGGGGAATTGGAGGCGGTGGGAGGTGGTCGGACGACAATGCGTTCAACTCTCCATAGCACCTATCAGAAGGCATTTGTTTTCATTTAGTGTTTGCAGAAAAGGATGACGAGAGCAAAGCATATGATGTGGCACTTGTAATTCCCACAATTCGACATTTTTCTTGCGCTGTGTAAGCATTTCTTCATTTGCGCCGCAGAAGCATAAATACCACAAATCACTCAAACTCTTTTGTGCTGACTCTCCTGTTTGAGAAATTTTTTGAGGTGGATAAAAAAATTTTAAAAAACTGTTAACATGACCAAATGTAATCATTTGCGTTGGAGATTTTCACACAATTTACAGTATTTTCTCATTTAACAAGGCAAAGCCTCTGAAAAGCTGTCAAGCTCCCCCCACCAGCCATAAGACTCAACTGTAGGGACAGACGGCTCTGGTTCAACCTATATTAAACACAGCATTTTCCAGTTTTAAATGTAAGGGTTCCAGAAATGAACCCCGCCAACATCACCCGGCTGGTTCTTCACCATCCCACATATGTGTACCTCGGTCAAAGGTCGCCGCAATGGCTGCAAGCACTGACCGCAAGCGGTACTGGACAACAAGCTGGTGCTGAGCTTTGTGCTGACCACAGGCAGGTCCAGCAGTTATTGTAAGATGATTTCTGGCAGCACCCTGCGTAATTACTTTTCCTGTGCAAAATTCAGCTTTCGTAGGAGCACGGTGAGAAAACAGCCCACCAGGTGACCCTGCAGCCACATGTCACTGAGCGAGCTCGTTGCGTCTGGTCAGCCGAGTGGATGAACACCACCCATGACCTGACTGTGGGTCACTGCCTAGCGCCTCAGTGTGCTCTGCTGCCAATTTTGACATCAGGCCGGCAAGGGGCAGAGTGCTGCAGGGAGGATGACTGATTTGGAACATCCCAGGGGCTGTGTAGAAAAGTGTGATGATGATGAATGGAGATAGCACACCTAGGTGCCACCCCACCACGGCGCTAAAGAATGTACTTGTCCATCCGCGACTGAGCACTTAAACAGCTGAAATGTATTCTCCTCATGGAGTGGTGGGTTACCCTGAAGATATGGCGTGAGTGAATCTGGAGAAGAACAGATAGTATCTATATCTCATCTGTTTGTCTTGAAGCTTGTCTCTGCAACTGATGCATATTTTCCACGTGGCAAGGCCAGACAGAGGGACAGGACAGATCAGTCAGTCTTAAGTGTGCATCAGCTGAGCTCACATTATTATGAGGACCAGTCCCAAGGAGGTCATAGCTGCTTGATATCCTTTAGAAAGATAGGTAGTCAAATGTCTCTTTCTTTAACACAAAGGGGAGAAAGGATGCTCACATGCTCCGCGGCAATCTTTCTTTTCATTCAGTGTAATGAGCAACAGTGGCCACCGTGCATTTATTGTACGTGCCGTATGCAAAATCTTTTTTGGGACCCGTGGCTTCTAAAGCAGGGATTCTTAACCTTTTTACCCCCACATCTCAGCTAACAGTGAACATTTACATTTCTATTCCTGCGTCAAATGAATCAATAAACTGGCTGAAACGCAACTAAGAAGACAGAGGTTTTATGTCTAGTCAAATACTCATATATGCAAATGAGATAAAAAGTAAAAATTAATGTTGGATTAAAGGGATTTTTCTGGAGAAAAAAACTAAAGTAATAAATATACACTTCCACTGTTTTTTGTCATGGGTAGACACATCCCATTAGTTAAGAAGCCCTAAATCATATTTGGTTAATCTTTACAAAAGCAGAATAATAAAGAAAAGGGGAGGTGGGCTGGTTTTGTTCATACAATTGCTAATTCTGTAAAACACCCACAGGTGGGCTTGATGGCTATATAAATCAACACTTCCAGTGTCTTAAAATCATTTTGACATGAAGGTAATTTTGGCCCGGCACCCAGCTCTGAACCATTGTAATCCCAACCAGGATATGTAGTTAAGAATAATGGATGGTTTACTTGTTTAAAGAATTTTTTTTTGAAGCATGTTGTTCTTACTTAATGAATTATTGAATGATGGTAGTCTTATATGCAGTTATATGTTATATGCAAGTAGTTTTGATCCATTCAATCTTTTTTTTTTTTGAGTTCTTGCAAAACGTTTTAAACTTTTTTTTCGGACTGTATCACCCCCATTACGGATAAAAACAATACTGTTGGAGAAAGCTGGGGCAAAGAATATGGTGATTGCTTTCAATTCTGCATTTCCAAAAAATGCTTTGTCCTGAATTGTATGCTTGAGAATCACTTTTCAATATTTCTGTTATTTTATCACAGTTTGGGTTCAACTTTGGTGATTAACCAGCCACAGAAGGGGATGTTATTTATGATCATTATGCCATTTTGGAATTTGGAGAAGGCTTTTCAGCAATTCCTTAGCAAATAGGCATTTGGAATGACTCTTTATGAATTTTTTTTAAGAATTTATGATTCACTTTTTTAATTCTGGAAAATGTATCAGGATGTGCTGTCCTGTATGACATCACACGAGAAAGCAGCATCTAGAAGATGAAATTGCAAAATGGAATGCTGTAAATGTATTAAAGCCTCAGACCAAAGGGACAAACTGAATACAATTGTGCAGGCACCCTTGAGTGTCTGCTGCCCTCTGCTGTTTACGTCATGCATGTAAATCTGAATGAATCGAGTTATTCATTCAGGAAAAAAACTTTCAAAACGCATGAAAATGTCTAACATAGACCCTAAAAGTACACACTGTCAACACACTCGTTGACTTTTAACCGTGTCGGCTGGTGGTTCGGAACTTATCCCAGATCCACTGGGCCCTGTGGTAATGAATAGATTGTTTAGTACTATTAGTAACTATTACACTATGTAAGTACTGCAATATTCTTGTTACTAGTTTAATTTTAGTGCATTTTTTTGTGAGAAATAAGTTTGTTTTTTTTTTTTTAAATAAATAATAGCCTTATGGGTGTGAATTATAGAGGTGTGGAGTTGTAACCAGCAGAGGGCAGATTGACATCGCTGGCGTTACCATAACTTTACCCAAGTTTCATGGTCACTGTATACTGACGCATCAAATATACATTATACATTTATTGCGCACGTATAGCATACTGTATATATTTAATATGATGTATAAAATCTACTGTTTATATGGATATAATTAATTGCTATGAGCACTAGTCTTCCAAGGACAAAGGCAAGGAGGAACAAGGACCATTATTCCTCTGGAAAAGGTTGGCTGGGCCAAAGTTCTGCCACATGAGTCATCAGATAAACAGGCTGAGATCCGCAGACCTACAGTAACTGAAATAACCCGCTACCCCGTGGTGAGTGTCTACAACAAGGTTCCTTTTCTGTATTGTCTGTGTTACAGGTGCCTACAGGTAAAGAAAAGTTATAATATTGCATTTCCTTTTCTACATATGATGCATTTCCAGTTAGAATTTATGGGTGATAACATTGAGCAAAGCAACTACAAGTCACAAATAGATTGCGGTGACTAAAATTATTATTTTTTTGCGAAGGTTGGAAAGGGAAGCCGCTTGTATGTTTGAACAATAATGATAGTCTTTAAAACAATAGCTGCCTTTAATTTGCTAGGTTTTCCATTTTGAAGCAGATTTGCTATTGAATGAGCGTCTCTAACACAGAAACAGGTGGGGCTCTTGATTTCATTAATTCGGTATCTAAAGTCCTATATTTTAGATGTTTATGGCGGTGCGGCAGCCAAACCTGCTACCAGCAGATTTGGACAAAATGAAAAGCAGTCTTTTCAAAGGGTAGAAGAAGCCCATCTTCTGACAAATTCTGTCTTTCATGTATATTTTGAGAGGAAAACAAAGATCACGCTTCGTTTTATCTGCGCTCCCACTCTCCTATGAAATTACTTTGGAAATCTCATTGGGTGACCTTCACAGTTTGTAGCCTTTGCGACAAATGTTTTATTCAGAGGTGGTTGGTGGGGGTGGGTTGGGATGGAATATTTCACCAAGCATTTGCATATATTTGGGAAACTCAGCCAGGCAGGTCTAAGGTTACATCACGATGCATTGCGTTCCTTAGTGTTAAATTGCCATTTGTTTAACCTGCTGAGTTTGTGATTTATCAAAGTAAAGCAAAACTCACAAGTGCCTTATATTACATTTAAACAAGCAGATAATTCTGTCTGTTTGCGCCCTCTCAAAGCTCTCTTATTGCCTTCTCACTACATGTGTAGAAAAAACTAAATCCTCATTCAGTACATACGTTCTTGATTCAAAAGCGGCGCACGCCTCTCAACTTTTTCCTTTAATTTTCGTATATGCCGTAACAATTTCCAGAGGGCATTCAACCTTTAAAATGCCACAAAAGGGATGTTAAAAGCTACTAAGATATAAACTGGAAATGTACTGTTTAATAAGATGAGTTTCATTCTCTTGTTTGTAATATTATAGTTGGAGGGAAAAGGTGTTTCTAAATTCATCCAAGGTGCTTTGAAGTGCTGGAAGGCATTTTTTTAACAGGGTGTATTGAATGTTATGCTTTTTGATCACAACCAAACCTAACGTGATGCTGAAATTCCCCTTCGGCCTCTAGTAGCACTCACTGGCATCTTCCGTTTGATGAAGCCCATATGTTGCAGGCTCAAAATTCAGCACACAAACACACTTTACTCATCCCAGTTTGGGACATCTTCTCCAGCCATCTGGCACTGAGATTATAGAGGGGGAAAAATATTTTCTCAGTATTGTTCAGTTGGAAATGCCTTAACTAGGCTCAGCACATGCCATGGAAGGATGGAATTGCAGAGAACAGCTTCAGTGGCCTGAAACAAGAGGTAGAACTTATACCAGAAGTATACCAGAGTAATGGTTTGCAGGGTACCACCTTTTTCATGAGGGTCTGAGGGTTTGTTTTTAATGAACCGAAAGTGAGCAAAGCATCCGTGTGACCTGATCGGAGTTCACGTGAGGGAAGGAGAACACAGGTTGCTCACCTTGCCTTTCCTGCTGGCTTCCAGATGAGCTGAGGCGCAGATTCCGAGACCAGAGGAGCCGACGGACCAGAAACGGCTCTGCTTCAAACCCCAGTACGCAGCTGTGGCTTGTTCACGCGGGGCAGCATTTGCATTCAGAGCGGATTCAAGCCTAGCGACGTGTCGCCATGGCGCAAATAGACCGAGCCGTGTGATCGGAGGAGACGTGGACATATTGCGATCCCGTCCTTACGAAGGGCCATCAACCTGACGTCCTCCTCTGTCCCTCCCAAGTGGAAAAGCAGCGGGGACAAATGGATGGTGGGAGAAGAGCCCTGCCTTCTTTCCCCCTGGCGCACTGCTGCAACAGCAATAACAGAGCTAATGGGTTATGCAGCGTATTTTCAAGGCGCCAACTCCCGTCGTGTCATCCTTGAGTGGAACAAACGGCGGTGACGGCAACATATCAAGCGCATTACACCTGATGAATAATTCACTTTGGCAAATGCGGTATTGAGGCAGGCAGCCGGCGCAGAGGCGTGCGATTGTTTCCTTTTCATGTGCGCTTGAGAATATCAGAAGGCGGGTTTGCGCCTCGGTTTTACAAATTGAGACGCGTCTTGGCGAAAATAAAATAAATAAACAAAGAGCACTCTTGGATGGCAGTCAGACGTTTCGCTCTTCAGCTAAACGCTCCCGTCAGCTGCATCCGGATGCGATTGCGATACCTGTCCGTTGTTCCCGTGGTTAAGGTGTTCCCGACAGGCAATGACACCGGATTTCAACAAATGCGACAGTAACTAGAGGTGTTCGGCCGATATTTAGTTCCGCACTCATTCGGATGCCCGCTTTTCATTTTTAGTCTTCTCCGAATCGCTGCGCACACACATCCAGAGGGTCACTGAGGAGTCCTAACAGTTTAATTCGCAGCGATATGAAACCGCGGGTCCGAGCTTCTTGTTCGGCTCGGATGTAAATCAACGTTTCGTAAGATATTCCTGAAGAACAACCAGGCTCAGTAGAAGCAGCAGGCGGCGCAACAATGCACCACGGGAGTGGACTGGGACTGTGCGGCATTCCCAGGACACAGAGTGTTGATTTATATAGCCATCAAGCCCACCTTCCCCTGTGGGCCTGTGGGTGTTTTACAGCCATGATTTACTGCATTTAGCCTCCCTGAGCTCCCCAGACTCCAACTGGAGCCGCAGGACATCAGACAGAGACGCAGGCCCGCAGGAAGGCCTGTGCTCTGGCGGAAAGGAAATGAAATTTTGGGCTATTGCTTCTTCTAATCGAAGGAGGAAGCGATGGAGACAACCTCGCTGTCTGCGTAGGCAAGTCACTGGCAAGAGAAGTATGTGGAACAAGGGGACATTCTCTAGCGTGATTCTTCGAGAAGTAGAACCGGGCTGTTTTTTCATTCACCCCTCTCTGCGCCTGCAGCATCAGAATCAAAGCCTAAAATATATTTTTTTTATTTATGACCTGAATCTTGCATTCCGCTCGATTTACATAGTCATTGCACTTGCGTGGTTTTCAGAGGCATTAGGATGCCATAGCCAGAAGAAACACTGCTTCAGTCGGTCTATTTCGTTCATCCTGTGGAATTTCTGTAGCGATACAGGAACTTTTTTTTTTTTGCTCCTTCCCCTGTCACTTCATATAAATTCAACCACAGGCACTTCGACTGTGACGGCATAGTTTTTAATTGACAGTAAGTAAAGCGATCGTTTCAAAAATGGCCATTTTCCCAGCCTCCAAACACAGTGCTGACCATCTTCTTTGGGTTTTTCTGAGAGACTGCACAGGACTGGTTGCTATAGTAACCACAGTCTCTTTCTTCCCCTTGTACTACCAGATGCCGCTGACAAACACAAAGCCAACATGATTAACTTTGTTAATGTAAAATGTAAACATCCTTCTTTAAAATAATACAAAGTGTAATTTTTTTTTGGATACCGACCAATTTTCGATCAACATGCCAATAAGGGAAGCACGTGCACTATTATTTTCCCACTCAAAGCAGCAATATGTTGTGCACTTTCAGGCAATGCTTGACAGAGAATAAACTTCACCAAACCTGCTGTTTTATGTTTTAACTGCATTTTTTTATGTGTGACATCAGAACTTTTATGGGGCAACTTTGCGAAAGACGTCACCCACGTACGTACGTGTCATTTATCTTAGTTCAGCTGACCGAATGGTGGCTGTCTTGTTCTTCTGCTCTGTGGGGGTAGCAGGAATGGTTGTGGTTAGTGATCGCCTTGGAACTGAAGGACCTCTGTTTGAATTTTTGCTTCTAGCGCAGTATCCTTGATCAAGGAAATTCACACAGTAAAAATTACCACCGTGTAAAGGGAGTGAAATGTATTGGGACAGTGAAGTAAAATATTTTGTGACGTGTGTTTCATTTCAAAAGTTGAATTGCAGAATGTCAACATTTATTGCTGAATACAGTTTTGTCAGGCTTCTAAAACCATATTGGGACAGGATCTTTTTTTTTGTTTCGTCCTCAGTTTCAACTGAATACAAGTATTAGAACAAACGGGCGACGAGTGTTTCTGATTCCTATTTTTTTCCTTTCAATGTTGCATTTGGAGGATTGTCTTTGGCCACTGCAGTTTGCGTAACCCACCTTGTTTTGAGGTGCTTAACTGCTGCAATATGCATACCGTTCACTGTGTTTGCACATTTCACCAGACAAAGGCGCCAGCCAAATTCAAAAAGATAGAAAGCACAAAAGTAAAATGCACCAAGCGGCACCAGCTTACAGGTTACTCATTCATACTGTTGCAAATTTGTGAGCTTCACCCTCATTCACAGTATTTATGTCCCATATTGCTGAGAACTTCAGATATGACCCGTGGTTCAAGAGACACTTTTCACTGACTCTTTTTGAGCGTTGAGAAATATTATTATTTTGGATTAGAATGCCTTTCAAAATGATCTAGCGCTTGCAGATTCACCATTAAAAATGAAAGGTAGTGAGTGTAAATAGCTACATTTTTTCTGGCATAGAGACGTGGCCCAGATCTTTGTTGAGACAAAGCCACCCCACTCCCCGCAGATGAGCGGGTTACGAGTTGAACCCTTTGTGCTCTCTGAGTGAGCGCAGCATGACAAACACAGCCCAGAGGAATGAGACAAAGGTCACTGAATGATCTACAATACCCAGGTCCCCAACTCCAGGGCTCAGATGCATCCGCACACCGTCCGACAGAGGTACCTGCAGCAAATGGGATTAAAACAGACAGCGTTTGACTCCGCAGCCTTGACAGTTTGAATTCACTGGGCTTAACACACTGACATTTCTAAAGGTTGTGGTGTGCAGTGCCACTGCAGGGAGCTGCAGGATGGGTGGCACAGCTAGCTGAACAGAGGCCTGGCGTTCACCGTCAGCCTTTTTCACTACATACATTAACAATCTGCAGTGCTTGAAGGGAAAGAAAATAGTGCAACTACTCCTCTCATTGCTATGCCGGCGTGCGTATTGATCGCTATCAGCAAATCATTCAGTATTAAAGTTTGAATGCGTGTAGTGAATTGAAAGATACTAGGAGATGTCGCTGATGTTGGCCACGAATGATTTGGAACGAATGGTGTGAAAATGCCACAGCAGCCGACTTGCAGGGCAACTTGGTGCACCCTGGATTATGAAATGTGGCTATGAGGGCTGCTATGAATTGTCACCATGTACAACAGCAGTCGACTGCTGAGAGATTCTGGATGGCTGGGGACAGAAAAGAGTATCGGGAACTTAAGTGCTGATGTACTAAAAAAATTTCTCCGTGTGTAGCTTGTGTATAACTATTTATGTTTGAGTGCTGCTAATGGGAACTGGACATGTCTTCAGCGCACGTACACTTTTCCCAATGCATGACATTTATTCATTTAGCAGATGCCCTTCTCCAACTGGCAGCAAACAAAGGTGCATTTCAAACCAGCCAAGACTTACAGACACAGACAAGCCAGTAATAGATGTAGATGCGGGCGCTGAATATTCCCACTTTTCTCCTCTAGTTTTGACAACCTTATTAACACTTGCACAATATTGTGAATCAGGTTCAATAACCATGCAAACAGGTGAACAAAAAAGAAAAATCAAGTGGAAAAGCCTCTCTGTAGAGCCCCACTGCTGATTTCTTTGTGATGACATAGTGTTTGTTCTCTTTTTGGCATCCCTCCCCTGGCATATCTGCTTTGGGACTCAGTCCCCACAGTCCTTTATGAAAATTCACTTGCATTCTCTGGATATGAATTCCTCAGGTGCGATGTGTTGGAGTGACTCCCCAGTGCTCTCTCCTCAGAAACCCATACAGCAGGGCCTCCGGTCTTTGCCCATTGCTGAGCTCGGTCGTGCGGCTTCTTCCCTGCATCCCAGGCAAGAAATGCAAACCAAAGCGGGCCCCATTTCCAGCAGTCAGAGGCACAGCCGCAGCATTCCCGCTGCAGCGCTCGGGCAGCTAATCGTATTGGACTGTCCCCCGATGAGCAATTCCACTTTCATAACCTCATCTTCAGTGGGGGCCAAATCACCAGTGCAGCCCATGACAACCACCAGAGATCCTTCTTTTACGTCTTATTCCTAAATTCATTTCAGGGTGGCCTGTAATGTGCATGCTGTAAAGCATAATTGCGCCAATTTATTTTATTTTGTCCCATCATTCGTTCACTCATTTTCAATAAACACTTGTCCGATGCAGGGTCGAGGTGGTCCAGGATGTACAGGGTGTGAGACAGAGTGCTCCCTGGGCAGGTTGCCAGTCTGTCCCAGGGCAGTCATTTCATTTCATTCTATTTCTACTGGTCAAGTCAAATTATATGCAATATGTTTCAAGGATATATTAGCTACCCATTTCAGCATGTGCTTTCAGGTTTCATAGACATGTCACCACTTAGCAGATAGTCCATCCGCACTTTGCCTGGATTTAAATTGTTACAGGTTTTATACCACACTGACAATGCCTGTTGGTCATATTGCCATTACTGGGCTCCTATGATACAAAATAGACTTACTTTTCCACATTATTTAATTTACATTTTCAGTATGTGTTGTAAATTTAATGGACACAGAACATCTGTATTCCCGGTTTCCAGTCTTATCTCTTGATTCCTTTTACAGAAGCCATTTACTTTGAAATTTGCTACAGATTTTTACTACAGTTTATTCATTTATTTATTTATTTATTTACCTTCAGTGCATTGGAGTTTGACCGAAATGATTGTTTGTGCACCGACAAAACAAGACAAGGGGTGGGGTTCGGGGGGGGGGGGGTGTTTCCTTGATTTCAGGCTTTGTTCGCATTAAAGTGCAGATTGCATTGCTGTCATCCCTATTAAAAAGGCTCGGGAAGGCACAGAGGAAGGTTTTTTCCTCCAGCACGTCCAAATCGGGCTCCGAGATTGAAACATAATTAAATTTACATATGGACTGGTTTGCTGCTTTCCCTTTGGCATTTAAATTAAAAGCTGTAAACACAGTTCTCTGAATCATTGCTGGAGTGTGTACTAAACATTTTTTTTTTTTTCCTGCGAACAAAGACAGTGGAAAGGAGAATAAATTAGCAACTGAATGAGATCATAAAACATATGCAGGGATTAAATATTTCTGCCTGCTAGGGGTATAAAACTATTAAACTACTACATGTAGCTTTGGCTTTCTGCATACAGATCGCATTACAACACTGAGAATATCCTGTAGAAGTTGTTAGTCGGCATCAGTGTAACTTGAAAATTTAGCCAGGCAGTGCTATTGCTGGGCTATACTAATAATTTATAATATATTTAGTTAAATGGTAGTAAGGGAAAAAACCAGTGAAGCAAATCACCTGTGTTAAATCAAATTATTATGTGTAATATACAGTATAAAGCTGAATCTCTGTCAGCCTAAGTGAAGTTTTTGCAGAGTCAAGTTCATTAAACGTCAGATAACTTGAACATTTCTACTTTGAAACGGTCACACTGATCAAAAGGCATTAAAGAGCTACAAACAGGACAGTTCAGCCACTATAAATGCAAAAAATTCAAGGGCCATACCGTTTGGTGAAATATATTTTGTGGAAAATTCAATATCAGACCGTAAAATGGCGCGGCCACGTCCAGACGCCTACCTGATCGCTCCAGGAAGACTGTGCGTTTTTTCCTTACACAGTCATCCTGGTTCAGATCGGTGCACATTTCAACACATGGTACACAACCATGTGCTTGACAAATAAACTCTTTTGACTCTTTGACTCTTGTACAGTATTTTGTTTTCTACCTTAGAACGGAAGAGGTGAGAGGGTGGGGTGATGCAGGAGGTGCTGGACCCAAACTGACAAGAGCAAGGGTTGAGAGGAGAGAGAGGGATGTTACCGGATGCTTGGAGCAATGTTCCGAACTGATGAGAGGCAGGAGTGACTGGGGGTGACTGAGATGGAAAAACATCAGTGACAGCACCACTGCAGTGCTCAGTGGCAACAAGAGCAAATGGCTGTAATATTTGCCTAAATAAAAACATTTTTTACTTCCCATTCTGACTTGGACAACATCAGTTAATGCAACTTATTATTATTATTATTATTATTATTATTATTATTATTATTATTCCTGAAAGTACTCTAAACATTTGGTGAACAGCAACAACAGTGTTAAACTGCTATATCTTCCACCCCTCATGAGACCAGAAAATAGTTCTTTGTGTCCTTACATACCAAGAGAGAATAGAGGATAGTTTACTGAAGTTGTACTGTAACCTCACCCTCAAATTTATAACACATACCTTTGGACTGTTGGCGATAAGTGGTCCCAACGTTATTGTAAAGACTCTCCAATATTTGAAAAAGATATTTTAATGGGTCCTTGGAGATTCTGCCAAGACAAGCAAGCGAACATTGAATTGTGCTGGTATTAATGCGAATTATAGCCCTCTTTGGATAAGACCTTGTATGACGTTTCCCCCACTTGGAAGTGCAGACTCTTCAAAGCAGACTGACTTCAAACGACACTTGATCCTTGACTAATGATGGTCGCAGGGGGTTCAGCGACGAGTCCGTCTGCATCACTATTAGCACTGATCAGCAAACATCACCGGAGCGCAATGGCAACTTCCACTGTGCCTCCACACAGCGACAGATGGATCTCCTATGAGCATGAAGGAATGGTGCCGGTGAGTCCTGCTCAGATATTTAGGAAAAACATTTTCTTTCTATAAAAATGTAGTAAATATTGCATAATAAAAAGGAAAAAAACTATTGGATAAAATGCATAAGGAATATTAAGGAACCCCAATAATGAGTCCTGTTTATTCCTTAGTGTCGCAGTAGCATTGCTATCCACTAGATGGCGCTGTGTATCTTCTGCACAGCCCCCCTCAGCTCCAAGAAGCCATGCATTTTCCAAGAGGCCCTATTAAGGTTTAAAAAATTTACTTGTCAAAAGGAAGTGCCTGTACTGTACAAAGCAGTTACAGATTTTGGGAACAGATTTGTTTTGCTTATGATGTCATAATTTAGTCCTGTAATGAAACAGTATGAAGGAATAAAAAAAACATGCATCTGATTCCGCTTTAGCTGCAGTTTAAAGTTACTATTAAAGCACAGTTAACATCCACATACAGTTAGCTTAATGTTATATTAGCATAAAACATTTATGGTACAGATGTGCATTTTGTAAAACTGGGTGTTTTAAGAAAGTAAGTATGCTTTCATGCATTGTAAAACACGGTGGTTTTTCTGTACTTTCTCATAGCTGGATGATGAGCAGCTCTTGTCCATGTTTCAGAAATCAGGCCATTTTCTTTTGCTTGTTGTCTCTGTGTCGCGGCACCTCAGCCAGCTCCCTTACCGAATAAACCAGCTTCCATCCGTTTGGGTGGGGATGTGGCGTCCGCTTATCCCCAAACCAGCAGCTGCATATAAGGGGGAACATCTGCCAGCGGTGGGGGGGGGGTGACAATATGTGACCTCCATTCCCAGGGGAAGGCGCTAGAGAGAGATGTGCCAGAAGCAACAAAAAGAGCGCAGCCATGAAATGCACAGCCCCCAGGGGGTGGGGTGGAGTGGGGGTGGCAACAGGAAAGGGAGCACAGTTTTAGCAGGGCTTTAATGATCCACATTGGATAATGGAGAAGATCAAACCAGAGGCAGGGAGCCTTGATCTTCCGTGTCATGCTGCCCCCCCCCTTTGTTTTCCCTTCCTAACCAAAGTTGAATAAGCACAATCTGGAGCAAGTCATCCACATAATGGGTATCATTATGAGTGAATTACAGTCTGTCAGGGGTCATCTGGAGAGGGGAAGCAGTCAGAAGGGGGCTGGAGGGGGTCGATGGAGGAACCCACGGTGTGCGCCGACCCCCGTCGAGAGGGGATGTTAACAAGAGCGGCGCGCAAAGCTCCGGGGGGGACCCCTCCCAGGATGGGGGGTGGCGAAGGCGGGACCGGCAGCGTGGTCACCTACGTGTATGCACATACGTGTGTTGGGGGAGGCTTGATGCGATATTTGTGGGCCAGTGCATGAAGGGGAGTTGCTGGGGAGCGCAGTGGAGCACAGCAGAGCAAACTGCAGAGAGATAGGGGGCCACAGATGAAACGCGTGCTCGTGCTATTAGGACACGTGAAGGTCTCACACACACACGGGGTGATTTATTTTTACTGCAGTCATTGTGATGTGTTTAAACTGAGATGCTCACAAAACTGCACGCACACTTGAGCTTTTCTCCAAAAGTGTTAAGTGACTTTACAGTTGGGTAATTTTTACTGTATCGGGGAGAGTACCTTGTTTGAGGGTATGACTAGAAGGTGGGATTCGAATGCTACCTGCTGCCCCCCCCCCCCCCCACACACTAGCTGCCCACGAGGAACATCCGTCTGGCATTTGTCAGGTGACAGCAGCTGAATTTCCCCATTTCTTTCCAGGTGAATGAACACACCAATTATCAAGATGGTTAACATGCTCCAGACTTCATGCTTTATTCCACAGTCACCTTGGTTTTCAGTCTGTAGTGAATAAATAAGGAGTGCTGAACATTTCTACAGGCACCACGTCACCAGGTTAGGTTCAGTCTGCCACCAGCCAAGGTTAATGGGCTTAAACACAGCTCAGTCTGAGCTCATTAGCCAGGGGTGAGGAGGCGGCAGAGAGACAAGAGCCCGAATTACATCTCCCCGGCGCGCACTTTGCCCTTTGAGCAAATTATCAGCTCATTCTTCTGCATTTATTTTAGTTCAGCTGAATTTAGCAAATATTGTCAAGGGTTTGAAAATTATATGCTCTTATTGTGTTCTTAAAAGGTGAGGTCAAAACTTTTACTCCTGCACCCTACAAAAGAAAGTTACATTTGCAAAGGCTTTTGGGATGCGTTTGGTCCCTTCTCCATAAGTCCTGTGACAAGGGATTAAAGTTCCAGGATACTGGACTCTCAGCACCTGATCACAGGCAGTTAGATGTTATCACCATATTTAAATGGTGTTCCTGGACAAAATAACTATTTTGAAAGGGCATTTCTTTCTATTTTCATAAATAAAATCTCAGCCCATGTACTTTAACTTTTTTGGATGAAAATATGAGACAAGCTGCATGCTCTTGTATTGCATTGCTAGTATCTACTTCCCCCCGTGAATACAGTATGTGGATTGGAAAAATGTTTTTGTAGAATTTTTGTTTTTTAAGAAAAAATATATTTGAACAGCACAGTAATTCCATGGAATTTTGCAGTGATTAGACACCATTCTGTTGCCTGTGATCATATTTTTGAAATATTATATAAGAACCTCTTGCCCTTTTTTATGTAGTATCCTTGTTCTCACTGTGCTGCTGTGATTCAGTACCGCTTTGTTAATCGATCAAAAAAAAAAAAAAATCAAATGTTTTTCCCTCCGCCATTTGGCTGAAGGGATTGCATAACTGTCTGAATTCTCTTTTTAAAGTTGTAAAACAGGATGATTCTTTCAAAAAGCTGAGTGTCATAGAATGAATAGCCCCATTGTCAGCCGTGCCAATAAAGCAGAAATATAATTCCCGCTGCGTGCTCTGTAATGCGCCTAAGTAGGAAGCTGAATCACAGCAGCAAAATGACACCTTAAGATTACTTGAAGTTCTCTTGTAAAATTAAAGCTTGCAAAATGTTATGTCCACATGAGTTCACTGAAAACTGAAGGTGTATGGCACCTGGGCAAAAATGTCTCTGTCGTAGCAAATTAATTGTTTTTCCGTCCCATTTTCCACACTGGAGGAGCTAAAACAGTTCTGTTTTTGAGACACGCTGCAGGACTAGAACATTCCATCCTTAAAACTCGACCAAAGCCTTACTGGGAATAAACTGTGCACAGTCCTCCATTCATGGTTTCATAACCACAGCCCTAATGTGGGATTTCTGTGTGCAAATGACAAGTCTATTTCTAACATCAGTGGCTGGGCTATCAGTGGACCCAGTGCTAACTGCGCAACGTGCGCATCTGAACAGACACCATGTGGTTCTAGGTTTACCTTAATCTGGCCAGGGACACGGTTTAAAAATAACATGTCAGCGATGGTAGGAATAGCGGGGCAAAATGTGATGAAATGAATGACACACAGCAATGCACAGATGCTGAAAATGAAGAAAGACACTTGAGCATATGAGACGCAAGCAGGGCTTTTAGCTGCAATGCCCTGTGGTGTGGATCATTACATGTTTAGGAGCAGCTCAGCAGCACTGCTACACAAAGGATCAGGAAGAGATGAATGTAATGTAAAGCCCCTAGCCCTCACCCTAACAGGGAAGGACTTTATTATTCTCATTGTGATTTTCATAGCTATGCTCGTATCATCATGTCTCATATTTAAATGACACAAATTCCCTGTATGCACCGGTAAATGTGTAATAAGAAGGTGAAAAAAGTATCCCGTGTATTAAAAATTTAGTTCATCAACACTGGAGAACCATTAACAGGCATTTTCTTGTTATGGAGTAGATACAAGAATGAATATAATGAAATAAAAAAAAACAAATTCCTTTACTACCGTTTTCCCCTCTGGTTGGTATTTTTCCTCAGATTCAGGTCTTCTACAACACACTTGGGAGTCTGAGGGAACAGCACAGAATTTTTGCTGCTCCTAAGGCTGTGCTCTTCTGAACCAAGACCGATGCTGTCATGCAGGGGGTTTTATGGGGGGTCATAGCCACAAGTACTCCTGTCACCAGTGGGACTACCTTTGTTTTCACCTTCCACATTTTCTTCAGTTCCTCTCTCCATCCCTTGTATTTCTCCAGGTTCTTGTATTCCTTCATGCGTGCATTCACCAGCCACTTTACTAAGTTCACTTAATTCACTTAAGTAGAGAGTTGGACCCTCTTTTGTTCCCAGCACAACATGAACTCAGTAACAGGGTTCTCGCTCAAAGACGGACAACCTTCAGACAGTTTTTGCAGCCTTTTTTTTTTTTTTTTTTAGCAGCGCATTGTTTCTGCTAACATCACAACCTTCTTCCAAAGATGGGGTATTAGTGGGAGTGTGAGTGTTTGTGCTATGATCCTGAGATTTTGTGTGTTTCAGCATTGTCCCCCCTGTAAGTATCAGCTGGATAAAGACCGGACTGGCGTGAAAAGATGGTTGCACCTGGTCAGTATTGATGGTACATTTGAACTCGGTGGCATTCAAGCGATCTACCGATTATACTAAAAAACTAAATTAAAAAAAACGATTGTGACAGCATTAGAAAGAAGGAATACGAGAAGCTTGAGAAAAATCGATGAGTGAGTCATTGGCAGTTGTGTAGGTTAAAAATCTGGAAAAGAGGGCACAGTTAAGCAAATGACAGCTCGGTATAACAGCAGTTCACATAAGGGGCATCACAATGTGGAACTCATTAATTCTTGAATCAAATGGGCTTCAGCAGCAGAGGACTGTATTGGCTTCCAGTATTGTCAGCTCATGATTTGAAGGCAAGGTTCCGCTGGACACATAGTCGCCAAATCTGAATAAACAAAGAGCAGGAAACACTGCCTGTTCTGTTTATCGCATCGTGCTGATGGAACTGTCATTTTCATGCATACAGTAGAGGGCACGTGTCCATGGATCCATTTTGCAAAGCGTCAGCAGTATTGAGAGGGTCCTGTAACACATTAGGGCCCTTAGTAATAATATCGCACGTAAGCATTGTTTCTGTCTAGGTGCAACCCTCAATTTAATGGACCACATTTCAGATACTGCGCCATGTCACAAAGCACATGCTGTCTCACAGTGATCCACAAACATGACAGCGGTTTTATGCCATGACCTCTCATGCCTATCAGAACACCTATCATGACCTCTCATGCCTATCAGAACACCTGTACATTTGGCTTGTCATACAGTAGGTCAGCTGAATCCCTACAGTGCTTATATTTCAGTGTATTGGCACATTAAAATCATTTAAGTAATTTAAACATTTACGTTTTTGCCATATGTTGCAAAATGAACATTTTTGGAAACTTCCTTAATAATTGTTCAAGCTGTTTTTCTTGTAATATTGATTTATTCATTCAGTCATCCACCCATCCGTCCATTCATTAATTGTTTGGCACTCTCTATTCTGCCTCATAGACAAGCTTTCTTTTTTCAGACTTGCACAACCAGGCTGGGGTAATCAGCAGAATCTTCTTCCAGCCTCCAGAATACATGGAAAGACCACCAAGCCAACTGTTGGTGCATGCTAGGCAGAAAGTAGGCCCTCCTGTCTTCGAAACCCGGTCATTTTCTTCCATTACATACCTCGGTAAATAATTGCTCACGGAATTTGGTTCTGTTTCACCTGGAAGTCTCCCGGCAGCCGTCCCTCTCACACATTCATCAAACTGTCGCTGCCCGTGATGGGTTTATTTGTTATGGCCACTCCGCTGCATCTCCTTCTTTCATTCCCAGGTAATAGCAAAGACCTATGCAGTGATCCCAATACCTGATCCCTCCCGCGTCCCTGCATCTCCTATCGGGGTTTTACATGCCACAGGAGAACCTTCAGAGTTTTGTAGCTCTGGGCTACTCTAAGAGTAATGTCAGGGGTGGGGTGTTAGAAGACAGTCATCCTACTTGGGCAGCAGGTCACATAGTGCCACTGTCTTTGGGATCAGAGGTCACAGGACTAAACACCTCCTGCTGCTGCAGTACACTATTACCCAGCTGTATTAATGGATAAGTAGCTTAACAGCATAAGTCTCTTTGGTGAAGAACATCAGCTAAATGGCTGTAAATGTGACTTGTTTTGGTGGCTCTGTGATGCAGTCGGCAGTATCGGTGACTCACAGCGCTTGGATTGTGTGACTCACCATGATTTTGACCCGGGAGTTTGTATGTTTTCCCCATGTTTGTTAGGGTTTCCTCCCCAAATCCAAAGTATTTTTTATTTTTATTTTTTAAACTTACATGAAGAGGTGAGTGATGGGAAAGCAGTGTATCCAGCATTACAAGTCTCCTTGGATAAAAGAGTAATAGTATGTCACTCTGGATAAGTCAATACATTTAAGAGGTCTGCATTTAATATCCTTGGCCTCAACCCCACTGTGGTAACACCCTGTCACATGGCTTTGGCTTCCATCATCATTACAGTGAAAGACATACATTTTTGAAAGTTGTGCTAATCATTGAGCACGGTTACAAAAGATGCAATGTAAAATCATTCTGCTGAGCTTTTCGCTGTACTTCCATGTTTGGATGAACAGGGTAATGCTGTTGTGCGACCAGAGTACAGTTGTTGGAAAATCACAGTATGCGTCACGAAAGCTGTGCTGTAGTACTCCAGTACAGTACAATAAAAGACTGCTCCAGCCATGCATTGGGAGCCAGGTGGGACACATTCATTTTGCTTTGAAACGGCTCCAGCACACCCCGTTACTCTCTGAGATCACAAAAACCCAAAGTTAAAGTCATTCCCTTTCTAGTGTGCCTCTGCCTGGAAAAGAAGCAAATTCAGCATATATTTCATTTCAGCCACATCTGTCTCTGGTCAGCCTCCTTTATCTGGTTCTGAAAAGCGATATAGCTAACTTTAACTGTTCCCAGTTCTCCAAGCAATACTTTGTTCTCACAGTAACCAAAGAACATTATAAAAACTCTAGAATGCATGTAGAAATCTGCCTCTAGTAAGTGTATATGAAATAGAATTAATTTTTAATGAAGTCTGTGATCTGCATAAGCAAGAAACGTTACCTTTAGCTTTGCAGTTCAAGGTGATAGAATTATCAGTAGCGGAGCTTTTATATGTGATTTTTCTTTAGTTCTTTAATGAAAAAAGTCTGACTTGGAGACATGTATGAGATATTTTAATTTGACTTTACTGAGTTAGAAAAGGAGGGGGAAGATTTGGCTTATGTCATCCAGTGTAAGGACCAAACGTTTTCTCGCTGCTGTTTTCTTATTAATTTATCTTTTTTATGATTCAAATAGTTTTTGATTTAGGCCATGGCTTACACTACATTTGTTTAAGGAGTGCAAAAAGCACCACAATGCGTGTGATTCATTTCATTTATGCAAAGAACGAATAAAGCATTTCCGTGTGGCCCCAGACTACATCTTGGTTGCAAAGGTAATTCCAGTGAGAAACTGCATCTGTTTCGACAGGAACTCGGTAAAGCACACGAGCCTTTTGCTCAAGATCACACCGTGCACGAGATCTGCATAGTATCTATCGGCGACAGAGCCACATATGCCAGTGCAACTGATACTGCAAAATGACTGCTCTTATTTCAGTCTAATGGAATTTCTGTCAGGCTCACAAATTTATCAATTACTCTCTGTCTCAAAGAGCAGTGGGAATTATGACCCCGGTATTGCAGTCGCTGAGCTCTCCAAATGCGTCTGCTCGTAAAGTTATTTTCCGAGTCCATCTCCGAGGATGCCTGTTTAAGCAGGAAACTCAAAAGGCCGCAGACAAAAATGAAGTCCTTGCCCGTTTAGGGAGGGCACCCAGGAAATCCCTAGGAACCCAGTTCAAAAGCTATCCAAAGTTATGAACTACAGGCTCATTGGTCACTCTAAACTGCTAGCATCCCAGCCATAGTGTAGTTTTATAGCCTACTGTTTAGCAAATCTGAAATGGGCTCCTACCAAGATAAAATGGTTGTGGATAATGTAGGAATTAAACTGAATGGAATGACAATTGTTCTTACTGGAATTAAAGAAATAAAAGCAGAACAAAACATTGCTGGATTTTAAAACGACTAAACGTGCGGTAAATGCCTTACTCGCCGAGCGGCATGATATCTAGCTGCTGGGGTCATGCCTATCGACCAGGACCAGACTGGCGCTGTGAAACTAGCATTATTGAAACGAGTTTGCCCTCTTATACAGACAAGAAAGGAGAGCTCACTGACGTGAAGGAAGAATAGCTTAAATAACTACGTAAGTTTATTGTCTCTAAGCATGTTTTGCTTTAATATCATAGCAGTGATACATAGTTTATTCAAAGCTGATACAGCAGCAAACCCTGGCCACGCATAGTTTTTGCCGTTTCCTATATTTTTGTGCCTGTTGTGTCCGCCCCCCCCCAAAGAGATATTTTTATCTATGCATGCATCTGTTTTTGCTTGCCTTTTTCTTGTTTACAACCTAAAAAGGAGGTAAATAAAGACATAAAACGATCTTTCCAGTGCATGATCACTTCTGAGTCTGAAAAGCCCAGACGTGTCACAAACACTTGGAGCTGGTAATAAAATAATAGCCTTCAGAGAATAAACCGTTGTGGAACAGTTCCGCACAGAATGTCCTGGATTTCAATGTGACCGTATCTGCCTGTGGCTCTATTTGAGAAAGGAAAAAAAATTACAAGGCCAACATAGAGCCTTGGGTGTGCTTTGATGGCAATTGTTCTCCTCTTTATTAATATCTTAATTCTGTCTAATTAAGTAGTCTGGGAGTTTCTTGCCATCAAACCAAAGGCCTAATATTGTACACAGCTATAAAAAGGCGTCGGTGAGTGTTGTTTCCCAGAGCCGCCAGGATTCATGGGTAGTCCCTGGGCCCCCACCTGTCAGTAAACCCTTCTCTCACTCAGAGCCGCATCTGTCCATCTCTCCACGTGCTCGTCTCCGCACCTCGCCTCTGCCGGATGCTCTACCCAGCCTGGCAGATGAGCTCAGTTAATGATACCACAGTAGACAGAGCTGCTTAGCCAAGATCCCTGGTGGCCACATGTGAGGTGAGCTGCGACATTCCTTTTGACCTTTGGTTTTCAGGCAATAACTCAGTAGGTACGGTAGACTGCCAGGTCCCCCCTCAAACTTTTAAACTGAAGGCTGTGGCGTGCAATTAAACTAAGAGGTGAAGTGAGGTGGTGTGCACAGTGATTACAGTTTGAAGGCCAGAACCCAGTATTGCCCTTGACCGGGGGATGCTCAAATGCCTTGATGGACACTTTGGAATGTAAACCCCAATACCCCAAGCAAAACACACTCTCCTAGGTATTCGCTTTTTTTTTCTTTTTTTTTTTTAAATTGCGCATAGTACAATAAACCATATCCATTCTTTTATTGTACCCACTGCCCAGAGCCCTCCACATCCCACATTATGTGGGTCATGAGCAACTGGCATTCCTGCTGCAGTACTATTCTGAGCTGAATGCCTCTCTGGAGAAATGTGTCTGCCAAACGCATAAATGTAAATGGTATTTATGGGTGGTCATGGCAGCATGAAGAATGTTCACCTGAGCTCGATGGGCACAGAGGAAGCCCTGGTACTGCCAACACGGCTCCCTTGCCAAGCACCTGTGCGACAGTTAACACAGAGAATACATGATTCTCCAGATGGTTTCAGAGACATCATTCTACCATGTCACATACTGAGGCTCGGTAAGGGGTGAGCATGTGGCCTTCAGGGTTTTTTTTATTTCTTAACTTGGTAAGTTGCGACAACTCGAGTGCCAGAACTGTTTGTCAAAGTATTAACATAAGCAAGGAAAAAGGAAAAAATACCGTATGCAGCATTTACAAATGTACTCTGTATTTCACGTACAGTATGTTACCAAGATGTAGCATTAGATGGTAACTAACCCCCACCAAAACAACAAATGAACTCTTTAAATAGTGTTTCCTTCTCTTCAAGAAGATCTGAACCATTTTACAACAAAAGGTATCACAGCAACACAAATCTTTCATCACATCAAAAAGTAAACTCCATAAACTTAAGTAAGTTTACACTTAAACTTGCCTAAAACTTAACAGGGTTGAACACTGATGTTTTCTCTCATTTGAGGTATTGACAAGATATGTAGCCTTTCCCTCCTGCTCACACTTTTCTGCCCTCAAATACCTTCAGGCATAAAAATGAACTGGCCACATGTTTCTGAGACAGGCATGACATCGCTGTGTCTTTTGCTCAAGTTGGGAGCCGAGTCCTTGTACCAACAATCTCTATCTTAACAAAAAAATAAAATGCAGTATTTATTGTAATTTATTTTTTTCAATTTAAAACGGATGTTATCATCAGTGGTTGCTTAAGTCTTCTATAATGAATTTTAAAACATCGTAAATTACTGAATATATTTTTACTGGTGGCCTTGAACACTGAATTTATTTTTCGTTTTTGTTTGTTTTCTAATACAATTAAATCAAAGACTGCTTTCTTCAAGCAACTTAATTTCTCAACCATGGCAAAGTTTAAATTCTCATTTGCACATAACGTTTCCCAGTTGCTCATTTACACAACTTAATTTCTCACATTGCACTTTTTTCAGTTGAATTTCTAAAATTTTCTCGGCCTTTCATTGTTTAACAGCTCATGGACAGAAGGATGCCAAAGAATTAGTTTCTCGGAACGTACGATAGAATAGAGGAAAATAATATTCTTTTATGATGATCCTTGTTATAATGTTTGTTGGAAAACTGCTAACCACGTTTTCAAGATGTGGAGTAACCTCTGGTGGACATCTAATTCCTTAAGATTAATTTGTCTGTTAAACAAGTGAATGTAAGAAGAGAGAGTTGAAGCATTTAAGCATATTTGACAGTTACAATAAATAATACCCACATAACTGGGCACACAACTGTTCCTCATCTGGTTGAAAACCATAAATATGAGTGTAGACGTAAAAAGGTGTAAATGCAGAAGGAATAGTGCATTTAGTCCAAACTCCAGGTTGTGTTCATTCTCAGCCACAGCTTGTCTCACACAGACTCTGCTCCTGGTCTGCAAAACGGTGGTTCTGCTTCTCTCGACTGTGGTTTTACCTTGGAGTTTATGAGGGACCAGATGATGGAGGTGAGGACAGTGGACAGGGCCAGGACAAAGCGACAGCGGCAAAACAAAGACAGGCCTCGGGACAATGGAGAGTGCCCAGCATTACGACAGAGACCCTGGTCTGTGATCGTGGACAGTAAGGGACGAGATGATGGACATGGTGCTGGATGACAGCGGAGGCAAGCATGGTGGGCAGGGTCCTGGATGAGGACAGGAGCCAAGAACACACAGTTGTACACTGCTGCAGTTTAGAGATAACCCTTCTTGTAAAGGCAGCTGAGCACTCATCTGAAAGGGGAGGGAGAAACAGAAAAAAGGAAAGACACGTGTCACGTCATTGTAAACACCGTGTCTAATCCCTTCCTGTCAGGAGGCACAGTGGGCACAGACTTGTCAGTGTTGATACGCAGTCTCAAACTGTTTGGCTCACTCTCCACCAGGGGTAGCCCTCGCGCGCGCACACACACACACACACACACACACACACACACACACACACACAAATAAAAAAGCTGATTCTAATTTCAACCATGTATAGCCCGTTCAACACATCTCAGGGTGACAGATGAGGATCTCGACAGCACTGGCACCACCTATGGCTGCTAAAGCAATGACTTGATTTTTTTTACATAGATGATCTAAGACAGCGAAGCGATGAAAACCGCATTGTTTAAAACAGAGGGAGAAAAACGACGTGTCGGTGTCGTTCCATTTGTGTATTCTACGGTGCTCAGGCTGACATCGGTCTGTTCGGAATGTGTAATGCACGCAACTGCTGCCGGGATCATAACCTGCTGGCTGAAGCCTTTGGTTTCTGGAGCGCAAGTGCACAATACCGTTCGCACGCAAGCCGTGCTGGATTTAATAAGACATTTATAGTATGTGATCACAGTTTAATTAACCGTAGTTCCTACAAATATTTGAAAAATGAGAGGGGGAAAAAAAAAGCGAAACAGGATTATTGAATTTATACTGGCACTCAGAGACAAACTCAATGAGGCATTAGATGGGGAGTAAAACAAGTGGGAAATCGACCTGGAAAGAGGCTGTAATTTTCAGCTGCTACGTTTCTACGGGGAAAGACCTAGGCTCTGTCTTGGTGCATGAGAGACGGTCAACAGTTCAGAGTTCTGCGTACCTGCTCATGTCACCCATGCTTCAGAAACATGACTACACACCTCAGTAGTAGGGTCACTCATGGCATCTGTGGGAAGAAAAAAGACCGAGACAAAAGGAATTGGACCACCTATCATAATTCATCCTGAATCAGAGTGGACAGGAACAGCAGGGGGGTTTAGTGGAAATACAGTCGATATTTCGGAATTTCAGGTCTCAGAGGGTCATCTGTTGAACCAAAATCTCGCCCAGTCTTAGGTCGTTCATGTAACCATTTGAGAAAGTGCTTCTCCTGGTGAGGGTCACAGTTGCATTGCCATCGTAAGTTTGTTGATGGGGCAGCAGGTAGTTTAGTCACTAGCGCTGCTATCTTTCACTGAAAGGACCCTGGTTCAGATCCCACCTCCTGCGACAGTACCCTTGAGCAATGTACTTACCCTGAATTGCTCAAGGGAAAATTAAATATACGGACCGAATTGACAGTCGTGAACATACTTATTACCTTACAAAATTTTAACACATTCGGGCCTCAGGCCATTTTCTTTGCATACGGACATTAAGTGCTGTCCAACTGGCACTTTAGTTAATGATCTGGAGTGTATTCAGTACCCATCACAGCAATGTTTTGTTCTGCTTTTATTTCTTTAATTCCAGTAAGAACAATTGTCGTTCCATTCAGTTTAATTCCTACATTATCCACAACCATTTTATCTTGGTTAGGAGCCCATTTCAGATTTGCTAAACAGTAGGCTATAAAACTACACTATGGCTGGGATGCTAGCATTTTAGAGTGACCAAAGAGCCTGTAGTTCATAACTTTCGACTGTCGGAGGAAGCCAGAAAACCTGGAGGAAACCCACACAGACACAGGGGGAACATGCAGACTTAAGACACAGTGAGCTGGAACCCATGTCTGAACAGCGAAGGTGATGCGGAAATGCATGTGTTACTGTGATGTCAAATATTATGCACATGCACGTGTATTTTAGGAAAGCAGCTCTGACTCTGTTGGTGCGACCAACGTGCCACAGCAGTTTCTTGGCCATCACATCTGTGTTTCTCCCTCGCATGGGGTCTCAAGTGTCTGTGCATAATCACCCTGGCATGCAAGTATGTCTTTCAGACCTCATTCAGACATGGCAGTGAAAAATTAAATACAGCTCGCGGAGTTGCAACCAATAGCATCTTGTTCGGCCATAAAAGCAAACCCAGAGTCAGTTTGGGTCCGTGCAGTAGGTGTTCGGATTCAAACTTTCAAGTTTATTTCAACTAGCTACAAGGAAGCTGATATATGTTCAGATTTTGGGTTGAGGTTAAAAAAGTAGATGCTGGTTACTGACAGTGCAACAGAGAAAGAATTCAGAAGAATGCTCCAAAATGAACTTCTAACAAAAATAAATGAGAAACTTTTTTTCAGGCAAATTAGGTTCATGTAATGGAACAGTAGAATTTCAAACAAGGTTTTTATTTTTTAAACATATTACATCTTCAGCATTGAATGAGATGAGGAGTCTTCGTGACATATGAACATCAGTCCTTATAATGACAGTATGTTCATTCCACCATTGTGCAGAAACAGCTCAGCAGTTTTAGTTTACACTATGTGTGTTTGAATGGATAGGTCAAGTAAAAGTCTCATCTCAAAAAGATCAGGAGGGCCAAAGATGCTGAGCACTTCAGCACATGAAGGAAGAGGTTGAGATTCAAAAGTGCACCCACTTGCCATTCAGTGATGACTCCTTGACATGGGCTATGATGAACAGCAATTACCGTTGTTATCAAAATGCATGAAACAAGACAGTTGGGCCCAAGGCAGAGTCAGTCAGCATGAGATTTCACGATAAGCCGAATAGATGGAGACAAATTCGCAGCTGTGCCTTCTGTGTCCCGAGGCCCCCGCTCACACGGTATAAAAAGTACCTATACATATAGTGATGTTGGTTTTGTCATGCTGTGCTTAAATGTGAAACTATAGAAAAAATATATTCCATGTTTTATACCCTAGTTTGTTGAGTTTTATCATTTCTGATGCTATTTTTAGATTGTAAAAGCTTAGCAATTTGCCTCATTACTGAACTTCATTACTAAGGATTTTGTGGTGTCTTTAAACTACCAGAGGAAATGTGGTGATATATCTGGCAGTGTAAGTAACCATAGATCCCGCAAAATAAGGCGGTGCGGTGTACATTTAAGCGCTGCTTTTTGTTTACCTTCAAATGAAATGGCTTGAGCTGCGTTTCTGATGAGCCGCTGGCACCGTGTCCAACAACTGACCCAACTGACACACGGCTCTGTCTGTCCTCTGGTTTCCCCAGTCAGTATGGCAGCGCCATCTGTGTCCCCAGCTGGGGGGATGGGAATGACATGAGGGAAGAGGAGGAGGAGCTGGACGTCCTTGTTTGACTCCCTTTGTCCTCTGGCTTGTCAGCTTGACACCGTTGCGCTACATATGCCGAACGTGTGTTCCACTAAAGGGCCCGAGTGATCTGCAAGGGCAGGGGCAGCCGGCCTTATCTGAGGAGGGAGGGACTGAGCAAGGCACGCAGTTTTTTACTGTAACCATAACCAGGCAGTTACTTTCAAAGAAACAATACGTTGCGCTTATACGTAGAAATATTTATTTGGCAAGGATTCGGAATGAAAGATGGATCGGTTCCTTCTATTTTCTCCTTTTTCACTTTCCAGCCAAACAGACTTGCTGGGAGATGTAATCTGAAACACATTTAGAGGCCTCCATACTTTTTGACTGTGTGAAAGTGGGGGGCAGTGGGTTTGAAATCGCTGATGTCTCTTTCATCAGATCTCTTCACTGAATTACAACTGACCCTGTCTTGTCGGTTCAGCCTTCCTCAGCTCCTCACGCTCCGAGACAACGGTTTATTTTTTCCAAACAAGATGACCGTACAAGGAAGTGTCCCGAGTCCCGAGTTGCTTTTGCTGCCACCTCAATAATGATTCCTACAGTAGGACACACAAGTCACCTCATGCCGTACCACTGAAGGAGGATGTATCAGAGTCTGCGGCACTGGTCTGGAAGCATCACTGACAAGGGCCAACAATGGGAGCAGAGCAGTCCCCTGGCAACTTTGAACACCACAAACACTTCCTCTCCTTTGGGCCACTGAATGACTGGACAAGGACAGGTGTCTAGGAGGGTTTGTGAGAGGTGCTGCAGCAGACCATTTTTATTTGACCTGTAGTTTTGCACAAGCCGTTGGACGGGGCAGCATAATGGTTAAGGCAAGCACTTTACACGTTAAACATCGCTGAATCCCACTTACAGTAGTACCCTCGAGTAAGGTGCAATACTAGATACCGTGCTGTTTTAATGGGTACACGACCGTAATGACTCGCTGGCAACTCTGCGAGTCATCTTGGAGAAAGGCATCACATAAGCAGAGGTTAATCCTGTTTCTTTAAATCGCCTTCGGTATACGTCAGTCCTTCCAAGTATCTTTTATAATTAGCTTTAAGTCGTACACGTGAAAGACTCAAACATTCATGTCAGTTTCACTTTACTAAAATGTCCTGTGGGCAGTTTAAGCAACAAAATGTAAGCATGCGTGGCACAGAGGTGCAGCAGGTACAACCGGTACCTCACACCACACCAAAGGACATCGGCAGCCTATGAAGTTTTGGGAGACGCGCAAGACCTCCCATGGCTGAGAACAAAGCCATGTGTGCCGGGCCAGCCTTAAATCAGTTCAACCTGTTTGGTCCAATGGTGCCCTTCACATACAGGGGGCTCTGCATTAGAGTTGTCACCTGCAGAAAAAAGTATAAGCGAAATGCACAGATGTAACCAAAAACAGATTTCGGTGTTCTACTATTTGCTACCAAGAACAATATCGACTAAGCACACCTTGTGGTCACAAAAACTCTTTGCTTTTATCTTCAAGAATGTTTTCCTTGTAAGTGTAGTTTTTATTTATTTTTTTTTTTTGGATTGGTTTTATGTGAAAATATAAGCTAACAAAGGCTGACATTGTTGTTTTTTATGTAGTGCATTGTATATTTTTGACACCTAGTTTGAAATAATACTAAGCCCAGGGAGGCTCTGCCTAAATGGTATAAAAATGCCTGTCCAAATTGTTCTCACTCTGCGTCCGCCCTGTCAACACCGTCTTACCTGTGCAAACCTTAAAGAGTAACCATGAGCTGTAACCTGTCTTGAGTTCAGACCGCTGGCAGGGTGTCAGCATGCATACCTCCATGCAGCTTACTTTCAAGTCACAACGTGTCGGCACATTATCCAAAAGCCTTTCCATTTCCTTTCCTTTTGTCTATGTATTTAGTTTTTGGTGTTTCATTTTAAATTATGGATACAGTTCACCAGTTATTCTTTCATGCAGTGACAAATAAGGGCTCTTGAAAAGGACACACTTGGGCATATTTCTGGCGTTCAAACTTTGATATTTAATTTCTCTTACATATTAAATAAAATAAATTGCAGCCACACTTTGGCACTCTTTTCCCAGTGTTTTCAGCTCATTACATAGTCAAAGTACAAATGTGTGCCTATCTCACCTTCACTGCATGTTTTGGTGCCCGGGGAAGGGTAAATGAAACTATAAATTTTTTGTGATAGTTTATGAACCTAGTAATAACTGAGCCCTCTGGCCCCCCGCTTCAACAATACAAGACAGCATTTTGACCTTGGAGGCTTAAAACCGTCTGTGAGGTCTGCTTGGAACAGTCAAGCTGCCCATTGTTTGAAGAAGCTTACAGAAGCTCTCGCGGGGTTGCAGGGAAAGGCTAGGCTCACTTCTTCAGAGTCTTTCCCCAGAACTCAATTATACTTCTTCTGTGTTGCTTAGATTGCCATCATACGCAGCCAGGATCTGAACCAAGGTTATTAAGTTTCCATGCTGCTTATTGTACCTCAATTCTACCCCAGAAACATACTTAACCTGTAATGCTACATACTGTATGCTGTTGCCATGTTTCATCTGGTGTTGCATTCATTTTAATTGTTTCTCCAGAAAAGAGTACTCTTTCTTATTTTTTCCTTGAGCCGAACCTGCTTTTTAAAGTGACTTATTTGCCAGTTTAAATAGATGATTCATGTTTATTGGAGTAATCCAGGGTAAGTACTATCTCAAGGATCCCAGAGTAGGAAGCGGCATTCAAACACGGGTCCTCTGCTTGAAGGTTCTAATCTCTTTACCCAATGCGTATTTTTATATTTAATAAACTTGTCATTCATGAACATAATAGAAACTTGAACTGTAATTCATTTCGTTAATACTATTTTTCCAGAAGGATTTAAGTGACATTACAAATATTAGAATAATTGGAAATAACAAAATAGGTATGTCAAGTTTTAATAATGTTAAAGAGCATTTCGGAATAGGATGAGGAAATTAAATACATATATTTGATGAGATGAAAGGCAGATTGTATGCTTCATTTATTCATCTAATTAAAAGTTATAAGTAGACAACAGCTTGAAATATTTTTAGGAGTAATTCATTAATAAGCTGTAGCACTTTTCAGGTCTTGATATATAATAAATTTACTCGATGATTATTATTACTTTTTTTTTTCTGCTTTGGTTTTGTGTAGAGCTGTACGTATGGTTTTAAATGAACCGACATGCTTTGTTTTACGCTAATTATTTTACAGATGTCTTTCTCCGAAGCAATTTCGGTTGCTCTAAAGCTATTATGAAGATGCAGAAGCAGATTTATCAATAGGAAAACAGTATGGAATACAAACACATAACTGTCAAAATGGTCTTTGATTCTCCTCTGCAGCTGTTTCAGTGGTATTTATTATTATTTTAATAGCTCATAATTTCACATATTTAACTTGATTATACATTTGTACTGCAGCTTTGTGATGAACATATTTGGACCGAATTGGTGTAGAACAGGACAGTGCCAAGTGCAGTAGGATAGAATATAGCGTTCTTAATCTGTGCAGAGAAATTTGCCAGTTGTGTGCGCGAATTAACTTTATGCAGCAGAAGTGCTCTTATGAACATCTTTTTGTTATTAACATATGCACAGCATAACAAATGAAATAGTTATAGCACTTGTGAATCAACTATTTATGATGAAATACTTATAGCACTTGTCTCTTCTCGAGTTTGTGCATGTCACGTAAGAAGTCGTCAACCTCACTTCCTAAGTAGTCCTAGACAGCACTGAGAGCAAAGGCAAACAAGGAGGCCGTCGAACGCACACACCACTCCGTGCTCTTGTTGATGGTATCACGCGCTCCACCTGTATTGCTGGAGCCCACCGCGTGTGGAGTTCATTCCACGCGAAAAGAACCGAACCAGAGCGGAGATCTTAAGTGCCTAATTGGATTAGCTTCAGACTTGTATCTGATCCCATCTGTTCTAAATGAGAAAGCAGCTTAATAAGATAAAGTCTTTAGGGGGGAATCAAGTTTGGGGGGACGTGAGTAAGAGAGCACTGCGGTTCCTCTTTTACCTTTTCTGTTATCCATCAGCTATAGCACCTGCTCTGCCCTTGACTTGCTGGTCAAGGCCCAAGTGCTTGTACCCCTCCAGCGAGGTCCCCTGTTCAAAATGATGTAATGTTAACTCTTTTCAGCGGTGCACTGTTTATTGGATCCATAAAAGACAAGGGGCAGCTTAAGCAGTCTTTTGACCCCACATGCACTGTAGAGTGGAGTTATGAAGTTTTTACTGTGCTAAAAATTACATCAGGGACTACATCACAAAAATAAGAATTATAAATAAAAAAGGAGAACACATTAAAGTCAACTGGACACACACTGTGAGGGTTGTTTTATAAGGAATTGTCAGGTTTTCATTCATGGACAAAATGTGTTTTCTGTTTCCAATTAGCTTGGTAAAATAAGCCGTACAGAGTTGGGCAGACATTTGACAAAAAGTGGACAAATCTGGTGACGCGAACAAAAGGTGTGGGTGTGTTTTTGTGGCCGTCTCCCACTGACAGGTGTAAACAGCAGACTAGGCTCAGAGTGACAGTTAAGGGCATGTGGAAAGCACTTTAAAGGAAGGCCGATTGTTAATCCTATTTGGAGTTGCAAATATTAGCAGAGGATATAATTTTATAGCGCTAGTGCCATGGGAACTCCTTGGGCTGCTTATTGTATTCTTAGGGGCTTTGATGAGGTAGCTGTTTGCAGCTCTTTCGACGTATCTCATCTCCCTAGGTTTAAAAAGACAACTTATAAATGTACACGTTACGCCGTACGGCAGCATGGCAGAACATGAGTAACAAGCACAATTTGTTCTGGACCTTCTGAAAAATGAGTTCATCCTTATTGAAGATTAAAGACCCATAGTCTGCTGTAAAATGCACTTCTGTTTGCATAGTTGTACTTGGCTTTGGAAAAAGCAGCAGCTAAATGGATCTGTTCAAAAGTTTTTGGTTCCGCCATTTACGCCGACTTGCACTGAATATCGGTGTAAACGTCACATATGAAATAAAGTTTCCTAATCGGTTTGCGCCTTTAAAAAAAGAGATAAAGTTCTAACGCCGCAACAAGTCTGCTTCGACTTTGGTGGTCCTACCGAACAATGATTTTAGATGAAAGAGATCATCATGAAAGGCTTTCTTGACTGTAGCGTGTGAATGATTTTGTGCTTCTCTGTGCTGAACAGAAGGTCCTGTCATCAGAAGATTTCCTACAAGGCAAACGATAAATGATTTTACGCTGTGTTCTCACGATAGTTCAGCACATGGTACATGGAGATGAAATAATGCCCCGGCAAAGGGACCTACTCATGCAGAAAGATTTCATGAAAATCTGCTACATCTCACCTGCTCTTCTATGGCTCCGGTGCCCAATAGGTGAAGTGTTTTTAACAGAGGGTGAGGAGGTGCGAGAGTGAGGGTCACACAGGAAGCTTAAACATCACATACCACGAACAACTCAGTGTTGTCAAAAACTGGCCATGCTTGACAAAAGCTTACACTGGTAGTTTTATCAATAGTTTCCAAATTGTAATCGCAGCGTCGGAACAGCAGGCAGAATCCTGAGGGGGAAACTATGCGGTTTTGTATTCTTCCTGGGGTGGAATGAAATTCCTTTAAGGAAGTTGCGTAAATAATAATAGAAAAATAGTTGGTCAGAATATTAAATACACTCCCTCTATTAAACATTGTATAATTAGCTACTGGCATTGCTTGTCATTGTCAGGCTTCCTCATATCTGTAGGAGACCTGTCCAATGTGTGCTAACGTAACACTAATACAAACATCGGTGTCGGTTTTTATTATCTGCCTTAAAATCCGATATATATATATATCGGATATATATATGCAGCACAAGTGGGAAACAGGAACGTGTCGCCATTAGCATGTCTTAAACATATTACATTTCCGATCACATCTGTTATAAATGTCTGCCGTGTTTATTGAACAGACCTCTGCATCGTACTTGGGAGTCATCACCACGGCAACAGCCCATTGAGAATTCTCAGTCAACATCCTATCGAAGGAGCCATTGTCACTTTATCCATCAAGCTTAGTAAAAGGCTCCATTTATCAATCACAATTACTCTTAACCTGAGCCCTAAGGGGTTTGTCTAAATACAGTGCTCTCGCTGAGATGAATAACAAAGCATGAAGGCAAAGTAAAGGATTTGTGTAAAGTGAATGTGGCAAAAGGTATCAAAAGAGGGGAGAAGCAATACAAGGACACTCAATAAAAATGTGGTTTCATATGAAATATGACAGCTCTGGGGATGCATTTGGAGTGATGCAGTATTACAGTGACATTGGCCACTGTTGCTCAGCACACCAGAGGGAGGAGGAATACAAAGCAGAAACAATGGATGCCAAAGCAATGTGTCGCAACATATTTAATGTGCGCCACTCGCAGGAGGTATTACTCTGCACATCGAATGACCCAAGACTTTTCCTTCCATCTGGTGTTTACAAAAAGTTTTTATTCTACCTGCTTCCTCACAACAAAATGAAAAGTATGTAATGTATGGTCTTGCTAAACAGTTATACTCCAAAACACTCTTATGGAGTGTAAGTGTCTTGCAGTTACACATTTTTTTTAACTGTGTAGTTTGCGCTGTTATAAAAACAGTTGTAAATTTAACTGCCGGGTAATGATAAAATCCACAATCATAAATTCCTGAATATATACAGAAAAATATTAAAAAGGGGTTGTGCAGAAACCACAACCCCTTCTCAGTGACTGACAGCTGGGACTCGGAGGGTTCGATGGGAGCTCGCAAGCAGCCAGTTGAACCAAACAGTTGAACAATGCTGTAAATTGTGTGATTGTTAATGATGTCTTTAGAATTTTTGTCAGTTGTGTTTGAAGGGCATGTATATAAAATAAGAAATTTTTGTTTTTCGGTCAAGTATGTTTGCACGTAGAAGGAGTTTAACGTGGGTGCGCGTGCAAATATGCTTCATACGGAGTAATATTAAAGCAATGGGCTTAGTATAAATGTAGCAAGGTTTGAAGAAAATGCTACAGATACTATACAAATATAACAATTTACAACAACGTGTACAGTATACCTAAGTGACATGAGTACAAAAGTGAAAATAGCAGCTAAACCAAATATAAAAGGTGTAATTTATGATACATGAAATTATGAGTTTTGACTATAGCTTTATGTTTGTGATGTCAGTTTATCCATTTTACTTATTATAATTTGTTACGTTTATTATTTTTTCTTGTGATTTGTTGTTTTTTCTGTTCATTTTTTTTTTTTTTTAACCGACTACATAGAGTTGTTGAGATGAGAAACCTGCAGGTATAAATGACCCAGGTGCTGTGACCTACTAAAGCTTCAGATGCAGATTTACGCACCCAGGACCAGGGCTTTGTTTGCAGCATTTGTACCAATTCAACTGTATTTTATCTAGACCCATCACTAATCTGTTTTATCATTTCAACTTAACAAAGCTCCGAGGCAGCTTAGCACTGTTTACAATCTCCTAAGTGACTGCAGTCGAGCACATGGCTTTACCACGCTGTACCATTTTCCCACCAGCACACCTGAGCATGCTGCCTGCGGACAAACACGCACACGTGGGAATTTAGAGACGACGGTAACTTTCCGGACGTGACTGTAGAATTCTGTCACATCTTGCCACATCTGTCATTAAAAAGCGCTTCCTGCAAATCCCTTCTCATCTCCTAAAGTATGCATGTGGGCCTTGCGATCAGTCTCACTGTACACTCCATCACGCGGCTCCTTGGGCCCACAAGCTGATTACCGCGCTTTGGCAGCCAAAGTGCTGTGAATTATTTAAATCTCTCTTAAGCTCCTGTATATATATCAATGCAAGAAATGGAGCGTTGTCCTGTTTTTTGCCTTTTCATTTATTCCCCCCCCTCCCGCCAATCGGGCCCTTTGAGGAAAAGCTAATCTGATGTAGACGGGTTCTGGTCCCATTTCTTTCGGCGCGCGGTCTGAGATTACAGCGTCGTTCATGTGGGATCTGTACTCTAGGCAGGAGCGGGATGGGGTTTGGCCTGGAGCAGGTCTTTGTTCTCCTTGTGCTTCCTATAGCAGGGGCAGCGAAGTGGTCAGAGCTGCTGCCTCTGTGAACTCCAAGGCTTTGGGTTTAAATCCCACCTCATGCTTTGCTGCCTTACCATAAAATCGCTGCAGTGAAAAGTACCTAGCTGTGTAAATGGGATGATCATTGTAAATCGGTTGACATTCTGAGCTGCTTTGAAGGAAAGTGCCAGCTCAGTAAATAAATGTAAATGTGGAGAGGGCCTCTGCCGAGACAAAGAACGCGTCATTAGCCAGATGTGTCACTTTGGGATTCGATCATAGATCCACATAAACAGGGGACACAAGCAGTCAATACATTTGCATGCGCCTTGCAGGAAAAATAAATGCATGGGTAAACAGATAAATTTTAAAAAATTGCGCTTTTCCTCGGAGATGGCCAGGAAACAGACAGAAGCTGCCAGAAGACCGCATTTAAAAGCTCTCTGGTGGCTCTGGCGATCAGAAATTTCCATGTTGCATATTTTAGATGTGATCTGGATTAATGCAGATGTCAGAGATGAAGATATAGTATCTCTGAAATGTAACGAGTGGCAAACTCGTATCTGGCTTAGTTTTAATGCGTAAAGGATGGAATGAGAAGGACCTGAGCATTCGCGTGCCTTCGCGAGGTCCTGTTGTCTTAAGAACTAAATCAGTGCAAGCTTAATGTTTTTTTTTTTTTTTAATTTTACTTTATTTTTTTAAATTGTCCTACACACTGTGCTGTGTTGATTTTCAAATGCCAGAAGGGTCAGACTAGTCCCCTTGAGAAAGTTATTTATACCCAAAGTCAGTTTGAATAAAAGCATTAGCTAAGCAAGTGATATGAATTTTAAACACTTGTATTTTATGTTTATTTATTGTTTTTCCTTTGACTACCGATTAATAATTTTGCACCATTTAACTTTCTGTTGCTGTTAACCATGCTGCATAATGTTTCGCATTAAAGACTTTAGGTGGCAGTTTTCCAGTGTTCTTTTTAAAAAAGTTGGATAGCGGTTCTTATTAATGGAGGTATTTGGGTCTTTTAGCAAAATGAACATTTTGCATAAAAAATGACCCAGTCCATTTAGAAATACTGGAATTACACCTTTTTTGCCCCTGAGCTTCAGATCACTGTTGATATAAAATAAAGTTTGATGTAGATATGACATGTTTACTGGTCAGCTAACTCAAGCTGATCGAGTCCCAGCAGTAAAATGGTTTTAAGCTGGTGTGTATTATGCATGAAACATTGCAGGTGGCCTTTGTGAACTGCAGAAAGTGACACTGGGTTTGAGAGATAATGACTTCAAACTCCCATGGAGCAAGGAATCGCTGGTTTTCTCACATAACGTAACACGTTGGCTCACAAGTACAGTCAAATCCCTTGTCCAGAGCAGCTGATCAGCCAGACAAACACATACCGTCTACTTACATACTTAAGGTGCCAGCTGGTCACTTTGAGCCACAAATACACGTTGCATAGTTATGGATAGCTACAGCTGTTGATCAATATGACTGCCTTTGGATAATTTAGGTTATTCTAGCGTTCCTTCTAAGCAGCGCACTTGTGTGCTCATACGTGGTTCATTAACTGTGCACATGGCAGAACACCGAGTGCACAAACACTGAAAATGTTGCACAACAGTCAGTGCAAATGGCCTGGCATATGTTAGCCAATGGAAGGTCATGAAGCCTTTCAGTGATCTATGTGCTCTTTGCAATCTTTCCTGCCTTCAACCCTCCACTTGTTGACCCTGGTTTGATGAGCAGCTACTGAATGAGTAAGTGGACGCATGGTGCGAAATCCCACAGCTGCTTAGCCCTGCCTTGAGCATGCAATCTGCTCTGTGCTTTAGTGAACATGGTGCAATCCTGCACAGGTCTTTACTTCCACTGTTCCTGGGTTTGAATCCAGCTCAACATGTGAGAATTTTCCATGTGGTCTATATGAGTTTGCTTCAGATGTTCTGGTTCAATCCAATGGTGTAAAGAAGTGTTTCAGGTTAACTGATCTCTGTAAGTTTCCCATAGAGTGTGTGAGAGTAAGAAGAGAGGCTGCAGTGCAATGGATCGGCATCTCATCCAGAGTATATTTTCCTGGCCTAGCAACCGGTAGCTCTATGGTAGGCTCTGGGTCACTGCAACCATGACCGGGATAAATGGTTAGGGGTGATGGGTGAGTGATGCTGACATTGTTTTAACAAGAAATTAAGAGCTTTTTAGTTGCACGACAATTAATTTTATACTTTCACAGACAAAACACTCTTACACAAAGCTAGATTCTCAGGTTTTTTTTTTTTTCTGTTTTGTTTTTTTTTTGTAGATTTTGAGGGAACAGCTACCTGGCAGCTTAAATAAAACGAGAACAATAAAATTTGTATGATGAAATAGATTGCATAAAGACTATGTATCCAAACAGTAATAACACAACAAAACAGTCAGTAAGTGACTGTTGTTGTGTAAGGAAATCATGTAATACGTTCCAGATACGATTGTTTAACACGAGCTATAAATTTCACAATTTCACCATTTCACAACAGATACTTATTACCCGTGACAGTAATGAAAGTGGTGTGAGCACTTGGAAAGACTTCTAGGAAGAATATGGCTCAAAGGGTGTTTTGATACAGAATTATCACAAGGGCTGTTTTGTACAAGACTGAAAGCAAAAGAGGCTGCATTTAGATGAAGCCCTGAATGTTGGCTCCTTATGAATACCAGATTTAGAAAATGTACAAAGTCCCAGAGGCTAGAGAAAAGCTAGAAGAGGTATGATTAAAGCAGACAAGAGATGGAGGTTGTTTAAAATGATCCCACAGTGAACGATTCACTTAAAATGGAACAATAATTATAATAAAAATTCAATGAGTACAAACAATGACACGTACATGATAGCATAATTAATGTAACATCAAACCACATACGATAAAATATATTTAGATTTGCTTGTTGGAACAGAAACCATCTGGGAGGACTGCTGTTGGAGCCTGTCTAAGGATTTTGGAAATGTGAACTTGTTAATTACCTTCTAGCATCAACACCAACGCCTCCCCTTGACTATCCCACACGAAAGCCTTGAGTTTTTCTTTTGTATTTACTCTTTGTTGATTTCAAAGATTAGTATCATTAATACGTTTCCATAGGAAAATGAAGAAAAAGAGAAACGAAAACGGTTAAGGTTTGACTTCAAAGCATTACTGTAATTACCCGTATAGAGTATGACCTGTATATCCTAATTCAGGGTTGGGTTGTGGCGGTTCGGAGACTGTTCAGAAGCAAAGGGCACTGGGATTGTTTGGGTCTTCTAGAATATTCTTGGCCGTGACAAGGTAGCCACACATTCATTCATGCATACACAGACTAAGGACAAGGTAGAGTCAAGAGTTCACCCGAAAGGAACATTCTTCACGCTGTGGGAGGAAGCCAGCGCACAGAGAGAAGATGCAAACTCCACACAGAGTGACCAAACATCCATCCAGTCACACAGCTTTGACACCGAAAGGTATCCAGCCTACTTGGTGAACCAGCTAGAAGCCCAAAATTAGTAACTGCAATTACAGTTATCGTCGATGTTTATACCACCAACAGAGTCCACGTGCTGTAAATAAGCAAGGTGGCTGAAGCAAAAATTTCAACACCCAAAGGCTGCCAAAATTTGACTGTCAAATGTGTGTTGTAAACCTCACAGTCGGTGATGCTCTAAAGATGTAAAAGGTGAAAGATGAACACCAGGCTTTAATTATTATTTGGACAGAGAGATGTTAGTGCGATCCTTTTTCAGGGCTTTCGTGTTTCATATTTGCAGGAACCGATTGATTTAAAACATCTTTAAGGGATTCGATGGCAATTATTTCAGGTCAAAAGCATGTGTCTCAAAGCAGAACTACAGCAGTGTCTTTAAGAGGCCGAACCATTTGGAAAAGTCTGTGAGGGGAAGGAATGGAATTCCTTCATCCTTTCCGTCAATAAATTTTCCGAGTCTGACATGATTTTGAAAACGGGTTTAAAATGGTTAGCCGTTCTTTCCACCTTGCATCTGCGACAGAATGCAAACAAAGATAATTTATTAGGCAGAAAATTTTTCAAAGAAATGAACAAAGGAATGTTTAGTCACTACCAGTGTAGTACATGTGGCTACATGCAAGTATTCCGCTTTTCTGCAGAAAATTCTAGACTGCTGTGTACACTGAGGTCAGAAGGAAAGCAACATCAGCGTATAGCAGACATAACAGCTCATCGTAGTTTCCCATATGGGAAATAAGTGGCTGCCTTCCACTTCGAAAAGCAAATTTTCACGTCGCCATACCAAAGCCGCTGTCCTTTCCGATAAGATGATTGAATGTTGCATTGCTTTAAATATTTATTGCAAGGATATGGTCCATTAGTAAAAAACATTAACTTTAAAAAGGTTTAATGAATGGATCATATAAAGGCGCAATATTGCATGCTTAGTTTAGCATTTCATTTGGGAGTTTTGGGGCATGACTAATTTGGGAAAGCTGTTCATTTACTTAGTCAGCTGTTAATATTCATAGCAGTTAACATTGCTGAATGATTTGTTTAACTGATGGAAAGGAATTTAACCAGCTACATTTTGTAATAGGACAAGAAAAATGTTAATACAAGTTGCTGCGGAGGCCTGCGGGAAAAGGTTTTCCTGGCGCATGTTGTGAGGTTGGAAGATCTCAATATCATAAGGCTTGGATTTATGGTCTATCGTCAGCGCACACGTGATTCTGTCGTGTGCCTTTAGTTCATTTAAATACATCCGGCCCATCTTTGTGCCCTTTGTTAACCCTGCTTGTTTTTTTTTTTTTTTGCTTTTCTCCTGTTTGTCAGCCTTACAAAACCCCAAAAAACTGCCCGGTCTCCTCACATTCATTAACTCTCCCTTTCATTTAAATGACTCGGGAGGTGATTTTGTCCGCAGTGGAACTCTGGGTAATAAATCGCTCTCGGGTTCACTCTCAGCTGACAGTCGCTCGATAGAAATCATCTACGGGAGATTACAAGTAATTGCCTCACATTTTATCTACTAAATGTATACATAAAAAATGATTAAAATGCCTCAGTCGTTCCTTGAGCCTTTGTGTTTAAATAGTTATTCTTGACCATGTGCAAATGTTTCAGGGAATTCTCGACTGGAACCAAAAGTAGTTTTGAGGTTGTGAGCTGCGCATTAGTTGCACCATTCCTTTTCATGAAAAGCTATTAAAAGCTGCAGGTGAGAGAAAAGAAACGGCAGCAGGATGAAGCTGATTCGTCTTCTTGTTCCCACATGGTTTGCATGATAAGAAAAAGGTACACGATAATGTACTATATTGTATGTATACTAGTGTGTATGTGTGTGTGTGTATGATTTAAAAACCTCATTGCAGTTTTGTCATGTTTAGAGTATTAAGGGTTTCACAAGGAGGAGTTGTAAATTGAAATTTAAATTAAATGAGCCAGAAGATGTTTAAAATGTATGAATAGTAGGAACGCCCAGTAGAAGAAAGGAAAACAAATAAAAAGGCACCGAGGGCCTCGGGGCACGTTGTACGCTACGGTATCTAAAGAGAATCTTGTAGGCCAAAAAAGCTGAAGAAGAGACCTACGGCGTTTTTGTCTTCTGCTAAGATCAACGATATGAAGGTGCATTTGTAGCCGCAAGGAGTTTTGGTTCTCGCTTGGAATTGTGCCGTGTATTTATGTTAAAAACAGGGGGTCTTTTGCATTTGTGCAAATAAATGAAACGTTGCAACAAAGCCATACTGTGCAGTGAAATTGAGTCTTCATTCACAGTTGTCACATGGTGGCATTAGAATGACTCATTTTAAAGCAGTCTAATTCTTTCTTTTTAAATGTATTCTTTTAAATTTAGCTGGTAGGAACTTTCATTTGAGAGATTTGAGGGCAATTCCATTATAAGCGCTGGTGTCCTGTCTCAAGCTCAAACATTGTTTGTTTGTCTGTCTGTGTGATGTCTGTTGCCATTTTTGTACGCATGTACAGTATGTACTGTAGATAGTGTGTATTTGTTTGCACACAATTTTATTTTACATGCCTCTAACTTTAAAATTGGTCACACAGGCACTTCTCCCTCTGTGAGGCTTATGCGTAGTCAGGTGCGCACACACATGCAAAATGGTGCATGTATTCGTGCCTTACGTACTACTTATGTAATACTTGTGTACTAACTGCAACCACCTTGATGATAATACAGGTTGGTGATATATGATGTATTATTACTTTTTACTCTTCCACATTCTGCCCAGGCAGTGCCATATAATTCTGCTTATACAGGATATGGGTAGGTAGCCATTTTTTATAGAACTGTGGTTTCCAATTAAATATTTTATGTCTAGTGAAAACACATCATACACTGCCTGGCCAAAAAAAAAGTCACCACCTGGATTTAACTTAGTGTTATGATGTGGGGTTGCTTCAGTTGCTCAGGTCTAGGTTCAGCAAGGGTATGTGCCCAAAAAATGAGGTGAGCTGACTACCTGAATATACAGAATGACAAGTTTTTCCATCAATGCATTTTTTTTTCTTCAATGCCTGACAATGCCAGGATTCATCTGGCTCAAATTGTGAAAGAGTGCTTCAGGGAGGGTGAGAGAGACATCATTTTCACACATGGATTGGCCACCACAGAGTCCAGACCTTAACCCCATTGAGAATCTTTCGGATGTGCCAGAGAAGACTTTACGCAGCCGTCCGACTCTCCAGTCATCAATACAAGATCTTGGCGAAAAATGAATGCAGGGCTGGACGGAAATAAACGTTGTGACATTGCATAAGCTTATCGAAATGATGCTGTGGCGAATGCGTGCCGTAACTACAGCTAAAGGTGGTCCAACAAAATATTAGAGTGTGTGACTTTTTTTGGCCAGGCAGTGTATATATGAATTTAGTCAAAAAAATTGAAAAAGGGATTTGGTCAATAATGCATTTACTGACAACTTTCATTTTTCACATATACACCTTTAGGGACAAACTTTAGTTTTTCCATCTTGAGTTTCTGACCATCAACATACTTTACAAATCCTTTCCTGTTACACATGACAGATAAATCCTGTTATGATTATAAACTGATGCAGCTAACAGTTAAACTTTAAAATCAGTAGGATTAAACTTTGTTGAATCCTATCAAACAGCATTGCTTTGCTCCTAGGATTGCCGCTGTCCTCTCATTGATATATTTGTACTTCACAATACTTGTAACATTATAGCTTTTTACTGACGTAGCCATGAAGTTGTAAAATTACTGTTATAGAGTGTGACAGGTCTGACGGAAAAGTAATTTGCTCTACTTCATATTCTTCTAGCAACAGAACTATTTCTACTCTAGACTGGTGAACACGACAGAAAGTCTCCTTGATACTTGGTACTGAACACAAGTACTTAGTAATATTGAGTCTGTGTGTGTGTGTGTGTGTGTGTGTGTGTGTGTGTGTGTGTGTGTGTGAGAAAGAGAGAGCGCTTTTTTGACTATTGGGCTGCTAATAGGAACAATGGAGAACATCTCAGATGATTTACTTTTAAACTGACTTCAGGAGGCAAACCCACAGAAATGAAAGCTTGTTTTGTTTAATAAAAATAAATATAATTAATAGTAATAACTGCTTCTGATAAATATTATGAACGGCTGAACTCGCTACTTCTTGACGTGCCATTAGCTGTCATAGTATGGAATTCTGCGTACACGTAAATCAGATATATTTATACATAATTTTTAATAAAAGTTTCAAATGTCTTTTGTATTGTATTCCCCATGCACACACTTACTGCCTTTATCTACTTTAATGGGTCTGTGTTAATTAAAAATAATAAGTCTTCTTTTTATAGGAATGCACTTCAATTTTGACAAATAGCCATCGAGCCAATTATCTTGGACCAACTCTCTTAGTGCCCCTTGCTTTTAGTGACCCCAAAAAAATAGATCCGGAATAGTATTTTTAGAGCGCTAAAAATACCTCCTGCTAATTTGCTTCCATTCTCCGGGCACCTTTCCCTGCTGCTCAATTATAGATGAAAAAGGGAGCGATCCGGTTTGTTGTTCTCGGAGGAACTTGACGGGAGTGACAGGCGTCCCCAAGGCTGCCCAGACGTTCCGCACGCCACAGAGGCGCTGCAGCTGCGAGCCCGGACACCGACGCACCACACCATCGCGCACCGTTCGCTCCATTCGGCTGAGCGTGGAAAGACACCGGGAGTGACGGACCGACCCGTTTTTTTCGTTTTTCGTTTTTGAAGACATAATCGAGTTTATAGCGCAAAGCACAAGTCCCTGACAAGAGGACCCTTTGGTGTTCTTCTGAAAAGGGATGCTCATGTGTGAAAAAGTCCAGCATTTATGGATGTAGCAGTCTTACGTACGTGTAGCCTCCGATAAGAGGCACAAACCGGCCTCCGTAGCCGTCTGTCGTACAACGGTTTCGTACAACGCCACGTTTCGCTTCAAGTTCAAATCCAACAGCTCTAGGACTCTTGGCCCCGAATTGCTCGGGTGAAAATTACCCAGCTGTGTAAACGGGCAAGTCATGCTCGGCAACTTGAGTGTCATAAGTCGCTTTTTGTCGGCTAAATCGATTAACGTAAATGTAAAGGCAGCGGCCGGCCCGGTGCACCACGTGTCGAGCGAGCATCCCAGCAGCAAGGTGACTGTGGCTCGGTGTCATGCAAAATTAGGGGGAAAATTGCTGGAAAACCTGCTGATGAGGAAAAAGCACAATGAAGTTCTAAAGCAAAGAAATACTGACTGTTTGCAAGGTTTTCTGCTTCGTCCTGGACAGAAATGTATTATTTACCATTCAGATAGACACAGAGGGCGTTTGGGCAAATTGGCTTTTGCTCTTGACCTTTTTGGTTTGATTAATGGGGCTGCCTTGTTTCCCCAACAGCTATGCTGTGAGCGGAGGCCTTGGGTCCACGCCAGCCTGCAGCACACTACCAGCACACATCCTGGAGGTCTGCGAGCTTCTTCGAGTCTGCTTTCGCGAGTGTCTTGCGGTTTGACTTTGTAAAATCGGTTGGTTACCGTGAACAAAAGCCCAGTCTGTGCAGAGCACGCTTATGCTTCATCACAGGGAAAGATGACATTTCAGTATGTATATTTTTACTGCCACGCAGTACATTCAGCTGTAACTATTACAGCACAATGACAAATAAAAGGTAAGAGGTTGTGTAGATTATATCAAGACCTGTTATTTATTCGGTAAGGTTAAGATAATGCAGATTTTATAAGGAAACAAATAACGCTGATGGGTTTTTTACACAAAGACTATCTATCTATCTGTCTTGAGATGCCCTGGAAAAGAAAAGTACAAGTGGCTGGGGAGCTCAGACCAGTGTGGAGAGAATTTTATAAACCTACAAAAAGTAAGAGGGTGGGTGATCTGCAGTGGAGGATTTTACATGGGATCATTGCAACAAACATTTTTTTCAAGTAAGACTCAAAAGATTACGGATGACAAATGTGCTTTTTCCAGGGAGAGGGAAACAATTTGCCATCTATTTTTATACTGTATAAGATTGAATAATTTGTTTTCTTGTTTCCCTGAAATATGTGGAAAATTGATGTTATTTTTAATGATCAGAAATTTATTTGTGGTTTAAAATACAGCAAAAAGTCGAAATCACAGCGTCAGCTGTTAAATTCTATTTGGACAAGGAAAGCTAGGAATACTAAAAGGCTGGAATAACAAACAAGCTGGTATAAAACCAGACGATGCGCTTTTTGTTTTCAATGTTTATATTACCACAAGAATAAAACTGGATTATACATATTATAAAACTATGAATAATGTTGAACAGTTTGAAAAAATGTGGGGTGTGGAGAAGGTGCTGTGCTCCATTGTTGGAGAATAGCTTAAAATCAACCTGTAGTAAAGCCAAATGTCCAATATTTGTGGACAACTGGAAGAGTTGGAATAATATCGAAAGGTTTAGTAATGTCGTCTGGTTTAACTTAGGGTGTGTAGGGTACAGTATGGGTGTTTCGGGAGGTGTGCGGGGGTGGTGGGGATTGCTGATGCTGGGGAAGGAAACTAGTTTGTTTTGTGATTCTGTTGGACTTTGCTTGTATGAGGTTTGTGTATTTTTATGTTTCAAATTGTGATCATTTTTTTCTCATCTATTACATGTTAACTGAATACAACAACATCGTATCTACATTTTGCAACATCTTATCTACTTTGATATAATAAAGATGTTTGAAAAAATATCTATCTATCTATCTATCTATCTATCTATCTATCTGTGGTAGAATCAATGTCTTCAGTGGTGGTATCTGCAGTCATCCTCTGAGGAGAATGTACTTTTATTTTTGTCCGTAATTTAGTTTGCCAAGTAGTATCTGTCCAAACTCTGACAGATGTTTCTCATTCCAGTAAATGCGCTCACAGCTCTGCGTGTCTTCAAAGACATTGCTGAGGTGACAGAGATGTGTAAGTATACAGTAGTTCAGATGGTGATTTACAGCAGTGACTTTACTCGCAACTTTTCGTGGTTCTTAATCCCAGTCACAGAAACTGACTGTATTGACTGTTTTTTTTTTTTTTTTACAACTGACCTCTTAATATGGACAGACAGAGCAGTTAACTTTGCACTCATTTTGATTTGATATCTGAAGACAATTTTCTGTATTAGTCCTTTAGTTTGTCCTTTCAGACTTTGAACCTGTAGGCCTTCAGTAACAAATGTAAAGGCCATGCTATGCAAATGCTAGTCGGGCTTTGTGATTTCAGGCGGTAACACATAAAAGTCAAAAGCAGACATAGAAATGGGAACATTTCTTTCAGCTTTCAGCTGCAAGTGTTACCCTATGAGGAGACATAATGAAATCACATCTTGCGCCATGAACAGACATAATGAAAACTATGGTAATGGGTCCCTTGTACCTACACAGTAAAAATTCTTTCTTATTATCCTATTCATGTACAGAAACATACATCTCACTCAGAACACGGTACTGATGCAAAAAAATGACGGATGAAATGACAAAAATCTGACATTAGAATGTTTTCTGTCTTTCTGACGTACTGTTTTCATTACGTTTTTATTTCGTTGCTTATTACTAGCTTATTTATGTTCAGGGTGGGTGGAAGTGTAGGGGACTGATGTGTATAAAATGGGGTCATGTATTGTAATCCTCCTCTGCATGAGTCACCTTGTTTCATCCCCTGTTAAATGTAAAATTAATAATAATAATAATAATAATAATAATAATAATAATAATAATAATAATAATAATAATAATAATAATTCAAGACTGAGGCTAAGCATTTGAAAGAGTGCCAGAAGAAATGGACATGGGTGGCAAGGCCTTGCTTGCATGTGTCATGGTTTTGAGGTACACTGGGTTTTAGCGTAGATAAATGGGTCTTGGTTCAGTGTAAATGCAAAGTTCAGGACCGTGAACTGTAATCGGTAAAGTCTGGGTCAAACAAAAGTGGCATGAAAGTCCTTTGGAATCTGTTCCAACTTCAGACTGGTAATTTACTAGCTGAGTTCATCCTCCCATAAGGTTTGCAGGGATGTAACGTGGTCGGAATCGAGAGCATTCGGTTTTGTATAAATAAGGCCCTTGACACCACTACAAAAAGGATTTATCTCAAGCAGAATATCCAGTGTGGGTTTACAAGGGACGGCTGGGAAAGCATCCAAATCATAGCATATGAAATGACTAATCTGTAAATATCTGAAGAAAATGTGGATTTTGTAGACTGAGACAACTGCTGTGATGACGCTAAACTGTCAGTGATAAAGATCATTCAGGGAGAAAATATGTCTGCCACGCCAAATATTAAAGGCACCAAGAGACAGAATGCAATGCTGTTTTTAACAGGAGCATAAACTGAGAAGGTGTTGAAATCATGCAGCTGTCAAAGCTGTTTCTAATTCTTAACAGATTCGCAGATAATTGGGTCGACTGCATGTATCCATTCCTCGGTGACGGGAAGAGAGCGGAGTCTTAAGGAACCTTTCAAGAATGGAGCAGATCCCTGCTGCAGCCATGACAGGCCACTTTATTGTTGTAGCTTTTGCACTATAACAGTATTCACAGCTTTCAGCACTATGTCTTTGCTGTTTTAGAAATATGTTTTGGCTATGGGCTCATGTTGACAGAAGTTTTTTTTTTCCATAATCTTTTCGCATAAATAACAAAAGTAGCCACATCGACATTTTTTTTTTTTTTTAAACTAAAAATGAATTTTAGGTCCCCACTTTGGATTCCAAGCTCCATCCACACGCATAACCAGTCGATACATCTAACACCTTTCACTTGAACAACGGCAGGATTTTTCCCCCCATTCTTCCATTATGCAAAACTTCAGCTGTGTCACTGTATGGGGCCTTCATGGAAGACAGTCATGGACTACGGGCAGGCTTGTCCAGCACTTGCACTTTCTGGTTACGCAGTCATGCCGTTGTATCACGTACAGAATGTGGCATGGTGTTGTCGTGTTGGGGTAAGCATCGATGTCCCTGAAAAAGATGTTCTTTTGAAGTCAGCATCCGTTGCTCCAAGATGCGTGCGTATCTTTCAGCATTAATGGTGCCTGCACAAATGTGCAAGTTACTTATGCCATGGGCACTAATAAACCCTCATACCATGACAGACAATGGCTGTTGGATATAACGCTGGTAACAGTTTGGAGGGTCCTTTTCTTCTTTGGCCTGGAGAACACAAGGTCCATTTTTTCCATAAACAAGCTGAAACGTTGACTCGTCGGACCTCAATACCCATTTCCATTGTGCATCAGTTTATTTCAGATGAGCTTGAGCCCAGAGAAGTTGGTAGCGTTTTTACGATGTTGTTAACAGTTGGCTTCCACCATGCATAGTACAGGCTTTTGCTTGCTTTTGTGGATGCAGCAACAAGTGGTGTTTTTTGACAAAAACTTGACAAAGTATTCCCCAGCCTATGCAGTGATATCCATTGCAGAAGCATTTCAGTTTTAAATGCGGTCTGAGGGATCAGAGGTCATAGGCATTCAATCGCCGCTTGCCCTTCACGTGCAGATTTCTCTGGATTTCCTGAATCTTTTGATCTTATGTACCATAAAGTGTGAAATGCCCACAACCCTTGCTATCACTTCTTTAGGAACGTTGGCCTTTGCTGGTTGCTCCTTCTAGACCTAAGTTTGATCGCATCCCCCTTTTCAGGTTTTTTTGGAACATATTGCAACGTTCCTAGTCTTCAACTTTTTTGGAACGTGTTCATTTACAAAAAAACAGTGACGTTGACAGATAAAACATGAAATATCTTTGTATTGCTTTTGTTTAAATACGGGTCAAATGCAGTTCAGGATTTACAAATCACTACTTTCTGTTTTTATTTGCATTTCACACGCTGTCCTAACTTTTCTGGAATGGAGGTTTGTAAATACCGTGAACTCTGATGAAGAGGTAACAGTAAGAGGAGAGACATATTTCTTTTTCCGTGCAGGCCTAACAGTAGATAAATCCGCTGTTCAAGGTTAGCATTCAGTTCACAGCTCAGTGAGACATTATTAATTAAAACCTTCAGATGGAATAAAAAGGTGCAAATATTGTGATTCCCAAGGATCGGTGCTGAGAAACACAAAATGCCTGCCTGGCACATTCATTACCAAGTCTGTCAATAATTCCTAGTTGGATTTTGCTAAATTAATTTTCCCCCCGAGGCTTTGGTCCAAAAAACAGAGCTTCAGTCGCACAGTTTCCAGACCGACCGCTTTTTTTTGGTGTTAAGTGGCTCTTCTCAAGTTATCGCACTAACTGCAATTTGAATACATTTGCGCGGTACTCGGTTTACAGCTTATTTCACAAGCATCACCCAGCACTGAGGTGACATTCCTTTTCCTGTGGTATTATACTTTTAAATTCTGTCCAGATATTACAGAGATTGTGGCTACGATAGCAGCTGAGTCCTGTTCGCAGTAAATGGAGCTCAAAAATAAAAGCGGATGAAAATACGGTAAGATGTTGTTGTTTACAATTTATCGTATTGTATTTTTGCGGCAACTGTATGATGTAAAAACAGAATATAGAATATAATATGCAGAAAGAGGGATATAAAGAGGCCGTATTTTAAAAAGCTTTATTTAATATAAATCTGAGAAACAAATCCATTACTGGTTGTAGTGTCCATAGTAAAAAATGACTTTGTTAAAATCTTTATTTCTAGAAACACTTTGTGACAGACATGAGCTATAACATAATTAACATCACTGCCCTTTAGGAGGTGTAATTTCCAATATCTACATTATAGCATACATTACATACTAAAGATGTACACATTTCTTCTTCTTTTGTACAATTGTGCGACTAATTTTAGTAAAATTGTGTTTCACAAAAATGTCTGTGCGGCCATAGGTGGAGACAGGGTCCCTCTCCAGCATAAACCAAATTCAAGAAGGCAAAATTAATTTAAAAGGTTTTTGGTGCAATTTAATTTCTTTAAATACAACATTCATGCTGCATTTTCAGACCCACAAGGTGCAAAGTCTGTTTAAGGATTCATATTCAAATGTGATAAAACTGAGCAGCAACAATATTCTTTCATATACGCCAGAAAAACAGGCCTAAAGGGGGAATAACAAATGAAGCAAAGCCCTGTCTTTCTGCCGTACAGGGACTGTAGGGTAGGATGTTAGGTATCTGGAACCACGGTATTTTTTAGTCCAAGGACACCTAAATGTCATCTTCAGTTCCTTCAGAATTAGCTGTACAACTTGCTTTGTTATTAAGGGGCTAGGATTTCTCTGCTCATCAGCCTTCTTTTCCACCTTCATTTTATTCCGCAGATTAATCGTTCTCCTTGTTCCAGGGTTAGACATAAGTCTTGAATATAAAGCTCAGAAAACACTGCGACCTACCTCAAATGTGCGAGGAGGACATCTGTGGCAAGTTCCGGTCCTCTCTCCATTTCCTAACAGTATTTTCAAAAAACAGATGTCATGAGGTTACACCTGAGAGGCCTGACAGATTGATGCAGCCTTTTTTTGTTTCCTTTTTTTAGATTCATTATCATGTTCAGAATATGTAATATAATTAAATGAATCTGTGTTACTCACTCTCTCACATTTGTTAGCCTCTTGTCTGCAACCCCGACTGGGTGCTATGATGGGAAAGTGTACCCCCTGGATGGGGATGGCTGTCCGTTGTAGGGGAGCCAAACAGTCTCACACTGTGGCCATTTCAGATGAAACGTATGTCTTTGGACGGTGGGAGGAAACAGGAGCACTTAGGGGAAATCCACATCGAGAACATACAAAAACTGAAGCAAGCTTCAAACTACAGAACCTGTAAATTAAACGTTTCTTTCAGTACATAGGTTTAGTAGATGTGACACTGTAATATGTCAGCACGTTCCACAGACAGCCGTAAGGATGGGTTAGCACTGTAAGACGTCTTTGCTCTTTCTCATACTGGATTTTTGTAGGCTCCATTAATCTTACTCATTTAGCTGTGGACAATTTGCAGTGTTTCTTTCTTCCCGTGGGCATCTGCTTGCTCAGCTGTAGCAGCATGGACATAGGACACCCGCGATTTACAGCTACGAAGGCAAGATGCCTGCCAGCCAACAGACAGGGCTCACACGACCGATGAACTTCCGAAGGACGGAAGACTTTGTTTAGTCACTTGACGCTTTTTTTTCCCCAAATCAAATTACACAGCTTCCACACCTCCTTAATCCATTCTTGCAGCTCAGTATTTTGTTAATGCTTTCGGGGTTATGATCATCGCTTAAGGGGGCTACATCAGGGCTCCTTCTGGGACAAAAACTTCAACTTTTTTGTTGCAGCTGCTAGTGCTTTACTGTTAGGCCTAAAAGGCAGTTTTCAAGCAGAGGGAAACAGCTATTTCCTAGCTTTTCACTCAAGTCAGGGAAGACTAATGTGTTCTAATGGTACCAGTTACTCTAAGCATGATCAGCTCAACATGAAAGCATATTTCGATATGTTGAATTTGAATTTTATTTGAATGTTTACCGTCATCCTCATAACCATATGCTGTATAGTATTTTAGTTGTTCTGTAAGGTTATGCCTCAAATGTACATATGAATCACCCTCTTTTCTTCAAAAAGCTGTTATTTATATATCAATTTTAATGTGCCTGCTGGAGTTTGGTTGATCTAGGGGTCAAACAGGCAGGAGGAGGCTGACCATTGTAGGAGTTTTCTTTCACACATTGTTTCACTTGTCTAAATGAAGAATAAACCACCAGTACCCACTTCCTCTATGCTTCCTGTCTGTTCTTGCCCTAAACCATTATAAAGGCTGCAGTTTCATTTTGAAGGCCCGTCTAGGGTAAGATTTCCAAGAGAACAGTTTAAGAAAGCTGGTTTGTGATGCTCTTGGTTATGTGATGTCGGTGTGTTTTTAACCGTAAGTCAGAACGATATGTTACTTTATGTTTCATCAGTGGTCATTTTATTAGGCATGCCTGCTTGTTGGACAGGGTAAAGTGGAGTAACTGGTGGTGTAACCATAAAAATGTGCAAGATGAGTGAATCCGTTTTAAAAATTATGAATGTGGTATGATTGTTGATGCCAGACACTGGGGTTTCAGTGTTTCATTAATACACATTTCTTTGCTTTTGCGCACTACAGTGTTTGCAGTTTACACAGAATAGTCCAATAAAAAGAAATACATCCTCTCAGCAGCACATCTACTGAGAAAAACACTTTGTTAATAAATGGCCAGACCCATTAACTTAAAATAAAGATGACAAATACAAAATTAGTAGCTCAGTACAGAAATGTGTGCACAAAACCACCTACAAACGCGCAACTGATTGGAGCTTGAAACAGACTGGCGGCTGCAGCAAAAGACAATGTTGTGTTTCAGTCCTGAAAGCTAAGAACAAGCTGGGTGCATGATCACCATAACACAGGACATTTTAAGATTGTAAAAACATCAGCCTGATAGACATCAGTTTTTTTTTTTTTTTTTTGCTTTCAGCGTGTGGTTGCTATTTGGTCTCAGCAGCTTGAATCCATCCTGCTTCTTGTCAATAGTAATTTGATGGTGGTGTACTGGGGTGGGAAATGTTTTCTTGATGTACATTAGGCTTCTTAATACCGAATGAGGGTCATTTGAATTTCGTGGCTGCTAACCAGGTGCAACTGTTCATGACCAGTTTATCCTTTTTAAAACGGATATTTCAAGAGGGTAATGCTCTGTGTCACAAAGCACGCATCATCATGTCCAGGTAACGTGAACATGAGTCCAGTTCATTTCAGTGGCCTGCACAGTGCCAGATCTCAACCCAACTGAACCCCTTCTGAGCTGAGGTTCACATAGTGAACATGTGGCTGATGAATCTACAGGATCTAAATTATCCCATTAAATCGCCTTGCAACAAAATCCATGCACTTTGTTGGGTTTCTACCTCGAGAGTGCGCGTGTACGTACGCACATCTATTTTTTCTGAATGCTACAGTACATTTTGTCTTCTGCCTCTTGCCCTTCGAAAAATGAAAATACTTTATCCTGAAATATGAAATGCTTTGTTCGCAGAAAGCGGCGTTCTCGTAATTGTTTGACGCTGGTTAAAATACGTTGGTGTTCCATCAACTAGTAACAGTCTTCTCCCTCATTGTGCAGGCATTGGCACAATTTAGCACAGCAGTCTCTACTCTTCCAGTACAGATGTTCAATGACCCGAGGTCCGCCTTCACTTCGCGGTGTCACGCATCACAATGAGTCTCAATCAGGCCTTTAGTGTACAAGTGTGAGCGCCGTGCTTGCGTGAAATACCACTATATGGAGCTTAATTGAAGACGGACTTTCAGATGTTCAGTGTTGCTGCACAGTGGCACGCCATCCGGTTAATGTTGCTTCATGCCGTAGTCGTCCAGCAGTTGTGGAAAATGAATAGGCAAATTTCCTCTTTCTGCACTTAGTCATTCTCTACCTGTATTTTCCTTATACGTTACTATGCTTTGCTGTTCTGACCTGTGTTTTACCTGATTACTTTTTTTTTAAAATTGCATTCCACCTTTTCTCTTGGAGTGGTTATTATTTTCTTGGAACTTTTCTTTTGGAGTCTATATAAACCACCAGGTACGAAACAGTGACTAGAGTGTTTAACTTCTTCACCTAAAAATATGAAGAAAAATTTCCATAAAGGTATACGTCTATATTTTGGAGAGCTGAACAAATGTATTGCATGTTAAATTGGGTAATTTCTCATGTCTAAAACATAAGATATGCTGTGTACACATATTTCTTGTCTTTGTTTTTAATAGTCCCTTGAGCCCTTACTAGTTTACGTACTACATTTTATGCTGTGTTTTTTTATTCTGTCACAGGTACCGATTTCTGCACATCAAACCAAGCTTATGAAATTTGGTCCACCTTTGTTCAGCCCCTTGAAGCACAGCTGCTCCTGTACATCTCGAAGCAGAGTTGTTCTCACTTTCAGAGCAGTGCATCTGGAACAGCTTCCTCTCCATGATCACCCCAGACCCCCCCCCCCATGCTGCAGCAGTCTTCCGTGCCATATTTATGTACTTCTCGGCATCCACAAAAACCATGCCACAGCCCTAGAAGACTGACTGGAAACTTACTGTAGTCTTGCAGCCTTTGAACCCCAGTAACTTCATTGTAATCCATTCAGCTAATTTAAATGCATTATGAAAGTCATTACAATTCATAAATCACTAAGTGTTCTTTAATGACGGCAGCTGGGTTTGTCTGTGGTTTAATTCAGTCTTTTCATCTCATTTTTTATTGCATTAGCCATTGGTTGTGTATGTGTGTGCGTGAGTGCGTGCGTGCGTGTTCGCGCACGCACATGAGCCATGTTTCTTTCTTTGACATATTATTACTAATCTCGGTTTTTGTGTAACGCTTTTGCACTTTTGTGTACTCTATAATTCAGTCTTTGATGCACGAAGCCCGGCCTTTCTTGTGGATGGTTGAGGGGTTCCTATAGAGCCATTAAAAAGCAATCAGCTGTGAAATACATACAAATTTGCAGTGTTCCTTAATAAGTCCTTTTCTGTGTCTTCCTTTCAGATAAAGAAATAAAAAAAAAAAAAAAAAACCATGACAAAAAGCATTTTGCTCAAATACACTGAAAATTAAACTGTTAATTTATGCCCGGTAGCTGAACTATTTTTAGAACCTTGTAGAAAAACAGATTTCCATAAAGGAATTTCCATACGGTAACAAAAATGTTATTCACATTCATTTTTGTAGTGAATATCATTAATTCCTGTGCCAGCACTTTACAGTGCACTTGGGTGAGTCAAGATTAAGACTTTAGGATGCGTGCGCCGTTTTGCGCAAAGAAAAATGTTTTAAAACTCGGCCCGCAAAGCAGCAACCAGCAATATAGGCATTTTTGCTCACACCAGCAAACTAGAGGGGCAAGCTGTCATTTGCAACTGCCATCATTCTAGGTGAGGTTTTCTCCCGTCAACCAATGAAAATGATTTCATTTATAATATTCCATAAATGCTTTCGGCGTGTAGTCGTCATTTGCACCTCAAAGTCCTATCGAGCCTCGCCAGATCAAAAAGGTATCCTCGGCGAGTCCGGAACCGCGCTCCGTGAGCAGCGGAGATCGCCGAGTCAATATTCGGGGATCATTGTTGTTAGGTGTTCTTGCCTTCTCCTGGATTCTGAGGGCAGACATACCTGCGCTCAAGCAGCAACAAATCTGATCAGAAGCAGTGCAATTTCCAAATTGGATTTCCCAGGCAGGAGGGGAGTATGCCGTTCCTTTAAATTAGCCCCCGCTTCCTGACTCGTTCCTCCTCCACGAATGAAGAATGAGAGACCAGGGGGTGGATAATCTTGTTTGGTTTTCCTACCCCCCGTATTATGACAAATTAAAGAGGTCTGCGAGGCGTATTGTTCTGTGCTAGCCTCTGAGCTTGTTATTACCTAACCGACTCACAAAGTGATTAGTATGGATTTCCTGCCGTGGCCTGCTGGTAGTTCATCTAGGAGCAGGAGTAGAGGTCAAGCCACGTTCGCCTTAACCGCGGCAGACAGGGTAGCGTGACTGCCGAGGTCAAGCGGCCAGCGTCGAGACATCTTTCTGAGGATTTCTGTCTTTCCGCGTGCTTTTCCTCCCCACGCAGTGGGTGCATGCTTTGGATGAATGCAATATAAAAATTGGATAAAAACTGCAACTGAAATTTGACTCAGAATGAACCGTGGAAATGAATGAATCGGGAATTGCCACACTGTATTAATATATTAGTGTATTGGTTATCTCAATCCTGCGACGACAGCTACAACTATGTGTTACTTAGCTGCCGCTTTTATCAAAAGCACCAGATTTTCTCCCGTTTATGCTGCAAGGTATTTTTGCTGGAACAATTCAAGGTAAGTGCCTTGCTGAACGGGAATGCGGCAGTGGTGCGATGTGGTTACAGCAGCCAAATCGCAAACAAAACTCGGTGTACGCACCGATGCAGCAGTCGATAGGAACGTAACATTATTATCTGAAGGGGACAAATAAACAAAAGATGAGAAGATGCGAAGCATTGTCATTGCAATGCTCTGTGAAACCTTGCACTTCAAAATGGGGTTCATTTTCGCACTTTTCTGTTCTGTGTTTACTGTAGATAAATTGTCTTAATGCCTGCTCTGTCCTTGGATTTGTTTCCAATTCATTTTTCTCTCACAAGCTGGTTACTTTTTCTGCTTCTGTTGTCCGCGAAGAATCGGTGCTATGAGCAGGTAGTGCCATTATATTGCAACTGACCTCCAAGTAGCGCTTTTTCAGAGTTTCGAAAATAATGTGGTTAAATCAATTATTTGTTGTTACACTCAGTTCCCACAAATCCATAAAAGAGTGGGCTTTTTAGCATACAAATTTCATAACGTCACAATTTTACCCTAAAAATGGCATGACGGTTTACAATACAACGCACAAATATAAATGTACAATACAACCAGGGCAATGCATTTAACAACTGTCGGTAAAGGACAGATTGAGTTATTGTTAAGTAAAGATTGTTACAGTGTCAAATTTTATTATTACATATGGTTGACTTTTCGTAATTGAAAAACAGGTGGCAAAAAAAAACACAGATCCCTTTCTCCAAAGTGTTGTTCAGGTCAGGGAAAACAAAAGTGCATTAAAAAAACAGCAAGGTGGAGATGCAGATTCGCAGCGCAAAAGTCAGCCAGTTCAATACCAACAACATGCAGGTACATTACGCAAGAAGCTGCACGTAGAGTTGATAGGGGGTGTTTTTTTTATTCTTCATAAACACACGATGTAGCGATAGACTGACGTGGGTATGTTTTGAGATGTGCTTAAGGTAACTCATGCATGTTGAGAGCGAGTCAGCAGTTCTGAGTGAGAAAGGAGATCGTTTCACCACATCGGAGTCAAAATGTTGAACCTTCAGGCTTTTGATTCTGGACTCATTTTACATGGGAGCACTCGGTGCAGAAAGGTTGAGGACTGTAGCAGCGTGGACCTGAACCAGTCCTATCCTGGGTTACGACAAGTGATTGACAGTGATGAATAGATGAATGAACGAACGAAATGCTGTGCCGAACGCCCCTCGAAATACTTTTCAGGTTAGGTAATACCGGGCATATCCGCACAGAATTACAATGAGGTAGAATTGATCTTTCCAGTGGAGAGGAGAAACAGCAAGTGGATTTCCCTGGGTAAAGTCAATAGGAACAGAATATTCATGTGTTTATACGCTGTTTGCTCTTTGACGCCGTTTTGCCTATGACCAGCGATGCATTTTGTCGCCATCACCATTAGCAAGGGATGTCAGCAATTAACCTGCAGGACATTGCAAGAGCTTTAAAGCAGTGCCGTCTGGTTTTATTCGAAAGCTCAGGGGAAATGACTGTAAAACCACCTGGCAGGTTAGTTAACTGCAGCCTTATTAATAAACATCACAGTTAACATCACGCTTAGTTAGATCCCAACTAAGGGGCACGCCTGCTTCTCTTGAGCTAACAACTGTTCGCGTATTTGACGCACAAATACTGCGCTCATTGAACTTGCAGATTAGACCCAACGGCAGACATTGGGTTGCAATACTTTAATGCATATCACTTTTTGCCATCATTAAAAAAGGGAGAGAAAAAAAAAAAATCCCGAATGAGGCCGTTGTTTCTGCTGAGGTTCACTGAAGCAGACCACCTTCCTCGTGGCAACCTGCCCACAATGGACCTTGAAGGACACGGGCGTGTAGGAGCAAACAGGGGCAGCGGCCATGTCCATTGTGTTTTGCATTCATTTGCATGAAGCGCCCGCGACAAATGTCTTACTGTTTAGCATTTAATTGTCCTCTTGTGTGCTCGTGGCATCTACACTAGAGACCCGGTACAGAGAACACCTGTTTATGTCTTCAAAACACAGGCTCATACTGGTAATAAAGATATTAACGCGTTTTTTTTTTTTTTTGCCCCGAAATACTATTTTTAGTACTTTTTAAATTATCTTGAACACTCTGTGATGCAAAGATGTATTTAAAGTTCAAGGGACTGCCTAATAATGTTAATAACGTTTTTGCTTCGAAATGGCGTTACAAATGTGAAATGCTAAAATAGAGTATATTCTAGGTAGAGGAAATGTCAATCGCTTTCAGATTTCTCCGCTGGGAATTGAACAGCTTTCTGTTTCTTACATCTCTTTAACCACCTGGTGTTTTCAAGAGGGCAAAGGAAAGTGGCTCTATTGATTTGCTTGAAAAGTTTGTTGTAAAATAACCCCTTGGTGGTAGTATGTTGTCTGCTTTTCTTTGAAAGCCACTGATGACCCCTGCCACAAAATACTCACCAACACACAGACGTTCACAAAGATACACATACAAATTGTAAATATACCTTGATCCCCCGCAGTGCAGTTTCAGTTATATTAGGTGCACTTCCCTATGGCTTCATTGTTGTTTTCTTTTTTTGTCTTTTGGCCACTGTCATCTCTGTCACTAGCAGTTTACTATTAAAAAAAAAAAAAAAAAAATCAGCTATTTAACTTACCGTCACGTGTTTATTCAAGCAGGACACTGGTGTCTCAATACCTGGGCTGTACGTTCACTTGTGGGTTTGAAACCTACCCTATGCCTCTGTGATACATCGTGACCTTGTTACCAATGACGATCGAAAGTATATTTAATGCTTTATCTGACAGATATAAAAGTAGTCATGTTTTGGGGCATTTTCGGTAAAACAAAGGCAAGAAAAGCAGTTGCATTATATTTCTGCTGCAGAATCGGATTCCAAATACTGCATAGAGCTACATTATGTAACTTTTGTGCTAAAAATATTTTAAAAGAATGTCTGGCACATGAAGGAAAAATAAATTTATAAGTTTTTAAAGGAGCCAGCTGTGCTTCCAGTCAAGTTCAGACCTACATGCGATAATGAGCATCACTGGGGACGCAAACATACCAACGGAGTTAAAATAAACAAAAGACCACACAAGGGATGCTAGCAACACTGGCCACGAAATGACCACTGACTGACCCGCTCGTCGTTGTTCCAGCGTGCTGCTCCTGAACGGACTGACCGACACGGTGCCCAGTCAGGGCTTGGTCCCGAGCAGATGTCAACGCTATGATGCGCGATCCTAAAATATACATTTATACCTCATTTACAGATGGAAAGATGGGATTTTAATGAGTAAAACTGGACATTGCTAGCTTTCACCATATCCCAGATGCCTGGGTGGTAATTTCAGTTTGTTTGTTCTGTCTGCGTTTGTACGTCGGTCGACCAGTTATTTGTTATCTTTAGTGTTGATGTTTACCGCTGTTAGGACTCTTTCCGTGGGGAACAGTTACAGTTATTTGCAGATTTATTACAAACTCCCCGTGTCCTCAGTTACCACTGAACCACTATAATTTTTCTCAAAAAGTTTTGGAAAAGCGCTCTCTGTTATGCTTTCATTAAAGATTTAAATGGAAACGGAATTGGCTTGCCGAACTAATCAGAGTTTCGAAACACACTTGCGCGAGTGTAGAAATTCAGCAGCACTCGGTGTGGCCCGCATGGTGCTGGGTATATTTAAGTGATCTCCGCGCAGATATCCATCTTTACTTCATAGCGAGAGCTTTGCCCCCACTGTTGCTTCCCAGACAGCGGATTTTGTTGCTGTTACTGTACCACTTATCCTTACTGCGTAGATATGAGACATTTAACTTTGATAGTCTGCATCGTTCTGGCTTTTCATGACTTCTAGATTAAGGACTTCTCAGACTGCCTGTTGCTACGGTAACTAAGAAGATATTATTAGCTGGATCACTTACGCTCCAAAGCAGCTATCTTCACACTGGTAAAAGAATATGTTTGCTGTTCACTCATTTTGTCTGTTTTAAAAGCAATTGCAAAACGTGTTCAGGAATTACCACAGTTTTATGATCAGATTTACTTGGCTCCGTGATGTGGACTTGCAGACACGCCACTGCGGTATATCGATTGCATTCATTTTTAATATAATCTAGCTATAATTAAATGGATGTCAATGTCTGTGTCCTCACCCAGGTGGTTTGTAGACATGTTGTCACCTAATGGTGCGAAAAGAAGGACTATCTTGTTTGGGAGTGGCAGAGTAACATGGTAATCTGAGCAGAACAGTAACTGTGTCAAGTGTTCCTTTTACCAAGTGACAGGTAAGAATACACCTTAGACAGCCAAAGGTGGAGAGTAGTAAATAAAAAGAGTGGTGACAGCTACACAGCCCACAAGCTTTCCTGGCGTTCACTCCTCCTTGAAATGGTAAAATTGCTCAACACCCATCTCACTGTTACTGCTTGCTGATGGTAAAAGTGAGATCTGTTACAGCTTTACATAACCTTTGTGTCGGGTTCAAGACAGCGTTCTATTTTGGTGTATAATTGCATATAGAGCACCCTCTGCCTCACTTCAGTCTGCCCTTTCTAAATAGAAAAGGTAGACTGCATTTCTGGAGCAGTTTTTAACTTATTCTCAGTCACTTATCAACCTATTTTTTTACGAGCACTTATTTACAAATCTTTTTTGTCTTCCTATGCATGCGCTGTCTGTGTATTTTTAATACAGAACTACTAAATGCGTATCACTATCGCAACATCGTAAAGTCAAAACATCATAACTCGGCGACCGTCTCTACATAGCCTGTACTTCGTATCACTTTTGCGTGTGCAAAAGCTCCAGTATCCTTCTTTTTGTTCTTTGCTACAGTTTCACTCTTTTCTCTCCTATGAGCTGTTCACATCTGACCAGACACACCACACGTGTGCGTAATTTAGATAAAACGTGCAAAATTCAGTAAAACTGGTGATCACTAATTCTGTGTCCAGATGCCTCATGGGGTGGATGCATTGTTTTATTACAGTCAAGCGAATGAAACCATATGTATGACAGTCAAAAGCTGTAAATGAGTCAAATTTGGCTCTTAAAGCTATTTATTCTTTTTGATAACTGCTTTGTTCATAGTTAGGGTGTTATCTACATTTCCACTGGACTTCCTGGTCAAAGCATCCATGCAGGCCATACTGAATGTCGTTGACAGGCCACGGGCAACTGTTTATTCGGAGGACTAAGCAGCAAGAAGCGACAGGTTCGAGTCTCCTGAAGGGCCCAAATGGCCAGGTCACAGTGGACTCCCTCCGACTGCGAGCAACGGTTCACGAGGCTGCGGTGATGGGGCCGTTCTGACGCAAATGTGTCGGGGAAACTCTGAGAGAGCGGTGGGCGTTTTTGATTCATGCACGTTGTCATCAATAGAAAGTTCCCTTGCATGTTGGCCGCGGGACCAAACAGCAGTGACTCACACCAATTCAGCAACCTGTTTCCCTGCCTGACTCAGCATGGCAGAAAGCAGCTACGAACATAGCAAGCCTCATTTTTTCTCCCCACGGATAATCCCAGCTGCCGTTTTGCAGCATTGCTCAGTGATTATTTCAGCAAATGGCTTAAAATTGCGTGCGCCTCTTAACCCCCTCCGCTGCAATTTAGTTTCCGGAGAGCTAGCCTTTAACAGTACGCCTCTGTTGTTTCTTAATATTACGTGGCTTTTCAAGAGAAAAAGTCATAGTGCATAAGAAAAATCTCCCGCGTGCTTCCCATGCACTGATGAAGAGATGAATCGACAGGATACAGGCATAAGAACAGTTTCGGTGTAATTGTGTTTAACTTATTCTTCACAATATTTGAGTTTTTGCGATAGGCAAGCTTAATATTTTGGCAGAATCAATTCAGAGAGTTCCAGTAACATTATTCTAGTTTTTTTCTTAACTGCCAAATGTGTCTTACTGCTTTGGTTTATGGCACGGTGGTGCACCTGGGCTGACTGGGCATGGCTTCAAACATAGTTTAGTGTGCGTGGAGTTTCCATTTTCTGCCTGTGTTTGCATGGGTTACCTCCCACAGTTCTAAGACAAAAGTTTCAGGTTAACCGGTTACTGTAAGTTGCTTCCCCAGGTAATCCTCATTAAAAATACAACTGGCTCTACACCTAAAAAGAAAACAAACCTGCCGGATCCGCTAGGAAGTTGCGCGGACTAGAAGTTGGAGTTGAGGGAGGCCGGTTCTACAAGGACCTAGCGGCGTGGGGTTACTTATCTATGGTCCACGCCAGAAGACTCCACAAATATGACCATTTCTGCTAAAGTTGCAAGGTGTAGCTTTTATATTATGCTACATATCAGTATGCGTTTGCATTTTTTTATTATATGCCTCCTGTCTCTGTGTTGTTGTGCCCCGGTCCTGTTCTACTGTTAAAAAATATTTCTGGCCTAATATTAAAATGATTTTAACTTGTTGATGATGAAAAAAATCATGCTGCAGTCATTCCATGCTGTTTTTCCTAAGCAATTTCGATTGAGAATGACGGCTATTAACTGTATTTTTTTTAAAAATCTTAATCCTCGCAGAGGAACCCATTCATTCGTCATTTGTATTATCCCTGCCCCTTTTGTGAGCGTTGCAGTCAAAATGATGAAATTACATATGTTTATTTGTGTATTCACTGAAGCAAAGTTAAAGGGGGAACAGCTTCTTTAGTATTTAAAACATGGAAGTGTCTCGTGAGTGGGTTTATGGGAAAAGCCTGCAAAAGTCATGGCAATAATAACCCGGATCAGTATTAATATTAGCTTTGGTATTTCTGTTTCCGTTCTTGGAGCTACGATTATTATTAATTAATAATATTCCGGTACCGTTATTAAACATCCGTATTCACCTTTTCATCTTTTTACAAGTATGTTGACCAGAGGACAACTGTCGAAGAAAAATATTTAATGCACACATTTGATGCTGTGAAAGAGGAAAATGTTTTTTCCGTTCAATTACGGTGAGATGCTCTGTTAGCATTTTGCTGTAATTTCATAGATGTGTTCATTGACATTTTGCTCTAAGCTCAAACATGGAGATGCTGTTCCTGCCTTTGACTTTCCTCCTTTTCAAAAAGGTGAGCTGTGAAACATAACGTGCGTTCTTAAAGGTGCTTTTTTCCAGCACGGTTTCTATTTTTTAATTTATCTGCGTTGCTTTCCAGGGTGTCGTTTCATAGCCTTGCAGCCGGTGATTTCAGGGTAGGCTCCAGACCACCACAGCCCTGACCGATGGTTGCTTCAAACTTTATTTTCTTTGAATCAGCTTATTTTATTCATCCCTTGTTTTAAATGCTCGGTATTTCCGCAGTGTATTTTTGTATGTTCGTAGCAGTCATCGCTGGATTTTAATGCATGTGCTGCAGTCTGGGAATTGTTCCTACTCCTATACTAAAAATCTGCAGACAGCCACCTTTATTCCCGACTCCATTTTCCCAAATAGGAAAAATGGAGTCGGGACTAATGGGAGCACAGTCCGAGTCTCCCCGATGTTCCCTCTGGCTGGTGCCTGACTGGTATTAGGCAAACACAGCCTTCTTTTTTTGGAGGAGGGATACTTTCTGGAGTCCCTGAAAACTGAGGTACAGGAGGGTGTGTTGCTCAGACAAGGCCAGAGCCTCATCCAGGGTTGACAAGAACTACAAGAGAGCTGATGAATCAGGATTTATTCAGGGTCGGTGAGTGCCGGTCATCATTCAAGACTCTTCTATGCATCATGCTCATATCAGGCATTCACTGCAAATTCAAATAGAACGCTAGGCTGTGAAGTGGTTTGCTCTGATTCACAAGCTGCCCTTTGGGACTGTTGACACAGGATGCACTTTACCATTAGTCCCAAAGAGGTTCATTTCATTCAGGACTGATCCCAGAGTCTGTGACACACAACCATGTATGTTATCACAAGTCTTTCATTTAAAAAAGGGGGAAAAAAAAACATTCCTGAATGAATTATGCAGAAGAGACAAGAGATGACTCTTGTCAGATTTGTAACATATGGCAAGCTCTGTAAACAGTTGTAAGGCATCTGGAGGCTGTCATGTGGAAATCTGATAAGAGACAATTTCATCAGTAATGGGTACCACATACTGTTTGCCAGTGTTTTGTGCAGAAGACTGTTAGCCACAATCTGGATTGAACAACCCTGTCATGATTTTTAAAGTGGCAGCATCTTCCATGTTTTCCTTTTCACTTCTTGTATTCAGTGCCACTGAACATTTGTTTTCCGAAACGTCTATGTTGCTGTCAAATCGGTTTTTGTTTTGGGTACCCTCGTGCAATTGTTTTTCCACCAAGCACCAACAACAGAAAGCGTCGCACAGCGTTTCAGGAAAAACAAAAAAAAAAAAAAGAAAAAAAAACATTTTATTTGACAATAAACTGTTTCGGTTGAGTTTCAAAAGATGTGCGGGCAGCAGTGAAAATTTTTTTTTTTTCCGAGTGTTGCTTGAAAGGAAGTAATATTCCTGGCAAAAATGCACATTGCACTTATTCTCGAAGGATAGCAGTCATTGCAGAAAAAGAGTGATAGATTTGTACAGCACACCTTGGTTTTCTTACCATCGATGTGAAAATTGGTTGCCGACGGCAAATGCATCATAGAAGGGTCTAGCCCACCGGCCTCGGAACTCTGACCCAGCAATGGAAATTACAGTCATGATTCTTTCGAGCCAGTGGCCACGGAGGTGCTCAGATGTAAGCCTTCTGATGTCTGCCAGCGGATTCGGAACATGACAGAGCTGTAGCACGTTTATCCTGTTACAGCTACACCCTTTTCACCGGCACCGCGCATGCTGGCGATGGCACGCTGACCGGTTCACCTCAAAACAGAGCGCTCGCTCGAAGCCTGCACCCATTAAGCAACCCTTTGATCTGGGGGATTTGATCGTGACAGACTGCAGCGGATGTCTGTGTGTTCTTGCCAGCATGAGCCAAACCCTTTCTGCATAGTCAGTGCATTCATCCAGGATGTGATTTTTCTAGACTGTTCATTGTCAGCTGTGGCCAGGTTGGCCCAGATTCACCTTGCTGAGCCTATGGCTGCGGCTGAGTGACGCACAAGCAGTCAATTCAGAGGTGCGTTTCCCTAGAACGTGAACAGGAACCCTACATGACGGGGCATCCTAAAACAAACTGATAACTTTAACTCCCTCCGGGTCACTTCAGTAAAGTTAACTTCCAATTGCGTTTCATTTATGAACATCTTGCGGAGACAAATTGCAAGGCATTAGATAAAACTAAAGCTTTAAATGAAGAAAGATTTGCTTAAAAAAAGCAGCAAAAAAGTAAAAGGTTACCTCTTCTGTGATTCACATTATTCACAAAATTCATCATTTTAGAATTATTTTTAAAGGCCAGAACAAACCGTAATAAAACCAGTTTATGAAAGGTAATAAACAGTTTCATAGAGTAATGCTTTTTCTTTTCCATGAATAAATATTTCCAAAAAAACTGGAGGCTGCTGCTTTTTCTAAATCGGCTACCCTGAAGATGAATAATGGGCAGTGGACACGGCCAGGAGCTTAAGAGGGCAACAGGAGCACCGATCACCAGTTCTAAGTAACACGTCTGTGGAGAAATTAGGGACCGAAAATAAGGTGGGCACAACTTTACCCCCACATTTTTCTTGGCATGACCATCCTTGCTTTTCAGTTCTCTGGGAACGCGTGCATTACATTCGCATTACAGTTCATTCGGCGTCTCCCATCCAAAGCTATGCATGAGGCCATTCTGCCAGCCGCAACCGAGTGCAGTCAGCCCAAACAAGGGCAGACGGCAGCCAAGATGTTCTGCCCGCAAGATCAGTCCCACTGGGTGATATTTAAACCAAACCCAAGCTGGTTATGAAGGAAACGTGCAACAGAAATTACTTTACGGTGCTGGGGTTTCATTCTCTGCTTTGAGTTTCATGGGCTGTGACGACCGAAAGCCTCGTGAAGCATGAGTCAAATACGAAAAAACAGTGGTCAGGCGCGGTGAAGTGGTTTGTTATTCTGAGAACAGTGATGTTTCACAGAAACCTTATCTTTCACGCATCTAAGTCACTGCTGTATGATTGTTCCCATCAGAAAGGTTTCACTTCTTCTGGTGGTAACAGGCAGGAAGTGAGCAAGGCTTTCACATTTTGTGATGGAAACTTCACTGAAGCTGTAGAAAACTAAAGGACTTACTGTAAACAGAGCAAGTTGTTTATGTGCTCACTTTTCTCCTAGTTTTTTTTTTTTTTCTTTTCCTGTGTTTGCAGTTGGTTGTAATTCTCAGAGGTATAGTAAGTGCCGAATCAAAGCGTGACCCGTGACCCCTGAAGCAAAATTTTTGTTCATCCTAGCAGCTTCTATTCATGTTCAGTTGCATCGATGCCTTGAAATAGCAAGGGCGAAGGCAGTACTGAAAATCATGGCAAATACGTCCTTCTGTATTATAAGAGTGTAATGATGGGTCGCCATAGCAGCACATAGCCCCCGTTCAACCGTTAAGCGCTGGAGTTACAACGGGGACTCGGTAAATGATGTTGGGGGGTGGTTCTCTCGTCTCACATGCAGATCCGGCCACTCATGCGCACTTCCTCGTGAGAGTTTTCCAGTGTAGGAGGGCAACGCACCAAAGGATAAGGATGATGTTTGGGGGTAAATTTAATTTACTGTGATAACGTCGCCTTTTGTAAATAATCTGCAAGGGACTCAAAGGCCTTAGCAGCTCGGAGGACAATGGGCTGAAAGACGGACTAATTAAAAGCAGCCACATGTCATAAGGACATCACTGTGGTGGGGCCTTGCAGGCTGGGCTTTGATGGTGATGCATCCTGAAAGGGCCCTCGCCAGCTGTCCTCCTTCACCGGACCTCTCGCCAGCTCGCACAGCCATCGTCCTTACATAACCGCTCGACACAAGAGCATCAATTACGGGGCACTTTTGGGAAAGAACGGAGGTGTCGCATCTGAACAGACTGCGCTGTAGACATTTTTCATTTCACAGTTACTTAAGAGGGCCGCGCTGACATTTCAGCGGGAAAACCGCCGATCGAATAACAGAAGAATTCCCCAACCCCCTCCCTTTGGGAAACATCTAGTCGTTCTCCTTGGCTGTTCTGTCCTTATTGGTGTACACCTGTCCGTGTCCGTTTCTGAGAAGTCACGGAAGGACTCAACTAATGTTGTATTACATTTCATGCTAGCGTTAGAACGATCACAAGATGCATACAAATAAACCGGAGCTCAGCTGACCAAACAGGCGTAGGTCACTGCATGCTGAACTTACTACAGTCAGTAAACTGCACAGTCAAATGCACATCCAAATATGCACACTCTTTCAAAACAGAGATCCTTGAATTTATGTGTTGACATCAATGCATAGTTTATAGGCAGATGTTTTTTTTTTTCCCCCTCATTTATAATACATGATGTGTTCTGAAAAACATTTGGAGGCCTTTCAAAATATGATTAGTTGGATGTTTTTCTTTTAAGTTCTGCCATGGTAAACAGCTCACTATTAGTTTTGCGAGAATGTGAACAGGTCAGAGCCTAGGAAATTTACTGTAATGACATCCATCTAACCATCCATCTATCAATCCATCCGTCTAGTTGCCCATTTACCAATGCATTTATTCAATTTCCACTTATCTGATGCAGGGTCACAGTGGTCCACAGCTTATATCAGAATAACCTTTACAGTTCAGATGTTACCATTTGAAAATGTCTACAATTTTATCTGCAGCTGAAATCCATAGAAAGCCTCTTCATAGAATTTTTTTAGTACCACATTAATTGCAAGAAAGTGCATGGAGAGGCTGTTAATGAACTTTGCGGGACTCTTGCTAAAATGCTGAAAAAGGCTCTGGTGAGCTTATTCCTTCCCTTGAGCGACACCATCACGCAGTGAAATATCAAATAACTTCTTAGCTGCCTGGATGAACTTCCCGTGCCAAATCTTGGGTTGACTTTTTCCAAGACCGCGTCCCAGCTGCACACAAAAAGCGGACTTATTCTCAGGGGGAGGACCCTAACTGAGTTAAGCACACACAGTGAAATAAGACCTTTGTTTAAACAATAACTTTGTTATACTGTCACTGCCGGGTTAATTCGGTTGTGTTTTGAGGAACGTCTCCTTTCTTGCACATCTCAGCTCCATCGGCAAAAGCCCACACTTCCACTTTTGGGAGGTAGTGCGGCAGGTTAAACGAACTGAAGTTTCGGCTTGGAGTAATCCTGCTGCGGCCAGCCACACGTCAGGCGCCTCGACAGCTGCGTCAGCCGCAGGGACAATTCATTTGGCCGTCCGGCCAAGGGCACACGCGCGCCTAGTCTGCAAGCTTAGTCACCTCCGATGGAAACTGGGGTGCAGGTTTGTGTCGAGTCCTCTCAGAATGGATAGAGGCTAAGTTATAGCTGGCTGTGCGCGCCAGCGGACGCTCAGCTACGTCTAATGCCATTTATAACCTTGTAAGAAGATAATCGAATCGTCAAACCTTTTTCGGCAGGACCCGGATCATCTGAACACGTGTCATAAGCGGACACTTGTTGGAAGCGTGAACTGTTTCGGAGCGTCAGTTCATTAGTATCATCTTCACTACACAGCAGACCAGTGAGTTTAACACTGAGCGGGCTGAATCCAATATTCATAATCTAAATCCGAGGGGTGACAGTAGGTTTATTGATCGCTCCTGGCAGTGGGTCAATCACCGCTGAGCTTTCTAAGGGTACCAAATAGCAATTGTGATGCAACCAAAGATGTTGTGGGAAGAGCCACTGAAAATCAATAATCGATTCATACGGAATTACCAGAAGCGATTAAATAGCAGTTTCGAAATAACTTTAAAGGTTTTAATGTTATCTTTGTTTGTGAAAAATGGCTTTTTTCCCCTCAAATTTTAGTGGCACCATAGATAGTATAAAATAAGAGTTCAGTCCCTTTGGTAGTTACATTACTGTTATACAATATACTCTATCTAATCATTTTCCCCTTTAACCATTATATTTATTGATTTAGCTGATACTTTTCTTGAGAGCGGCTTACAATGTTAAGCTACTTACAATCATTTATTCTGTTATGCACCTGGGTAATTTTTGCTGGACCAGTTCAGGGTAAGTACTTTGTACAAGGGTACTGCAGCAGGAGGCAGGATTTGAGCCCGGGTCTTTTGAGCAGAAAGTGACTGCTGTCACCATTAAACCACCTGCCACCGTGTCTGTACAGTTGTGTATTTGCTTGGATACAAAAGTAGTATTAGAATGAGCTTCCTTCAGGTGAGAAATATTTGGCTTTATCCATCATACTTCCTGCTTCCTTCCTTACGCAACATTTATATTACTGTAAACGCGTGATTATTCAATATAATGCTAAGAATGAAAAGTAAAAAGAAGGATTTTCAAAAGGACTGTACCAGTCTGTTAATGCAGTTTGTAACAAGTCTCACGTTGTAGCTTTGCTAAGAACCATCAAGGGGCTAAAACAAATGAAATCATTTGGTGAAGGGTTTAAGGAAATATTTACAAAAGCCCATTTGGAAAGTAAATTTGAGTCCACAGGTTATTGCTTGCAGTTACATTTCATAAATCCTTGCATTAGTTCTGCCAGAATCGCTGGGGTGTGACAGGAGGAGGTCAGTTGAACTTGAGGTGAGCAAACAATATCACAAGGGATATCGAAATGTACGTCAGAGATGACATTATGTGGGCCTTCAAACCTGGAGCATCACACTGTGTGCCCAGCATTATATCTTCTTGTGTGTAAGCAAGTCATCGATGAAATCATACCGTAGGTGGCCTTACTCATACGTAGTTAAATGGCATTTTTTCGAGGCTGGATTATTGAAAGCTGAGCTTCGGAGTTTTGCAAGCATTGCGTTTTAAAGAGAGCTTGGAGACCATCCAAGCCGTGATAACTTGGCCTCCTTAGTGACACTGCTTTGCTGAGTGCTGTCAGGTGTTCTTTCCCCTATAGCGCAGAACCCTCAGTCTGGGAGGTGGTCTCCCTGGTAACACAAAATCGGGAGTCCAGACTAATCATATTTATGATAATATTTTGTTATTTTTGTTTTACCTTCATTTTAAACCTGAGTAACGGTTGACTTGTGAAATGGGACACGAGCTTCACGCAGCCTTTGGTTTCCAAAAATGATTACTTTGTTTTCCAAATAAATAAAAGTAGACATGATAAATTCAGTTGGTCAGTCATTTATTTAAAATGAATCACTGTATTGCATATAGAATATGTGTTTTGTACAATCTACTTTTGTAAAATACTGTCGTCTTGGCCCTTTCTTTCATCATAATCTGAATTATTATCTGTCGAGCCATAAAAGCAATGAACGCCATATCCCTGAACATGTATCAGATGATGAAATATCACTAAGACAAAACAAATGTCATTAACTATTTACTCAGTAAAGTATAGGTATGTGTATTTGTCAAAAACAGCTCGCCGATGGGTCCGTGCTCACACATGGAAGCATTTTCATGTTGGCACGCAGACTCTGTCTACTCCCGGTTCACAGTCTCAGTCTACACAACCATGACTTTGCCTCCGTTTCCTAAAGCAGCGTGTGAGTTTTTCATTGTCATGAACGGTGTCATGTAATTGTAGGTTGTATGACTGAAGCATAAGCAGCAACAGCATAAGAGTATTGAGTTTACCAGGACTGTCTTGTTCTGGCATTTCCTTGTCCTGGAAAAGAACCTCCAGGCTAGCTGAGTTGCGAACCATTTCTTATGAAAGGCTTACTTTCATTACCAGGTAAAAGTTAACAAAATGCCCATGTTGTTTGTTTCCTTTTCATTTGCTTCATTTTGTTTGTTTGGTGGTGTGTGTCTGTGTGTTTTCCTGGTCTCATTTAATGATAGTTGAGATCGAGCATCATTTGCAAATTTTGGGGATTTTGGAGATTGTTTAGTTGGTGTGTCAGTAGGTGCTGAATATCATAATTTTTCTCTTTTGTCCATTTATTTAGCTTTGGTAGATTAGTTTGCATTACAGTATGTTAGTTACATTTGTCTGGTTTTTATTCCTTCCTTCCTTTGGCATTACTCACATTCCTTTTCCTGTACGTCTCTGAGTTTTTCTAAATCCTGTATGTAGTCTCTTTTTCACACATTCACTTGTATATAGTAAACTCCTTTTGCAGCAGATCTTCTGTATTTCTTTATTTTGTCCCCGTTCAAATTTCGTTATACCTTTATACCTCTAGATCACCTTTGGGTTTTCTGAAATTACTGTTAAGGTAAGCACCATGTTTAGCCTTGATAAATTTAAATGTTCACATTGTTTATTGTTGCATAATGGGCTCAACTGTTGCATTAGCAGACCATTTATAGAAGATATTGACAGTTACTGATCTACCAGCACGTCATCATTTTCACTGTCTCATAACTCGATGTTTGTTATTTGCACTGACCATGACTTATGTGAAACAATTAAAGTTAAGTCAATATTTTTACACTTTTAAGATGCCACATGTCTTCTGTAGCGCAAGCTGTGTCTTTCAGAACAGCAGTACTTCACTCCAATGACTGCATCCATTTTCCATAGCTGGTGTCGACCACACCTTTTCGCGCTCATGAAGTACACCGGGAGCAAAGCGCAAAATCACAGCATCAAGTCAGAACGAACAAATTTCTATGCAGGGGGTCGGAGCCAAGCTGCCAGTAAACGGTAGCAGTGTTCTTCACTACGTGTCGTGTTCTTGTGCCGTCGCTACTGGAGATTTCTAGTAAATAAAGTTCTTTGCCTTTTCCTCATATTTTAAAAACAAAAATAAAAAGAAGGGCCAAAAAAAAAATCCGGTATGTCATAAATGTTTTAATAGACCACAAGCGCAGCTCAGAACTGAACATGTGGGCAAAGGGTACATTACTGAAAGCAACCGGTTTGCTTGCATGCTGTTTTTTTTTTATATCAGTCGCCGCACAGATTTGCAGACACAATATCAGAAGGGCAGATGCCACATAACTTATGACTCTGCCGTTGGTTTTGTGTTGCATTTAAAATAGAGATAATGTTTCTGTTCATCAGCAGTTATCTTTAGAGGTGGAGCTTCTGATACTGCACAACTGGCAGCACAATATAAGTCGGCCCAGTTATTTTGAGTCCGAAGTCTGCCGCTGAAAGATTTTTAAATGAAATAGCTAAATTAAATATCAAGCAAATAATAAACTTGTTCTAAACTGTAAACAATGGCCTAGCTTTGGGTAAAAGTGTCTGCTGTGCACCTAAAATAAGCCAGCCAAGAGCAAAAGAGCGCCTTTTGCTTCTGTCTGCTGTGTTACCCAGGGAGCTGACCTTGACATAGATGAAACTGTCTCTCTCTCTGCCTCATGTATAATTACAAGTGGCATCTAGTGGAATGGGGTGTCGGGGAGATAAGTTTACTTCCATGCAGAGATTTGGTTAGGCATTTCAAAGACACACAGTCATACCCTTTGGGTAATCACGACTTCCACTCCTGCCACGGATACAAGGGCAAGGTGGGTTGGGGGATTTGTCCGTAGCAGAGCGTATCTATGTCTTTGGTAAATGTCCACAGTGGGTGGTGCAGCTGTGCCTTTAAACTGCCCGTCACTGATGCGACCCCAGATGGCCCGCGTCTGGGGATCACAGTGGTCCTGGACGGCTCACGAACCGGTCCTGGCCCAGGCGTTCCAGATCACGGGGACTTCGTGCGGAAACTTCCCGGAGTCTTTAAATGATCCGGGGCCTGAAATAGTCAGCGGTTTCCTTCTTGCCGCTTCCCATCAGATACGCTTGAAAGATCTGAGTGATGACTTGAAATTCATAATGAACAGGACTCATTACAGGACTGAGGCAAGCAGTCAGATTCAAATTGGTCCTTCAAACAGTAAAGTGGGAAGGACAAACAAGCAAGGATGCATCATTTGCTAATTTTACCATCTATTTGCGCTTGACACCAATGGGGAATTGCCCGCTGTACTCATCTTGCTCAGCACGGTTCGTTGGCTAAATACCTTTCAATTGAGAATTAAACTGTAAAGAGCTTATGTCAGCCACAATCTGGTTGTGCTTCTATTAGAAGTAATGGATATCAAAGGAACCTTTTTGCTTTACACCAATTAAACCACTCAAACCATTATTACAGCAGCACGCTATGGCAACAAGAAAATGCATGTTTAGCATTGATCATCCGTGAAAACGAAACCAAGGTCAGGCCATTAACCATCTTCTGAGTACACAACCGTCTCTTGTTTCGTACATGTCTCTTGGAATAACTAAAAGAATGACAGGCAGCCAGAATAACTTTTTAACATATTTCTGTATTACATAGCCATGGATATATTGTGAAAATAAGAAATGTAAGCATAGTAAAATGTGGATTTTTTTTTTTTTTTTTTTTTTTTGGGGTACATGCAATAGAGTATATGCAGAGAGCTCATGAACGGGCACGGAACGTGTAACCATTGACACGTGACCCACAGCCAGTTGTTTTCGCCATACGCGAGTCCAGACCCTAGCGGCACCCCGACTTGTGGCACAAACTGCAGACTTGAATTCTTCAGTGGGCATGGCATCCGTACACCTGTTAATCATGGGGTTCCCTGCAGTTCCAGCTCTCCACTCCACCATTTACTCTGTGCAGTCAGTAACCTCCAGGTGAGGATCAGGGAGGGCACGTTCTCACTTGGTCACAATAGCAACTGTTTACTGTCTCTCATACGGGCCAGCGTAAAGCAAAAACCGGAATTATTTGTAGTCGGTAAGTTCTTTTGTCAGTAGTTCAAAAGTGGCGCGGAGAAGGACGTTAAACTCGTGTCCATCATTTACAATGATGACTGACTTCCGTCTGTTCTTTTGCATTCTGATGAGGAGTAAGATATATACTCACCAGTTCGTTTTTTTAATTTTCATCTCAAATTGTGCGATGAGTTTAGTCCGAATGTTCACATAGATACTGTATACATTTAATCTTTAAAGATTTTTAGATATAATTTCGTATACTATGCTGTGTTTTTGCCCCCCCCCCGTCTCGATCAGATAGATTGCTTCGGAAGAGACAGAGACTGCCATTGGCAGGTTACAGCGCAGGGTCTGGCATGCTTTTGTTTGGTAGAGTGCAGAAGTGAGATGAGAAGAGACGGGAGAAACGTGTTATGTATCACTGAGTTGATCAGCAGTAAAATGAACAGACACATTAAGCGCCGCTGTCGAATCATTAAGGCGGTCTTGCAAATGACTCTCAGACTGCGAGGAGCACACAAACTGAATATGAAACTTGGAAGGCACAAATGAAACCCATCTGAGATCTATGTCAGCACCATTCTTTATTAAACTTATGCATAATCCCCGCTTATCAAACATCTAAAGGTCACCTTTCTTCTTATGCATTTGTTCACAGTGCATTTTTTGCTTTTTTTTATTATTTTATCTTTGGAATTTATGAGGCCATTTCCACCTGTTAGAAGAAATCACGACCTTTAAAAAAGCTGTTGTTCTTTCCGACCCCTTGAGATACATCTTGCTACGCTTCCGTTACACGTGCATCACACGGCATACGATTGCACGAAGTGTATGGATGAAATTCGTAGATCTACAGATGAATTTATTTGGAACTACGAAAAGACACATTGCAGAACTATTTGAGCCATTTTCTGGGAGATTTCTTCTATCTTTACATGGATTTGTTTCGCGTATCTATTGCTTTTATTCGGTCATGAAGCAGAATTTTCTGGATCCAACAGTACAAAAGTTAAAGCCAAATGAATGTGTTTATACCACAAAATAGGAGCAGATTAAAATCTCGAAGCCGAAGCCCCTCATTACGAACAGCTTATCAAACCCGGTGAAATAACTGGTTTCGCTCTGCGGTGGCTTACAACAGGCCTTCTCTCATTCCCGTGGTTTGTCTCCCTCCAGCCACAAGGGCGGTGCCCCGAAGCAGAGCTCCCACCGCGCGCCCTGTGGCACACTCGGCCCAGCTGCTCCACACTCCCAGTTTTCCATCACACATCTTCTCTGTGGTTCTATTTGCTGCATATTCCCGCAGGACAGACTTTGTTTGTTCGCCAGTCCTACGGGTAGTGTAATCCCAATAAATGGTCATTTCATCAGCTTTATTCACCGCGTACCACACCGGATTATGTAGGGTGTGGTATCTTGGAATACAAGTGCATAGCGTAACGTAACATCACTCGTATCACGGCATTTTCAACAAGATGTCATCGATACGCCTCCGCACACATTTAATTTTCTAAATGCGATGCCTTTTTACATGCAGTATTGTGATTATTTGAGAAAAAAAACAAAGTATAATAGTGAACATTTCACCTTTATTCCATTGTATACCGTCTATGAGAAATTACTACTTCTATTACACTCTCCTGAGATTAATCATCATTTCAAGTGATCCGAGGTCATGTTCAGGTTAAGCTTAAATCCAGTAAATCAAATTATATGTGAAAAAATCACTGCCATGAAAAATACTGAGAACTGCTTAGAAGCAAAAAAAAAAAACGCATGCGATAATCATGCTGTAAGTCTTCTCCGGGTTACCTTGTGCAAATCACAAATCACATTTGTAAACTTTATTGAAAGGTGTTCAATAAATAACTTAAGGTAAAAGTAGAACAGAGAACACTGCGTGCGCAGAAGGATATGGTTAGAATGCAGGATACTCTCTCCCTGGCTTTCACTTCATAGCACTTTTTGTTTTTTTTTTTTTTTAAATATGCCTGAGGTTATCTGGTAATTCCGGTAAAACAGTGATAAAATGAAAGGTAAAAAGGAAAACAGGGGAAAACGGGGGGAAGTGGCACTTACGGGTTATGAATGAACTGTCCCTGCTGCTAAATTCTTTGCATGAGTCATTACCCATCTTTCCAAGTGTGTGCCATTTGTCTTTCTTCTGCAAAATATCTTTGTGTCATATTGCCATTTGCTCTAAATGTGCAGTCTGCATAGTGGTAAGTGCAAGTATCGCTGGATCCTGTCAGAGCTGTGGGTTTATAGCAGGACACAGTGAACGCGGTGAATGAGTCCACGTGGGGAGGCCGTGCTTGTTCTCCGGGCTGCCCCTCTGCTCCTTCTCGTAGGGACTGACTCTCTGCATCGACTAAAAGGAGAACTTTCATGGAGCTGCAGCCCAGAGTGATGCTTAGCATCTTTGGCATCTCTCCTGCGGTGTCTAAGTACAGAGTCTGAAACCCACTTGTCAAAGTTGCTCTCTTTTTAGCCACACGAGTGATTAATGTTGAAAAGCAGCCGGGATGGAGAAATGACGGGGTCGATGTCTGCGATGAAACCGTCTATTTTTCAGTAACCCGGTGAGGCGGGTCAAAGCTCCCTGACAGGCAGGCACTGTGTATTTTTTCTTTTTCAAAGGTAAAATGCCATCTGCAGACACGTGGCTGGCAATCGCCCGGCTTTACTTTGATCGGAAACTCAAACAGCTGCAACCGGTTTGGCTCTTTATGTTTGCTTTGTTTCGTTGTCTGCGAGATGGATGACTCCTGTGTGTTGCTAAACACGAGGGCCACAGCTGGCAGCGGTGCTCTTCTTCTGAGGCTTCAAGGTCAAGGCGTGCAAGATGGATGCACTGTGACACAGAGGAGCAGAAACGCGCACGCTGTAATCTTGGCCTGACAGCCGACTCACCGAGAGGGGTCATTGTGCCATCGTGATTGTTCAACCCTGCCTTCGGCTCCAGCTGCATTTCGGTCCGAAACCGCTTCCCAAAAAAACGCGAGCCGCGCTTCGCGCGGAGTTGCCGCAGCGCTGCGAATCGATCCGATTAATAATCCTGACAAGTTGGCCCATTATTATAAATTAAACCTTGCGATGGCAAGTGTTGTATTATCGTGAGCCACGAGAAGCATTAAACAAGCCTGCTTCTTCTCAGGGGCCACCGCTCATGCGGCACAAACACCTTCTCGCTGATGTCGTTCACTCCGGAGTGCAAATTTTCTTTATTTTTCCTTTTTCTCGGTCATCATTTATTGCGCACCGTGGCTCAGAGACCTCGATGACTGGAAATGTGACCGCGTGGAACTTTGCCCGTCTGTCATCGTGCATAACTGTGACGAGTGCCTGATTTTGCCATGTGGAGCGAGGGCTGGCGGGGATGTGAGCACGTGGAGGCTCGCTGAGGGACGTCTTTGAAAACCGACGGCGTTCAGAGAGGATGCGGCGTTAAAATAACGGGAGGTGGTCCGACCGGAAAATGCCACAGTCAGGTGAGCGCCTCCCATTAAATTGTTTTTCGAAGTAAGGTTAATAGCCGTGGACGAGCACCTGGCGTTATTGTCCCACGCCATGGCTAGCCTTGGCGCTTGGGATGGAGTTTGAGAGCATTAAACTAGTGAACGGCAGTTCTGTTTAGTCAGACAAATGCTAGCAGAACCGTAGAGCAATCTGCTGGAAAATACGGTACGATCCCGCAAGCCCGTCTGCGCAATGCCCTGCTTCAACAGGAAAGGGAGGCTGGCATCTCTACGGAATACGCCAGCTAGCACTTACTGTACAGGCCTTCTGGAGTTCACAAAGCAGCAAGCAAGACCCCCTTGTGGGTGAATCTATAATTAAAGAGAGCCCCTGGCGTTGGGCTAAATTTAGTCCAAATCAGGGAGGTAGAACGGGTTTCATATGGAGAACAGTCTCAGACATGAGCTCGGGAGCCCATATTTAAAACCTACCTCGCAATGCCGTTCGGCAACTGTCGCCGGGGCATTGTTCAACAATCGTCACTAATGGTAACCAACGTGAAGGAGACAATAATGTATTGTTTCATCGCGGCTGAATCGGGGCTTTTCATCGCCGGCGAGTTGCTTCATCGCTGACACACGACTGCCGCATAGTAAATCAGACCTGTTCTTGGCCTTTCCTGACAAGACCTGTCCAATATAATCACCGTGGGGCGGCCATATGTACACGCATTACTGTGGGCTGTTTCTCGGGGCTTATCCAAAGCCGCGCAAGGTTTGAAGGCTTGCCTCGGAAAGCCTCCGGAGATCGGCCTTACAGATTGCTCGGCCCCTTGTTGCATTTGTATTTGCGGCGTAACATAATTATGTATGCTAAGCCGTCCACAGAGGGACCCATTTGTCTTATTTTGATCTCTCATTTCACCCAAGAAACAGCCATTTGCACCTTTGGGAGGCAGAGAAGGATTCAGGAGCCATTAAGCTGATGGCAAGGGCTCATTACCACAACATGGCATGACGGGCAATACGGAGACTGCGGCTGAAAGTGACCACTTAGAGAAGTGCCGGAGCATCTTTGGTCATAAAGAAAAACAAATGAGGCAGATAACAAAAGGAGACTTTCCCAGGGGAGATGATAATTAAAGCAGAAACGTCTGGGAGGAGAAGACGATGGAGAAACTGTTTGTTTCGAGAAAGAGGGCTGGGGGAGCGAGAGTGCAAAGAGCGGCGCAGTCTTTTGAGCAAACAGAGCGGCGTGTTTTCTTTTTCTTTTTTGCAATGTAAAAGCTTCCGGAAAGCTTCTGGGCAGATGTGGAAAAGCCAAGACAGAGTGTGGCTCCCTCCACAAACATATTAGCTGCCTCCTGCGGGTATGCCAGGATGAGAGCGGGCGACTGGAGACAGACCGAGGCCAATCCCAGTTTTTCTCCACGGCGCCTGGTGCAGAAGCGAAAGCCTGAGGGCCTGAACGCTATCGTTTGCATCTCCACATCTCGTGTCTGTACACGAGATGGGGAAGTAGCAGCTCCCGGCACTACGTGTAAATGCCAGCGGGGCGAATACAGACTTTCAAGTGAACTGGAACCCAACAGGGCCATTCTCATCCACATGTCTGCCTGAAAAGCGACTTTCTCAAAGGCAGAAATAATAAGTACCTACTTTTTAATCCGTACAAAGTCACTCTTCGGCTGTTATGTTTTACACGAGCTTTCACGCGGTGTTCTCCCCTGACGGGCTGACTCGAGAATTGGGGGGGGGGGGGAGAATAAAGAAACCCTTTAGCTCAAAACAAACACTTATCATCCGATGACCTCACGGCTCTGGTAGTCATTCACTCCTTTATGTGGTTGGTCTAGCGCACGTAAAACCAAGCGTGCCTTGTTCCAGTTTTCCTACTTGAAAATACCAGTATGGCGTGGCTCCCCGGGGCTGCGTTTATATATTATGCATTTTACGATGCCATCATTAAACAAATATGGACTCGGTGCGTTGGGGAAAGAAAATCTTGGGCACAAAAACAGATTTTTAATTAAAATGTACAAATCATTTAACGTTCCCAGAACAAAACATCTCCAGTCTTTTTAAAATATGCAGTTACCCTACGTGCAATACATCTACTTCAAATTATCTGTGCATATACAGTACATATTCCAAGTGTTTAAAGCAAAAGGTTGCCGCCATCATTAATGCAGAATGTCACCAACCGTAAGTTGTTGGAGAACACGGGACCGGAGAATATAAAGTATGAGGCCCAGGGGCTGCGTCTTCTCGGGGTGTCACAGAAAACTTTGCGGCAAATCTGTTATCTGTCACTGCTGCCATGCCTCCCAGCGGGTGCCAAGGGGCACAGTTGTATCAGGAAGCTGTGCAGAAAGAGAGAGAAGGAGGGAGGGCTAGAGTGAGAACACTTTAATGGGTTCGAGAATGAAGCTATCAGGCTGTACAGATGACACAACAGACCATTGCCCCCGCATGAAAGTGACTAATAGCTTTCAGCCAATCTGTTTTGCTGAGTCCCCGTGCACTGCGTTCTCTGTACTGAGAAACCGTACTTCTTAAGGCGATGACTCAGATCCGTCGGACAATTGGAAAACGTACACTTGCGCTCGAACCACAGCTCGGCTTCGTGCAGCGAAGTCCCGTTGTCGACACGTGCGTACGTTTGTGCTCTCGGTGGCATTACAGTCAAGCAGCAGAAATCATTGTGGTACGCGTGACAATCCGCCGTCAACTTCGGCATCGCCGTATCGCATTTGGATAACTTGATCTCATCCACCGTCAGCCAAAGCACACACAGAGCGTATATAGTGCTCGTGGAGGGTCCTGCAGGGCGTGGTGTCGGGACCCTGCTCGAACGAGCGTTTCGGACCAGAGATTTATCTAGCGAGGGCGAAAAGAGCCTAGGCGGCAACGACAGTCGTAGCATACTGCCCGTCTGTCTCCGCTCATGATAAGCCCCCAGTGCTCTATCAACACGCGGGACGGGCAGTCAGGGGAAGGCCTACGAGCGAGTATTATCTCACTGCTGCTATTTGCTAATCGAGCGCTCGCGAAAAGCCGAGACCGTGATAAGACACGGGGTATTATGCAATGGCTCGACGCCTCTTGTTTGAGCAGCAACTCATTTTACAGGCTTTTAACTTTCAGTCCTCAGGTATTTCATTATCTCCTTTCTCCTGCATTTTTTTTCTCAGGCCTCAGAATAATACAGTCGCATGCGGTTAAATGTCAGCCACAAGCAAGCCACAAATGAATGAATGGGAAACGGCAACACGGCGGGTCGCTGCTTCCACGGCAACCGCGGACAGCGAGCTCCTCTCCGGCTCCTTTCCGGCTCGCTCGGGATCCATTTCGTGCGTCTCCCCTGCCGTGGATGGGGTGGCTTTGTGTCCGTACAGGTGTTTTCTAAACGTAGCGCCAAGGCGGCGAAGCGCAGGCAGGCGAGGAAACCGACGAAGACGGATCAGTATGGGTAGGAAGAAGACCACGACTTCTCTTGGACCTCGCACAAGATTTCGGACAACGAAGATGATTCGTGAGAGAAACGAGCAGCAGAAAAGGCAGCAGATGGTATAGCGGTTGGAGCTGCTTTCTTTTCAGCTTGAAGGGCCTGGGTTTGAATCCCACATCCTGTTGTAGCATCCTTGAGCGAGATACATGCCCTGCGTTGATACAGCAAAGAAACAGCTGTATTACACTGGTAAAAACTGTAAGCAGCTTTAGGGAGAAGAGTCGAGTGAATAAATAAATGTAAAAGACAGGCACGACAAAGCATATGCTGTGACTCTGGGCACCCCGTTTATCCAACGGTTTGACTTTTCTTTTCATACAGACGCCACAGCAGAGGTGTGCGTGCACATCCAAAGCGTGAAATGCAGCCTGACAGTTTGTCATAATGTGATAGTTTACAGCATGTCACTGTAAATATGATCCCCGCTAAATGCGCTATTGCCTGATATTGTTTGAATCAGCAGAGGCCTGTCTGTGCTAACAATTATGAGGTGCGGCACGCCAGCGCATCGCTCATGCTACAATGCACAAGGTACGAGTCGGAGGACAGGAAGCGCAGCGCTTTGCGGTTTCCCTTTTGTGTAACGCCGTGTTTGGGGACCCACGCGAAGGCAATTGCTTCTTTCCACTTCGCATCGAGTGCTAATTACAGCGTGACTAAGGGGGATAAGTGTCAGTCATTCCGGAGCAAAACAGGGTGAAGTCGGAGTGCGCTGCGGTCGGCCGTGTTTTTCAAAGGACCTGTACAAATCTGAGATCAAACGAAAGGACGAGATGCAGTATAAAAGGGGGAAGAGGTAGGGAAAAGTGGGCAAAATAAGGAGGAAGCAGGGATAATAGCTTTGGTTACATTACAATCCGAGAGAGCTTCATCTCTTGTGCCTCTCGGGCATCAGACGTGCTTTGTAAATGATGAGAAGAAAGCGCCACTTTCCAGTCATGGTCACAGCTCATAACAGGGCTCTGCAATGTACCCAGGGCCAATCTCAGTAAACACTCTTTTCTGCATTTAACAACATCACCCAGCAGCACAAATGAGGCCTGCAGATTATCCCCTTGTAGAAGCAGATCCACATGACTTGCCGGTGAGGTATTGATCTTGGGATATTTCTTATGAAAAGCTGGGCTGACACAACATCTCTTGATAAGATTTGGACGGGAAAGTGCGGCCCTGGCAGCCCCGTGGGTAGAACAGACAGGCTCGATCAATGAAATCCATTATTGCGCATCCTAAAAATGCTGAACCATGCCATGGACTGGCTTTCAAATGGAAGATTTTACATTGTATTTAAACAGCTTTAAAAAGTAAGTGTGGGTTGGAGCCCTTCAACAGTGCGGTATCCTCAACGCATTTATTTTTATTGTAGCGGCTGGGAAAGGACGATAATTCAGGGGCACCTTTTTCTGATGTGTCAGTAATGAAATCGTCATTCGTCTCTGCCATTCAGCCTCTCGCCTCAGTGTATTCTGTTAACACAACAGACCCAGTGACTAATTCCCGCAAGAATGACTTATGCAATAAAAGCTCAGCTGGCTTTCAAAGTCTGCCAGTAAAATTCTGCTCTTTTCTTCTCCTCAATCAAAGGGCTCCAAGGCCAGTATTTCTCTGTTTCACTAAGTGCTTTTTCACAGGTGTGAATGGCCATTCAAAGGCCAAGCACTTCAAATTAAAAATTTACACCCTCTTCAAAAAATTGCTGACAATTGGCAGCATTCTAACAGCCAAAGGCAAATCGCAGAATAATAACCCTAATTCTGGACCAAGAGCAACCAGTCTGGTTTCTTTGAGGTCCAGCGTGACATTGCCTTAGAGTCTACCACCATCTCCGCAACTCATGGAATTTTGGAAATCCGCTATTGTTGTTCGGCAACAACAGATTCCAGCTTTGAGACTGCAGCATTCAGAACGTTTTCACAAATGTTCCAAAAGATGGTTCAACGGAGTTATTAGCTTCACGGTAGACATGTGACATATTAGTGATGTCTGTTGCTCAGACATAACTTTCTTTCCTACTTCTTTTATGCTGTTACAAGGCCACAGGAACGCAAAGACAAAAATTTGGCACGTTTTAAAATGCGTCTTCCTGGAGCAGCTCTGTATTCAGTGTATATGGAAAGAGTTGCTGAATATTTTATACAATCGCATTGCACATGTACCACAGTCTTCACAGCCCTCAGGCTGGTTTATGTCGACTCTCTTTGTATATCTCCGGATAGCACTTCTCGTTGCGAGAGAAAAAGGATCAAAAGCACATGAAAAAAGTTACCCGCGCTTTCTTTCACTTGTCCCAAGGACAGTGTATTTCCTACTTGCTGCTGGGCTTAGTAGCGCAGTACGATACGACAATCTGTGAATCTGACGGATTATAAATGTGGCCAAAAAACAAAATGTAATAAATCCATTGGGGCATTATTATGACTTCAGGGATGTAAAATTAAGATAATCGCTTGCATTTCCATTTACAGAGGCTACCATTGTTAGGCTTGACCTGATATGTTATTGTGCTGAAATATTGCTTTGTTTTCGTACAGTGTTTCCGTCTTTCTTCTTGTAAATCCATTTTTCCAGAGTTATCCACCATGACAGAGAAGACATATTCTTCGCTGAGAGTAACAGATGTTGATTCTCCACAATCCTTCTTTCCCGTGGCAAGAAAAACTTCCATTAGTTTTGCACTGCAAGTCTTTGTTTTTCCGCCTGGTTTGAAGAGTTCATTTTTAGTGACAATGACCTCAGGTGAACAACTTTCTGCAGTGGCTTGCTGAAGCAACTTGCGCGAAGCATTTGCATCTCAATCTCTTATCCAAAGTTGAACACCTTTTGCTCTAAGTCTGAACTAGTATACAGTACTGTGTAGGTGAGAAGGAATGCCTCTCTGGTGCTGGGTTAAAAGATACCAGTTGCAAGGAAGAGTACTTTTAGGAGGCAAATCTGGGTGCACAGTGCAGCTCGGTATTTTAAGGAAGAGCTTTGTTTGAATAAGGCCCTGAGCTGCTTTTAGACTGAATTATCACCAGCTCTCCCCCACAGACCCTATTCCCTATCTGTCTCTGCACTAATCTGCGTACAGAATTTTTCAGTTTTGACTGCGTGTGTGTGTGTGTGTGTCAGTGAGAGAGAAACAGAAAAGGTGCTTATTTGTATATAAGGTGTGTGGGGAGGTCTTGTTTAAAGTTATATAAGGTATGCAGGAAGCCATGACAAATGCTCAGGATCGTCTATGGATGTTATATTTTTGTGTGCCAGCAGTTTCTATTGTTATGTTCATCTTTATTTTTGCCATGTTTATGCAGTTGAAGAGCGTAAAAACATGGGAACAGAGATGAGAAGATAACTGTAAGATGTGCATGGATAAGAACCAAACCACCCACCGAGGCCGCTTTTTGAATTAGAGTTTTTAGAATAGGAAAGCATGTTCTTTTGTGAACTTTGTTGCTTTACATACCGGATGTACTGTTTTTGCATGTTGATTCCACCCCGCATGCCTAGTACTTACTACTAAATGTTAAGATGGCATTTCTGTGTCAAGGTGCTCAGACAAGCCCTAAAAATGCTCGCAGGGCCAGGCAGCTTTCCACGAGGCCTCGGAATATGACTGATGTATTAAAAACGCAGCATGAAATGAACCTTGCTCCTGCTTTTTCAGGTGTGAATAAACTGTTGTTTGGGCCACTTTCCAGTCAGACGCAAATTTCACCTGCAAACCAAGGTAAGGTTAATCTTTATGCCAACAAAGGTTTAATTTAATTACAGTACACAAACAAAATGAAAACCCGTAGAACTTTGCGACTATTCAGATGCCCTTGAGCTAATGTTAAAATGACGAAAACTGCACCTTCCTGCGCAATGTTTTACAAAGCGCGATTCAGCACTAGCACTGAATTGACTTCAGCAGCGATTCTTTTTTTACTGAATTGAAGTAAATTTTTAGATCACTAAGGCAAACTGTGATCTTTGAGGCCAGTAAGCAGGTGTTTTGTTGTGCGTCCAACCATTAGCCTTCCTGGTAAGCGTGCGCTGCACAAACCAGTAAGTGAAGGTATATGTTTTATGGACATAACTATGTGCACCTTGGACTTTTTGGAATTGGAGAGGGATGGATGAGGCTGAAAAGTTTTGTGGCTGTACTTTCACCAGGGAATAATCAGAAGACAAATTCTGTATATTATGTATGTTTGTGGTTATCAGATTAAACCTCTTTAAGGCACGAATCAAGACAGGAGCGAGTAAATATTATGTTGTTCTGTTTAAAAGTCTGTGCATGGTAGAGACAATGCAATTTCTTCCACATTGTTTCTTTCTTGTCCCATTTGTCAGAGTTTCTGAAAGACCTGATTAATATGGGAATACAAAATGTTCTTCTGTGTCTTAGATGAACAGCAGGGAGTCTCACGAGAACGATGCAGTGGGAGAACAAATATTCACAATGATTCCAGCAAAAAAATATTCATGCTTTAGTGACTATTGTACCAAAATATTCAGCACTGCAGCTTTTTGACTTGGTACACTTTTAAGAACGGTCTGCTATGCACTTTGTTTTATTTTAGAAGCGCTGCTTTTAACAAAAAGAAATTATATATATTTACAAAAGAAGAAGCTCAGACTGAAAGCAAAACAAAACTATCAACAGCTTTAATAGTCATGATATACTTTATTCATATGCCATCAGTTTTGCTGTGCTAAACTAACAGTTCCTTTTTAATTTCAATAATTTTCATTTTAGTGTTATTGAAATGCTAGGATAGGAGCTACATTTCAGTATGTAAATAAATTGGATGTTATTGTACTTTAGGGGCTACATACAGCCCTGTTAACTTATGGAATTAAGTTGTGGTTAAAAGCGCATACTATATGTGCATCCTGTCTCTGAAGCTGTTGCCACCCTTGTATCCTATTTGGAGCATCACCTTCCCTGTGCTGTTCAGCACTGGCTTGAGGTCATATGAAACTAGCTGGCTAAGAGGTTATGGAAAATGGATTTAGAGGAGAATGAGTCCAGGAAGGTCGTATTGTAGGCAAGGCAGTGGAATAAACCTGTCAAGCACTGGGGGACCAAAAATTATCAATAGTACTCGGTGGAGTAATACAGAAGTTCTGCAGGGGCACATTAGGCCTGCTTCAGCACCGGTAGGACACATCCCTCCCAGGCTCCCCCTTGTCATGCCTATTAGACTATGTGTTTTTTTTCCCCACCTTTGAAAATAACACACAGAAATGGTGTTTTTGCGATACGGTGGTATTTTTCCCTTCCCCGTGGTCTTCCGGCGCTCTTGTTGTGGTCAGACTGCCAAACCACAGTGCTGTTTTCACTGGCTGCTAATCAATTTGCTTTCACCAGCAGAGAAACTCATTAAATGGAAGATTACCAGAAGGTTTCAAGGCCCGAGGCAGTGCACACATAGGCTGCACTTGGAGCAACAGAAAGTTTACGTGCTTCGGCGCTGCACTCTTCACGGACCGGACTTCACATATTTATCCTGAAGATCATTTGACTGTGGACACTGTGCGAGCAGCCAATGAGCACGACAGTCATCTGACCTATTATTAATGGTATTATTGGTGGTGGTGGTGGTGGTGGTGGTGTTGTTGTTATTCGCTAGACTCCTTTGTCCAAGGTGACTTACAAGATTAAATTAATATCATAAGTGTAATAAAGTAGCAGTTAGGTATATGCCACCATGTTTAAACATGCTTAATGTGCCCCCTTAATACTATATTTGTATATAAATCCACTGAGTGCCATCACTTCCTGTCTCCTGCGGTGTCTGACAAGTTATTACTGTATGCAACTGGTTAGTTCAAAGCAAAGAGCTTTCAAGGTCACAAGATAACCATCATATGATGGCAATCCATTCTTTCAATAGCCAGTCAATTTGGTTACGTGTATTCCTACATAATAAGCAATTTTATCTGCACTCCTCCAAATGTAATTGCAAGCATTAACTTGTAACAGCTGGCTGCAGACTGCCGAACAACATCTTATAAGGGGCTCATTTTCCAAGCAAATGAAGAACAGTTGCTCCAAGTTAATAATTGGTTTTTTATTATACGCTTTATTATTCAACACTTCATGCTGTCCTAGCACTTGAAATAAATGAACTGTGACCGTAATGGCCCGCTGTTCGGTTTACACAAACCTGCTTTGTTTTTGTGTTAACTTGAGTGACATTGCTGTCACTGGTCCAAGACAACAAATACATAGTTATAATGTATAAATGAGAGACTCTTACAGGACAGTCTGCACAGCCCTTTACTACCCTGAAATGAGACAATGATGGGGGGAGGCTGCACAAAATGTTACCGGCAGAACTCACCGGAGTCGCGCGCAGATACCGGAGGCATATTAGACAGTTTGAACGTCGGAGGACACCCCACCACACACACATCCTTCTTACACCAGTATCAGAATTTAAATAAAAGCACAACAAGAAACCAAAAGTCACTTGTGGTTTTACAGCTGGACCGAGAGCAGTAAAGATGGTCCCTGGTGTATGACACTAAGATGATCCCCAAAGTGCAAATTACAGCAAAACAACGTCTAGCGGGACCATTTTACCGTAACACGTGATGGAAATACTGTATCTCTGTCGTGTTAAATAACTCTTGCTCAGTGTTGTTATTGCGGGTGGAGATGTGGAGGTGTTAGTTCCACGATTACTTTGAGGGTTCACATGAGCAACAAGCAGGACTGGCCTCACCACACAAATGATAGTAATATACGAAAGGACAGAGCAGACAGTACTTTCCTGGATGACCAAGGTCCTTTAATGCGTTTAGCAACCTCCTCCACATGTTCTACTGCACTCGAGTCACCGGTGTTATCTTTTACACCATAGCGAGCTGAGGGGGCATCGCTTCTGGTGAGAAGCACAGACTCAACAAATTGGCAAATAAAGCAGGTTCTGTCATAGGTCAGAGTGCTGATTCAGGGGAGGCTGTGGCGGAGGCCAGGGTGAGCAGTCCATTATGGACATTGGTTCACGTCCCGTAAATGGAGCTCGATTAGTCAGCAGGGCATTCAACTTAGGTGGTCCAAGAAGTGCTTCTGGGGATCTTTGTTTCGAGGCGCCGTCTCCCTCCATAACGCCACACTAGGATCCGTCAGCAATTTGTCTTTCGTCTTAGGCGTGGGAATTGTCTTCTTATTGATTTTCCTGTGTGTCTTACGTTATGTGCCCTTTCTGTTAAGACGTGGCACGGGTTAATTTCCCTGTAGGAGTTCATAGTAAATAGTTTTATTTTGTTCTGCCTGACACGACATCGTTCACGTATACTGATGACCACTTGCACTGTGCGATTCCTGCTTTCCTTTTCGGGTGCGTTGAATAATGCAATAATTCTAATTTGTCAGAAAGTGTCATTTGACAGTTAAAAAGAGACGACGCACTTGTAGGCGCACGCGTCCCGTTTCGTCGGTATGAACCGGAGTTGACAACCCAGGGGCAACAAGGTGTGTAAAACGAGAGCAGCAGAAGGGCGGCCCGGGCGGGGGGAAAACGATGTTCGATGGAGAAAACGTGGGAAGCGGCGCGCGCGCGCCACGAAACAGCCCACTTCCTCCGGCGAGCGCGAGTGGCGGAAGTGCGTCAGTTGGGGGGAGAGCGAGGGAGAGAGAGCGAGCGAGCGAGAGAGAGACTGAGCGTGTGAGCGAGCGAGAGAAGGAGGTCGCCTGTCTCTTTAAGAGCACACTTATCAAAGCTTTCGCATGTAAAGAAAAACGAGGAAAAAAAATCGTGTCGCCGAGGATCGGGCGTTCCAGGGGGAATGGATCTATGAAACTTGCCACGGGTCTGGGAGTATAAACCCCCTTGCAAATGGATGGATTGAATCGCGGCTGTGGGGGGGGGGTTGTATGTACAAGTACATAAATAAACAGATGATCCGGGAGCAGCGCGATTAAAGACGCCGCGCACTGAGGGAGACCCCGCTTTCTTGGTTATTTTTTTTTTTAACCCTCATAAACGTCTTACAGCGCAACTTGACCGGGCGCCGGAGATGAAACTTAACCACCCACTGTGGGTGCTGCCCACGGGTCACTTCTAGCCCTTTTTTTTTTTTTAATTTTTTTTTTTATCGACACGCATCGCCGGGACGGCCACGTACATTGGGATATTTCACGTGGCTCAGCCCCTTTTTCCTTCCCTTTCCTTTCCTTTCTTCGCGCCTCGGACCATGGATCGGCCGGGCTGGCCGGCCGGGGACAAGGTGCGCCGCCGAGGTTGGTGCGCGTCGCCCGCGGCGCGCGACTGTTGATGTGGTGCCGCGACGCCGCGACAAAAGTTGCAAAGGGAGCGAAAGACGGAGAAAATGCGCAAAACAGCGCCGCTCGGCCGTTCTGCACCTGTTCGCGCGAAGGGAGCGTCTCGGTCCTAGCGCGGAGTGCCGGACCGCGGGGGGCTTCCTGCGCTGGACGGGCTCGGCGCTCGTGCATGTGCGGAATATTCGGACGCCGCGTCTGAAGGTCGTCGTGAATAAATGGACAGGCGCGCGTAGGCGGACGTGTCGGGTTGCCGAGCGCTTTCTTGCTATTAATATTATCGCCGCTGCGGAAATCGGACGGCTTCGGGGCTGCGGTCGCGCTTCGCCCGTGAGATGGACGGCAAGCCGAAGCCCAGCCGGAGGTCGCGCTCCCGCAGGGACAGGGTGCGGAGGCGCGAGGCTGCCGGCCGGGACGCGCGCGCCCGGAGCGCCTGCTCGTCCTGCTCGGACCCGGAGCGCAGCCCCTGCGCCGGCGATCGCGCCCCGCAGCGCGGCACCCGGGCCCCGGATGCGACCCCCTGCGCCCGAGCGCCGCGACCCCCGCGCAGGAAAAGACGGGAGTCGGGCTCCCAGGAAGAGGATATCATTGATGGATTTGCCATCTCCAGCTTCGTGAGCCTGGACTGTCTGGAGGTACGAGAGGCTTCGTCGGCACGCATTAGTATTCAGAACGCGTTTTCACTTTGGTTTGAAATTGATGCGGGACAAGTTTTTCCTTTGATAGCCCGAGCCGCCAGCATCTTCCCCCACGGAAGAGCACTGTGGGCTACGGTAGGAGGTCTTCGAGGGGGGTCTCCAAGCGTCAAGCTCTTGACGTGGTCATCATGCTTGAGGTCACCCGGTAGCTGGCCTGCCATACGACTGTAAGAGTCCCTTTGCACTTGGGCCGCTCGCGCCGGATGCCTTTATTTGTTAGCCATTTACAGGGTTCCACGCACGATTTGTGCCAGTAATGCAATATATTCGGCCCAGGGTGCATCCTGTTCTAGAGCTGCCGCCACAGGCCCTCAGCAAAAAATGTGTCACGGGCTTGGCGTCCTGCTCGGTTTCCCATCTCGGCTGTGGATTTCGTAATTGAGTGACAGATGTTACGCTGGTTGTCAGCACCGGACTTGTCAAGGCTGCGACGCGTCTGCTGAGCTTCGTACCGTACGAATGCTGACGCGTGGCCGTGGAGCAGACGGCGCTCTGCGAAATATTGTAAGGTGAATTTGTGCGAGCTGACTGTTTGCTGTTGTTTAGCTGACACCTTTGTTCGAGGCAACTGGGCATCAGATGAGCAGCTTTAATACAGTCCCCCCGTCCGTACAGCAGGGTGTTGTATCAACTTCCGGTAGGCGGCCTGGACAAGGTGACGGTGGTTGGACTCTGATTCAAACTGGGGACCTTCAAAGGCAAAGTGCGGGTCCTAACCTCCACGGGGCGTAGTTGTGGGTTAACGTGTTATCACAAAGAAGTTGTGTATGGTCCCCTCGGCTAGTTTACAATGACCGGTGTCCAACTTACGATTGCAATTCTGACAAAAACCCGGCATTTTAAACTAAGCACCTCAGTATTTTGGCATATCAACATTTAAAAAAAAAAAATGTAATAGTTGCTTTTTAGCAAAGTTTTTGTTTTGTTTTTTTTTTTTTTTATTGTTTAGTCTTTGTTTACTTGTCACTCCTGCGGTTCTGAATCGCATTCGGTCTTCTGCTGGTGAATCGAATGACAAACTTGGAAGTTTCTTGTCAATTTGTCACAATCCATCTGGTTACAAGATTAACCTGTCAGGCCGTGTGTAATTATGTGGTTATTCCATTAACTCCAGGCATTCGCGCCGCGTAATGGAATTCGTCTTAAAGCCTTGCACGGAGTCTTACTCAGCGTTGGAGAGAGAGCACTCGCAGTGTGCTGCCCAGGCCTTGCTTTGTGTGTGTAAAGAAATTTATTTCTCGCAGGTAGTGTGAAAGTTGCTGACATTTGCCTGTTCAAAACGGTCCTAAAGTCACTTTTCTTTTTCTTTTTTTTTTTTTTGCCATTTCTCCTTTGGTGTTAGCCGGATGAGGTGTCAACATGTTCAAAATGTAGACTATAAGCCACACTTGTGCAGGACCCGCTTGCAAAGACGGTCCCGCTATTTCTCTCCAGTTATCGGTGAATTAAAAGTCTTTCCCGTGTGCACAGGTTTAGCAGCGCCTGGGCCTCTTTTTGTTAATTGTGCCCATAATAATAATTGTAAGCATAAATAAATGACACTTGGCCGCCGAAAGAGAGCTTTTGTGTAAATCATCCATATTGCATTTTAAGCATTGACAGTGCTTATCTTGGCTCAAGTCGGGTAATGAAATAAATTGATTGTGTGCTTGGCAAGTGATAAGAAAAAACACTGCAAGATTAAGTGACTAATCCTTTCACACTTACTGGCACGCTTGGAGTAATAAAGTCTAGAAGAAATTGCCATCCTTTCTGAGGGCCTGTACGGGACTCCGCTTTCTTTCAAGTCTGCGCTGGGCAAAAACGTACTTGGTGGGTGTCCCTAGCATTTTCTCTTCCGCCGCATAGCTTCGGCCTGTCGTCCTCGGCGCGGCTTTGACATTGCAGCTTGACGTCTGGAATGCACTTGGCCTTGCCAGCGTTATTTAAATGGCGGCGTATCGATTACGGCTTCAGAAATGTGTGCGGTAGCGATGGTAAACCAATGATAGGAGCATGACACGTGAACATGGATACGTACCGCCCCGGTAATAACATCAGAGGAAGGTACTCCAGCCGCGAGCTTCCTTTCTAAATGGAGATGGTCACTCGCGTATTGTGTCTGCAGGGACGAAAACTCACGCACCCAAAATCGAAGTTTCCCAGAGCTGTCGAGATTATTTGTGGTTGCTTATGATAGATGTTGCTCCGCACTGGATTTATTTTTATACACGAGCGGTGGCGTGTCAAATGCGTATGGTTTGTGCTGTTGAAAGTTACAAGCCAGTGGATAACTCCAGCACCCCCTCCATTATTCAACTGCCAGTGTTGTTATACATACTGCGGTACATAACAATGTTAAGTACCGTGCTGGAAAACTTCGGATGTGGTCCTACTGCTTTGGTCTCGGTGAGCTGAGCAGAAGCTCCTGAGGTTCATGGTAACAGTAAGCAGAATCTTAAAGCGGCACCAGGGAGCCTAGTGTTTAGGGTAGTTGTCTTGCATTAAGCAATTTTGGTTCCAATCCCACTTCGAGGTACTTTACCATCAATTAATACAGTAAGAATAGCCGGCTGTATAAATGGGTAAATCGTGGTAAAGTTGGCTGTCTGGCATTATAAGGCACTTTGGGCAAAAGTATCAGGCAAACAAAGGTAAAGAATGTTTCTATTTATTTATTTATTTATTTATTTATTTAAATACCCTACATTGACTGCCCAAATTTGCCATTTCCTTAAAGGGCAACAGCAGCTGTCATAAAGTAAATATTTTTGCATTATCTGCCTGCTGTAAAGGATTAATTTATTGTGGCTCCATGTGCTTTTTCCTGCGTTGCCGTTCACCTAAGCGCTTAAGGTGTCCTGAGGTTCGAGACTGCTCATCTTTCAAAGCCTGGTCTTCGTTTGACATCTTCATGCAAGTTATCTGATTTTGCGCGCGTTTAAAAAAAAAAAAAATGCTGAGAGAAATAATTTTTCATCTTGGTTTGTGTCAATTTGTCAATGAGCAGGGGGAAATTTAATTGTCAGACGACTGTCAGTCTCGCAAATTGGATTTAAAGCATGATGAAGTGTTTCTTTTGTGAATTGCTCAGTCACGTAATTATTTATAAAGCCATAGTTTCGCTGTGCTGTAATAAAATCCCGGTGCATTAGGGGCACGTTGTTTGTTTGTCTCCTGTTTAATTTATTCGGCATCATAGCTTACCTTTGTAAATGTACTGTTAAAAAATTTTTTTTAAATAATAAAAATAAAAAATAAAACACGCTTCGACTGCTTTGTTGTTGGAGATTTATGCTTGCGGCTGTTGCGCGAGTGACGAAATGAAGTGTGTTGAAATGACTCCAGGTTTGTCAAAACCTTCAGAAGTGTATTTAGAAAATTATATAATGCCGCTAAGCTGCCGGAAAGGCCCTGGGGAGAGTGAAGTGCTGGAAATTGATAAGAAAATGTTGCAATTATCCACCTTCTATAATAGAAATGTCTGATTTCCATCTTTGTACTCAATTGGAGTAGCAAATCCTTTGCTAATCCAGAGAAGCCGATCCTTATTTTTGTGTCTGGTTAGGCTTGAATTGTCATATCGATGTACTTTTTGCACGTGGTATTTTGACTTTAGTCTTTGAGCCTGGAACCTGTTAGGAAAACGTGCGCATTTTATCGTAGCGTGTTTCTCTTCAAATAGTGCGAGCTGCTGAACTTTTTTTATTTATTTATTTATTTTTAAAAAAAGTGAAAGGTACGTGTTTGCCGACGAATAAGTCCTGGCTTTGGGTGCTAACTTGATATCGGGATTGGAATGTAGTTTCTCTCCATGCGAAGTTGTCTTATTTTTGCCCCGGTCATGTAAATATCACAAAACAGTTTGTTTTCTAAAATTGTTTCATTGTTGTGTTGGAGACTTTTAGCAACGCAGACATTTTGCATATTTGTACACATACGCTGTACTGTATTGTGCAGTACATCACTTAACATTGATGAATTTTGTGAGAGTTTTTGGAAGAACGTTCTTTAGTCTGTTGTCTGTGTCCTGTGAAATGACATTTGAATATTTGAATTCGGCGATGAAGCCCGGAAAAGGTTTGGGTTGGCAGGACCCATTTAGTGGTACCGTCCTTATTGGCAAGAGTGCTTCCCAGGGGCTGTGGGTTGTTTTCACTGACAGCATCTGTTCAGCCAGTCTCTCACAGTGCCTTGCAGCACCACTGAAAGTGGATGACCTATCGACAACTGATCTAAATATATCCACCCGAGGAGCAGTCTATCCCACCCTTGGGGGGATGGGATGCATGAGGGTCAGGTGATCACTCCGCTCGCCTGGCCCTGCCAGCGTACCACAGAGGAGGTAGGGAACCAACACGGCAAGATGCGCATTTCTCCCTGTTGAGGGTTCGGCGAACAATGAGACTTTTCCTTATACGTTGTTTCGCTTGGGTTTGTCGGAATGGTGAGCCTTGCCGCTGCTTGTTATTCCAGGCGGTTTTTTTTTTTTTTTTTTTATATGGAAGTAAAGCACAAGTGACTGGGTTCTAATTCCAAACAGCGCTTCTCCCATTTGAGATATTTTATTGCTCTTTCCATTGTCAATTTGAAATAATATGTTATTTGGCAGAGGAAAGTGTTCACTGAAATGGAAAGAGACCCAAATAGGCCGTTACAAGACTTTACTATTAAAAACGATGAATGCCAAGAAGACTCTTAAGGGCTTTAGAAATTAATAAGGACGCGCTTTTAATCGTGTCAATATGTATGTTTCCTCTTTTCGAGTCCATCGTGAAGGCGGCCTCGGAGGGTTTCTTCTTCCTGGAGTCGTTCGAACGGTAACATGTTTGACGCTAATGTTTTCCGTCTTCTGCGAAGAGCAGTTATTTGCCCGACCGGACTTCGTATCGTTTGCTTGCAGCAAAAAGAAGCCCCATTCACGCCCGTGTTCCTCGGCCAAACCTCAGCGCCGCGGCTCATAATTAAGCTTATAGGGATCAAGTGTGTCATCCTGTATTTGAACCACATTATGTTATAAAGGCTCTTCTAATATAGCACATCTTTCTCCCATGAACATTTTCGCAGCACGCGGATGTCTTGCCCAAGCGGGGATGTTCGCGGTAATTGGCATATGGGAAGCCGAAGAGAAATATGTTAACCAAATTAAAGTTCTCGGATTTATTTTTGTGTTATTTTATCACTTGCGACTGAAATAATTATGAAAATCAGCCTCCAGTAAGTTTTTTTTTTTTTTTTTTTTTTTTTTTAAACGTCTAGGAAAAAAAAACGTTTTTTCGTTTCAGTAGCACATGTTTAAGTGGAAGTCTCAGAGCATGTTTTCTTTATAAGTGACTTCGGCTGTGAAAGCAATTAGAGTAACAGTTGTCGACAAGTTCCTCGGTACAAATGTTAGATATGAACATCAGCTCTGAGGGGAAATAGGCTTTATGGTCTGAGCAATACTTATAATAATTGCTGAGAGCTCTATTCCCAGTCTGAAATAAGAGATGGCTGCTGTCTTCACTGCCTCTCATTTTCCCTTGTTAAATGTGGAATGTGGAAGCTGGTGCTGTGTCTGCATGGGGCTCGTGATTTTTATCTCTGAAACCCAAGACAGGAGTGGGAATAGCAGCTCCTTTCAATATATTAGGCTTTAAAGAAAGGAAGCCATATAAGGGCCTTCACAGTTGTTTCACTTTGCTGTGTTTAACTTTTGGCAGTCGCCTGTTGGCTGGCTTCCAAAGCCATTGCCCTGCAGACTGATTTGTTGTCATTGACGGAGCTGGGGAAACTCCATGGAAGTTATTTTGTTCTGAGACAATTTTGATTTCGTCTTGTGTCTCTCTTTGCTGCCCTTCCCCCTCCCCAGCCAGTCCACCCAAGGGGTCGGAAAAACACCGAAAGATTAATTTCAATAAATGTCACGGTGTTGACAGGGAGGCCCAGAGACCGGCGTGGCTTGAGAGAATGCGAGAGCGTTGCGTGGAAGCAGAGCGTTGCGCTTACGGGAGTCAGATTTGCGCTGGAATTGGGCAGTTCCTTTGGATTTTTGGCTAGTTTTGCCAGTTTTCCCCCGGGGCATTTTGGCCGCTGGAGCCGGGGTCTCTGGGGGGGGGGGGTTTGCGGTACTTGCTTTCTGTCGTTGACACAGCTGACTGGCTATCTGTTCTTGTCAAAAACTTCCTGTCTGCCGAACCACTCCCTGCAGAAAATTGTGTCGCAGAAGTGCTGCGAAACCTTGTTGGAAGATTTAAACTTTACGCGAATGAAAACCACTTTATTTAGGGGCTATGCTTCACACAGGACCCGGGTTCCAACCCCACCTTCTGCTTTAGTACCCTTAATCTAGGTACCAATGCTCAGTTCCTTCGGTGTAATTACCCAGATGTACGAAGTGGTAAAATACTGTAAGGCACTACAGAGAAAAGCGTCAGCTAAATAAATTTAAAATGCCTTTTTCCCCTCTTCACGTGTTGTGTGCAAGTGTAGTAGGTTTTCATGCAGGAACACCTCATTCACTCTGGTTAGGAGGAAATGGAAATGTCAAATTTGCCAGCCCAAATGTGCAAACTTTTTCTGATCGGAATGTGTTTTGCCTGCTTAGGTGTCCTTTTTTTTTTTTTTTTTTTTTTAAATTAGGTTACTTACTTTATTGTGATCAAACTTCCTAAAGTGTCCGATTCCAGTTCATTTTTAATGCCGCTGTCAGGGCCTTATGATTCATTTGCCATGTAGTGCTCATGTAACATCCTTATTGAGTGATATGCACCTTAATGGTGTTTACTGCAAAAAGACTATAAAAATGTTGTTTTCTGACTGCATTTTATGCAATTTTAGTAATGATGAAATCTATTAACTGCTGTCTTTTTGCTTTTATGTTGGGCCTTTGGTGTTGGGGTACATAGTTTACATTTATTTATTTAGTTGATGCTTTTTCCAGAGTGACTTGAACGATTAAAATGGAGTCATTTATTAATGTATACAGCCGAGTGATTTTTTTTTTTTTGTTCAGGGAAAGCATCTTGCTTGCATTTTGCACTACAGCAGAAGGCAGGACTGAACCTGGCTTCCTGGACCTCAAGGCGCCAGCTTTAAACACTAAACCCCTTGCTGCTGCTACACTGGACTTTCCTCATGCCGGTTGTATTCTTCTTACCCTACCTGTCAGTACTTTCTTTGACATTTCCCATTTCTTTGCTTAAGTCTCGTGGTCTCCCACTCCCAAATATTTCCTCTTGATAATGCTGTCTCATCTCTGGCTGAAGCCCTTTGCATAACAAACGGTTTAATAATACCATCGGCCACTGCGGTGCACAATGGGAATAAACTCGATCCCGGGTACGGATTCATCATTTTCACACCGAGGCCGGAGTCGCTTATCAGATGACGAGCTGCCCGTAGGTCTTCGCTCTCTCTTTGTGGTCCTAAACGCGTTCGCGTGGCTTTGCCAGGGTCCGAAACTAAATCGGAGAGCTTGGTGTCGCAGGGGTGCGGTCGAGATCATTAAAATCGATCGGTATTGTCCGTTTGTTTGCCTTGTTTCGGCAACTTGGCCTCCGTCTTCAGCAGCTGCAAACCGTAAGCGCTCAACAATATGCAATTGGCAGGTGTTCCAGAATAGCATCTATTTTTATAACAGATACTAAATGTTGCCTTTGGTTTATGGAGCACGTCAAGGTGTTTATAGATGTTTGGCATTGGGAGTGAACTGAACTGAATTATGATCACAGTAAGCGCCGTGCCAAAGGGGTAATTTAGACATTACTAATGTATCATTTGTGTGCGTGAGGGCTTTGAAGTTGGCGTGTTGAATAGTATGAGGCATGCAGCCACAAACCGAGGGAAAACACTCATCTGTTTCAGAATGGCCTAATTCATGACAACAGTTATTATACTGTATTATTAGTATCTCCTTCAGAAATTCTCTTTATCGGTCCACTTCAGTTATGTATTCATTAGCAACTCTTAGTCTGCATGTTGTAGTTGAGATGACAAATGAAATAATATTTTATTAGCCCTTCAGAAAGGACTCGTACAGGGAACAGATGTAGAGTTTTTTTAATTTATTTATTTATTTATTTGGTGGAAAGGGTGAATTTGCTCATCTCCTTTTCTCTCTTGCACGCACAAGCAGTTGCGCACAGTTGCCAGTATCTGCTCCTAACCTGTTCTGGAAAATGGGCCAAATATTAAACAAAAAAAGGGGTCAATAAAGTACGTATTTCGTATGACGAAAAATTCCAGTTTCTTCCGAGCCCATCCCAAGTTCACCTCAAAATCACCCTAAATGCTGCAAAGGTTGTGTAACCCATTGAAATACAATGAAGAATATCATGCATGGATAAAACACATAAAACACAACTGGTGCTGAGGATTCGAACAAACATCAATACGCAGGGGAGATCGGAGAGAGAGCGCATGAGGAAAAACCGAGAGCGTGGGTACGCGGTTCCCACAATGCCGTGCATATAACGGACTGTTTCCCACGGGTGCAGTTTTTAAACGTGGTCTCGTAAATAAAAATCCACACCGAATGACATTAACCGATTAAGCGGTGTTAATAATTGCAGGCCGGATACAGGAAAATCCAGGGAGCGGGAGACTGAAAAACGGGGTTGAGGGCACAGGCAGAAAGTGCTGCTCATCTCCGAAATACAAGTTGTGCAAGATGGGGGGTGGGTGTTTGTGCCCACTTGCAATGCCCAGATCTTTGCTGTCCAACCGCTAGCAGCGTGAGCTGCTCTCTAATATTATGCTGCTTTTTCTAACAAGTACATTAGACACAGTTTCCTCTGCCGCTGGCCTGCCCACTTTCCTGCCGTTTTTTCCTATGAATTATTAACAAATTCTGTGGAGGTAGGGGGGATATTTCCCGTCCGCTGGATTTCGAAACGTCTCCTAAATATTGAATAAGCCAGCATTGCGAATGCTGTTCAGATGTGGTGCGTGTGTCTACGCGCACGTGTGTGTATGTACCATTAGGATTTCCTTTTTTTTTCTCCCCCCAGCAGTACGTGGATTCGGTCTTTTGAACTGTTATTAGCCCGAATTAGGCCGTGTGAATGGAAGAGCTCCGGTCTTTGGCAGCAGTAAACCAGATCCCCGTGGCAGACTGTGCTCCAGCTTCCTGCCTAATTGCTTCCTGGCAGCACAGGACTGCTGGCAACACACGGACCCCCTTATTTCCACTATCTGCCCCAGGTGTTGGTGAAACAATGCCTCGGCTACATGACCATTCTTCCTGTCATGCTCCACGCAATCACAAAAGATCATTGCAGTTGTTTGTATAGTTATTTATTTATTTTTTTTAGTACAGTGCATTACTGTTTCATCAACATCGCCTAAAAATGTGTTCATACAGCTGGATGGTTTCGCAGAGAAACTATAAGTTCCCCTCCTGCTGACTGGTACAACAACCACTTTTTTTACCGAGACTTGAACTGGTAGTCTACTGGCTGCAAGCTGCGTGTTACACCAAACGCGTTGTACAGGTATCCAGCTGCAGACTGCAGTATCTTCTGTCCCAGGTATCGATAATACTGCAGGGTATGTTAATAATATCCGCGGCTTCAACAAGCGGAGGTGTCTGTAGAGTGGCACCGTGACCCTGGGGCAGGACAGCGGAGTGACGCGCGGAGATGAGATTTGGCTGTGCCCCCAGAGCCCTCAATGTAAAAGCATGGCAGTTCAGAGTAGAAAATGACACGGGCATGCTTGGGATGTGCGCTGTTCGGGGGGGTTGGGGGGGCTGAGAATAAAGGGCAACCATGATGCTGCCTTGATTTCAGTCGCGTCCTGCTTATTGCTTCAGGCATTGGGGTTGAAGCGTGTCCTTGCCTGTTTCATTGAATGATGCATGGTTTGTTTCTCAGCGGGACATGGAAACAGTAGCAGGCAGCATATTAGGTAGAGCTGCCATCTTTAGGGCTTGGTGGCTCTAGGTTCAAGTCCCACCTCCTGCTATAGTACTTTCAAGTAAGGTACTTAGCCCGAATTGCTCTAGTAAAAAATGTACTCAGCTATATCAATAGATTAATAATTATAAGCAGATTAACATTGTAAGTCGCTTTGGAAGAAAGTGTAGATGTCAACAGTGACACTTTTATGAAGAGAAAGTGTCGTACATCAAACGTCAGACGTCTCTCGATGCGTTTGCTGGAAAGGCCTCTCATCTGGCTGTGCTGTCAGATTGGTGTTTCACAGTGCAGTTATCTGAGAGGTGTTCATCTTCTACCATCCCTTAAGGATGGGTAAAGGTGGTGTCTGTGTGTAAAGCGGTGCTGCTCCCACAGCCCTGTCGCCTTCAGGAAGGAGCTGTCAGGAAACAGCTTGGTAACTGGATACAAGGCCGGATTCCCCGACAGACGAGAAAGAGCCAGGCGATGTGTGTTTGAGACCCACTGGCGAGACAGAGGCCATTGTTCTCGAGGAAGACCACAATGGGTTTTCTGTTTCCACGCGGCGGCCTTTGCAGCTCTTGGGGAAAGGGCCCAAGCGAGGGCGGAAAGAAGTACAGCGTCGGAACGGAACTGCAATTGTGTTGCATGGCAGAAGAGGGCTGTGGAACGTGGCGGCGTTCCCACAGTAACGGTCCTCAGCTCATTCTGGATGGGCGGCAGTGGCGGCGGCGGCGGGGGGGGGGTGTTGGACTTGGCCTCTGTTCTTGTCACAGTGACCAGGTTACACATGTGGGCCAGACAGGGGGCAGTGCTGACTGGGGAAACTGTGGGGAAGCTCTCTGTGCTCACAGCTTCTAGCTCCTTTCTCCTCTTCATGACCACCATCTCCAGGTTTCCCACAGGGCTGCGTTTGCTTTGACGCGCAACTGTGGAGCCACAGAGCAAATATGTACAGCCTAGGCCCCATCGGTGTGTCCATGGGGAACACTTAGAATATCCACCACTTGAACTTAAACATTTTGTTTATTTAGGTTATACTTTTTCTAGAAAAAACATAAATGCAAAAATTTGATGTCACAAAGTGCACAGTGTATAGATACTGAGCTTTGTATTCTGTAAGACAGAGAAGCTGTTGTGCTGACATTACATTCTCTTTATTTACTTGACTCTTTTCTCCAAAGTAGCGTATAATGTCAGGGTCCTTATGATGCTCCCATTTATACACCCTTGTAAGTTCTGTTGGAGTGATTCGGGGTAAGCACCTTGATCACGCTGCAGGAGGCTGGATCCAGTCCTGGATTTTTCAGGTGCAAGGCGGTAGCTACGCTACGGCACCTGCTGCCATAAACTCATGTAAAAGCGTGTAGATGGACTCCTCGCCATTCATGACACGCAGGCCATTTAGGAATGCGGTGAAACGCATTCGACCACTCCGAGACAGGCGGGAAGGGACCGCACGGTGTTTGGTGTGTAATAAGAAAGTCAAACTAAAGAGTAAAGCTCATTCCAGCGTGCTGCCCTAAGCACAACTGCCTCGCTGCTTCTTACTTCGCCGCGTTGCCATGGAAATGCATCCTCCTATTGTTTCGGAAATGTTTTGTTATTTTAAAGAAGTGTTTTTGCTTCCAGCCGCGGCCGCCGCGGAGCATTTTGCGCCAGCGTGTGTGTTTCGGGGCTGGGCTGAGAGGAGGTGGTTGCGGGAGCCTGCGAAAGCTGCACGCGGTGTGTAGTCTGCTCTGCTCAGCTCTGTTCTGCAAACCGGCAGATGGAAGACAGGAAACCAAATGTGACAGCGCTGTTTTTCTTTTCCTTCCACAGAAGGTTTAGTTTAGTTACCGGTGCTAAAACAGACAGCCTTCATCAAGTCGCATCGTTCGCTCTCTCATCTGTTTGCGGAACAGCGTATTTTGTTAAGTTTCGTGCAGCCTAGTGTGTGCCTGTCATGTTTTCCACGCAGCCTTTTTAATTCTGTATAATCGGTGGGACTCAAGTGTGTAATGCGTTGTATAAACAGACATACGGCTGCTTTCATTAATTCTTCAGTCAAATTTTCTCATCGGGGGTCCTGTTGTGTATGCGATGCTTCCATTTTTTGTGGCATTCCCTTTTTTTTTCTTTTCTCTTCTCAGCACAATGCGTACACGTGTTCCTTAGGTGAAGAATGTAACCGAAGTGTTTTTAAAAAAATTTAAAAAAAAAAGGCCTTTCCGCACAGTTTGCGTTCGCCATCAGCAGTTGCTGCACTTCTGCTCCAGAATGACTCGGGTTTGTACACGAGCCTGTTTGAAAATGAAAGGGAGCAAATTGGAGTAAATGCAGCTTCTAAGTTACAGCTGTAATGTTTGTGTAGGAATTCTTCCAGTGTTTTGTTTATGTGTCATGGGAAGGGCGGCATTAGCAAAGAAACAATTAAATACCGCAGCAGCCCGAGGGATGCGGCAAATTGTTTTCGGCTCCGCGCCGCTGACATGGCCTTTCCATAAGGTCACCCTCGTGCCCTGTCATGTCTGTGCCCGCCCGAGTCTCATTTGCATTCAGGGGAAAATAGGAACTGATCCACGGCACTCGGTTCACCTTTGCAGTACCGATTTTGTGTGAAGCCGCGGGGAGGGTAAAAGAAGGCAAGAAATATTTTTAAAAAAACCGTTCTCGGGTGCCTTTGTGGATTTCGGGGTTTTTTTTTTTTGGACGAAGGTCAGATGGGTCGTAAGAAAGTACAGAGCGCGTGCAGAGCAGGCTCTGTCGGGTAGAGCCTGCCTTGTATCAGGTGAAATGCGGTGTCTTCGGTCCTCGCGGGGATCCTGGCAGCGAGCGACCCTATGAACACCGCCTGTGTCCTTCCTTAGGACGGCTTTATAGACGCACCAACCGAAAGGAAGTGCACGTAGGGGACCGAGTTTGGGGCTGTACCAGGCAGAAGAGGGACGCCGACTTGGACGTCTCGGGGGTCAGATCCGATAGCTGCAGTCCCTCTGTGACTGGGTGCTGTTATAAGAAACACTCTTTGTACTTTTTCCCCTCACACACTTGGCAATAAAAATGCTGTTTGTTTTACTTGCTAACGTTTGGGCCGTCTCTGTTTGCGCTGTAAATAGTGACAACAGGGAGAAGAGCTGCAGTGTGACATCAGCACCAAATGCAGCTGCACGTACAGTGTACGCTTGTACGTTTGGCACGTACTTTTTCTCCTTAGAGCGACGTGCGACTCAGAGTAAACTTATCTGCATTTCACCAGCAGGCTTGGATACGAACAAACGGTTATTTAAACGCACGTTTTTACTGCTTGTAGATGGGACATAGAAATGGGCAAGTAGGTAGACAAAAGGTAACAGGCTGTGAGGGAGTAATTTTGAAGCTGTCGGGAGCTTGAGGCCCTTTGTGAAGGCTCTAGAAGGGATCCAGCAGATCTGAGGGACAGAGGGAGTTTATTTAACAGCGTTAGGGTCAAAACTGAGAACTGATGGGCTTCAGTTTTTAAGCAGGAATCGAAGAAGCCACAGGTTGGAGGAGCACAGTATTGAAGTATGTGAAGCAATCTGGGGAGTGGTAAAGTTTTGTAGGCTTTACCACAAGATAAGCGCGCAGAAAGTGGAGTTTCATTTAGAAGCTTCAGAGGGCAGCCTCTTGTTCAACATGGGATTGCAGCTTACAGTCTATTGGATTTCATCCTGTTTCTAAGTCCAGGCCCTTCCTTCTTTGGGTTACAGCTGAGAGCATTTAGGAATTCAAAAAACCCCGCAGTAGAGTGTCTCTTTGGTTATGCCGTTGCTGTCCGCTGCACCTCACTCTTCTGTTCAGCCTTATGTCACACTTATGAAGGTAAGAACAGAAAAGCACACAAGGTCAACATTTCAGCTTCCTCGCTTGTAAATAATGTGACTCATCATTGTCTGGATTGTGTCTCCATTGCTTCTGGGTCTTTGCAGGCTCTGAGATGAAATAGCACTGTTTTCATACAATGCCAGTGTAAGTGGAGGTTTTTATCACCGAATAGATTGCACCTTACTTTCCGAGTTATTTTTTTCTTTATGCAATAAATGGGAGTCCATAATCTTATGTAATCCTTTTTTTTTGTTGTTGTATTTATTTCCCTTTAGTGCTTGTGACAGAAAAGCATTATTCCAAGGTCTTATTTTTATACATGTGTTATTATGTGGCTTACAAACACATGCTTTTACATAAATTGCGTTTACCGATTGATCTTCACCTACTGACAACTTCTACACGACAAATCCATTCATAAAATGAATTTCTTTTGATCTTCAGAGTCCAGTCGAAGTACTTTGGCATATATTTCTATGTATACGCAAATTGCAGCGTATTAATTTCGGGCCACGTTTCAAAAGTGCGCTGGTGATAACCGAGTTTGTGCATGTAGTGCCATACAGATTTTCTGAGCTGTTATCTTTTGAGAAAACGTGAACGCATTCAGTTTTTACTTTTGGTCGGGTGTTGCTTAGACTTATTTAAATTCCTTTTTATCCCATTGAGTCTGCGTGCGAATGCAAACGTGCGCTGGTGGTCAGTTCAAGTGCCCGGCCAGCAGGAGAGGAGAGTCGCCTGACAGAATGTCGAGCGCTTGACTTGTCAGCTTGGAATGAGAGACTCAGGTGTGGTGTTTCCAGTGTTTGTCCGTGCAGCCCGGGGCGAGCATGACAGCCGGGGGTCCGGTTACAGGCAGGGCGCTCTGTGACAGGGCCTGTGTTTCTGCTCAGTTGACATAACCACCACGCAGCTACAGTCACACATAATGACTGTTTTGAATTACATTTGCACGAGGGCTGACCTAAAAATGTATATGCTTGAGTAGCCGTGTAGAGAAAATGATTTTCTTTTTTGGATAAAGTACTTTAAGTTGCATTTTCTTCACTTGTCAGTCTCCTAAAATTTGCTGTCGAGCAGCATCGTCTGTATGTCTGCATCCAGTTGTTAGTTGCCTTTGAAACGCACCCGAGCAGAGAAGCAGCGTGGGACTAAATTCGTTCAACTCATTTCCAGAGTGTTGACGGTTTGTGCCTATTAACCGTCGGTGCCGGTGTTCAGTAAGAACACAAGAAACGTCGCATGTTTAAATTGATAGATTAAATCTGCTGGCACCCCAACCACTTGGGCTGTTGAATCGCCAGTAGGGGCTGGAATACGTCGACTCGGAATAGGACGAGCGGTTGAAGCCATAAAGCAAATGTATTGTTCATTACAGCCTTACCAGAGGTTTAGGCTGTGAGCGTATTGAGCGATGTCCTTTTCCACTTGTTAGTTTGCCATCGGTATCCTGTTTGTGTCATCGCTCTAAACAAACACTTGCTCTTTACTCAGTTGCTGAAGTTTTTAAAGCGGAGGGTGCCGCCTTCGCAGTCCCACCGCAACGCTCCGACCGCTGCGGTTTCATTACGTCTTCAAATCCCTGCGATGATCCCGGCTTCTCATCTGGGCAGATGTGCACCGGCAACAGCAGGCGGGCTGCAGCTCTCCTTCCCCAGGTTTCTCTCGATGTCACTTAGCTTTCTAAGTTCAAAGCAGCCTGAGGCTTCCATCTCCTAATCACTAAAGCAGGCACCTTCTGAACTCGTGCGACTCAATGGGCGACGTTTTAACAAGGCTCGCCGCTCGGTGCTTGTCAGGAGAGGGCCTTTCAGCGTTCTGTCTTTTTTATGATAATCGAGCTGCCGCGTTCCCAGGGCAGGCCTTTGTTGTTCCGTCTTGTCGCAGCCGTTTGTTGAATATGCTGTCGGTGTTATGAGGGCTCGGGCACCCCTTGTAGACAGCCGGGCCGAACGCTACGTCGCTGCGCCTGTGCCTCGAACTTAACCCGGACACCTGGGTCTGTACTCTGCACGTTCGCTTATTTGCTCCTTCGTTCGTCATCTCGCATCTCAGGGGCAGCGGGGAGGGTAGTGCTTACGGTTGCCACCTTCCGGTGGAAGGACCTAGGTTTGAACCCCTACGTACGCTCTCGTACCTTGACGTAAGGTTCTTTTTCTTTTGCTGAATTCCAGGAGTAAAAATTGCCTACGTGTATAAATGAATAAATCACGGTAAGCAGTTAGAACCCTAATGTTGGAAGACGCCATGAACAAACACTCATAGATAACTGAGCTGTCAGTACTGCTCGTACTTGCCTCCGCTGCCTGTTGGTGTGCTGTTCATTGTCTGCTTTTATAGTACCTTTTCCTGCGTTGTTGCGCGGGCCTCTGTCGCTGCTCGTGCAGTATGTGCACTGCTGTGACCCTGTGCGATTTCCTTTAGGATCAATAAAATTATCTACTTATCTAAATGAACTAATAATAATATCGAGCAGGTCTTTCCATTCGATAAGAGACGCCGCAATCCTCTAGAGCAGCGGTTGCGGGCGTAGCGATAATTTCCTAGCCAGGGAACAGCCATAACACCTTGAGATTTTGGATCTGGGTTTTTTTTTGTTTTTTTTTTTTTTTTGCTCCATTTCTTTCTCACACACGCGCGTGCACGCAATGTGAAAATTCCAAAAAAAAACAAAAAAAAAAAAATCAATATTGCATTAAAAGGCTAAGAGCGGCGATAAAGCCTCACGTGGGAGAAGCGCTGTGTCAAACCGTAAAAACGTTCCCTAAAAAGCCGGGCCTTTGCTTTAATTACAGCACGGCAGCTGGATTTCTTTGTCGGGAAACGGACGGGAAAATGGCAGCCGGAGAGAGGAACGTTCATCAAACGGAGCGACCGTGAGCACCGACACGGCGTTGTATCCGCAGAGACAAACTGAACCTCTGTTCGGCTCTGTCGAGCGTGTTTATTTGTGTGTAGTGGGGTGGGTTAGCGAGCGCTTTGAATTGTCAGTGGTTTCCTTTTGAGGCCGACTCAGGCAGGAGCTGCACATAGCGGACGGGTTTACCCACTGTCTGGCTTCCTGCTGTCAGCTGAACAAGAGCCCGGCCGAGGCCACGCCCCCGGCTGTGTCTGTTAAACACACACCGAGAACAATAAGGTTTAATACTCTACTCGGATGGTTTTTTTTTTTCCGTTCCCTTCCCCTTTCTCGCCGCTGCGCCCTTTGTTAAAAATACCGGTGTTCTGTAATGACAGTATGGGTAAAATTAGCATCTGGAAGACTTTGAATTTCTTCTAAACCGCTCTACTAAAAATACAGCCAAGTATTGGAAAATTTTCGCTGCAAACGGATAATAGGCGGTTGTCTCTGGAGAGCGCAGTTCAGTGTGACAGGCCGCTGTGAGCTCCCGGAGCTTGAGCAACAATATCCTTCTTATTAATGTCGATGAAGTGTTTGCTTGTGTTTTTTGAGGACAACGCACGCACATTCTTCTGCCTCGCCAGTGCCGTCCCTCTGTGGAAACAAGCGGGCCCGTGTGTGTGATCGGTGGAATTCCGGCCCTCGCACAACCGCGCCTTTCTTCCTTCTCGCCGCTGTCCGTTTTCGCCGTACAGCGCCATGCGAGCGAGCGCTGGTCTCAAAGTAAATGATGTATATCTTACACATTATTAGCTGCTCGAGGGGTAATTTGTAACGTAAATGTGTGCGCGAGAGATGGATGGATGGAGTTGCTTTTTATTATTCCGATGAGCCGCGTGCGTAGCGCTATACATCTTACAAGGGGAAAGTCTGCTGTCATGTACTGTAGACTTTGATCACGGATCCTTTGGACTTTCGCCTTTATTAAGCCCTCCGCCACCTCGAGGCCACCGGCATTTCAGATACTTGCTGAATGCGGCAATCTAAGGTTCGGAGGGGGTCCGTGCGGAAATGCGCAACAGGGACACCGCAGTTAATAAGGATGTGTGAGAAGGATGCATTACTATTTGGGTGGTTTTAAAAGTGTGGCTTATTCTAAACATGTAGGCACTCCTGAGCGTTGCTTGTGGTCGTTCATTTTCAGTTGTATGTGGAAATTTTGAAAAAGTGAGTAATGCAAAAAAAAAAAAAAAAAAAATAGTCAACGCTAAGCTGTTCTGCAAGTTTTTACTTATGCAAAATACTTATGTAATGCAGAATGGAAGTGACATATCAAGGCTTTTCCTTTTCCTTGCCTAGTCAGATGATTCCAAATATGTCATGGATTGGTGTACCTTCACAGCTCCAGAAAACTTTCTTTAAATGACATTTTTAAAGGAACTGTAATGTAATATAACTGTTCATCCTTTACCACTTCTGTACTATTGCCGGTTGTGGTTGTTGCTGTTGGTTGGTGGGCATCTGTCTTGCTACATTTCTGTTATGCAAACTCATGTACATGAAGAGCTTAAATAGTTGTGTGCATCTACATTGCATTTAGGCCTCCTGGTGCCATTTTCAAGGCAGTTTACAAAGTTAGGCGTGTATGCAAAAGTATTTCCAATGGTTTACCCATTTATATGGCTGTGTACTTTTTACTGTATCAGTTCGGGCTAAGTACCTTGTTCAAGGGTACTGCAGCAGGAGTGCAGTTCGTAACAGGGCACCTCAAAGATTGCAAGGCAACAGCTCTAGTCGCTACCCTGCATGCTTTCCATACTCAGCTGAATATTCTTACTGGAGTACTTCTGGTTAAACCCCTTGCCTGAGGGTAGAACAGGTTCCCTTGTATTCAAAAGATTGCTCGGTTATATATAACATTATAACTTGCCTGCAACTAGCTGTATGAAAATACTTTTTTTAACATCCAGTTCTATACAATTTAGTTTTTTTTTTTTTGTTTGTTTTTTTAATAAATCCTTGATTTTCTGGATTATTTCAGGGGGAGGGGCCATTCAGATATAGCAAAGTCCTGGAAAATCACAAGTATAATTTTTTTCCACGATGTTGTGTACTGCATTGTGTGCTACAGTAACACCTACACCTGATGTGATGTGTAATGAACTTGCCTAATAAAATGAAATCAAGTCAGCTCTGTAACTGAAACATTTACAAAACCGCAGTACAATGAATTTTTATGCGGAAAAGCAGCAAATAATGCGTTTGATCAGAACGCTGCTACAGGGGAACTAGGGGGCAATTCGCCAAGTTCATGGGGTCAACGTTGGAGATGGTTTGAGGGTTCTTTTTTAATGTAGTGTATCAAAATTAAAAAAAAAATATATATATATATATAATGCATTCATGAAGTTATTTTATTAACAGTTTTTTTTTTTGGGGGGGGTATGTAAAATCGAAAATCTGGAGACTCAAGAATACATAGATTGTACAAATGCTGTTGCTCTATTTCCGCATCAGGTTCAACACCGGATAACAGGCATCTGGTCAGTGAGCCGTGAACTTCTGCCGTGCTGTCCCGTGTCTCCGCAGCACTCTCCACGCAGACAAGATGACCTGTCGTGCCTCAGCCAGGCAGGGAAGGCGTGTCCTCCTGGCCAGTACGCACTTCGCTTTCTCCATCTTTACTCCCCTGCCGCTCCCCCTCCCAACCCTGCCCCCTCCACAGGGGAGAAGCCTGATCCGCATGTTTAGCGCGGCATTCTGCCTGCCCTGCAGCTGAACATCTGCTGAGTGGCTGGACCGGAGCGTTGGGAGCAGGAAGTGTTTGAGGGATAATTAAAAGGCTCGGCTTCCGGCTCATTTCCCGCCTCCTGCGGCTCGGCAACATGCGACCGTACGAAAGCGGCGATTATTGGGTTGACTGCGGGTTTGGGGGACGATTTGCAGTCAAAAAACAATTAATGAACCCGAGTTTCACTGAAAAGGCCTGACCCGTAGACCTTCGACAGACTCCCAAAACTGCCCACCCCACCTTGCCGAGTCAAATTCTCCAAGCTGTGATTAATAGTGGGCTGTTCCTCGAAATATTAATGATTTACTATCCTTTGAAATTAGCGCAGGCTATTACGGTATCACATTTTTTTCCAACCTTGCACAAGAAGACGGCCTGACATTTTCTGTGATTTAGGAGTCTAGACCTTTCTTAAGATCAATGGGAACTCTAATGAACTGTTCAACCTCCTTAGTGAACAGGTTTTTCGCCGAAGGGGGTTTTTTTTTCTTTTTCTTCCCCCACTCTTTTCCTCCAAGAGTCCCCTGACCCAGTGTAAGGACTGCTCGCTCTCTGTTTGAGGCCCAAAGCCTCACGGTTAAAAATGTGCTCCCGTCGATCGAGAGCTGCCGCTGAACAGATGAGAGCCAGGGCAGCGCTTGCGGAGAGGATCCTCTTTTGGCTAAAGCGCAATGCATTTTTTAAAAGGCGCCGCGCGATACGTCTTCCGCCTCATCGAGGCTACCCCACGTCGCAGAACGCCGCCCCTCGTGCCGTGTTTGAAAATTCAGCTGTTCGGGGAAGTCGGACAAGGGCGGGGGTTCCCATGACGGATGTTCAAAGGAGAATCCAGTGCAACGCATGCTCATGCGATTTTCTTTATTGGCGGTATAGCTGTCATTATCTTCTGGGCGACTACATTTTGATCGGTTCAAATTAGATTTTCTATAGCGGTTTTTTGCCTATATGTATTCTGCAAAAGGTATGTTTTGCATGAATGCAGGAGATCCGCTTAGGGAAACACGGCGGTCGTATCGCGTGTTAGCTGCAGGTGATGTGGTGGTCTTAGTAGCATTTCGAGTCCAAAGGCAGGATCCTTGCCCTCTCAGGTCCAGCTGCCAGATGTGCCTGAAGGTCATTTGTGATGTTTGGACAACCAAAGGTTTTTTTTTTTTTTTTGTTTTTTTTTTAATGGTAGTCCTGGAAAGCCAAATGGAGGATTAGGCAGCAGGACAATGTGGCCCACACAGTTTGGAAAGTGATCTAAGAGTAGACTTTGAGGTTGGAGGGAAAAAAAAAAAAACTTGGTGGGGGGGAGGTCCTGCAGACTATAAATATGCACGCTTTCTTTTGACGTGAAATATTTCTTTCTGCTCGGCTTTGGCAGTTTGACTCGGCGCGCACAGCGCATATCGCTCGATCTTCTCAGTTCTCTTTGGCGTTTTGTTTCCGTTGTCGTCAGGCAGCATCTCCTCACTCCTAGCGTCAATAAAGGGCCCGTTTTTTTTTTTTTTTTTTTTCTGTTTGGTCTCTTTGCCGTTCACGGACGGGGACGTCTGCCGCTGCCACAAGACTCCTGCTCGGCCTTTTGTTCGAGGCTCGCCGTTTGAATGCAGCCCAGAGGAATGCCAGCTGTCCTTATGCTGCCAAATCACGTGCGAGTCACAAAGCAGAGTGTGGTTTTAAATAGGACTTAGCAACAAGCACTTGAGAGCCTCTGAAGGAGAGCCTTTTTAGTCACCCAACCTCATTTATGGGGGATAATTGACCCCCGACTTAAGGAAGTAGGCTGTAGGCTTTTATTTGGGACATCCCGTGTCTTATAGGTGCAAAGTCAATGAACAAAAATGAGCGAATTTGAAAAATATGGATTTTTTTCCCCAGGTCATTTTTATTCTCTTTTTTAAATTTTTTTTTTATTGAGAGGACGCTTTAGCTGCTTACTCTAATTTACCAGTGTATATAGCCGGTTGGTTTTCACTGAAGCGGTTGAGGGTAAATACCTTACTTATGGGTGATGCAGCAGGAGCGGCGATTCCAACTCGTACTTTGAGCAGGAAGGTGGTGGCTCTAAGCACTACCCTACCTGCTGGCCTGTTTTTCCTCTGCAGACAGCGCCTTATTTATTTTCCATGGCGTGAAATCATACAGACTGACTTGTGCTTTGCAGTAGGCTTTTGTTTAGGATTTACCGTGGGAAACCAAAGAAGTATTTTTCTTAAAAAATGCCTTTGTTTCGTTTACACGTCGTGCTGTCTTAGCCGCAAACTGTTTTGCGGTGCAGTCACTTGGTGCAGGAGAAACAGAACAGGAAACAGGATCCTTCAGCCATCTGTTACATACAAGTGTTTATGCTTATTGCATCCGGCCATCCTGTGAAAACATGGCGGTGTAGTTGTGATTTGCATGCCGCTTTTGTATCTGCTTTTGTTGAGCTCAGCACATCTCCGCATCTGAAAAGGAACTGTATAATATATGGTTTGTATTGTATGTATGTATGTATAGGGCACCTTGCATTAACTGGAAATCCGAGTATTTCTGCTACACGAAGTGGACGCGGCAGTGACCATCCGTAAGGCTTGCTTCTTTATCAGGTGTAGCCGCGGCACGGTGTTTCCTTTATCAATGTGCGTCAGCTGTATGATTTTATCATCTCAAGGTAAAGACGGGTAAGGAGCAAACGCAATGGTACCCTGGTAAATTGGAACCCAGATTCATTTCAGAGCTTGGATGCAGTGTCACCTGTACCTGTCAAGATCCGTCTCCCCTGTTTCTGCGCTTGGGTAGATGTATAAGGTTTATGCAACTACACAACAGTTACTGCTGTCACACATGTAAAATATACACTTCCCAACAGTGTGGAGCTCTCCCAGAGCAACCAGCGCATGGCTGAATCACTGGCCATGAAGACCTACTTTTTTCCGAGATTAATTTTCTTAACTTCAGATTAATCTCTTGCCCAAATTCCACTCTGAGTGCCCAGTTAATGGAACTAGACTGCCAGTGTTCACTGAAATTGTATTTTTTGTCCCAAAAGCAATATTTACTTTGCCTTCCTCATCTATAAACATGCAACTGACGCAGATGTTGGTGTCTTGGCGAACAGTAAATGAAGAGCAAATGTATCTGGAGAACCTTCATACAATTAGGCCTGCAGGACTCCTCGGAGGTTATGCTCTCCTTTTCGCCATTGGGCTTTCTTTTTCTGTACATATTTTATGAACTTACGTGCTGTACTTGCACAGTGCTGATATTGAAAGGCACTTTATTAAGGTAAAGTGCTTGATGTGGTGCAGGAGAACAAATGCGCGAATGTGCACTTATTAATGCGACTGAGGTTTTCGGAGCAATTTTTTTTTCTCCGATCTTTTTGGAACAAAGAGCGAACACAGAACGTTGGGAGTCTTTTATTATTGTTAAAGACGTTGGACAGATCGTTGCCGGAACGCTGTGTCACCGGTATCTATAAGGGATCTAGTTTTCATTGTTTACGAGGGAATAGCAGGAGCAAACGCAGGCTCGCGCCACTTCCCGCCATCAGCTGCCAAGTTTGGAGCGCTTGTCTCTTCTTCTGATCTTTCAATTTCGCAGAGCCGCCACCCAGGCTCGCCCTTTCTCCCCGTCGCACTTGCGTCGGCCCGCTTTTCGTCGAGCGGCTCCGCGGACGTTTAGCCCGGCTTACGGGGTCGGAGTCCGATTTAAATTCAAGCCATCGATAACGCGGCGCGCAAGTCTATAATTAATGCATCCGAGCGGACTAGATTGTGCTAGAGATTTCGCAAAAATTCGGTGCCCGCCAGAAGCCGTAAGCGGCGGTTTCCATGGGAAGGTGCGCTGTTGCGTCAGCCCAGTCTGTTGCCCTGGGAGAAATTCCTAATGATTGCACCGTTACCTTTATTTGTGCTGGTTTAATGCTCTCTGCTTGCTTTCTAATAGGCACTTTGTGTCCGTTTGCGAAGTCTGGAGAAAATCTCATTTCTTTACTGGGAAGTTACGCACGTCATCCGGTCCGGCGATGTAAGAACTTCGCAGGTAACAGCGCGAAACTGTCCCATGCCAGGCACGCGCTCCTGCTATCATGCCTGACCTTGCCAGCACTTCAGCTACACTTCTTTACCACAACAGGACACTTTATTTAGACTTTTCTCCAAAGACACTTATAATGTCAAGCTACTTGGGGGAGGGAAGTATGAACCTGGGAGCTCTGGTACCAGGGGTGGAAGCTCAGACCGCTGCACGACCCGGCGCCCCATTATTGTGCTTTTGGTTACAGCGTACACACTTGCCAGTCTTCCACCGTGCTTCTTTGATACTCTTGGTTTTGCTTTTGTGTTTAAATTATAGAGAATGAACAATTGGGGGTTCACTCATGTATTTAAATTCTTTATCAGAATTGCCAAATAAGTCATAACTTATCGATTGGCTTTTCAGCTCAGCAATGCTGTTTCTTGCCTATCTATCAATTAAAACTATGTATTCAATCCGGAAAGCGTTGGTAATCGATCCTGCCTTAGAGCTGTCATTTTGCCACTTGCCCGGGGCACAGGTCTGCTAGCTGCGACTTGGCCACGTCTCCCGTTATAGATTAACTTCGCCGGTGTTATCGGCAGATATCAGTTTTGCCTCCTTGCTGCAGCGCGTACGTTCGAACTGCACGATTGCTCCTATGTGCTCCGCTTTCTCTTTCTTTGATTCGGGAGCCTTTTCGCAACGGCTTCGTCGATCGGCCGGCCGCACAGCGTAATGGAAGTCGCGCTGCAAAACGCGCGTTGACATGCTGGATGTCTGAAGTGCGTGAAGATTGCTGCAGTGCACCCAAACGGGGTGAACCGAAACGGTTTGCATTCAGCTGGTGGTGAAGTACAAAGCCTTGTGGGAAATGTAGTGCCGTCGCGACCCCCAGCTGGTATTGGACAGTGAGGAGAGGATCTGTTTTGCCTTGAATTACTGGGCCGGTCTTCCCGTGCTCTTAATTTCCGCAAATGTTCCTAATAGCTTTGCCCGAGAGACAGCAGTCATTTCATTACATTTACATTAATCTCAAACTTCCCTCCAAAGTGACTTATGGCATCGAGCTGCTTACAGAGATTAATTCGGCAGGGTGGTTTTAATTCCGTTGATTTAGTACCTTACTCAAGGGTGCTGCATCGGGAGATGGGATTCAAACCGTTGTGCGTTGAGTCCACGAGCGGCACTTTAACTGCGGTGCCACCTGCTGCCCGTAAATGCATAATGTAAAAATCACCCCGAAAGGTGTTCGTTGAAGCATGCGCTTCGTAACCATGATGTTGTGTGTTTGCTGTCGATGCATGGTGGCGGAGGGGCTGGGTCTACAAAGTAGTGTTTGAAATACTGCCCACAGCCAACCCAACCCAACTCCTTGTTGCATTGTTTACAGCGCCTCCCCTATTGTCTTCGTCCACGGAGACTGATCCGTGTGGTTACCGGCCAGCGTCGCCCACCCTGGTTTTTTTTTTTTTTTTAGGAGGGCTACGTGTCATTAACCGTGCACATTGTGGCCTTATTTGCACAAAGACGGTTTATTAAAAAAAACGCGACTAAACGGAGGGAAGCGGGTTACGGAAAGGGAGCGCGTTACGCCGAAACCAAGTCGTCCCCTTCGGTGCCGTCTTGTTCTCTTTGTCATTAGCCGTGTAATTCCGCACAGCAGCGGCAATGTCCTCGCCATGGAGGCAGATGTCTTTATATTAAATTACTGTGCCGAGTGCTTCCAGCGGAGTGTTTTTCAGCCCAAATTCATTTACAATCACATTGCACATCGCAGCTGGGCCTTTCTAGGCCTCTTTTCGGTGCTGCCTGAAGCGGATGTATTTAGCGAACATTGACTTCAACTTTTGATTCATTTTGCATGTCTGATTTCTGTTTATGTAAGAATTTGCATGATTCCGAGAAGGTGGAAAAAGAGTCGTTGATTTTCTGTTTTCAGAGGATTGCGTGCCAGCGATGTTGCTCACCTTCGCTCCCGTTTGACCATGGTGTTTTTGCTGGATGAAACCCACTTTAAATATAAGCAAGTTAAAGGGCTCCCATTTCATGCGTGCTTAGCCATGTTGGAATTACAAATGCTGTAATGAAATATGAGCGATTCGGACGTATACGGTTATGGCCTATTAAAAAGATGTACGCGAAGACCAAATCCGACAAACCTGAAAACCGAGAATGATAATTCTCATATAACTGGATTAACACCGTGGAAACCACTGTTGAGTGGTGTGTCATGAAAGGGAGTGTCGCCGCATCAAAAAGCGGTTTGGTCGGTGCGGTCAGCGTGCGTGCCGTAAATGTCCCGTTCCGTTCTGTCTCGGTGGAGAAAAGACAACCGCATTGTGCCCAAGTAAGCTTGTTTAGCGGAAGCTCCTCTCCGTGTGCGGAACGGCATTAAAAACCCACTCTGGCTTTAAGCACAGGTTGTCAATCTGTCTCGTTGGCTGCGCTAACAGAGTGTTTTCGGCAGTGCGCGCTCTATCTGCCAATTTCATGCAAATGCGGGAATCGCGTTTCCTGGGGGAAGGCGCGCCGAGAGGCCGTCAAACTGAAAGACTGTGCAGGAAATTGCACTTGGCCCTGCTTGGCGCACTGCAGTAAAGCCGCGTGTTTATCTTCCGTCATGCACAACTGCACCCAGCGCGGCTCTTCCGTTATCAATTTCTGTAATAGTGGGATGACCCCCCCCCCAACCCCCCAAAAAGAAAAGGCCCGCGCGCACGCAAACCAGCAGACGTACGCTTAGATTCCTTTGCCCCCAGCCGAATCACCCTGGCAGAAGGCGGTTTTCTTGGGTATTACAGGCGGATGACAGTGAGACCAAACGGTGTGTATTGCGAGCGTGAGATGCTGCTGCAACAGCAGCAGCAGCACAGGAAGGAGTGCAGTCCTCACCGATGCTCACCATAAGAGTGTGTGGTAAACCACATCTTCCCAGACCAAGACATTGCTCTGTGCAGTGCACAAGCATGACAGGGTGAAAAAGTAATAAATGAGCCTATTATCCCTTGCAGAAAAGTAGCTCAATGAAGGACCTTTTAATATGCTAAAGTGGGCCAGTATAGTATATACTAATATATTAAAGTAGGACGTAGTGCCTAAAATATTCTCAATTATTAATAGTATACTGAGTATGTATCTTAACATAGTTGCAAACCATACTTTGTCATTAGCTCAGAGGAAAATGTTGTTCTCTATAATGTATTTTGACTTTAATGAGGAAATGGCGAGTTTGAATCGAAGATTATATCTACTACCTCATTTATTCCTTGTAGTAGAACCATGGGAGCAATATAATGTAAATGGGGGGGGGGGCGCTTTAAAACTTCTCTAAGGATATGCATTTATAAAAATGTATGGCTTCTTTCAGGAAGTTACGTGTATTTTGGTCAATGTGAAACGTGTTTCAGGTTGACTAGATGTTAAGAAAATCTGGGAACGTGCCTTAAATCCCACTTGAATTTTGGAAATAATTTGTCGTACGTGCACTAAAACGGAACAATTTAGGACCGGTTTTAGAAGCATTTTAGGCTTTTAAATACAGTGCATGAAACATTTCAAGGAGCAAAAATGCATCCCTGCTGAATTCACATTGTGACCATTTCCTTTCTCTGTTGCTGCTCATAATGTGGGTGTGAATACATGTGTGCAGACAGAACACAAAAAAAGATCAGCGCTGACCTTCTGACTCCTACTTGATAAAAGTGTGTCAAGCTCAGTAAAAAATGCATGACTGGTGGTTTGGGAGGTAATTCAATTTGAATTCTGTCTACATACACAGAATGGGCTGAGAAATGAATCACTGCACAAATGAAACGCTGCAGCCTTACGCATTCACACACCCTTCCCTTTTCCTACATGCGTGTCATTCGCGTACCCGGTTGGGTTCTGATAGTTGCGCCGTTCTCCAAGTCCAGAAGCGGACTTATTTGCAGTGCATGTGCACTACAGAAATGCACATGCACTGCAAATATACAGTAACTTAGATAGGTTAGAGGCCTCTGAAGACCTGGAATAACCAAAGTGTGTCTAAGCTGATCGCGTCCCTTAATCTAGGTGTAGTCTGCTCACAAACAGGGGATGGGACATAAACGGATGTGGATGTCCTACTTGTTCGGTAGTGGATGGAGGGAGTGATAGGCTCATATTTAGGCTGATCATTGTACAGCTTTTTAATATGCCTAAATTAGCCACTTGTTATTAATGCAACTACATGTGGTGGTCCATTAAAAAGTGTTTAGTGTAAATAATGGCAGCGCAGTGCTGCAAGCGTAGACCACGCTCTGCAGGCCCTCATTCATCAAGGCCTTTATTCTGTGAACGTTGCTGGCACAGTCCCGAGATCCATCTGAAAGTTCAACAGATAAGCTCTGAGACCGTTATATAACACTGAGCAGTTAAGAGGCCTTCCATGGGAAGGGGGGGGGGGTGTCACATAAGCACTCTTCTGGGTTTCTGCAAACCGTTCTACGGGGAAACCGCTGTTTGATACGCACCTTAATCCCACCCGCCACCGAAAGTGTTTGCACAGCAGCACATTGCCCTGGTTGCTAGGAGTCATTAGTTATTAAAATAAAAAAGAAAAAAAAAAACTAGGGACATTTTTAGAAATTTCATAAGATAAGTGCAGCCATCAAGGGACATTTGTGTAGTTGTCCAGCAGCTGAAAGTTTTGCGCAATACGAGGACTCCAGCTGTAGCACCTCTCATCATTCTCTCAGTGACTGCAATTGTGTTTCTTATGGCCTTCTGCAGTTTCGGTGACCATATACTGTATGTTTTATCCTTGAACAATGCTTATATTACAAGACTCGTACACTCGCGTTCACATCGCTGCAGTGCCCGTTGGAATTCCAGGACGTTCCTGCTTCTGCTGTTTTGTTATCAGCTGATTCTCAGCATTACTGGGCCTTTCTGCAGCTTTTGTGGAGAAAGGCAGAGGAGGATCAGCTTTTCCCGGGTCTAATAAAGCAGGACTCTCCCTACATGCCGTGTACTTGCTGATGTCTGCGTTCTGCTGAAATAGGATTATTTTTAATTTATTTTTATTTGGATGATGTTATCTGAGTACCATTCTCCATAAAAGGGTAACAAGTTGGTTTTTGTTTTATTTTTTTCGGTTTTTAATTTAGAGTGAGAGAGACTTGCCGGAGCCTTATCATTCATGTTTTCACATGAGAACTGCTCAGTCAGATCTTTATCTGGTATCTGTGTTAAAGAACAGTGCACGCTCAAACTGTGAGCCTCACTGAATGTTCTGCATGCATCAGTTAGAGCATGACTGTAAAATATTCAGGCAATAGGATATATTAAGGGGGGGGGGGGTGTGGGTCAGGTGCGATACTTTGTAAGAAGTACTGTTTAGGTGGAGTTATTGGGACAGAAATGGTGACAGGCCACCTGTTTCCTCATAGTTGACATGTTTCTGTGGTGTTGTTAAGATGCGCTGACTATTTTTCCGAGAAAACCTCATCTGCCTCTTTAGTAACGTATTTGTGGAAGAAAGCACATGCTTCTTTTTCAGTTTACAGCTGCCTGTTGGCAGGCTGGCTGTCTGTTTACAATAGTTGAGCAGTTAAGGTTAAGTACCTTTCTATTGACTGAAGTGCGAAGGTATTTTTCGTTTAATTCGCCCTCGGTGGGCATACTTGTGGAGCAAGTCAGCTGCTTTTCAGGGGGTATTGCACAGTATATACCGTAGTTCTCACTATTTATGAGTAGTTTACCCCTGAAAAAATGTGTGCAAGCAGACACATAATATGTGAATAATGGTGCAGAGTTTGTTCCAGTGCTAGGCTTACAACATTATCGACATTTGCTGGGATTACTGAGATGGTTAAAACGTAAAAACATTTAAAATGAGGAGTGTAAACACAATGACTGTATTTTTCCTTGTGCGACCATTTAATCACTCCAAGAATAACCGTTGTCTTCAAGTTCCTGGTGTTTCTCTAGGCCATCTGAAAGGGTAATGAGATTCTGTGTATTGAGGGATTGCATGGATTTGATGCCGAAGTCAGAATGAAAGCAGAACCCCACTTAGCTCCTATCTTTACTCTTACACGGCGTCGAATCTGGGTTTCTATTAGTCTGCAGGCCACACTTGTCTTAACAGTGGTGGAAACCGGCGTCCAATTTTCACTTATTGACATGTGCCATTGAAAGAGAGAAATGGCAGCAGTCACCATCTGTTAGGCTGCAGGTCCTCTAAGAGCACGGGAGCTGAAAGCGCAGCGATCACATTTTATAGCGTTGTCAGGGAGTGCGCTCTGACGCTCCTCAAGGGATCTGGGGAGATTTTCAGTTTGTTCCAGTTTGATATTTCAAACCGACGTTCAAGGCGTGCTTATTGTCTTTAATGTGGCAGGTGTCTGTGAAATCTCAGCTGGGACTTTGGGGACAATGCACAGAGTGCCGATAAATAGACAGCTGTTTTACGGGGAAATGCTGCGATAATTTTTTGCTCCTTCTTTGTGGCCTTTTTTGTTTCTCTTTCAAGAGGAAGCCCGGGATCCCTTGAGGTTTCCCATTCTTTATGTTCCGGATGTTAAATGTTGGTTTCCGCACACGCGCAGGTAAAGGGACGCGCTCTGGAGTTTACGTGTAAAAGCCTGTGATACCGTCACTGACGTGATTCACGGCAGGCGGTGTGTCTGTTATATGTTTAAACTCCAAAGGCTCCCGTAAAGGTTGGCTGACTGGGTTTGCGATGACATTGTCCGGCGCGATCCCCTTCACTTCCTTTCATTTGACATGATAAAATGTGAGTTGACCCATCGTTTCCCTCGCTGTAATTTATCCGGTGCCCCTAGCCATGGGAAGCTAGCCGTCACCAAAGCACCAAAAGTGCTAGGTCTACAGAAGAAACAAAGGCCTTCTGGGACGTCATTGACGGCTTTGCAGTATCGGCGGATGGCAGTCGGTGGAAAAGGCTACATAAGTAAAGATGAATGGTCTCCCCTTTCCTGGTTACTTCTGGGGCAGCGGGTGCTGTACTAGAGCTGCTCGGGCCCTGTGTTGAAACCCACGAATCGCTGCAGAACCCTTGAGCGAGGTACATATCCAGAACTGGTTGGTAAATTAAAAATGGGTAAAGGACTGCAAATAGCTTAACACTTGCGAATTGCTTCGGAGGGTCAGCTAAATAACTAAGCGTGAATGTAAATTTTCAACTGGTTGTGCAGTGAGTCTGCAAACACCTTTAGTTGATGTGTCAGAGACTGGAGGACTGTCTGCTGGAGATTTAGCCTGCACTTTGACCATTGTCTTCGTACTGAAAATATTTAGCTGCGTGTCATGCATAAATACGTGGCTGAACGATGAGTCCCGCTGGGCCAAGAAAAGCGGACAGAGTACACAGGGACAAAGTGTGATTTAACCACTAGCAGCTTTGAGCCTCTGACAGTTACACTTGTTAGGGATATATGGACACTTCTCAGTATTCCCATCCATATTGTATGGCATAAGCATGTCGTGTGCTAGAGAGTTATGCAATTTTCATGAGGAACGGAAGCTTCATCATGAATAGCAGCAGGAAATGTTATGATATTTTAGTAGGGGTTCTCAATTTTTTTTTTTTTTTGTCTCCCCAAACACTACAAACTGAATAAACAATGTACGGCTCCTTAAATTCTAAGCGATCAGCGAAATCTGATCTTTCTGGGCTTTTGTTAAGATGTACTTAAAATTTCACTGGTCCGTCTTTAGCCAGAACAAGGTCATTTTTATTTTTATTTTTCAAGTATCTACTGTCTTGCTCGTAAGGCCAGTGTTCTGCTTATGCATTTTGAATGTGAGCACAAGGTCCAAATTTATAAACAAGCTGCATATCCCAGTGTTTGCTTTTGTTTGTGATGTCTGTGAAGTAATCATTTTTGGGTTTAAATGTCTTTGAGCCTGTATGATTTTTGCATTTAAGATACTAACCGGACGAGATTGTGGCTGTATCATCAACATTTGCAAATGGTTGCCAGGTGTGAGTATTTTTGCAAGGCAGCGTATAAATGAGTACAGTAAAAGGCATACAGGGGACTGTTTTGGGGAATGTGTCACCTTGGTTTAGGTGAACTGGCAATGAAAATCACCGTACAGTTTACTTCGTATGGGAAGTGATATATGCAGCCATATGGTGCGCACACGTAGCTTTGTTCATAAAACAGAACTTAAAACGTGCGCAATTTCATATTTATCACCCACACAACATCGATCCTCATTGTGCTTTTCATCTTTTGAATATTGTTTAGATTAAATTTTACTAACTTTATAAAACTTATATTTATGTAGTGTGATGTCTGCAAACTGTCATTAATGTAGCATAGATAGTTTATGCTTTTTCCTCTAAACAGTCAGTTTTATACAATGAGTGCAAGAGAGATGTGTTTATAGCCGGACAGAACGGACCACCAGAGATATTTAGGCTTTAGCTTAAAGGCTGTAATTGATACAAAACATTTTTTCGCCCAAGTCATGGGGTAACCTCAACTAGTTATGTCTTGTTCTTCTCGTACAATGCAAAAATATTTGTAAATGTGTATTATTGGGGGGGAAAATTATAATGGCAATAAGGGCAATGCAATTCAATTTTTAGCTATTGACAAAACCTCAAAATAATGTGCTGACTTAAGTTTACTACATTTTAACTCAATCCTTATGAAAATGCTCTTGTGTAATTTATATTTAATGGTAGGGTGCTATTTTGTTACTGCAAGTCTGGAGGAGCCAGTAAATCGCTAGCTGATTTAGAGAGGTTTACCATAGTTAAGTGAATTAAAGAGGTTAAGGCGAGATACAGGAGCAAAGTGATACAGGATTATTGGCTCACATTTGCTGTTCCCAAATCCATAACAAACATTTAATGAGACACGTTGGAGCTAATGGATGTTCCATGCTGGCGGGAAATGCTACCGTGTTCTATTAGCAACACATAGGTGCCCTTCGGGGCAGAAACCTTCTCCAAATCAGGATGGCTCTAGTGGAGGGAACCTGCTGTAGTTGCCATGTTATCTGTAGCGTGGCTGGGTTGCCCAAATGCAGCTGTGGGGGGGATTTTCTTTCAAGCCCAGGAGCATATTTCCTCTTGGTTTCGACGCCTTCCAGCTTAATCATCCTCTTATCTGCTCGGCTCGAATGTCTAAAATAGCCAGAGTCCTCACCCTGGAGTCTGCTGAGCCTGCTCTTTCCCACCGCTTCTCTCAGCTCCCTATATTTAACAGCAAAGCATTAATATTTAACTGCGGACCTTGATTGCTTAGATTGCAAGAACTGTTTCGCGTCCCTTAGCAGAGATGAATCGCCTAACAGGGCTCACATTTCCGGAAATAAATAAGATATGACTTTGCAGGGGCCCGTATTGTTAGGAGACCTACTGGGAACGTGCTAATGCACGGTAACTGTGAACACAAAAAGGCGTTGAGGCGGAGGGGTGTGTTTTTAGTAAGACATACTGACTGATGTTAAATCCGTGAAACGGCACCAAGCCTGGTTTCCAGGAGAAGGGGAGATGGATCGAGGCCAGACAGAAACTGCAAAGTGAGGTTAAACAACTGACATCAACAGCAAGAGCGTGAAAGTTGAAACATGGCACTTTGAGGCAGGAGGGAACAAAACAAACTGTTCTTTCTTTTAGTGAAAGTAACTCATCCAGTTGTTTAACACAAGGCCTTGGGAGGGCTTTAGTGATGGAGTTCAGTACTAGTGCTGGACATGTTTGAGTGGGGCAGTGACTGTGGCTCTCTGGGCATGGAAGCCCCTGGAGGCTTTTCCAAGCCTCTTTCATCCACACCAGGTTTGAAAGGAAACCCCTATTCTCACCTTCTTTTGCTATGTGACCAGGGACAGGAAGCGTACTTGGCACAGTGAACAGTGGCTCTAAATCCACTTTAATTTCCTCCTTTAATTTCCACATCCTTTCTAGTTGCAGCTCCCAGAGATGGACACCATCAATAAACGTTAATGGCGGGAATTAGCCATGACTCACTGGGCACCAACATTAAACAGATCAACAAGATGCTTGTTGCTGTTGAGGGGGGCGATGGAGCTGGTGAATGTAGAAATTTCAGAGCGTTTCCAGATATTATATGGTGCTGTGCTGTAGGCTGGAAAGAAATGTGTTCTAGAGTTCAGACTCTTCCCTTGAGCAGAATTCAGTTATAATTCATACAGGTATTTCAGTTAAATAGGTACGGGTGTGAGCACCGTAGAGGGTCCACTTTAAAAGACTGTAGCTTTTTCAGCTGCAGCTTCTGAAAGGTCAGGTCCTGTTTAATTCCAGGCAATTTAATAATCCATGGCGAATTCACTGCCCATGGTGAGGTAAGCATGGGTTATTTAGCTGTTTAATCTTCCTGGGCATACAGGTCTTCAGGGGTAAATAATGGCTTGGACTTACAGCAGTCTGATCCCATGATCTGCAGGGTCTGTGTAGAATGAGTTAAGTTGTTAACCTTGTAAGAGTTTAACATTATTTGCCACTAGCCCAGTTTTTTTTTTAAAAAATATGTATGCTTATGTGTTGAACCTGCACTTTTATTTGTTGGGATTTAATCAGGCATTAGGGTTTTGGAGGTTCCATGAGTCAGCCCTGGGGACATAGGGCAGTGCACATAGCCCTGACTGATGCTCCTATTTGCCAGTTCATTCATATTGTGCAAAATAAGGGTACTGGCCTGAGAAGCAAATGGGTGCATGTCAGCCTTCAGCACTGACACTGAAAGAATTTTAATGAGCAAGTTTGGGCAAAGGGGTACAAAATAAGGAAACATTATTTAACCTGTGATTTCTTGCTCATTTTTCTGAATATAAGACGTATAAGTTGAGTCAGCGATGATCAATATAAAAAGTTAAATTAAACATTTGCAAATGCTTCTCACCGACAACTAGCATTGTATTGCATTAATGTGATGTTACCTAATGCTTTAACCACAAAATTTAAGGTGTTGCTTTGCCTTATGCCCTCTGATGGCACCCAGGAATGCATCTCACCTCACACCCCGTACTTCCAGAATGCACTCCAAACCACCATTGCCCGGCACTACACAAGCAGTTTTTCATGTTGTACTGATTTTACTTTGTATTATAATGAAATTACTGTTAGATTTTCACAAAACAAGCCTTTTCCAGGGAATACATCTGTATGTTTATTTCTGCAGTTCTGCATACCGCTTGGCACTGCTCTACTGTTTACCTGGATCTTCCCGTGAGCAGCTCGATAACTTTATCACAACATTAGCATACGCTGGCTTCTGACTTATAAGATGTGGACTGAATGAGACTTTTGATGTAAAATGGCTTCTCTATGTTAGGCCAAGCATGAAAATCCAATGATATCAATATGTGTGTGAAAATCACCAGGTCCCAAATGACAGGCCGGAATGCTGACAGGACAGTCATTGATAGCTGAATGTGCATTTAACCTCGACCAACGGGACGTTTTGTTGGCTTTTAGCACAGAAAAATAGGATTAAATTTGCAAAATTGTGTGTGAAAAGGAGCAAGAATGAAAAGGAACAGTGTTATACGGAATGACATTTTTGCTCATTATGAGTGTGACTTGCAGTGCCGGTCATGGGTTCAGCGCAGGGACAGTGTGCTGCTCTGAATTTTTCCAACAGAATAAAACCTGCAGTGGTGCTGCACTCTCGAACCCGTAACTGCTTTCCACATGTTTCAAAGGGATTAAATTTGCAATTGAAAGGCATAATGAGAATTTTTCCTGTAGAAGTGCTGCAAGGCTCTGGTATGTATCGACCTGTCATGAAAGGTAAACCAGGACAGCATTTTCCTGCTTAGATTCCGTATGAATTGATTGTTTTCTAGCATATATGCCCCCCTTCTTCTCTATGAACTGTGCGAGAAAGTAAACTGAGCTTGTATGCCTGGGAAGTTACGTTGTTTTACTTTGAATGTATTTTTCATGGTTTGAACAGGAAACCGCAGCTTTCTTACCATTTTAAAATATTTTGAACTGCGTTTTCAGCCGTGTCTTACAGGGATTTTCTTTTGAGGCCTCTGTCTGCCCTCTTTTCTGTATTTTAAGTTCTGCAGAAAATTGAGTGATGTGTAACCATGATTATAGAAGCTTAAGCAAATTGTGAAATGCAAAATGCCTTGCACATGTGCTGAGGGAACATGATAATTTTACAAAAAAAGAAAAAACCTCTGGGGTTCACCAGAAAGGTATTGATTTGACTGATTATCTCTTTTGCTGTATGTTTTTTCCACTTTGAGTCAAAAAGTTATTGCAAGTTCCAAAGTGACACATCATATAGTACTTTTACTGCAGGTTTTTTAACCTTATGATGTGCAGTTTGTTGTATTTTGAGGCTTTGACTTTTGAAAAGATGTAACCAAAAAAATATCCAATACTTTATAGCAGCATAGCAGTGTGGAACACGATGGCTTTTACAGCCATTGCAACAAGGGATACTTTAACGGTCTTGCTGTAAAAATGGATTTTGCACACATCAGTCAACCGTAGGCACAAAATGGGCACACACAGTAGTGGAATACTGCAACCCTGGACCTTGTGCCTGGGGTTGTTGGCTTGTTTATATACCTTGGGGCAGGTATGGAATTGTGCAAAGTGAAGCCTGATGCCCTGCAGCCATTCATGAACTTGGGTGTCCATCTTCTGGCTTTGAAGTCCTACAGCTACAGTAGCTGCACAGTGGTCGCACCCGAGGGCGGAAGGCTCTGGGCAGTCCGTTTCCTCATCCGGTTGTCAGAGGCATCGACTGGAAAGTCTCTTCTTGACTGTAGGGTAGGCCTGGAGCCAAGGGGCCTCATTAATCAGGTGGACGTGACCCAATATACCACCCCCTGCCCTCTGTTAACGGTAGCCCCGACCCACATTGTCATGTCTTTGAAGTTATTGGCATTTTGGCTGAGAGGCCCTCTTTCTCACATTATAAATATAGCAGCCAAGGTTTTCCTTGTGAGGATATTGCTCTACTTTCAGAACCAGAAAGACTTCTGTAGCATTTCTTTAAAGAGAAGACTTGGACTAATTTAGTAGAGGAATATACCACATTTACTTAATGGCAGAGGTGGGCAGCCGCTCCTGAGAAGGTACAGAGGGGGAAGAACACAATTCTGGAAACACAAAGGCTGAGAAATGTCTCTCTTTGTGTGTTTGAACCCTTTGTCCAAGGCCACTTACAGGTTTTATTTCAAATATAATACACAAATAGCTGAATTTGCTGGAAAAGGACATTTAAAACTTTTATTACTGAATAACACTCTAGGAAAGTATAGGTTAATGTCTTTGTAAATGTTATCTATAAAATGTAACGTGCATGCACATACAGTACACAGAGCCGTCCCTTGGTGTCTGGACAGAAAGTTTTGCTACAGCAAATGTTTATCCCAAGCTTATTCATAAAAATAAATAAATAAATAAATAAATAAATGTAAATAAAAATCAAAATAAAGAAAATTCAGCAATGACTGTATAGTGTCCTGTAATAAAAGTAATACTGTATTGTAATAAACTATACTGTATATCATTTATGCAAAGCAAAAGTTTGGAATGTGTGTGTGTGTCAACGCTGGTGTCTTATCACCTGTTTCCACTAGTTTCGCTTTGCCTGAACACATTTGCACTGTATCACCACTTTAATTGCATATTTTCTTTTTTGAAATAAAACTATTTAGTATTTTTTAAATAAAATTATTTAGTATATAAATGCAGGTTGTTGCGTCAAAGATACTACTACTAAGATATGTCTTTCTTTTATTAAGTGCCTCAATATTGCAAATATGCTCCAAACCCCGCAGACACCTGTGACAGCACTAATATGTGAAATGTCCTGTAAATGCAAATTGACAACACTGTTTTCTAGTTATGTAACTAGTGTTTTACACTGAAGTAATGAGTTTATAGCGTTTTCGTGCGTGCGTGTTTACTGACACAGATTCATTACCTCATTACTATGAAACTGCCCTCAATTTTTTTTTTTTTTTTTTTTTTTTTTTTTTTTTTTTTTTTAACATTCCCTGATGGTAGATATCAAACTATGGATATGTACTAAATTTTTGCTCCTATTTTTGTATGTTTAGTACAAATTTCTGTCGCTCTAATGCAGCAGTGACAGTGATGGAAAGGTTTCCGAAAGGGTGAAAGGCAAAATGTGAGTTCCTTGCACAGCTGTGATGAGAGCTTGGTGTCATGGCATGGGAGCCTGTTTACCCAGTATTCTTTGCTGACAGCGCCGTGTTTTTTGTGCCGAAGCGACTGAAGCGAGCATGTCATCCCTCTGCTGTGCTTCCTGGCGTGACAGTTTGTCTGCAGAGGTTGATCTGGCGGCTGCCACATCATGTGTCTCATTATTAATGTAGCAGGAGTGGAAAGGCTCCCTAAAGTTGTGCAGCGGTTTGCTGTGGGGTGGCGGGTGGGACGTCTGTCGGAGGAGCATAAAGCCTAAAGCCAGCCATCTCCAGTTTTGGAAAACATCAGTGCTTCCTTCTGTCAGTGCAATTGCCCCTGCCCACAGTTAACATCCTTGCTGTCCCTTATTATTATGTAACAGTGTAGTGGTCCAAACTGTTTAAAAATCATATAACAGTATTTGTCTTACAGTTTCACAGATATTACAGTGTGTAGTAGCTTGTGGCCAATTTTAGTTAAGAAATAAACAGATCCTTTTGATCTTAGTGTACAGCTATGTGTCACATGGACATCTTCTTTCACAAAAAAAAAAAACACAGCTACTCGGGCCTTGAATGGACAGATAAAAAAAGAAATGTATTTTTTCTTTGCATTAAAGTTTTAGTTGATCAACATTAGTATCTGACGGTTATTTCGATGTTTGCAAATGTATTGGCATAACTTGATGACAAAATTTCTGTATCAAACAGTCTGCAAAATATAGGCTCTACATTTTATTTTCCTTTTTATTCATTGTCCCTTATTAGCATTTATTACTTTACTTAATTTTCTTTAGGTGGATGGTGACTGTTTTGCAACTCGGCTTCATCAAAAAGAAATCTTTGACAAAAAATACTAAAAATGATGGACCGCATGTGCAACCAGTTAGTAGCCCAGTTTGCGCTGATCATTGTGTTTGTAATTACAATACAGTTGGCAGCATACAGCCGGTAGTCCTTTCCTATGAGGCTGCTCAAATAGTAAGCTGTTATTTGGTACTTGCCTGTAAACATGAAGCAGCATGCTGTTTAGAAGGGGGTAAACAGACACTGGGTCCAACAGTTTGGCTCAGTTCAGCTTTTCTCTGTGGGATAGCCAGCATATCCAGTGTTAAGATAATAGTTGAGGGGAGATGCTTCCGTATGTGAGTACAGACAGTTTTCGACTTACAATGGGGTTACGTTCCAATAAACCCATCGTAAGTCAAACATGCATTTAGTACAGCTAACCTACTGTCACGCCTGCAGCCGCTTCAGCAACGGAACGTAGGCGGTCTCTTCGCCCCCATCTTGAGACTGAGCATTGATTGTCATAGGAACCAATCGTGGACAAAATTTAGTTCCTACATGGACTTCCTGTCAGTGCTCAGTTTCCGCTGCCCCTTGTGAACTCTCCTGCAACCTTGTATTTTGTTTGCTTTGAATTGTGGCATCTTTTCTGTTTTTTTTTTTTTTCTTTTTTCCTTTTCAAAAAAATGCTGGCAACGCAGAACATTGGAGAGGTTGCATGCACTAGTGATCACGTGGCAGACTGAGAGATGCAGATTGCTGCCCAGCATCATGAGAGAGCATCGTACCGCATATCACTTGCCTGGGGGGGAATCAGAATTCAAAATTTCAAGTACGGTTTCTACTAAATGCATATTGCTGTCGCTCTAATGTGAAGTTGAAAAATCATAAGTCGGACCATGCTAACTCGTGGACCATCTGTAGAGTGGAAGAACACATGTGTGAGAGTTGGCTGTCTGGGTGACTGGCTCCAACAATAAAGTTTTGGTTCCCCTTGAATCCTGCTATGTTGAGTCAGACTCCTTCCTAGCAAGAGGGGGGCAGCATACGTCTTGGACAGATTAAAGTGTAAAGTGGGTGAATAAGAGTAGGTAAAGTGAGAGCCCGGGAACCACATGGTCCGCAAGTTCATTGCAGCACATATTGTCCCACGTTATTAGACAAATAAAGGGAATGTTGCCAATGTTTTTGCGGCTTGATCACTTTGAGTAAATAAGCTTTTTAAAATTTTCTCCAAGTTTAGTCATAGACGTTTGTCCAATATTATGTTTCTTCTTTGAAGCTTAAACACCGACTCGACTAACTCAGCGAGAAGAGTTCACTTGCGCTGAGCCACTGAGGTTTTCGGTCTGAGCTGTAAGCTCCACTAGGTGACTTTAGGCACCGTTGTCCTTATTTCCTCCATTGCCCTTAGGGCCCCGGTTAATCGTAGTGGTCATTCGAAGATATGTTTGGGCTCAGGGGATCATAGGCCGATATCGGCATTACGCTGAGCATCAAAATATCAGCATGTGTACTGGCCCTTGAAAAATCCGTATTGTTCAACCTCTAATGTGTTTTCCTTCTTTTTATTTTCATAGAATGGAAACCTCACATTCTTTTGAAAATTATACTACTGTACTTCACTAGAAAACAAACAAAACATAATGTGGAAATTAAGGGTAAATTTATTTTTGCATGTGTCAGACTTCTCTATTTGCCGCTGTCTTACTCAGCTATAAAGGTATATTTCTGTGCTCTTCATGGTAAAGCAGACAGTAATATTATAGTGTGCCAATATGAAATGCGGTGGGCTCCTCTGAAGGAAAATTAAATGTACTGAAGCGACCAACGTGCAGCTCTGCAAGTTTCCACCGCGCACACTTTTTCTGAATGGACAGTAAACATGTGGCTGCCCCTGCTGGAAACCCCTCCATGTGATGAACACCCACTGACATACAGCTGTGGAAGCAGCTGAGAACAGGGGTTTGTCTACAGATGCATGCTGTCCTACAGGCCACTGGTTTGTCGGACCCTGGGAACTGCAGCACCAAGATGCCCGTAAAGAAACATGCTGTGAGCTCAGTGGGACCGCAAAGAGTGGAATTTTAACCCTCTTGGCCTTAGATTTGGACATGGGTTGCAAACCAGACATATTTCCTGGCTGTCGGGAAATCGGGTTAGGGGCCTCTGAGGTATGGCAGGTGCAATCTCTTAAAGGGTTATTTCATCTTTTTCTTTTACATCATTTCACTGACTGTCTATAGTCTTAAAATCTCATTACTGTGTTTGGCGAACAACCACATCATAGCATACCTGTTTGTAGGTGGTCAAAACTGAAGTCCAGACATCCAGAATGACCTCATTTAGCTTTTTCTTCACTATGGTTACTAAACCGATCAACGCACCACGCTTTCACCAGTCATATCCTTAGCTGGCTGCTGTAAATCTCTAATCCATGAGTTTTAACCGTTGTGTTTGAGGCTAGCCTGTTTGACAAACTAAATAATATGTAAGAAGAAATGCAGTCAGCAACTTTAGCATAATGTATGGACTGCAACCCTTTTTAATGACTGAAATATGTGTATGTAATGGAATAATACATATGACTGGAATATATGTGGACTTGTCCAAAAGTAATGTTTTCTCAAAAAAGTTAATTATTGCATTTTTGTCTCTGATAATAAAGTAGCTACCCAGTAAAAATAGAGTAGCTGAAGATGAACGCATACAGTTATTTTGAATTTGAGCAGAAAGAAAAGGGAAGTTAGAGTTACTGTCGCTGCAATGGCAAATGAAGATTGAATTTGTGCAAGACGGGGAACTCGGGGAGGAATTGAGAAAAGGCTGCTGAATGTAGACTTTGTTCCTCCTTGGTTTATTTATACTGTCATCTAAAGGCAAAGAGAAGGGCTAGCCCATCAGATTATCCTTAAAAATAAATATACAGAAGCATACCTAAACATCCCCAAATCTGGGCCGCAATATTTGCAAATGTGGTCGCTCACAGGACTAAGGTGTGAAATTTAAATTTATTCACCTCGTGGACAAACAATGTCATTACTTGACCTCCTTTGGCTTCTTTAGTGTTGGTGCAGCAATCCACAAACTTGTCATTTCTCATCTCATTTTATTTCTCTGTTTTGAAGCTTTAAACTCCTGCTGCAGCTTCTCTAGTTCCAATAGCCTTAACGGAGGAATGAATTTGTTTACAAAGTTGTTTGAAATAGTGTACTTCTGCACTGTAGTCACAGTCTTATTTGTGTGTGTGTGTGTGTGTGTGTGTGTTTGTGTTTGTTGTATAATTTCTCATCCTTCCCTGTCAGCAGTTTGGACCTTTACTCCAGCACTGGCCTTTCTGTATTTATTGAACGAATCAGCTGGGATCTGCCTGGGGGAACATGTCACTTGCTGTGTGTGTGTGAGAGAGAGAAGTGGCCTGTTTGTCTTCATCTTCACAAATTACCCTGGAACTACCTAGAGGCACACATCACTACTGTTTGTAGCGCTGTGTGTGTCTTTCACTACTCAAAACTTTGTACAAGATTTGATGTCTGTAGCTTGAAAAACAAAGCTGTGGAGAAATTGAGCTTTAGGTTATTGCTAGTTTCTTCCCTACATTGTATAATAATCGCAATGGAAATTTTATCACAGTCTCCAGCAGTCCAGTTGAAAGTTTATTTTGGTCTATTTTTAAATAATGATATTTTTCCCGAATTGTTCAGTTTACGATAAGGAAAGTCCGCTACTTTGAATTTTTCCCTGTTTTTTTTTTTTTTAATTTTTTTTGTATATTGTTAACCGTTTTACACATTCACGTTAATAATCGAAAAGTTGCTTTCCAGATGTTTGCGTTAGGGGAACTGTAACATTAGCGGTTTTCTCGTCGACTTTTAGCACAATATCACCTCCTGCTAATGTGTCGTAAACAGGAGTCGGCAGCAGTCTGTCAGAACGCACCTACGGTGCAGATAGCCGGCATTAGGCAGACCATAGTCAGCTCCACAGCTGTCTCTTTATCATAGTCGTAGCCCCTGGTTTTAATTAGTTGTGCTTATGTGTCAAAAGCACTTATTTTAAGTAGCTGTTAAGAATGGTGCAAATGAAAATGGAAGCAATGTTTATGGGGGAAGCAGGTCGGAGGTGAAGGGAAAGGGCAAACAGACAAACGGCCGTAGCGTACAACTTGTTTTAGGAACCAGCTGCATACAGACATGACTATTTTATTTATTTATTTATTTATATTTATTGACCCCACTGGGTTTTCTAGCTATCTTTTGCTGTCTGGCTTTATTTTTTTTAAATTATTTGTGTGGTAAGTAGTGGTGCTAAAGGTGAGTGAGTGATCCAGTCTGGTTCACAGATGGGTGGCTTGCATCACTGGAGCAAAAGTTTGGGAAGCATCTAGCCTCGAGGGTCTGCACCTGTGAGTCTGTGGGTGAGGGAGAAGGCAAGAGACAATGAGGAGCTGTTTTTCCCCTAAGTAAAAATTAATACCAGCAGAAGTCTTTGAGTGCATTAAGCAGTAAGCTTTGAATGTGCAGTTTATAAGGGGGGGGGGGGATTCTGTACAGATTCAATGGGAGTGGAGGATCAAACGCAGCAGAACCAGCTCACGTCTGTGGTGTGTCAGCCTGTTGTACCGCACCTGAGAAAGTCCGCCGTGTACTAATCTAGCCTTTCATCAGAAATGACTGTTAAGCAAGAATATTCCTCCTGTCACGTTGATGTTTCCCAGTGTGCGGCCGGGGCTGAATTCATCCTGCACCATTTTTTTTAGGCTCTCATTGTAGTTTCCCGGAGAAGTGATTTGTAAAAAAAAAAAAAAAGGAAAAAAAAGCAAAAGATGGATTTTTTTTTTTTTTTTTTGCACGCTACCTCTCTTAAATAATGTGCAGGGGTATTGCAGAAGGCACAAATGTAATACATTTTTATTTATTGGAAGGCTGACAGCAATAGCAGTGGCACAAAGTACAGTAAAGTTAATAAAGTTGATTTAGCTGTGCCAGCCTGAACCCTGGATTGCATCACAGTCCTGGCTGTCTGTCGTTCCCAGAATAAGCATTCAATAAATAGAGGCTTTTATGTAACTGGACAGGGTGACAGAAGGCAGGGATAAATGTTTCCTCAGCAACATTCCTACACATGTAGGATTTCTGATCATGTATAAAGCGTAGAACCGCAGAGTCGATCAGCAGTTCGTGTGGTTGCCTCCAAGTTCAACGGTTGTTGGTCTGAATCCGGCCTCAGGTCTTTTTCTGCATTCCCTGTGTTTAACCTTTATTTTCTTCCCTTTGTAACCCTGCTTAATGCCCTGTGTTTTCCGGCGTTGGCTGTCGTTCGCAGCGACCTGCGCTGAATGAATGGTTATTGAAAATGGGCAGTTGGAAGGTAAACAAGTGTGTAAATAGGGGCCTGTCAGAGCTGAAGGGAAGATGGAGCAGCCTTCATCATCTCAGCTATTCAATCTGGGGCGTGTTGGATGACAGGCGGAGATCCTGCTTGGCAATGGGAAGTGAAGTCTTCAATTAATCACATTAAGCTACTGTCTGGCATGTCTGCACAAGGAAATCCTGCGCCAGCTCCGATACGAGCGCCGCAGCAAGCAAATTCCGTGAACTCGAATGTAATGCTTTTCTCTACGTGACTTTTTTTTTATAGTTCCTCGGGTCTATAAATTTGTTTAACCAGAGGCACAGATCATTATTTTTCTTTTAAAATGTTGTGTAAATCTGGCATCTTAAGCATAAAAACCTTGAGCGCTACAATTTCGGGACCAGAAAGCATCCGGGGACAATAGTTTCAGATGCAAGGTGATGCAAGGCGATCAGGATTCGGACCTTAAGGCGCAAAAACAGCTTGTGCGCTCTTATGCCACTGAAAATGCACTCTTCGTATTTTCACTCTAGGCACCCAGTTCCTAAACACAGTGCAACTGGGACTCTGCACTCGTGTTATATATCTTAAAGTAACGTATCTATTTCGGTGTAACCAGTTGCACCTATTTTTGTTTAAACTTGCCGCTATTTACACTTATGTCATCATATAATTTTTAAATGCTCATACACGCCACTCTATGTACTTATACCGTTTGTAAAATATATTGCATTTTTTCCACTGCTTATGGTTACCCTCTCACTTTGTTTATTTGAAATATGTCTGCGTGAGCATCCACCATTTCAGTTTGTTGTTTGTGCAAACGTCCCGGACCGATAAAATACTATTTTATCCTAAATTTTTGTTTTTTTATTTAAAGAATTATGTGCTGCAACACACAGCGTTGGATTATATTTGAGTCTACATATTTCTGCTATATTTTGCTGCCCGAGCGACTGAAAAAGAAGAACAGAGCGAACGAGCTGCTTTTTGGCTCTCATGTGAACGTCTTCTCCAGTGACTCTACTTTTCGCTTGTAAGCACGCCATCGAGTCACGCATACGTGCATGCGCGCGCTCTCTCACACACACGAATTTCCTCTGTGTGCTGCTTGTCCTTGGTGTGTGTTTTATTTACCTGTACAAGAGGCTGTACAGCTGTAGTTGGCTCTTGACAAATGCAGGTGCCATGTTGACAGATTAAATCCGCATTACTGCCCAAATGCGTAATGGCAGACACAGCTGGAGACTCTCAGTTCCACATTTACAGAACAGTGGGGAAAAGGGAACATTTCTGACTGATGCAGAGTAGGTGTTAACTAGCATTCATATTCTTTCATCACGTAATTACACGCCGATATGAAAAATGAAGTCGTAAAATGTAAGCCTGTTTTTTTTTTTTTTTTTTTTTTATTGCGCAGAATATCGTACTTTGGTATATTCCTTAATAAATGTTACTGTACTTTGGTACCGGCCTCTGGAAATTAGGACGGATCTCGGTAAATAGAGCATTTCTCTGCAGCGTGGAAGCTGCGTAGCTTTGGAACATTTCGAGTGATGTTAGTCTGTATTCGTGATATTAACTTCATGGCTTTTAAGGAACGATCAGTGCAGTTCATAAGGAGTCATCGCTGCTCATTCTTCCTAGAATTAGAAAATCGAGGAGGTATGGTTTGATGAAACGCGTTTGCCCGTCGTATGCATGCCTGACGTCGGTCAATAACTGTTTAGAGATGAAACAGCGGAGGCCGAGGCAGGAAGCTCTCAAGCTGCGGATGCACGTAACTCAGCGTGCAAGACCGCTGACAGTTTCTGGATTAAAATAGCAAAAGTTGTTTGTGGCTAAAGGCAGAAATAACTTATATTGTGTCTTGCTCAAAGGTGTATTTTGTGATCCAGTTTAAAGAAACGTTAATTTTAGGAGTTGCTGCTGCTGCTGCTGCTACTGCTGCTGCTGCTGCTCTTGCTGCAAAAGATTTTTTCCAGCGCGGCATCCTGCATCGTCGTCGGCGTCAAACTCGAAGTGAATAAATTCATCCTTCGGCGGCCTCTGCAAGCACAGGATTCGTGGCCTACAGCTGTGTGCAGGTTGCTGTTTTGAGAGCGTCTTGTGTTTGGAAAACTTTTACACAGAAGGCACATTTTTACTGAGAGGTGCAGTTCCAGGGAGTGCTTGCTTGCCCTATAATTTTCAATAAAAATGAAAAATCACGACTGTTAGCTCGAAAAATGCGTACGTGTGGGTGTCACGGTGTGGTCGAACATTTTTTCAACAGATTTGTTTATCCGTGTCACATAAGAAAAGCTGTAATTGGACCAGAAGGTCTGCAAAATGAAGGATCCTTCCTGTAACAAGCGGAATTATTTGCGTTGCACAGCTCAGACAGACAGATGAGGTAGATCAGGCTTGCTGCGTGAACTCTCAAGTGTACCGTATGTGCTGGGACATGGACAGAAGAGCTATAAAATGGTTAACTGGTTTCAGTTCGAACTTACAGATTGCGTGTTACTTAAGCACTTCCATTATTCTTTTCAGAAGGGCACTTAACCGGAATTATCTAAGGTTATGTGCTGTGTAGGTGGGTGTGGCGCACTGGGTTCGTGGAGCGAGGAGGCGTGAGGCAGTACCGGGTGACTGTTTTCCCTAACAACAAAACAAGGAGTGGAGAAAAGCACAAAAGAGGAGGTTTTTTCCCGGGAGCAGCATCCTCTGCAGTGCAACTCCTGTCCTCTGACATCGGCCATTTGAAACCCTGCATCTGCAGCTGACCTGTATCACTGATAATCTGGGGGGGTGAACATGGCCCGTAGTGGCTAAAAGTGTACATTTTACCATAGGTGCATAAAAAGAGTGTAAAATTTACTATAGATGGTTAATAGTGTAAACTGTGCACGTGTAGGGTTGTTCCGTTTGAAGGAACCCACTGGCAAAGTTAATAATGTAGTGCAAGCTGCATCTGAGATTTAACAAGCTGCCAGAAATAAAATTCAGAATGGAACCACATGACAGTCGACGGGTCAGCGGAGATCTTAGTGCTGCTTGTAATCTTTGATAAAGTAATCCACGCAAACAGACATCAAAAGCGAGGCCTTTTTTTACGCTGTGAATTAAAGGCATTTTAGCTCAGCTGGTTTTAGCCCCGGCACCCTCCCGTGACAAAGCCGTCCTTGTCCCGTTCGCTGTTCTCTTTATTCAGAATCTTCTGCTCGACCGCACGCTCGTGCCCTGTAGCGCGGCGTCCTTTTTTGAGAGATCAGAGCGTCCCCGAGTGATGCGTTGCCGTCTCTTCCAAACGTTTCGCAAGCAAACGTCCTCATTCTCTGGCAGTGCTTGGTTGGAGGTCTGAAACCGTAGGGCTGTGGGATTGGGAGAAGAGCGGGACACATCGATCTGAGTCAACAGGAGGAACGTCCGCCTGGTTGGTGTCATGCGCCGAATGCACATCTATTTATCACCATTTTAAGCACAAAGTAAATTTAAAATATTGGTGGGGAAAAAACATTTAAATGTGTATTTTAAGGGATAACGTAAGTCTTTCGGCCGATGCAGTCATGTGCCGCAAGTCAGAATACTGTTTGAGACCTTTGGACTAGATTGTTTAGTGAAATCTGAAATCTGGCTTTCGTTTAAAATTGAAATGTTCCACGTGCGCTCTTGCTGCGGTTCAGACCGTTTCTCTGTCGCGCACATAGACTAAATCTTGAGCTATATGCATTGCAGCAGGCAGGAACCTGCCCACGGCCCATCCCTGACAGGACTCGTGAGTAAAACTGTTTTGGGGAAACAAGCAACAGGTGCAGGTAATGAGGGACATTTTGCTAAAGGAAAGAGAGTGAGGGAGTTCCTTTTTTTCTGAATGCTAAGAGACTGCAGAGTTTTATGAATACACGGTTGGATGTTGAGTGCTAGAATAATTGTTCTATAGTTTTGATGTTGGCTCTGTTTGCTGCGCCTAACTTCATTCGTTGTTTATTAAGAAGAGGTACTTGAGTTTCGTAGTTTGAATTACAGGAAATAAATCTCACCTTAAGTCCAACCATCAGCACTCCCCACCTGGTCACTATAGGCACACCTGATATGCCCAGGTGTGTGACGTGCATATACAAAATACTGCTTTTGGTTGCCTTTTGAGCTGTGCTGTCAAGTTGTGGTTCCTACAACATTTGTGCCTTCAGCTTTATTTAAAACCCTGTGATGGACTGAGGTCTGACTGAGCCGAGAAATGGCACGTGAGCTGCGCATGTCGCAGTTTCAAAACCCTTAAATGTCTGTGTTTTTGTACCACGGTACTTTGTACACATCGGAGGTGTAAGATCTTTGCTATGGTCCAGTCAGTAAGCGCATCATAAGCTTGTCTCATTTTAACACATTTCGCTCAAGGGCACTACAGCAGGATCCATGCTGGGATTTGAAACAACCACCTGCAGGTCGCAGCTCCCTGTATTTAACCCCTGCACCATAGGCTGCCCCGTACATTTTTACCCTGAACGCACTTATTGTTTCTCTTGCCTTTTACTATAGAATGATTCATAGCTCACTGTGTGAAAGTGATGTGTTGATTTTATTTAGGTTTTTTGAGCATTTGTCGCTTAAAAACAGTCAAGCATAGATCAGAGACTACTTTCAGGTACACAGTGAGTTCAGCGCTTTAGCTTTCTGGAAATGTCATCATAATGTCAGCTTGAGGGAGTCAGAAGAAGCCTCAAAGGTCTAAGAGTTTGTCAGCTGTTTACAAAGAGCCAAAGAGAATTGGTAGTTTTGCTCTCTCTTCCCTGCTTGTTTTTCCCACTTAAACGAATTTACGTCAGGGAAGTCTTAGTTGTTCGAGACACTCGTGCGCTTGTCCTTTATTCGTGAGCATATTTCTGAAAAACATCCCGTAACTACAAACTATTTACGCGTAAATTTAAGCACGCGGTGTCGAAACATCTTTTTTTTTTTTTTTTTTTTTTTTGGGGAATATACCGCTTATGTGTTGTGGAATGCAAACAAGGATAGGTAGTTATGGAAATGTTTTCCTTCAGTCCTCTGGAGTTTTTGGCTGCATGTGAAACTTGGCTGTCGAAAGCCAAATTGAACTCGGTGCTCTCTTTATTTCAGAATGCACCTTCTGCTCTGTGCCATGCCCAGGTTTGCAAGATGTAATTATTGGGTATACACTTCTATCTTCAGCTGTTATATCATCCCCACCTCCAAAGCAATTGTAATGCTAGGCCAAATCAATACTATCCACATGCCATCAATCTTGTCCTCTGTTCCCAGCATTTGAAAGTGTCAGTTCAACAAAGCTTGTAGTTTTTTTTTTTTTTTTTTTTTAAATCTCTTCCAGCGTCTAAAGATGTGATTTATGTGAATTTTAGCAATTGCTGATGGCAGATATGATCTGTTATAGGGGGCAGCAATTTATTTTTGCAGTTACTGTATGATTGCCCCCCCCCCCTTGTCATAAATGCACCCTTACGGTGTTTATTTTGGGTCTTGGGGCCCCTTGGAACAGTGGGGTGCAGGTGAGGAATGACTGTGTTGAAAGCCTAGAGTAAATGACTTTCTGTGGCTAGGACATGAATAAAGTCACGTTCAAATACAAATATCGGATCCAACGGCAGCTTGTCATCTTCTAGCGATACGAGTATATAAAAACTGGCCCAGTTCAGTGTTGACTAAAATTGCGTTCAGGCAGTTTGAGTTCTGATGTTCACCTGGAGCAAACAGATGGTAGTGCTCAGACTATTTTGGAATTATCTCTCTTTTGACCATTTCTTACAGTTAATCCTCAAATTGAACGTGAATCTGTTAACGGATTTTATTTATTTTTTCAGACACTGGCTGCACATGCCAGCCATTAGAAAAAAGTAAGCACAGACCTCTGAAAAGTACAGTTTTAATATCTGCTTAAAATGGAAGTGCATAGTCGGATGGCAGTAACATGACACTTTGAGCATCTAAAACCATCAAAGTAATGAATATCGTTGTTGAAGCTCATCTTCTAGCGCCATTTAACACGGCTCAGGAGAAAATGGTACACGCAAGACACAAGAACAGTTTGCGTTGGGTCTAAGCCATTCATACACGAGAAGAGGGTGCTTATCGCAGCTGATATATTCCTAATGATTGCTTGGCATTTGGCAGGACACCCATGCATCTCTGAATTACAGTTAAATACCTCCTCTTTAACTGTGTGAAGATGCCAGAGGGCAGTGACTTCCATTCATTCACATGCATAACTGTAATAGAAACAGTCCTTCAGCCTGTTTTGATGGGAGCATTTTGATTGTCTTGTGACGTTCAAGTGGGTTAAATTCAGAATATACTAGTATATTCGAATATATTAATACATTTTTCATGCCATTACAAATTGATGGTCTGCTTTTTCCGCGAACTTGTATCCAGTCTGAAATCGGATGCTTTCTACCTTTGCGCGCATCGGTCTCCCTGCACCGAAAATGAAGCTGAACTAATGGGAGGACTGCTTGTAAGCCTGATGCTTTTTCCAGAGCACAAGCGATGAGGAGATGTGCTGAGAAAGAGAGGGAGGATTTAAGGGATTGACCTTTGTGAACCGTGGGCCCGCTGCAGAGCCACAGCGCACGCCTGTGCTTGTACTGTAAACCCTGGTTATGCAGGCTCATGTTCGGGCGTCTGTTCTCTCCGAGTGGCGTTAAGACACCGCTCTGTTCACGTCTCCTCCTCTGTTCCTGCCACGCGGTCACAGACGCGGTTTATGTTGATGAAACAAAGTGAACGTGGACGTGGTGTTACCTAGCTTTTCCTTTTCTTTTTCAGCTGCGTTGGTAAGTTGATACATAGCCGAATCGCTCAGTTGCCTTATAATCATCTATTAAATGAAAGTTTAAATGAGTTTGATCCAGAGAAATTATAGACCATTGAGTAATATGGTCTCAAAAGACAAAAGATTTAAACAGCGTAATATGGAAAACAAACCTCACGAAGGACAAACGTGAGGCTTAAAGTAAATACTATTAATTTTTTAAAAATTCATCATAATTCTGCGTGGATTTCTCTCAATTTAGGAAATGCAACTGACTACCTACTCTGCCATCTCCTGCCCCATATATGCTCAGAAGTCCGCATTTGAGGCAGGACTACGGATCGCATTTTTGGACATTCTCATTTCTACTTAAACAGCCATAAAAATGTATTATAAGCTGCATATGGAGTCACCTCTGCTGTCCACAAAGAACGTAGAGCTCAGTTATGTATAATTCCTCGTTCAGGTTGTAGACCGCGACTGCACATGTATGCAAAACCCCATGAGTCCCAGCCCACGCTTTGTACGCCGTGGCCAGGCATCTCCGCCTGCTCTGGCAGCATTTGAGTGCTTAAGAACTGCATGCTAAACAACTGCATGTTTGTTTCTGTCCCTCGGTCCCAGTGCTGCATCTTGAACACGCCGCTGGCCTGGTGTCTGGAAGGACAGATATTTAGATACATACATTGGGTAGATGTAGATAAATTGATAAATAAATAAATGGATGGTGTGGAGCTATTTTTGCCCACCCAAGAAAGCACTGGCCTCACCCTGACCTCTTCTGTCAAATATTTGCACGCAGAGTTTACATTTTAAAGTAGCTGTGTCAGAATCAGCAGCTGCATCACAGACCAGAGGCTTCTGGATGGGCACGCTGCCTGCTAGCTGGGTGGGGGCTGGAGTTAAGGCAGGTGGTTAACCAAGCAGCGCACTGATAGATGCCCTTTATATTTATTTTATTTATTTAACTTTCTTGTACCTTCTTTATACATTTACATATTTATGTACATATTTATGTTGCCAAGGATGCCCGGAAACAAAAACTTTTCATGGTGACAACACTGCCATGCTGTGTTGTTCACCCATGGCAAATAAACCTTGACCCCTTGACTCCTTTTAATGCCCGCATGACGGTTGAAGGCATATTGAACGAAACCCTGACGGAGTATGCGGTTAGCCAAACAGGATGGGGCTCGCCTCACTCACGAGGTGGTCCTGTCTGGACGCACCTGACAGTCTCCGAGGCCCCAGTGTGGCGTGCCCCCGTTGTGCTGAACCAGGGCAGGGTTCTTGGGCCGTAGCCATCTCATCCAGCACCCACTGGGTCACGTGTCCTGGCAGCTTAGACCAAGGCCTGTTGTTGAAGGCCTGGGGATTGAACCAGGTTCATTGTGCTGGGTGGGTGCATGCGTGCATCGGCTCCCCCCGCCCTTTTTTTTTTGCTCCGATATACACAAAACTCGCTTACTGGTACGTTTGTCTGAGCTCTGCCGTTCAAGACGACAGCTTGCTGGCCTCCACCTGACTGGTTGCTGTCGCTTCCTTACATGTCGCTAAACCGGCGCAAGCGACTTATCCTGTGGCTCAAAGCACCCCTGGGTGAATGCGTGTGTCTCGCACTTAACGTAAATCAAAATGCTCCATCGCTTTCATCAGAAGCAAAGTCAGCCAAGTCCTTTCATCGTGAACCTGAACCTGGTAAGATCAACGTTTTAACAACGTAAGGATGCATATTTCTGGCGAGCAAGCCGAGCCCCAAACATCGTACGCGTGGTTGTTGCCTCCAGGTGGCTATGCTGGAAACAGGTGTAACTTACCCCGGTTAGTGATAACATTACATGTACTTTGTGAATCGTGAGTGGTAAAGGATGTACGTTGACTGCAATATTAATTTTCAGCGTGGATTAATGGACTGGTAAGCTGTGTTGCTGTTGCTCGGCTGCTAGGGACTTAAGTAATGGTTCTGCAATGTGCAGCTAGTGTGACAGCTGGCTTGAGGCACGAGGGGATGGGCCTGCATCAGAGCCTGCTCAGTTAGCAGTGCTGCCTGGCGACTTGGTGGGGGGCTGGGAGAGCCGGTGGAAAACTGCCACTGGACCACGCGAACACCCGCCTCGATCTCCTCTGCTTTGGCTCCGTGCGGAATGGGGTCTCCTTGGCCGCAAAGCACGAGCAGGTGGCACAAAATCATTCAGCCCAGTTTCTGCGCCTGTTCAATTAATTCTCTTCATTTCCCACACAAAGGCTTCCTCGGCAATATGCACGGCAGCACTTTCAACCCAACGGTTTGGTGTGAATCCGTTCTACGCAACTTGGTGGGGTTTCTGAGGTGGGTGGGATCTCTGGCTGATAGGTTGTCTGGGGCAGGAGTGCTTATTGGGATCGGCCGCCCCTCTGACATCGAGCAGATTTTGAAAACAGCCCGATCCATTTGGTAGGACGTGGTAGTGTTTTTAAACTAAATTCCTTGGTTGCAAGCTAACAGATGTCTCTTTTTTTTTTTTCCTGTGAATTTTATCTTAGCACCACTTAAACAAGACCGCACAGTGAGTTAGCTGGTCTCGAAAAAGGAACCAAATGCTGTATCAGAGTACAAATAAATTATTATCCTTTCTCAACTCCCAGCAGACTGGACAAATTGAATCTTGAAACACATGAAAATAGAGCATTCCAGAAGCACGGTTTACTCGAATGTACGCAGTAGTCGAGCGGCTATTACTAAAACAAACATGCTAAACTGAGTTTAGATTTAATCCGCAGTCGGTTTCACAATTGTTCGACTGCACGTGCTGACAACTTGGGCAGATGCACGCACGACTCGATCACAAAACATGCCAGTCAGCCGGTGTACAGTTATACTGTACAAATCTGGGAGATGTTCTTCTGATCGGCTTCTGCGTTTCACTGGGTGGACGCTGCAGCATATTTGTGCATGTTTTTGCACTCTTCACAAAGTCACAAAAGTCACAAAAGAAAGCATTGTGCAAAATGCCTGTATGTAGGTTTCTTTTTTTCTTTTTTTATAAACGCATTGCTTGTACTGTTAAGAAGAAAGCTCTCTTAGATTTAAGTTCATTTGAATTTCCCAGTTGACTTTGGCTCTACTTTTTTGTCATTCTATTTTCAAAGCTCATGTGAGACAAATTCTGCATTAATACTGAGAACTTGCAGAAGAGACCCAGTGTCGCAGTAACATTTGCAGTCTAGACACAGTTGGTGTTTTTAAAGTACTTATTTGATATTTTTTCCCCCCGCTGAAAGTTTTTATGCCATTTTAAATATCATGCCTTGTAAAACGGGCACAATTTGTAACATCCCAAATGTGACACCGGTTTTTTGTCATTCTCTGCAGCGTGTTCTTGTTGACAGAGGCAGTTTGATTTCTTTTCTTTGCTAGCTGCCTGAATGGTTAAGGAATGGACTTGTTTTTCCTTTTCTCATGCATGAAAGATCATTCTTCATTAGAGTCAGGACTGGCAGGTGTCCTGATGTGCTATTCCCGTCCTGTGTAAATAAAACCGCACTTTGGATTCCGGTAAACAATGGCTTTCTGTTGAAAAGTGCCTTCGTGACAAACTGCCAGAAAAGACACAAACTTCCATCTCTGATCTCGAGTTCCTAAGAAGCCTTCTTATAGACTGATTTCCTGTGTGAAAAGTGTCATCGATGTTGCTCATTTGAAATGACTCCTTGCCTGCATGGTCCCTACTGCGCTCGGTCCATCTTGAAGAAACACCTCATCGGTGGTGCCTGCAGCACGCGTGGGAAATTTTAAAGCAGGCCCTTGTGTCTGAATGACATCCCCTGTCCACTGACCACCTGATTTGCATCTTGTAGTTATAATGTGCAGTTCTCTCGCAACACCAGGGTGCGTCCAAAAGATGGAGAAACCGGCGCCGTCTGTTATCTTCGCTTCTGACTGCTCATCACACTTCCTGCGGTCATGGAACTTAGTGACCGTCATTGCTCTGGTAGTGGCTTTGAGATCATCCCATTTTGTTGCAAAGGAGGCCCTGAAGAGTTTCCTCCCGTCCGCATACATGTCTCTCACTCCTACCGAGGGGATCTCTGAGCAGCTATGTGGCCAGGTGCCAGCACCTTTGTTAGACATAATAGATAGCTCTCCAACAAGTGGCACAGCTGATCTGCTTAAGAGGGGATTAGGCGGTGCTCAGCGGCACACAGTTATATGCAAGGTACCACTTAGTTCTGCTGTCCCCTGAGAAAAGGATAGTTTTCTGTTTTCTCCATAGCATCCATGCTGGGTGGTAATTGCTGTGCTTTCATATTTTGGTTAATGGCTTCTACTGGCAATTGCTTTGCTCATTGACCTCCTGGTTAGCTAGGAAAGTGTGTTTTAACGCTGCCGCAGAGGCACGACGTATTAAAGCACCGCTGTGGCATCACGGTGTCTTCATTCTCTTTCCATGTGTCATTCAGGGGTCAAACACCCCCAGTGCCTTGGAATAATCTGACTGCCAGCCGCTGTTTATCGTCCGACGCCGATGGCTGCCGATCTGTCTTTGCATCCCATGGTCCTCTGCGCATTTTGTTTGGCGAGCGTGCACTTGTGAGCCAGAGATTCTCCGGTGGATTGATGGACAGCCCCTTCCCCAGTACAGACAGTCATGGGTGCCATTTTGCTGCTGTCTTCGCTGATGCAATGAGGCAGTGAAGCTCCTCGTCCTCATGTGCGCACTTACCCTTTGCTGTCTCATTTGAACACCCCCCCCCCCCCCCGCCATGCTAAGCTCAACTTTTTCAGATTTGATTACAAGAGATGAAGACTGGAAGTGCACGAGGATCTTATCTCCAGCTGGTAATGCACTGTAACTGACACAGAGCCCCCAGAACAATCTGTTCATTATTACATGTGTTCATCTCAATAGCCAAAGAAGCAAGGACGTGCCAGTGATGAATATAAAGGCAGTGTGTAGAAGCTCCCTTATTTCTTTTGTTTAAGGGTTGCTGTACCTTTCACTTTGGGAACTATAGAGGGTTTTCCTCCAATTTCCTGCACTCCCCCCCCTCAGGAGACCCCCCCAGCCCCTAAAATTAGAAGGAAACTTACCCCCACTGTCCTCTCAGTAGGCTGACCTTATTGTGGTCCTGAGTTTAATTGCTTGGGTGCCCCTTTGTCTACTTCAGTGTGTAATTAACTGCTGTGTGTGTGTGTGTGTGTGTGTGTGAGAGAGAGAGATGAGTAGAGGGATGCTGCACATTCCATGTCTGCGCTGGCAGTGTTTCCATATCCATAGGGAGATCATATCTACTGGGTGTTTAAGTTGGAAAAAATTACTTTTTCTTTTCTCTGTATACTCAAGCATGGGTTTTTCTGCCAGCAGAGGATAAGAATATCATGCAGTTTTGATTTGAAGGTGTGAAGCCACTGGAGGCAAGTACTGGAGTCAGGGAGCTCCTTTGCCAAGGGATGCTGACAAGCTCTGTCCCACCGGTACCTTCTTTTCTCCAGATATTAGAGTGGTTTGGGTAACCTACTGCTTCTTTGGCCTTGGGTAAAGTGCCAGGTTCAGTTTGAATGTAACGGTAATTGTTCCTAGGATCCAATAGAAGCCATCACCTTATTTCACAGTGGGTGGGTAGGCTTGTAAGTGCCAGCTTTTTTTGAGAAATGTCTTTCTTTGCTTTTCCTTCATACTGGAAGTGAAGTGCTTACAAGTGTTTGCAAAAATGTATCAAGATTTGTTATTGGCTTTTCACACTGAACATCTGTTTTAGGATGGAGCAGTCAAGGAAAAATTGTAACTGATCTCAATGGGAAACTAACCACTTGGGGGAAAAAATGTCATGAATATTTTTGTTAAATGGCACCAAAATGAATGGGTAAAAGTATTTTTATGGCAAATACATGTTTTAAAGAACTTGAAGTATCCGCACTCCACTCACCGGATCACGTTTTACTGGAAGTCAGAAATCATTTTGTTTTACGGAAAGGCTTGGCCGTTAACTCATCTTTGGATTCACAGCAGAATAGAACGGTTCATCACACAGTGGTGCATCAGTTGTATCTCCGAGAAGGAGAAAGCCTTTTTGTTCCAGTATGGTCGAGATGAAATCATTAAGGTGAGATGCATGGATTTAACAAGATATACAGCAGCTTCAGAATAAGCAAGCTGCTAAGGAGGTATGATGGTTAAGAGACTGGGACATTGGCCTCGTCTTTCTACTTCTCTCATGTTGCTACTCACCTTCATTGTGGTAAAGCTGTTTTTCATATTCATTTTTTCTGTTCTGCTGTTGACTACAGAGGTGGGCATTGATAAACAAGTTTAAATATGTGGTCTTCAATTTCGAAAATAGTAAATTCTGTGGAAAATTGAAGGTTATGGTGTTGACCATTTTTAAAACTCTCACTTGTAGTTTTAATGCCGAGGGCTGAAGTCACGCCATTCTTTTTCGAGTCTTTCTTAATTTCATTTGTTTTTGCAATTGTAAACCAGTGTCATATACTTTGATTCATTTCTGCAGTTGGGGAATGCTCTACGGAATGTCCTTATTTTCCTTCCAACTGAGGACGTGGTGTTCAGGAGAATGTGTAGGCAAGCTTGTGAGTTTTTTGTGGGAAACCCAGCAATGCAACTTTGTGGGGTGGTGGTGCAGTGGACCTGGTTTCGGGTGGCTTAAAGGAGAGTGCAGGAAGCTTTTAGTTTCAGAAAGAGGAACGCACACGGACTTCAGTGAATTGTTCCTGTGCAACCGAGCTATTTGTGAGGCAGCATTTGAGAATATCAGTCGCTGCAACAATGGCCAGGGTTTTGGGATCTCCAGCTTTGCAGCCAGGAATGCTGGTAGGGTGACTTTGCCTGGTACTGGGTTTCTTTCTCAGCTTCTGGCTCATCCTATGTAGGGTATCTTCCACTCAGATTGCCGCAGGGATCAGCGTTTGAGGCAGTGTTGCTGGTCTAAGTCCCAGAATTTGGCCTGCTCTTGTGTCCTTTTGCTAAATACTGTACTTGTGTTCTAAATTGCAAGGTATGTGAGGAACTTTAGGCAGAATGGCTTGCTAAAAAATTAAATTAAACTATTTTGAAGGATTCCTAGCAAGTGGGCCCCTCCCATTTATCCCCATTTGAAAGCTGCTATTCTTCAGCCAGCACCGTTTGTCTTGTGCTTTGTTTCTTGTGCCAAGTCTCTATCGCCTCCCAGCCCCTCCAGAGCCATAGTGAGGTCAGAGAGTGGGGATATGCGAAGGTGGGGACACGGGTAGCACTGGCCAGTTGTCAAAGCCAGAGAGGAGCCTTGGAGTGTGGCCTGCAATTGCACTGGACTGGTCGGCATCATGGGGCTCCCTCTGGGATCTGTCTTGGCTGAATGGCTTCAGGCTGTGACCCTATCCAGTGCTTTGTCTAAAAATGGAAAATAATAAGTTAAAATAGGAGAACCAAAAAGAAAACAATAGTTTAAGTGACTTTTTTGGCAATTTTTTCAGCACGCCTGGAAATAGAGGTGGAAATCTAGTCTTGCTGAGCCAGTATTTTGACAGGACTAAGGAATGTTTATTTAAGGAGAGAGGTGCTTCACTCTCCCCTAGAGCCTTCCTGGAAGCCAGATTTTATGAGGGTAATGTTTGTTTCTTCAGTCATGGGGTGTTTATTAATGACTTTCTGTGGCTCGCTGAGGTTACGCCAAAACACGTTGGGTGGGGGGGGGCCTTTTGTCTTACTGAGGTATCCTTCCTTTTCATCTGTGCCAACTGATAGGAGATAAAGGTATTAATCTTGACTTAAAGGCGTGTTTATGGGAGTTGGGAGTAGCATGAAATTGCACGAATGTCAGAACACAGCAGATGTTGAGCAATGGCAGGTCCCATATTAAATCAATATGATCTAAGTCACCCCACTCCAGATGATTTACCTAATCTGTAACGCACGTCAAGCATTCTCCTGTTTGCACATAAATCCTGTCTTGTTTGTTCGGTGAGACCAACTATTTTTGGAAACGCAATACAAATTTCTCAGTTTGGGAGCAAGTTGCTGACGGTGATAATTTACACTATAAAGGCGGCTGTCTGACGGTTTCCTGTCAAAGAGCCGCCACCGGTGGATGAAATACTTTAATGGACCGACAGCAAACACGGACAGCCCCAACCCCCCGGGAGAATTCGGAATGTGTATCAAATACGCATCGCAGACGCTGCTGAGAATTTCTGGCGCATCATCGGGACCGAGCAGCGTGGCCGGGGGACAGAGATTGCCCTTGACCCTGTGGTCAGCAGTCACCGTGGTTTACACAACAGGCTTGTGCTACGTAAGCAGAGTAATGTAACCTACAACTCCTGCATCTCCGCGGTGTCTTTGTTTGGAGGACGACATCAGGGCTTTGAAGGGCTTGACAGATACAGTACCTTTGTGGCTTTGCATTTCTGTTTGAGCTCTTTATTAAATGCTCTTCAGAGATCCTGAACTTTAAAAGCCATCCATGCACCGATGCACTTAGGTCTCAACATAATTTTTTTTTTTCGTTTGCTTCTCCACAGGACAGACGCCTTTCTACCTGTCTTGTCAAATTTTGTACCTGTCCAGTGTTGACGCATTTTGGAGCTATGAAAATGTCAGTATGGAGGTTTAACATGTCTTTGTAAATTGTAAGCAAAGCAAGGCAACTGGTATCATGTGAAAGGAAGCATACTTACAAAAAGGCTCCGACATGAAGAAAGAACCCAAAATAGGAAGATTCTGTATCTGTTTTACCTTACTTTAGAAGAATTTAAAATGAAAATGTAGAGGATGCTGTTACATTATGTGGTTTTCTGTATTATGATGATGGGTTTTTTTTTGTACATCAATTTTTATATATATATATATGATACTTTAATTTATTGTCCACCTGTCCAGGTATCAGAATGATTATTCCAGCCCAACTATTTAAATTTAGAAAATTACTTGCCCTAGACAGTTGGACAGCCGTTATTGTCAAGCGCTCGCTCTTGCGCAAAGAGAGGGCCTACCGTAGGAGCAAATGCTAGACTTATCCTTGCTCTCCTTTAGACAGTATTGTGGCAGGACTGGTTCAGGACAAGAGGAGTCAGGAACGGGTTTCTTCCGACTAATGCTTGAATAAAACCGAATCAGAAGGGAGGATTCGGTCTGTCGCACGACTCATGGCATGTGAACTGGACGCAGGCCTGGAATGTTGGGGATATTGCAAACTTGGGATACGTGGTGGTGCTGTATCCCTCACTTTCTCTCGAGGAGGATGGAAAGGAGAAGGTTTTAGTACAGGCTGTCAGGGCAACAGGATGCAGCCAGATGCATCTGTGGTATGGCGCATGTGGCACAAAAATGTGTTTTTATTTTCTTTTCAAGGTGTTCCAAAGTAAAAGGTTGTCCATTTTGAGGGTAAAAAAAATTGTACCTATAATGACAGGAATGTGAGTGGAAAGTACTAATTTCTTTGAGGAAAGTGGCTTCTTGGAGCATCCTCACTAGTGTTTTGCTGGAGCAAGGGAAGTATAAAATGAGGATATATGATGAGGAATTATAAAATGGAGACGTATAGTGAGAATGCGTGCAAGTGTCAAAATGAACTCCTTGCCTCTCCTGTGTAATTACCACTCGTGGAAGAACACAGGGGCTTTGCGAATGGGTGCTGCCTCTTGACAGACAGGGACTATTGAGCTGGATTGTGAAGCCCCCACCCATCGTGTCTAATGCTCATGCAGAAGATGGGAACCCCTTTCTGAAAGAGCTGTGTGATGAGGGCAACGGGTGGGGGTCCGTGTGGGCGCAAGAACAAGGCAGAGCATTATGAATTTCGGCCACTCGGCCATCGATTGTTACAAAGCTATGGTGACAGCGTGCTTTCTGCTGGCTTAAATCTGGAACGACAGCAAAGCGCTGCCGGCTGTTGCCATAGCAACGTGCGCCGGTTGGGCCTGTAGGAGAAGTCTCTCTAGTCAGAGTAGACACCAACAGCATAGGCATTAGATCCACTCCCCTGTTCAGTAAGCGGAATATGATGTGGGACCCAGTTGTTCCTTTTTGTAATGTCTGAGCGACGTCAGCTGACCGCCGCCAGACCATCGGTTTTGAATTTTGCATCTACAGATGAAACACCTCAATGACTTGCTTTGATTTTGTGTTTGTGCTCTGTTTAGCTTAACGGCTCAGTCAAGTGATCCCTAATAATTTGCTCCACATGTCTTAAATTTTCTGCTGTTCTGAGCCAAAATCCGCCAGATGGTGTCCAATCTTGGTGTTCCCACCCCATCCCACCCCAGACTGGAAGAGGAGATATTCTAAGCTTGGCTTTGCTTTTGCCCCCCGATTTTAGTCATCATATACACACCCGTTACCTGTGCGAAATCCAGCAGCAATCCAGAGTAACAGTATAGGCTTTCCAGGTCTGGACCCATTCGCCTGGTGGGAATCCCTTGCTGTGTCTGTCAGTCTCATCCTAATTGATCCCAGAGATAATGCCAAGAGTGTTGATCAGACATGCTTATTAGCAACTCTGTGAGAGGTTGGACAGGTTATGTAAAATAAATGCCTTCACCCAAGCACTCTTTTATCGCAGTAATGAATATTGATAGTGCCGCGCTGGCAACGTTGAGTCTAGATCCCCGAGGGAGTCGCAGGGCGTACGTCGGAGGTGCGCCTCCCAACCTCGGCGTGCAGGTTGCATCGTTGGGTTTTGCACCGTGTCCTTAAAGGATCTTTCCGGGTTAATGAATTGCGTGACAAACGGTAGCGCCGTCTGGTCTCATGAGAAATTAATGAGGATGTCATAGAAACGGAGGTGAACCGTTCTGGAGTCGCCGCAGAATGTCAATACGTCGTAATTAAAGCCTCTCCTCAAAGTAGGGGCAGCAGGCTTGCTATAAACAGCCAGGCCGCTCCCGGGGACCGCCGTTTGCTGGGAGCTCGGCCGCGCGTCAGATTTCTCCGTTGGACCTTCATGTTTATGCATTTCGTATTTTTTCGCGCGCCACGATGTGTTTACCGGTGAAAACCGAGATGAAAGGTACGCCCGTCCACCTTTGTGCTTTGGTGCTGTTTTGTTAACCCTAATGTAAATCGCCATCTGGTGCCTTTGCCAGCCAATTATTTGAGTATTCACATTGATCACCTCCACAAGGGCTGGCTGGAGCTGTCTGGAATAATTTGGCCTCGCAACAGGAAAACAGATGTTGAGATTTGAACTAATAATCCCACGTTGAAGCTCCATGTAGGTCCTCAAGCACAATTCCCCCTGCCGCCATCCATTTTCAGACTTTGCTTATTGTGCCCGTGCTGCACGCAGGTGTCTAAACAGGGTTGTTTGGCTGTCGCCACGTGAACGAGCCGAGGCTTAACACCCGGCGTGCCGCACGCGTTTATATCGGAAGGAAACATTTAAGCATCTCACTTTTTTCTGCCGCTCCGTTTGGATTTCAGTGATTGCGGCCTGGAGGTCTTACAGAACCTTGATTTTACAATGGGCAATGGCAGCAGGTGGCATAGTGGTTTGAGCACCTACTTCATATTCAAAGGACCCACGTTTTCCTGCTCTAGGACCCTTGACCAAGATACATACTTATTGTTACAGTAAAAAAAAAAAAAAAAGATCACACAGGTTCATGAGGTGGTAAATATTGTACCGTGCTTTGAAGGAAAAACTTCAGCTTAATAAATAAATGCAAATGTAAGAATGTATGGTGTAAACAAGAAAAAAAAAATTGCTGCACTGTCTGTTACCAACAAAAAATTTTGAAATAACCTCGTATTGCTCTCCTTCGTTTCTGTGTATCTCACACTGCTTTTCCTCTGGTCTGTTCCAATTGCTCTGGTGGTGAAGAAGAAGAAGGGCACTTTGAAGACACAGGAGAAGAAGGAGGCATGGGAGAAGCAGGTGGTGAAGAGGAAACGGGAGGTGGAGAACGTTGTGCCCGTTGGGACTCCGGAAAATGGTTTTGGAGCCCACGGGGCCAGCCGAGAGCAGGAGCAGGACCGCGGAAAGGAGCGGCTGAAGAAGAGGACGTACTCCAAGAAAAACAAGCAGGTCTGTGCCGGAGTTTTGTTGCTTTTACGCCATTAAAGTGGACAGTAGGTTTAGATTAAGGAGGCGCTCCACTCCTCACAGTGTTCTTTCAGGTGTGTAGAAGCTGCGTCTTATTTTTGGGACCCACGTTATATCTCTGTCTTCAGAATGCAAATAATGCAAATAACATTGTTGTGCATGCTTTTACTTCTGCACAGCAGTTCTATAGCTATACATCCTGCCATGACTTTCCTGAACTTGTTTCATACCTTTGAGATGACGCCTAAAGTTTTATCCGCTTGCTTGTCTTGTCTAAATGAATATTTATTTTTGTCCGACGCAAAACAAAAGCTTGACTGAATCCCCCCTCTAGCAGCAGAAGCAGTTTTCATCTCCGCTTCAGCATTTTATAGCACATACAAGGTGGCCAGCAATGAGGAGATTTGGAGAAAATCTCTTGGGGAAACAAAACGGAAAACAATAACTGCAGCACGGATCAGCTGTGGTTTTTTCCGGGGACAATGGCAACGCTGCGACAGTCATAAGGAAAAACGTGGTGGGATGTATCTGTGTTCCACCACAAATAGGAGCAATTTCCAGGGTACCCAGGCTGCATCACACCATGTTGCAAGTGATTGTGATCCATAGGTGGAGCAAAAATGAAAATCGATAGCGGGAAGCGATTGTTGACCGGCTGCGAACTCTGTAAGGAAGAGGGTGCTAAGTCAGAGAGAGGGTCCCTTTTATTGGACTACATCATGCGGTGACTTAGGAGTCCCTCGTAGATCTGTCCCACACGTAATCTTGCTTCGACAATGAATCGAGGTGATGAATGTACAATAGCGGACTTTATTTGAATTAGCATTTTATTTGGCATGGAGTTCTAAATAAAAGAACACACAAGCTGGTATCCAATTTTTTAAATGTGTAAATACAGTAATACCTTCATTAGTGCTGTTTCACTGGACCGCTCTTTTATTTTAGTTTATTTCATTTTACTAATTTGCAACTATCTCATAAATATATATTTTTTTTCAAAAAATGGCAGCTTTTATTTACAATTCATAAAGTAAGCTGTTTTCTGTGTTTATTTGCTATTATTAAAAGTATAAGTGATCTATTTTGTATTATGCCGTGCATGCACAGTGTGCAAGCTCCATTTATTCAATATACACTATTTATGAGCTCTTATAGTGCTGTTTTGTTAAGTGCTACATTTCTACATTTCTCAAGAACGTATCTGTAGTGCCAATCTTGGTTTCGCTGTATTTATTCCATGACCTATTCCAGTTCAAACCTTTAGATTTTATTCATAGCTCTGAGTAATGTTTTTAGTATTTAGCATAGCAGCATTCTAGAACTTTTATTGCTGTGCTGCCCGGTCCTATGGTAGACTATTACTCCACAGTTGGGCTTCAGCAATTGTGCTTTGGCACTAAACTGAGACTCATATGGGAGCTTAAATTGAGACTCTCTTCAGGAGAAATATCAATGGCGGCGAGGATCATTCTGTGAGATGGACTGGGGTGGAGGTGTCAGAATATAGATCTCCTGGTCTCCTCATACCCCGGCTGGCGTTCACTTCCAAGTCATCTTATCTGCTCTTCTTAAACTGGCTCCCGCCACTCTCTGGGAATTCAATGCATATAAAACACCGTCATCCGCGCAGAGCTCGGTCTGATGAGAGCCTTTGTATTTTATCTCTGCCTGAAACATCCTTGGCAGCAATGTAAACAGTGGATATTATAGCCCCTGTGGGTGTTTATCATCTTTTTTTCCTTACCACTGGCAAGTTATTTTCCTCCTGGATAAAACACCAGTGCCCTCACACGATGTGTGGAGAGAACATACTTATCACCATTTTTTTTTTGTATGCATCTTTTGTACTGTTGTGCCTTTTCCACTAAGATATTTATCCATTAAAGGACATGAGGTAAAGAGTCTGAAAGAGAATTATGGGTTGTACATATTTTAGCAGCTTAGACTCGATGCCATAAAGATGTTGCGTAAAAGTCAGCTCACACCGAAACCACTGACTTTGAGTAAAGCCACTCCAAATACACATGGCATCTAGTCCATTCCTTATCCAGGCCATGGACTCGGGAAACTGAGAAACGATGCAGCAGCTGAGCAGCACGCAGAAGTTTCTGCCCGCAGTGCAAGCATACTGACAATTTTATTGCGTAGACCTGTTAGGATCTTTTTTTTTTCCCCCCAACTCCCAACTTCCATTCAGTGCCATTGTGCCGGACTTGTTTCCTCAGGGTTCTTTGTCCATGGCTGCTTGTCAGGTTTGCTGTTTGTGCAGATTTTTTAATAGCGCATTCATTCTGCTAAAATTACATTCCACCTGTTCCAAAAGATACTCTATTGACTTGAGAGGTGGAACAGTAGAGGCTATTGCAGTAAAATAAGGGCACTGTCGGGGTTGTAGAACTGTAGCGTTCAAAAATTTTGCAAGGTTGGGTGTTTCTGAAACCACAGAACCAGTGCAACTCATCCCGGTGATCAAACCACGTTTAAAGTCACTTAGACCAACTCTCTGGTTGACTCTAATATTCTTTAAAGCAGTAACTAGACCATTAGTTCTTGTCTGTGTGCTTTATATACTGAGGCACAACCGTGTGTAGTGTAATGGTGCAGGATGAACTTTATGTCTAAACAGCCATGTGTTCCCAGACAAAATGGCTGAACATGTGCACCTTTTGATACCGAGCTTGTGTGACTCTATAGGCTACTCCAGTAGCGGGCAAGGGCTGTAACTGCTCACTAACATTAGTGTAAACTTTACTAAGGTAGAAGCAAGACTCCACACCACACGTTGACCCAGCTTATGGGCTCATCGTGGCTGCGTAGAAGCAACTGCGTTGCTTTCTGAGGGCCTGTGTTTTCGCCCTCGTGGTCCCGGAGCATCCGCAACACACGGAACGTGCTTGACTACAGCCTTGTCCGAACCATGTCCGCAAGTGGTATTCAGACGTTCTCAGAGCTGTCTCCGCTGGTAGCATAACAACTTATCAGTTATTGGAGGATCGAAAATTGTTAGCAACAGCACTGACTGGAGTTGTACTCAAATATTGCGGCCACAAATATAATCGATGCCTGTGGTCTTCGGCGGCTTCGCCGGACATCTCAGCAGTACGTGCTGCAATTTCGGTATTTTGTGCCTCTTAGGAAAAGACACACAGAATATCTTTAATTTGACTTTGATGTCATAAGGATGTGAAATGTCCTTATACCCCTTCCCTTTGGCTCAAAGCGGGAGTGCCCTTCCGCAGTGAGGTTATCAGGGCCCGTCAATGCCCTTTCCAGAGGATGCTGGCTGACATCACAGCGCCATGAGCCAGCGTGAAACTTTTGAAGTGAATATCATTACAATTTAGGAATGTACATGTGTATTTGCACCCTCGGGGAGCTTTTCTGCATACAGGATCATGAGCTTTCTCAGTGTTTGTGGATATGACAGTCCACACCTCCTCACAGCTGTAAGTAATATAAAATGTTCCAGCGATCTGGCTGCAGCCTGCCGGCATGCAAACATCATGAGCGCATATCTGTAGTCACAAACCAGCGGTTTTCAGTTCTGGTCCCGAAGACCTACTGTTTTTGCCGGAATTTGTTCAGTCTGGTTAATAATAAGTATTAGTCACGATCGAGCTGCTGAGCTAATGAAACATTTCACATAACTGTAAATGAAAACCAGTTGTTGGGGACTCAACAGTTAGTATTTTATCACGAAGTGGTGACATGATCAGTACATTTTATTTATGAATTTTCTAAAATGAAAAATGCAAAAGATGAAATCCATCATTAAAGGTAATGAATGAATGAATGACGTACTTTGCTTTCGTGCTTTGATAAATTACATGGTTTCCATTAATCGTTCTGTTGCAGTTCTCTTAGCATTCAGCTAATTTATTTCAAGTTGGATAAACGTTTAAAGGCATTTACTCGGTACGGGGGATGTTCAAAACCCACTCCGCTGACCATTGCAGAAGTCGTCCTGTTTATATGGAATGATATCAGCTGATAAAATATTATGGGATGATTGCGTATGATATGGTATAAAATGTGATGTTGCAATACCGCAGTTCTCTGTGACTTAGTCCTGTCTCAATCCTAACATTTCCTTTTCGATGTGCTTGTCGCTGTTCTTATTTTATCTCTATTATCGTGACTGCATAAAGCCGTTCTTCTAGTTTCCTCATCGCACCCCCCCCCCCCTACTGCTTCTGTGCTGTTGTGCCCTCCGTGTTGTTTTATTTTGACCCCTGGCCATTTGCTGTCCTGGAGTATGACCAGAACTGTGTTTATTGTGCACATCCAGACATATATACAGACTCCAAGGAATAAGATGAGTAAATCTGCAACTGTACCCCAGCAGCATTGCTAACTGCACGCTGCAGCTAACTGGAAAATAATCAAAACCTCTGAAAGGCTTGTACAGGAAAACAGTTGCAGTTTTGTAGATGCTGCTTTTTTTTGGTTTTGCTCTTCTTACTGAAGCTTGTGACATTCAGGGATTTTCTGTAGCCGCTGCATCAGAGAATCTGCGTTAAAACATCGGCATCTCCTCGTTGTTTAAAGTTGTGTAAAACGGTTTAATCGATTTAGGGATTACAGCTGTATCCAGCTATACGCTGCTCTGCTTTTAGTTGTTAAAATCTCACTGAGACATAGTAGGCAACCATATATAGACGATATCAAACGCCTTTTTTCCATGCTTAACAGTTATAAGCATGGAAATCCTTATAATTTAGGGAATAAAGTTCACCTGCAAGAAACACGCCAGGCAGAGGAGTGATGGTATTCATTCAGACCATAGGGAGGTTCTTCGCGTGAGGTTTATTACAAGAAATGAATCCTTGTTAACATGAGACACGCTTGTTCTATTTGTAGCAAACACATTTTACATACAGAACATTTGAGAAGTACATCACTGTGTGCGTACAGTAGCTCCCTATACAAGCTCAGCATTGTAAGTTGCCTTGGACAAAGGCATCAGCCAAGTAACTGTTAAACGTAATAGTGAGGATGCTACTCTGTGCATGTGTTTTTATATTTATATCTGTAGGGAGGTTTAAGTGACCGGCTTAACAGAAACATTATTCGGATGGTTTTGGCAAGATGTATGAAAGCAGTTAACCGAGCCCTATGGGACTGTAGCTGTGAGTTATTAGAGGGTTCCAGAGCCGAATGCAAATCGCAGCTTGAAAACACAGACGCGCCGCCTCCAAGAAAGAAAGAAGGAAGCACACGGTGGAAACCTTTGTTGCAGTTATGCAAACCGGTCGCTAACTGTGGGTAGGTATTTGGATGGACCGTTGAATGGCTCTGAACAGCGCGTGCTAACTCCAGCGAGTTCAGTGTGTGATGACCCAAAGCCGCTTCCCCTAAATGAACTCTCTAGTTGCCGGGTCAGGGCCCTGCGCCACAAGCGGGCCCAAATCCCGTTGGCCTCACCAACTGTGCTTTGAATGGCACATCTTTGGCTGCGCGGCCATCAAAAGTGCGGTGAAAGTCAGCGCTTGAAGGCTCTGCGCTCCACAAGGCATGCCAGATCACCGCAGGTTAAGGGAGCAGACCCGAGTCCAAAAGCGTACTTTAATTGTAGATGCTGTAGCGGCGTGAATATGCAGAGCCGCTTTATCTTCCAGCAGGTTATGGACCATTGAGTTCCCTGCTCGAGGCATTTCAAAGACCCCTCTGAGCTCGGTTCCCGGGGGGGAGGGCAGGGAAATGGAAGCGTTCGCCATGAGTGCTCGGGTCACCTTTGGCCCCGCTTGCTCACTCAAGTGAATATTTGGTTGCACAATAATTTGATTAATTCCTAAGCATGTCGAGGACTCTGGCACCGCTGGGGTCTGCGCAGTCGGCAGCTCCTCCTCCAGAGTCCCACCGTTATCGAGCTACAGCACGGTCTTTTTTTAACCTTGCGCTTGGGGACAATTAAAGGGAAGGAACATTGAATTAGCGAGGTTACAAGACACGCACTTATGTAATGTCTAATTCATTAATGGGGTCGGGGCGAGAGTGGCTGGCGGGGCAGGAGGGACTGCTGGAAGAGATGGTTTTGGGGAGGTGTCTAATTGAGATTTCACCCTCCGCTCCGCCAGCCTTATTGGCAGCCGCCCACCAGGTCAGCTGCTTGGAAAGGGGTCACGGCAAGCGGCGATGTCATAAATGGGCGAAGGACGACAAAAAGGAGTGAAAATACATCTTTACTTTCGGAAGTGCGGCACAATCCGTCTCTCGAAGACGCCATTTATATTTGTTCCCAGTTCTCATTTTCTTTGCCTAAATGATTCAGTTTGTAACTAATTGTTTGTGGCTTCTACTTTGCAGAGTAGAATATTTATTGCGTGCCCTATGCGCCTATGAAGTACGGATTTTGTTTCGTACAGGAACGGAGGGATTAAGACTCAGAGGGGAGAGCTAAAGCTGTACTGGCTATCCAAGAGGTTAGGATGGGGAACCCCTTATTCTGGTCTTGGTGTACACGTGGGTGGAATCATCGACGCAGCAAAGTCTGGTTCGAACATGGTGGAGCAGCGATTAGACCCGTCGATTCGTAATCGAAGGACTCCGGTTCAAATCCAACCTCCTGCCGCAGTGCCCCTCAGCAAGGTGCTTAACCTTGAATTGATAGAGTAAAAATTACCCATCTGTGTAACTGGGTAGATCAGCGCAAGTAGAGTTGCTTAGTATGTAAATCTGGGATCGCGTGTCGCTTTATGGAAAAGCATCAGTTAAATGAATAAAAATAATAACAGTGAGGTCTCTGTGTGGGAGCAGTTAGCAGATGACAGTGGCACAGGATGTTCTGCTCCTGAAGCTCAGAGAACATACAGAGGTGTTAGTTTGTCACGTGCTTCTAGATTATGCGATGAGCTCATTGCTGTGCACTAAATGGGGAGGCTCTGTGATAATCCTGGTCTCACAGGTAATAGTGTTTGAAACTTGAATTCATTTATGGTTTGGTATTATTTGTGCTCTTGAGACTTGTCTTCCGTACAAGTGAAATGTTGTTGAAAAAGCTCTTTGTGTTATCTTGGAACTGCTAAATTTGTAGTTTTTTTCTAAAAGTGACTGACTAGTTTCAACGTGTGGATACGGCCGACCCTTGTTTTTTCAGACGACAGTTTCACAGATTTTGGTTGTTAGCGGCAGTTGCAAAAATATTCTGGAAAAAAGAAAAGTAATAAATATTAGCGGGGGGATTTTTAAGCATAATGCAATGGAAATTATGAATAGTTAAGTTGAAACTACTTTGCAGAGCACTACTTCATCAACGGACGAATGATGCTCAAGATATTCCGAATTGTAGCAGCGTTCCGATCGAGCTGTACCACTGAGACTGCGAGTTATTCACTCCTTTTTGCCTGTTATGCACTGTACTTGCACTGTGCTACGGAAAAGAAGTTACCCCCTTGCTGATTTCCCTGTTTGTAAAACTGAATGGTTTGAATGGGGTAAATACTTTTTCATACCACTGTATGTTTGAATTATCATATTGATTTTATTTGAATAGGCACATGTTCATTGCACATGACATTAGGTTGTAGATGCGCAGTGTACAGTGCCGTAGTAAAAAATATTATTGAAATTTTGCTTTTTTTTTCCAGTTTTTTTTTTTTTTGCCATTTCTGGACATTTCCTTCCATCATTTAGCCCAGAAAACTGATTATTTGTTTTTTATGAGCAATTCAAGTTTTTATATTTCAGTTATGTGCATTTAGGGAGGTAAACCTGTAGTATGTATTATGTTCCTGGGGCTTGAACAAACACCTTTCAGCTTACACATTTAGGCCAATTAAATGCATCCTGTTAACTGTTTGAATTGTTTGATGCAGGTGCAAAGATTAAAATCATACTTCCGCATGCTTGAACTGCAAAAAGACACCATCACAAAAACATTGTGGTAGCAAAGATATACATGAAACTGAACCTTTACACTTGCATGACCAAAGTTGAAGGTAAAAACAAAGTTGTACTTGTCTTATTTGAGTGTGAATGTGCCAAAATATCTCAAGGGCTTGTTTTATAATTAGGCGAACTGCAACAATTGCTTAGGGGCACCTAATATCTAAAATGAAAAAATAAATTGTGAATCTTGGAAAAAATAATATTTAATAATAAACAGTTTTATTAAATTGAAGGTCTGCCTACTTGCACATTATGTAAACGTCAAGCAACACATTGGCTCCCTATGTCTTGCAAGTTTTAGGCAACTTTTCTTATTAAATGAATTGTTTGTGCATGTAACATAGTGTGTATCACTTTATTTTGCTGACAAACTTCAATCTTGGAAATGTTTAGTTTTCAGTCCATTTTCAGTAATTATTCTTGCCTGTGGGTAACCCTGAATGTCTTTACACTTCATAAGCTGAAAGTGACACATTGCTCAGGAAGAAGTGAGTTGCTGTTGGTAGTTAGTGGGAGACATGGTACCGGTGAAAAGTGTGAGTACACCAGAGCAGCTGGGACAAACTTGACAAAAAATAGTCTGCAAATTTCATACAGCTGCTGCAGAAGACATGAAGAGATGCACCTTTGTGAACAGCAGGTGGTGCAGTGGTTAGAGCTGCTGCCTTGTGCTTGAAGGACCCAGGTTTAAATGCCATCTCATGCTGTAGCATCCTTGAGCTAGATACTTACCCTAAGTTGCTTTGCTAAAAAATTAGCCAACGGTATAAATGTGTAAAACTAGCATAATTTAATCTGTTGCACCAAATTTTAACTGGCGTAATCCCAGCATTTTCTAACTTTGACACATATTCATGTAATGGTTACTTTGCTTGTGAACATTAACCATAGCCAACAGTTGTATGACAGCCGATGATGTCTCAGTTGCTGACGTGATTCATCACCTGTGGAACTGTGGGAATCTGGGACACAAGCAAATCGAGAACAGAGCCCTGCACACAACACCGTTGCATCGCGGGGGGAGCAGTGGCGAGTTGTGAAATTTTAAACCGGCGCAGACCTCCGGCCCAACGCCGGGCTCCACATTAAAATAAAGCCTCTGTGGCTCAACTGATAAAATCTGTGCTAAAAGAGGAGGTTGAGGCCCGACTCAGGTTGCAGGATTTCTCCTGGTGCTTCTGGAACTCTGGCACCGTGCCGAAGTCAATACAGGCCCTGGCTGCGATCCAGCCGAGCCCCATCCCCCCACGCATTCTCCTCCGTACTGCCACATTATGAGAGACTGGAACGAATACGAGAAGATGGTGCTTTGTAGGCCATTCTTATGTAAATGAAATCTGGCCACCTAGTCAGGAAAGGCCTAACAAAAGCCTGTAAACAGTGACAGGATTCTCAGATTAGCCCTGCGCCTTACACAGCGCAGTGTATTTTTTATTTATTATGGCTATAACTGAGCTAGGGAGTACAGTTGTGGTCCACATGTTGGATACCATGTGGTTATGTGATTTTACACACTGGTGTTTGCAGCAGATGGTGGGGTGTTCAGGCTCCAGATTTCAGGCACTGTTATACTCCAAAAACTAAAAAAAATAAAAAAAATAAATTAAATGTCAGTTTGACAAATTGTCATAATGAATTTACTCAATGAGGATGTTTTTTTTTTTTTTTTTTTTACTGTATGTATAATGTTGTCAGTGTCTTTCCCCTTTGGCACTGCTTTTAGGTATTGGGTAATGTGCTGGTATGCATGAACGTGTTTAAGTAAGTCACAGTTACAACAGCATAGACCGCTGCTGTCAGTCTGGAGGCAAATGCAGATTTCCTTCGGTGGGTCCATGAGAGATGGAGTCAGCAAATAGCACGCTTCAGTTATTCGGTTGTTAACCCGAGTCGGGTTTGAAAGCGGGGACTGGTTAGTTCGGCCTTAGGAGAGCCGAGGGTTGGGTTTACGAAAAGCAAGAAGTCCTTCGAGAACTAAGGTGCTATAGGTGCACGCGGCAGCCTTCAGTGGGTTGTGTGCTATGGGTTTTAATCGGCGTTGTCCGCTCCTCTCTCGGAGACAACTGGGATGTGTTTCGCCGTCCTTTTGCAGTTTTGTTTGTTAAACGCATGTCTCGTTGGTGTTGCCGAGAAAAACACCATCTCCTTCACCCGTGTGGTACAACGGTACGGAGCTGCTAGCGGTGGGTCTGCAGAACAAAGTGTGGGAAACATCAGGTCTGGGTAGCAACAAGCATCCATTTTTCATTGAGACGCATTTAGTGGAAGTGCCCCTCAGGGCTCTTTAATAATGAATAAGTAACTGCGTAAACAAGCGCAACAACAACATACTCCATTTCCCAGCGCTCATGCCGGGTGGCCTTGCCAGTGAGTGGCAAGTGAGGGACTTGGGGGGGGGGTCCTGCCTCGAAGAGCATTTCTGTCTCCTCGTTGACTCGGTACATAATTCTCAACCAAATCTGGCGCTAGATGTGTTGGTCAATGCTTGACCTCTGACCCTCGACTCCGCCAATTCCAGAGCAGGCAAACTGACATCTTGTGTCATTGGCACGTTTGGCTCCTGTGGGGTCTCAGCCTTTTGTTTTTTGTAGTTATTATTTATTCATGCACCAGTCGAGTTAATTCGCTTGATCTTGGGTACTACAGCAGGATGTGGGATTCAAACCTTGGTTACCCGCTGCTTGTTTGTTTCCTGTCTTACGCTTTGTGTCAGCCGGACAGTACCACTTACACCCCAGATTCCACTTGACAAACCTCCCTGGATGAGGTTTTCTGACACCGCATGGCTCAACCCTGACCTCAGCGAACTCACAAAGACCTCTGCCTGCCTGTCAAACACCAGCTCCCACACCTGACGTTTGAGTGTGGAAGAAGATCCTTCGGGCCCTATGTGATCTCCTGTAAGGACCCCTGTCGGCCCTGACAGGATCCATTTAGCGGCGAGTCAACAGCCGCAGCCATTCGAAATCGAGTCAAGAGGTGCACGCGAGGGCGCGGCCCTGCTTACACATGGGTGCTCAGACAAGCACGCTCATGTTTCCACGCAAAAGGCAAATAGAGATGGTAATCCTCAGATTAAACTTGTTTTCTTAAGTTGGCTATATGTGGTTTTGTGCGTAACAAATCACCTTGTCAATAGCTGTGCCTGTGAATTACGTGCCATTAATGTTGATCGGCAAATATACGCCACATCTGATCTCACGTACACGTTGCTTTGGGAGCGGCACTGATGATGGGCGGAACAGTGAGACCGGCCAGTGGAAAGGCAGATGCGTTTTATGGCGTAAAAATGTATGGTTTGTAAGTAAATAAATTTCTCTCGAATTGGACTTGTGCGATACACACTTGTTGGCTTTTAATAAGCTTAGTATAATATTTATAGTATGGGACTTTGACGGGCTGGCACCCCATCCAGGGCAGACCGTTCTGCGCTACTCTGACGGACCTTCGGCAATAAAGGGAGACTGCTTGTTAGATGCTCATTTTGCCATTGTCTGAGATGGGCTCTGAATCACTGCAGCCCTGCCTTGGAACAGCCTTGTTGGTGATGGATGGATGGCTGATATTGTCCGGCACTCGTTGATATATTTTTGTTTCACGCCGAAGCTAACTAATATCAATATGAGCATACGTGACAGATATTTTAGTTGCTTTGCATTCTGAATGCATGCTGAAGCCCAAGAGTAAGCAAGACATTTTCTTTGTCTATATGTCTGAACTAAGCATGCGTACGTACACCGGCATGTGTGAAATGTTCAGTGAACGGTTGAAATGAAGTGCTGAGCTGGTCCCATGCCCCCGTGTGCCTGCAAGCGTGAGAGACGTGGACTTGTGTGTCTATTTAGTGGCGATGAGCAGCGTCCCTTGATGGGATCGCTTTTGTTGGAGGTCCAGTATTTTAATTGTGCTTAAATGAAGGCAGTGTGTGGAGCAACACTGCCACCTGCTGGATGGATGACATTGTGCCTGCCGGGTGGGGGATGGGATGCTCGTGCCCGCGTACCTCGAGTTAACTCCTTGTCTTCTTGCTGTGTGCACCCCCCCCCCCCCATGAGCAGGTTGTCCACTGGGGGTCACTGTTCTTGTGAGCGAGAGCTGGGCAGACATTTCTTCTACTCTCCGGGCATGATGTTTTTCAGGTGACAGCCTTGCCCACCCCTCCCTCGACCCCCCACCGTCACGTCTGCGGTGTGCCGTAATGAACGGTTAAAGCGTCGCTGCCAGGAGCGTGTTGCATCACGTTGGAGATAATGAAACAGGTGTCACTTACAAAGCGCTCAACATGTCACTCCTGCGTTTGATACAGCTGCCGCTTTTTCGTTATGGTGTTAAGGAATGCTTATTCTGCTTTTGTTTCTCGCGGCGTTCCCCTTCAGGAAGTTGCTCCGGATCACGGTCCTCGTAGCGCCTCGGTGCTACTCTGACGGACCTTTAACACTAAAGGCAGAGCACTTCTTAGATGCTCATTTTGACTGGCCCTTCTGTGCCAGATGGAAAGATTAACTGTACGGCGGAATAGTGTTTAGTAGTCACATCGACTGATTTCGGCACCCTTCCCTCTCAACATGTTCACCGCTTATTTCTGCTGCTTGAATCCTGCATTAGAACTCTAAGCAGTGACAGCAGGTGGTGTGCTGGTTAGAGGACCCAGGTTTGTATACCACCTGCCTGATCAAGGTCCTTCACCTGACTTTAGTTTGTAAAAGTTACCCAACTGCGTAAATGGCTAAATTCCTGTAAGCAGCTAAATATCAGCTAAATTAATAAATACGAATAAGTAACTTTGGATAATAAAAAAGTAGCATATTTAATAATGTTCCTCACCACTACAGTTACAATGCCCTAAATATACTTTTATTAACTGCTATTTTAGAGTCTGAACACATGAATGCACAACTTTGTTTCTCATAATTTTTTTCCTTTAAATTTTTCAGAAAGAGTTCGGTTGGTTCTTTGTCTTCACGCCTCCTCTGCATTGAACCGTATCTGTCACTGCTAAGCTGTGTTGTCAGCCCCTGGCACCATGGGCTCCAGACCCCTCTTCGCTCATTCGAGTGTGCAGACAGCGAACGCATTGGGCCAGATTGTCGATGCGCCAGGAAGGACCCCCAGCCCAATTTACGACCCACCCGCTAGCAGAGAAGTAAGAGGTCTTTGGAGCAGTTGACTTGGGACTGCTAAGAGAAGCAGGTTCTGTCTAGGGCGTGACCCCACTGCCATATCACGGTGTGGGGTCAGTTTTTAAATCTGCCTGGATATCAGGCCCCAGGCTACTGTGGTTCGTCCGCTGTGCTCTCTCAAAGAAAAGGAAAAAAAAACAGACTTATTCAAACAACACAAAATGTTGCTCGGAGTAGTTTCACTCAGTTAATAACGTAGCGGAATCGTGTCGATATCGACGACCTTTTTGCTTTTTGAACTCACAGTGTGTCCACTTCTGTTTTTTGTCTTCTTTATTTGCTTTATGTTTCGACACAGTTTTGGCGCGTCGCAGCGCCCAGTGGTCCAGTCAGTTTTCAAATATTAGGATGTCCTACATGGTGAGGATAAAAGGAAACTAGACGAGCAAGGAGTCAAAGCACATTATCGGAGGTGAGATTCCCATCCAGGCTGCGTTCTGCAGGAAGACATGCATAGCAGAACGGGGTCTTTTCTAGGCGCTTCATATTGCCTCCATATTCAGCTGGTTCAATTTGGGCCGCAGGAGTTGTAGTGGTGAGTAGCTGTATGTGAAGGACCCTGCTTTGAATCCCACCTGCTGTAGTTCGAAGCACTTTCTCAGCTCTACATGTGGGTAAATAACTGTGAGTCTGTCATCATTCAATCCTGATGCTGTGCAGCGATTTGGAGGAAGGGAGAAATGGGAATAGGAAACTTTAACCTACGTGTGGTACTTTGGCTGAGTTGAGAGCGTGAAGACATTCTCTTGGAGAAGTGCCAAACTCAGTACCGAACCCATCTCTGAGAGTGAACAACATGCTCCTAAAAGTAATTTTCAAGATTTTTGGAGAAATGTTCTCATTTTTTCACTTGTATGCTGCACTCTGTCATACAAATATTTCAAGACGGGGGAGTTTAAAACAAAATGTGAGTGACATAAACTAAGCAGAGCAAAATTAGTTGTCTTGCCATTGCCCAGTTCTCTGTGTTCATTCAGCCTGGAGGTTTCGAACCCTGTGGGTCGTTCGCCATCGGTTGCTCGGGAAGTGCTGAAATCTGTGTTGCGCTAAGCGGTTGAAATATTCATTGACAATTTCTTACTTTGAAATAATGCTTTGAAAAGTTAATGTGCCCCTGCTGCTGGTAAAAGTGCAATGCGTCCCTTGGTGATGGGTTCGGGGGCTGAAACGGCATGGGCGCAGCGCTGCTACTGAGGAGCTAGCGCAGGCGGGGTCGCTTCCTCCCATGCAGTACACCGTGGTGTCGGAGCCCACAGCCGATGCTTTTCCAACAGGGCTCGCTCATTTGTAACTTCTGATTCGTTTTTAATGGTGCATGATCTGAAACCCTCTCTACGATAGTCAACGTCATTGCTATGTTTGCTATAATTTGTGAAAAGTGGGCAATCGCTTATGTTTCTTTGCCCTATATTCCTTTCCCCCTCACTGTACATACTGCACGTATAGTTGTACAGTACTGTAATTGTTTATTGCAGGTGGTCCGCGACGTATAACAGGGTTCCTTTGTGATGACCTTGTTGTAAGTATTCATGACAAGATGTTAATCCCCTTAAACTGTATTATACAGGGTGATGTAAAACAGGAACAATTTCATAAATTTGTTGCTGAAATGGCAACACAATCTCCAAGATGACGAAACAAGTAGGTTTAGACTGCGTATTCATATACTTAGTTACGTGTTCAGTTCTTTTCGAATCGCCCTGTATAAACCGTAAGGATATCTCGGTATATCTATAAAATGTAAATGTATCTAAATTTACCTCCATCCTTCATCTGGGAGGGGGAGAAAAACCTCTCACCTCATGGGTTAGGACCACCGAACGTAGCCAGGGATTGGGAAATGCGAGTCGATCTGGGTCAGAGACTCAGGTTCCCATCAGAGATTACAACTACCACCTTGCGACCAGAACAGGTGCTCCGGTCCAACTCCAGTAAACATGCCTATGTCATTGAGCTAACTGTCCCGTGGGAGGATGCGGTTGATGAAGCTTATGACCGTAAGAAACTGCGTTATTCCGATCTAGCGGCTGAAGCAGAGGACAGTGGATGGAAGGTGAAAGTACGTCCAGTGGAAGTGGGGTGTAGGGGCTTTGTGGCCAGTTCCACAGTAAAGTTTCTCAGGGAGGTAGGTGTTAGAGTGCAGACCCTGAGAAAAGTATCCAAAGAACTGCCCAACATCGCCGAAAGGAGCGGCCACTGGCTGTGGCTGAGAAGGAAACCTGGCCTGCCAAGGTGACCAACTGACCAAGAGACACACACCCAGGTCTTATCAGCCTGTGGTGGGCCTGCCTCAGCGGACGGTGTCTTGTGATAAAAGGCTGAAACACCCAATGACGCGGAGGTACACAACTGATGGTGCGTCTTAGTTGTCGTCTCCCAACGACCCCATCGGAAGACAATCGTGGTACAGAAATGCTAGGGATTGTAACATCCAGTCCTTTCTTCTGAAATATTGCAGCGGTACTTCTCACCATCAGTAAGGTTTTTGTGCAGTCAGATTCATTAGACTCTTTAAAGGCCACTTAGTCTCTTGAAAACGTTTATTTTGGTTTTTGAAATGGAAAGCATGGAAATGCACACAGTTACACGCAAGGCACAGTTACGTCATACTATACTTATAAGGTATATATGTCGCACTATTATTTTCACTTTTTTTTTTCTAAATCTATCGTTTCTTCTTTACCGCAACACCAGATCGCCAACTTTTCTGCTTGCTAGTAATTTGATTGGTTCTGTAAATAAAACAGTTTAATAAATGGAACGCGGGCGCCACTAGACATCCAAACAATAACACATATGGTGCCTTCCAGGAGGACGGCCAGTCGATGTTGTCGTTCGGCAGATGGAGAAGTTGTCTTTACACGCTATGACCAAACGGTGGGACTAAAATATTATAATTGGGTTAATGGGGCAGCCGCCATAATTTCCGTATTTCGTACACTGAGGACCACCTCTAGTTGTCGTTGGGATTTTTCACAATTATTTCCTCTGGTGAGATCGGAATAATATTTCTTCGGATTTTGACCGATTTTGTTGCTATAAAAAATAGTCATATTTGTCAGGCCAGCTTACACATTTTAGTTTAACAAGTGAATTTTCTGGAATAAATTTGGTTTCCAAATCAAAGAATGGGTCTACCTCAGGCAAGAGTTTCTTGCTCTACTGAATGTCAGGGTGGCTCAGTACAGACATAGTGCAGTCAAAGGGGGGGGGGGGGGGTGGACCAGGGTTCAACGGGTCAGGTTATGCAAGAAAAAGAAGAAGTTGTATTTTAACTCATTTAATTGCTGCTTGATGGAATGCCTGACAGTTCATTATTGCTCCTTTTTTTTTTTTCTTAACAGTTTCCCTCAGGCACCAGATTTCATACTTGAAGTCTCCCGGTATTGACAGTTGACAAAATACCTTTGGAACGGCTGCTATTGATCAAACTGTTTCATCCTCGGTGTTTTTTGAGTGATATCGACTGCCGCGTCACCCGTTGGGTTATTGCGAAACCTTACACAGGTGATGGAAAGAGAATTTCAGGGGCAACGTGCTTCTTGAGCTGCGCGCCGTGCCTCGCGATATCGGGGCCTGATCCTGCCCTCGACGTTTATGCGGACGTTCTACATCACACTAGTTTTGCTGGGAATGAGGATACCTAAATGTGGAAATGTACATTTAGCAGGTGCTTTTCTCCATTTAGCAGGTGCTTTTCTCCAGCGTGGAATACCCGACACATTTATCCAAGTTGACTTAGAGTATTGCATACGCTGTTGAATTCCTCATAAACATCATTAACTCATCGGTATAGAAAAGCAATGCCACGTGTGTCTCTCTCTTACACAGACACACATGCAATTTAAAGTCACCGATCAGCCTAAAGCGCAGGTGAACATGTTTAAACCCCACCTCTAAATGCACAGCTCAGGAGCTCTGTGGTGCCAGCGCTACTTGTTGAGCGTCCATGCTGCCCCGTTGAGGAACTTGGAAGAACGCTGAAAGCCTGAACAGTTGCTGCCTTCAATCTCTTTTGTCAACCCTGCCATCAGAAACGAATGAGTAGTTGCAGATCTTCTCTTGCAGTCTTGCTCCAGCAAAAGCCAGAGATCGGTACAGCTGTCCTCTGCGTAGGTCATTAATCGCTTTCACGCCACACTGGCTTCCGCACCGTGCATAATGTGGCTCCATCAATACTTCTTGCCTTCAGCGTCCACTTCATTGGCTTTACAGTTCATTCTTTAAGGGCTTAATCCCACTGAGCTGTGCGTTAGGCCTGTATTATTGATGCGGGAAGGACGGGTCCCCTGGACCGAAGGACGCGGAAGGCGGTTGAGGGACGAGGCCGCTCGAACCAGATCTCCTTTCGAGTTGCGGAGAAAAGAACTTCCAAGCGCGGCGCCGACCCTTTCGGTCATTTCTGATGCGGCACCAGAGAGGGTGCCCGGGTTTGACCGCCGGCCTCCGGAAGCGCTTAAGATTCCTTCCCGTGGGCGACGGCGTCCCGACCGTGCCTGGCTGACTCTCGTGGGAACCGATTAGCGATAATTGGAGGGGAGTCGAACGTAGAGAAGTGTCGCTAAATAAATTTGGCTCGCCGAATCGCGGACGTCTCCGGATGCGGGAGAAACACTTGGCTGCCGGCTGACAATGGCGGTTTAATTGGGCCCCTTCAATGAACATAATTAAACTGATTGCTGGGACATAAGACAAAGGTCTTACAAGTGCTGCTATTCTGTCAAAGCAGGCTACTCCATTTCCCCCCCAGCTCCCATTATCCGCTCACGCTCAGATCCCGTCGGTCCAGCCTTTCCGAAGATGGATCGAGTTCATTTATTTGGTCAAGCCGCACGGATCGTTTAATATGGAAAAATAAGGCTTTTGCTTCTCTCCGCCTGATCACGCACGCCCGTTCGATGCCTGCGGAGCTGGGTTCTTTTTTCAAAATACAACGTATTTTTTGGAAAGCGGTTACAGTAAGTTTGCCGGATCAGTCGACTGAAGGTCGGGCTGAAACAACAATGCGTCGGCCTTCCAAGATTGAGTTGTCCTCCTTGCAAATGCTAATGCGGATGAAGCCTTTTATGTTGGCCACGGGATAGAGGAGGTCCGGGGTCCCTCGGTGCTCCTGCAGGTCCAAAGCCGATGTCGAGGAGGGGCCGCTTTCTCCGTCCAAGTGGAAGCGGAGAGTATTACTCATGCCTGGGCTACATGTGGCCACCTTGTCAGCAGCTCACCGGGCCGTGCTCTCTGGATACTCGGGCCAACATCTTGGAAGGCCACCAAGTCTCTGGTGCAGAGTAGGTCACGGTTGGGGGCTTTGGAGGGAAAGGAACAAAGAACTTGATTGATGCGTCAGTGGACGTTATAACGTTCCTCACTGTCTGCGGGTACCACCAACACAAAACGTGAAAAGGAATGGCTTAAGCGAAATGCCTTTTTGTTTCTCATCGCTGGTTAGACAAATGTTGCCACGCTAAATGTTGGGGTCAGAATGTCCGAGGGACACACACAGCCAAAAGTCAATGACTTACTGTCTGACGCATGTGATGAAATGCAGAATCAGCTAATAGAAAAACTCGTGTCTGAGAAGGAGGCCACTGGCGTGACACATTTCCCGGGATCGTTGCATGGTAACCTTGACAACTTCTAATTATATTCCTCCGCTGTCACTCCCAAAGGACCCGGTCCCCACTCTCCAAGGCCCATGTGTACATTTAATGTCATCGTTCTCAGGCTTTGAAATATTTGCGGTTAATTTCACAGACGCCTAGAAAACCTGTCGTCTAATAAAAAGCAGCGAATGCAATTGTCATTGCCTTCATATATGAAAGTGCCCTGCATAATATAAAATAATTCCCAAGGTTTTGCTTAAACTTGAGTTACCGTGTTGCTAGAGGAAAAACCAATACTTAATGAATAGCTTCTCTCACTCTCTTACTCGAATCACTTTCTCACTTGGGTAAACTCTGTGCTTTACTGTGCATTTCCAAGCACAGCTCATTGGTCAGCGTGATGGATCTCGCGACTTTCCATACGCTCAATAAAATACCTTTAGGTGGTTATGCAGATGCGGGGAAAAAAAAAAAAACATCTGTTATATCTGTCACGAGATGAATCGTTCTATTGCTTGACGTTCAAATGCCAGCAGCGTTTGGAAGCCGTGCTGACCCTCCAGCTTATGGATTTCACTCAAGTGTTCCAGCTCTCAAACAGCCTCTTATGACTGCTAGAGGCACTTGCTGATCCTTATACGAGATTAGTCCTGAGTCATATTTCACCATCCATATTCATACATAAATACATATATATCAGGCTGAACGCTGCGATGCAGAGATGGAGATGCAAATGTGGTCGACACTCAGCGAAGCAACTTGATAGCTAGATATTTTGCATGCAAGGTGAATTATGCTGATGAATATTAAATAATGCCCGAGGATGTTTCGGGTGATGGTGTTCAAAGGACCAGCCTCCTGGTCTAGTGTAACGCTGAAGTGTGGTAGGTTAAGGGGGGTCGTGTATATGAATAACCAGTGACCCGACTAAAAAGCGTACGGCACCGGTATACGAGCCGCTCGGATGCGATTACCGAAGCCATACATTCGGTGCTCTTTCTCGAACCGCTTCCCGCTATGGCCGGTTAATCTCTCTTACCTTGGATCGTGTGTCCGACCTACTTTGTCCCCAGCAGAGAGGGTAGGGACAGAGAGGCCAAAGACTAACTTGTGTATTTATGGCGTTGACTCCACAACCGCGGCTGAGGCGAAAGGAAATATCGCTCACTTAGCAGGATTACTGGGTGCTGTAATGCCCCAAAGGGTTTTTTATGGTGGGCCATAAATGTTCCCAGGGATAAGCGCCGGTGCAGGATTGATTATCACTCGACCCATAGTCAATGCGTTACACGCTTCCACCCTCCCCTGCCCCGACATGCCTGTATGACGGATGCATCTGGAGAGCAGGGGGAAACTTTTCACAGCCGCGCGGTGCTCTGGTGGCTTCTGGGTTACAAGATGAAGGACCTCTGGCAGGAGCTTGTCAGCAAAGAAATATCGCCAGTTGCACAAAGACACAAATCCCTCGTGTGCAAGCGGGCCCCCCGTAGGCCAAAGTGTGTGTCCTGTCCTTAGCCACGTCCTCTCCCTTCACCATTTCCCTCTCTGGAGTTTCCCAGATTACAGTCATAGCCAACAGTGATCTGCTCTCATGATGCTCATTTTGCACATGGCGCAGCGCTGCCATTTGTTTCGGTGTCCTAGAGACAGCTGGGTACTCGACGGCATTGTAAGACGCTGTCGTTAAGAGATTTATGTGGGAGTCTTCCGTCTTCCCGGCTCCGTGGAAAGTTTGCCTTTTGTAAGGCGCAGCGTTTCATTGACACCGATGAGCCCCTTTGAGCACCGGATTGTTGCGGCTCCAAATTCTGCTGTAAATGGAATGAAAAATACCTGAGAAAACTGACAGCAGTTATCTTAACCTAAGAATAGGAAAAGGTTTCATATATACCATCAGTGGAACAGTTTGAATCGTGTATGTGCGCGCGTACGTGTTTAATTGTGCCATTTTTGTTGTGTATGTTGATGGTGAAGACTAGTTGAATGTGACGTAATGTAGACTGGCACTCAAATATGTTAGAACCCCCTGCTGTTTGGTCTACAGTGTATTTTTCAGCAATAGAGAAATGGGCAAAATTTAAGTCATTGCATCTTATTTTATAGGAAAGTAACATTTCACTTGTATTTGAGTTACGCATGTATGTATGTATGTATGTACACTGTATGTTGCTGCACGCACGTGCGTAATGTCACTCTGGACCCTGCCGTGATGGTAGCGTTTGTGTGTAGCTGTGAATAAATGTAGATACGTAGTGATATAAACGGACATGAATCGTATGGAAGGGTAACAGTTTGCGTAGTGGTTAATGCTGCTGTATCGCACTCAAAGGTATCCAGATTTTTATCCTATTTTTTGCTGTAGGACCCTTTATCAAAGGTAGTCACCCTGAATAGGTGCAGTAAAAATGACCTGGTATACACATGTAAATCACTCTGAATAGCTCAACGTTAGGGAAAAGCATCAGCAACGCGAGCTCTAAATGTAATGGAAAAGGAATTGTTGTTCCCCTTGCTGAATTTCCTGTGACAACTGTACAGATGGCAGAATAAAGAACACCCAACGGGAGATCGGTGTGACTCCCCCGCACACGTTCTCAGGGCCATGGTGTAGTAACAGCAGTCCGGTGACGGTATCTAAAGATAGGGTGTCGGCCCCGCATTTGGTGTCGAGGCTTGGTTCAGACCGAGTAAATTTTCCACGAGAAACTTCGAGTGCTCGTTTTCGACCAAAATGGCCCGGAGTTTCAGTTTCTCTGTCACTTTAAGATGCGTGTGCGAATGGTTCAGTAGCTTCTGTGTTTTCCTTACACCACTCAGGCTCTGCGAACGCCTCTTCTGCTCGGCCATCTTGGCTTTTTACTGCCAGCCACGGAGTGAAGAAAGTGTATCTTACAAGAGCGTGCCCACTGACGCATTCTGTTTTCCACATTCCATTTGATATATTTCCATATGTTTGCCATAAAATTTGACAAAAATTATTCATTCCATATCAATTAAAAAGCTTAAGGGATTCCATTTTTCAGTTACAAGCCATTTGCTGCCATGGGACTGCCACGAAATGCAGCGCTGTTCAGTACAGTGCCTCTAAAAAAAAAAAAATATGCCCCCCATAGACTTTCTCGTGTTTTATTGCTTTGCAACATTGAATTCAATGGCTTTAGCTAGGTTTTTAGACGATTATCAGTAGGAAAAAAAAACGTACCGCTTTAATGTGAAAACCCATAGAATTACAAACGTACGACCAACAATAAATGAGTGCAAGTGTTCGCTTACGCTTACATTATCCGCGATGCAACAAATAATTTTTCCGAAGACACGCACGCGTGTACGTGGCTGACGGTACGGCTTTTATTTACAACGCGACGAACTGTAGGCTCGGCGCTCGAGTGCCGAGGGTGCTTCTCCGGCTTCTCGGTGCAGTTCGGAGATAAGACCGATTATAAACCTTATCTGGTACACGGAGGTAATTACAGCACTAATGTAAATGGAATAGAATGCCACCAGCGATAAGGAGGCACCTCTCTGCCGCTGAAAAGCAGCAGGGGTGAATCTGTGACAGCTGTGTCGGGACTGTTTTCTTCATGCAGAATAAATGCACTGTTAACGTGCCGGCCTGATCCCGGGACAGAAACCTTTCCTAGTTTGGTGCTTTTAAGATTATAATCAACCTGCCTTAGAGTAATAAAGCTGGACCCAGGGTGTGTGGCAGTAAAACAAACTCTTTTGGCGGTGTCACTAATAGGGCCTTCTTTCGTAAGAAACTGTTAAATAGAAGGAAGGCTTTCAGAAATGGAAAAGCTCCAAGATTTAATGATTTCCTTGGAAGGACGTCAGCTTTGTAAGAATATCGGGCTGCGCGCTCATTATTGCTCTCGAAAACAGTAGTGTGCATCCTGCATAAAACCACAGTGCTCGCCGCGCATCGAGCCCGGCTTTGCTCAGCTTGGCTCTGCGCGGCTCAGAAGCCGGGTGTCAGACCTGTCTGCCAGGCTGTTAAGGGTCTCTCCAGTGTGGGGGAGTCATTAACAGGTGCTAGTGTCGAGGTGGTCCTCCTACTGGGTCTCCTCGGTGGGGATGGCTGAAGGTTCAAAGAGCCCCTCTTCGTTGACGCTGTCGTGCAGATCATCTTCCGGTGACAATCCCATGCTCTCACCCGATAGGTTTCCGCATACAGTTGTGTCACGTTGTGCGGGCTTCCAGAATCACATCTGACTGATTTGTGAGGATCCTTATGGTCATTACTGAAGACAGTCAGGCTGTAGCTAAGAGGTGCAAGCTGAGAAAAGTCATTACTTATTGGGTGCCCATTGCAAGGTTAAATGAAGAACAGCGGTAGGACAACGCATGTCACCGCGATTAAGGACCCAGACTTCTATCCTAAAGATGGCCGGTTCAAATCCAGGGGTGCCTCGGGCAGCGCAAAGGTGCTTTACCTGAATGCCGTAGCTGTACAAGTACGTCTAAAACAGTTTTCCCGGGTATTTTTTGTTCTCCGTTAAGATAAAGGCGTTGGCTCAGCAACACTTAACGCTGTCATATTTTAAACCCATAACGGACGGACGTACTCACAGGCAACCCGCAACCGAAGGCAGGTATGCTACAACTCACTCAAAACGGAGAAGAGGCGGTTCATCTCAAACCACAGAGGGCTGCGCCACGACATTCGGCTGTTTGCCTAGGCCTGCGGCGCCCGGGATGGTGCGTGCCATTCCACATCGGCCTGCTGTAAAAACATTTGGACGGAGCAGGAGCGTACCGTGACGGGCCACACGCTGTTTGCCTTGAGACCCTTCCAGCTGCGAGAGCCTGGCCTGCTGACTGCATTCATCACAAGTGTTTGTGCAAGGGCTGCAAATTCGTAACGTATGGACAGGACGAGCGCGGAGCCGGTGACGCGGTTCCTTAGAGTCTCCCCTTTTTTGCTCCAATGAATCGTTTAATTCTGGGGCTTTGCAAAATGGAAGACAGAAGCCTGAAGGAGTCACGTGTACGAGCTGTGTCCGTACTCTTATTTCGCTCGTACGGCAAATTCACGAAGGAGGAGGACTCGAGTGCGGTGACCGAAAAGAGGCTTTGACTTGGTCTTCTGTACTGTAAACAGAATGCGACTCGGTTTAGTTAGGATGAGAGGCGGACAAGTTGGACACAACTGTCCCTGAATCACTGGAGCTCGCAAAGTCAGTCCCTCTTAGTCTGTTTAAAGGGCTTTAAAACCCGACGTTACTGTTCCTCATCCTCCGTATTACTGCAAAGTTTTAAATGAAAAGGGAGCCGAGATGATATGCGGGGGGGGGGTAGCATGAAGTGGGTCAGTTTTACTATTTCAGAGCTGTAACTTTTTTTTTTTATTATTTTTTTTTTAAATGTTTCGCTTCCACTCTGTGACGAATGTGAAATGTTTTGGCAGAAATCGCCCAGATGGTATGGGAGGAATGAATGCAGCACATTCAGGGGTAATGATAGTACTACGTAAACAGTAAACCACCGGAGCGGAGTAGCTGAGCTCTATTAAAAGGCAGGCTTGTGCTGTAAGTGAACCCAGACGCTGTACTTGGGTTACATTTGGCTGCTCCGTGCCTTTGCGCGACGATGTTTTAATAGCAACGTGCTGCCGGCCATTGTGCGCCAGGAACCGGTTTTAAATGTGCCAAAGTGGTCGTTTTTAATGCTGTACAAACAAGAAGTAATGACAGTTAAGTATGTGGCTTGAAGCACGCGTCTTGCGTCAGCTCCAAAAAACGACCTCTTGTGCAGATAAAATAACAAGCTTTTTCGAGGCATTTCACATCGATATGAATTGTTCCTTTCTACGCGTAGGGTTGATATAAAATACAGATGTGGCTTAAATTCCTGAAGGATTCGAGTTTCCAAGGCTCGCATTGTTTCACCGAAATATGAACCGCCGGGAGATAAACGACGATAGCTGGCCTTCGAAACATACAAAGCGTCGCGATTTTATTTTCGTCGGGGTGTTGCGAAAGATCGGTGAAATGTAGCGGAAAGCTTTTATTGCATCCCCCCTCCTTTGACACCTCCGATCGCCGTGTGACGTTTTGTGCGGAGTGACATTATGCTTGCAAGAGTGCAGTGCTTGGTGGCCTTGCGTCTGCCCGATGAAAGGCGGTGGGAAGAAAGCAGCGCTTCTCGAGAAGGTCAATGAGGCAGACGGCTGCTATCTGCGCTCTTCGTGTGACAGGGCTGCCCACAATAAACTAGGCGGCGGCGCTGTGGTCGTCTGTTGTTCCAGGAACTCTCTGCAAGGCTTTCAAGGTCTACCCATGGAAACTCACAATGTTCATTATTTGCTACCAAGAAAATAAAGTAGCATGAAGGGAAAGAAACGCGGTCTACCGTACTTTCCAAATGCATATTCATTTTAGGCTTTTTGTAAAGAAATTGTCTACTTGAGGGAATAAAGGCCCAAGGATCCCTAAAGAAATGTGTCCAGATTTGTGTGTCCTTTCACTTCTCAATGAATGGAAAGACCACAGTTAACAAATGAATGCCTCACTCTGTCCTCTTTTCCTTCATTTTTAAAGATTTATTTTGAAGCGCAGTGCCATGAAGTAAATTATTCTCAAGTCGCGTGCTTTTAATTGATCGTGGCCTAGTTCCGAATTCACAAATAAGCCAGATTCACAAATGGCATTACGCAGGAGGCTCTCCAGCATCAAAAAGTCAAATATGATCAATGGATTTGTTCAATGAATTATACCAATTTAGAGATCGAGCTGCGTTTAGCGATAGAAAAAGATTGAGTATTTGAATACAGTTGTTGGCTCATTCCGCAGATGGCAGTGGATTTAACAGACGTCTGTGAATGAAATGAGGGAATGCCGGATGTCTTAATGAACGGCGGCACGCACGGCTCGAACTCCTCTTTCTGTCAGGATGCCGATGAAAGCTTCACTGCGAAAGAGAAGCTGGATACCGAACGCGAGCCCAAGCCGGGCAATCCTGCGACGTTCGCTTCATTTGACGGCTTCCGCGAGGACGCCTTCGTAGGCTTCCACTCTGCGGTGCCGTCTCATCAGCATCGGCGAGGCTTTTCGGCACAACTCCACTTTTTAGGTCATTTAATCTGGCAAATGGCGCTCCCTGCTACATAATTTTCATTTGCAGTCTTTCCAGCCTTCTGAAGATTTTCATTAGCATCGCATAATGATAACAACCAGTTAGCGCAAGGAAATTGGGCCGCGGGAACGTACCTAGGCAGCCGAGGCTCATTTTGTCCGTTTCGCTAAAAAAGGTGGCCGAAAATGTCTGCTTGCATGCAAGAATGGCGCAGGTGATGGCAGCTTAAAATAACAGCAGCCTAACTAATATTACTTCCTTGATGAACATCCTTTGGGGTGGAACGCTAAGCACCTGAGAAGTATTACGTGGGATCTGCAGTTCCGGTGCTGACAGTGCAAGACTGCAGAGGCACAGCATGCTTCGATGTGAATGGGGAATCATCGCTAGTGCTTTCTTTCTTTCTTTCTTTCTTTCTTATTTTCTTTATGTGTGGTTCCCATGGTAGTAGGAGCACTGGGGATCTGTGACTCCCAAACTTGGAGAGTGGCTTCAACAGATTCCAGGTACAACAAGTGAGGTCTCTGTCCAGAAGAGTGCAGTTCTAGGAACAGCTAAGATGCTGCGCAGAACCCTCAAACTCCCAGGCCTCTGGTAGAGGACCTGAGGTTGAGGAAGGTGTAGAAACAAACGTGTTCCATTACAGAGAAGACCCCAGGTGCAGACTGTGCAAAGACACCCCCAAGACAAGCTAGCACCCAGTAGCATCTGCAAGGTGCAGGCAGGAACAGCAGATACTGGGAGGCACAACCAAGTGGCACGGATCATATACAGGAACATCTGCAAGGAATATGTTATGCACGTGCAAATGGGAGGTATCACAGGGAGTGGTGGTGAACAGCAGTCAAGATCCTCCACAACAATTTGACAGATAAACAGGCAATGGCCGACCAGCCACATGCAGCGGCAATGGACGAGGGGGACAAAACAGCAGCGGTGATAGATGTGGCGATTCCGAGTGACAGAAACATCAGGACAGGAGTATGCGAAGCTGGAGAAATACCAGGGACTGAGAGGGCAGCTGAAGGTGAAAACCAGGGTAGTCCCACTGGTGACAGGGACACTTTGGTTTGTGACCCCCAAGTTAGAAGAGTGACTCCGTTAGATCCCAAGAATGGCAACATCAGTCTCGGTGTAGAAAAGCACAGTCTTAGGGACAGCAAAAATATTGTGCTGTATCTTCAGACTCCCAGGCCCAAGTCTGAGGAAAGATACCATCCCAGGAGAAAAAAGGGCTGAGGAATGGTTTTAGCAGTTAGCAGTTAATGCTTTTTGGAACTGTAAATGCTAAGACCTCCCATACCTAAGATTGAGGTTTGGACAGTCCTGCACCTTTTTGCTATATTTTATGAGCATAATACATATTAGATGGGTTAGTTTATTAGACTGCGGTGTCCTTCTGAGCAGCCATCTGTGTCCTAAGAAGCCATCAACCGAAGGAGTTGAGAAGAACGATGGAAAACTCCGGCCGAACAACTGCAGGCCCGATGTGCCTTTCTACAATATTGTGTCCTTACCTTCTTTAATCTGCACATGGAAGCCCAACTCTGTAATAAATGATACAAACAGCCCCCACCCCGAACACTAGCAGCATATAATGCGCCAGAGATAGTAATAATGGCTGTGTGTAGTAAGTCAGATAAAGGGCTGATTTGATTCTTGAGAGTGTGGTCCTGGTAAATGCCATCTAGAGGCATGGCTCATCTTTCTCGCGAAACCCCTGAAATTGATTTACAGGCATTTTGATCCCTGGATAGAGTGCTGCGTAGATCTGAATGAGTTGAATGCTGGCTGAAATGGCAGCGGCCATTGAGCCCTAGGGCACCTCTTGACACCTCAAGGCTTTCAAAGGGCACCGTAAGCTTAAAGCTTGGAGCACTGCAGGATTTGCGTGAAGGACGGGGTCAGGTCCTGCTCTCTGGGTGTGCATGAGAGGCCGATTGTATTAAACTCAGTTTTGCTTTGTTTTGGATCCAGATGTTTTTTTTTTTTTTTTTGCGCGTGCTGAAACTGTCTCTCTGAGATATAGCGCTTTCACCCTGGGGAAATACCTCAGACTTGCGCTTTTGACCTGAATTTGTCTTTCTCCATCTATATTATATATACAACTGTATAGTCATATTGTTAAGTATTTGTTTAGCTGAAACTTTTCCCTAAAGTGATTTTCAATGTACAGCTTCATATGATTTACCCATTTATATAGTGGGGTGCTTTTTATTGTGTCAAACTGGAGTGAGTATCTCGATCAAGGCTAAAAGTGGGAATAGAACCTGGGTCCTTAGAGCACAAAGTGCTGTCTGTCCCCAGCCACCACATCCCCCACTGCCCGATGCCGCTTTATGGCTTGTCTACTGTTGTTAATTAAAAACGTTGACTTTTTTCCACTTGCAATACAGTCTGTCAAAGTTACAGTGACTTTTATTACATTACATCTGCTAATAGGGAAAAAAAAATATATTGGACCTTGCTTATAAAGAGCTGCACGCTCATACCTCATCCCCCACTCTTGTGCTGTTCTCTCTGTCCTAGAGGATAAAATCTTTCCACACACTTGCCTTGAGAGCAAACATCATTACACAGGAGAGCAGTCCATATCCACTCCAGTGGCTAAGAGCTTGCAGTGTGGCAGAGGGCAAGTTCACAGCCAGATTACCCCCGCCAGCCTCTCAGACAGGTGGACACCACAACAGCCCCTCGAGCCCACGGAGACAATTAGCCCCACACCCGCCTTTCTGTCGCTTTGTTTGTTTGCTTTTTCCACCTTGGTATGCCCCTGAATGCAGACGCCAGTGATGGATGTGGGCCGTGCCTCCCTCCAGGCTACTCTCCAACCTGCAGTGTGTTACTGCCATCAAGTGGCGCATCTGGCATCACCGCCCTGCTCCTTAAACCCAGTACCGTCACTCTCTCTCACACCCTGGACCTCTCACTCACAGCCCACGTGTCTGTCTTTCCTGTGTATGTTATGTGTACAGTATGTGTGCTCTCCTTCTTCTTTTCCCAGACATGGGGGTAGGGTCACATGTAGTGTAAATGTTAAGGGCCACACCATGGATCTCGTTGGCTCTCCTGAGCGCCAGTGTGATATTTGCTTAATGTCACCCCTGCGAGCATCCGCAGCCACCCCCACCCCCTTCAGCCGGCTGTCCTGGGAACAAGCCTGGCTTTGAAGCACCGAGCATGGTGGGGAGGGTGTTCACCACCAGGGCCCTGCATGGGCTGGGAGCTCTCGTGTGGGCAGGTGACACCGGAGCACTTTGCGAGCTGGGCCCCAGACAGAGGGGACGCCGGTGCTTGGGAGCCCAGTCCATTAAGATGCACAGTTAAATCCCACGTAAGCTTATTAACCCACCGTCATCCCTATCAACACAATGGGCTTATCCAACGGGAGAGGGAGATGGTTGTTTAACCTGCATCTCAACAAGGCAATCCTGTTAGATGTGTTAACAAATTGCTCAAAGCAAACAGATGTAATGGGTAAACACGCGCCAGGGTTTTGCATGGTTATAAATATATTGCATGTGAATGAGAGAGACTTTCATGTCTTCTGTTTTTGTTTTTCACCGTTATTGTATCTGTGTCAAGCCTGATGCCTCTGCCGTAGAAGTTGGAATGCACGGTCCTTTTCTTCTGGTCCGGGGGGAGCAATTGCTGACAATTCTGACAGAAAGACAGGCGTTACTGCCAACGCCAAGTGACAGGAGAGACGGCGTGAGTGTCGTCCGCTGCCTGGTGAAGTTTGCTGGAGCAGATGTGTCTTTGTGCCCATGGTTACCCCCTCCTCATCCTCCTTTCCCGCAACCAACCGGCAGGAGAGCCCGCAGAGTCGGCCGTTTCATCCGTTGCAGTGCACTGTGGGTACGGATCCTTTGCCTGTACGGATCATCTTGTTTCCGCCGGCTCTGCGTCTGTCTTTGGTTAAAGCAAAACAAAACCAAGCCTAACCAAACAAAACAACACGGGGGGGGAATCAGACGGCGTGTAGCCATTTTTGGAACCGCTCTGAGACGGCGTGTCTGAGAGCGTATTGTTTGCACCCCAGGTGTTTTGCAGCCCCCTGTGCTCGCACCGTGTCTCACACTTGTGCCGCGTCTTTAAATGGCATACAAAGCGCTGTGTTTTTGCGACACGCAGCCGCAGCACCTCGCTCTGGGGCTGCGAGGTGTGGAAACGCACACAGGGAACCCTTTTTCTGTCGATAGGGAGTCACACGGCTTCCAGGCAGGGAAGATCAGGCGTCCCATTGGGTTGAACATCATAGGGTTGGCAAACTCTACACTGGGTCCTCAAATGAAGAAGACAACTGGGAATGCAAGTCTGTTAGCTCTCATTTGTTTGTAAATCCAACCACGATTTTACAGTCAACACATGTTGAAACAACATATGCAACATTCATCGTCATCTGCTCGATTTCAGTTCGATTTGTGCAGTTTGTACAATCGGTTTGTTAAAGTCTCAGATACAGATGTGGCATAATATAACATTCTTAAGCGCTAATACTGCTGTTAATCTCAGGTTGTTGTCAAAATTGAGCCCGTTCGTATTTTAAAATGACCGAAACATATTCCTTTTTTAATGCCTTCTTGGTGCTTTTTAATAATGTCGATTCATAAATGTTTTATTCATTCGTCCTGCAACAGTCAAGCTTTTAAAAATAGTCATGTCGTTCTCATTTGCTGTTGTTGCGGGATTCCTATGGGAGTTGCTTTTACCTCTGGTCCTGTAATAGAAGTTTTTGTGTTCCCAGTGTACTGGAACATGTAAATGATGCCCCCCTCCAAATACATTCGCAGCTCCTTACAACAGTAAGTCTGTGGGTAATCTATATAGCGTCAGCCCCCCCCCCCCCCCCGCTGCTGTGACTAGCGAAATCGGCAGTTTCGGGACAGGGTGGCGCCCCTCTGTGAACTCATATTAGCCCCTTCAATGCAGTGTGCTGACAGCTGTCACTCACATAGCGTCTCAGCCCGGCAGCTCTATAGTGTCTTTATCTGAGATGCGGTACGTCAATTCCACGGACAGCAGGGAAACCCGGTCGGCTGAAATCGTATTGGCCGCCTTTTGAGCGGTGCCATTGTAAGATGTCTTTTTGCTTTGATGGACAAAAATGCGCAGATAAGCTCCCTTTCTGTAGATAACCTCTCCGCAGCGGCGTCGGCCTGTTGGATGAATTCCATTAAAACGTGGAGGCGGAGGAGGAGGATAGGCGTCTGGTGTCTTCCATTATCAAAGCCACATTGTACCAGCCTGCTTGACCTTGTCACCCAATTAAGGTGTGTGACCACCTTTGCGTTGCCAGTCGGTCACTTTCACGACGGTTTGTTCATTGGAAAGCAAGCAATTTTCTCCACTCAAACCAGCACATTTTAAGAACGACTCTCACGGCTCTGCCTCTATTAGCGGGCGAGGCCTTTATGGATGTACCTCGGTTACAGCCTTGATTGTGTTGCTTTGCCATTTACGATAAGGAGAATTGGCATTCAGGGCTCTTCGGTATATATATTTCCAGAGGTGTGGGTTGGAATCACTTAAGAAAATTAAGTTGTGATGGTTCAAGAGATGAGGGAGGCCTGAGATTCGCTCTGATCGAAGCACGGGGGACTTTTGTACTTTTCTGCCTAAATCCGTGAATAAGAGAAGCTCCGTTATCTTCCTTCAATTGGGTGACCAAGAGACCGTACTCTATACAGTCACAGTGGGAGAAAGACAATGAAAGCAAGCCTTACCGTGTACATCACTTTACCTCTTGGGCAGTCTAACGTTTCGATTCTGCCTCCACACCGCATTTCCGGTAGCATCTCCGGTCTTCCAGGAAAAGGTAGAAGGCGGGAACGAAAGGATGAGCCTTTTGTTCCCTTTCCACGATTGTCCTGTCAGAATGTAAAACATTTGTAGGTGTTCCATCTGGTTTTTAGTGCGTCTGAAGATTCATGAGCTAAATGCCTCACTAGGTTGAAGGAGAGGCGTTGCAATGAGCTGTTTGGATTTATGTATATCAGAAACCCAGACCTACAGTAGACAACACCTTCTGAAAATAGCTCAGTGGGCTTTTGGAAGGAGGCAGAACCTATCCCAGAATCAGTCAGGGCCAGTTTTATGAGAGGTGCACCCTACCCAGTACTCCTGAGTCCCTTTCAGCATTTAAGAATGGTTTCAAACACCATCTATTTCAGACATACTTCTTTCCAGATCTCCTAACAGCCACAAAATTTGCCTCACGCCATTTATACCTTAGTATTTTCAGTTGGTTCTGTAGGCAGCTCTGGTGTAGTTGTGTAATGTCTACCGACAAGAAAGGTCGATTCAGGCAAACTAACTGTGCTTTTGTAATTGTATGTCTGTATCTAAAGCCATTGGACTGTTTTGAAAGGCATTTTTGTTGACTTTGAATTACAAGTAACTTTGGAGGAAATTCTGGTAAATGAATAAATGCACACATGAGTAAAAGAGCAGGATCTGATCTTAACAAATGTATTGGGGAAAAAATCTTAAATCCCATCACTGAACTCCCAATTTCCTCTTCATCTGGTGTGCTTCTCTCTCCATAACAGCCCTAATGTTTACATTCCTTGTCCCAGTGCTATAATCTAAAAAGGATCAATCGCATCAGGTATTCAGAAGACATGCACTCATGCATGTTCACTCACACACACACACACACACACACACACTCCAAAAGACATTTCTACCACTCACTCATTTCCCTGTCCACAGCATCATCTTTGCAACATTCATGTGCATCAGAGTGGCTGCCTAGTCTGAGCTGCTGTTAGAGGATCATCTCGTAAAGCACTGCTGTGTCTTTTAGCAGGAAAACACTGATCAGTGGCACTTGTCCATCGCTCAGCAGTGCAGCAGAGTACTAAACTCATCTGATGGTAGTCCCTTTGCCTTCTATCTCCTATAGCTTTAGAGTCTCTAAAAATTTTCCCAGAGCTTCTACATTTTTTTCTTTTTTTCATTAAAGGTGGGTTGTATTCCTGTGTTGTAATTTGCGCCATAGGTAGTTGAGCAGGTGTCTGTTCTTACAGGGTTATTCTGGGCTCAGATTCCACAATGTTGATGCTATGGTGAATCCACATCATCACGTTGTCATTCACGGTGGGAAGTAAACTGTCCATGATGCACCTTTAACAGTGATTATACTGCATGCGCGGAGATTTCATACCTTTGAAACTGAGCCGTTGTGTTCCTCACAGCTCTGTTTTGCTGTTCTGTCTGTTTTGGACTACTGTATATCTGCTGTTTTTAAACAGGATTGGATAAAGCAGCTTTTCCTTGCAAGAAGTACAGTTTTTAGGTTTTAAAATGTTATTATGTTCTGGGAAATGGCCTCGCTGATCTATACTCTGTGGCAGGAGGCCAACAAACAGATTTTTAATCAGAATTTTCTCCTACTCCAGGACAATGTTGTGTATTTTCTCTTCATTGGTCTTAATCCTAAACATGCCTTGTAACTGTTGTTAGCTGCCAAAGTTTTCGTAAATATAACAAAATATGCTAAATATAACTCGGTTTCCATTTCAGTTGTTATCGTAATGATAAACGTTTATTGTGTAATCGTTGTTTCAAGGCCTCTTTGGGATAATGCAATGATGTGTTTAATTTTCAGCCCACTTGTTTGGGTGTATAAATGGAAATATTTGGTCTGCTGGAATTAATGCTCTTTTTTGTGTACATAGCCATACCTTCCTAGTTTTTCCCATTACGGAATGTATGTTAAATGCTCAGAAATCGCAATGGCGTTCTAAAATACCGTAGCTGGAGTTATAAATAAAGAGTCTGCATTTTAAATTTGCTACCAGTAACCCGCAAATAATTTAAGTTAAATAATTACTGTGTCAAAGTAACTCGGTCTGTTCGTATACTAACCTGTCAAGGTATATAACTAGCATCAGAGGCTCTGATGATAACATTTTATAGGCTTTTATTGAGTTTCTGCAGTTTGTGCTTTTTGCATTTCATTGGTTGCAAAAAAAAAAAAAAAATTCCATAGCAAAAATTTTACAAATTATGGCATGGTACAAACCTGAACTCTGATTCCACTATTATTCATGTCTTGTTCCACAATATAATGTTCACGTATTGTATATTACAAGGGTAGTTTGAGGCGTACGGTGACACTTTATTGCATAAAATGCCTGTAAATGAGTTAAATGGTTAATAACAGTAGGAAAGTCTACTTAGAAAAATTTGAAGTGCTGCAATTTATATTGCTGCCGTAGCTCCTCAGAGCTCGTGTGAAAATCCTCAACAAAGATGGCTTTCTGAACCCGTTTTACCTGTCCGACAGACCCCATAAATGCACTGCGATGCCTCAGAGGCACTCCAAATGGTGGTGTGCTATTTCGGTTGACGCTAGGGTTCCTGTGGCTCAGTGAGGGTACAGCCACAAGCTCAATCCTTTTGTTGGCAATGTTTTTGCTTTGCATCCCGAGTACAGTGCAATTTGTGAAGTTGAGGCATCTTTGACTTGCAAATGCTCAAGTACAACACGGGCAGATTTTGAATAAACCACGGCACAAAGTGGAGTGCATTATTTGAATTTGGCTAATTTGAATTCTGAGCCATTTGCAAAGCGTTTGCCTTTGTTTAACATTAATAGAGTGCATACGCAGAAGTCAAGGGCTGTGTGTTAAACAAGTTTGAGGCACTGCTGCATAATTTGTGTTATTGACTCTTGTGCGCTTAGGAGAAAGGAAAAAAAAAAAAAAAGTTGAAAATTATTCTCTCCCATGCTGGTTTCCAGAGGCTAGGGCCAAAGTATGTTTGGAGTGGCAAAACCAATAGTAGACAGCAGTGTCATTATGAATTGTGTGTTTTGTGGTTGGAATGCCTTTTTGTGTCTTGGGATGGTTGGTAATCGCTTCTAGACTGGGTGTCCTCTAATGACTCCCACTTACAGGTTAGGGAGTAGGTAGGGGACGTGGATTAAGGATCCCAGGTCTCCAGGACAGGTGGTTCGGGAAAGATTCCATGTGGATGAACAGGTGCTCTGGCCGTCTGGCATGTACCCCCAAGGTAGGACAGGTGGGAAAAGGTTGATAGAAACCCTTAGGGACGACGCAGTTCCCACCGCTTGGACCCTTTGCTTTCAGGGACGAGCCACGTCTTGAGATAATGCAAGGCACAACTCCATTGGGATGGACATTTACAGCACTTTTTTTTATTGCCTGGTTGGATTAAGAAACATATGCAGGCTTCATGATCAATGTGTCCCTGAGTGTCTTATGCTTTCCAAAGGTTTGTCCCCATTTGTTTATGCCTTTGTTTGTTTTTCTTGGTTTGCCAATCATTCAGGTAGTCTTTATTGCTTTAAACTGACATTTTTCCATAGCGATTACCCGAATCACACTAGTATTATTTTTCCCCTATATGAAACTGGCTTGTTGATGGTTGTTGCGCTGCACAGCAGTGATTGGTTTCCCCTTTGTGGAGACTTACTCCCAACAGTCATGAAAAAAATTAATGGAGACATTTTAGAACTTTTTAAAATTTGTTCCCATGTTATGTGCTCATACATTATAGCCTGTATGAATAATACATGGTTAAGATACTTAATGGATATGCTGGGACTTGTCTAAAATAAAAGCAAAATCCATTTGGTCTCCCAGAAGTAAATCTAATGCATTGTCCTTGGGCTAATTTTCAGCCAGGGGCTTTGGATGTGGTGTTGGGGGGGGGGGGGGTTGGCAGGGGTTTGTGTGGGGGCGGTTGCTGAGAAACAAAGGCAGGGACTCCAGAACCACTGCTCCAAGCAGCTGCCACTTCTGAGCCTGGAGAAAATGAAGGCAGATGAATCAATTTGGCCTGTGGCCCTAAAGTGCTCTTCTCAATGCCCCGGCCTGCGCGGGGGATAATGAGCCGATAGATTGAGCCGGTGCGGCGCGGCGCAGCGGTGGCGCACCGCTGGGCCATTGGGCAGCCGCTTCCCCCCCAGCAGCGGCCGCCCGTCTGGCTGGGTTAATGGGGGTGAGGGTCCTCTGCGCAGGACACTTTTCAGAACAAATTAGAGGAAGGATCTGTATCCTTTTGGCCTCCCTTGCCGCTCCCCGCTTGTGACACCGCTGGCCTCTGAGGGGAAGCTATATGGCCGAGCCTGGTCAGGGCTTGCTGTAATGAGTGCTGACGTGGGGATGATTCCCAAGCACAGCCTTGAGGAGCATAGGTCACAGAGACGGCGGAGGGGGGCAAGGTTACTGGTTCACAGAAGTGTATGTTAAGTCCTAAGGGGTGTGCCAAAGGCACAGCCATTACTACAAGGTGAGGGACAGTTAAAGGTCTTTATAATAACGGATCCCACTTCTGACACCAGTGCTACCCGATCCTGCCACATCTCCCCCCCCCCATGAAGTAGTCTATATTTGCTCACACCGAGTACCTTTTGAGAAAGCGGCCAGATCCAAATATCGGCGTTCTGCATGAGTGCGAATCCGCTCCGCGAAACCCTGCGGCTCAGCACAAATGAGTAGGCCCAAGCCAGCCCTCGGCTTGGGGGAAATTAAGAAGCTAGAGGGCCCTTTGAAGATAATTAAAGAGCACAGAGCGGGGCCCCAGGAGAGCATCCGCAGAGGCGTTCAGTACTGAGACTAATGGAGCTCATTTCCAGAGCATTATTCATGTAAAACAGACGTTACTTGCGTATTTATGTTTCCGCTCCTTTTACAACACGTTTCCAGGTTTAACCTGTTTAACCTTGCCCCCACGCAGCTCGACCGAGGAAGTTAGTAACTCACCGGGCAACGCTCGAACCAAACATGTGCGACCGGCTGCCGAGGCAGAACCGTGGCACGTCGCAGAGCATTTCAGCCCTCGTCGGGATCGTGTTCGCCTTGAACCTGGTCGAACCGAGGTGCACGCGGGCATCGGCTAGTTTGTTCTGCACGGTGGTTCCACGGGTTAACCTGAGGTTATTTTGCTGGACAATACTCTATAAAGAGTTTTTATTTATTTATTTATTTATTTTTTTGGTTTTGTTTTTCCCCCCAGAATTTCTAGCCAGGTTTGTCCCTTTTTGCCCCCCCCGAAAAATAACAAGAAAAAACAGTTTACGCACAGTATTTATGCTTGCTCGGAATTAGTTTTTACACACTCCCGAAAGCAATTGGCTATGTAGTCAACACTTGAAACAAGCCAAGTTATTGACCTAAGTGCTTATCAGACCTTTGCTTTCGATCAATATTCAGTCTCATTACTGGCTTGAAATCATAGTTAGAGGTCTTCAGGGGTTTGGCAGCACTTTTTTTGTATGAAATGGAAACAAGCAAGCTACTTTCTTGTGCTTGTACCTGTAGCGTAATACATTAATTGTTTGGTTAAACGGTCTTCTGTTCATTTTTGATGATCGGCTGACATCTACTCGCACGCCCGTACCCACGTTGCGAGTCGGCGTTGGGTAGACGATAGACAGGTGAGGGCTTTATTGATCCGAAAGGAAATTTCACAAGGCTGCGGCAGCATATACGCAACACATCTTACAGCCGCAAAACAACTTGGTGACAAAACAAGAATGTGGTGATAGAAGAGCATAGTGACCGGGATAGCGGAATCGCATTGGGAGTTTGAGTAATCGCATTTAGACAAGTTTACCACAATACGCAAGTTGATGAAGAGCAATGAAAAGGGAAGAAGAAAGACTTTAGAGCTGTGTTGTAGCTATTCTTCTCTCTTTTTTGCGGTGAACAAAAAACGGATGTTTTTTTGAGCCGTAATTAATTCGATCGAGTCAGCAGGCTGTGTCTGGGCTTCTTTAGGGTAATTAAGGGGAATGGTGTCCAGTTGGCTCACTGCTGGCTGGCAGAAGGGTGAGCGGGTGGTCCCACCTTCCATGGCCAGGTGGCCACGTACAAGACTTGTCAGATCAGCTGATGACCCTTTTAATTTTGCTCCAGCCCTGGGCCATAATTGAAATTTACCAAGAAAGGTTAACTGCAGGAGGGATCTGCCTGATTTACCGATATCCCGAGTCTCTGCGTTGACACATAGCACCACCGGGAACTAACCTGCCGGCCATCGCTCTTTGGATGGCCCGATCCCTGTGGTCATCATCGTTGTCATCCCATTGATATGTGTAATGGGCTTACGGGATGAAGCTGGGTTGCCTCGCGCTGCAGCCGCAAGCTGTCTGGAAACAAAAGGATTCACTGTTTACCTGGGTGGCTAGAGGCACGTAGGCTGGATGTTTTAGTAAGAAGTTAAGCCAGCCTTGTGGCAGCAAGCCGTGCTGTTTTATCTGTGTGTGCTGGTGCAGACGAAAAGCGATTGTTGATGAGAAGGTCAAGGTTTCCAGATGAGCAGTTCGGTTGACGTCCGCGTCGATGCGCATCTAGTCAGCATTTCGGACTTATTGTGCAGATTTGTAGCCTGTGCACACATTTAATTTGGTTTTTTTTCAGTGACACGTTAGACTACAGCGTTTTCAGAAAGTGTGCGGGGTAAGGGGGCGAAGGAATGCGAGGCGCATGTTTTCCAGTGAAACGTTAAAGATCTGCCCCCTTGTTTTACTCGCTTGCAGGCAAAGGGACTTCAGGGACATCCAGGGAGGAAAAGCGATGATGAGGCCCTGCAGGAGCACAACAGACCTCAGAGGAGCAACTCCAAGGAGCCCCTCAGTGAGGTGAGAAGACCCCCCTCCAACTGCTGCTTAGCACATCTCGAAACCATTGACACTCGCACCTCATCTGGAACTCAGTAGTGCATCAAGTAATCTGTTTGTTCGGGTTACTGATATGACTACCCAGACCACCTTATAGACCAGAGAGCAAGTTGAAGACTTTTTACATTATCGCTCTTCCTTTGCCATTAACGTATAACAAGCTCGGTTTCTCCAACGGAAAAACTGCAGTGAAATTCCATAGAACGTAGGTGTGACCTGTTGCCTGTTTTTTCCATGTTCTGCCTGAGTATTTTTGGGGCATAGATTCAAATCCAGCTCAGAGTATACGGATTCAGTTTACGCGTTCGCCCTGAGTTCACGATCCAAGAATATGCACAGAAGAAGGTAAACCACTTCCCAACCCTCCATTACCATGACAGCTGCAAAAGTGATCGCCATGAGTTGAATTCAATGGTACTTAACCACCCAAGTGCACAGGAGCATTATGATAATTCGTACAACTGTGGCTGTGGTCATTCAGAAACAAAATTATTTTAGCTCACATCTATTAGTCAGGCCTACGTGATTTCATTTAATCGCTGGCATTTAATTTCATAGACAGGTAGGGGTCAAGGAAGGGCCCATTCAAATTGTACATTCTTGTGGACTAAGTTTTAAAAAAAAAAAGAAAAAAAAAGATTTTTTATGACCTTATTAAATGTTTTGTTTTGGAATTCCTAAGGAAATGAGGCTAGGTGGTGCAGTGTTGAGAATCTTCTCCCAGCACTGTCTGCCTTCACCTCTATCTTCATCCATCCCCTGCTATGTCTCATGAATCTTCATAGAGGCCTAGTTCTTCTAATGAAAAAGTAAGGAGGGAAAGGCGGTTTTGGCAGATAAAAGGGTGATGTACGGTGACAGCACTGACAGCGAAATGCAACAGCAAATAGGGGAAAAAACATGCAGTTGAAAATTGCACGCTGTAATCGCTGACAGTGTTGGATATGGCAAGTCTCTCTAATCTCCTGCCAAATGAATGGCACAGAACCCGCGTCGCTGTGGCCACACCATCTACTTCCATCTGTCTGCACTTAAGGCCGCCTCCATTTCTGCAGCCAGAGAAATGATCGCTCCCCAACTGGTTGAATTTCAAAACCTTGGTTATTGTCTGTCAGTGAATATCCCTGAAATTATTTGTACAACTGAGAGAGTTGCATTAATTTCCATAAAATAATTTGAACTCCTTTCATATCTGACAGCCCTCTCTTTGTCAATGGAATCTGTCAGCATTAACCCTGAAGTGAAGGAAGTGAATAAAATGGATTGTGGGGGCTGCAGAAGAAAATCGAGATTGGTACAAGCCACTCCTCTTTTTTGCAGAGAAAACAGGGATTAGTGCAAAACAGCTGTGCGTCAATTAAAGTCGAAAGAAGCGCAGCCTTGCGAAGGTTCCTCGTCGCGGCGTGGCCCTTATCCGTGTACTTGACTGGATTTTACAGCCCCCAGTTCAACTGGCATCTAGAATCAATGGGCAGAGGGATTAGGGAAATGTAAGTAGGCTTTTCATTCTCTGCGTCAGAGTACGTGTTTGGGGGGGTGCTGAGGGGGCTCGACATTGGTCTCACGCCCGCCCATCCACTCCCACCGTGGGCCCCGTCGGATCAAGGCCCTGTTTTGGTGCAGCGACGCACGTTCCTCCGGGCTTCATTTGCTTCGGGGGCCATTCAAAGTCCTTCGGCAGTCTGGCCCTTAGGAGAGCGGGGTCAGCCCCACCCCACCTCTCACCACTGCTTTCAGGAGCTGAGGGAGGGGGGCGTGGAAATGGGTGAGGATTAGGGGGTGCATGGGGCGACATTCCTATTCTCTTGGGCTGTTTAGTTAACCCTGAAAAGCTGCCGTGGCCATCCCTCATCCTCCCGCCCTCCCCCTCAGAGCAACCCTCCAACCTTCACCCTCTGTTCCCTTTTTGGGCCTGGTTCCTAAATCCTTTTTGAAGTCCTAAGCGCTGCAGAAATCTATAGAGAGCCATGTATAATGGCTTTTAAGAGAAAGTGTTTAGCAGTGTCCTGACCCTGTGGCTTATGAACCACTGACGATTTAATGGATTTTTTTTTCCCCCCGCTTCCCTTCACCCGCACTAAATCGAACGGATTGGCCTTCATTATTATTTAAATAAGTCTTTCTCTCTTTCAAATACTGGGCCGGAATAAGCCGCATGTTGTTAGGGCAATTCCAAACATTTGCGCTCCCTGCCGGGCCCCAACGCACTTGCACGTACTCCCGCTCGCACGGTCGCTTGCCGAGGGTGGCAATGGTAGGGGGCGCCGGGCCGACTTTCCGGGACACCGCTTTAATTGTGATGAAGGGGGTGGGGCTCCCAGGTGGGGGGAGGAGCCCTGAGCAGCGATAAGGCTCGGGCCCAGGGGAGATGCAGGGAGAGGGTGAGCCAGGGTATGGATGGGGGCCCGATAGTGAATTTTAGGCCAGGCTAAAATTGCTCTAGCAGAAAAGACACCTCCTGAGACCAGGGTGGAAATTGCCAATCGAAGCAGGGAATAAAGGGGGAAGAATTGAAGAGCAGGGGAGATTTGGAGATTGGTATTCTGCCTGAGCTGGGCATAACAAAAGTAAACAGCTCTCCCCCTCTGCTCTCAGACTCGCTGTCTCTATGCAGTCCCGGGGCCATAGGAGGAACAATAATACCTTAGCTAAATTGTCATTGCCATCATTAAGGGACGCCCTTCAGATTCATTGACCGCGGTGTCTCCTGTAATCGTTTAGTTGCGCTTTTGCTATTATATGTAGTAGTTGAAGTCGATTCCCTTTAAAACTCCATGCCTTGTTTATAAATTCTCTCCAAATGCATGTGTGCAAATCTGGTGCGGTGCTGTTCGCAGAACACGTTGCGTGGATGCGTACGTAGTCGTAAGCATTAAAACCTGTCGTTTCAGTTGATGTATGATTTGTCCATTTAGATTAAATCCTGGAAAAAAAAAAAGAAAACGTTGATAAGCGCATGCTGTAAAAACCTCATATTTCTGAGCCAGTGATCTTATCTTATGTTTAGGCTAAGGAATTATTGTACATTTCAGTATGCCGAAAGGTTCTGATTAAATTTTGGATAAGCTTTCATTTCCCATTTTTTATTTGCAGTATAGAATTTTCAGAATTTGCAGTTAATTATAAGCCATGTTTTTCATTACATTTGCGGTTCTCTGGACTTGTGAATGGATTAAACTGATCGGAGCACCTTGTAGATTAAAAAAAAAAAAAACCATTGATGCTAGTATTAATTTATGTCGAAATACTGGCGAGATGGTAATAATTCTGTAGCGCAGGAAAAAAAATCAGTGTGCGGTTGTGCTATTCAAGGTTTGAATGCTGTTTCTTTTTCTTCATCGTAGCTGCAGGTAGTGTTCGTTGCTTTCCATGATGCATCGCTTCCTTATAAACGCTTTCGTGGAATTTCAAATTAAAACTTGAATAACAACACAGCTTTGCTTTTCCGATGTTTCGCTTTCCAGAAAGCGTAAGTCGACCACCCTTAAAGTGTAGCTTAAATTTTTTTTAAAGCAACAAATCTAGAGAAACTCTTTAAATTGTAGACATTTACAAATAAGAACGAGAAACGTAGTTGACAACGATAGCTTGGCCGCTTACTTTTCTTACTTTTTGTAAAAGACCTGGGGCAGCGCATGATGTAGTGGTTAGAGCCACAGCCATTGGACTTGAAGGATACGGGTTCAGATCACCTTCTGCTCCTGCTTAAGTACCCTTGAGCAAGGTACTTACCTTGAATTGCTCCAGTTAAAATTACCCATCTTTTTAAATGAGTAAATCATAAGATGTTCGGTATTATAAGGTGCTTCGGACAAAAAAGTGTCAGATAAATGTAAATGTGACACTGCGGGATGGGGGGGGGGGGGTTGAGGGCGTTGGGATGTCAGGTGGCCCCATGGGCGAAGGTGAGATGGTACGGCACGAGGGAGCGCGAGCGGGGGGGTTGAAAAGGTTAACGTGAGTACTGGCATTAAGATGGCGGGGTTCCTTCGTGTGCCTGTCTTGCACCAAGCGGCTTTTAAAGGTCAACGCTGTTCTCCTCTCTCTCCCCACAGAGCTCCGCTCACTCTTTGTCAGGACGCGGCTATTCGGTAAGTGACATTTTAATGCTTTACGGCTCCACGGCAGAATTACAATCTTGCCGTCCCGTTTATGGCCCGGACGTCAAGACATTTTAATTCTGCTCCGTGGAGTTATGGAGAAATCATGATGTTGGGGCCAGTGCTTCTGGATGGCTTGTTGATTAAATTGTGCAGTGCCACAGTATTGTATTTTAGCAAAAACTGCCCCATATTTTTAATGCCGAACACAGACGCGCAAGCCGTGTGGCGTCAGCATCTGTCTGCTGGACTAGCCATCTCAACATGGACTTAAGCTGCCAGACTTTATCTTGTACTCCATGCTGATGACTTTCATGTACTGGCATGTCCTTTAACAGATTCGTTGGAGTTTCGGTAGGCTTGTTCAGATTTGTTTTACGTTTGCTCTTTCCTGGACCAAATGCAGGCCTTTTATGCAGATTCTACACCTGTAAGATTTAGCCTTCTCATTGCCCTTAGTAGCTGTGTATCTAACTGAGACGTTAACAGTTGAGGCCTTCACCGCGTGCAGCGTTGTTCCAGCCAGTTGGTACACAGACACACTGTAGATGATGCTTAGCTGAAAAAAGCAGACTTAGAAACACATTGATCTTCTCATAATTTCCTTTCAGGGGTGGAAATACAATAGTCAACCACTGACTCCTGAGTATGTGACAAAAATCTGGGGGAGGAACACCTATTTAAAATGTACAGATGTACAAGGTAGTTTTTTTAAAATTTTTTAGGCTAATTGATCTGAAATTTTTGAAGGAAGGCCCATTTCTTTTTGGCAGACAGAGCTGAGTGGGGAAAAAAGAAAAGAGTGCGCAGGGGCAGGAAGTATGAGAGCGTTGAGCTTCTCTCTCCCTATCTCATCACGCCATCGCGTGGGGAGCCCGCTGGGGTGCTTGTGGGCGCTTTCTGATGCTGTGTAAGCGGTGCATGCTCCACGCCTGGGAACGCGGGGCCTTATCTGCAGGCGCTCTGGGCTCTGCGGTAAGGCCAAGGGGCTCCCTTGGTTGTCTGGCAAGTGTGTATGTGTGTGTGGGGTGGGGTGGGATGGTTGCGGAGGCGCACGATGGCAGGAAGAGGGGAGCAGACACGCGGTGCATAGCGGCACGGCACAGATAGCGGCAGCCTGGGTTATCTGATGGCCAGCCTGGAGCGCAGATCGCCATCTCCCGCTCCGTTTCTCAGAAAACATCAAGGAGGGAGCTTTTATCTGTCACCGAGCATAAAGGGGGGGGGGGGCGAATCTCTCTTGACACTTTGTTTTCCTCTTCAGTTTGAGAGAACGCCTCCGCTGTTCCACTGCCATATGTCTCCTACGTTGCCTGCAAGGGCCGCATTCTGAAGGTTCAGTCACACCTACATACTGAAGTAAAAGAAGCAGTATTTACATTTTAAGATCTGATATCGCAAAGATAAAGGCTGGAAAAAACTTAGTGGGTAGTTTTTAAATGTGCCGGTGGTTTATAAGTCTTTTGTATAAATGATATTTTCTTATTTATAGCACAAGTACATTGTTTTTAGTGATTAACCCATGTGTTTTGAAATGCTGAATGTTTGCAAGTGAACTGCATGGCTGAAGATTAGCAGGCTGAATCTGATGGGGACTGATTGATAAATATATTTTTATACTTTTTGTACACATTAATGCTCACCTCTGGCAAAGAGTGCTTCATGAGAGTTATATGACCTGACCATGTATTTTACTGTGCCCTTTTTATACCAGCAAAGTAGAATAGCTGTATCACCAAAATATGTTTCACAGCAGAAGTTAGAGGAACTTCACGCACCCACAGACACACACACACACACACACACACACACACACACACACACACACACACACACACACACACCGACTGAAATTTGTATACTCAGTAATACTACAAGATATAATTGTTGCAGTGACTGGTTAATTCCGGTGCTATTAAAAGGAACCTAGCAGGTCAAATAAAAATAAAGTTAAATATTAACATAATAAATATTTTCAATAAAGGCTTAAATATACTTTGAACTAAATCAGTAATCCTGCTGTCTTTGGTTATTTACTAATTTAGATTACCAACAAACATATCAGTCCTGAGTTGGATTAATAGTTGAACACAATGCTTGGTGTTTTTCATGCAACTGTTGTTGCCAATGGAGATGAGCCAAACCTCCTGAGCTGCCAATCCTCTCCTTTATCTGTAATTTGAGTTCTGATACTGTACTCCAGTATGTGTTGTCTAATTTGAAGAACCTGATGATTTGGAGACCTAAGAATGATTTGACTGCCTTGTTCAGTTCGGCGTACCCAACGCACTTCAAAAACGGACGACGCAGCCAGCAGGTTCTGACCACAAGTTAAAAATAGTCGATTTGGGCAACCTGATCAGATCATTTCGAGAGATGGGTGTAATGATAGTGCCTGGTCGCTTAACAGGAATTACAGAGCAAGATGTTTTTGACCTCATATAAGGTGAGGGACGGTTGAAGCGTGCTTGACTGGGGAGGAGAAGCAGCCGATGTTGAGACAAGGGCTGAGAAAAGCTGCGTTAAACCGAAGGCTGCGAGGTGATGTGTCCTTCACCGGGAGGTTTCGCCCGTCACAATGACACGAGGTGCTGTAGGACTTCAGCATATTTAAGGAGGGTTCCAAGTCTGCAGGGGAGTGGTACTCAACAATAAATAGCACCTAGCTTTCAGTCTGGGGGGGGGCGGGTGATTTTTACATTGGCGCATTACAGCAAATTTAGGCTGTTGGCATTTGTGCAGACTTTATTAATGTGTCTCCAGGTTTTGAAGGCGAATATCTTAAACGGAAGCTTTTTCCCCGTTCCATCACTTGCTAGCTTTTCATTGTGGAAGCAAGGCCCTGGGCCCAGTGATTTATCTTCTTCCCTGGGACTGGTGATAAAGGAGGTCTCCTCTGAGCCTCAGGAGATAGGCTCAAACAGGCGGCGAAATGTCAGAATACCTCAACGCCGCCTATCTTCAGCCCAATCTCTTCAGCAAGCTTGAAAGGCAGTAGAGAAGGAGACAGTTTTCAATAAACAGCTCCTTCCCTGAGATGAAGTGATTGAGCCCACCACAGCAAGCATCGCCAGCGGCTGCAAACAGCATTTCTGCGATAAGGAAAGGCCCTGTCTCAGTGTTCTGTTATAGGTTTCATAACATCGTACGCTTTTCAAAATCTTAAGCCCCTCAGTTTACGTTTTATGAGCTCAGACACAGAATTTAGATTTTCTTAGAAGATCATAATTTTTTATATTATACTGGCTTGGCATTTTTGGTGTTTCCTGGGTGGTTTACAGTAAATTTGTCTGAGTGTTTGCAGAACACTTTTAAAGCCATTACTCATTCTCATGAGAAATGTGTGGTGGAAAAGAAATTTTTCATTTGAATGTCATGTGGGACGAAACCAGTGTAAATGAATGGACACCATGTTCCTCGTGATATACATTATGTTTTCTTATATACAGTACAGCCTTTAATGTTAAAATGAACTCAGCTGACACACTCATTTCGACATTACGGAAATGACTTAAGGCTCTTGGCTGTGCTTTTTAAAACCAATTCTTTATAGGGAGGCTATGGAAAGGTGGCGGTTCTTTCCTTTATGCGCTGTTGTTGTTATTGCTGTTCATTCTCAAGACAGAATTGCATCGCGTCACGTGCACTGTTTATTTTGAATGTTGCGTGTAGAGTGGATGGGATTTCTGTGCAGTGCGTATTGCGGAAACAAGGCGCTAGAGCAAATTCGCGCTATTATGCAACATTATGAAATACTGTTATAATTGATGGAAACTGCAAATATTGTAGAAGCAACATGTTCCGCCGTGCATTTCAGGAAGTGTGTGAAGCCCCTACTCCCTGTACACCCTTAGCCCTTAACCGCACGCCTTCCTTACATCACATTTTGCCGCTCCCCTCACAGGTGCGCGCATAGCAGCGGCTCTGCGCACGGTAGAAATTAGTGAGGGAAGCCAATAGCTCAGCAGGGCCGGGTTAGGGCTCTGACATCGGAGGCCTTTCCAGTGGGGATGTTGCTGTCAGAGACGCGCCGCGAGGGCTGTCCGGGTTGAAAAACCTATTTGTTTATCCCCGTGTGCGGGCCTGCTTCAGAGCAGAGGCCTGCTGCTCCCCTCTCACCAGGGGAGCAGGACTGTTGCCGCTAGCAACAGATAAAAATTGCTGTTAACCACAGCAGGGCCCACAACACATCAATCACGCGCTCCAGATGAAGGCCCCGGGCTCCGGGGCCCCGTTGAATGGCGGCCTGCAAATCCTTTCCAGTCACTGCACACCCTGTGGCTGAGGCCAGGATCATTCAGCGGAGGAAACTTTATTTTCGCCCCAGACCCCTTTGATTTATTTATTTATTTTTTTATTTTTTATTTTTTAAAGGGGAATGCATTAAAACCCATTAACACAAAGGCTCTTCTACGAGAGGCCATTTGAATAAAGGGACGACATGGCAAATTAATGGATGCTTGGCTCTGCTAAGTGTCTGCAGTTTACTGGTACAAAGTTAACTCTTAATTGCTTTCGCCACTTAGACTTGCACTTCAGTCGGTGTGAAATTCGGCCTAGATGCGTTTTTTTATGAAATCTGCATATACTTCCATTTAAGTGTTCTTTGACATTTTGTAGGCCATTTAAAGTGGTTTCCATCCAGGAAATTTGTTCCGTTTACCCACGAAACATTAGTTTTTTTTTTCGTCATTATTAGGTTCGATTATATTTGTATAAGCTTGAGAAAACCGCACGTGTTGAATGATAGCTGGTGGGACTGTGGATAGGTAGCTGAAACTTGTCTTGGCAGAGCAGCGTACCGTCTATTGCGCTTCTTCTGCAAATTTTCAAACGCAATTTATGCTATTTGTGTCACCGGATGGCTTTACTTATCCGCTGCGCTGCACCGTCATCGGTGTCACCCAAGAGATTTCGTTCTTTTAATGCTGCCGAGGCTGTAATCGTACCACGATTGCATGTTACCTGCACATAACCATTTAAAACAACTCCTTAAGCCCTTTTAATGGAGGCCGTAATGAAAGCTCAGGGTGTTTGCCGATTCCTCCTGGATGCCGATGGACTTTTTACGGTCTGTAATAGCGCGCAGTTTGCGTCGGCGATTTACTACACTTTCTTATCGGCATCCAATTAGAAATCGATCGTAAATTGCGACGCTCCGGCGAAAACGTGTTTGCGGGGAGAGCGACGGGCAACTTTGTCTTTGCCTGAGAGACAAGGGAGGCTGGGGATGACTTGAGTTTAAGCGTTTATTCATATCATTTGGGAGAATTTATCTCCCACCCTCCCTGTCCCCGCTGTTTTAAAAGCTACATTAAAAGCTCATTAAGCTGACTGTGCCGTCTTGTGTCGAGAACGGGGCAGGAGAAGCGCGTTTCCGCGCGAGCCGACGCGGTGCGAACTCGACGTGCCGGCCCCTGCGCTGCCGGCACGATTTCATCTGCCGCGGACTTTTAACTGGCAAGTTAATAGCATGTACAGCTCAATAAAATAAAAAAGCGCACTTTACGGCTTCGTGGAGGAGTAGTATTTTTGTATTAAAGATGGCGGCGTCTGCTCTTGCCCGAGGCTCCTCTCTCCCTCCCTGCTCTCGTGCAGCCTGATTATACAGTACAGGGAGCGCAATAAATCACTCAGATTTATTATATCGCAGCTTATTAATTCAGCGCCACGCACAGAAGACGGGCGAGCGTTGTTTAAAGGCACAGAGGCGTCGTCGGAGACGCGACGCCGGTCGCCCCTCCTGGAGGGGAGCGGAAATCATGTAGCTCAGCGATCGCCTCAACGGTGCCGCAAACGCCGCTCCGCCATGAGACCTTCTTCCCGACTGCCTCCTGCTTGGGGGGCGGCGGCGTTCCTTTAAGTATATCTGAGCGGGGATCCGTGGCTTTGCTCGTCTAAAGCCCTAACAAGTGTTCTCATGGAGGTTAAAAAAAAAAAAAAAAAAGTGGAAATGCCTGTAACGGTAAGATCCTCTGTAGTTTTGCGACCCGTGGCCAACCTCTGCAGAAGAAGACGAACAAAATGCAAGCGACAGATTGCTGGAGGCGCTGAGTAGGCCTCTTCTGCTCAGAGACAAGAAGCCTGCAGGCCTCGCGAAGCCCAGGAGCTTATACTGCGGTGTAAACAAAGCCTGAAATTAAAGCAAGCCCAAGGCTGTGTGAGATTTTTTTTTTTTTTATTATTTTATTTTATTTTTTATTTATTTATTTTTTTAACATTACAACTAAATGTTTCTTTCATGGCCCTGGTGGATTCCAGAACCACATTTTTGAGTGGGAGATGTATGTGTGAAGCATGCTAGCTGTTTCTCTGTTTGAGGGTTGCAGCATTGTTTTAACAGTTTTTTTTTCCCCCTCCGTATACTGTTTGTGTTGCAGTTTCCTGCCCGCTAATTTCAGGTACAGTAAAACGTACATTTCCGAGTTATTATATACCCTAATCCTGGTACAGTCAATTTGTCCTATTTGCTGTTATGGGAAGCACAAAGGCCTGTAAAATAATTTCTTTTTTCCCCTATTTAGAAGATTACCTAAACTAAAACAATTTCTTCACATATGTATGTTTTGACAAGCACAAGTGCGTGCACACACACACACACACACACACACACACAAAAGTTACTAAGTAGGTCATGTTCTGTCGTTCATCTTCTAATGACTCACGAAACGCTCAATTGCTTCCATCTGAGCCCCTGAGCCCTGCTTCTGGGACTCCCACCTCAACACAGTCGGTCGTTTGATTTTCTGTCATGTTTTTTTTTTTTTGCCTCCTTTCTCCATCTCCAACAGAAAAGATATGTGACAGCCCCCCCCCACACCTCACTCCCCCCCTCCCATGTGCCACTTTAAGAGCAGCAGGTAAGACAGAAGTAGCTGTATAATTATGGTGCCATTTTATTCTGCTCTGTTTATGAAGAAAATACCTGTAAATGACAACGGAGGAGACTCACAGCGCACTCCATTTTTACTTCATTATACCCCCCCCCACACACACACACACACGTGAAGCGAGGCTGTGTTGCTGCGGTTTCGGCACGATGACTCCCTCTCACCCGGTTCCGCTGCGGTTCGCGCTGTCGGCCTTGCAGAGGTGTTGCACAGGTACAGCCCATTTCCTGTTTTGCTCGAGCGTGTGGTTTTCTCACCCTCGCAGGCGAATGAGAAAGGAGCAGCACTCTAGCCCCTTTCAGTCTTGGTCTTCTTCTGTTTTGTCTGTTTTTTGCTGATGTGATGCAAGAGCATTTCCCGATCCAGGTGCGATTGCTGCTGCAGCGAGAATGCTATCTGCTGAATATGAGTGAATCGCGAATGCTGAAGACCAATTCGATGCAACTGTTCGTTTTAGTTTTACTGGTCTTTCCATGTCTGTTTTTCATGGTAGATATGCTCAGTGGCCATAGTCAACAGTATGCATGCCTGCACTAAAAGACTGCTGTAGTATGCGGCAGTTATTTAAGATTTCACAGCCACGTTTCATCATCGAGCGCGCACTAAGTTATGCTGCAAGCCAGCTCGTGCACTGCTTTCCTGCTGTTTGATATTTGCTTCCCCTTATATGGTGAACATCAGCCGTGTCTTCTGGTACTTTTTATTCGCTGCAGAAACTGAGCGTTCGGGATCGAATACTTTGCTGATACGGACCGATGCGCGCAAACGTGCCAGTAACGGGAGTACCGCCACTTATTTTTTCTCACTTCAGGCAGGAAACATGTTCATGTACATCTCCGTAGGTTTTCGTGCTGCACCATTTGTAGCGTTTTTATATCATTTATCTTTCATTCGTGACATCTTCTTCAAAATTTAACATAGGGACCCTACCTGTACGTTGCGCTGTTCCGTTTGGCCAACGGATCATCGGCGACGTGAAGTTTGCTTTTGTGCAAACGCATTCGGTCGTTGAGTTTATTTTATCCTTTGCGCGTAGATCGAGGGCTTTTAAACCGACTGTTTCTGCATGCGAGAGTTTGGTTTTGCAAATGCAGTGACATCCTGGTACACTGGTATGACCCTAGCAGGACCTGCTTTGCATGGCCCTCTCACCGACTTCAACTGTGGAAGTAGATTTGTTTTCTCATTCCTCAGTTCAAGGCATTTGCCTCGTATTGGACATGCGGTAGCACATATAATGTGTCATTTTTTTTTCTCTTTTCTTTTTGGTGCCATTTCCCTAGGCAAATCAGGCTACTGTTGCTATTCAGTCACTCGAGCCGCCAGACGGTGGGAATCGTTTTTTTTTTTTTCCCCCCTCTTTTTTTTTAAAGCCTTATCAAAAGGCACACCTGTTGGTGTATTCGCCACCTGTTCCGCTGTTTCTGCCTCCCTGGGCTAACTGATCGAGATATATCTGGATTTTAAAGGCCTCATCGGCTATGCTCAGTCAGATCGAGGATCTCACTCAATTAACTTAATGCCTTCGGTTGCTCCTTTCTTGAACGCAAACCAAATCCACCGACAGCACGCGACTCGCGGCAGGAAAGTGTGTACGCGTAACCTCGCTGCGTGCGCGTTTACTTTGGCTTGCCTGTTTTTAAAAGGATTATAATTTGCAAATGTAATGATTCGTAACTTACACCTGGAAGTCGTCCGTGTCCGTTTGGCCTTTCGGGTGTTTCTAGGAAGAACAGAGCTCCCTAATAATCATTCCCAGCCTTAGGGGAGGAGGGTTACCTGGAGAACAAAGCCCACCGCAGTGTCTTCTGAGCTGACCCGGTGTTACTGAATGAGGGGAAAAATTGTCAAGATGATTATATCTTCCCCTTAGCTTCTCCAAAGGCCCCGCAGAAGCCTTGTTAGAAATTCATCTCGGGCCAGGATGGCTCCTCCCTCCGCACCCGACAAGCCCTCTACCGCATCCCTCCCAGAGCCATTTGGAGCAGGTCTGGGCGTGCTGGAGATAAACCCGGGCCTGCTGTCTCGGTGGACCTCCCCGACTCTGAGAGCCTGGAGAAAGCCAATCTGGTAGCCCAGCCTCCTGCTCTGAGATGGCAGCAGGGCGTCCTGCCTGGCACTGGCTTCATTACGGCTGCCAGATGGGCCGCGAATTAGATTCCCGTTCCCTCTGCGGAGGGCGGGGGCAGGGGGGAGGGAGGAAAAGTAATGTTTTTTTGTTTTCATTTACATTGCAAGTTATTACATTTTAATGTAACACCTCTGGGAACCCGGGAGCATTAAATGGCTGTTCTTGAATAATCGACACTAACTGCTAGCAAATGCTGGGGAGAAATGAAATTAGCGGGCACAGCAATTTGGCACAGTGATTATTGGCTCCTCAGAGGCAGTTCCTGATGATTTAAGAATGCTAACATTTAAGCAAGTCAGATCTCATTACTCTTCAAGGTTAAAGCAAACCTCCATGCAAGAAGGAGGCGGCAAGATCCGAAATGAGTTCTTTTTTACGTCCGAAACCGTTTCGCTCCTCGTTTTTCTCAACGCGCGCCGGCTCCTCGTATTCACGCAAATGTCTGTATATGCTCTATAGTATAGGCTTGGACATTTAAAGCGGCGACACGTCCAAGTGAGCCTTTAATTGAATTGGTGAAATCCCATTGTCTCTGCTTTGATTTCTTTTCTGCTGCACCCAGCAGTGTGTTTTTCCCGTGCCAGAGAAGCTTGTGCCAGTCACAAAATGCCCGATTTCACATAGCTCGCAAATGGAAACACCCGCACGACATCGCTTTATTAAGCAATTTTTTTTTTTTTTTGAAGCTTTATTAGAGGATTTAAAAAAAAAAAAAAAGGCAACGGCCTTTGAGTCCTGTCGGGTGGCGCTGTGCTGGCCGTCACCCGATGTACGGGATCTGTCACCATGTGGCGTGCCAGTGAGGTGCATCTTCATCCCTGTACCTGCGCAGCGTCATGCCTTATGGTTATCCGTATCGTCTCTCTTTCCATCGCCCACCGCGCTTCCCGCACAGTGTTTGCTCCTGCAATCACGGCAACGCCCGCCCTCCGGTTTATTGTCCGCAGCTTCGGCGCACGGCTGACGACTATGAAAGATTGCGGTAACGCGCCATTGTGTTTGCTTGCCGCGGGCCCGTCGATTCTTTCCAGGGGCTCAGCTGGAAGTGCAGCATGAATAACGGCATGAGCGCAGGACGCGAATGGAGGCGGCGCCCTTGCAGGCTCCGGTGATGAATTGCCACACGCCTCCGAGTACTCGGTGACAGATGGTTTTAACTTCCGTCTTCCTCTCTACGCGGCACAAGTCAAAATGTTTGTTAACTGCTGCGACAATATTTATTTGGTCTGAGACCGATTGATGGGGGGCGGGGATCTGCCGAAATGTTCCACGCAAGTCCTGGGCTGCGTATTTGCGGCGGAGAACACGGCCACACGTTGGATGCGAAATCTCATAAGCAGGGATTTGGTTCTCGGGTGTTTAAGCCGCCTGGACGTGCTTCTCCTGGCTTCCTTGTGACCAATGAGATTCCTCGTTGTTGTAGCCCCGGCGTGGTTATCCCTGGGGGGAGCCTCTAAACCACAACCCGGAATTTACCAAATGAAACATTCATGCTTAAGCATGATTTGGGGAGATTAGCAGGGGTTTGTCTGCTTCCAAAGGACCCTGTGACAGTGTGAAAATGGATTGTGTACAGCTTTTGCAAAATGCGTTTGCTAAATCCCACACAAAGATTTCGCACCCTGTTTACACTGAGTTCTAGCGTTAGGCTAAGGAACAAGCTGCTGTAAAGCGCTGCTGGCAGTTATGAGATGCGACGGTACCAAAAACTGTGCTAAGGTACTGTGGTATGGACAATACAGTACCTGAATAAATGCTGGGTTTCACTTAGCGCTGTAGTTAGCAGCTTGCCAGAATATTTATAACTGGATCTTAGAATCCTGTGGTCTTTCTCACTATTGAAGCAGGACTCGTGCTGAAAAGCTTTTCGGGTGTTGGCAGGGTTGTGAGTTTTTTTTTTTTTTTTTTTTGTCACGGTGTTTTGACTCGAATCATTATTTTTGTAATTGCAGTTTGATTTCTAAATTGTAATAGTTTGTTTTTGAAGTTTTCAGTTGAGTTCCGTGAACCCTGCTCCAGTTGAATAATAGTTCAATGACTCTTTAGCTGTATTCGTAAGGGGTTCCTCCAAGTCTTTGTGTACCATAGAGTCTGCTGGTGTTCCTCTGGTCTGAGCTCACTATTGATCAATTAATCGAGCCGTTTTTTTGTTTTTTTTTTTTTTTTAAATGTGAAAAACTGGCAATTTAAAAAAAATAAATAAAAAAATTCTCCTATCACCCACTGCATTAGTTTGCTTCCTAATAATTGAACATGAGTGCAGTGGAAATTGTAACGGATAAAAATGATGGGTTGCATATTCTGGTTTTTAGTCGTATTGTAAATGAACATGTTTAGCTTCATCTGCATCATACAAAAAAGTGTCAAGATGAACTGCGAGGTATGAAATAAGGAGTACGTGCACCATATTCTACAAACACCGACTGCGGTGTGGGGAAAAACGTACTTAATAGCGTTTTTTTTTTTTTTTACATTTGTGGCTCACGCCACCCTTAGGGCTTTAAGGATGTGTCACCTCTTCATAAATTATTATTTTATTGTTACATACACACCAGTGCAAGATTGGAGACTTGGACAGTGGCAAGAGATCATTCATTTGGGAATGAATGTTGGAATTTATTTTCGTAATGGCACATGTCTGATTCTTAAACATATTCCAAAGACGTTCTCTGGGCTCATCTTTTGGTTTTGGATCGACTCCTTAAGGCAGTACAGAGTAGCAAGTTTAAAGGAATAAGTACTCGCTCACCTCGATCCAAAATCCCCCTCCTTTAAAAATCAGGCATGTGTCCTTAAAGTCATCACCGCAAAGTTAGCCCCTCTTTCCTCTACCGTTTGAATTATTCATACTGGCAGGGCCATGGGGTGCTTCATCATGTTCAAGTGCCCATGACATTACTGATGGAGCAGCCGTCCATGTTCAGCCAGCTGTGTTGATGTATCTGGAAAGGAAGCTGTTCCAGGGTCCATGTCAGGAGATGTCGGAGAGTGGGCCTACGGAACGCCAGCCGGAATCTGCAGCGCCGGGCGCAAAGAGTTGACACGCGCAGACTCCGATCACGTAATGGTTGTCTGCTTTTTTCCTGGGGTCCCAGCCCCAGTCTGTCACTTTCCCTCCTGTTGCTTGTTTTAGTCACGGTGGTTTTTCATGACATGACAGAAGGAGGAAAGTGAGGATTGGCACAGCAGTGGGCAACTCCACTCCCCGTTGCTCAACGGTCCTTTAGATTTCCCAGGTCTCTCCAAATAGTAGCGTAATGAATATACCTGGAACGCGGCATCACCTGCATTAAATAAGCACATCTGATCCAATTAAATGATTAAGCCCGGATAAAAAGCTTCCACGTCTGCCACTTTAGGGCCTGGGTTGCCTACCCTGTAATACAATTGTTGGAATTTTCATGAAGCCCCTCAAGGCGTTCCGTAAATGGGAAGTAAATACGGATACTCGTACAGCCAAGGTAGTGCTAATATGGAAACGCGTGACGTAGGCCTAACAAAGTGACGGACCCGTCGAGTCAAACGGCGCTTAGTGCAACCAAAGCACTCCCGTATCTGGTGAGGAAGGGGGGTGATGCAGGCATAGACGCAGAAGGGAATTATTAACTGCAGTGAGGGTAAGAAATAATTAAAGGTGAATATTTTTGAGAAGGTCCAAGGAAGCAATACCTGAGAATGTGCTTGGTTTTTGGTTTATTCATCAGCACTAGAGGAGAAACTACAGAGGCTAATCAAAGCTTTGGGGTACTGATAGTGGCTCTGTGGAAGGTGAGAGACTGATAGGATCTTGAGAGCTTAAGAGGTCAGCTGGAGATAAAAGGGGCAGCAGGAATAACACACGATTCTGAAAGGTTAAGCTGATGGGAATGTGTCCAGGAGAAGACATCCAATAGACCGTCTGAAAGCTGAATGGAAAGCAGAGATGCTAAGCAGAGGAATACAGACTTGTTTAGTCCGAGAACCCGATACGCGGAACACAGGTAAGGGTAGGATCGGGCAGCAGAGGAGACATGCCAAACGTCGGAAGAAAGAATTGTCATTCATAGCTTTATGTGCCACGAAAGCTGGGCAAGAGTTTGTATAGGAAGTAAGAAAAAGTACATGAGCACAGGGGTCACTTACTGGAAAATTTCCTTTGGTTTTTGCTGAGTAAGGTTAAGGAAGTCCAGACTTTTTAGAGGATCAATATAAATGCCTGCTGATGACTGCCCATAAATCAAGTCAAATGAAGAGGGAAGTGTAGAAGCAAGGTCTTGGACTGGAATGGAGCAAATATTTTTATGGCTGCAAAGTTTCTACAGTGACAAAAAAGAACATACATTTTATTTAATATTAATGTCAATGCATTGCTTCTTCTTCTTCTTATTATTATTATTATTATTATTGATAATAATAATAATAATAATAATAATAATAATCTGCAGACATCCACATTTTCAGGCAAATAAATAAAATTCATGTTAAAATACGTTATTATTATTATTATACTAATAATAATATATTGCACTAATAATAATAATAATAATAACGTATTTTAACATGAATTTTATTTATTTGCCTGAAAATGTGGATGTCTGCAGATCTAGAAAGAGGGATGAAACCAGAGAGGAGTCTGGTAAAGTCAGAGAAAGAAGGTTCAGTCATCAAATGAGCGTGTCAGGTGTACTGCTCAAACCATTATTAGCTCAAGCCATGTGTTTCGGGGGGATTTCCCAGCCGTTTGCATTCAAGGACACAGCACTCCTCCATCCAGCGCTATCTGCGCCTTGCGACTCGCGGTGTGGAAAATAAGTGGATTGGTGGAGGCCCGAGTCTTCTCCATTTCCCTGTATACAGTGGAGTGTGGCAGTCAGCTGCACGTAACCCAGAAGTGGCAGCAAGTACGTTGAGAAGGGAAGAAATTACGAGTGAAGTAGGGGAGAGCACTAGCTGAATGGTTTTTAATTGAAAGATGAATGCTGAAATAACGTAATGACAAAAATGGAAGGGTGAGTTGAGGAGGAAAGTAATGGAATTAAGGAAATTGGTCAGAAAACTGCGAAAAGCATAGTGATGATTTTTTTTCTTGTATGATATCTTTCAGTGTAAGGTTGCATCAATGTTGTACCGTGTCTCGCTGTCGTGAAAATGGCCGCGCAAACCATTTCATAACCCGGAGCTGGTTCAGGTGGGAATAGACTGGAGGTCGTGCACAATTTTGTCACTTCTAGGAAATCGCTCAACGCAGATTTCAGTCGGTAACTTGTTGAGAATTTCTTCATCTCAACCTCCGATAAGCAAGGTAAATAGTGTGTCTACGGTGTTGGATTTTTGAAAATTTGACAACCTCACGTAACAGCTGTAATCTGCTGTACACCCGTTCCTCACGTGACAGAGTAAATTTGTTGAAGTTATCCTGTAGGGCAAATTATTGCAAACTTGCCTTTCAACGTTACATTTTCATTCTTTAATTCGTTCGTGTTTAGTAAAAACCGGCCCGATTCAAGGTCAGTAAGGTCAAGAATCGGTGCAGTCTGGGAAGCGTTACAGTGCTCATGAATGGTTGCACTTATGAGTATGATGGGATGTAGGCAGTACTTATTCTATGTTGCCTTGCGCTAGTATGGCTGTTTTTTACTTAGTGAAATGAGTTAGCATTTTGTAATTTGTGATTTTCTTCCATGCTATAATAATTGTTTATTTCGTGTACAGTATACTTTGATGTTGTTATGCTCACTAGATGCCGTGAACTGATAACCAGGGAGCCGTTTTGCGGAATTAACTATGGAGAATTGACCGCATTCGTGGACAGTTGTATTGTGTTTGTCCAGATTGCACGGAGGACGTGTGTGGATGTAGAATATCCACATGGATTCAATACAATGGAAAATATGCCATTATATTGAATGTACAAGCCAGCTGTATTAAAAAGAAAATATTTGTTTTATGTACACGGTTGTTTGCGCTTTCCAAGTGTACCATTTCTGCCTCTGCATTTACTGATCCAGTGCTCTCCTGATACATTTTTTTTTTCTTCCATCAAAAGGGGTGCAGTTTTTCATTGTTTGGGACCAGGTTATGCGATGCTTGACTATTTATTGCAATTACGTAATTCACAGGCCGAGTGACGCCGCATCGCTGCAGCATATGAGGAAGCGCTGTCTTTTCATATGACCCGGATATTCACCCTGAAAGAAAATGATGAGCGCCGTGGTGCTCGGGCCAAATTTTTATTTTGGGGTTCGGTCTGCTTTTCTGTCGCAACGAATGCTAAAACCGAGAATGTCACTTTCCACGTCTACTCCATCAACAGCACAAATGCATGCAAATCTGTCGCTCAATTGTTACCTTCAACATTGTAAATTGATGTTGCAATCAGCAAGTGCAATCTGTTGCAGGCGAAATAAAGAACAGGCAGCCATGTGAAGAAAAGGAGGGGAGGAGAAAAACAATTTTCACTGTCGGTTTGCATCTAACAACTTTGGAGCTGTGAAGTTTCTCACCTTTCCAAAACCGCCCTCTCGACTATAAAGGTTCTCCTCAGATGAGCTGAACTGATACACCCGTTCCCACACGCTCAGCTTCTGAAATTTCACAACCGATAGCGGTTACTGACTAAGAGGCCCGATAAAATCTCACCCTGATAAAAAAGAAGTGACTCAAGGAAAAGAAAAAAAAAGGAGAAAAAACCGAAGAGTGGCTCTCGCACTCATTGTGTCTGATGAGGTCTCGATTGACACATTTCTAACCACTCTTTGAATGCCATGTTCCTCGCAGATCTCGACTGAAGATAGCGGAAAGATTGAAGGGCACTGGGCCATTTGCATTGTTTTCTTTCTCCCCCTCTGCATCGCATTAGCACCCTTTAAGTGTTCACCTACCGCGGCCCTGGCGAAAGACGCCCGTTTCCGCAGGATTGCTCATAATTACACATGAAAGTGCCAGGTGCGATGTACCGATCGGAGGGCGGAAATTCCCTTCTCAACACTTTGCTTTGATATGAGAAGGCCAGTCTCTCACTACCTTTGCTGAGAAGAACTTGTGCGCGTGCCTGTTTGGAACAGACATCTGCAGTCACCCCCACGCACCGCGGCGGCCGTCTGGGACCAGCAGAGAGGCCCATCCCGTTCGGGTTGTGTCGGTGTCATGTCGGCGATGGCCGGGTGGGAGGCGGCGAGATGAGCGAACGTCCACGTAGGCACAAGCGTAGCCTGAAATAGCCTCAGAGTTGGCTCCCCAGAGGACTCGCCAGCTCGTTCGTTATCGGGCCCGAACTCCGGCATTCTCCTTCCACGTCCTAGTATAACAGAGCAAAACCGTCCGTCCTTTGTTTATCTAGACTTTCCCCTCACTGTTCGGTTTTGACCATCTTCCGGTATCGAGGATGATCTTTTATTATCGGCTTCCTTGACCCTCTAGTTGTCTTTCGGTCAGATTTGACCCATTTCAAACTTTCACCCGCCGTAAATACGATATCTTAAATCTGATGGCTTCGTGGATTCGTGACATCATTCACTTCTAGTACATCTGTGGTGTGTCTGGTCAGATAAGTAATGAACGGGTATCAAATGATAGATTCGGGAGTTCTCCCTCTCTCTCTCTCTCTCTCTCTCATTGGTATCATCCCAGGTAAATGAGACCTGTAGTCTACGAATTAAGTTTTTTAACCAGTGTGACATCATTAAGTAAATCATCCGTGTTTTATACTTGCTTGATAATGAATGATAACGGACCGTTCGGTTTCGGACAGCAGCACCATCAACACCATGAATCGGAAGCTGCGTGAAACACAACCCAAGGGTTTGTTCCCATTTTTCCTTTGCGATAGCAAAAAGCATCCTTTCCTCGGCGGGGGGATGCGCGCAAGTCAGATCGAGGTCAGCAGAAGCGGCGTTGGGGGATGCCGGAGGTACCGAAGTATAAATTTGTCGATAGCCGACACCTTCGGGAGCCCGGACAGCAAGTGTATCGCGGGTAGAACCCTGCTGCTTGGGAGGGGCAGAGGAGGCAACTGGTGCGCGGGGGTGGCAGCGGGGATTTCTCTCTCGACGTTCACCCAGCTGTGCTCGAGCAGGAAGCCTACAGGGTAAATGTTAGGTCTTTTCTTAAGTTACAAAGATGTAATTAGACAAATTAGCTCAGCCAACGTTCTTGTTGTGTCTTTAACAGCAGCATGTTGCCGAGGTTGGTAATTGGGAGCGAGTTATAAAACCAAGCGCGGCTCCCAGAGCCGTACATGCAAAACCTGACAGCCAGCGGTGATAAATTAGGCATCGTGTTTCCGCCAGGCTGAATGAAGACGGTAAACGCTTAAATTTCCATCAGCCACGGAGGCCGTCTGTCTGAGCGGTAACCTGTAAAATCGTAATCGCTGCTTCCTTCCTCAGACGGAGGCTTTCGCTGGAAAGTTACCTCCTTAAGAAAAGGCAGCTACTTTTAACTCCGCCTCGCCCCGGCAACAGCGACGCCACATTTTCCAGCGCAGTGGCGGGACGTTGTTGCACAGAGGTTGTCGGTAACTTTTGTTGAACCGCAGCAGGTGGCTTGAGCAGAAGTGCGGCTGCAGTAGCTTCGCTTTCTAGGAGTTGTTTTGGCTCAACGACAGTCCGCTTCAAGTGGAGTTGAGATACGAAAACATTGCTCTGGCAATAAGGCTCTTATTATTTATTTGTTGTTTATTCGTGTAGCTCGTGCTTTTCTCCGGCCGCAGCTTCTTCCAGTGTGACGTAGGTATGCTTATTGAGTAGCATACACATCCACGCAATGTCTGACTAATGCTATATATATAAAGTGCGATATAGTAATGCGGTATATATAAGTTGAAAATTCCCACTGTTTTACCTAAAGTCAGTCTATTGTTGGTTGGTGGTAACATGTAATAGTCTCCCTGGGAGCAACTTAATCCATGTCCTAATTGTCAGGGAAGTCAGCAACAAAGCACCAAGCTGCCCGGTTTGGCAAGCAGGTGATGGGTGGGGGAGGCTAAGGGCACCGGGGGGGTGGCACAGCGTGGATACGGATAGCAGCACATCCACCTTTGTGAGGGAGGGAGATAAGACAGGTCTCGGTGGGAGGCGAAGGGGGGGGGGGCGATTCGTGCCTGAGGCAGAGCCCGAACCCAGATTAATGAGGGCCCGCTTTCACCAAGGATACCGCGGAGGCGGGAGAGGAGAGCGGGAGGCGGTGGAAAGACAACCTTGAGGGGGGGAGGGAAAGAAAAAAGAAAAAAAAAAAAAAGTCTCCCACCACCGAACGCCCACCGCCTTGTTTGCAGACAAAGAAGGGGATGTTTTCCGCACTGTCCGGGGTCCGTCTTCGGCAGCGGTGGACGATTAAATCTCACCTCCCTCAACGGAGCACGTTGCGATTGTGACCATGACTAAAACCATTAGGCAAGAGAACATACAAATAGTATTCAACCGTGCATAATACAGGCCCATGAAGGCGCTTATTAATTGTACCGTTTGTGCGGCCGAGGAGAAGTTAGATAATCGAGATTTGCCGTGCTGTAACGCGACACCATGACGGACGTCCCTTAGAGGGGATGTAGTCTTTGGTTTTGTATGCCGACAATGGACTCGCAGGAAACCGGTATCTGATGTGTACTGTTGACTGGACGGACAAAGATCAAACACAAACTCACCTGACCCACTTCTCGGCTTGGACCGAGTACACGGCTTTGCCCAGCATATTTCGGGGGCTTATTCTAATCCACACCTTTACCGTGTTGGATTCCTTTTTAAAGAGGATTATTTTCTGTTCCATGGCTCCCATTTCATCCTGTCAGTCCTGGTGCATGACAGCAAGGCCTGTGAAATGTAGGTTACACTGAGGCATGCAGTAAATTGCACTCGTGCACCACAGCCGAAATGTGGGGACGTTCGCCTTTGCCGGTTCAACTTTGGATGGGTCTTTCACCAGCAGCAGTGTCAGGTGGCTCCGCTAAGGACTTTATTATTGCTTCTTTTTGTTTTGTTAAGTCGCAGATGTCTGAAAGGCACCCGGCAAATGTCGTTGGAGACCGAAGGTAGCCAGAGATGAAAAATACTTTTAATTTAGGTGCAGAAAGACGCTTAGGTGACTTGTGGTCATCGCTCCTCAGCTGCAGCGTCATCTTCTGTCTGCCTCCTCGCGCCTCCGCGCGGTGGTTTGAGCATCGCCGTTTTGCTCAGAGACATTACGGAGCCGTGCTCTCGGAGTTGTTTTTCAGGTATATGACTTGCACGCCGATGAAGAATGGACGCGTTCCTTCCATCTTTTCCCCGGATATGCGCTCTTAGACTATTCACACTCACACGCGCACGCAGTCCTCGGCCCACTCGGTGTACACCGGTATAAGATGAACCTCAAAAATGATCTAGGCGGCAACTTATTAACATTTTTTTTTTTTTTTGCATGCGCGTGTAAATGAAAACGCATCCCTGTTGACACATTTATACTTTGCACCATTGCATTAACAAGAGAAGGGAGGTGGTAATGAAGTATGAACATGCTGCTTCCTTCAATTTAGAGCAGAGGTATCACCCGGCTTCATGGTTTCGGCTCTCTGCTCAGCTTAATGTGATATTATTATTTTATCCAGCCGGGGCTCGAAATTAACTTTGGTACTCGTTCCCTTTTATTATTCTTTAATATCTTTCGTGTGGAAGGTTCACACTAAATGAACAAGTTCCTTGCTAGTGCATATAGTGTGTTAATAGTAAAGTTGTGTTATTAAAATTGTAATAATTTTCAGATGTCCTGTTTAAGACTCGTAACAGCTTGTGGAAGTTCTGTCAAGACGTCTCCGTGCCGATATAATATTTTATTCACAAGGTGTGCAAGTTAAGTGCAGAATTGTACTCTTTTATGATTTTCTCAGGGTGAGAATGAGCAATGCTGCATAAAGTAAGCCCCGAATTGGCAGTTGACTCCCCTTTTCTCCCAAGCGTGAAATCAGCGAGTGTGTATCAGTCTTTTGTCATATTTAATACCAGACCTTATCTTGAGAAATGACAATCTCAAAGGAGGCATTGCGGCAATTACCCGATTGCGGGGAGGAGAGGGCACTTACGCTCGGCTGGTGAGGAGGCCTGCTGTTCCCCGGCCCCCTCCAGTCGCAGCCGCCCCCCACGCGTGCTCTACCCGCCGGCGCCCTCCCACTTCCCACAACCGCTGTACCAGGACACCTGCAATTAGGCAGCAGAGAGTAAAGTGTGGGAGCCAATTGGGCGATGCGCCTGCATTGGGGCGGGGGGCAAGGGGGACTGCGGCCAAGCCAAAACCGCAGAGTGTCTCCACGTCAAGGAGGTGCACAAAGGAGCCAAGCAGGCCCGCGCTCACACACCAGGCTGGGCCGGGCTCCGTCTTGCATTACATCCCCGACGCCTGCAGCTCCTGTCGCCGGCAGCCAACGTGGGGCCCAAATGACAGGCTGCAGCTGACAGCTGAAGCCTGCGGGCAGGTTAGCGTTCCACCCACTCAGCCAGTGTTGCCTGTAAACAGCAGGCTTGACAGTGCTGTCGAAGGGGGGGGATTAGCGAGGCCCTTCTGCCCTCGACTGAAATTGGCTTACTTCCCCATGAAGAACAATGCACAGGATGGGTGGATGCGTCTGTCCTCCTGCCCCGTGTCTTCAGGTCTCGTTTTCTTTTTGATACCCGTTTAAGACTCGTGTCAACAGAAGTCATCAAGCCCTCAATCCTGATGAGGTCCACGGAATAGGTAATAGAGCGCAAGTACCTGGTGCCATTATTCTCTGAAACACCAACCGCTATTTGCTTGGCTGGTGTTTCAATGGCTCGGTCCTGCTGAACCTTGGTTAACGCAATCCCGCCATTCTGGCCAGCGGTGTGGGGAGTTAAGCGCTGAAAAGACATATTAACAACAAGGCTTAGCTGTTCCTGTTTAAGAGGCTTTACGTGACTATGGTGGCCTCCATTCCCGTAGTTTTTCCACCTGACCCTGACATTGCGATTAAACCATTTTCCCGTTGTCATTTCGTATTTTTTCCTTTTGCACGCCGCTTTTCGGCGCAGCCGTCGTGCAGTTTGTCTGTAGCGTCCGTTGCGTACGTGCATGCATCATTATGTGAATTTGCCTTTTTGTATTTCAGGTCTTTGAGTGATGATTTTGCATCGGCTTTGAAAAAACTGGGTTGCTGCGCTTATTGATAGTTGCTTTAGGTCGGTATGTAAAGATACAGTCAGTGAAATATCCAGCCGTACATGTATGTGCAAGCACGAGTGCGTCTATTTAGCAGCAATCTATGTAACCGCAGCAGTCACGTGCATATTGCAGGCAATAAATAACATTTTATAAATACCGTATGAACGTTTGCCCTTAGTATTTCATTTTCACACTTTGATTTTCACACCCGTTTTGCTTGATCTCTGTGCTCGACTGTTCGGGGTGTTCATACCCAGTGTGTCACATTGTGCCTTAAATAACAAAATTACTATTCATTTCCACTTCCATACCCACCGTGTTTCTTTAAAGACACATCAAACTCCGTGTAATTACCACTATTCTCTGATAATTGTGAGCTTTAACCAACCCCCTATAGTTAGCTATAAATAAAATTTCTTTTATTCCCTCCTCTTTGTCTTTTCGCTCTATTTGCACTTTATGGCCGCTAAGGGATATATATGGAAATGTCTCTGTGTCATGTAGTGAAAAATATGTTATGTGATATAGACCTTCGGATGCGGTTCGGATTCGAAACCTAAGCTCCCCCCCGGTAGAGAGTACGGGCACGCCATGATATCCAGCTTTGGTAGTCAGCGCAGAGAGATTGTTCTTTCTTCACGTCTCCCGTTGGATTCTCAAAGAAAAAGCGCTGCTCATTTGTGAAAATCCATTCGGATGGAAATAATTATTCTGATTCTTAACTCTTAAGGAAGTCATTTCGTATCACAAAGCAAATTACCAAGCGTCTAAATATTTAGAGAAGGATCCACAAATTCAGATCTTATTTCCTGTTAGGAGAAGCGACTCAGATGTGAGGAAAACGTCGAGAACAATAACAAACAGTGTTCTGGAAGGATGTTGCTCAGCCTGCTGACCCCAGGGCAGATGTCGGGGGGGGTAGCTGGCAGAGCGAGCTTTGATTTCCACAGCGGGTTCGCTTGCCTCAGGATGCCGCCCGTCAAACGGGAAGCCGACCCTTTGGCGGTTTGTGCATGATTGCGCCGGTCTCTCCCGCTAAAGCGCTTCTGATTGGGAACGTCCAGGATGGCGATTGCTCCTACCCCCCTGCCAGGCCGCGACTCGAGGGGTGGGGTCTGTGCTGCAGCGGAAGGGGGCGGACTTTCATTGCATCCCAGGGTTTTCGGGTGTAACACATCGGCCTCTCTGCCCTCTCTTGACCGTCGAAGGCCCGGGATCCCTGTGAAGTCAGGTAAAAGCCCGCAAAGAATATCGTCGCACGTCCCGTTGAAAGAAGTATTATATTTGCACTTAGAGTGATTCGGTTGGTGACATACAAGGCTACGTCCACCGCGCCAAACTGCCTGCGGTCATTTATGCATCTCTACGGCCGAGGAGCGGAACACGCCGATACACACGCTAAAGTCACCAATTGGCCCGAAGCGTACGCCGTGGTAGGAAACCAGAGCAAGCCCGCGCAAACAAGAAGAAACGTGAAATGCCACGTGAACTGAGCCAGATGCAAAGTCGCATGCAAAGGCATTCTTGCACCATTCAGCTTCCTTCTCTGCAGGGAGGAGAGCCCATCTCCTTGACCCCGTCCAGGGCTTTCATTACCCACGGAATATAATCTCCTGCTTTCATTCCTCCGGTGGAGTAAAATGTCCTTGAGCCATCCCAGCTATATTGCTCTCGCATCTGCAGCAGGCTTTGTCACAGTCCCCTACTGGCCCGGGCTTCCTGTCTCCCTCCACGCGGCATCAAAACAGCTGGGAGCCTGTTTGCGGTTCATCCGTAATGGTGCCAAGGTAATTAAGAGCTTTCTCCTAAATGATAGCTTTGCTTTGCGTTCAGATGTTCCTTAACAAGGCGGCCTACAAAGGTGTTAGTGTAGCTCATACGTCACTGTCGTCCGGGGCAAATTGCTGTGCTATAAATCAGAGCCGTGACCCCGGCGCACCTTCTTCGCAGGGACGGTGGCATCATTAAGGTGGACTGGGCTGGGCGGACTATTATGCTGAGGCTCCAAACTTTTCGGCTTGCCTTCAGCCGAAATTCAGCTGGCTTTGCTCGTGCCTTCTTAAGGAACCGCCGGAAACCAAGGTCGGCGTCTTTTTGCCGAAGGACCCCGCATCCGTGGATATGGCCGTCGTACCTACGAGGTGTCTGTCTCGCGCTGCGATTGTTTTTGTGTTATCTGAGACTACGCTTACAGCGCCCTTTATTGACCGAACAGCATTGTGACAAAATTGAGGTTAAGCGGCAGCCAAGTAAGATTTATGCGCCCTCTTAGTGTTCTTTGCCTCCATTTACTTACCTGGCTGCTCTATAAAGGTGCTAACTTACTTACCGTTAATTAAACACCTTAATAAATGGGCTCCGTGCTCGTACTGCCGCAGCGCTAATACAGGAGCCACATTAACAACTGCGGTCTCGAGGCTGTCCTGCAGCGCCCGTCCGGTCAAAGGCAAACGTTTGTCTTGCAAGGTCGCACCGTTTGGTTTTTTGATTCATCGGTCAGGCTCTAGTAATACTGCCTTGTGTGAAATATTAACAGCTATTAATAATACGGATCGACCGTATTAGCCGCTTGCGGTCATCTCCGGGAGTGAAACGGCTTGCCCTTGAGCACCTTCCTAGCATCAGTTTTATGCAGCAGATCTCCGCTTCATGAGCGAAATGCAAAACTTAAGACAGCATTACTAATATCCATAACAGTAATGTTACTGCTCAGCGTTAATAGGAACAATAATAGTACAGTGCACTGTCCAGGCCGTGGCAGTTATTCCTACAGTTTGGATGTGGTGCTTTTGTCTTGTGTTATACCACATTGTTTCATCGTTTCTAATAATGTGTCGGTGTGGTTTTTAACATGGTTGTCGCTCAATAAAAATATTCTGATGCAGAAGGGCAAACTTTTTTTGTTATAGTAGTTGCGGTGTTGTAATAAGGATTCCCTAGTACTTGAGTTAGTTTGACATTTTATGCATTTGAGTTTATACAGAGAAAATATACTATATGGCTGAAAGTATGCGGACACCTGAGCATCACGCCCATATGTGCTTGTTGAACGTCTCGTTCCAAACCTGTGGGTACGCTCTATTGGTACGGCTGGAACAGCTCAGCTCAGGCATTAGAAGGAAGGGGGAGGTCCACATGCTGTACTTTTGGCCATACAGTGTTCCATGGAAAAGTTTACAGTGCGGTAGGTGTCCACAGGGGGTGAGTTTTTTTTTTTTTTTTTTTTTTTGCTCCTGTCCTCTACAGAGTTGACAGTGCAGTTGTAAGACAACCTCATGTTCATTCAGTGGGAATGGAGGATTGGAAGACCACTTATCGAGGTGTTCAATCACACTAATAAAGACACGAGAAAGAAAGATGCCGTTGAATTAAAGTGACAGAGCCATGTCACAGCTGTTTAACAAGTAAAATTATTGGTTCACGCTCGAGCTTCTTTGTATTTGCGTAAAATTGATGAGCAGAAGGTCTGGTTTTACTTTCTGTTGGCAGTTTATTGCCTTTAAATGCATGTAAAAATGTCTCTGAGAACAAAAAATGGCCTTCGCGTTTTGGAGAGCCTGCAAGGTCACTGACCTTTCACGTGGACATGAATGGTTGCTTTTGTTTCCTCCGTCTTTCTTAGCGCCTCAAGGAGGCTTTTGCTCATCGTCTCCATCTTGCGAACCTTTCTGGTGTGTGTCGAAGAGATGTAAATAAGGATGTGTTTTCATGTGTCTGCTTGTTGGAAAGGTCGGGTAAGGTCGAGGCCGTGAAAACCTGCTTTTTCATTCAAACTTCAGCCCACCAGGCTTCCACATGAGCAAATTCAGCAGGTATTCACCAGTTTTTTCCTCAGTGAGTGTGAAGCAAGAAGATCCATCTGTTTTCACCTTAAAATATTTAATGCTTGTCCATTGTGGATATAGACCCTTATTTATAATATGAAGGTTCCCAAAAGAAGCCTTGCTGTAGGACCCTTGAGGATGCCACTACGCTATAGTCCAAAGTGGTTTTCTGTGGTTTGGCTTGCTCTGGACCGTGTTTTTACTTTTACCAAGGTCAAGTGTATCTCTGGATGTATACTAACTGTTCAAGATTGATTTTAAGGTAACATTGTTTGGAAGTAAGAAAAAAATTTTAAACAGTTCTTTTGGACGGTCTTAGCTCAGTGATTTATTAATGAAATGATGGGATATACGTGCACAGTGTGTCTATATGGAATGTTTATTTTTGTTATCTTGTATTTTTATGGCATGTTTAGTGCCTTAAGTACAGATCTGCGTATATAATTCTAACTATGTAAGGAGCGTGCGAGGCAAGGTTTAGGTGTATGTTTTGCTGTGGTTTCTCAGCAACCAGGATAACCGCACTATATGTTGGTCTGCCGAACTTTACATGGCTTCAGAAATGCATTTGGTTGTTCACGGTAGTCATTGCAGTTGGTAAAAGTCATAAATCTTCTCGGGATTCAGGTCAAGCAAGGCCTAAACAGTGAAGAACCTTTTCAGCCTGGGGTTGCTTTTGATTATTTTATGTCTCGCTCAGGTCAGGTTGAGTCACAGATTCCTTTCCCAGGCAGCGCTGCACTTCAGGGAAACATCCAGCTGTGTAAATGGTTAAATAATTTGCTTTGCATAAACTTTTGCAGTAAGAACAAATTTTCTTAAAGATGGTTGTTTACTTTAGAGGGAAAGAGCAAAGCAGTGAGTACTGGGCAGTATGCGAATGCATGCATGTGTATGTATGTTCCTGAATAGATGCTTATGGAATACATTATGCTATCTTTACATCAGAATTTAAAGAGGGTTATCAGTTATTTCCAGTACATTAAACAACATTGCACCAAATGTTTCATAACATTTCCAGTTCTTCAAATACATCTGACATTTAAGCTGAATAAATGCAAACATTCACAGTGAGTGATAAGGAAAAACATGTGGTCCTTGTAGCTAAAGCACCTGTCCCCCTTACGCTATTGCCAGTTTCAGCTGCAATGCGGAAATACCTAAGTGCCTACTTCCCAGAGTGCTTGGTTTTCAAGAGATGGAAATTCATCCCAGCCAATGTCTATTAATAACATTTCGGGAAATGCCCCAAGTTCATGCGCTGTAGTTCAGCATCGAGGTCCGAAACGCTTTCCGTTCTTATAGCTATGTGCGCTGATCTCATCAGATATTCATCCGTTCCTCTGGCAGGTGCACCACGGGATGGTAAGTTTAGTGTTACGACTGTTGTGGAGTACACTTTTTACGAGATGGAACCGCTACAGTATAATATAATTAATAAAATATATTTAGCAGACCTGCTTGAAGTAAAATTCGGCTCACAGTACAGTTTTAAAATAAACGGAATTATAAAACTTGTTATAAAAAAATATATTAAAGCAGGCGATAAGCGCTCCAGGATATCACTTACAGGTTCACCGGATTATATTTGACGTTAGTAACTGCACTTGTCTAATAGGCTGTATTCTTCCCTTACACGGCCATAGTCCTTACTGTACACTTATTAGCAAGATATTGGGCTCTGATCAGAACCAATTACACAGTAGTAGCCACCTAAGATGAACACAAAAACATACTGGTGCATGAACACCGCTCTAAGTGGCACATAGCTAACATCCTATTTTCCATGGCTCCAGAAAAGCCTGCCACACCTGCTGTGCTGTTTTGCCAGCAAAAGCTCACTTCTTGCACTAAGTAAGTCGTCCTCAAAAGCGCAGTGTGTGATATCCAGCTGTATTATTTGTTGTTTTCCGTGCACCTTAACCGATACCCAGCAATACCCCGTGTTCTAGACTATTTCTCCTGGTATGTGTGCAAATGGTGTTGGTGGATGGAGAATTTTGTATTGCCCTTCCAAATGCCATTTCTCCCAAATAGCCCATGACAGATGTATTTTGCAGCAAAAAGCCTCATCTCTGTTGTAAAAGGCCCTTTACCTTCAGCACTTCAGTAAGACAACAGGAATTGGATTCTCAGTTCAACTGCGTACTTATGTGTACCACTGCAAAACATTTCGATATTTTTTTTTTATTCATTCAACTGAAGAAAAAAATATTTAATTTTGGGATTCCCAAGTTTCACTGTTTTCAGACGTTGCTGGTGTTTTGTCCATGTTTGCATTGCTCCTCTAGTTGAACTCGGTTTGTGAGTCATGAGTTGTGATATATAGTTTTATATCTACTCAGTCACTGCATTCACCGATTTCCATAAAAGAATATATTTGGCTTAACGTAATATCGTCCACATGTCACCGGCATCACTATGTAATAAAAAATGAGCATAACAGGTATACCAACCTAGCTTGTATCTTGAAGGCAGAAATAGCATGGATTTGTGTCCCTAAATCTCATCACTGAGACAGAATATCCCACTTTTTATTCCAGCGCCATTATATCCTAGGAAGAAAAAAAAAACCACAATAAGATATGCAGCCGGCAGTATCTTGTATGTCTGTGCTGCAGTGGTCGTGTTTGGTTGTCATGCAATATATAGTATATTTTGCATGGGAAAAAGCTTAATTGATCTGTCTAATAATGAAGGAAGCTGCCTTCAAGCTTGAATGACTCACTGAGTCAGACCTTGTTCCACTATGTCTAGAGGGAAGAAGCTTAATTTATGTGTACTTAATTTAAATTTAAAGTACACTTTATATATTGGAATTACAGGGCCCACACCCCAATCTATCTTTCCGACGCCAAGAACATTGCAGACGTAATATTGCATTTTCAATACCTTTGGTATTACTTAGCTTTGATCTCTATCTAAAATTAATCTGCAGACGTGTATATTAAATTGAGATATCAGTGCAAGATGCTGTTGAAAGATATTTAGGAACTGCTGTTACATGTGTTGGAGACATATTAGTTTTGCCTCGTGAGAAAGATGTACAGTTTTACCCTTGCGATATGACACTAATACTTTATCCTTAATTGGCCTTTTTTTTTTTTTTACTGCATGTGACAGGAGCCGTCATTGCCCGTTTGGTGGCGTAATGAAGTTACCAGTTCATCTGGAACAAACTAGGTTTTGTGTAACTGAAGAATATTGGCACAAATCATTTCTGTAGTGATAGCATGCCTTCGGTTTGTATGCGTCCGGTATATTTATTAATACCTACCATTATTTAACTGAGTCCTTTGTCCAAGGTTAGCTTCAGTGTTCAAATCCTCAAAGGTTTGTATGCCGAGCTAGTATTCATTTACCCATTTATACGGCCGTGTAAGTTTTTTTTCTTCTTTTCTTCTTTTTTTTTCTCCTGATCAAAGGTACTAATGCAGGAGGTGGAATTCAAGCTCGGTCCATCACTTGGATGGCCCAGACAATTGAAACAGTCCAGCCATCTTCGCTACTCCAGTTTTCGGCAAGAGAGTGCATTACATTTTGGCCACTTTGCAGTTCCCCTTTCCAAATGGCAGATGACAAAGTCTCTGTGCAGGCTGCGAAAGTTGGGGGAGGGGGTTCATAACGGCTCGGTTTGAAGGGAAACGAAGCGACGTTTTGCACCAATTTGAGAGGCCTGATATGGGATTTGATAACATGAAATTACAGGCGATATCCTTGAGAGACATGCTGAATGGAGAGGAGACGGTAGCCCCGTTTCTTTGGCTGGGTGTACCATCGTATATGATTGTGCTTGAAACCCACCTGTCTTTGACGTCCCCCCATTTGCGGCCCCTGTAATTACGGCCGTAATCGGCTGTCTGGCTCTCTTAGACTGTCCACGCAAGTTTGTTCTCCCTGCAGCTCGCCGACATCTTCCTTTTTTCAACGTTCTTTGCATGCGGAACGCTGGTTTGCTTCAGGATTATTCCTGAGCTCCAATTATTTATTTGCTTAGTCAATTTCCTTATCTGCAATGGCTTACGAAGCTTATGATTTTATGTATTGTGTAATGGAAATTGGATTATGCAGGGATTTCTATTAGGGCGAAATAGGTGAAGTTCTTTGCTATAGCTGATATCGCAGAGGTCTGAAAATAAATGCAGCCGACTTGTATTTTTTACGCTCGCATGCATTATTCCGGTGTATTCTGTTAGCTGATGTTGAATATTGACTGCTTCGGTTTCATGTAGTTTCCTTCTGGATGAATTATCCATCTCTCTGTATCTTATTTCTGCACTGCTTTTGAGAAGTATCTTCTCAAAATGCAGATACAGTCTATCTAAAACACATTGATAAGTATCTTATATTAGCACAAAATGTTCTAGTAGTAAAAACCAATACCCTATAAGATGGGGCAGCGGTGAATTTTAAAGGAATGCTGTTGCATAAATTACTGCATTAGAATTTCAATCGGTGCCCTACGTCACTGTATTGTTGTATGTACTGCTGTAGCCTCGTGCAGTTTCCTTCGAGATTCATAAAGTTTTTATCCGTCAGTCTATCGTAGGCATAACTTTCACTTCTCCTTGTTCATAAAAGTCTACCCGCAGTATAGCTTGGTTTTAAGGTGCCCGAAAATACCGGTTAAAATGGTCATTTAGAATGCCGCACTGCGCCATGGAAGATGTATTTGCACTGGCTGGAATAAATATTTACCCGGCTCATATTCTCAGAGCCTCTTGCCTACTTTGGGCCTCGGCGGTGGATGGAGACTCTGCGGTCGACGCCATTTCCCAGGCAATTGCGCTCCACGGACTTTGCCGGTCCGTGATGACACTCCAGAGAAATGGACCCTGTCGCAGGGAACCGGTTATAAATTCCTGTGAAAGTGACCCCATAAAGTGGGCATGACCCCTGACTTGAGGAGGAAAATAGGACGTGGGCCGTTAAGTTCCCATGTACACAAAGCCTATATTAAATTTGCACACGTGAACTATATTTAATCGTTGGCCCTTTACAGGTCAGCAAATGCGCTCCTGCTATCCAGTGCTGAACACTTTAAACCAAACAGTCATTTTATTGGCTTTCTTTCAGCGTCATGACAAATTGCTACAAACTCTGGCATGGGGAGATATATAGGTGGACGTGCAGAAGGGGTGTGTTGTATCGTGGGTCACCTTGTCTCAGATATGACCTAGCCAAAGAATTATTCTTTCTAATTATTTCAACTAGTAGTCTGTAGTAGCAGTACTTTAGTGCCCCATTCTTTGCTCTCAATTTGTTCCAGAATATAGACTGAATATCCAAAATTTGGATAACGGGTATTATTTCTTATGGGGGAAAATGCCAATTTGTTCAACGCCCAGAGACACCCTAGATGATGCCTGCTGTCGTGAGAAAAAAGCTACTGGTTAAAATGGAACGAACATTGTGCGTATGTACGAAAAATGTAAAAAATACGTTTAAGGACGTAAACTTGTCATGATAGTGTGTGGACTGGTTTGGGGCAGACAAACATTATTCCCCACGGGAAACGAATGGATCGTTGTAAAATTAAAGCACAGTGGTGCAAAGCGGAGGACGCGCGTACAAGCACGCGCGAGACCCTAGAGCGCCAGAGCGCACCCGAGAACCCAGGTACACGATTCCCAGAATGCAGTGAATCTCACGCTCTTAATGTGTACGAAGTCGCAGGCCAGAAAAGTGTAAATCCAGACCGATTAATTGTACGTGGCATTAATATTGAAGAAGCAAATAAGTGTGGGGGGGGGGAGTTATTGGAAGACCAAAAAATGAGGATTAGTGTATATTAATTTCACAGGTATGGGTATCAAATAGTGCATGCAGTGGTTTTGCAGTTGTCCGGGTGTTCTTGCGTGAATGTCGGTCTGATCGGCTCACGGGTTATAGCCGGGAAGGCTCGTGCGTAACTTTGGCATCGTGGATCTCGGCGCATCCACGCAGCTCATACAGTTGATTATAACCTATCGATATATCAATCGCTTTTATTAAAAAAATTTTTTTAAAAATCATTAACCCCCGTGCTCATCGGCGAACCTCCGCCCGCTCCGCCCTGCGCCGCAGTCCTAAGGGTTAAACGCTTTTCAGAATGTGTACTCTAGAGCTTCTTTTAAGAGCCCACTTAAAGTGTCTTTTGTGGTTCCAGATGTTTTGTGTAGCTATTTATTTAGCTTGTAAACAGGCCGCCAAAAACGTTCCACATAATGATGGAGAGGGGAACCGCAATTACATTGTTGCGGGGACATACAAAAGATTGCTGCATGCTTAATGTGATTTAGTGCTAGGGGGAGCCTTTATCGCCTCCAAGAGGGAGGTTTCCAGATTGAAATGCAAATCTTAACATTTTGGAATTCATTAGGGGGCAAAACAGCCACCACCACAACAACAACAGAAAAAGAGTTCCTTTTTAAAAGGAATAATGAACGGAGGGCTGGCTTTCAGTGACTTTCTCTTCTCCCGTTCGCTTTTTCCCCGTCTTTCCTCTTTCCGTTTCTTAGAAGTTCCACCCCGGCGTTTGCGATCGCCACGGTTCTGGCGCTGCGTTTGTTCATTATGTGAGGAGAGCGCGCCCGTCTAGCGTTTTGTCTGTCTAAAGATGAAGATACCGCTGGCAGTTTAAGTCAAATCATCATCCTTTGGTCCCTAATGCAAATTCTCGCTTTTATAGCACCCTATGAGACCATGTTATTTCCAGCTCGCTACAGTTCTGGAAATGTCTTTCTGTATGCCACCTTGTACCGAGTCCACCCACATGCGTTTACAGCATTTGTGCACTTTTCTTAAGACTAAATCTCTCTTTTCTGGGACTGGGAATAAAAAACGGACAGAGGTGAGTTTGTCACGTGCCTGGCAAGGTCTCCGCCTCTCTGAACCCGAACCGTTTTTGAACGTTCTTTCGCCCTCCCAGAAAAGCTCACCGTCTACTGGCCAGCGCCCCCAGCCCATCACCCCCGATCCCTTCCGCTCCTAGGAACACTCTCGCTCACACGCACACTTCCTACTGACTTGCAACAAAAAGGTGCCATGTAGCTCCCACACAGTCCCCCAGGAGAACTGATTAAACTCGGAGAGACACAGACCTTGAGAGCAGCTCCTTTTCAGAGCAAACAAAGCCTGTCGGTAATTGGATTCACATTGAGAGAAGTATTTAAAACAGTCTGGTAACGGGTGTGGGCCGGGGGCCTCGCAGACGTCCCGCCACGACGGCCTCCTTTGTTCCCCCGAAAAGTGCACGATTTTTATGGGACCTACGCTGCTGCAGGAGAACTCGGGCTGTGGGAAGACCTCCTCCGTGACCCGCTTCTTTCACTCCTGCTATTTCGCAGTTAGGGTTTGATATATATTCAGGTGCCTCTTATCTCTCAAACCTAAAAAAGCTCTTTGACTGATCACTTGGTGACTTTGAAATCAATTATTATTCCATGTTTTTTTGCACTTGTCTGGAAGCAATTTTTGAAGGGTAAGGACCCGATAAGCCAAAAAAAGCGTGGTTTTTTTTTTTTTTTTTTTTTTTTTTTTTTTTTGTGGCTCGTCGAGACGTAAATCACAGAGCACATGCGGTGGTGGCAGAAAAATCAAAACCTTCGGGCCTGGCTAGAAGAGACGGGAAACAGAGGTGCATGGACCATAGCCAGGGCAGATGCCGCTAATTGCTTTCGTACCCGGGCCCGGGATGGGGGGTGGTGGTGGTGGTGGTGGTGGTGGTGGGGGGGGGTTGATAATTGGAGGTGGGCCGGAATGAGATGGGCTCCAGATGGCGGTATTGGTGGGGCTCGGCCCCGGGGAGGCGAACTAGCAGTGCATCGCTCCCGGCGATTCAGCCAGTCCATTACACAGAGGATGGGCGCACATTATCTCCTCTCCCCAGACGTTGCCCAGGCGGCCTCTCTGGCACACTTCCTCCCTTTGTCCTACTGGCATTTTTCCTTCAGACTAAGACGAGAACCTGATGCATCTCCTGCGACTTGGTGGGGAAACAGACCCGTTCTGCACTGTGCTGAAAGACTCCTTAAAATCTTGATTCGTTTGCCCTGTCCATGATCAGTCAGTCTCCCTGTCCTTGTTTGCGTTTGCTTTTTTTTGCAGCATAAACTATGTTCCATCTTTGTTAGGTGTGTTGAACTTGTACCAGTGTGTATACGCAAGCGATACAGTGCAGTCAGGACTCGAATAACAAGGCTTTCTCTTATCATCCTCTGAAATGTATATTATCATCCGTGTCCACCTTTGAATTGACTTTCAATGGAAGACTTGTGCAGCTAACAAAACGTGTACATATTACAGAAATAGAGAGACACCTCTATTAGCTTCACCTCCTATAGCACGATTTTGCGATAACACCTACTTTAGCCTGTTTTGTAATTGACCGTAAAAATGCATATTTTTAAATATTTAAAAAATATTCCAACATTGTGTTGGAATATAACGTTGCCTGTTTTTCTGCGTTATTGTTCTGTGCCGTCATTAAAGACGTATGACTAATGCATTACGTTGTGAACGTAGTTTTCAAGCTCCATTTATGCAGAATTACTGTATAAGTGACCTCTTATAGTGCCGTTTCATTAAACGTCTCATTTCTGAACATAGCTAGAGTCCTAATCGAGGTACTGCTGCATTTTTTATTAAAGCGTCTTTTGTTTCACCTTTTTATTATAGTGCAACTTTAGTTTCTAACTCTCAGCTATTACTTGCCGTAGATATGCACGCACATATTCTGGTAAACTATCACACCTTTTGTAATGCATTGTGTTTTATTTGAAACTTTGTTACTCTTATTTTATTTATTTATTTATTTATTTATTTATTTATTTATTTTAACTCTTGGATCTTTTGCGTTAAATGTTTCTGAGTGAGTGTCCACCGGGTCACGCGGTTGAATGCATGCGCAAACGTATTTGGCGGATAAAGCGTCGTCTTATATTACACACCTCACCGATACAGTATTTTACAGACGTTACTGCTTGTTTGTTCCGTGCACATCTTGTGCTGGTTTGGCCGATAGGCGCCTTGGTTCGCTTGAGGTCCTTCGCGATGGTCCCGTCGCAGTTCAACACTTCCCGCCGCTGGGAAGCTGCGCGGGGCCGGGGGCCGTGGCCCGCAGCAGAAACATGGATGCCTGAGGGTCCGCTGGTTCCTCCCATGCTCCGTCTGTAATGATTTCCTTTTCCTACGCACGGCCCTGTCACTTGACAAGCCAATTAATTGTTAACGGTTTTTCCATCTGCTTCTGCCACGCCAGGACCCCCAGGTCCACAGCGCTCAGCGGAAATCCAATTTCAGGTGGACAGGTCTCACAATCGGGTCATTTCTGGAAGGGCCAACTTAGAGGGGCGTCCATTTAAAGAAACGCCCCCTCCCCCCACCGCAACCGACGCACGTACCGATACCGCGTTGCCCTTCCGCGCGGGTGATATCGGAAATGAGCTACGAGCCTTTCGGGTTAACAACGGCACAACGCCCAGGTACAGGAAGAAGGTGGGAGGTGAATTTCCGTTGAACGCAGGAGGAGATGCGCCAGGCGGCGTCCCCGCGTCTACCGGTGTTCCTTAGCAACGCAGAGCGCTCGGCGTCGCTGGCTTTGAGCTGAGACGTCTTCGCTTTGCGTAGCCGGACGGGGGGTTTCTTCTCGCCATCCCCCTTCTACACACACACACACTTTGAACCGCGTCTAACAATAAAACCCAATTATTATTACATGTAATTGTATGGAAACTTGATAAATATTTATGTTGCTAATTACTCTGTGCATTATTAATTGCTCTATAATTTCCCTCCGAGTGGATCTAATTAGCGGAGGAAATTAGTCGAATCTAATAACGTTCCGACTTTCCGGCATCTCCGTCTTCTTCTGCCTTTTCCGGAAGCACCGCGCGTCCCTCTCTTCTCCGCGTTCGGCCGCGGGAGAGGGGGTGTTTCGATAGCGCCGCGATTGTCGCGGCGAGGAGGACGCGGCGCCGCTCTCGCGCGGCCCATCCCCCGTTCTCTCTCTCCCTTCCCCCCCGCCGAAGGTGCTTTCAGGCTGGCACGGGCATCGGTGCCGCTCTCCCCTGCCTCCCGCTAGGGTCACGGAGCTGGCCTGGGCGCGCGGTGAGATCGACGGAGCTCCGGCGCGAGGCTGCAGCTGCAGACCTGTTTGTTTAATGGGCGTATCGCGTTCCGGCACGACCGTAAAACCCTAAAAACCCAGCTCGCGGGCTATTAGACCGCGCTGGTTTAATTGACCGTAAATTGGGTAATTAGTGCCGCGCTTTGTTTCGCCCCCCAGCCTCTCTCCAGACAGGGAGGAAGTGCTGCTGGCGGCATCCGATACTCCTTGTCCTTCGTGCGGGCAGCGCAGAACAAAGCGTCTCGCCTACATCTTAACAGCTTTTTTTTTGGGTTGCCCTAATGCCTCCGCGCAGAAAGTATTCAAATCTACGCGAATGCGAAGATCTAAGAAAACTCGCTGTCGCAAATCGCCGTTGCGCCGCGAAGGCAAATTTCAGCCGTATTCGCGCGCGTTATTTATCGACGGCTCGGGGAATCTTTTGTCGGCCTTAAGCGGCGTTTTACTTCACCCCGGCTGGCACGAACGTTCCGTGTTCTCCTAGGTAGCTGTTGAGGTGGACGCCATTTTTGAAATCTCAGTTGGCGAATCGCCCGTATTGTGTTCCGGTGAAGAAGATCTCCGAAGATGAAGAGCATTTCCTCTAACTCCCACCTCGAAGCTCTGTAATTCAGGTCGTAGGTGTCGTACAGCGTAGGTCTGTCCTCGGGAAATGCAAAGATGAAACCAAATCGCAGACCTCTCTGAAGTACGGAGTACAGGGAAATGGCTGCGAAGACAGCTGTTGCCTTGCGACGTGACTCATATCACAGAGCGGGGGAATCATTTCTCTACATTTTTGCCGGTAGATGGGTTTGCTGAGGACGGACTTTAGCTCCGAGCGCTGGCTCCATGTGCTAAACATATGGTAACGGCAAACATAAATCTGTAGAAGAAATAAGCGTGGAGGACTTTGATGGGAGTGTCCGTTGCCTGTTCGCAGATAATAAATGACGCGTTTCAGAGGCTGGAAATTGGCACCGACGTTTAAAATTAAACAAGTTTTGCGAGTCTTTTTTCGGAACGAAAAACATGTGCCGCCGCTTTGATCGTGGCCATTCCCATATAACTTGACCTGTGTCCAAATGTTTGCTCCAAGGTCCAAGAAGACATGCCGATGACCTTCAACCAACCAAAGTTTGGGCCAGATTGCAAAGAGGTGCGACTCTGCTTCAGCTGCCCGGGTCCTTCCTTCAACTCCGCCGCTTGCGAGGCTCGATCCTTCCCACAGCCGAGGCTTTCGCAAGTAGATGAGATTGACTGGCGCTCGTAGGAGTGGACCGTCTGTTTTCAGAGGCTGCAGCCTGTCTCGCCATCGCCGCCAATAAAGCCCGTGTTCCCAAAACAGCAGGAACATCAGCTTTATTGGTAGCAAATGAGTCCTCCCTCAAATGAGCGATGACTTTCCAGGGATCTTCTTTACACGTAAACCACCGCGTACTGTGGCTTGTAAACGATGTGCTCGGTGCTTCGCCCGAAATTCTCACAAAACGAATTGCGCGGTCGCATGACTTCCAGCTTGCGGGTCTTCAGCCGTTGCGTATAAGTTCTGGGCCTATTGATGATTTGTGCTGAAGCTCTGACGTCATTCTCTTGTGAATCTATGAGGCAAGCTGAGATCTGTGCGTGTGCTGAAGGGGCAAATACCGATTAAACCGAGTCATTTTTGATAACCGCTTGTCCTTGTCAGGGTCGCGGTGGTCCGAAGCCTATCGAAAAACTCTGGATAGTGCATTAGTAGGTGTTCACCCCAGCATCCGTACAGATGCTCATTCTCATAGTGCCACACAATGGGCAATTTGGAGGCCCTAGCGCACCTGAAACACGTATCTTTGCTCTGTGGGAGGAAATGCACACAAACACAGGGAGAGCAGGCACAGTTTGCTCAGACTGAGCTGGATTTCACCCTATGGCTGAGCAGCCCAAGTGCCGTGAGGCAGCAGCGCTGCTCAATGCATCACTGTGCTGCCCCAGTGCTAACTAGTAAGAATTAAACCGTTTAATTCAAATACACTTGCTTAGATTTCTGGCCTTCAGTCTCAGTCAGTTCACACTCTGCTCTAGACAAAAGAGTGTGAGCAACCAAACTCCCTTTCCTCAAAATTTGCATTTACTTGCTGAAACCAGATTAGATACCTACAATGCTGAAATTCATCCAGAACAAAATGGAAGTATTGTTGCCATAGAAACGTGTCACATATGCAGTTTTATGTGCTGCATTCGAGTATCTGCCCTAGAGATTATCACATGCGAAGATTCCCTTATTATAAGTTGGGGACAAGTTGTTGTGCAGCTGACTTAAAATAATGAGTTAGAATTATTATTAAGTGTGAGATAAAATCACGAAAGCGATCCACTTTCCAGCGTCGGTTCTGTCTCTCTCGATTCAGTCGGTAATGTTTTTTTTTTCTTTTTCTTTCTCCTGCATACAACGGTACGGAGTTCGATGCTAGACTGTGCCGAAGGTGAATCCTAGAAGCAGCTTCTAGCGTGATAAATGGTACGCGCGGCAGCTTTGTGTATGAACGACTTTCTAGAAATTCCCAAGATCAAGGAAGTGTGCTTCTGCTTTAGCACATTTGCGTATGCTTTAGGGTTGTCGAAAGGTGAAAAACATTAGTTAATCGTGGGATTTATTTGGTATGACTAACTGTGATTCATTTTGTTTTTTAATTTGCCCCGACTGAAGGCTTTTCATTTAGCACAAAGCTGTATTTTAAAGATAAGGATGAAGACAAAGTATAATTTCAATGTAACGCTATAGCTTCAATAGCTTCATTTTCTAGCTTTGTCTAAAGCGAGGCCTGCAGTTGTGATCGCCCTTTGTGCTTCCTGCATTGGGAAGTCTTATTTTCTGACAGGTCTTGGCATGACTTGTAGGCCATTCCCTTCGCCCTAGTCTTACTGAACGACTTACAGTACATTTCCAGTTACTGACGTGCACAATGTTTTGTCTCGTGCAGCCAAGCGTGCTAAAAATATGCTAGAAATTATAGCTGTTTGGGACCTAGCAGTCTGCTGTTCAAAGAAAACTGCCTCCCTGAGTGCTCGGTTTGAGCTTTTGTTTGCTTCCTTAATAAATAATACAAACAGACAATTTGAGCTGAGGGAAGGGGGGTGCGGGGCACTTCTTCCGAAGCCATGTTAATGGTGTCAGCGGCAGTGCAGAGAGCCTCACGTAGGGACTCTGGCGTACAGGAATGCGGGATGTGCGTTCGGGCGAGTCGCGTGGGGAAACTGCTTTTCGTTTCATTCATTTGCAAAAATGTAGTCTTAGTTCAGACGCGCCGAAAGCCAGCGGAACGCGGAGAGGAAAACGGTCTCGACATACGGGTGTCGGGTCAGAAAAGGCCCATTTCGTACGGACGACCCCCCTCGGCCCTGCTCTCCTGGACATTTTGCTCCATTTTGCCCGACGCCCTTGTGTTTGAACAGCTCCCTGCCGCCTGGATGGCAGGCGCAGATAGGCTCTGACCTTTTCGGCGTCACTCCTGATATTAACACTCTCGCGCCATCTTATTATCATGGGAACATTTCGCAGAGTATTAAACGTAATAAATTACTTTTTCCTCCCGCTCCTTTTCCCCTTTCTCCTCCCCCCGTCACCCTCCCGCATCCCCTCGTCGTCTTTCTCCTGAGCTGATAACCTGCCCTCCCTGGGGGCCTGGCCTGTGTAATGATGTCAGTTCACGGCCTTCTTATTTTAGCAGAATTGCTTAATTGGTATGTGTTCTACATAACTGTTTGAGTATTAGACTCACAAATGAAGGTTAGAACCTCGGTGCTTGTAATCGACTGAAGGAAATTGATTTGTGCTCAGCTGCTCTCCCGAGAGAAGACTTTATCGTTCTCTGAAGAAATGAAGCTATATAATTGTGTTTTCCCCCCTCCTTCTCACTCACTCACTCACTCACTTCTCCCCTCCTGTCCCCGTACCCCCCAACCCAACAACATAAACCTTTATTGACATTCAGAATGAAAGCGTGGCGGCGTTAAAGGCGATGCGTCTAGATGGATTGTCGAAATGCAGGTACAGCGTTGGTGGCATACTAATTGAATGTCTGCTTTTTTTTCCACTTTTTAGTTTTATTTTGCAAACATTGTTTATGGGAGACCTTTGCAGAATGACCAAAGTCTTTTTAGGAGAACGTCGCTGTTAGTCAGACAGTGGGCTCGTGAATGTTCTTCCTAAGCCATGGTTGTACGGTGACTTTGATCAGCCCAGGGACATAATAAGCACAGACCCTTAGTGGATTTGCAAATCCACCACTGTAACCATATGAAAACAAAAGTTGGTTTAAAAATAAAAAAAAAAAAAAAAGCACGAGCTTTCAAATAAATGTTCTTTCTAAACAGTGGTAGATATATTAATGAAAATGAACGGCATATAATACCGCTGTCCTACTCTCACAAACAGTTGCAAAGTCCAGGACGTGGCCATTGTGGAAAGCCCTTTTTTGCCACGCTCTATACATGGCCGTGACGCTGCTTGTACAGCATCGCTGACTGCCCATGGTGTTTTACATGCGTGCAATGCAAGAAGCACCTCTTGGTTCAGTGTTTAACCTTTCTTAATACAACACCGTCCTTTTGCCGTCCTTGTCATTCTATGCTTTTTTAGTGCCTCGCCAGTTTTCCATGCAAATTGCATCAAATCTGACCGAGTGCAGAATTTCGGTATGCAAAGTCCAGTGTCTCAGCCTCAGAGATGCCTGCCAGCGGTAGGAGGAGAGTTTTCAGGACGCTGATGTTGACTGCGGTATGCCGGACGTTTGCAAATCAGCAGTTAGCCACAAGCCCTGTTGACAGAGTCTGGTTTGACTACAGGACAAAAGAGAAAGGAGGTGGGAAGTTTATTAGCCATAAAGCCAGATCATATTTCTCTCGTGTCCAAATGTTCTGTGACACCTAAGGATGCAAATGGTGTGTGTTGGAACTTACGTGTTGCCATTTTAATTCCAAAACCTTGAAGCGCATTAGAGTCCACACCGCCGTCAAACTCAGAAATTGCGGTATTCTTCTTCTTTCGGCCGCTCCCGTTAGGGGTCGCCACAGCGGATCAATTGTTTCCACTTCTTCCTGTCCCCTGCATCTTTCTCCGTCACACCCACCACCTGCATGTCCTCCTTCACCGCATCCATAAATCTCCTCTTAGGCCTTCCTCTCTTCCTCTTGCCTGGCAGCTCCATCCCTAGCATCCTTCTCCCGATATATCCAGGATCTCTCCTCTGCACATGTCCAAACCAACGCAATCTCGCCTCTCTGACTTTGTCTCCAAACCGTCCAACCTGTGCTGACCCTCTAATATGCTCATTCCTAATCCTGTCCATCCTCGTCGCACCCAATGCAAATCTTAACATCTCAGAAATTGCGGCATTAGAGTATTTAAAGTAATTATTGGTGTTTTCTTTTTGAAGCATCCAGCAAACCCTCCGACACTTCTCTCGTTGTCTTTGATGATCTCCTAATTTCTTCTTGATATTGCCGAGGAGACAAGCTTCTTCAAGTTGCCATCAACATAATTCGGGCAGGTTCCGCAATACTCGGTTTCTCCCGACTCTTCCGTGTTCTGTAGCACAGTTGCTCTCAGATGCCATCGAGAAAATGTTTGACTTTCAACACGTTTCGGCATTTCTTCTAGGATTGCAAGCTCTATTATCGACTACTTAAACATTTTGTGAGCAGCTGACAAATGGTTATATTGCAATATTTAGCTTGCTCACTGCTCCCCCCCTTCCTATTTTAATGAAGCAGTTCAGATTCAGGTATTTTAGTCAATGGTAAATTAGCAGGCAGCCTCCTGGGATTCTGACCTTCTTAGTTTTGGTCAGGGGTGCAAACAGTTTTCCGTCATCCCTTCTTGCTGCATACGAATAAGTACCGAATGATTTCTGTAAAAAAAAAAAAAAAAAAAATGTTTCAAAAATGTTTATTTACCTCCTAGTGGGAGGCTGAATTTACCCTGGGGCCGTAGTGTAAATATAGCCCATATTCTCTCATTAGCCAGCTGGAAAAGGATGTCAGGAATGACCTATTCTGTGGACTGTTTCTTTAAGCGCTTTACAAGACTTTGCATGTTGACAAGGCACCTAAGTTGACAGCGTAAGCTCTTGTGAAAGCTCATGTCAAAACCTCGTGGCACCTTATCACCTCTGTATGGGAGCAAATCAGTTGACAGGACCAGGACGTCCCCATCCAGTCTTCAGCTCACAACCAAAAATAGTCAGAGTGTGTCCTTCCCATCATACATCTACAGTTCACGCGCTTTCTTTTACCCAGCGACAGTAAAGCTGCATAAATGTTTCCCGATGGCACGTCGCCAATGATCTCTCCTTAAACTACGAGCGCTTTGCAATAAACATTATACATCCTTCATTATCAGCAGGGCATTTTGTTGCTTATGCGTGTATTGCCGATGGCTGTGAAAGATCTTAAGGTTCCCGTCATTACAAAGCTATAGGTAATGTTAATAGAAAGATTTCAACTTTGATAGAAGCATTTATTATTGAATGTGATTTATTATATAATTTCTGCACCGTTATTAAAATATTTGCTACACTTAAATTGCGCAAATTGAATGAAATAAAAATCAGGCCTCTTCCTATAGCAGCGAGAGTTAAATCCAGGTTCTCATTTCATGCACCGTTTCTGAGATTTCCGCTTCTTGAAGATCTGCTCCTCTCAGGAAGAACTGAAGTGGAGGTGTTCTTGGGGCAGGGCCTTCTTAGGTAAACCTCCTCCCCAAGATTAGTCTGTTGCCGAGAGGATTTAGGACCAGGAGGCCAGCAGAAGCGTGCAGATGCGTAGGGGTAAAGATGAATTGGATGAAGATTTGATGAACGAGCGGGATGTGATACGTAGTGAGATCGGCTTGCCTTTGAGGTGAAGGACAGCGGCAAACAGGCCAATGTATGAGTCAGATTTTAGCAGCTGAATTTATGGAGCTGAAAGTAAAGCAGCGGAGAAGCACGCACCGTGGGGTCTCTGTTCCGGACGAAAGTCCTAGTATCTGGATGCCCCGAGCGAGCCGATATACGCGTGCTCCGCATTCAGGATCCACGGACAGCTTCCTGATCTTTGACAGGAATAATGGGGTTCTTAATGTCTTAGCTAATCTGGTTAATGCTTGTTTTTATCGATGGTGAAGATGCACCGGAGGCTCTCTGCATTCCCCCAGTTTAAGATCTGGTGTTCTCCTCAGTGTGCAGTTCCTGTGCAGATGAGGCTTCATCCAGTGGTCCTCGCAGTAAGCAGCCAGTGGTTGAAAATGAAATTGCTGGGAAGAAGGAAAAAAAAAAAACAATTCATCAGGTGTGAAACATCACATTGAGGCAAATCTAAGTCAAGGGGGCTTTTTATTTTGAATCGCCTGATCTCCTCTCTTATGGAAAAATATTAAAAAAGGTATTGAACAGTATTGAAAATACTCAGTGCTGCACAAGACTTTAATCTGCTTTTATCTGAGCGGTGTGATAAAGCGAGTAGGAAAAAAAAAAAACACTTTTCAGCTTAGCACCAGTATTTGTGCGGTAATATGACATTCTGAGTTTAATGTCTGAATTGTCCATATATGTTGAGCAGAGTTGACAGAGTCGCTTGAAACACGGTCTGTTAGCTGTCATGAGATGTCAGAGGATAGGCAAAGTAGAATGGAATTAAGTAAAGTTACTTTGGTTGCTAAGTAATCTCTCTGCCCATAAGGGTAGAAAATTTCATCTGGAAATATTCGGTGTTGACACAATGCACCGCATTCGATAGGAAATTTGGAAGTGTGTCTGCGTGATAAAACCTGTAGCGATGAAGCTGCTAGGCGAGTTCTGCATTTCCCTAAGCTTTTTAAACACAAAATCCCAGCAGCCGAACACTTGCGGATAAAGGAGGCTGTCTGGGTCACTGGCGAAACTTTGAAGTCCATACTGGGATTTGGCAGAATGAAGGTATGGATGGTCTTAAGCGATGCCGGCATTAGCGCTCAGCGCTATCAATGTCTCCATTAACTCACATTCCAAGCCCAGCTCTTGCCATGGCCATATTAGCCGGAGGATTTCAAGAATCCTTTCATCCAGTGCTTAGACAAGCTCCCATTAACACGTTCGTTGCTCTGTGGCCCGGACTTACGTGCTCAGATTTATCTCCTCCCAAGAAAGAGACCGTTGGGCACAGGTGGAAACTTCTCCTCAAGGCACCTGTGATAAGGAGGTTCCGTGCAACCCAATCGCGATGCGCAGAAGAGCAAGTTTTCCCTCCCGGCTCCGTCCAGACGTCGGTCGCCGGTGTTTTCCCAGCCTCGGGCATCAAGAAGGTCTCATTTTCTGCCTTCGTGCGGGTGAAACGGGGCCAAGTTAAAGACTTGAACGGGAGGATGGTGGTTCATTGTCCTGCGCCCGTCATCTCGTAAATTTTCACGGCCCTTGTTCGAAAAATGTGCCTCGCAATAAAAACCCTCTTGTTATCCTGCCGCTGCTGCGCAACGCTGTAATTAACATTCAGCGGTGTAACCGATCTGTCTCCTTCCCCTCCACCCGCTAATTGCTACGCTATTGTGTGTGTGTGTGTGTGTGTGTGTGTGTGTGTGTGTGGATTCTTCTTCACCAGCGCAACATACCATTTCCCATATATCCGGGCCCGTGCATTGGCTTGCGCGACGGTGCCCGTTCAACCAGCGGGGTCAGCGGTGTTTTTCGACCCCAGGGCCACGGCAGCAAGGCGGAGGGAACTCGCCGAGGCCGTTCTCCCCACGCTTCAACCGGGCTCCTAGTGGATGTTACACCATGTATTTACATGAGCGAAATGGTGTATCGGAGGCCAATTCATTGAGGTGATGATTACAGTAATTACAAATTTCAAACTGATGCACGTATTGGCTGGCAACAGAAAAAGAGGAGGCGATTGCTAAAAACCCGTTATTCGCTTCTTTGTAACTCCCTGGAATCGGTCCATTGTGCCACAACTGTAATTTGTACCTCTCGCATCAGTCGATTAAAATATTTGTCATATGCAAAGCCCATTCAATAAGACGTGTGAACTCTCAGATAGGGGCAGGACCGCGGTGCCACGTTTCTATAACCATTAAGTAATGTTGCTGTGTCCAAATAACGGAACCACCACCCCTCCCATTAGCCTATGAATATTTAACGTGAGCATCACCGGCGGTTTGATCTGAATGCTGTTGTCATGTATTTCCAAGACTCATCCAAGAGGCAGCGGACTGTGTTGAATCGTGCTCCATTAGATTTATTTTCCTGTCGTTTTCGCAGCAACGACCAAGGTGGGTTTGCCAGAGGTGAGACAACACCGGGTCTTCGGTTGCTCAGCACCTACGGCGCAGTGGCCCATCGACTTAAAGTGCCGTCTCCGGACCGCGTTGACATTTCGCGGGGTGCCCGCATGGTGTGGAATATCAAGGGGTTGCTCCCAACTGCAGGTCATTTTTCGCTTACTTTTGAGGGTACAAGTAAGGGCAGCAGAAGAACAGCAGAAGAACAGAGAACCGTGGAAGGCATCGTTTTCGCATCAGATTCTTACCGTGGTTTCATCCGCAAAGCAATGCATGGGCCATCAGTGATTTGTCAAGGCTGACTGCCCAAACCCAGAACTATGAGTCATTTGTGTCTGCAGGGAGACGCTCGCCCCGCGCAGATGCGAAAAGACACTCGCCAGCATTGCGTGACTGGAAAAAGAGAAAGAAAAAAAATCCGTTAGTCGTGTCGCACACCAAGATCTGTGTCAGCAGCATAGAGCGGTTTGACTCACCCCTGCAACCAGAAGGTCGCCTGTGTTACGAGCGGAGGGGTGTGGTGAACGGGGGTTGGGGTGGCGCTCTGCTTCCACTTGCGTTTCTCACCTCTCAATTCTCACCTCGTGTTTCTCGGTTTCATCATGGCTCACCGCAAGCCTAACCGCTCGCGCCGGGCCCTTTCTGTCAGCTGCCGTACGGAGCTCCTCACGCCAGGGAAGTCGGCGGGTCACATGGATGCGGCCACCTGGGTCTCTGGCGTGTCACTCCGACAGCAGTGGTGCTTAAACAGAGCCCCTTGGATGCAGCGGACTTGACAGAGACAAAAGAAGGAATAGTGCGAGAAACCAGAGGTCTGCTGTAGCAGAAGCGACGTGTGTGTTGAGCGCACGCCTGACATTAGTAACAGTTTGTGAGCATATTTATTTGGTTTATGTGCATTTCTCACCCATTTGTGGAAGTGCCTTCTGCTAGTTTTTAGGAGGTACATTTGAGATCGGAAGATGACTTTGTATCAGCACATTTATATTATGTCTCTCCGTATCTGTGCGGATCTGCATACAAATAGAAGTCTGCTAATATCTGTATGTGTAGACCTCCTTCACCATACGTGTTTGCGTGCGTACGCAAATCTAAAATAGCATCGTTCTCTCCTCTTAACAAGCAGATGACAGTTTCCCGCATGGTGTAGTCAGTAAGTTCTAAAACTGCCTGCAGAGCATCTTGACGCCGCTGTTGCCGCCGGTAACAAGAGTTTAACGGCATCTCCGGCTTCGAACGTATCGACGGCCGGCAGATGAAGAAGAAGGAGGTCGAATGTGTTTTTCTGCCGGAGTCGTGCGCTTTCGCGTCTAAGCTCCGTGCGCGAGGCTCGCTCGACTCTCGGCACCGCCATCGTTCGTGGAAGACGCGACAAAGGACTGCCCCCAGCTTTGCACCTAAGCTGTTAACTTAATTAATTTTTCACACTTATCTGGCACACAATAACGCCTACGACACCAGCGCTCGTGTCTTCAACCTCACTTTTTTCTTTTAATTAAATGCAGCCCGCGACAAATCTAGCAAACATTCCTCTTGGCTACCAGGAATTTTACAGATCGCGGAGCCGCTGGCGTGCGGACGAAGGCGTTTCATATGTATGCGAAGAAGAGCCGGAACAAAAGGGAACCGATTCTTTTGAAAGGGAGGAAAGAAGTAGCATCGTATGGCATTTTATTAGACGGTCAAAGACGGATCTAATTCTAATTTGGGTAATGTGAAGAACACTATCTTCCATTGACTGATGGTGTCTTATGACTGTCTTGATGCTCTTGCCCTTTTGGTCTTGTGGTTTCCTCGGCAGTTTCGCTTCGCAGTTGAGGCACAACGCAAGGGGAGGCGTCTCGGCGTCCCCGTGCTTACTGCTCGGTTCATGAACTTTGTTTATTTCTTTATTTATTTCCCTTTTTGTATCTCGCAGCAAGCGTGTATTAGTGTCTTCCACACAGGGATGAAAGAACATTTAGCTTCTGTTTACAGACTTCTCAATCATTTTAAGTACGTGTAGCAGGCACAGATTCTTGGAAGTGCACCTTGAACAATTCCCCCTGGCTTTTTAACGTACACAAATTGTTTATCATATGAAAATACGCAGCTGTCGGGATTTCCTATTTTGCTGGGTTTTCGTACCGGAGCGAGGGGGAGTGTAATATAAGACAATGATTCCACTGTGCAGGAAATAGCTTTCAACGCCAATAGATTGCTTAGTGATAAAGTGAAGAGGGCATTACAGTTGTATTTCTTACCCCTGGCTGCATGGCATGTAATCTTTCCAAATGTGTTGTATTATTGTTATTAAGAAAAAGATCAATTTGGGAAACATGAGGTTTTCCTTGCAGGAATATGAGGCTTTAATAGGAGAGATCCAGACATCGAATCTGCTATCTGTCCTCTTGCATTGTGCTGGGGAAAAGATTTTATTTATTTATTTATTTTTATTTTTTTTTTTTTAAATAAACCCATTTATTTATATATATGTGCTATGGCTACTGAAATGGTTGTGATATTCATTACACAAATGGAATAGGTTTTGCACAAATGCATCATTTCTTGCTTTTTGCTGACTAGCTTACGGGAAGAGCAAATATCCGTATACCCTATTGGATTCTTGGAAGAATATCACTTATAGAGCCCATAAGAAATTAAAGTATCGCTTAGTATTTCTCTGTGGACGGCTCCCGGCCCATGACCTCAAACCTCTCGGAGTCAACTTTATATCAGTATCAATGACATCTGCCTTTGAGACCAAGGAGGTGGAAATGGGAGGCATCGAAGAGCGTCACATGGCCAGGGCCCAGTAGGCAGGTCGATGTTTGCCCTATCGCTCTCGTTTCTTACGGGCATCTCGCACCCTTCTGGCCAGGAATGCCCCGGGGGGGTTTTGATGTACAAGTCACAAGGCACCACACAACACCTCATTGGTCTCAGATATGATATGTGTGGTCTGCGAGGACAGGATGTGGTTTCGGAATTTAACACTCGCAGTAGAATCTTAACAGCCCGAGTCCACAGCTACAGTTCAAATTCATTTGCTCGCTTACGTTTTGTCCCCGCCGTAGGTTGCGATGATATTTGAGGACAGTTGAAGTCGAGGTGCTCAGTCGCCGATGACCAACACTCGCTAATGCGAGCCTGTTCCGGAAGCATGTGGTGCTAAGCTACCGAGCGTACAGCTTCTTGAAAAAAGGCACGTGGAAAGTAATGCTTTCCAGTGAATCGAAAATCTTTTCAGATATACGGCCTTTCTCCGGCAGCTAAACTGCATCCAAATAGATACCGCCTTTTCTTGCGTGCAGCACTCTCGCAGACGTTAAAATCAAATGCAAAAAGCACGTAAGGTCGTTTTAAGTGTCTTATGCCGTCGTACTGCGACATATCCATCCATCGCGTATTTGTGATGATGTATGTAAATACATTTAGGCAATGTCTATCTCAAAGCATTCTTACAACATTTGCATTTATTTGTGTAGCCGACACAAACCATTAAAGGTTAAGCTCTGCTTATCGTTATGCATTCATTCGTACAGCGGGTCAGTTTTTAGCGTAACTGCTCCCGGTGAGCGTCTTGCTCAAGGTTATGACAGCAGGAGGAGAGACCTGAATCCTTTGAATTCAGAAGTGGTTGCTCTGACCACTACACCACCTGCTGCCCCAATGCTGATTATTGTTCCGTGTGCCCACAGATGATGGAAACTCTCGAGTCCACCGTGGATTTGCGGCACTTGCTGTATGCAGGCCGTGGGAAGGTTCCCCCGCCTGGCGCGATCTCATTTGCGCCGAATTAATTGAGTCCTCAATTTAAGGAGACAAAGGCATGCTGTTGTTAGGCCTGGGGTTTGGTGGCCTCCGTGCACCTCTAAGGATGGGAGACCCCCAGGGTAGACGGGCTTTCCCCACACGGAGCTCTGGCCGTGATTTTTATCTTAATCTCCTTTGAGTGGGCTTGGGTTCGGCTGCATCCCTGTGGATGTAGTCCATCGAGAGAAGCATGGCCCGAGGATGGCTGGGTAGCAGTGTGAACACGTGGGGACTGTTTGGGGAGATTCATGTGGTGCATCTAAGACTTAGCTGTAAAGAGAATCCAGGTGGTTCCCCTTTGCTCCCACCCTACCCATCAAACCCCAAAACACCCACGCGCACAGCGCCCCAGCCCCTGTTTTTAACTCTCGTCTTCACAAGCTCCGTTGTGTGGGGTTTTTCTGATGCATACCGAGAACCCTGCGGTTCAGCATGTCAACCGTAGACCACGTACCAAAAAGCAAAGCACAGCGGGTGCCTTTGGGAAGTTGACCTCTGTGCTGACCCTTTCCAGCAGCCTTCCCTTCTCAATTATGAACCACTACAACCTTGCATGTTGCAATATTCATGCGCGGAGGGGGACTCTGGCCAGCAGACGGTTTCAGTTGTTGTAAGCCGAGATAAACACTCAAGGAGCTGTAATAGCGGATTACTATTTCTCAATGTCACCGTTTTGTACTCTATAATTTAAAGCAGTTGTTAATGACACCCCTCCGCCCTGTCTGGTCCCAGAGGAGGGCCCATGCAATGGACTCGCTATAATGCCGCTATACTGTATATGTCACATCCACTTTAAAATCAGTTACATTTTTGTATGGTAATGATGTTGTTTTATATGATTTAGTTTTTCACCCAGTGGCCAAATGTTTGTGTAGCTGGCGCTGGAACTCGGCAGTTGTGCGAAATTTAATGGAATTAAGTTGCACTTTATAGTTTAAAACCAGCTAAATTAAAACAGGCAGAAGGGGGGAAAAAAGGATTTTTTTTTGTTGTTATGCAGTGAGGATGCCTTTAATATGCATTTTAGCACTTTGTGGAGGCCAGTCTGGTGCTGCGTTTGTCTTGCATTATGGTTAGGGAATATTTCCATCTATGCGTTTCACTCTTTTTCTCCAAGGCAGCTTATAAACTTGAGCTGCATGCATTGCTTTACTCGCTTATACACAAGGATCATTTTTGCTGCAGCGGTTCAGAGTAACTATCTTAGCTACAGCAGGAGATGGGATTTGAACCCGGGACCACCGAGGTCAGGGTCGGTGGCTAAATCTACTGGACTCCCTACTGCCCCCCCAGCGTTAGCGTATTGCAAAACCCTTGTTTAATTCCGAACTGTTTAATGGAGTAAATCACATAAGGTCGGAAATGTAGGAATAGATACTGTGTGTGTAAATGCACAAGTGTTGTGTGTTAAAACCTTCTACTTTGGTATCCGTTGCAAATGCCTTTTCTCTATCGGTGTGAGAACCAGAACAACAACCGTGACTCTGTGTTCCGGAATGAAGAATAACGTTCTGCATCATGAATTATTGATTCCTGTATGAAATCCTGACCACCAGCAGCCACCTTCTCATCATTAAATTCGTATTGGGGAAGAAAAGCCCACACAGAACAGAGCGAGTGTTTATATGCAGCATCCTGGGGCCCCTGCGCACCGTCAGCTGAGCAATCTCTCCGGCCCAGACAGACGCGCGGACAGCCACGGCTCATGTAGATAGATGGGAGCTGCAGCGGCGTACATCAGCCGCTGAATAGCAATGAAATGTGGCTGTTGTCAGGCCCGGTAAGGGTAACAGACGTCGTATAGCAGCCCAGCTCATACATAAGCAGGGAGAGATTGTGCGTGTCAAATGCAGATCTCGCCAAAAATATAACTGTGAGACAGACCACCAATTCTCTTACCGCTTCCATTGCATCCCCCTACCCCTCCCCGTCTGTCTTTCTTTCTCTCCTTTGTTACAGCTTTCAATTATTGCTATTGGGAGCCAGGGCATACCGCTACAATCTACCCTTTCATTTCATGGCTGCTGGAAATGGATGTTTTACTGCCTTCATTAAGATGTGCGCCAGGCGGATGCGTGTTTTTCCCCCTGAAGTTTTGCTCCATGAACCTCGCCATTATAAGACATTATAGTCCCAGATTTCGGGGCGCAGTGGAACACTGTATAATTTGATTAGTGTTATTAATCAAGTGAAATACTCCCCCGTCTCCCACTCCCACCGTGCTCTCCGGCAGACCCCCGCACTCCTACGCCCCCCCCCAAGATGGGAAACTCACGAGGTGTTGCAGCAGCCGAAGCCCTCCTTTTAAAAACAATGATTTACTGTGTGTTTTTCCTCCTCTGCCCAGAACATAAATCAATTGAGATGAAAGTTCCGTAATTGTACTTGCTGGGAGGGATTTGAACAAAATTGCACTATGAATTTTTTAAGGGGAATTTTTACTAGCTATTCAGTGGAGTTGGAGGAAAAGAAAGGTGAGGCTAAGAGGATTTATAGTCCAGATTCTTCATTACTGAAGTAATTTTCCTGCAAATGATAGCAGGCCCCAGAGGGGAAGGAGCCACAGTGCAGAAAGAAGGATTTTTAACATGGTTAATCTTTCATCAAGATGATTCCTAAACTGCGTAAAGTCCTTTTGTGGTGTAGTTATGTGTGTTTTATTTGTTTTGTGAAACGCACGTATTTTAATGATCGCGTTCAGGGTTTAAACCGCAAAACCAGGACTTATTACCTGTAAACAAGGGCACCTGTTGAACCAAGCATCATATGTTCATATAGGATAGCTACATTAACAGCGCACGTGTCATTACGGTGTCGGCGCGTGTCTGTGCTTACGCCGGTGCGTACGTACGTGGCAGTGCGCGCGCGTAAATGGGAAACCATCTGTACGCAACGCTCCCAAAAGTCCAAGGTCAGATGCAGTGAATCGGAACATAAATAACTTGTTTTGTCCTTAATGTGACTCGATACGACTGCTTTAGTGCATCGCGGATCATTCTCTGCTAATCTCTCGCGGAAGGCAAGTTGTTTTGTGCTTCCTCCGTGTAGCCTAGTTTCTTTTGGTTTCTATAAGGCCGTATTTCTCTCGGTGTAAAAGAAAAAAAGGTTGTTGGCCCCACGAGGCTTTTGGTAACTGTAAAAACCACTTCACAGGTTTGCGAGGCAGACTCCAGAGGGGAGGGAAGGAGGTGGAGGGAGAGGGAAATGAGAGTGAACCCCCTCTTCTCTCGGGGTGGAAACACGGCAGCCGTGACACAACTGCGCTTACGGGGAGACGCAGAGGAGGAGAGAGCAAACTTGTCAGGCCTAATGAAGAGGGACAAATTCCTACTCTCTCCTGTCAGCCTCGCACCCTCTCCGCCAACGCATAAGGCACCCTGTCAGCCGCTGAGTGCTCTCCCTGCCCCAAAAAATCCTCTTGGAATTTCTCCACAGGCCTGTCGTCTTAATCAAACCTGTCTCTAGGCTGCGCTGTGTTATTATTCCGCTTTTGTGGAGCTTTCTGTCCAGAAACATCGTTTTACACCTGGGCCTGATGCAGCAACGGATGCCAGGGATCGCTCCCTGAGTCACGCTGTCCCACCTCTACGTGCGCCTAAGGAGCAGCTTCTGATGGCGAAGCTGCGCTCATCGCCTCCGTTTCAGTGTCGGGTCAGGTTCATTTAGCAGGTGTTGGTCCTCCAGGTGAGATACAGTAACTCGGTCGTATTACCGAGTTACCTTTATCCAAGGCAACTTAAAGAGTTAGACACGCCGTACTGAACCTTCTGCAACTGTTCTATGATCTTCAGTATTTTATACTCACACACTACGGGCAATTCAGAGTCACAAGTTCCCCTGAGACCCGTGTCTTTGGGCTGTCGGAGGACCGGGAGCAAATCCGCGCGAACATGAGGGGAACGGGCAAACGCCACGCAGACTGATGGCGCGCAGACAGATTTGAACCCACGTTTAATCACGTACGCCAGGCACTGTGAGGCACCAAACCACCCTGGCTATAATGGTTTCTCTCAAACAGCCAGCCAAGATGGCTTCTCAAGCTGAGCGAGCCTAGAGTGTCAGGTCGCACTGACTGCCCTGCTCCGCACGCTCTTAATTTTACAGCCCAGTAAGCTGAGAGGCAGAGACCTGGGGCCCAACTGGGGAGCAAGAACAAAACAAACGGTTGCACATCCCGAGATGTCTCTACAGACTGCTGACTTCAAGTTGCAATTAGTCATTTCTTGCTTAGTTGGGTTCTGTAACTCACTTGGACCTCCAGCAAACAGAGAGTGGCCTTGCCTCATTGACCAAACAAAAAAAACAAAAAAATGCAGAGGCGCCTCTATTTTTCTCACTCTCTCTGGCCATTCGAGTTTTGTGCACAGCCAGTTTTTATTGTTGGCCTAGAATCTGTCTTTTGCTGTTTTATAGCAGCCGGGCAACATAAACCGTTAGAGCAGGACCGATGGAGGACTGCAGGCCTGTAGCAAGGTTTCCGTAAATCTGCGGAATTCACCGGAGCTGTCTTCTCCGGCATGCCGAATGACTTGATAACTTATGAGAGCTTGAGTTTCCCCAATGCCTTCTCCCTGACGGATGGCTCCGAAAGCATGGTTTGCCTAAAAGAGCCCTTTCGGATGAACGTAATTGGGAACTTTTGGAGTGTTGAACAGACAAACAAACAGACAAACGGAGATTGGGCTTTATAGATGCAAAGATAGTAGTAAGAGCTGTGCGTTGAATAAATGGCATCCGAACTAGTAAATGTCGCTGTTGACTGGTTAGAGGAGCTGGCTTGTGAGATGAAACTTTCGGGCTATCGTGTCGGATGATAGTCGGGCACTTTGGTCGTGAAGAGGCGTTTGTTTCGCAGCTGAGGAGCCAGACTGCAAAAGACTGCATGCTTGGGAAGGACAGTAAAGCAGCATAAAATTAGTGGGGACAGCGGACCAAATAAGTTTTAAGACCCCAAAGTGGTAAGAGGTTTTGTGTGCAGGGAACAACGCACAGTACGCTTATTCCCGTTAGCCAGTACTAATTCATTCCTAAAAGTAGACTTACTATTGAAAATTCAGATGAAAAAATGACATGTTTTCTTATTTCTTATGATTATTTCTTAGATTCGTTTTATCATGAAGCACACAACCCAAGTTCTCCCAAAATCGCACCTAATGTTGTAGCACACATTAAAATGGAATCGATAGCAATTAACAATAACACGTGAAATAAAAATGTAAAGTAAAGCTACCGTGATGTAACGCGTGAACTGAAACGATACAGCTTTTGGGGGGAGAGGATATTCAGATTGCGGAGGCTTTTAAGACAAAAACTTGGTGGCATCAAGGAACCTTTCATGGAGAGCTGCAGGCGGTGAAGATGCTTACAGAAGGTGGAACAGTGGTCCCGAGCATGTGGAGCCTGACGTGACCGTCCTGATGTACCTGGAAGGCGGTAATTATGGGTACGGTGTAAATGCAGCAGGCCCGGTGTATCTCCGGGACTCGACGCTGTGGCCACTGATGTAGAAGGTCACGTGGCACTGCTGACAGTGCAGGCAGAAGAAGAAAGGTGTTCATCCATGGGTGTGTACGTGTGTGCCTGCGTTTCTCTTTCTGTGATGGCGGGCAATGAGATGTTGGTGAATGGGGCCGCCCAGGAAACCAGCAGGGGAGGAAGCCGCAGCAAGCTTGGTGCGCCGGGGCAGAATGAAGGGAGGATAAAGGGTAAACACTCCCAAGAAAAAAGTTCATCCTGGGCTGCTCTGTATAGATGCAGCATGACCAATTCAGGAGAGGGGATGAATGAGGCTATTCAGCAGGCCTCCTGAAAGGAGCCCTGCTGCGTGCTGAATGAGGGTGGGCCCATCTGGGCCAGGAGGACGTGCACAAACCAGTGACCTTGAAAATTACCCAGGAAGCACTTTATGATGGTCACCCCAGCAACGGGTTGGGTTCACATGGCAACGGAGCACTCCTCTCAATCAATTCCTGGCAGCGTCCTAAACTTACCAAAGTTTAGTGTCTTGAAGGACGGCGTCAAGGCTCTGTGAAACCCATTGATACCAAACCAAACAAATGGCCGTAAAGTGGGATCTATTCAGTGCAGCATCCATGGAGATGCCTGCGATGAAAGGAACAGAATGTCTTTTAAAATGGAGCCTTCATATTGCAATCGAAAGATGAAGGGTATTAAAGAGGAAAAAGTGTACGTTTCAATAATGAACCTTATCGCAGCGAAAGCGTCGGAGATGGATGTTCAGTAACCAGACATCGCAGCTGAAAGCTGGCCATGTAACCATACGTTTTCGGAATGTGCTCAAAGGTTTTAAATGTTGGTACTTGGTATTAATTTGTAATATGTTTCTTTCTTTTTAGCCCATTGTGGCACATTCATGGGCTATATGAGTGTAAAACGTTATTGTGTCCTTGTTTACTCAAAAACGCAACAAAAGTTGACGGCAAACAATGACAATCCACCTACATATGTCTCACTATAATGAAGTAATGAGATTGTAGATTTGTGTAGAGGCACAAAGCACCACCGCATTCTATGTCTGCCTGATCCTCTGTGAAAAGGATGGCAACAAAGGCAGTCTGAGTCATATGAAATGGAAATTTCTTAACGGACAGATCTTTTCATCTTAAGAATTTGGCCGAGACAGATATGTGGAATATTCTGAATTCTCTGAATGTGTTCTCAGTCTGGAGGATCTTGTTTTACATTCTTGATAGGAGCCTCATGTTCCACTGATCTTTTGTACAATTTATTCCATTTGGATTCTCTGGATATGTGACTGATTTGGGGACGAAGGCTAATTCATTTTAGGTCACACTGTACGTACAGCTTAAAAATCTAAGCAGAACAGCCTTCTGTGCATTTCTACAAGACATGATGATAACGCGCATTCTGGCTCAAAGTGTGCTCCTTTTGCATGTCATTTCATTTTTCTTTTCTACTGATTGATGGATGCATCTCGCGTTTCCCTTGTTCCCAAAATCAGCCTTTCTCTTTGCCGCATGACACATCGACATCAGTGTAACGTCTGCAAGCACATAGAAGCAACGCAGATCTTGTTTCTTTTAATTGTCATTTGGTAACGGCACACAACCGTTTCATGTAGGTGCGATGGGGGGGGGGGGGTGGAGGATCTCTTCCGCGTTGGGGAGCCATCACAATTTGACCATCCTCATGCATGGCAGGAGTGAATGGATGGTTGCAATAGATGGGCAAAAAATGGGGGCTGAATGGGAGGGGGGTAAAAAAAAAAAAAAAGAAAATGAAGAGGGGTTTTGAAAACACAGCTCATAAAAATCAGTATTATAACAACATTAATTGATGCTGCTGAGTGCCATATGTGGTGCCATATGGAAAAGCCAGCCCAAGAGGACTGCTATAATAGACAGCCTGCGGTGCTGCACAACTTGGCACATTTGCAAACAAGGGATGTCCCATTAATATCCGCCATTCAGACAGCACGGAGAGAGACGGGAGTGAATGCGCCTTTCTCTTTTTCATTTTAGATTGTCTACTTTTACGTGCGTGCGACTGCTGTGTGTGTACACCTAGCAAAGCCAAGGCCCCAGACCTTCTTCCAACCTTCCTCAGCAGCCTGTGACGTCGCTACCATTCATTAATTTCTGTAATGAATGGAGGGATGGCAGACATTACCCTGCCTGTCACTCCCACATGCTCATGTCTGTAACCCCATCCCCCCACTCCCCTACGCACAGTCCTTCCACAGGTGAGGCCATCTTTGAGTGCTGGAGAAAGGGTTCTGTGCAGCCAAAGTCAGAGTTTCATCCCGGACAATTTGCTCAAGACCTCGCATGATTCCTATCTACAGGACTCCTGATTATTGCGTGGACTCCGGATTCCAACTACGTTGCTCGTGGGTACGACAACAGGAGCTGGGATTCGAACGTGGGTCCTTCGAGACTGTAACCAATACACCACCTGCTGACCCTTTGCATTTTTTCTTTTTCACAAGTCTTAAAACTAAACGTTTAACCATCCTATAAGGTTTCACAAAACCCCAAGTAAAAAGGAGAGAGAGAGAGAGCACAGCTATTTCCTCGGTTTAGTGAGAGCAGAGAGAAAGACCAGTTCTGATGTTCTGTGATACTGCTCCAGCGCTGGGTCAAACATTGTGGCTGCTTTGTGTTCCTCTTTGTTTCGTCTTCCCGGCGCATCTCTAAATTATTCACGGCCCCGGGGACGAGCACTGCGAGCTGTCTCCTCCGTCTCCCGGAAAGCGCACTTCAGAGGAGACTGGAGACAGCCCTCCACAGGAGCTCTCTCTTTCGCTCCCTCCTCCTCCTCATTTTAGTACCTTGGCTCTTCACCGCATCACCTGAGCAGTAGGAGAGCTTCTCCGCAGAGACTTGGGCAAAAACTGTTCTAATTTTCTCCTACTTCCTCCATCAGCTGTTCTCCTGCATGAAGTTAATGTTCTGCCCCTATCCCAGAACTCCACCATATGCATTCAGTGTTGACTCCTGAGCAGTTTGGAGAAGTTCACTATCGTAAGATGCTTGGGTTGCCATAAAAGACCTTCTTCTGTCTCTCACTCTAATGATTTCCAATGGCTTTGTTGCCCGTTTTATCTCTGGTTCAGAACTGACCAAGGGCAACTTAAATCCCCCACAGGTCGATGGCATTCATTAAAGACCCATTGACCAAATGTTTCATCTCCTCGTAACGTCAGGAGACATCAACTTCACCAGCCTGAAATTCAAACACAAGCAGTGTCATTCCTTTTCATTTTTTCATACTTGAAAACACAGTGAGTCACTTTGCTTTCCCTTGATCTTGCCACTTTCTGCGCATGCGCATGTGAGCACTCAGTCCATGGGAGTCTGCAGAGCAACAAACAAGCAGGAGGGAACTTGAAGACGAGGACTTGAGCGCAGTCCCAGTCGATGCCACAGGACACTCATTTGTAATTCTTTAGCCTGCGTGTGACAGCTTTTGATCATTTAAGAAGGTGGACTGGAGGTGGAGGGGGGAGTGGAACTGCCCCTCGCTCAATTGCTGTCACCCAGCATGAACGCCGCCTCTGGCCGCATGACAAGTCTACCGTGAAACGCTTTGCTGCCCCCCAAAATTAGCAGCAGACCCCCAGCGGCACATGCTTCTCATGACCAGCATGCAGTGGACTGCCGCGAGACCCTTTTCATTATTCTCCAGCCCCCCTCCGCCTGCCTTCCTCCATTTCCCTCCCTCCATCTCTGCCTCCTCCTCTCTAAGCGTGGGCTGCAACTCCACAAACTGCATCTGTGGTACTCATCACAGCACCATCCTAGAGGGAGGCAAAGTTGTGCGTGTGTGTGCGCGCGCGCGCAATTGTCATGTTTGCTGCTACGTGCCACTGTGTGTATCCGCTTCATTGTGTGTCTGCTTGTTGATGTAGGTGAATTTAGCTTTGTGTATGGCGCATGTGAAGTCTTCTATCATTTGTGTCTGCTGCCAAGTGTATGTGAGCGAGTGTGAATTTTGCTTGTGGTCTATGTGTGTAGGTTTTGGTTGGTGTGTGCGTGTGTGCATGCGTGCACGCTCGCATCTGCGCCTGCGTGTGGGAGGGCAGAGGGGGAGAGTAGGGAAAAACTGTACAGAGCTGTGCCCTGAGGCTCAATCTGTTCCTCACTGAGCTACATCAGTGTGGGAGACGGCGGCGCGGGCCGCAGGGAAGCCTCCACTCGCTCCATCAAACTGTCAGGCAGCCAGCAGAGCCGTGCAGGGGGACTCTCAGCTGCCCTCAGGGCCAGTTCAAGTCAACATCCCATTTCCTTCCTTCCTTGGCTAATTTCTCCACCGCTAGAGTTCAATTTCCACTGCCTGGAGCCCACTGTGGTAGCTCAGCAATGAAGCTTGGAGTGGTGTCAAAATGAGGGAGGTGGTCGAGTGTGTGTGTGTGTGGGGGTGGGGGGGTTGGAGGGGAACAGGACATCTTGGGGAATTGGCAAGGCAAAAAAGACTGTCAGGAAGGAGAAGGTAGGGGGGTGTAGAGACAAGGGGGACCTTATAAAAGATTGGCTGCCGAAATGGATGCCATAAATCAGCAGCCCTCATCCATTCTGGCGGCGGCTTTTCTTTCAGCCCCCCTCCTGCATCCCTTCATGCGTCTCTCTCTCTCTTTCTCGCTCACTCACTCCCCCCTAACACCGCTGTGTGCAGCCAGTGTCCTCAGCAGGCTTTCTGGCTGCACAGGGGCCTCATGAATAAGTACTCCCCCGTTCCCCCCTCGCATCGCTCCCATCAGACACAGCTCCGCGCCAGACGACCAAAAACGCCAGCCAAGCCGTGCCTCTCCACAACACTCAGAAGCAGGGCTCTGGGAGCTTTCTTGGAGAACAGAAGGTGGTTCTTTAATTCAGAAGCGGACGTTGCTCGGGGTCTGTCGGGGTCCCCCCACCTCTCGATCGCGGTGGGGCTGTTCTTGGCTGGGAAGTGCAGGGAAGCGATGCTCGCTGACTACGTTCACGTGAGCCCAGGGCTCTGTAAGGTCCTGAAAAATGGAAGCCCTCTCCACACTTGGTCATTTATGCGCAGTGCTGTTTAATGATCTGAAAGTCCTTCAGAGCAATGCCCTGTGTCTGTCCGGTGTGCAAGACTCCGTAAACTGCAGTACATTCTTCCCTATTCGTTCGCCTCGGTTCAAAACTAGGTCAGACTTCCTACCTGTCTGCTTCCAAGAATTGCATCAGCTGGTATTTTGCTCATCTAACTTACCTTTCCATGGCTGATGTTAACAGTCCTGGGCGATGATCAGCTTCCCAACATGCAAAAGCAACATCAGGTCTTAAAGCCCTGCTTGACAACAGAAAGAGACTCCCCCAGAATGAGACAGAGGGGGACCAGAGTTCAGAAGCTTTAGTGCCTACCTACTTTTCCAATTCCCCTTCTCCCCGACATCCTCTTCCCGTCTTAAAGAGATCGGGAATAAAGCCCTTTTGAATTCAAAGATTATACCGCCATGTCCTCTTGTGAGAAGAACCGCACAGCTGTTATAAAATCATTTATGTGACCACCCATGAGTTTCAAAGGCAAGATGTCGGGTTGTACATGCGGATAAACAGTTTCTTTATTCATGTCAAAGATCGAAGATTTTTTCAGCGTCATTTCTAAGTCTTACTCAAGCAACATTTTGGAGACGCCGCATTTGAAGCTCTCCTTGCAGCCGCAAGGGGTGTTACTGGAGTGGCAGCAACTGTGTTATGGTGGCCTCCACTTCCACATTGTTAGAATAATATTTACGCCTGCAAAACATTTGTTGAAACTGCTTCCCTTCCATTGTGAGCGGGCACTTGTTTGTTCTTGCTCTGTGGCTACCGGGGGCATTGTTAACGTTTTCCGTCAACCCGGATGCTGCACTTTGGACCTCCGCCTTTTTTTTGTTTTGTTTTTTTTTTTTTCTGTCACGCAACTTGACAGAGATTCACCATCGCTATACCAAGGCCCTCCGCCATCCTTCTGTCTGTGACTCATCTGCTTCTCCATTTGCGGTGGCCCTAATAGGGGCTCTGCACAGGAGGAAGAGGTAGAGGTACGCGGTGGGATGATGAATAATTGAGCCCCGGAGAACCGCCTGGAGCATTCCTCTTGAGCTGTGCACTTTTGCTGCGATGACTGAAAGGATCGATTTGGGCAAAGTTTTTTTTTTTTTTTTGGACGATGCTGAGATTTTTAAGGTCGCTTCCTGTTACCTTCAACGTAAAGACTGCGCCCACATGTTGAAGGGCAGTCGCACCCCTAAAACCCATGTAAGGGGAGTACAGGAGAGTAAAAATTGCACCGTGTCCTTGGTCTACAAAATCTTTACCAGGTACTGGCTTGACTTAGCCCCCATCTTCACCCGTTTCTATAATTTCCTGGGTATTCATTCTCATCTCCTAATATCCTCCACACAGCTTGATGCATTGAAGTGTAATCGGTGACCTCTTCTTAACAGTTCTAACTACTCTCCTTTTTATTTGGGGATCATTTTATGGGTGTTCAGGGACTCTGTTTTCCCATTTAATTTTTTTTTTTTTTAAATTGCTACCTGCTTTATAAATGTGCACATAATTTTTAAGCGGTTCATAATTTCTCATCATTTTTAAGTGATGAACAATACATTTATCCTGACATTACTGTTACACCCTTTACAAGGACATTCACCTGTCTGAACTTCAAGAATGTGTAGCCCTCACCCCAGTATATAAGAACTCTTTAATATGTGAGTGCACAAAGCCCAGAGTGGAACATCTCTGATTTTATGAACTGTCTGATCTTCATAGGTAACCAAAACCAAGAGATGAGCAAACAAAAAGCCTTACTTACTTAGAGCTGAACTTGATGACACCATTGCTGTTAGTGTCTATTTGAAACATTGCTTTGTGCTCTGCGTGCACATCCTCACTTTCCTATGTTATGGTGCTTTGTATTTTGGTTTTACAGGTTCAAAAAAGATAAAAAGAGGTTAATGAATTAAGAACTGATAAAAGCTTAAAATCTAAAAGGAAGCGAAAGAGCTTGTATTTACCTGAGTCCTGGTTAGGGCTGATGGTTCCTGATTTGAGACCCGCTTCTGCTCTTGATCAAGGTACTGACCCGCAACTGACACAGTAAGAAAACTGGCTGGATAAGCGGGTAAATGTATTGCTTGTTGCTTAGTGTGAAAAACTGACATACATTGGACAAACCCGTGAGCTAGCACAAAATGCATGAATTTGCAGGTAAAAAAAAAAAAGCATAGTGTGTGGTGAGACAAACCTGCGATGACCATAATCTACCATACAAAAGTGCTTTACAACCCCCTTTCCTACATACATTTGCTTAGTAGCGTTTCTGTTTTCAGTCTTGAAAACCATTTAAATTGTGTTCCATACACTCCTGACAAATAAGCTAAATTGCATAATAAGTTAAATATTAGTTTTTTCTTACCGTTTCCATCTGTAACTGAAAACTGTCGTGTAACTTTCACTCTGCTGGAGGAATATTCATAACAAACCTCTTTGGTCACATTAATAAGGGCTGCCTTATAAAGATTAGAATAATGTTGTAATTGAATATGTGTGTTTTAGGAGATTTTTTAATGAACGTATGTGGAACGAGGAATGAACTAAAGTTTTCCAAGTAAGGGGTAATGGAAATAACTACTCTGGATTTCAACACTAAGGATGTGTCTATAGATATCATAGGATGGATCTGTTTTATTAATACAGTTTTCTATATTTATATACACGTACACTTAAATCTTTAATGAAGAATTTGAGGTTATTTTAATTGCCCACAATAGCTCAGTGTTGCCATGTGTAAAATGCGCATTTTTTTGGACCAGACCTGACCTGTTGTTTCTTCTCACTCAGCTTGTGCTGAAGTTTGTACTTCAGTGAGCGTCCGAGTCTATGATGCAATTTCTATAAATTGCAGGAGCTCTGGTGTTTGTATGGAAAAAGTAAAAGGAAGAATTACTGGACTTGTCAATTTTTGTTAGGGTCCAAGCAGGATGGACTGCTCTTTGGCCAATGCTCTGGTTTCGTTCACGCTTAATGGCTTGAAAAAAGCCATGCTGGCTGGATGTGCGGTCCTTTTGCCGAAGAACCAGCCCTTCACTTCCACCATGAAAATGCAGGCCCTGTGAGGGTAAGGTTAGTGTGGCCCCCAGCAGAGTCTGATGCGGTTCCAGAAGCATCTGGCTTCTGACAGGTGTGACTGTGTCATTAATTTGGGCTGTCAGTCTAATGTGCTCTGAAATGCGTGTTGGCCCCTGTCATTTCTCAGAGTGTGTATTTAAATTTGAAACATGTCATATAAATTGGCCACCCCACCCACACACACCCCCCCATATCTTGCTGAGTTAGTTTAAACATCCTGGGTCATTGTAAGGCTTCCTTAAAAGTCTTGGTTCAGCCTGGGGTTACTGTAAATGGGGCACGTACATGTAGGATGATTTAAAAACGTTATCTACTCACGCCATCCTTCATAAACTACATTTCCCATGAAGCCTGTGACCCCCCCCCCCCCCGTTGCTCGCATACACGACTGTGAATCAAGGTTCCTTCTACAAGACAAATTCAAACGTGTAGATGTTGGCAGGAGGGCTACTAGGGAACCAAGCTCCTTTCAGCATCCTCTGCAGGCTCCATAAATTTTTCCACCGTTTTTTTCATTATTGTTACCTCTTTACTATTTTCCCTCTGGTTAACCACAGATCCTCTGCTGCTCTGTGGGGGTGACTGCGTAAGTCCCATGGCCTGGACTTCCATCTCTAGCCTGGAAAACATCCCCACATGCCCCACCACCTCTATCCAACCCAAGTTGTTTCGATACCAATGAGCACTTGTACTTTTTTCTTCTGTCTCCACATAGGCTTGTCTGCTGTTGATGGTCCATTCGGAGACATGTGCTTTTTGCCTTCTCTCCTGCCTTGGATGTGATGGCTGCTCCCCAGTCTATCTATCCCTAAGTGGAAATAGAGGTGGGGATTGCAGCTCTCAGGCAGATGTTCATTGCCTTTGTTATCAAGGTTTAAGTCAGTTCTAAATAAGTCTACAAAGCAGGCTTTTTGCAGTGCAGCTGCCAGGCTGAGCTCTGGGTTTCATTATTGCTGGCGTTGGATCTGTGTCTTAGGAACACATTTCATAGCGCCGACACACACACACAGCTGTCGTCTCACTGGACCCCATGACTGTCCCCGAAATCCAACTTTACGAAAATTATGAAATGGTCGAAACCTTTTAGAGCCGACGTCAAAGGGGACCCTTTGCTCCGAACCATAGCTGCACAGCGTCTGCCGGTGGACTTGCATTGATGAGAATTGATTTTGGTGGCGTAGCTCTTACACAACAGGTTACTCATTCTCTCGCCGGCTGTCCCCTGACAAAGCGTCATATCAAAATAGCGCTGATGTATCCTTATAACCTGCGATCGGGCTGCCTTTGTGACAGAAAGAGCCCCGGTGAATCACACCTGGAAATTTAAGCGACAGCAAAGGCTTAGTCCCTGCTGCTCTATAAAGTAGGACTCGTGAAATTAGGATCCGTTTAGCCAAATGTCCTCACAGATTTAGAAGATTTTTCTTACGCAGGGGCCTTATGACAATCTGAGGCTTTCACGCTGACCCCAGTTTAATGATTCCTGTGCCCCAGCAAAACTTGAAAATGTAAACATTTTGGCAGTTTTAGGTTTTTAAGAAGTCAGATTTAATTGTAAAACTTTTGGTTCTCAGAGGTATCAGCACCAAGTATTTTTTTGCAGGTTTCCCGACCGTTGTGGTGATGTTTTCCTGAGCAGAAGTGAGTCTGAGAAAGCCATTTGCTAGCTGACTTTCTGTTTTTCTGTCTGGTGTTCTGTTTTTGTGAATGTGATCGCTCAAACTGTACATGACTATATCTGAACAGCAGGTGGCATAGTGGTTATTGCTGCTGCCTTCCAGTCCAAGCACCCAGGTTTAAATCCAATCTGCTGCTGTTGTACCCTTGAGCCAAAGTACTCAACTTGAATTCTTCCACTAAAAACTACCGACCTCGATAAATGGGTAAATCCCTTGTAAGTAGCTTAACATTGTAAGTTGCTTTGGAGAAAAGCTTATATTAATATTGTACTTTTTTTTTTTTTATAGATTTATAATTTCTTTTATTTATTTTTAACCTGGTTAGCTCAAACTTTGTTTCCATGCTTTTTTTTTGTCTTTTATTACTGGGCCAGTACAACATGGGAGGTGTAGCTGAAGTCTACCTTTATTGTTGGAGTGCTGTGACATTCCCACCCGGTGTGCATTCACTGGGGCGTGAACACATCCATGCAGGCACACGAGCGCCAACACACACACACACACACACACACACACACACACAATGAAGCGCTGCCATAGAAAAATCTCTTGACTTAACACTGTCCGCTGACAGGAGGGGTTTCTGTCCTTTACCCAGCCTTTCAGAGCCAGAGAAAGGAGGGATTCGAGGGAGGGGACGCGTCTTTCTCTAAAGAGTAAAGACTAGAGAGGTCTCAGTCCCCAGGATGTATTAGCGGTTGCACTTGTTACTTAATTACACATTTGGACCCACCACACTCGGCTAAACAGCCGCCCGGTGCCCTTTGACCCAGCCCCATCCTTTGTGCACCGGTTTGAAAAGGAGTTAAACAAAATAAAGTGGCCCACTTAAATATGTAGCCACAGAGGCTTAATTGACAGACTGAAGACGGCTTTTTCAAGCCGTTCCAGCACCGTGCCAGTTGAGCTCCTTCTGTTCCATCCTCCTGCCTTTGAGGTCCACAGCCAGTCCACCCTTGTCACTACAACCAGAATTTCTTCTCAGTTTGGTAATTGCCAATGAATGGAGGTCATTTTTCTTAAAGGGAAAGAAACTATGACTACTGAAATTTGAAATGCCAGAAACCTTGTAACGCTGTGAAAGTTAGAGGATGTGGTAGTTGTGGTTATTAACACTCTGTACTTAATACCTCGGTTAACATTCTAGGTGCGTTCTCGAGAAGCCGAGCACTTAATGAAACGGAGCTGTAAGACATCATACAGTTTGTTGCCTAAAGGGAGCTTAAAAACCACACATGCACAACATAATACATAGTGGTTGTGCCTTAGCCAATAAACACTGAAAACAAGTCTATTTTATGGATAACAAATAGGAAGTTCCAAATATGAAGTTTGTGTAAAATTCAGTTTTGGGAACCCATGGCTGCATCCAGCTCTCAATCATATGCATGTAAGTACCCCACCAATTGGTGCTCTTGCAGCATTCAGGCCTCGATGCATTTCTTATGGGTTGCTTGTACATTTCAGCCCCATTTACCTGTTTGGTCTTCAACTTGCATTCTTGCACGCACCAAACCCTTTTCTATTCTATTGATTTGGAGTCCGCCAGGTTTTTTTTTTTTTTTTTTTTTTTTGGGGGGGGGGGGGCTAAACATGCTTGCTCAACGGCAGGTGCGAGTCCTCAAGTGGGCTCTAAGCCCCGATGGACTGTACACCAAGCATCCGTCCAAAAACACAACCAGTCTAGTATTTACAACTTCCGAATTTTTTTTCTTTTTTCTTATTTTTTTTAAACCCAGTAAAATGTTATGATAAAGTAAGAGTGCTACAGTGAAGGTGCGTCATAGGAGGCAGTACAAACCGAGGCATTACCGTAATGGTAACTGCACAGGGACATTTAAAATGAATTCCAACAAATGTCTTGATGTGTGGTAGACCATAGGTAGTGCACCCATGAAATTTTAATGCTTTCTGGCAACGGTACAAGAGCAACATGGTGTTTGCAGCTGTGCGAGCATTATGTGCGGATAAATTCTGCGGTGGCGTGAGCATGTGCGTAGAAGAATTTTGGGTTTGTACGTATGTGTGCGTGAATGCTGAGGATCGAGGGCTTCTCTCCGGGAGGCAGAGTTGCCCACTGAGCTGCCTGGATGGAGGCGGCCTAATCTGGAGAGTTTGGTTAGAGCATTCGAATCATCCTGCAGTGTGTGCATGGAGAATGTGGGAGGGCAGTGGAGGTGGGGGGTGGCAGCGGGGAGTCTTCCTTCTTCCTTTAGTACACAGGAAATGTTGGCAGGCGGCTATGCGACAACCTGCTCGCCGCTTTGTGGTTCTCGATTTTATGGATCCGTCTTCCCCCTCGCTTCCTTCCATCTTACCCCCTTCTCGTGTGTTTTACAGCCCCCTCGCACACCCTCAGTCCCCACTGCATTTATGGAATGTTTATCGAATCTAATGGGCTTTGGGAAATATTTTTTGGCGTTTCTCGTGTGCTCCAAGCATCCCGCAGCAGCAGTTTACTCAATTTGCTCCCTGGCATCTGTGAGTTAGCAAAGTGCCGGTGTTATCCCCCAAACGTGGCGTAATTCGCCACATTAGAGACTCAAAAGTGGAGCTGAGATGTTGTGTTTCCAAAGCTCTCGCGCGGTTGCGCTGCCCGAGCTGTGCTTCCGAAGGAATCGGGTTGGTGGCACATTTGGAGAAGCGCTGGTGTGACGCTGGGGCATCGTTGCACCTCTTTGCTTCAACCGATGTGCTTTTACAGTATGTTATGTTCATAAGCAACAGAACACAACTCTGTCACAACAATGCAGAGATGTAATAGAAATAAGAGTACGGCAGCGCATTTGAGCAGCGCAAATCCATACGAGTGCATGATCCGACTCAAACGTGTACGTTTTCAAAAGGTTGCAAGGGTAGACGTGCAGCCTTAGAAGTAATAATTTTAATATCTAGTTCACGTGAAGAAGAAGCGATAATGGCAAAACGGGTTAAGGAATGGCTTTCGGCTTTAAAATCCGTTCGCCGTTCAACCGTTCGCTTTATTATCGATTCCCTGTCCCCTGACTTTCGGACACTGCATTCCGAGCGAAAGATTTCCAAGAAATTTGGCAGATAGCTGTCTTATGTGCAACTTTGGTGAAGGAAACACTTCTCTTCGGTGCTCTCCAGCCTCATTTGTCTCGAAGGCTGTCATGGAGGGAGAGGATCCATAAAGCGGGATAACATCTGTTCCCATAATGAGAGGGGCGAAATGAATAATTCTTTGTGTTTTCCCTCCTCCTCTCTTTCTTTTTTTTTTTTTGCAGTGTGACAGCGAGAGCGACATCGATGACAAGGTAAGCCTTTCTTTATCATCTGTTTATTTCTCCATCCACACGCGGGGCTCCTCCCGCCTCCCTGCTGTTGATACGAAGAGATGGGGGCTAATGGGCGTTTGTAGTCGCGCCGTTGTTGATCATTTGCATTTTGCCGAGAGATAAGGGAGAAGGGAAGGAGCGGAACAAAGAGGACTCGCAAGTGCGCGCCTGCGGTTCCTCTGGCTTAATGAACGTCGGCAGGTTGCCGGTGGTTTGACGTGTCATCCGGTGTTGCGCCCGAGCCTCTTTCGGAGCCGTGGCGGCACCGTGCTGGAACGCGAGGAGCCGCGCTGCAGAGCAGGGAACCGTCGCTTGAACAAATCCCATTTGCATGCCTCCGAAATATCACGCCGAGCCGCGCGTAGCTCCGTTTTTAAAACACGGCCTTCGCAAGGTGCGTCACTAAAAGGCCGCCGCGCGGCGGCCTTTTAGTGACGCACCTTGCGAAGGCCGTGTTTAGCGGCGCCATATAATCCAGAGCGCGCCTCTCGTATTTGAAATGTAATCATAATTCGGAAAAGTACAAACCTGTGAGCGTTCGCCTGGACTGCTCAGCAGCGTTTAATCCCACGTTGTCCCCCGTCACCTCGGAATTTTCGCCGCCGGTTTCGTGTTTTAGGTAGGCAGGTGCGTGGGCGGCCTCATAGGTTAATTTCATATAAAGATAATTACGGTTACATCTTATCACTTACAGGCAGGCACCGCTGTTTGTCGTCCATGTCATTGGAATACAAATTATGGGTTGCAGCTTGGATCCTAGTGCTCGATACAGAAGCAAATAACGCCTCTTTTAATGCAATAAATGACGGGGGCGGTCAGGAAAGCACACCGATTGCGGGTTTCCGTAGTGTTTCTGTCACAAGCAGTCCAGCTGAGTTGCCCAACTTCAGATTTCAAGCGATCGCCGGTCTGTCCAGAAGCTGCCGAAACCTTGAAAGCAACTTTATTTGCGTGCGCTGCTGCTACTTGTCGGCGGGGGGGAGACCTCTCGTAAACGCTGGGGCGTTTGCGTCGGAGCCGCAGCGGCGAAGTTGAAGGCAGAGCAGACTTTGCTTAAATGCTCGTAACTTGAACCGGCGATGAAAGCTCTACACGTGTTCGTGCCTTTCCACCGTCATTCGAAGCGGCGATGAAAATGACAGCGATAAGGGTGACTCATCTTCCACAGGTTTGTCTTTGAGTTCCGTGGAAATGTTTGTGGCCGGCCTCTAAATAAAATGTCTGTTTGCATTAACTGTTGCGGAACTAAACAGGCCCTTATCTGCAGGTTGGGCTGCTGAGTATGGGCAGAGGAAATCTTGTGGCAGTTGATGCAACAGGAACATGGTTTACATACCTATCACTCGTGTGTTGTGTTAGGAAGGATGTTAACATCATTCTTCAAGAAGTTGGACTTGATGATGCATAAAGGGTAACAGATGGAACACCCGTCTTGTGCACTTGAACAAAGTAATTAAATCTGTAAAATATTAAGCTGTTTGACAAGGACACGTGAACAAATAACCTCTTCAAGTTGTTTTCTAAAAAAAAAAAAAAAAAAGTATGTTAATTCACTCGCTCATGTATTTTAAACAAAATCTTGGTAAATATTCGATGTAAAACATTCCAGTCCCGGAATATGGAAACGCAAGTATTATTTTCGTCAGCATCGTGGCACACCCACCCCCGAATAATATACTGACACCCCTGCCGAAGCTCCTGAGCACAGACCAAGCGTAGAGGGTCCTGTGGTCCCCCTATGACTCCTCATAGTGGTCGGACACTTGCCCATTCGCACCTTTGTAACAACAGCACGTCATGGGACCAGCAATGCATTGTGACCGTAGTTCCGCGTTCCGCCAAAACGGGCTGACCCCCCTCGTTGCTTAACACATCCAACTGTTTTAGGGGCATCCTATCTGCATGGCCAGTAGTAGTGGATGTACTGTATTTCCACTGCGGGCTATTAGATTCACGAATCCAGGCCTCCCGAAGCAACAGACGGGTGTTGCATCTCTATATTTGCATTGGCTTGTCTGCTTCTATTCTTCAGTATTTCTTTATTAGGCATGATTAATGCAAAGAGGCAGCACTGCTTCAGGTGAAGGAGATTCAGCAGCAGAATATAAATACTGGTCATACCTCTAAACCTTCATTTAACATCTGGAGGATTTTACTGTGTAGCTGCCTAGCGTGTGCTGCTGGGAAATACATAAAAGCATTTTCCTGAACCTCGCGGCCTCCATCTTCTATTCTGCATTTAGACCGATTGTCTACACTGAACTGGGTTATGAACGTAACGCAAAGATGCATACAGTGCTCATTTTACAGATGTTCAGGTTGCCGGTCTGCAGCAATACATTTTCCATTTATTTATTGATTCTATTTCCTTAACTGGTCTGCTTTCAGAAAAGTTGTTGTGGCGCAAACGTGACCTGCTTTACAGCATCAAATGCACCCATAACAAACGCTGGAGTGTGGTACTGGATTTGCCCAACTCACTTCCACACTGTTTACAGCTTATTTAAGAACAAGATAACGAATAGATTGGGCAGTTCAGCAAGTGACACGGGAATAGAGATGCTAAATTACCTTTCATATTAGTATAGCTTGAAGTTAAAAAATGTGAAAGTACATTTTACAGGGTATCTTTTGTATTATTTCTGAGATTATAACATGCTTATTGGTTGTGACAGGGGTTGGATTTAGAGACAAATCAAGTTATTAGCAGATTTCCAGTCCCTACAGTTTTTGGAAGTTGAGAACCCTGCTGAGCCCCTCAAATAGCAAAGTAAATGCTGCAGCTGGTATGTGAACGTGTGAATTTCTATTAGAGCTGGGCTGCTAACTGGGAAACAGGTGTCATCTTGCTTTGTCTGCAGAACAACAATTGTGCCTTTCACATTAGATCACCTGCCACCTTTTCTGGATTTAACCGGTTGCCTCGATTAGAATATTTGGTGCAGGTGTGCCCGTCAGGTTTTATCAGTTGCGCTCATTTAAATGAAACCGTTTCCCACGTATCGGCCCTTATTCGCCGCATAGCGAAGCACCGCGGTATTCTTTTCCTGGACTTTGCCCAATTTTGTACACGCAGCAGCTGTGTGAACGTGGTGCCTGAAACGTTTGTCTTACAGGAAATCTTTGTTGACAGCACGACACCCTCAAGCTGGGCGCAAATGTCGAGAGCCACAGTCGGCTTCCTGGTTGCTCCGGGAAATCCAGCAGGTTAATGCGACGCACACCTGGCTTCTCGTGACCACGACTTGCCCTTGCTTTTTGCCCGCCGTCTAAATAGCGGGTTCATCTCACAGCTGAAATGCGACCGTTAAGCTGCCTTAAGACCTGTCTCCGCTCAACCTGCGGTCTTCTCAGCTGTGATCGTCTTGAGGCTTTAAACGCACGGGTTTTGAATTTAATGGGTTAAATGCACACTAAATCGAGAGCATAAGAACTTGTTAGGTATTGGTGGGCTGAAGAACGTGAGCAATATTTCTCAATGAAGTTGTGCAAAAATGCGGAAGGACACATAAGTCTTGGTTGAACATTAAGGGGAGATGTGGCCTTTTGTTATGCCTATACCTAAAAGGGAGTCACGTACATAAGTGGACCAAACTGTCTGGTCACAGTAAAGTGGTTGTTTGTTAACACGCCGTTGAAACGTTATAGAGGCCCCCATGGGCCTCTGCATTCAGCTGTGCTGGACTGAATTTTTTATTGGCTGAATCTCTGCTTACTCTTTATTGACTAACCATTAACTGTGATGCCAGTTAAAGCATGCGTTGCGTGTTAAGAGGTTAATACGAAACTCTGGATGCGAATGACGTTGTGGTCTCCGCGTTTGATTCCGAGAGATATTAATACCCTTTTTTATGAGACCATTTTTCTCCTTGCATTTGTTCTTCTTGTAGCAAAGCGGTCATTGACTCAGTTGGATTGCCTGCTTTCCCAAATAAGTTTTGTTTAATAAGACATTAGCCGCAGTATACGTTAATGCACATGGCTTCCAGTTAAATGATTTATTTTTGCACATGAAAATGGGCTGTTGATGCAGTGGTGAAGCTTATGCCATATGAAGCCCAGATCATCTGAGGCTAAATTCATAAAAACGACTTTTTGGAGTTCCGAGGGCATTTGTGTTATTTTTAGGTCGACCGAAATAAGAATTCAACAAGGATGCTTTTGAGCTTGAATACGTCACTGAATTATGTGGATTATAGAACTACGTACCAGATTTGTCTATTGATATAAATCACCCAAATAAGATTTTCATTATCTGTTCGAGTCCTTTTTGCCAAACCTGCTTACCATGTACAGATTGGGTGGCTTTATTTAATTCGATTGCCTTAATAATCTTCATAACTTCATTTTATAGAAATATTTGTTCGTTTTCTGCCTTTTTTTGAATAAAACCGTTACGTATTAGCCTTGTTAATTCTTCTCAAGTGTATTGGAGTGTATTGAAAATAACGTGTTTGATATCATTATTGAATATATGACTTGATGAAACTGTCTTGTTCTTGAAACAAGAGCTCCCTGCTAATGTGCACTACTAAATTTTAACTTTTTTTTTTTTTTTTTTCCCTGTTGCTAGCATGAGGATTGTCAGCAGCAGGTGGCGTAGTGGTTAGAGCAGACACCGTACATTTGGAGGACCCAGGTTCGGACACTGCCTCCTAAAGTAGTTTGTTCTTAAATTGTTGAATTGCTCCAGTAAAAATGACCCAACTGTATAAATGAGTAAATAATTGTAGTTGGCTTAAAAAGCAAGTCATTTTGGTGAAAAAATATTGCGTAAATGAATAAATGTTATGTCTGAAGCACCTAGCCGTGTTAGTAGACTCACCGAGGGGCTGGAAGAAGAATTTCTGTCAAATTCTGTCGTCCAACTATTAGCAGCAGTTTTTAAAGGCAAACGACTAACCCTCCATTTTCCTCTGCGCAGCTTTATATGACAGCATGCTATAACTTACTTATGTGTACTTTAGCCACTTAGAGAGCAAAGACTGCCATTTTCTTTCATTTGAGGATGGAAAATTTTGCCCCCCCCACCATTCTTGAGAACTCTTAAGTGTCACCCCATCTCGGTTATTTTATACCTCCCTGTCAGTATCCCGAAGCCATTTTCTCAGCTTTTTGTCCCCTAAAATAATAGTGTTCCTCTCCCGCTCTCGTCTCCTGAAACGTTTTTTTCCCCTTTTTTGTCTGCTTCCTGGCAGTATTTGCGGGTCACAACGTGGCCACTTGTCAACAGCATTGTCATGCCCCACAAGCAGGGAGGCACAGGTCGCCTAATTCTATTTTGCTCTATTTGTGAGGCAGCGAGCTGCGGGCGAGCACGTCCATCCACCCCCCCACCGGATCCCCTTGGGACCATTAACTCTGCCTCACATCCCCACCACAGCTCTTTAATGGTCTCAGTCTGTGCCTGACGGAGTGACATGCGCGCTTGACTGACACATTAATTCTCCCCTTCCTTATCAGGGGGCCACGGCGTTCAGACGTGCCGTTGCAGCCGACCTGTGCTTTCCGCAAGCCTGTCTGTAATGGCTCGCTAGATGGTGTCCTCCCAGGTGATGTGATGTGTGTAGGCATTCTCAAACAGGCCCGGCCCTGCGTACGTGTGCTGTTCGTATCTGCGTGAAAACCCCCCGCCCTTACACCACCTTTCTAACCCCCGCACGCCTCCAACGCCTAAACCATCACGTGCCCCTCGACAACCGGCCTGCCTGTCGAGTCACGGACGGGGACCGATTGTTTTATTTATTTTTTTAAAATGATGCTGGTAAAGGGGGGAGGAACGGATGGACTTAATGTTTCGACGCGAGTGATCATCTGTCCTCATCTTCTTAATGAAATTAGATTAACTGCACCTGAGAAAGAGCTGAGGAGGCAGATTGCATCGCCACCTCCCTTCATTTCAAGATAATTTGCAGGCAATATTCTCTCAAGGCCAGGATGCTGAACAGATTCAAAACCGAGGAAAAATGAATGTGGACCAGCGCTGACTGGTTTAATTCCGGTCCCCACAGGCAGCGTGGAATTACACCTGACACACATGGCGCAGATTTTAATATGTAGATGCCATTTCCAGCCATGTCAGTTCTGCTTGCCTCCATTGGTAAGACCCACTGCTGGAGGCTCGAGGCTTCATCATCTGCTCGGGAGCTCATGTCTCTGGTCATTACACAGCTCTGCGAGCTCTTCCTTTTTTTCATTTATTGGCCACCTTGGTCCATTTTCATCATGCCAGTTGTCTGCTCATGGTACGGGTCCTATAAATGTGCTAAAAACGTGTCTACTTCAGGTCATACACAATATGTTTCTCATATTTTAAACAGGACAGCATATTTCCCCCCATTCTCCAAGCGGTCTGGTTTCTTCCCGCAGTTCAAGCATGCATTTTAGGGGAACCAGTGACTCGAAACTGCCTTTTGTGCGTGTAGACCTCTCTGGCTGTGTGTGTGCACGCCTACCTGGATTCTCGGCCAGTATGCTACCGCGATCTAGTAATCCGCTATGTCTCTACCTTGGGTTAACAGCAGTGACTGAGCCAGTGAGTCATATTTTAAACCGTGTACATTTTTCTGCAAAACTTAATCCCAGCACGCACATTTATTTATTTATTTTTTTAAAATCCAGGCACCATTTTGTGTGCCATTTGCTCAGTGAAGATATGTGGCTTTGGGTCCCAAAGCAGGGTCATATCAACTGCTTAAAGGACAGATGTCTGGGCCAGGCGCACGGGCACCAAAGATCTTACACACCCACAGAGGGGGCAAAGAAATGCTTGGATTGCCACCACACGAACAATAGGGCATGTGTCATGGGAGGTGGGACAAGAACTTGGCACCCACACCTGTCTCCTTAGGGACACTCTCCTCTGGATGTGACTTGAAAGGTTACGCACACAACGACACGTCTCGAGTGTGATTTGTGAAAACACATGTGACTGGCAAAATTGTTGGAGCAAGAGAGCAAAGTGTGCAGCTTGGCAGCCTCTCAGCTTTTAGCTTACTGTCTCCTTTGTTCTTGTTGAATTGTTGACACTGGCAAACATTGCAGAGTTCATGTTATTTCACTTTCTGTGCTTTGAAAGTGAAATGTCGGGTAACTTTTTTTCTGAGTGCATCGCAGCTTTTGACTGCATCGCCGCTGCTCAACGCACAGCGTGCACGCATGGTTCTCACTGATGGTTTGCACAGTGTTTTTTCCCCCAGTCAGCACAGCTTGGTGCGCCTTTACCCCCTTCTCACCAGTTCGCCGCTCTCAAGCTAAACATTCACGTTGGCCCTTGGAACTTGTGACAAAAACTGGCAGAATTGTTCCATTTCACTATTTTTGGAGAGGGAAGAAACTGCTCTCCTCCTTCGATCACCCAGCAAGTTGGCCAGCACGTTCACCCACTGCTTAATGCAGCGAGTCAGGGTGTTTGTGGGGAGGAATATACCACTTTTTCTTCTTATTCTTCTTCCTCCTCCGCCACAAAAGGGCCTCTGTTTCAGGCCGGGATGTGTAACCGAATCTCAGGCAGCCCACCAGAGCTGCGCTCAATCCACTCTAGGTTCCGTTATGACAGGTTTGCCATTGTTTTCATTAGGGCTAGTGTTTGAATAACACGCCAAGCACTATAAACATTTTTCCACATCAGTAATAAAAGTGAAATTGAGTCCATATTGCTCACAGATGTCTACGGTAACGATAATTGTTTTTGCACTCGGTTATTTTTTTTTTCTGACGTTTCTTGATCCTGGGTAAATATGATGCCTAAGTGCCTTTTCTGTTCAATAAACATCGGCCGGGCCCATAATTACTTACACATTTTTATGACAAGGAAGGCAAGGCTGAACTAGGATTTGGGTGCAAGCTCTGACTCCAAGACTGTTCCCCAGGAGGAAAACGTCCGTCTTGTGCCACCCCAAAAGTTGCACGTTTGCTTTCCCGTATCTTTCTTTGTTATCGTTCGTTTTTCTTTGAGCACATCTCCCAACCCGCAGGCCCAGAAAGCTGTTGTTCGTGACCAGAATCATGAAATAAAACAGTGGTCTTGTATACTCGGGAACAGGTGAATTATTACATTAAAACCCTTCATTAGCAAAATAAGTCAGCAAAACTGCGTATACTTCATGTAGTGTTTTTCAAGCACCAATTTAATGCAAGGTATTAAATGCTCTTCCATTTTGCATAGCATTAAAGGCAAAACAAACATATATACGTAAAGAAAAACAACCTCAAATTTTGTTTAAAAAAAAAAAGGCATATTTCACTCATTCATTTCAATTTACCCTATTTTTAAACCCCACAATCTTTGGATTGCCAATGACACGGGGCAGGAAAACGTGGGCGGCCACGTTACTGAGACCCAGACAAGAACTTTGCAAGCACATCGGGCAGTCTCTTCTGCTGGAATGCTAATACCGAACCCAAAACCTTCGGTACGGGTCATCCTGTACTCTGCATGAGCCGCAGGTGAAGTCTCTTGTGTGCAGTACAAAAAAAAAAAAAAATTTTTGAAAAAACCTCTCCATTTCGCGCCAAGAGCTGCAGTCTTTTCCGACAGACTTTAAACACCGAGCCCAGACGACAGCGAGCGAGAGCAAACAGCCCAAACCTCAAGCCTGCAGGCCCAAGTCACTTGGCTTCCAAGGGAACTTTCCGCAGGGGTTTTGTGTGTGATGTGGGCAGCACGGCGGCCCGGACAGGAGGGTGGGGGACCCGGCACACCGGGGTGCTGGAGAGGGTCCAGAACACATGTGTCCAGCTGCCTCCAATTACCTCTTAATGCAAAGAGCTGGCCGCCTTTGATCCACCCAGGTGGACGGTTCGAGAGATTACAGGGAAAAAAATTATTATTGTATCAAACAGATGCGTAAAACTTTAGCGATATCGAGAGTCTCCCTGTATGGGAGTGCAGCTCTAGTGGTGCAGAAGGCCTTTTGGGGTCAGCTGTCTGGATTTGTTTCTTTCTGCAGCCTGCTCGTGATTTTGACTTTACCACTGTGTTAACTTCATAAAATTTACACTTATAAATTTTGATCTAAGCAATGTACACCGCTTGTGCTACAGTTGTTTAAACAACTAAACAGCGGGACCAATGCATAAGGATAGGTACCTGGCTTTAAAGATATTACAAGCAGGAGGTGAGATTTGACCCTTGTAGGTAGTGGCTATAGACTCTGTGTGTGTGTGTGTGTGTGTGTTTTTCTCACTGGTTAAGCAGGAAGCACGCTGCCAGCGTGCACGGTTAACTAGGGCAGACCCGAGAGACGGCTCTGTGCCCTGGTGCTGCCCCATCTGCCCGCCCCACCACAGGCCCGTGATGCAGCCTCCAGTTAAATGAGTTTTAGTTCATTAGCACAGGCCTGCTGTGGTCCCGGGATCCCACGGCGATTCTTACAGGAGGAGAACTTCGCAGCACTGGGCCAACTGCAGGGGGGAAGCTGTTCTGGCAGCCAGAGTGTGTGTGAGCACCAGGGGCAGGATGGGAGCCAAATGTGGAGCAAGGGGGTGGACATCAGAAGGTTCACTCCACACCCAGCAAGGGCACTAACCGAAGCAGAGTGTGCATGACGTGATGCCAGGTTGAGGGCATTACATGCCAGTGTCTCCTTCTCTTAACTTCTGCATCTCTCTGACATGTTGGAAATGTGGCAGTCCTCACGGCCGTCACTCGGTGACACAACTCTCCTGTCAGGCAGCTGTCGCTGGAAATTAAAGCACGTGGTTTGTGTTAAAGCGTCGGTCCTCGCGGCCAAAGCCTCGTAGTGTTTGTCTTAAAAAGCTTCAAATCCCGCCGAGTCGGTGCAAAACTTGTACAGCTGACGTCCTGGAAAAGGTTTTGAATACTATAAAATGTTAAAGTGCTGCGCTCCTGTGTTTTGCTACAGGTTTGTGGTAGTTTAGGGGTTAACATACTGCAAGTCAGAGTATTACAGAGAACCCTTGTCTGTATTTAAAGTAAGTGCTCTGAGCTGCATGTTTTAATGTATCGTGTAATACAAGGAAATCTTGCACGTGACTGTTTGGGCGTTTGTCTATCTCTGTGCATGAAAGATGGCGTGCGCCGAAACACTTTTATACATCATTAATATTAAGCACAGCTTAAGACTGCATTGTTGTGTCTGTCTTGTCCGTTGAACACTCGAGACATCTGATCAATAATTCAACTGAAAGGATGGACCTCGGCTGACAGGCAAAGCTTTGTCTGCTGGTTTGATAAGTCCATGTTGTTTAAAGGAGCAGTTCAATAATAACATAAAGCCAGAAGTGCATAAAGAATGCAGTGTCTTCAGCAGTCCTTTTGTTATCGGCGCTTCTGAACCCGCGTTTCGGCTAAAGGAAATATGGCTGTTCCGTAGCTGCTCGCTAACAGAGTGGCACATAAATTACTACTGTTGAGACGAAGATGGCTCTCAGGACGGCGGCTTAGGAGATGGGGCTGAAGATCTCCGGGCTTTTAAGACGAGGCTTGAACGCCTCCCCACAGAAAATAACTCTATTGAGTCTGAGAACAGTGGAGCGACCACGTGGGGCCCAGGGGCTTCCATTTGACCTAGGTGCATGTGCAAGTATATTAATGTATAAACAGCATTGAAAATAAATAAGTGATGCGTTGATGTGATGTGGTAGCCGGAATGGGATTCTGGTAGCCCGAGGGTAGTAGCCCCACACTCCTGCTGCCACCCCCTCCTTTCCGCTGTCAACAGGAGAGCACTTTGATCAGAGGAGTGTCTGAAGATTCGTTCCACATCTGTACAGGGAAAACGGGCTGTAATCTGCCAAGAAGCATTTTAATGATGGTTGGATTATAAAACGAAAAAGGGCTCCAGATGGCAGGCAGCAGCGCGGCTGTGGTTGGTTTTTTAACTGCTTTTTTATTGGAAAAATATGGGGTGAAAAATTGTGCAGGGCTTATTAGGCTTCCCGCCACGATGCTGTTCTGCCGGCCAAGCTGTTCACTGTGGACTCCATCCAAACATGCGTCCATAAATTTTGAGGGCTGCCTTTAAATCTGCAAGATCCGCGCTTGTTAAGTTTCTCTAGCCACCACCCGCACTAGCCTGGACCGAGGAGAGGAAAAAAAAAAGAGCTTGTTTTGTTTTGGAGCCGTTTGCTTTTCTTTTTTTTTTTTTAAAGGGTCTGATTGAAAACCATTGCTGGAGTTATACAAAGGAGGCGAGTGTGGGTTGGGGGTCGCATCCCCGCCTGTCACGCTCATTACTGTCAAGAAAAAAATAGTGTTTAGCCCCCCAAATGACTTAATTCCTGCATGATTTCATTAGCCTTTCGCTCTTTCTGACGCAAAACGGGGGCAAGACTGATTAATCGGATGGGCCGCGTTCCGCGTCCACGTTGCACGCGGGGTCGGCGACAAAAATAGAAGCGTCGGCACGAACCGCCGCCGGCCCGGCTGCAGCCGAGAAGCTGAGGGCCAAGCCGGAGCGGGGAACGTCTGGAAGTGCTAGGCCACGCTAAGCCGGAACCGCCAGACTTGGTGGACCTGGCTGCCGGGTGCAGTAGGTCCTTCCCGTCTAAACGGGGATCGAACGTCTAATCTGCGCGTTGTGCAACGCGGCTCCGGTTTGAGGTCGGTGGCGCCGTTGCGAGCGACTGCTCTGCGATCGGAATCAGATTTATTTGGCCAAGCATGTTCACACATACAGGGAATTTGGCTTTGGTTCCTAATGCCTGTCACTGTACTTCGACAATGCAAGGTGCATACAAACATGCGCAAGAGATGGATGACGGTGCGGGCGAGTAGGAATAAATATTTTAAGGGAGTAGTGATGTACCCTAACTCATGCTCTAACATTCAACCATCTGGATCACCGTGACCCTGGACTGGACAAAGAGTTATCAGCATATTATGGGTTGACGGAGGTTTAGTCGGTGGCTTGTTTTGTCTTTATGATCGCAGAGATCTGGAAGCTCAGAAATTGTAGTTGTGTCAGAATTTGTCACAAATGCTCTTGAGGAAAGTTAAAGCAGTACTGTTGAGAATCTCCAGGAAAACTGTCAAAACATGTGGCGTACTTATGTTCGGTTTTTTTTTTTTATGCGCATCGCAGTCTACGTGCCGGTTCTTAAGCTTGCAACCTGTACGCTCGCTTTTCGTAGTAATGATGATGAAGCGAAGAGTCTCTGCAGTTATACGTTAAACAGGGCATCTGCAGCTATATATGCTCACCAAGGTCGGATTTAGCGAGAGACCAAGCGCAGGATGGGTACAGGCTCAAAACCAAGATGTGCTGCTACTTCTTCCATTCTCTGAGAGTAAACATTTGAATTTCTTTGCTTGCTTCACACATGTAATGCAGGCCAGGATCTTGGGGAATTGCTTCAGTGCATGCTGAATTATGCAGTATAAACTTTAGAACCGAAGCAGAGTTTATTTTTAATTTGTCCTTAAAGTATTATGATTTGTACCCTCTGTTGGACTTGTACTCCGCCAAAGGTACACCTACCTAGTCTAGCACCCCATGCTTCCTGGATAGGCTCCGCATCTCCGCGGCCCTGCCATTGCTTAAGCATTTATATTGCTCGTGACTCTCCTATTATTGCTTGCCTTTGTTCAACAACTCTGGCTGGTTTTCTTCTGTGGGTAACACAGAACACCATGTTTTTTCCACCGCTTCCCCACGATTAATACGTGCACGTTTAGTCCATTTGAGCTCTGCTGAACGTGGCCAACCTGTGCAGCCACATATAAAAGACTGGCATTGTTGACTAGAAGCTCAGCGGAGCATTTCAGACGAGGTTCTAATTCACGGATGTGAAATTGTAGATTATGGTGTCCTGGCTCCTGTTAACACAGACCTCGGTTTAGTGTTTTCTAAATTATTACTATTCTTATCCAGCCTCCTCACCCCCCACCCCCCACACCCTTTCACCAATCCCTTGTCACAGACAGCCATGGCAGACAACACCTCAAATTACAGCTGTTTGTTCTCGTGTTTGTCTCGTTTCGTGTCTGGGAGCCGCTGTCTCCCACCTCGAAAAAAGTCCCCGCGCATCTGCCTGCCTCGCTCGCATGTCGGGAGACTTGTATGATTACGACGGGAAATCTCAGAGGGCCCCCCCGCTCCCCAGATCCCCCGCCCCGCTCGGAAGGAGAAGAGGGCCCGCCACCGACAGCTTAATGGACTAATTTGTAACTGGGAGCTGGAGGTAAGAGTCGCGTTGGACGCATTAGAATTTGACAGAGACCGGCAGCCCAGGGGCAGAACAAGAATCCAGGGCTGAAACTCTTTCTTCTTCCATTTGAATGTTGTCCCCCCACAGCCGCAGAGCGACGTAAGTGGGCTGCGGGGAGGGGGATGTAATTCAGTTGAGGTCCCAGCTGTGCCATATATTTGCTCCTATCTGCTGGCCACGAGGGTCTTTGCATGTGTATGTGTTGGTTGCGGCAAGAGGATCAGGGCTCTGAGGAGTGTTAAAAATGAATGGGGGCGAGTAATAGGAGAGACTTTTTGCATTCTCTCTATAAGTTATTCATGATGGCCGTGAGTGGTAGAAAAATACTTGTGAGTGCCCTTAATGTAGGCTCTGATAGCTCGCAGGGGCCCCGCTCAAGCAAGCAGTTTTTTTTTTTTTTTTTATTTCAAACAGAGGAGAATTAGTGGTAGGTCCTCTAGAGGAAGTGGTCTTTCTGACTTTGAACTCTCCCGGGCTCTCCCGGGCGGAGAGGGCACGTGGGCAAGAGGCGGCAGGTTATCCCAGGACAGCGCCGCCAGTCAGGTGTCTTCTCGATGTCCTTTTGACATCACACCAAGCCAGGTGAGATTCCACCCCGCTGACCACCGTTGAGGTCAGCCTGCCTCTGCATCACCAGGTTTCACCCCTGCTTAGTGAAATGGACACTAAAGCTCTGTGTATACACGAAGCTGTTCCACTTCATCCTTCTTATATTTACGTTTATTTATTTATCTTGTGCTCTTCGGACAAAGTGACTAACAGCACTTGGCTATGTGCGACGTTTCACCCTAGTTTCTGTCACACTGATGATGTTTAAGATAAACTTGGTGTCCCAATGGAAACGGCAGGTTCAGCGCTGTTATTGCTATTAGTTTATCTGGGACAGTGCTAAGTTACTTGCTGATGTACCCATTTATACAGCAGGGTAATTCTTATGATGTCACTACAGTTCAAGTAACTTGAGTAGAGGTGGAGTAGCAGGTGGAGTTTGAGCCTGAATCCTTGTAGCGTAAGGCGTAAGCATCTCTGACCACTGTACTACCCTCTGCATTCGTGGTGGGGGGTTGCTCTGATGTTGCAACCATTTATTTCTGAAAAATAGTTCTTTTCATTCCTCACACGCCAACAAAATGCCAGCACACGCAATCAATAACAAACAATATGCTGCAGCAGCCAAAGCAGGGATGTGTTCAGCACTGTAAAAAGTGCATGCTGCATGAGCGATGCAGTCAGAAAGCCCTAGAATTTTTTTTTTTTTTTTTTTTGGGCATCTTCAGAATTTCTCTGCAAATCTGTCTATACTTAGATGACTCATTCGATGACTCATGTTGACTTATCGAAAATGGCAGGACAGTTTTATAACCGTCCGCCCCCCTTTTCCTGCCCCCTAAAGACCACTGAAATCTCAATAAAGATAATGGGGAGAATAGAACTCGCATATGCTTAACCGGTGACCTTTCGAGAGAGAGAGTGAGAAAGAGGAGGCGAACGAGAGAGGGAAGACTCCTGTGTACGCTGATCAAAAAATTAATAAAGGGCAACATGTAACACGACAGGTTCATCTTCATTAATTGCTATTCCTGAGTCTGCGTGCATCTGTCAGGGGGCTCATTCAGGCAACTGAGCCGCAGTGGTCTACCACCCCCGCTCTGCAGACACTCCCTCGTACCTAATTGACTCAACATGAGTAAGACCCGCCGTGAACCTGTCAGAGGGACGGTTTGGAGATGTGGGCATCTATGCGGCTTTAATCCGCGGCTCGCGGTTCCGCCAAGGAATCTGATTCGGTGGTCGGGAGCCCGCAGTCCCGATGTGCGGTCGCCATTTTTGCGTCGGCGCCCGCGGTGGCAGCGGGATGGATCAACCCCGCAGAGGCACGCTGATGATGTATGGCAGCCGGTCCACGAATGACTGGATTCGTGATGGAATTGTTCATCATGGGATTTGGGTAGAAACCCTGTGATGTGAAGTGGTGCCTATGAGTCCTCATAAGCAGCAGGTTTCTGGAAAAATGATATCGCTATCTAATCTTGAAGGCTTCTTAAAGTCGTCCCCCCCCTCTGCTGTTACATTTCAGTCTTAAACTTGTCTTTTGAAAATGACAAATTTTAGATATATTATTATGCTATCCATTTACTTTAAGTCAATATACGTCAATAAAATAATAACTTTTTACATTACAGACCAATTTGCTACACTTCATATTTCTATAAAAAAATTTTTGTAGAATTTTACTAAGCGAAATGGAGAAAATCCTCATTGAAAGTTATGGAAGGGAGCAAGACGGTTTTAAAAAGAATTTGCCCATAATAGATCGCATTCTTCTCATAATCCAGCAAAGTAGCAAGGCGCAGTAAATAAATACTGTTGAACCCTGTTTTCTATGCCCTGATTTTAAAAATAAATAAATAAATAAATGACACAGAAAAATGTAATGCAATAATGCAGACTTTAAAACATTGAGGAAGAGATCACACACACCTCAGTTTTGTAAGTATACATCATTTTGGTAAGTGTGCCATGATTTTGACCAGCGCTGCTCAAAAAAGTGAGAGATTCGTTGTATGTTAACCATAGGGGGACTAATTTTTTGGCTTACCTATTTGTGATGCATTATTTTTTTGTGTCATATAGTTATTTTTCTTCCTGTAAATGTTAACCATTACACTGAATGTTACTGCCCTCATTACCTTCAGGCCCATCGCAGAAGCCCCAGGTTAATGGAGAGACCATATACTGTCTTCCAATAAATGTCCAGCCTGGAGTTTCTCAGATAGTGGTGACCTTGTATCCCCACCGTAATGGAAATCGTAAAAGATGCAGTTCACCTAACTTTGAGACCAGCTTGAGTCTCACCCCAGTGACCCAGGTTTTATTCCGTCTGCAAGCGGGGAGAACTGAACTCATGGTTTTAATGTTGCGTGAAAGGACCCAGCTATTACGGGGAGAGGAGAATTGCTTGTTTGCGGAAACGGGTTGGCCCATATAGCGGAGGTTTCCTGTTAGCTTCTGCCATCTGTAGAAAGGAGGCATGGGCCAACATGTTGGTTTGGTTTTTGTTCATTTTACAAGAACTGCCCTTGCCCCAACCATTATCTCAATCCCAGAATTCTCTGTGCAGCTCCCTTGGTGAAAGTAAGATCTATACAACATTGACTGAGCTTTGCGTTGAAGTTCCAGAATACCATTATGTCACTTTAGAACATGCTCCCTGGGCTCTGACTATTGGTTGGACCCTCCAGTGCAATGTTGTGGAACGACCAGCCATTTATCGACGATCCCCCCCCCCACCACCACCACCACCACCACCACCACCCACCCACAAAAAAAGGTGTCTGGAGAAGAAGATCAAAGTGATAGTCATCCTGCAGTCTGTCAAAGCATGAGGCTCTAGTTGATGCATCTGACAAACAGCCCTCCTCACATCTATATGGTTTCATACAAAGGAACGCTCGTGAAATAATTTGGATTTTAGCTCTTTGATCCTGGCTTTCCTAAAGCAATTTACCTTTTGAAAATAAACAATAGGTAATGGATATTTTCATTCAACCATAGCGTTATAATGTTCTCCATTATATTGCTTGTCCTTAATGGAATCTACAAGCATGATTAAAATGATACAGACCTAAATATTATGGCATTTTCTGGCCTACGAATGGGTTTTCAAGGAAGTCTTATGAGGTACACACTATTTTGTCCCATTATTGTTAAATTGCATTACCAATGAACAGTTCTACAAAAAAAAATGTTACAAATTCTTATGGATTCCTAGTGACCAGGAATTTTTTTTTATTCACTCAGACCATGTCATTTTTTTCCATTAAGGTGTCTGTGTGTGTGTGTGTGTGTGTGTGTGTGTGTGTGTGTGTGTGTGTGTTTTGGAGATTTCAGTTATGTCTCGGTCCACTGCACAATCTCTAGTGGGCTGAAGGCTCGGAGGAGGTGGTGCTGGGGTGTGTCGGCCGAGGGGGAGGGACGGGGCTCGCCGTGACTGATGTGGCAAGGGGGGTGCGGTGGGGGTAGGCAGCCTGGTTTAACAAGCCCTAGATTGTTAGTGACAGGCAGATACTTCAACACTTAGAGTAGAAGGTTTGATTTAATCACAGACCTGTCATTTGTTATTTGTCTGCCTCCCTCCACCGTGGTTGTGGCTGATCAACTGCCTGCTCCCCGGAGTGCCCCCCCCCCCATGGAACGTCTAAATCCTTGGTACAAATTGCAGCACCATGCCGCCTCCTCACAGACGTTATGGGGGTAGGGAAGGAGAGGAGGAGATCTGGGCGGATGGGATGAAGCGAGAAGAGGAGGGGCACGGCTCAATTGCCCGAGGGCCACTAAAGATCATTAATAGCGCTGTCAGCGGGCTCGCCAGTTGGTTAGCTTCACATAAATAAAGAATGAATTCCCCCTTCGACTTCATTAATAATGTCTGCTATACTATTTTGTTGCATAGTACCTTAAAGGGGGTATGGGAGGGCTCATGGGGGGTGGGGGTGAGAGGGGTATGAGTCTGCGCCCACTGGTAATACGGTAAGACAGCCTTTCAAATTAGCAATGAAAGTCTGATACCATGGCATAGAGTCGATTACTCAGAGACCAGGAGGGTGGGATAGTGTTAGGGAGAGTGGAGGCAGTGAACACCGCTAAGTTTAGTTAAAAAATGAATGAGTCTCAGACTCCACAAGTGGGGAGCAGTGCCACGCTAGGATTTTCTGATTTGTGCTCCGTGTGGAAGTCCGGTCTGCTCTCCCACGAGGTCCGAAGCAGGCGCTTGGAGCCATCTCATCCCTTTTTCACCTCCTTCGGGACTTTGACGGCACCGGGGAAGCGGGGGTCAGGACAGGGTCATTCTTCTGCGGGTAGAAGTATTCCCTTTTAAGTAGGTTGGAGGACATGTTTCTTTAATGAAGGGCAGGGTGTGCTGTTCTGCTGATAATTTTTGATGCTCTTGGTTAACCTTCACTCCTCTTCTTCTACATGCTTGTGGCCGCAGCGCACTAAACCCTGAGATGTGACAGGAACCACCTAGGCCGCTCATTTGCACAAGGGTTTTAATTTCGGGTCCCCTTCCATTAGTATCTCCTCCTTTATCCTCTGGCTGTTGGTGCCACAGGGTACCCTAGACAAAGGCACCTCTTGCTCTGATGTGCTTTCAGCAGTAGCTGGGTGTTTCAGACATGAAGCGAGGCAGCAGAAGATCAGGGGGCTGTAAGGCAAGACTGGTGCTTGAAGAGGCTTACAGGGTATGATGTATGATTTTCTCCCGCTCCCCCTTTTTTCCTGTTCCCGATTAGGGACCTTTAAACTATGATCGATTGGGATTAGGGCTGCGCTGCAAATGAAACGCAGACACCTGTTAAATGTGAAACACATTGAGAATCCTCTCGCGACGCTACATCATTCAGACAGCGGGTTTTTCACCGGGCCAGCCGGTGAAAGGAGCCTAGCAGCACCCATGTAGCAGTGTGACCCCACAAGACCTCATTCTCAGTGAGGTCCACCTGCTACATGGCAATATGATCCATAAATCTTTGCCAGGCCTGCGGATGGCAGGCTACCTCCGTCCCGACTTGCTCCCGGGTCCCAGCAAATTACACACGGGCCAAGTGTGCCATCCTGCTCGTATGCGCAGGGGCCAGAAACAGGCTTTGAATGACGCATCGAAACATCTCCAATGTCAAAACATGACCGAGGATTACGCCACCCTGCTCCAACCGGTTGCAGCCGTGGCTCTTGTTGTGCCCTCATCCCACTCAGTCTCCACCCTCCTTAAATATTTATAATGTCTCTTTATGGGGTCCAGATTGTAGCTACATATTTGCTGCCATTTCCTTTTATCTCCTGCCAAAGAAACATTCTCATATATAATCCTCAGTTTTGAGGAGAAAAGTTCCTGAGGCGCACACAGGCACGTTTGACATGTACGCATTCTGTACTTTCTCTTTTGACCTAAATTTGACTTCTCTGTGAAACTGTACAGATGTTCCTCTAGTAAATATTTTTCACATGACTGAGATTGACTTTGAGTCTCACAAAACGCAGAACACATGATCCCGAGCCCATGCCTACCTCAGAATGAGCTTGGAGAAGAAAAGCCTTCCACGATAATCTCAAGCCTCTGCATTGTTCCGCTCATCCTACACAGCCCATGATGCTTTTAAAGGTGACAAAACAGGGAACGCTTTTGTTCGTAGCAGTAGCGCTTGAAATAAGTGCGATACGGGGCGCGTGCCTTTCGGTTCACTTGACATTTTCAGCAAAGTCTTGTTGATAAAGTAGCTGTTTGAGATGTGGGAAGGAGGAGGTCCAGAGATGCGTATTGTTGCCCGTGTTTTACTCGGACTGCTAATTGATATTCATCGGGTGTTAAGCGGACGGTGAAGGACATGGCGCCGTGTGTCATTGTCTTTCCGATGCGCCAGTGCTGATTTACTGGAACCGGTATTACGTGACCTGCTCCGGGATGGGGGGAATCGTTCTTGGTGTGGTTACGAGTGACCGCGGTAGATTTCCGGCCTGTCGGATCATCGGGGGCTAATATCGACATCCTCCGTCGGGCTTGATGTACAAATCTGACATGGAAATAACACTCATCTGCGGAATGCACCAGCGTGGAGGAAAAAAAAAAAAAAAAAAAAGGCATTCTCCCAGAGGAGCAGCGGCATCGCTTTCAAAGAGCTAGGCGCCGGTGACAGGCAAAGCCCAAATCATCATTGATGTTATTTATTTCAAATGCTTCCCGCTTGACAGGCGACATCTTGTTCCGTGCGGGTCCCAGGGGTGTCCCCCCCGCTTGGCGCTCCCCGGTTCTATCACAAGCAGACAGGCGTTCGGCACAGCAACAGCCGGACCCGGCGCAGACACACCAGGAGGTGTGTTACAGTCCTATGTTTAGAAAGCTGTCAGCGCTCTGTTGATGTTTGTGCGTGCAAAGATCAATCCGGAAAGGTGCCTGATTCATCAGCATCCACGCAGATATTACGACAGCGCGCTTAAGGTTGCAGGCAAGATGTTTACCTGTTGTTTTGCAGCCAGTGCAGCCACGGTGCAGCTCAGTCAAAAATACCAGCAAATTATCATTTTGTTTCCTAAAACTTGTATCCAAACTGACTCACTGCTGTACCCATTTATATATAGTGGGGTATTTTTCTGGAGAAATTCTGGTGAAGTACGGTACTTCGGGGTGGTGCTTTAGGTTGGCGGAGTTGTTCGAGCCACTGCCTTTGAGCTGAATGGAGCTGAGGTCAAGTACCACCTCCTGTTTTACCCTTGAGCAAAGTGCTAATCTTGAGTTGCTCCGAGTAAAACATAAGTAAATACTGTGCCGTATAAATGAGTAAAGTATCTCAACATTTGGAGAAAGGCATCAGCTAAATCGATAATGCTTTGTGAAGTGTCCTGCATTCCCCATTTTCCCCTGTGGAGATGGCTAAAGTATGAACTGTAGGTAAGAGTGGGTGTGAATTTGCTGCAAACTGCCTTTGTTTAGTCATTCTACAATGACTGTTGGTGTTGTCCTTGGCCATTACCACACACTCCCAAGCAGCGGGGGCTGCAGGTGAACCAGCCTCCCGTGTGTGTCTGGTTCTGATGGAGCCCATTTATCAGAGAGCACATTGCAGCAACCCCCCCCCCCCCTCCCGGTTCTGCCTTTGAAAGGGGGGCTCCAGTCGTCTGTGGCTGCCTGGGATTTCTGCATTTCCACCATCGACTCATTATTAATAAAGTGGGCAGGCCTGAATGTTCCCCGCCGTCCTCCGGTGCAGGGCCAAAGGTGTGTGGAACACAAGGAAAAGGGGATCTACATCTTTAGGTCTCCCAGGGTGGATTCACCACACTGTTGTGGGGAAACAAGGTGGCGGTAACCCCACACGTTGTCTCGGGTTTGACCTCCGCAGCAGAGTGCCTCAGGGCCGGAAGGTGTGGCCCTGCAGTGAGATCCTTTCCTCCCTACTTCTCACACCGAGAGTAACAAGCTCTCTGGTTCCCTGCTGCGAAGCCCTTTATTTAGTCAGCTGCAGACGTGTCTCTACAGCTTGGCCCTGCATGATTTAACGGTGCCTCGTGCCGGGAGTGAAAACTTGGCGCTCCCCGTCTCCCTCCTGCAGGTCATGCACAGAGCGTCGGGACACACAGCTGGGATCTCCTTTTAAAACAGAAAAGGGAGCTGTGTTTGTGTTCCTGAAGGATGTAAATCAGCAGCAATACAGAGCGGCTCCCTTGGTGTGAGTTCCTCCTGGGCCTCTGAAACCACCAGGAAAACAAATCTGAAGTGGAAATTCATATGGAGGAGCAAGCTGCTGAAAATGTCTGTCCCTCCTTTAATCACAAGGGTATGCCAGTTCCAAAGTGTTTCGTGGTGCTTATAGTTTACTTCCTTTTGGTAACGTTGTCCTCCATAGCCTACATTTATCAGACATACCATTTTATTCAAGACACCCTACCCACGTTATATACACCTGTACCTTGCGTTACAAACATCCAAATTACAAATTTTTGACAACATGCACATTTCCGAGGACCAGGAAGCGAGCAGATGTATAACTGAGATGAGACGGGCTTAAACTATAAAATGCTGTCTTGGTCAACTGAGGTCCTAGGCATGAACAAAGTAAGAAAAGAGTCGAAACTCAAACCTGTGGTAATGCTGTCGGTGGGCAAAAAGCAAGACTGGTATTAACTAACAATAGATTATTTCAATTATGCTGTTATTAATAACCAAGTTCTTGTTTAAACTGCACTTCCATTTAGTCTGCAGTTTGCTTCCCCTTCCTCCACTTTGTCCAACACTTTTGATTGTCTGAAAACTTGTACTTCCCTTTTAAATCGGATAACTGAGACTAGACTGTATAAGTTGGGAAAGGTTTTTGCAAGTTGGCGAATCCAAAATACAGGGCAGGGAGTACCTGTTTACGCCGGTGAAATGCATGTGTGCTGAACTGAACCCCAGTCTTGGGCGCATGGCGAATAAGTTGTGAAGAGATATTAAAGAAACATGGGTGATGGTTTGGAGGACGCCATTGCGGTAGCTGTAATCTCCAGGCATCAAGCTGAACCATCAAGACGATCTCCTCAGGGCTCTGAAACCTGGGGCTGTTTAAAATCCTATTTGGCGTTCCTTCCCCCTGCCCCTAGATTTAAAAAAAAAAAAAAAAAAAAACAACTTCCTGTAGGCTATGGAGGTCAACTATGTCCTGGGAGAAATGAGAGGAAGGACCCAAATTGGTACCATAATATTGCCAGACACAACTTGTTTGAAAAGTGGCTTTCGAATTATTAGCTTAAGGAAGCAGACTTGAGATTTATTAATAACCCCTAGTGTCTTAAAAATAGCCTTAGTCACTTCCATATGTGACCCAGGAGGGAGGCGGTTGACAGGAGCCTTCAAGGTCGATTAGACTCCTCACCCAGTTTAACTGGCCAGCCCTTGTGGGAGACTGGGGTGAGCGCTGTGGGGGAGTTCAGATGGTTAAGATCACATATGTACAAAGCTGAAGACTGCAGTTCTTCGGTCAGCCGGCCGCTCCTCATAACACAGGGTTTACTGTTTAAGAGGAAATAACTTAGCCACCAATTAAAGGTTTACGACATTAAATAAAACCTCTGTTGTTGTTTTAAAACGTCCCAGTTAACGCTTGTTTGTCTTTATGACAGGGCTTCAGTCGGCCGCCATTTTTCTGCTTTCTATTAGATGGGGTTACATGGCCTTGAGGGGGTTTTCAAGATGTTTCCTCCTCTTACGTCTTACCTGATTGCTGCGTAAATAAGGGCTTTTTGCTGAAACACATGCTGTTGAGGAAGGAAAGTTGTATTTAATCAGGGTATTTAAAGGCAAACAGCACTCCTTACCACACCACCCTCCCCAAGCCACATATACACCTACACCCTGAACAAACAGAAGAATTCTCATGATGTGTCCACTGTCAGATCAGGTTACAATAAGTACGCTGCTGTATTCTGGTTGTACACCATCATTAGGAACATCATACTGAATACATACCTGTAGGTTGAGAGAACTTTCAGGATGTGACCTGAGTCTTATGATGTAACATTTATTCTTTATAACCAGCAGAGATGTTTCAGGAGCGGTCTCTCATTGCCTGACTGTTTCTTCAAGCCTGTAGAGCATAGCCGTTCATTAGTTATGCTCGTGTAAAAAATACTTAAAAAGTCTGTTGAGTCCTTCTTTGCTTACTTTTGGCGCAGTTTGTTTCATCGGTTTGTATACGTCGCCCTTATAAGCAAGCGTTTTTCCTTTTTTTTTGTAGTTCACTTGTTTTCTTTAATGAATTCAAAGTGAAGCGTGTGTAGGCATCCTTTTCGGTGTTTTCAGAAGGGTACTGCAGAAGTGACCCTTGAACTTGAGTCTGCCTCCTTCCATTTGCTATACAGTAGGTCCCGTTCCTTAGCCACTGTGCTACCTGCTTGATGCGGCTTTGCTTAATTCTGTTTCACATATGACTGTGTTTCCTTTTGTGGTCAGATGCCTCTCCTCTAGGACATGTCATCCATCTCTAATGCATGCCGGCAACTTAGGGTTCGACTCTGCTGCATTATTGAGTTTGTACAACCTAGGAAATGTTTTCTGAGACAAAGCAGTGTCACCGTGCAGCCCCACCACCTCGTGTAGTGGTCAAATTCGAACAAGCATCAGGAAAACAGTGATCGACTGTGGACCGGGTTAACCGGGACCCGTGTCCTGGCTCTTTTTGAAGTCCTTTCTGGAATATTCTAATTCTTATATGAGTAAAATGTAAGCACCGAAAGTGACGGATGAGGAGATCTCTCGAGACTGACAGTGTAGACTATGGGAGGGGAAGGGGTCTCCTGGGCCCTGTCCCGGTAATTAGCAAAGAAGCCCCTCCGCCCTCCCAGTGCAACCCACTCACAGAACCGCCCCTCAGTCTCTACAGGGCATGGTGTGAGGTGGGCCACAGCAACCCCCTTGAGAGACGTCTCAGGCCTTAGGGGTCTGGCCCGGGGGGAGGTGGGATAGGGTAAAAGTCACGGTCAGGCTTCTGGCCAGATGGAGGGTTTCGGGGGGTGATGAAAAGAGGCTTTTTTGGCATCGTTTCCCAGAGTGGTCTGACTAAAGGCCCTAATCCATATTAGCCACACAAAGGCACAGCAGATTAAGAGACATCTTTGTTAAACTGAATTCAACTTCTGGTCAATGAAAGGGGTCAGACAGAAAAGAAGTTTGTTAGATGAGTAGGGTGGAGCAGAAGGTTTGTTGGGTTTAAAAAAAAAAAACTGTTTTTTTTTTCTTTTTTTTTTTTTGAAGTTCTGTCTGTGGCTTTCAGCTGTTTAGAGATGCCTTTGCCTCTCCATTCATGCACACGAGCATACACCTATCCTCCAGGGAATGTTCTCCCTATTTACGAACTTCTGATAAAGCGTCTCGTTTTTTGTGCCAAAAATTAGATTTAAATTCAGAGCTATAACATTTTTTTTGTATAACCACGAACCCACCCTTGTCCTGAAATAAAAGATTTTTCATGCAAGAATGCCTAAATGTTTTTTAGGTGAAAACAGTGTGTTTCAGTGTTTTCCAGCTGAAATGTGTGTAGAAATTCCCCATCTGTTACATATTGTTATTTTAGAATGCATTATGTAACTTTTTTGTATTGTTCCCGCTGAGTATCCATAGTGTCTGGTCCGCAATAAGGACTGTCTGTGCCTGTGCTCATACTGTACGGTATATCACACCACCTACATTCCATAAGCCCATCGTAAGGAGGAGGAGAAATGTCGAACGGCCCAGTGAACGTGATCTGCTGTGGGTTTGTAACTGCTAAATGGCCGCTGCTGCGCAAGGAGAAGCGAGAGGGTAACTATGGTTTGTTAGTCATGTAGGCATTTTACTGTGTTTCACTGATATTTGGTTCGGGGGTGTTTTGGAGGTGGTAAAATAGATCATAATTTTTTCCATTTAAAATAATTGGAAAAACGCTTCGTCTTTATGGTTTCTCTTTATAAGTCCGGTTTTCAGGAATGTAACCCCATGTCTACGTCCGTGCGGTAAAGTCCTGTGATCTCCCACCGCTGCCCAAGCCTAGTAGCCATTCTGTCGCCATCTGTCTGTTTGTTATGAGGGACAAGCCGTTTCCCCTTTGTCGCCTCCTTATTTCTTAACACGAAAATCGTTCATTTATTCAGAGCCCACTTTTGTTGTCCCAGAGAGTGGGAATCCACATGTGTTCTGCATTGTTGTGGAATACAAGTCTGTCTCCCCTACTGCATGCCAACAGTCATCTCTTTCCCTTGGTTTGTGCCCACTCTTGCAGTGCATGCTGGGACAAGACATTTTGTTGTCAATACAAAAAAGTGAAAGTGGTAGAAATCACATGCTGCCAGAATTTTCTCTTTGATGTTTATTGTTAGTGTTTTCATAATAATACTCTAACTGTAAAATGCAATAAGAAGCCTGGGGGGGGGGGGGGAACACAACCTTGTTGCTGCGTAGGCCTCTTCGATGAGCAAAAAGTTGAATACGAAAAGGGGGATTCGCGTTGCCTGGCACGGCCGCGTGTCTCTTCATTAGATTGGGTGGAAGGTAATAACCATGGCGCAGAAGACCCGGAGTGCCGTGGGGAGAATACGGGGTGGGATTTGACGGAGTTGGGTCTCGTGCGTTTTTGGTTCTGTCCTCTTGTTTGTTGATGGTGAATGACCGGCTACTCACCTGAATTCAATTACCTTCCTTCGGTTTGTTTACGCTGCGTCTGCGCGGCAGATTGCCGTTCCGAGTCGACTCCACCAAGTTTAGCAACAGTTCACCGAGGATAATCAGCCGGCCTGTAATCTGTAATTCAATTTGAGATTTGCTGTCGTAAATTTAATTTATCGATCGTAACGTGATATTCCTAACCCAATCCATCTCATTTGCTCGCTGTTGATTTGTTTCTCGCAGGGGGATTTTCTTAGTCTATTTTTTTCTTTTTTCCCTGGGCCCGGTTTCCTGCCCTTGCATCTGAAAATGCTTTAACTTGATTGCCGGCTTTTGGGCTGCGCCGCTTTTTTTTTTTTTGATGGGATTGGATACGAGGAGTTTGGACAGGCGAACGCGCACTATTTGGATGACGATTCGAGAGAACAAAAGAATCGCAATTTCGCATTGGTCGATTATGCCAGTCGATATATTGCCTAGTAACATCCCGCAGACACAAAGGGAAGCAGACGTTCGTAGGGGCTGACGGGATGTCAGCGAATCATTTGATCGGTATGTGACTAAATGCGTACGGTTGGTGAGAACCGAGGACGGTTTAAGCTCATTGAAGAAATCCCACCGCCGCAGACAGCGATATATTTTGCTTATCCTGCATAATTAAAACATTTATTAAACGGAATGGGGTTTTGCGGATAAAATGAGCAGCCTGCGCGAGGGGTGCGCCGGATATACTGAGGGTTTCCCTAACGGAATGAGTGCTTTCCTGGATAGTTTGAGGGCCGTCCTTGGTAGGATGAAGTACTCTTTCTGCATGTCATGTCCAGAGGGGCAGAAATCCTGCAGTGTGAAGAAGTCCGCTGAATTATGGATGGCAAATTTGGTGGTAGTTGGCACTTTGCAGTTGCTGTGTCTTGAGCTGCTTGTTTTTTTTTTTTTGTTCACCCCCCGCACTTTACAAAGAAAAACCTGTGAAGTGCTTTCTAGATACCAGGTCACGGTCCAGCGGTTAAATTTGACCCGAGAACTTCAAGCCGGTACGGTACCGGCATAATGAAAATGCTGCGTGCTGTTGGAACTACTTTACTGTAACGCAAAAGTTGTACGTTTCTCCGCACAAAATTGTCAGCTAATTAATGAACAAATAATGGTAAAATGCGGGTAAAAAACACGGCATATTTCAGGGTTCAAAGCTGAACGAACGGAAAATGAATAGAAGTCGTGGGAGATCTCAGCCTTCACTCTGCCTCAAACCGAGGGGCATCCTAAAGGAGATGAAGAATGCCGCTATACTACGGCTTAGGCGGCCATTTGGTTTCGTCGGTTTGTTCCCCTTCTCTTTGTGCTACAGCTTTCCTTTCTGCTCTTCCCTCAAGGGGTCTTATTATACACTTCTGGACACCAGAGGAGTCAGCATGCTGCCCAGGGGGGTAGCCAGAAACCCCCTCTAGGCTCCTTTAAATCTGTCACAGCATCTGGCGTGCCCACCGTAGCGGGTCCTTTGACGTGTGGGGCTCAAGAGCTGCCCTGTATCATTCATGAACATTGCTGGATTTGCATATCTGACACTGGGATGGCTGGGTGGCTGGCGGGCGGACGGGATCTCCTGTGCGTATCTTGCTGTTTAGGGTGAAATCCTGCAACATATGGTGACCGTGGTGTGCAAGAGAGCACGTGGACATGGACATAATCAGGCTGGCAAGCATGTGTAGTCTCTCTCACTCTCTCTCCTGCTCCTTGTCTTACACACACAAAGGTGCACATTTACAAATCTGCTTCTTTATACATGCCCATCTATGTACCCCCCCTACACACACACACACACACACACACACACACACACACACACACACACATTTTTATATCAATTCACCTAAGGGCAGTCATATGCATGCAGAGATATACTCCAAAGATGATACTTTGGACTGTGGTTTTTTGGATCTTTTTAATATGACACTTAAATTCACATATATTCATTTAGCGGTCTGAAGTGAGCCCGAGGGATTAACTAGCATTTAGCTAACACCTTTGTCCAAGGTTACTATGCTAACCTCCCTAAAATCATTCACCTGGTTTATACATCAGAACAAAGTAAAACACTCATATATGCGCACTACAGATTATGTGTTATCCTATCCATTTTGAATCAAACATGCACGCTTGCACGTTAGCTCACGCATCTACACACATGCTGGAACTTGGGCCTCCATTTCGAGTTCATGCACACAGGCCCATTGAGAGGTAGAGCCTCTTTCTCTCTCTTAATCTCTAGCTGTGCCTTTCTCCACCACCCCCACCCCAGCTTCTCTCCCCAACGCTGACCCTATCTTCGAGACATCAATACAGCCCTCTAATGATGAGAAATGGAGTTATAATACCAGTTGTTAAAGCTCAGGCTACACAACAAATGTGCTACTGAGATTCGGCGTCAGTCTCTGAATGGATTAGGTATTTGCACCGGTAACCCTATATTTAATCTCAGTCTAGCCTCTGCTGGCTAGCCCGTGTTCCTCTTGATAACAAATACTCATTTTCCATTTCAAGCTCCATTCAGGCTCCTTCATGTCCCCTTTCGCTCGACTCTGCGTGCCGTGGGGGTGTGCGGACGGCGAGGTAATGGCAGCCATCCCCAAAAGGCAGCTGTTTCACAGGGCCGTTTGCAAATGGCAGCGCTGCCCGACAGCCGAGAAATCGCGGTAACAAGGCCACCTTTGACTCCGCTTTCATCCCCCATATGTCGGCCATAAGTTCTCCCGCTTCAGATAACCCCCTTCTTACTTTTAGAGTTGCTGTGAAAGGCCTTGAGTTCTGAACAGGAACGTTCAGCACTCCCTCTTTTCTCCTGCCTCGTCCTGCGTTTCAAATGCAAATGCCCTATCTTTTTTTTTTTTTTTTCCGTCTCAGGTGAAGGAGTGCAGAGACACAAGATTTTACAAGACTTTTTCCTCTGTAGCGCTATCCATTTTTTATGAACACCTATTAGCACACCACTCTCGGAATTTTTTTCCCCCCAAGCTGTTAATGGCTGCTTTTCTTTAGCGCCAAATAGCGTGTGGTCATGAAAAGGTGATAAATGGCTGTCGCTTTGTATTAAATTATCGATGCGAGTCGCGGAACCTTTTGTGAAGTGTGCTTCAACGCGGCCCACTGCCACTTTGTTTTACGGGGATTGTAAAAATCAAACTCTCCAAATCATTATATTATGTGCTTTAATTTTATTTCTCAAAAAGGCACCTCCACCGAGGGCTGGAATCATAATATGTTTTGTTTTTCTACTTGCACCACACCGGTTAGACCAGATAGTCCTTTCAAAATCTTGATGGAAACTCACACTTGGACTGTTGCAGAAGCACATTTCATTGCTTCTGAGATGTGACCTTGTCAAGCCCCCGTATTACTGCCTGCTGTCCCACATCGAGCGATGGCAAGGCATACGGGTGAGCGATATTATGGATGTTGCCCAGTTATCTGGCCACCGGAAACTCCATATTAATCGGTAATTTAATTTTACCCTTTTCCGTTTCCTCATAGTCGAATGACTAAGTGCAGGGAAATTGGCCCTAAAAGACTGAGAGCAACTATAAATAAAGTGCTTCCTGCAGTTTTGATAGTACAATAATAAACTGATTGTTGTGGGGCAGACACCACTAAGAGATTATTTTGGAGCGACATGACCGTCTGTCTTCATTATCAGAATGTAAGGACAACATCGGGCGATCCACTTACTCTGTTTACCGAGCGGTATTTACTTACCGTGAGTCACGTACAAGACTGTTCGTCTGACCTTGGCGCAAAGTACGTACGCGCAGACGCCGGCAAACATTCCGATTTAATTTTTACCTTTTGCTTCTCCCCAGCTGCCTTCAGCATCGACAGGTATACATTTATTCACGCAAGGTGTGAAGTTAGGCATTTCACATTGTCTTGAATATATTTCCATATTATTATCATTATCAGTGCTGATCAATACTTGCCAGCCGGGCTCTCGGCGTAATGCGAGGACCCTTCTTCATTTTGCGGACTTGAACGACAGAGCGGAACTTCAACGCCCAAGACCGTGAATTCCGAACAGCTGCAAAGGGCCCCGGCGAGGAGACATCATTATTCAGTTTGTGACACGCATGTGTTTGCCAAACTCAAGTTTCAAGCGTAAACACGGGAGCATATTTACGCTTAAATTTAGACCGTACACCTTGTGCTTAAAATGTGAAAGTACATTCTGGCCAGGATGCAATGGTACATATTATACATACAAGAACCTCAGTCAGAATGACTTTAAAAAAAAATAAATAAAAAAAATCAGTGCAATACTGCGACAATTATTTACATTTAATTATTTAGCTGACGCTTTTCTCCAAAGTGACTCACGTTGTTAAGCTACTTTTTCTGGAGAACTACTTCACCTAAGGGTACTATAGTATGAGGTAAATTGGAACCTGGGTCTCTTTTCAGTAAAAGGTGGCAGCTGTAACTCTTTCCTCCTGCAGCCTACGGGCCGTTATTATTGTTCACGTCATCATCATACTGGTCACAGTGGGTTGCTTGGCCAGTGCTTTTACTCAAGGACGCTTGTTTGTATAAGTATAGCAAGTGCAGTACCTTTCTCTAGGGTGCGGAAGCAGGCGTTCTCCCAGTATCTGAGATAGTGGTTGAGAAGTCCGTGTGTAATCCATCTTACCTGAGCTGACGTGGATGACCCTGACCGCTTCTATCAGCGGACCAGGTTTTTTGGCATCTTCTCCGAGGCGGACAAATGGGAGACGTTCTTTCTCCGCACTGTTCTCCGGCATGCCGATTCGTTATGACCCTGTGCTTCTCGTCCCTTATCGATCGACGATGCACGGCGCTCTGCTTCGCCCAGGGTATTTTTCCATCAATAGAGAGTAATTATCCTAGGCAACAACCAATATTGGATTGCTGAGCCGAGGGATAAGGTGCCTGGAAAAGCCTTAAAACCAGCGCTCACCTCTGGGACGGAGGCGAATCTGATGGACGGACCTCCTTAGTCTGCCAGATGGAAAGGAACCTGAGGCGATCCAGCATACGGTCTCACTATCTCCTGCCCCCCCACTGCCCTCACCTCCTTTTACAACCAGAGCCTTTGGAATCCTTTAGAAATTAATTTTAATATGTTTGACGGAGGACGCTTTTTGTTCTGCATCTCAAACAATCGATATCCGCCTTTCATGTGGAGCACGACCTCAGAAAAGACTTACCAGAAGCCACGTTACAATTTGGAGCCAAGGAAAGTATTGAAAGAGTTATAAGTTGCAGGCGTTGGCTAAGGACTCGGTGGATTTGCAAAACCCTCACAGCAAGGTTCCAAGAGGTTTCAGGTAAACCAGAACTCAGTCTGGCTAACCGATTCTGTTTCTGCATTCCGTTCCTTAGAGAATTTTATCTTGAAAGAGAGATGATATATTGGTTTCTGCCTGTCTGTTGCTTGGTTTTTTGTTAATTCTTTTACTCGAGTTTTTTTTTTTTTTTTCTCCCGAGGGTCCTCCTGGCATCTGACATTTATGGCTCTTAATTTCACTTCATGACATTTAAGTCTTGAAGTGTACAGGTGCTTTAAATGGATGACTAAGCTATCTTATTGCTCATTCCATTTAAAAAATAAATAAATAAATAAGGCTTTCAAGTTGGGGTTAATTCGCAGTGAAACACTGAGCAACCTCAAGTCCTTGTGTGTAATGGGGGAATTGTGGAATTTACTTTTTTGCAAACTCTTGCTGTCGTGAAATAGCGCATCTGTCACGATGTAAGAGGAAAAGAAAAGAATAAAACACGAATGTGAACGGTCTTTTCATAGCTCGGTTATGGAAGCTTCTCATACCCTTTCTTATCGTATCCAGTAATGAAAATGGTTTGGTTCAGTGTACGTATGGGTGACAGCGCCATACTAGGCCTTAAACTACTACAGAAGACTGAGTTGATTGTACAAAATTTAAAAAGAAGTCCTTTCCAGCCACTATTATGTTTACGAAAATATATAATTTAAAGCACATTTAAGTACATAACTGGAACCATATTTCTACAAGCACAAGTTTGAATACTCTTTTATTTTTGTACTCATGATAATTATAGGCATTATATTTCAATAAATCTGCACCGGCCTTTGTTTTATGACTAAAACGCCTTACAACAATGCTGTCATTTTAATGTACATTGAACATTTTGCTCCCGTTTTAAAATTTGAGGTTGTTTTTGAGCATTACAATAAGTACATAAATATGATGACTGCAAAAAGGATTCATTGGATTAGTAACAAACTGAGCATTAATTTTAATGGGCGTTTAAGATACTCCTGTGTGTTTATTAGACCAAACTGTTTGAATGAGGCAGTCCGTTTCAGAATCAACCATTAGCAGCTAATATTAGTCATTTTGTGGCACGCGTGCTATTTTGCCAGTTGAATATATTGCGCTAGTTCCATTTAGGTAGCTGTCAAAATAAAAAGTAATAAATGTAGCAGTGATTCCATAGTATCTGAAAACCTAGCTTATCCACAGGCAGAAGAGGCCAACAATGACTAATAGCCTGTGTATTTTACCATGCTTTTACATTTGATAAACAGGTTTTGCTCCCACATACATTGAGCGCGGATGCGACGCTGAACTGTGCGCATAAAAGGTAAATCATTGTGAGACAGGATCGCAGTTGGCTTTTTTCACAGAATACACACTTGGACTTTGTTGCAGGTCTGCTGTGTTGCCGGGGGCTTACCTGAGATTAAGTGTGCTCTTAGCGTCGGCCCCCAGTATTAACAGGTCAGAGCTGTGTGAACCATGAAACGTTACACTCACTGGGGCTGCTGGAAGAGGACACGCTGGTGGAAGCGGTTCTGCTCCCGGTGTCGTTCCCTGTGAGAATTAGTTCCCGAAAACCTGCGCGTTTCCTTCATATGAGTATTTTAATGGCGACAGAAACTAGAAATGCAACCCCCGCCTTTAGTTTTCAACGGTGTCTCGAGCGGAAGGAAGTTTCGTGAGCGCATTTAAGTTCTCACCGGAGGACCACGAGTTACTTTAAAATCTCACGGGTGGCATCCCAGGCTTCGCGCTATGCGCGGCAGGTAGGCCGAACAGAAGCTTTGTGCCGTCACGAATCGGCCCTTTTGTCGACACGTTCCCACGCGCGCCCCTACAGCCGGGGAGCGGACGTTCACTCGCTCCCGTAAGCGTCAGACAAAAAGCAGCCGGTTGCCGGCAGTTCGACACAGCTGTGAAACCTCGAGCCAAGGCCCTTCTCTGGAGTCTACTCGAGCTTGTTTTTGAGACCTTCCAGCACTGCCCTGGGAAGCCCTGCCATCATTTCACGTTCCTGAGGGAGCCACTTTCGGAAGAGGCATGTGTGCGAGCGCTAGAAGTGTTTTCCACTGGAAGCCCCGTGTTTTTAATAGGAAGTCCGTAGGGTTGGGGATGACCCATAATTACAGTCAGCTGGAAAATAATTACAGGCTGTGCATTCCAGACACAAAGAGCATGGAGCACCCTTGCTGCCATTGCATGCGATGCACCAAACTACGTGTACAATATTGAAGCCAGCTGGCAGAACAGATGTTTCTTTTAATTTAAGTTTTTCGTGCTTGCAAGCAAAGATGAAAATTAGACTTTTGCCAGACTTTCGGTTATATCCCGCAAAGCCATCCTTTGTTTCTAACTAGTTCAGAAAGTTGCAAGAGTAACAAAAATGTTTTGCGATTCGGCCTCCGTTACACTCGCGCGCGCTGCCTGAACACTTCTGATGCTAAGGCACCGGTGTGCAGCTGCAAAAACTCTTGAGGAGTGGGGGCAGGTTGAAAAATAAGCTCAAGTCTGGCTCTGTTGTGTTTGATCTTGGGGTGGATATGCTGTTGAGTCAGATTCAATTCAGAGTGACTACTCGTGTGGTTTCCGAGGCAAGGGAGAGGACAGAAATGGTTTGCCATTTGCGTTTGCGGGGAGCAAACACGGGAAGATCATGTAAACTCCGCATACCCTGAGTCGGACACATACGCCACACTCACCAAACAGCCCTGAAGCTGTGAGGCTCTGGCTTTGACTGCTATGCTGCTACCTCCCAGTTCTGAGTAAATAACTTAAAAATAATAATGTAATTTTTTTTTTAATCTTAAAATTTAAAAAAGTAAGTTAAAATATTTAAAATGCATGTACTAATATAAATGTTTCAGAATACAACATTCAGCCTGTATCCTGCCGGGTAGTCCCAACATGCTGTACGCTGCACAGTTTCCGGAGGCACAAGTCATTGTTGTTTAAAGAGGGGTTGTCTAACAGTTCGTGTGCTACACTGCAGTAATTTCGGTTCCCTCTCATGGCTGCTGTATTGCCATATGTGCGGAGAATAACTTGCACGAGCCATTCTTTTGGCATGAGCCCATACGTTTGCTTTCATAAGGTCTTTCGATCAGAGGTAAACCATGTTATTTTGGCGGGTCACGAAGGCAAAGTGGATAACCCTATAGTTGACTTTGAGACTGATGTCGAAAAAATCCCTTACTTAGCATCAAAGCCTTCTTCCAGAAACGAATAAAATCATACTGTTTGTAATAACATCTTTGGACTTTAAAAGGAAGACGGACAGATTTACTCCCCAAACACTAACCCCAATTCCCCATCCCACTGTTAATTTTAGTGTTTAAAGGATTTTTGCAGGCTGAAGATGTCAAAGATGAAAATGCACGAATTCCCCGACTGTGTGCTAGATTGTAAAGACATGTTTGTAAAACTGGCTAAAGTACAAGTGCTCACCATGGCTTTGGCAGAGTATTTGAACTTGTCAGGAAAAAAAACAATGTGAAATGCATACGTAGCAATTTGATTGAAGTTCTCTGGCATTGCTTTACAGGACCATATAAAGTTGAGAGTAAAGTAGAGGTATGTGTGTCCGTTTTAGAAGGTAGAATTTACACCCTGGAGCCTTTCCACACCAGTCGGTATTTGTACCTTGTGCAATAGGCTCTTCTATTCGCAGATTGTGGTCAAGGGATGCACTCCATATTGCCAGTAATGGGCCTAGGATTTGGTGCACCGAGGAGGGAAAAACATGTAGTTTAGTTGCCATGGATATCTGAAGTACGGAAGGGTAACCAGACTTATAATGTCTCTGAGACATGGACACGAGTGCTGTGAGTTTTGGGGTAAAAATTTTAGAAGTCCCCCCCCGGGACCTGCAGCTCTTGGTGCTTTCATGCAGCACTCTGGATGTTGTGTGATGTGAAGCTGTGTGCCGTGTGGTTGGTAAGATTTCAAGGCCCGTCTTCCAGTTACTCTGAATGCGGCCCCGGGCTCTATTTCTGCCAGTTACATCAGCACATGCGATGTCTCTTGTTCGACAACAATAGCGGTCAGCCTTGCGTGAATTGTCAAGCAAGCCTTACACATGTTCCACATGAAGGGTAATCATTTCAGTTCTTTCTGTTTCTAAATAAATACAAGTCTAAGTTGAAAATACTTGGGCAAACTGAATCAGAATGATAAGTATGAAAATTGTTTTATTTTTTGAAGGCACTTGAAACGTGTTAAACACATTTCCAAAAGAAATTGATTCTGTATGTGGCATAAAACTGTTTTAAGGCCAATTCTTAGGGCCCAGTTGTATTTTGAGACCAATCTTTGAGAAGCAGTCCTTTCCCCATATTTGCGGCATGAATAACCTGCCATTTTCCCGAAACAAGAAAGTGATACGTCCGTTTTGAGAAGAGCATGGCGGTGCCAAATGGAGCGAACGGACTGTCAAGGCGCTCGATTGAGAAAGACAGGAAGGCGAATCCAGTAGAACGATTCCGTTTTTCGTGCATCGATTGCTCCGGTCTTGTCCTGTTGCGCGCCCCCCCCCCCCTCTCTTGTTTGAAGACACGCCCACCCAGCCGAAGCCCAGCCCTGCCGAGCGCGCGGCAGCCGAGCGCGCGCAGTCCGTCTCGTGCTGAGGTCCCGGAGAGCGTCGCGTGAGAGCAGCGCTGTGTTTCCAGACACTTTTTTTTTATTTTTTGTTTTTTTGATATAAAAATAATGGTCGCTAAATAATGGATATCAAAACTTAAAGAGAAAATAAAAGCAAGACATTTCTGGAGGACACCCTCTGCCTTGGATACGTGATTATGGTGAAGACTGCGACGATGATTTTTGCGCCGCTGTGAGATGGTCGAGCGCGCGCGCGCTCGGAGTGTGCCGTCAGCCGTCCGTCAGCGGAGCTTCCCTGTGAGAGCGCGGCGGATCCGCGTCCGTCCGGAACCCGCGGAGGGCGAGCAGCGAGCTGCCTCGGCGCTTTCTTAGAGGCTCCGAAGTTTGCGGGGGGAAAAGAAAGAAACGAACAGAACCAAACAAACACACACAAAAAAAAAGCGTCCGCTGCCCGGCTCGGGAGAAACACCTCAGGTTTGACCGTTTTTTCTTCGCGTCAGCTGAGATTAACAAAAGCGAAATTTTCCGCCAAGGTTTGTACCCTTTGGGTTGTGTGTAACGTGCAGAAACACACACACGCGCGCACACACACACACACACACGCACGCCGCCCAAGCTGCGGTTTTGCACCCCGACTGGATTTAAGAGCGTCGCCTGATCGGTCCGCCGCTGTTTTGCACTGGAGGTCCCCGCCGCGGCACAGCGGTAAGATTTGTGGCAAATTTCATACATTGTTGTTTTTCTCTCTTTTACGTGACTATATAATAAACGCCTTTTCGAATCGTGCGTCTTCAGTTCGGTGAGCAAAGGCTCGAAGGTTGGAGGAAAACGTGTGCGCGCTTGTGTCAGTTGTAAAGTGCACTGCCTGCGTGTCCTTCGCTCCGCTTTACGATCAGGACGGTCCCGTTTCTCTGCCTGACCGCATACTGTACTTTACAATACATTCTCCATTTCCCGTGCTTGTTACGGGTGTAAGGAATTTCCCTGTATTTCTTTTCACTTTGCCACCGCATTGTCTTTGTTGATGAGCGTGTCTGCGGCGACGTGCAGCGCTTCAACACTCGTCGTCACGGATCGAACGATAATAGCGAGTCGCTTCGGTCTTGTGGATGTTATCGCCTCGCTGCTGTGTGATTCTCGCTGCCGCAGGTGGTGCTGTTTAATTAGTTTTTGTTCGGAAAGCTCGCAAGAATGCGAGCACTTCGGTGTTGTTTTGTCTCCGGGCTCCTGTGCGACACGCACACCGTGTGTGTCCGCGGCTGCCTGTCGGTGGAGCGAGATGCGGTCGCAAGGTGTTGTTTCGTTGCCCCCCCCCCCCGAACGAACGGCGCTCCTCCGTGTTTCGCGTTCCTTTCCTTGCACTTGCATTGTGCCCGCGGACGGCAAGGGCGTATTCCCAGGAACGGCGAATGCACGACCGCGGGGGGGGGGTTATACAAGGCTCTGGAATTGACACCGTTTTATTTCTTCGTGGAGCCTACTTTGTTCTTTGGAGGTACAAGGTTCTGACGTCGCTTCGGGGACGACGACATGGCCGAATTTGAAAAGCTTGCAAGCTGTCCGAGTCCTGCTCGCGTCGCCTGCCTCCTTCGTGCGCTCGAATCGTGTTCGATTCATTTGTGTATTCGTGTATTCGTGTGTGTGTGAGGAAATAAGACTTTCCTGCGTTGAAGCCCCCCCTCCCCCGGCGTATCGCCAGGTGTGAGTAAGTGTGAATGTGGACTCTCAGACAAGGTTTACTTTAAACCTCATGGCCCTTCCGAACTGCGGCACTCGAACATAAAAATAAACAGCCCTGTTTTTAAATGGTCGAATTCATTCAACTTGTGTGGACTAAAACTGATTTGGTTCGGTAGTTTTTCTTCTCCCTCAGTCCAAGAATTCGAAACGCATTAGATTCAGTCTTTGTGTGGACTAAATTGTCTCCACTTCCAACTGTCTTTTTCAGGAATTGCAACACCGTATACTCCTTGAACTTATCGAATCAAATGGCAAAAATTGAACGAGGAACAAAAGATCCTTTATGCTTCTGATAATTCTATGTATTCGTACTTGGTGGCTTGTTTTAGTTCATTTCGAATGAGACGTGTCTGTATAGCCTCGCTACTCTAATGGTAGCTAGCGCTGTGCCATATGTATGTAGTCTTAATGACATTACATCATTGTTTTAATGAAAAAAGGCCTCTGGTAAGAGCAACATGCTCATTAAGTTGCATTTGAGGTACTGTAAATGCTTTGACCTGACATCTTGTCCTCACAGTCATTTATTGTGATATTTTTATCCTTTAATGATGCGTTTCCATTGTGGCGTTGGTGTCTGTATGGTGGCCAGGTGACGCACCGGGCCCCCCACCTGCTCTAATGGGGTGATGTACCTGTGCCGCTGGAGGGGACACAAAGGGGATCACATTGTCTTTGAACATCGGTGGTATTTGACAATGACCTCGGTTTAAAATAAGTGCTGATTTTCTGTAGTTTCTCTAATTTGTTTTAAGTTTGTTCACTTTTCTTTGTCCGGTTGCTTAGCTTCGTATAATGAAGAATGCAAAATCTAAGCCCAGATTTATCTCCTGGATCATATTATCATACGTTTGTTTGACATTGATGAGACATTTTTGTGTTCTTGCATCAGTGTGCACTATTTTGTTCACTGTGGACCTTGCGCACCACTGACAGACCACCTACATCATGGCCACACCAAGCCATGACCTATCATACTTGCTGTTCCCAAAACCTTATTACCACTCATGACCACCATACTTTCTTTATCTTTCTAGTTTCCTTGAACCCAATAGTAATCTTTAATCTACTGTTGATGCAGTTCTGGAATTAGTTTGCAAAAAAAAAAAAAATCTCCTCTACATATCTTCAAAAGCTCATTTATCTTTAGCGGAAAGCTGATAAGAGGGGGGCCTGGTTGGCAAGACTGATAAGAGGGTGAAAAATCTTCTAGCTATTTTTAATGTAAGAGTTCAGGCAGATCACAGAACGGAGAGATATGACAGACCTTGGAGCAGTAGGCTACCATCTAGGTGCCTTCAAATGGGTGAAAAAATTTGTGACTTGAAGGGCTGCGTTGTGATAAGAGCAGCCGTAAATTGTCAGCACGGCTACTGTCTGAGAACCAGGCCAGCTGGGTAGCTCCTTTACCAGGGTACTATAAGTTGACCCTTAACCTCAGTAATGTTAAGCATAGTTTTGCCCACTGTGTGTCAGGTTCTGTTATTTTAAGGCTAAGTTAAGAAATTCAACATTAGTGGGCAAAGTTTGTTGCATTTTCAATGAAATTGCTTATCTTGAAAGGCAAGAATGAGTCGACTGGTACACCTTTAACTCAGCTTGTTGTTTGGTTAGAGTGACTGAACATCTCCAGGTGACCTAGCGGTTCAAATTGTATCTGAGGTCAGTACTGTAAGCCTACCTGCAGGTTGTTGTTGGTGGGAGTTTCAAAATATGCTGTTGAAAGTTAAAAACCAAAATGGCAGGGTTGACTCCACCAAAAATTGAATGTATTCTGAGAGGTAATGTGAACAATTGGGCACAGAATATGACAGTAAAGGAATATTTTCTCAATATTCAATGTTTTTGGTGAACCGTCAGGCAAGTCTACTAATATGGTGATTTTCTGCAGTTGAGGGATGGTCGTTTACCAAATGTGGCAACACTGACACTGCTCTAAATGCCAGGGATCGCGAGCAACATCCTGCAGAGGTGCACTGTCTGGGCTTCCATCGAGCTTCTCTGCCAGATGGGTTTTATCAATACTGCAATATGGCCATCCTGCCTGGAAGAGCTATCGAGCAAAGCTGTGGAACCACATCTGGAGTGAGGCAGTGCTTTGCTGCCAAAGTTTCTCAAAAACCGTTTTAGGAACACAGCTTGAACAGCCTCAAAACTCATTATAACGGTGGAGCTTATATTTAGCGGACTTGGTTTGTATTGTTATGTGAGGTCACCTTGTGTTTCAAAAATTCCTCATTCAAATTTGTTGCAATAATCATTTGTTATGTTTTTCTTCTGCGTGATCAAAGTAGTAATTATTCAAAGTTGTAGTAGATGTCTGTCAAAGTGCTCCATTTGTTAATCCGGCATTTGGAAGAATAGTTTCTCTGTGGAAAACAAGATGCAGGTGCAGTAAGAGTGAGTTAATCCTTGTAGCTTTCGGACTTCCCCTGTGTGTTTATGAGGAGTCCCTTTCCACTTAGCAGTGATAGTTGGGGCCAGGGAGGAGCTATTATAAATGCTGTGTTTCGGCCCAAAACCTGTCAAAAGTAAAGGGACCGTTGGAAGATTTTGGCTGGCTCCTTTCTAATGTATGGCTCAGACATGTCTGCTTTTAATATCGAGGTTATAAATAAAACGGAGGCATACCAGGCCAGACACCCCAGAGGAATTGGGAAGTGACTGCGTAATCAAAGTTTTTCGGTTTGCCTTTATTTCCCATTAAGAGTGCTGGGCATGGGGAGTGGCATGCATGTGGCCCATGACCTTTCCCCTGGCATTTGGTCAGTCCAGAGGCCACTGTGTTCTCTGGCCTTGCATTTCTCCCATCCAACATTTTCCCAGAGCATCTCTTGCATGCGGGTCCTTGGGTGCGTGTGTGTGTCCTTGTTTCTCTAAATGTCAAAGCAGCGTGACTTTATGCATCCAGCCAAGGTGTCTAAAATATCTTAAGCTGTGGCTGAAGTCATAGGTCACCTGGTGCTGGCTGTGTGATCTGTATTTTATGCCTACAGCTCATAAAAGGCAGCCGTATCAGTCTCGTTGCCCGATGGCCTTTTTGAGAGGGCAGTGCTTTTCTTGGTTATGTTTTTTAGCCATGTCTGAGAGCCCCCTTCACTTCAAACATTCTTACAAATCTATGAATATTACACAGACCTCTTCCTTTCATCCTGCATGCCCCCCGTCCAATTAGCCCACGACAGCGGAGGGCCGCAATTGAGCAGAGAAAAGGAAACCGGGGGGCCTTTGATTCCAGGGGAAGGTAACAAGCGTCTCCCACTCCTTCACTGTGCCGTTCCGCCAGAAGTGGCAGAGACACTTGAGTAAATTCTCTCCCCCTTCTTCAGTGGCTGACATGGGTCAACCTGCGGCACCCCACAGCTGTGCGCCACCTCCTCCCCCTAACCCCTCGCCTCTGTGCTCCAGCGCCGCTTCCCCAAGAGCGGGCTGCGTCTTTTGTTACCTTTTTTATGATGCATAATTAAATGCGCTTGGCAAGGCACGGCGGTGCATACGGGGCCTGGCTTGCCATTAGCCAGATGTGACTCGGCAGCCCTAATGATAAAGCACCGAGGCCAAAAAGATGAACCCAGAAAAGCCGTCTTCGTGGTACTGGAGGTGTCGCCAGGGGCTAATTGTGCTGCCGCTTCTGCGCGCACTGCAAAGTCCCATGATGCACCGGTTATCACATTCTCACCTTCGGTTTAGCATAGCTGTTTGAAATGCCCCCCCCCCCCTTTTTTTTCTTTTTTCTTTTTTTTTTTTGACCTAGCTGTTGAAAATGTGTCACCAAGAACATCTCTAAGGGTTTGAGAAAGGAGTGCGATTGTGATATCAGTAGGTCTGAAATGTTGAAAGTGTTGTTCTAGGCATTGTTCCAGGATGACACAGATGCGTCTTTACCATTTGACTGTAATGAAAACAGGGTGAATAACTTTAAAAAAAAAAAATGCATTGGAAAGTTTTTGTCCTGGTTTTAACTACAGGGAGACTTGCTTCCCATTAAGTTTTGTTTCCATTATTTAAAGTATGGTTCAATAAATTTTATTGGAGTCGTAATTATAAAATTTATATTTTGATTTTGACACCGCAGACTTCCAGGGGAGGGTAATGGTGGGCTCTGATGGATACAAATAAACAAGACTCGTTTGAGTCCATTCAGGTTTTTCGGGTTTCTTTTTAACATCATCCAAAAAAAAAAAATGAAGTCTTCTCGTATTTCCTTTTAAGTCCATCCGGCTGCAGCGTATTAATTCCTCTTTTAATCTTGCCGTGTTTATTTTCCCCTTAGTAAGCAGATTTCGGGAGGAGGCTTAATTAGACGCGTTTATTCTGGATGTCTTGCATTCGGGTGGCGTGCGAGCGGCCCGGGGAGCGGAGACGGGAACGGGCGCAACGCTCCGAACATACGGCGCGCCCGGCGGAAAGTAAGCCCCTTCGTTAGCGCAGAGCCCGCGAGCCGCCGCTCACATTAGGGTAATTAACACCGGCACAGATTGCGGAACAGCTGTGCAATTTAGCATGACGGCAGCATCGGCGAGCCGAGAGCAACTCCGCAAACAGCGAGGCGCGTTGATGCCACCTACTCTTGGCGCCTCGAATGCTCACGTGAAGTTCGCAGCGGAGCTCACGGCGGGGGACAATTGGGAGAGGTGCACCACAAACTTTTCACATCAATTGACTTGTATTTCTTGACAGAGGTGAGCTGTTACATGGGGACTGTGCACTTTTGGCGCGGTAAACGCTCCCGTCGTAAAGTATAGGCTCAGAGTGTGGGTTCAGCGGGTTGGACAGCTCGTGAAAGTGAATTGTGGCGCTATAACCGCATCGCTTTCTACGTTGTCCGGTCTGAGCGGTGCTGAAAACGTACACTGGAAAGTACATTTTAGGTCCCCCCCCCCCCTGTTCCCAGACACCTGTTTTTTGGTTTTGCTAAGGAGGAAAGAAGACATCTGTGAAATTACATTAGCGTTTGAGATTGTAGGTGTGACTGCTGGTAAGGTAAGAGGGTTTGGTGGAAGCCTGTTGATGTGGAGCGTTTTGTTTAGCAGCGATGGGCTTCACGTTAAGCAACTCGGATGTAGCATCGGCTTTATGCCGTCTGGGCTCTCTACGCTCCTGCTCATCACTGTCTGTGCATATAGGAATAATATGGTTCAGGTGGGAGACCTTGGCCCCAAAAGTCTCATTTGGGCTCCTGACATATAGTGCAGCACACAGTGGGGAGGGGGAACATGTCAACGCCAGTTTTCTGGGGTCATGTATGAACTGCACTCAGTTCTTCCCTTTCAAGATGTGTAATGCATAAATAAAGCATGGATTAGTGTCGGAGGGCTGTGGGCCCGTCTCTTTGACCCTTCCAGCTCCCCCCAATGCTTGCACCGAAGTGGCAGAGAAAATAAAACTGGGTCCGCATGTCACTGTTTATGAGGTGGTCTGCAGATCTGTCACATTCCCGCTCTGTTCTGTGGATAGTGTGGAATGGCGCCCTCCCAAGTTTTCTCCCCCCGCACCCTTTCCCTCCCCTTCCATCCTATATAATTCAAGCCCTTTTCATCTTGCTTTTCTTGGCAAACAACACGGTCCCCCCACAACCAAATTATATGTGAGAAATAATTAAAGAGGCCTGGTTTCGTTTTGTTTTGTTTTTGATTATATTTAATGTGTACCATGTCGGTTTCCGCCTTTTCTCCCTTTGTTTTTTATCCCTACTGATCCCAAACATCTGGTTTTTAGTTTTTCTGTGGACAAGCGGTAAAAGTGCAGTGGAAAAATATCCTTATATTTGAAAGGGGGTATTAAGTTCATGGTGTTTCTTTGTGGATCATAACATCTTTATTGTGATCCATATAATATTTCCATGCATATGTGCTTCTACCTTTGACACTTATCCAAAGTATTAGTTAACTGATAAAATTCATATTATTGTTGTTCAAATACGAATCCAGTAGTGAAGTTGAAACTGCATTTGTGGTGAAATAAATGATCTAATATGAAGAAATGGGTCTTTGTTGCATATAGATGGAATGAGATTTGACACCCTGTGTCAAATGACAGACACTAGGCCAGTGATATCGGAGCACTGCTCACCAGGGCTGAGCAGTTGCCCGGATGGTCACGGCTACCAAGTGTAAAGAGTGGGCTCCATGATGACGCATGTGGTTCCCAGTTGAGCCGTATCCCGGCTCCAGGTGGACTTGAGAAACTTGTTAAATTTCAGCTAGATGTCCCGAATTTGACCTGACGTTTCCCGCTAGCCCTTTGCCAGCCCTCCAGAATGACCTAGGATTCCAGCTAGATGGTATAGCAATGTGAAAAAGAGCTATTTTTAGCAATGTGAAGGGACCGCAGTCATGGCTTCTGCTGGGGTAAAGGTCTCTGGGCCTTCCCTGGTGGCCTTATCTGTTTATCTGTTGCTGTAACAAAAAATGTTGATCCGCTCAGTGCTGCAGGGGGCGAATAGCTCCTGAGAGATGGGGAGTATAATTGGGACAGACTCGCTCCTTGCTCCCAGCCAGAATCAAATAGCCGCCCCCCCACCGACAGTGCTCTCAGTCACGGCCGGTCAGGCTGCCCGTGCCCTTTCATTATCTGCAGCGCTGCGTTAGCAAACGGGAGTTGTCAGTTGCACTTACTGCTGTCCACTGCTGATCAGATGAGACTGTCTTTCTGTTGTTTTTTCTCCTTTTTCCTGTCTTTAATGCTACATCTCTTTTCATGTTTGTGAAATTGTATTGCGGGTCTGGGTTTTGGCTTGGGGTGTTTGTGCAGCTGGGGAACCTGGTTGAACATCTTGCAGTGCAGTAGCTGCTCAGGGGTGGAATGGGTTGGAAGTAATTGCAGCAGAAGATCAACTCCTTGGAGGAACACTGGGTGGAATGTGTGAAAGGGAGTCTGGCGGTGGGGGGGCACCGATTGGGCTGCCGGAGGGGGGCGGGGCAGGGAGAGCCCAGGAGATCACCGCAGCCTGAGCGAATGCACATCTGTTCTGCCTGTCTAATTGTATCGATTCGTAGAGGAAGCATGCTCCGCTGAAAAATACACCCTCTTCACTTTCCACCCCTGCTGGTGCCCCATGTTTCCTGCTGTTACCTCTGCCAGACTCCTGCCAATCACAGCTTTGAGGGTAAAGGGGCGGTGTACAGGCAAATCATAGTCGCAGGGGCACATACTAGAGTGCAGTCGGGTTGCTATCACATGGAGGCTGTACGGAGGCACATGCGTGACTCCCATGCTGCGTTCGCCTGACCACGGCAAGTACTTTACTGGGATTCAAAGGCCTACCCACCTGTATGAGGTGACAAAGTGGAAGCTGTCCAGTGGGCCAAGATTGACTTTTTACATGATGCCCTCTTACACATCACCCCTTTTCTGATCCTATGTAAAGGTTCTTTAAAGCCACCTGTAAGATTCCCGTTTCATACGCCAACGCTGATGGTAATTATATTGAAAATAATCAAGTCTTTGGCAAGTGGAAACGTCACGGTGGTCAGCAATGATATTTCAAGATCTAGTCTAGATGGAGGAGGCAACTCTAAGCAGACCACATTGCCAGCTCAATGGAAGGCTTGAGCCCATTGAGCCAAAGCCAGAGAAGGCCATCGGTGAGCTCGTTTCCTGAAAGTCGTTCGCCCGCGAGGGCTCTGGAGCCGGATTAATAAAGTGCTCCATGTCTGTTAATAGATTGTGGATTATGTCTCTCAAGGTCTTTTAAGGCAAGAGGCAATGTGGAAAAGAAGGGACTAATCAGGGGAAAGAGTTGTCTACATTTTTGTAGTCTTCGAGTAGGCTGAAAAAGGCTTAAAAAAATCATTCTGACATTTCTTGAGGCAGCTGAAGACTTTACATGCTGGTTTGCTTCAGAGTCTTCATTTATTGCAAAGCAGCTGCGGAGCAATTAGCAGCTTTACCCTGTGGTTCCCAATGCAAATGGCATCAATAGAGCACCCTCGTACTTGTACCAGCCCTGTCCCTGGGACAGATGGGGCTGTTGTCAAGTAGGGCCGTGTGCCATTTGTGCAGAACGACACCTGAAGGGTTAACAGGCTGATCTAACGGCTGATGTGTAGTTATGCACCGAATTGAAACCGACCTTCAGTTCAAATGAAAGGGTTTCAGGATCCTTAGTTGAATACCAATCAAATTTTTAGACCCATTAAAGTATTTCTCATTAAACTAACATTGTGACTTCTGTGTACATTAGGTTACTGTTTTTATAGTAAGGTTAATAGAAGAAATGTTAATTTGTCTTGGCAGGGCGTTAACATTAACTTTATAGGCAGTATTATAAAACAACATTTATTTACTGTTAATGTGAAAGCATGTCACAATGCTTAAATGATTTGAGGAACATGCTTTGAGTTATCAGTATTTCACTAGTATTTATCATGGTGTTAATGAAGCGATGACAACTTGCTAGAAGTTCCAATAGCCTCTAGCTGTTTACAAACATCAGTTTTCTTTTTAAGCTCCTTCTTAGCTTTGACCTGATAAGGAGCTGCCGGTAACTGGGGAGCATGTGTTGCAATTTACCTCAGGCATCTGAACGTTTCCTCTTTATCCACCAGCCGCTATCACACCCTACGTATCTAGAGGACACAGCAGCTTTCAGCAGGAACCTAAAATATTCACCCAACAACAGGCCCACTCATAAGTGGGACTAGTGCTCTGGTGGGGGGGCTCTCTTCTCCCCCCCCCCCCTTTTTATATGAATAATTGACAGTGTGCCTTGTAAAACAAAGTTGCACTAATTTGCTTCATTATATTTTAATACAGCGCAAGGTTTTGTTTTAACATCAGGAGATAATGCAGGAAGCTTAGGGCCCCTTCTTGCTGCATCTGCTGTGAAACTGCTCACAGGAGTACCACTCCAGGTGTCTCTTATAAGTCTGTTGGACAGATTCCTTAGTCGCTTTCTACAGGTGCTGTTCCTTGGAAGGGAAAAAAATGACTAATTTGCTGACAAAGGAAACGGAGGGAGGGACAGCTATTGTGTATGAAGAAACACTGTTTTATCATGAATGATGAAATAGGAGCATGTATTAAATCATCTGTTTAGCATCAAGATATGGTTACAATGATTTGTTACAATCTGCACACAGAATATCAGTCTTCTGTTGAAAATAACCTGCAAATGTCTTCTTAACCCCACCCCCCAATAATATGAATCATATCAATTTTTTTTTTTAATTTTAAATACATGTACGTGTGTGTGTCTGGTATTGGGAGGTGGTTGCTTTGTCTTTGCCTTAAGTTGCTTTCTTAAAGGCACTGACTGGTGGCATGATGCAAGAGTACAGTCAGACAGTGGGTGCAGAAGACAAAGCCAGATGCTGAGCACTGAATCTGCTTTCCTCAAGCACTATCGTCCAGTTGCTGTATTGTTCTGAGACCTTTACCAGGTCACCTACACCTGCTTTCTGTTTGTCTTTAGTCACATGTCTGAACCCCCGTAATAAAAATAAACCCAACAGTGGGCCATGTATAAGAGACAGATGGGGTAAATTAAGCCTGGTTATGCAGTGCTTTGCCAAGCCTGCGTTCCTCTCACAGGCAGCTACATCAACAGTTGTGTTGGTGCTCTTCATCACACTCACATGCCTTCCCTGCTATTTTCATGTGCAATCCTTGTACAGTGAAAACATCGATGATACCCACAGTACTTGAAATGCAGAATGTGAACTGGGCACCAAGCTGCAGCATGGCTGCAGGTCCTCTCTCTTGCAGGGCTCTGCTTTTAGTGTTCTCTCAGGTGGTCCAACTGCAGCAAATGCATTTCTTATCTTTAGTCTGCAAAAAAAACTGTTTTGGGACTCCGGCAACTAGCCAAAAGGCTGAAAAGTCCATGCTTTTTGCTGAGCGCAAAACCAAGAAGTGTTATACCATCACCCTTGCCTTCAGTTTCCTCTCTATGCAGACTGTGGCGTTCGAGAAGCATTTTTAAAAGCCATTCTGGGCTTTGCATGGCACGCTGCAAAGCCCCGACGAGGACTTGCGTTACAGCTGCTTGTAATTTGAGGGTAGCTGTTTGCTTTAAAAGTGGATTCCACTTAACATGCAGCATCTCTGTCGACATGGATGGGGTTTACGCTCCGGTGTCCTTCACATGCATCATTCCTGTTTGCACAGTGCTGGCTAGGGACAGGGCAAGAAACAAATGTTCCTCTGGCCATTTAAACCATCCAGTCTTTGTCAGGCGAGTAGCTATGTCTATTTTAATGCCAGGGATATGTGATCAGCAAGCACTGGGCTCACTGCTTCTAACAGCTACAGTGAAAGCTCGGGCTTTCCCTCTAGGGATCTGAGGCCAAGCGCAGACTGTGCTGCCTTCCAGTTGCAGAAGGCTGTTTGGTTTCTGTGCTGCGCCGATGGTGAGGATGATTCATGTGACATAACAACAGGGTGCAGCCAGGTGGAAACTTACTCTATGTCGGGCATCTTTCCTCTCATTAAAGCCGTCTGTGTGTGGCAGAGCATATCATGGGCTACTACACAACTTGCGCTGCATTTTACATTTTGTGTCAAACAGGCTTTGAGTCTGGAGAGACTCCTTTCTTTGTGCCTGTCCTCCTACTGGGGAAATGAAATGTGTCGGGGACTCTTTGCAGGGTTGGGACTTGGCATCAACTTTCTTTTTAAACCATTTCTTTTGCCTTGTAATCTTTTCATCGTTTCAGATCCAAATTAAGAGTTTCTTTTTAGGACTCCCAACAGCAAAAAGTCCTGCACAGTTGAGCGAGAGCTGAGAAGGAGATGCGATTTGGTGCTCAGCCTGAGGGAGCAATGTTGGTAACTCACGTATGAGCCAGATGGCTGTGTAGAAAATGCAGAGAAGGACAGCCAGCCGAGGGCAGCTCTACAAAGATCGTTGAGTTTTCAAAGGTCCTTTGCAGGGATCACCTGGGAGTGGCCCTGCAGCCGTGGCCACCCACCACAGCAGTGTCCCATAGGAGTGTTCGCTGGTGTTGGCGCAAGCACGTGGCTGCCGGCAAAGAAGTGTAGGAGGAGGCCGTAGCAGGAAGCTCAGCCCACGCAGGTGGCGGGCCTTGTGGAGGTGTTGGGTTCAATTGCTCAAACTTTTGTTTTCTTTTCATCCCTCACTTCTTCACTATGTCCACACACAGCCCAAGTGGTGAGATTTGGAGGTGTTTGATTCCTTGCCCAAGATGGTGAAGGGTGCGCAATTAAATGAGGAAAGAAAGAGTGCGCTTCTGGTGAAAGTTCGGTTGTTGGGCTCTTCAGCTGAATTGCGGACAGGGTGTAGGCGGGACAAAAAAATTGCAAAATAACTGATGTAGTAAGCACAAAGCTTACACTGGATTTCAAACGTTTTTCTGTATAAATGTACTAACTGCTGTTTTAAACATCTCAAATGAGGACAACATCTTGGCACAGTGTTTACAAGACAAACCTGTTTTCCAATTTTTTCCATCTTGGCTGTCATTGTAATTTTCAGCAAAGTCTACTGAATCTATGGTTGTAACAAGGGATATTTTTTGCTGCTTTACATGAAGCAGTTTACAGTTTGTCCAGTTCCTGAAGGATGTGTTTTAATGGAGATTTTCAGTTCTCAGGAACAGCAGCACTTCTTCTGCGACTTGTAAGCTTAATTTCTGTAGTTCATGTCCGTATCCTTAACATCTAGGCTTCTTTGTTCTGCTCTTGGCTACCAAGATGCATAAAATGAAACATGGAAATGCACATATGGCAAGTAATCACAACTTTATTAAAAAAGAAATGAAGTACTACTTAGTTTTTAAAATATAACAGTGTTCAGACGGGATGGATCTGGGTGTACAAGTGCTGAAATGGCAGTAAATGGCAATACTGTCTTTTACTTGAAGGATCCAGGTTCAAATCTCACCTCCTAATGGTACTAGTACTTTTAAACAATGTCCTTTGACGAAATACAGTAAAAATCATTTGATCATATAAATGGATAAATTTTTGTAGTACTTTTTGAAGTAGTTTGTTTAACCTTGTGAGTTGCTTTGGCAAACTGCATCAGTAAACGCAAAATGTTCCCTTGAGTCACACCCTTTGCGTTCAGGCAGTGGAAACATGGCGCAGGGACAAGGACAGAGGAGGGGAGTTATGGGTGTGGGTGGTTTGCCTTGTCAGAAGCATCTAATGAGAAGCCCTAGGGGCTCAAATTAATGGGCACATCACTATCCCCTGCCTTTATGACCCCCACCGCCCTGGTCCTCCACCACCACAACCATCTGCAGGGGTTGGGCATTGAGCTCACATCTCTTTTCACTCCTTCATGCTGATAATCTTGCTGATGTAAATGCTTAGAACCATGTAATTTCCACTCTATTTTACCCCCTGTATGTTTGTTTATTTTTTGCATCCTCCCTAGGGCGAGATTTTATTTGACAGGCCGTACCCTCGCCCTCCAGGTGGTGCAGTCGGTCTGGGTGGCTCACTGGGCCAGATATTTCATGTCCGCCTCCTTCATCTCTCTTTATCTCGTCATTGCCAGCCTCCTTGCTGGGCCCCGAGGGGGCTGCCACAGCACTGATTTGTGATTCGCCCCGTCTTTAATGCACCATGCGCCCCTGCCCTCCTCCTGCCAGAGGGGATAGAGCCCTGCTCTCCCCCGATAGGCTGCTAATTTGTATACTAAAGTGACAGGCGGCTGTGATAAGGGCCAGCAGCTGCTCATCGGCAGAGCGGGAGAGGGAGGCCATGAGCGACGGAGGGTAGGGTGCCATTTAACCTGCCACTGGAAGCCTGGGTAGCATTTTCCACTCGACGAGCGGCACTCGAACCACAACGAGCCCTGTTGCCAAGGAAGGAAAGACAAGAAGCCCCCCTCCTTCCCCCACAGAGATGACTGGGAACGGAGATGGTTCCCTCCAGCCGATCTGCATATGCGTGGGCAGGCTTTCAAGTGCAGGGTCACTCTGTGGGATTCATTATCACTTTAATGATGCCGTAGGTGAAACCGAACACTGAGTGATTTATGGCGGCTAGTGGCGTGGTACTCGGTCCCATTTCCCACATAGCCCCCCGGCACCTGACGCCACAGTGCCGCTGTTTTACTGCTGTGCCGCCTTCAACAGGGAAGATCCGTGATAGCGCCATTGCCCCCAGGTGAGAACATTCTCACTTTTGATAGATGTTTACCCACAAAGTCATTAAGCATTGTCAGCAGCGTTGTGTCAGGAGCCCGGTGGGACCAGGTGGAGTTGGCGGGTGCTCTTGCTGCCTCATAGATAGACTTGCGTTTTAAAGGGCCTCGTTTCAAGGTGGTCTGCCAGTTGCCCCTACCCCTGCAGTGGATTGGGAGCCTTGGAGGAGGTGGAGGTGCTGTTGACGGAGACGTTTATCAAAGGTGCTGGCCACTCTGACATGATTGTTACATAAATGGCAGAGAAAATATGGCTTTGTGGCTTTGGACAAGGTCCCAGCTGGTAATAGATGCCGGCTTCGGGGGGAGCGGTGGACGATGTTCGAGTGGTGGGGGCGGATGACAGTGATGAAATGCTGTCCCCGGCCACAAATTAACACAAGTGCAGGGCCGACAGAGGGGGCTGCCAGGGTAATTGAGAGCTCGGGGGTCTGTGCCAGCCTGCCCACCTCCCCCCAGCTGGCCCCCTACCCCCACCTCCGACAGGCAGCTCACCCTGACAAATGGCACTGCTCAGCGCCAGCTAACGGCATCACGCCACAAGGGGACATGGTCGGAGCAGCGCTTAATCCAAATGACACATTCATAACGCTGTAGTGATTGGTGTAAATACCATGGTGCCGTGAACAATGGATGTTCGATGTCCTAATGTGGAAAATCCAGATTAACTGCTTCAAAAATAAAGGACTCAAAAATACAAATAAATAAATACATCTTGAATATTTTACCGTGTTACATCCCATGGAAGTAGACCTCACTCCTCTTTTAGAGACTGTGTTTGAGGAAGGTTCAGAAGGCAGCACGTAGCATGGTAGTTAAAGATACCGAGCAAAATGGTGGTTGTGCTTGAGTGCTTAAAGCAAGCTCCTTAATCTGAATCAGTTTGGTAAATATTTCCAGCCATGTTAATGGGAAAAGTGTTTAAATTCTTAAAGCTCTGTAAGTTGCTTTGGGTAAATGCATGTGCTAAACCATTTTAAAAGCTGTACATTGATGTAATATCATCTTTCACAAGCACTTCCATTATATCCCAGCTTGTCGATCCAGGGGCTTATCCCCATAATCCAGTGTATGGGAAAATTATTTTTGCTGCTATGCCCCCCCCCCCCCTCGTTCTTGGATAGTAATGCTCATTGGTAGAGCATTACTACTTTTATTGCCTTGAATTAAATGTTACACATATCGTGGCCTGAGAGATCTCATAAACCAAGGTACTCACGCAGTGCCCCCCACCACCACCACCTTCCCCCATTTTATGTCAGAAGTGTATTCCAGTTAGAATAGTGTGATGCAGGCTGCCCAAGTCCCAGATCAAAGGTAATATCCATCCCAGGCTGCATGATATAAACCTCCAAGAAATGTGTCTCTCAGCAGTATTTACAGAATGAGGTTAATTGAAAGAAGATAATTGCTGACCTTCGTGCCTTTGTGAAATTACGTCCTGAATTGATCAATGCTTTTCATAAATTCATGGCACAAGGTCACTTGGATGATTAGTCCTCAGCTGCACAGCAAATGGAGCAGTGCGTTTGTCTCATTGTCACGAATTAAGGGGAAGTTGAGGTTTTCAGCTTTTTAGAGCATTTAAAATTTGTTGTTGAAACATTCTCCATATCTACTCTTTAAAAGGCAGGTGAAAGAGTCCCACATTGTGTGTCTTCCCCCCCCCCCCCCCAAAACCAGTAAGTTATCAGTAATAAAATATACCAAGAGGGTGATGGGTTTTGAAGCAAACAGCTGTGTAATGTGTGATTTATGACTCTTTAACAGTAGTAGACCAGCATGAGCTTGCTTAGTTGTTTTGGTAGTTCTGATTCCTCATTCACAAGGAGGGTCCTCATTCCGGGGCGGCCACCTCCCTGCTCCCTCCCCCAACACCCTTGCCTGGCTTTCCTCAGGGAGCCCTTGTGTAGCTCAGAGGAAGCAGAGTCATAAAGCGTGGCTAATGAATGGAATGGGGAAGGATGGTCTGGGTCCACCGACAACCCCCCAAGGATGGCGTCGGACCCCTAAAGCCCCAGGCTCAAATAGCAGACGTCCTCTAAGGTCAGGTTCTCACCCTGCTTCTTTTAGAAAACACGACCCTTGGCCTTTTTTCTCTCCTTCTTTCTGTCCTTTCTTCCTACTTTTTACGGAGGCCAGTGCACCTTCACAAGAAGAGTGTGAAGAATTTGTTGTGCCTGACCTCTGACACCTGTCTGCCGGAGAGCTCGGGAACAGATCAGCTTCCAAATAAAAGCGGACTGGCGCGAAAAAAGACAAAAAGCCTCAGAAGCACATTGTTCTGTGTGTGTTCTGTAGAACTATCTTTTCAAATGTGGATCATTGCCCGATATTCATACTGTCTTTGACGGTGACCCTCAGAGAGGCTGACCAGAGTTTAAAAAGAGGGTGCAGTTGAAACCAATTGTATGATCAGGTTTAATAGTAGATATTTGGTTCATGCAACAAGAGACTTAAAGGCCTTGCAGGTCATACCATAGTAAGTTAATTGTCTGTTTAGCTGAAACCTTTCTCCAAACCATCTTGCAGCGTTAAGCTACTTAAAATGATTTACCCATTTGTAAGTAAGGCAGTTATCACTCTGCCAATTAAGAGTGCCTTTCTCAGTGGTATGGCAGTAGAGGTGAGATTTAAACCTGGGTTTTTCAGGTGCAAGGTGGCCGGTATTCCCTTTCAGTGTGGAATTCCAGTGTTTTTGTTCCTTTTCAGCTCAGTGTGGCCATAGGACACAGAACTGCAGACAACAGTTGCATTGCCTTTGCTATAGCCACTAATTGTACATTTTGCAGTGTTTTTGAATGCAGAGAAATTATATGCAGTCTTCATTTTGTAATTTTGAGCTACTTCCATTAAAAGGCTTAAGAACAAAGTGAAGGACTGCTGCCATCAATGGAAAGTATTTGTGTGTTTCTGTTGGGCAGAGGATTTAATGCATGCTTCTTTTCATCCTCAGTTTTGTAAGCTCCCAGTCATAGATGTGGTCTTTTTGTATAAATTCCCAGCCGACAACATTGCAAACCGTGGCAGCCGTAATTTACACAAGTTAAACATAATTAGCAATGTATAAACACACTGACGCCATAGCCTAGAAATCAACCTGGTGTATGAGTGGATGGGTCTATAAAATAAGGTCATCTAAAGTACACAGTACATGGAACTTAGTATACAGAACAAAGTTTGCAAATTAATGTGTAGTTAAATATTTATGTTCACGCCAGAAGCACTTTATCGCTGCATAGTGTTTCGGGAATACGAAATCCTGCAAATTCAGAAAGGGCGACGTTGGATTATTTGCACTTTTCTGTGAAACTGACAAGCTAGTTGTGCCAGAGCCCATGAAGCCACACAAAGTCTCTCTTCTCTTGTTTACAGCCCCGGTGTAACCAGCAGCATTCCAGTTTAATAACCAGCGTTATGTTTACAGTCCTCTGTGCGCATGTGAACGGTTTACCGTGACCAACACCCATGACCACTCTGCTCACTTCCTTTAGCTGGTTCACGCTTCTGTTCAGAAAAGGTGTGTCGTCATTGTCGACCCATGTTTGACTCAAAAGTAATGGCCTCACCCCTGGGGAGTATGGGAGCAATGAAGGCGATGCACTGTGGAGGAAGGAATACCTAAGTTAGCAAGATTGACTCATCTTCAGCAGAGGCAAGATGTGGAAAGGAGAGCAAGAGTTCAAGAGGGAGAGACAAAGACACTGCTGTGATGTATTTCTCCTTGGGCCAGCAGGTGGCATAAGGTTTAGAACTTCCACCTTGCTCACAAAGGAGCCGTGTTTGAAGCTCACTTCCTGCTGTGCTACCTTACAGCAAGGTACCCGAACTGAATATACGTATAAAGTATAAATTTTAAGTCATGTTATAGATGTCTGCTACATAAATGTAAATAGAAGCACATCTTCTCCCTGTGATTTATTCCGTTCTGGTTGTGTGCGTTCTTCCCTGTACACTCTGGTTTCCTCGTATAAAATGACCATATTCGTAGTCGCCCAGAACTGCCAGAGCCAAGCGCTGCAACACACGCTTTGCTTTACTGCTTATACAATAAACTGCAGGTCCCAGCTACAGAGAGTAAGCGGGTGCAGTGTGAGCACAGAATTTGCACTTTGTGTATACAGACAGCTGCTGAGCGATAAGAAAGATGTGCCATGTCAATGTTATCTTTTTATGCTTAAGTGTAGTGACTTCCTGCAAAACAGCAGGCTGTCTGCAATTGATTTATGGCTCGATGGCTGTGTTTAAAATAGGCCCTTCATGCCTTACCAGTAGGTGTGTATTTTTGTAAGCTTATGGTGTTTTCTTTTTAGACAGTGTGCCGCAACCCTGAAATAAATTGCAAAGTTGATGCACATGGTTTTTATTTATTTATTTATTTATTTATTTTTTAAAAACCCATCTAAGTTTAATGTATAGTTCTATACTGCAGCAATTTCTCTGAGTCTTTGTGCGTTTGCTTTAGGCCCTTAATGTGTCACACATGCTGGTGTTCACACAATAATGTATGTTCACACTCCATTTACCCTTACTCCTCAGTCTTAAATTAAATGTATAGGTCCTGTTGACACTTTTATCCAAAGTGACTCATACAAAATTATTTAGATATTTTTATTGCTTTTTTTTTTCTTCCGCCCTACCACTTCGCAACAAGCAGGTGACATTTGAGCCCAAGTTCTCTGAGTAGGAGGATGCAGCTCTAACCACCGCACCACCTGCTGCAAGATCAAACCAGCTCGATCTTTTTTTATGGTGTTTGCTTAAAAGACCTTAATTTGACTATGGCTCTCCTGTCGGTTCTTCCCATAGATCATCAAGCTCGTCATGTTTGCTGTTGCACAACGTGTGATTTATGGTTGCGTAATGAGTTTTTCGTGTTAAGAGGCAATGCAGCAGTTGTGATTCAAATCTGCTGCACGGTCAGTGAAAACTACAAAGTGTTTGTGATTAGTAGAGGCAGAAAAACCTTGAGGCAGTTGTGTCAAAAGTGTGTTTTATTTAATACCCCCCATTGGACAGAATTTATTGCTCGGGGTCTAATCTAGAGCTTTAATGAGTTATGCATCTACTACGCGCTTCTGAATGCTTGCTTGTTTCTGAAACCACCACGAGTCGGCCCGGTGATTAAAGATGCATGATTTACAAACCTCTCTCCATGAGTGCCAAGTTTTCTATTTATATATATCAAAAGCCCGTTGAGATGTGCTAACACTAGCGCATTCTGTGCTGACATTTTAATTACACAAAATCAGTGTCGGCGTAATGATTTCAGCAAAAGATCTGTTCGGCTGGCTCAGCAGCCGAATGCCCCCCCAGGGTTTCTGAGCAGTGGATGGAGTGTTCAAATGGTTTGGACACTGCTGCTGGGGGGCTCAAGTGGAGCATGGGAGCATCACTCAACTTTAAGCGTGATCTTCCTCACCTCCAGCCATTAGTGTTCCTCTCCTACAATTGGTGTCTCTTTGCCCACGCAGCTGCTGGGGCCAAGACTGTACTTTTGGACAGCACAACAGTGCCCCCTAATGTTGCCTTTAGTGGGACCACTTCAACTCTCTGAGGTGCTGGGTGGACGTAGTGCAGAGTGTAAGAGAGGAATATGGGGGGTGGGGACAGGCTTAACTGATGGATTCACACACCGACTCCATAAATACTGAGTACCCCTGCGGCTGTGTGTGTGTGTGTGTGTGTGGGGGGGGGGGGTTGTTACTTCACATCCAATGTTGAAGTGCAGAGTACAGGAAAGGCAGATGTGTTTGGTAAAGAGCCAGGTTCATGTTGCCCTCACTGTGTCTGCCCAGAGACTGTCTAGGTTCTCATCTGCAGCTCAGTGTTAGCTTTGTTTATACTGCAGTTTCTTTATCAGGGGATTGGTTGATAGGTAGGTAGCCTGATGGATAAACTGGTGGGTGAATAAGCAGACAGAAAGATGGATAAATGGAAAGATTAAACTTTTATTAATCCCAAAGTACACTGTACAAAAAAAAGATGTAGTGTTTTGACACCAGGAACGGACAGAAGAGGGTGTTGTCTTACTTTACTCATTAACACTTTGATTAAATAAATGCATGATGTTCTTTCTAATATCTGTGATCTCTATCTTTGCACTGCATTCATGTTTCTCAATTTCTTTGTGTGCAGGCTTCTGATGTTGGATCAGAGAAGCTCTTCTCGCCAGCAGCAAGGAAAGGTAAGGCAGCTCTTTTTTTTTTTTTTCCTTTCCTCTTCTCTCCCCCCCCCCCCCCATCCAGCACTCGTAGCCTCATGTCTCAGAGCATCCACTGTGGGTGATGTGCTGTGCATTGCCATCTCCTGAACTGGAATGTCAGTGAGCATCCTTGTCTTTACATGCTCCATGTGGTAACTGTACCCGCACCAGACCAGCTGAACGGTTTTACCTTGGCCCCAGCAGTGTCTGTTATTTTGCTTCCATGTATTTAATATGTAGCTGAGTTCCATCTGGTTCTCAGAGAAGGGAGTGCTTAATTTCTCCCGGAGATGCCTCCCAGGATATGCTTCGAAGGCCTCCAACAACACCACAGACCCTGAGTCGATGCTCACCAGTTTGCTGGGAGGCAGGTTCATCCAAACCCGGCTGTTGTTTATAGGCCAGAATGAAGAGTGTGTGTCCCTTTGGCACCCTCCTGAAAGTAAGCAGCACACATCTTTATTCCCTGGAGCCTGGCACATTAATAATAGATGATGCCGCGCAAGGGCTATTTGTTTAAAGTGGGACCGTTTCCACGAGAAAGGGAGACGACAGTCTGTGTGGTGGCTGGGGAAGATCAGGAGCTTCACTCGTGAATGAAAAAAGGGATATGTTAGCAACGGGGGGGGGTGGAAGTGCGGATGGGGAGATAAGTGCCCTCATTTCCCAAATAACCACAGCACTTGTACTGTGAGACATAGCTACTCCCTCTGGAGTTGACCCGGTATGTCCAGTACAGTCGCACCATGCATGTTGTAATAATGGCTGGGGCTCTGCTGCACTTTTTCCACTGACAGCAGCCACCCCCCGAAGAGTAGTTTGTTTTTCTTTTAACGCTTTTTCCTCAGCTGTGACCTACCTGTGTACTTGTTGGCAAATGTCATTTTTCATAATTTGTTATTCTTAAGTTGTGTAGTTGTTAAATTGTATATTTAAATTTATGTATTTAGCAGACATGCTTCTCAAAAGCAAAATAGAGCTCAGGGTAAAAAAGGATATCCTGTGTCAAAGATGGATTAGATCTATACATATGGTGACTGAAACACAGCTTGTTTGATATGGCTATCGTCATGGTGAACGTATTCCTGTACCTATAAGAAGCCAGTTGAGGGAGATCCATAGGAATACTTTAGCAGGCTAAAAACAACTTGCGCTGCAGACAATTTCGTTCGGTGGTGTTGAAAATAACCTTGTTCTGTGGAGCTGTTAGCATGTTGTTGGAGGAAAGCTGCAACCCCTGCGACAAAACGGGCTCAGGAAACCCTTCTAAACGGGAGTTGTCACAGCACAAAGGCCCTGCTGTGGGATCATGCTACGCCAGAGAATCCCATTTTGGCAATCCTGTTGGCTCCCCTCTTCTACAAGGAATGCCACCGTCCCACCGGAGCTTGACTCAAGGGGATCGATCGGGAATTAGGGGGAAGGGAGTGCCAGATAAGCACGGTGCCTCCGATTGACGTGTCATTTGCATGGCATTACCATACCTGATGTTGTTTGTCAGTAATGCTAACCTGGGGCTTTGCCCTTGGCTACCAGCCTTGTTTTGTTACCCTACTGTTGATGCCTTGGCAGTGGTCCTTATTTGAATTCAAGCACCCCGAGGTGGTCTTCCCTTCGTTTGACTCTGCCGCCTGAGAGTCCTGTTGCCAAACTGGCCCCCTGTCCTCTGGGACCAATCCAAATCCCCGTTCTTCAGATCATTCCTCCCAGCGTGCAAAGCCGGCAGCTGTGCGGGGGTGGGGGAAGCAGGGCTTTCACAGAGGGCTTTTGAAGTGGGACGGTGTCATATTGTGGCGCTGAGGCTCTACGGTCCCGTTTTGCACACACTGTGAAAATGTAGACAGGCTTGTTCGTCCCACAGTTAGTGCCACCTCTCTGATGGTTAAATTAGTCCTTTAAAGCTAGTAGGTAGAAGAACACATACGGAACATTGCAGTAGCCATAAACTTGAATCTGGACAATTCATATCCATATGTAGCAAAACTAAAATGAGTTTGTTCTGTGTCCTGTAAGAGTGCACACAAAACTGAACCTGTTTAATATATAATGGAGTGAAGGCCAGCAGGGGTTGTTAAGCGTGCACACACAGTATATATACTAATTTGCCCCGTGATCATATTTTATTAACAAAAACATGCTTTTTATTGTTCTTCTGCACATTTTGCCTCTATTTTTAGTCTTTTTAATCATTCTACTAATTTACTCTGATATTTATGTGATTTACTCATTAGAAATTAGTGTACCTATTCAGTATGCATATTTCCAGTTAATAGTGTGTTAAAACCTCTGCGAGTGAGCTAGACGTACCTTGTTTCCCCCAGTCTCTGTGTGCTGCAGCTGGTATACATGACATCTTCACTAACACCGTGAGGTGCGTCCTGCTCCCTTTGGGCCCTCGTGGGTGTTCTGCGTTAAACTGTGTCGAGCGTGACCTGAGCACATGAACCCAGCGTTGGTCCGATTAGGTCAGAATGGAGCCTCTGTGCCTGGGTGCAATTACCTAACAGTGCTTAAAAAAGTTATTTTTCCCCAATGCTTTTGTGTTGTGGAGGCCTATCGATTTTGGCAGTCGTCTGTAGCTGCGAGAGCTGGAGTGAAGGCCAGCAGGGGTTGTTAAGCGTGCACACACACTGAACGGGTTTCCACGGGTTTGGTTTCAGCGCACCGTTTATTTTTGTCAGCTCTCATACTCGGGGAGTAGCGAATCCAAGGCCAGTGGTGAGTTTCGGTCTTGTCCCTCAGAGAGAAAGGAAAAGAAGCTTTGTGGGCACTCAGAAATAAAAAAAACCAAAAAATCCTAATGGGGCTAATGTGGAAAAAGGGGAAATCTTCACATACCGGCACAGTCTGGAAATACAGGAAGCAGGTCTCTCTGGAGACAGTGTGGTTGATGGCTCACTGCACTGGCGAAAGCACACACAATTTCTGAGAAGCAAACCTCCCGTTTCACATGTGGCTGGGGGAGATTCTGAGGTAAACCTGGGGCGTCTTGGGATAGAAAAGGAAGATTGCAGAAAACCCATTTTGAAGTGGATTTCTGCCCTTGTAATCCTGATTAATTTTGACCCGTTCTGCTCATTTTAAACGGCGCATTACAGTAAGCGTGAGCGCCGCGCGCTCTGGGCGAAACCAGCAGCTTAGCGGCTTTGGAAGGCTTAGCAGCAGATGGCATTTTAAGCTGGACTTAATAAATTGTTTCCATTAAACTTACCGGCCCACACATACTGGATTAGGCCAGGGGAACAAAGGGAGGAGGAGTGTGAGAAGGAGAAAAAACAACCATCACCCAGTTGCTCATAATATTTCATTTAACCCAACTCTTCCTATCAAAAGTGAGGTGTTCAAAACAATGTTGAGTTAATATTCTCACACACACACCCATATATATATATATATACACACACACACACACACACACACACACACACACACACACAGACGCACACATTCTCTCTGGCTGCTTTATCAGGTAGACCTGGCTGGTACAGACTGCTAGTGGTGGTGTAATGTGTGAGGAAATTTCTCTTGGTGAATGTTAGAGTTTTAGTACTAACTGAGGATTATTTTATTGTATTGTTCCATGGCCATTCTGGTCTTTCTCCAATTGAAATATTCAGTAGGATGTCACAAAGCCACATCATCTCAGCGTTGTTCCACAAATCTGACATAAATGTATATGCTTTTACTCAAATGGCCCGTACAATCCACCTCTTTGTTACCGAATCCATGCCAGAGGCAAAACAGGATTGTACATACCAGGGGTACCGAATAAAGTGGCCAGTGAATGTACTTGAGTCTATCGATTTAGGTTCACTCTTAAGATCCATATCGCACATTTGTGTGCAATGGTTCCATGATTAAATAATGGGGTTTCATTCATGCCCCAACCCAAATTGCAGCTCCTTCCCCAGTATGCAATCTAACGCCTTTGTTTCCCAGCCGTCCATCTGCTGCAGGTCAGTGTTCGGCTTTTCACCAAACAGGTTGAACAAAAAGGTTTGTGTCTTGTCCCTGCCCTCAGTAGCAGCAGACACTGTGCAGGATCAAGTCCAGTGCAGACAACAGTGAATAAAGCGGTCTTACTGAGGGAAGATGCTGAAGGAACCGAGGCGGAGAGCACGCGGCAGCCATGTTTTCAAGCCCCCACAGCTGCTCGTGGCCTTTCACCTATTCAGTAATGAATGAGGCTTGACCTTTTGATCGTCTAAACAGCTTTACTGCTGTTATTTTCGGGAAACGGGGTGCAGGTCCCACCGCAGCGGATGCACAAGGGGCAGTATGTGCCGATTGCAGTGCTGAAACTCCTCTGTAAAGACACAACAGAAACGTCCTGTCAGTCAGATGTGCAGTCAAATACGCAGGGCACTTGACAGTCCAAGGGGCCTGTGTGGAGCAGGGGTTTGTTTGTTTGTTTATTTCACCACTCTATTCAAATGCTTCCGGGGCAAAAGCATACAAGGAAGGTCTTCACTTTGTAGGCAGCTGCCCCCTACGCGTGGCATCACCTCTGCTTCTGTTGGGTCCACACCACAGCCTATTTGTTCCCCTGATTGAATTTAAATTTTAAACAGTAGCAAAATCCTCTCAGAATGCCAGCTCTCAATTTATTTCTTTCAGCGTCTGCTGTGTACTGAGCCCCAGTAAAGACTTTGAAATCAGAACAAACAAAAGCATTAAGTCGGTTTCTTTATTAATCCTTTGGTTATTATTCTTCACATTCATATTGGAGCTTATGAGTTCCCAGATTTGTTTTTCCAAGAGAGCGCCTATTATTAACGCTCCCCTTATTGATAATACTAATGCTGTTTGTGCAGCCTTGCCTGTCAGAGAGATGAAAATAAATAGAGGGCGTGTGGCAGAGATAAGACACGTGTTTAATTATTAATTGAGCCATTACTGACAGAGATTGCCTTTTTTGATTTAAGTCAGGAAACTGGCTTCAGGGAAAGGAAAAGCAATTACACAGTTCCCATCCTCCACCGTAGCCAGCCACCCTGGTTGCTGCGCGCTACCGAGAAAACACACCCTGTTCACGGGTTTGTGCCATAAATTATTTTAATTCTCCTTCAATATTTATGATGCTTTAAATTACATCCCCCCTGAATTTTTGTGCTCTATTCATAGGAGTTTGAGTTCACCCAGTTTGGTTCTTGGTTTAGCTCTTTTGAATTTGGATGGAATTCGATCTTGTTTTTGCTTAGTACGTGTAAGGATGATTCCTGAAATTCCCCATCCTGAAATTTATAACTTGTATTTGTCTGGTTTGCCTTGTATGTCATACTGTTGACTACTGTGTGTTGGCTGTGATCAGATCTCCTCACTCATAACACTTGCGTATTGTGCCATCTGTTTAGCAGCTAAATAAAAAATAATCAAAGATAAAAGGGAAAATGAAACATTTTTGAGTTAGAAATTCATTCCAAATTGTAGTGGTAGACAACACATTTAAGAATTTCCAGTGTCATCTGAAGCAGTGTCTTCAGCCTGTTTGGCATTACCAAATAACAAAAAAATCTATGTAACAAAGTGTGATCTATTCAAGCTTTGGGTTGTTATTGTTTAGCAGGACGCTGCGGTTGTGTCTTTTTCTACCACGTGCATTTCCCACCGTGCTTCATGTGTGGTACAATAGAATACAAACACACACACACACACACACACACACACCCCCACTCCTCCAGATCCCAGAGGGGATGTCAGCTTGGTAGCTCAGCGCCCCCTCCACCTGCACCCTGGTATCGACCAGCATGAAAACATCTCCTGTGAGGCCACTTTGTTGGGGTCCGTGGGGGGGAGCAGGGGTCTTGATGGATGGATCGGTGACTCTGCAGCTAGGTTCTGACGCAGATCTGCAAGTGCACTCAGCCTGCCTTCACGGTCCACAAGCTCACAAGAGTACTTTCCCCTGAAGCCGCAGGTGCCCTCCAGACCAGCGGGGGAGCTAGTGTGGGCAAACGGCATTGCTTTTAGTTCCCCGCAGTGGGTAGGCAGTACTTCACTTAGTTCTCACGGTAAGTGGCATGAGCTCTGGCAGCTCAGCAGAAATGATCCGTGTTCAAAGTCCGCTTTCACGGGTATCCAGGTATACTTTTATTTTTGCCAAAAAGATTTCATCTGAAGTCAGCGGTCGAATATTGGATAACTCAAGCGATCTGCTTTGTATTACACCACTCATGCCTCACTAAGTGCCCGCTATACATCCAGCAGCTCCAAGATGGCATGAAGAATGGCTGATTGCTTTACCATTTGATGCTATGTTAGGCAATCTGGCACGGTCTCTCCAGGAGACACCTGAGCATATGTCAAATGACAGGCCTCTGTTTTGCCATTTCTGTTTTTCAAGAGTGTGATTCCCACCACTACACATTACACTTCCCGTGTTACAGCTTCTCTTCCCTCTGCAGCACCGCACAATCAAACTAAGTGGTAAAACACATGACAGAGAATTGACCCTACGCTGCACAAAACTTTCTAGCGCTTGTATCTGAACAAATTGTTTCCCCCTTTGCACTGACCCACATTCTGCTAATAAAGTTAATAAAGGGAACTTAAATGTTTTTTTAAAAGAGTTAGGAAACAGTTAGGAAACATCTTCCCAGGGGGGAGTCGATGAACACAGACTGCAAACATGTCTCAGAGCACCAAAACCTTGCCTGTCATTCAAGGGTTTAGGACAAAGGTCCACAATGAACCACCCAGGCAGTTCTTTTCAAGTGGCTGGCCAAGCTGTTGAATACTGGACTGAAGAAAGCTTCATCCCTTGAGTCCCTGGACTCTTACCATCTTGTTTTTCTGTCTGTGACCGTGTTAGGATGCAACTCAACTGCCATGATTCTCTGCTTCCTAAAACCATGTGTCAGGACAGTCCACTTGAGGCTTATGGGCTTTATGAACAATATCTTTTTACGGTTAAGTCCCACAGGAAATTTTGACAACATGCGTGCAGAAGTGGCTGGATAAAGTCATGTAGCTGCTCGTGTTGGTGCTGCTTATTAATTTAATTAACATTTTTCTCCAGTGCTACTTGAAATTTTTGGTGTATATACTGAGCACTAAACTATTTACACAGCTGGATTATTTTGTAAAGTAAAATAATCTGATGGTGTGATACCATCAGTTTATTTTTTGTTTTAAATTTTTTTTTTTTTTTTTTTTTTTTTGAGTCTCATAAGTTCCATCTCTTGCTCTGTTTACAGAACACAGGTGACATTTGCCTATCATTTCTGTTTTTTGAGTGTTGTTGCCCAGGACTGTGTTTTATCTCAGTTGGATATCATCCATGTGTCATCTGTTTTTAAATGTGTAATTGTAGCCCAGAAGTGTGGTGATTTCATTGGGTTTTTCCTGATAAGAGTCTGCATAGCAACAAAAAAAACAAGGTGTGTTTGTAGATAACGTCTGCCAGTAGCAGCATGTACCACAACCTGAGTGAAGGCCTTAAAAGAGACCCATTGAAATACCTTGCATCACTATGGTAACCCTGCCAGAGAGGGTGTCTGTTTGGACAAACTGATGTCTGTCAGATAAGTGTAACCCAAGACAAAAGAGGGTAGTTCTGTTTAAGCCATGAGTGGCTGCATACACAGAATATATACTTATCAGCCACGACATTAAAACCATTGACAGGTGAAGTGAATAGCATTTATTATCTCATTACAATGACACCTGTCATGGGGTGGGGGGGTGTATTAGACAGCAAGTGAACAGCCAGTTGTTGAAGTTGATGTGTTGAAAGCAGGAAAAATTTGGGCAAGCGTAAGGATCTGAGAAACTTTGATCAGGGCCAAATTGTGATGGCTGGACAACTGGGTCAGAGCATCTCCAAAACAGCAGGTCTTGGGGGCTGTTCTTGGTATGCAGTGGTTAGTACCTACCAAAAGTGGTCTAAGGAAGGACAACCAGTGAACTGCTGACAGGGTCATGGGCACCCAAGACTCACTGATGCATGTAGAAAGCGAAAGCTAGCCCGTCTGGTCCCACAGAACAGCTACTGCAGCACCAATTGCTAATTGCTGAAAACCTTAATGCTGGCCATGATAGAAAGATTTCAGAATACACAGTGCATCGCAGTTTGCTGCGTATGGGGCTGCATTGCTGCCCATGCTGACCCCTGTCCACCGCCAAAAGCGCCTACAAGGGGCACGTGAGCATCAGAACTGAGCTATGGAGCAACGGAAGAAGGTAGCCTGGTCTGACGAATCAAGTTTTCTTTTAAATCATGTGGACGGCAGGGTGCGTGTGTGTTGTTTACCTGGGGAAAAGATGATAGCAGCATACACTATGGGAAGAAGGCAAGCCAGCGGAGGCAGTGAGATGCTCTGGACAGCATTCTGCTGGGAAACCTTGGGTCCTGGCATTCATGTGGATGTTACTTTGACACTTTTACCACCTACCTAAACATTGTTGCAGACCACATACACCCCTTCATGTCAAAAGTATTCCCTGATGACAGCGGTCCTGCCACACTTCAAAAAAATTATTCAGGAATGGTTTAAAGGACATGAGAAGGAGTTCGAGTGTTGTCTTGGCCTCCAAATCCCCCAGATCTGAATCTGATCGAGCATCTGTGGGATGTGCTGGAAAAACAATAAAAAAAAAAAAAAAAAAAAAAAGATCCACGGAGCCCACACCTCGCAACTTACAGGACTTAAAGGATCAGCTGCTAACGTCTTGGTGCCAGATACCACAGGACACCTTCAGAGATCTTGTGGAGCCCTTGCCTCTATGGGTCAGAGCTGTTTTGATGGCACAAGGGAACCTACACAATATTAGGCAGGTGGTTTTAATGAGTCAAAGAGTCAAAAGAGTCAAAAGAGTTTATTTGTCAAGCACATGGTTGTGTACCATGTGTTGAAATGTGCACAATGTTGTGCCTGATCAGTGTATCAGTTAAGAATCTGGTGATTTTTGGTGTCAAGGAGCACCATTGGACGGGAGTATGTCAGAAAATAGCAGAATGCCACCCACATCCATAAGAAATCTTTTGTGTGTGCTGTGAATAGTCATAAAATCTAGCTGCTCTTCCCCGATAACTTTTTTTTTTTTTTTAAACTCAAGACCTCATTGAGCTGTTGCATCCCCCCAGAGACCATTTCATGGAATAGGCTTAACATCATTCTAAATATTTTATTTACATTTGTTCTGTGGTGTTGCTTTGTTCAGATTTATGGAAAAGAACTGAAATTAAGGGTGTGATAATGGCTTGTGGTGCCTTTTTGCAGGAAAAAGGTTCTACAGAAACTTGTCTGGCCTTCCGTGTTTTTGAAAACTGGTGTTGATTCGGGGGAGTGTGTGCCTTGTGTTCATTTATCTCCATTACATGCAGCTGATCACTGGACACGGTGTTCAGGATCTGTCTTCTGTTTGAACTCTTCCAGTTCTGAAAAATACATCTATCATATCATACCTGCTCATTAGTCAATTTAGCATTTGGAAAAAAGACACAATATTAGCCATTTTCCTGAATTTGAGTACATGTGTAAGTGCACATTTGTGCTTGTTTGACTGGGTTATTGCTCAAAAAGGTTCTCAGTTATGATAATTTGTGATTGTTATGACATGCATTAAGTGCAGTTTTGTTGTTGCCTTTGAGTCAAATTGAACCAACATGTGATTCTAATGTACATGAGGTTAAAGCAGTTTTACTCATATTTCTATGTTTGCTGAAAACACAGGTGTCAGGCAAGGGCTGAATGCTCACTGCCTAGCAGTGGCTGTTTTCCAGGCTGTGTGCACTGGGGAGATGACCTCTCATGCATGAGCACATTGCACGTGGGCTCACCTTCTCCACAAGACAGCTTGCTTGTCTTTGACCCTAGTTGTCAGTCAAACATACAAGGAATTTTCTCCTCTACACAGACCGTGGAAGACTGTAGATGTGGACATGCTCAGTAATGGTACAAAGACAAGTGAGAAGCGGGCAGGAGTGTCGTGGTACAATAAATGCAAATTATAATAATAAAAAAAAGCTACATTCATGAAATAGTTCAGCAGGCAAACTGCAAAATTTTTATCTGCTGAACCATTGTGCGCTTGTGTTAATGCTTAATTAACCTTAATATTAATTTTGCGAATGAGACATGCTGTTTAATTTTTAATGTAGCCTGATGTACAACAAATTTAGTTTTAGATTATGATCTGAGAATGAGCATAAACAGCTGAGCTGACTTAGGGAGCCATTGACTGCAAACATAGGCTTGTTCTAACTACTTTAATAGGATCAAATTAGTCTGTACAAGAAAATCAAAGCTATTTTTTGATGACTACTTTTTAGAAAATAAACACCAGCCAGGCTTACTGAGTACCGAATAATCAGGGTAATGAAGAGAACTCGCATGGCTTACTCTTCACTCTAAAGTAGGTTAGGTTTTGTTTGCAGATTTAGGATGGGTGTTCAGTTTGTTCATATTTCATTGAGGTAATGGCACTCCATAATGCACTTTATGATTTAATGCAGGTTCCTCTTTTATGCAGTGGCAGCTAATGTAGTAATTCTGGTGGGAAAATTTTGACTTTGTAAATGTCATAGCACAAAGTATCCTTTTCAGGTTGGTCTTTGATAGTGTGTGTGTGTGTGTGTGTGTGTGTGTGTGTGTGTGTGTGTGTGGTCTTCATCCTCATTTTACAATTTGATGTGTGGTCACTCCTCTCCTACAAAATGATGTCGGAATCAGTCACAACCAAGTGGTAGTGATGTGTTGTATGCATATATTAATGTTCTTAATCCAAGGAATGACTGTACAGGAGGCATGTTTACACAGAATTCACATTTACCTGGAATATTTTTTGTGATGCCTAGTTTTAACAGTTAGCATTTTGGGATGCTATCAACCATAGTGGTTAACTCTTTCAATTTTTCCATTTGCAGAGTCAAAGCAAGACAAAATTCCAGGCTGATGGGACATGGAGGGCTTTGTTATCAGTGTAGTCACAACAGCTGTGTCATTGCCCTTGGTTGTTGATGCAATTTTTGTTGCATACCCATGGCTATGTGTCTGACTGTCTGGCAAGATACTAGCAGGTTTTAAGTTCTGTCAGGAGCTGTACGCAGCATTCACAGCCAACGGTGTTGTCTGATAAGGCCAGATGGTGAGTGGTTTGGGCCCAACATTGATTCTAGTAACTTGGGTGGTGTTGTGAGTTACTCTGGCATTGCAGTTATGCATTGATGAACATTCTTGCCAAAATGCTGCATATTGCATTCACTTACAGTATTTTTAAAATAAAATTTAGAGTAATCAAGTGGGTTTTAAATTTTTTTTTTTTTTTTTTTAATTCCTGTGAGTGATGCACGCACTAATGCAGAAGCCAACAAAACAAGCAAGGCTGAAAATAATAGGCTTTTTGGCTGACGAGCTGTTTGTTTTTTGTTTAATTTTTAGCTGTTTTGTCATTTTCTATGCATAAAGCAGTTCTATGCATGTTTTATAGCTTTGAGAAAAGTACATTATGAAATAACACACTAACTATTGAGTCTTGTGTTGTGCCCTTTCTCAAGTTGCCAAAGGCAGGACAGTTATTTGCTCATGTTTATTTTTATGATACTTAACATAGAATTGTCACTAGATCACTCTGGAGGAAAAAGCATAATGCGTGATTTTCTGGTGGTTTTTGCCTGCCAGGGTTTAGCTTAGAGGATGGAAACAAGCTTTTAAAATGTTCACACTCAGAAACTGCCGTGGGCCCAGGTTCTGATGTGTTGCATGTGGCTGCTTTGCAGCCATGGGGCCCAATACTGGTGCTTCCTTCAGGTGTTTTTCTTGATGAACAAAGGATGAGCGGTAATGTTATAGGGCGATGAACCTGTGAAAGAGCATGTTGTGCAATTGAGATTTTCCAAGAAGTTTTATATGGATATGGTGACCAATTGGACTTTCATCCTTGTGCAAAACAGCTATAATTTATTCTTAACAGTCAATGATTTTGTTATTCAACAGCTTCTTTATTTTGATACCTTTGGTCTTTTTGGAACATATGGTATTACTTACAGTCAGCCATTATTCATTTTTATTCAGAGTACAAAAATCAGTTGTTTTTTTTCTTGCTTTCTTGTTATTGCCTTTTTGTACAAAATGTGCTGGTTTGGGCTGAGAGTCACCTCTGTGTTAACCAGCCAATGGGAGCAGTGCTACTGAAGCAGGGGGACCATATTAACACCCATTAACTGTCCCGGGGTACCGCGGTGCTCAGCTGATCTGGTGGCAGGTGCAACCGAAGCGCCACTACTTGAGACGACACGTTTGGAGGGAATGAACCATCTGTGCCCCACACCCCTAGTGCAGTTAGAGGGTGCTTAACAAGTGCCACATCGCTAACACTGGGGCGAGGGGTTCTGCAGCAGTGCCTGCAAGCAGACATGTTCTGCAGGCATCAAGATATGTGAGCCTTCTTTCCCAGTGGGACTTTGAACATGCCTTCCTGTAGTCATTAGTTTACCATAAATGTTACTGCGTACCTCAGCTGCCTTCCCCAGCTGAAGCAGCATCCTCTTGCAAATGGGACATCTGCTGTGTGCTTTTGTTCCTTTAATAAGGATTATTGTCAAACCGATGGTCTTTGTGCGTGGTTTAAAATGGTTGCGGAATGAGCATTAGGAATAACATGATCGATTTGCAGAGTTCTCACCAGTAGCATCGCAAAGAAAGCAGGTTCAGTGCTCAGTCCATCTGTGAGACCCTTGTCGTTTGCAGGACTTGTATGCTCAGAAAGATGACCCTGATAGCTTTTCTCATGGAAAGTCCCGCGTTTTCTTCAGCATCCTGCAAATTGTGAGAAAATTCAGTGCCATGGTTGCTAAGAGGAGTTTTGGATTGTGCCAAGATAAGCCATTTCTTAGTTGCAGCATTTTGTGTGTGTGTGTGTGTGTGTGTGTGTGAGAGAGACAGAGAGACTGTATGTATGTGAGTGGGAATGGGCAGAATGTTTGTGTGCAAGTGTGCTCCATATGGATGAGAGGGTGTGCAGTGTAGGCGACTACGTGTGGTGTATCAGTATGTGTGCGTGGGAGCATTTTTGGCCAGTTCAGATATAAACAGCTCCTCTCAGTTCACCTGGTTGACCTGTCTTCATCTGCTTTCACCACACAGTTTGGCATTCTCCTCTCCTGTCTGGCCTCTGTCTCACTCTGCTGGCCTTCACCTCTTTCCGTGTCTCCATACCCCCATCCCTCCAAGTGTCAATTCTCCCTAATCAAAGATGACGGCCGGAATCCAGAGAAGTGCAGGAGTGCGTTTGCTAACCCGATACGTCCGCCCTCCCTGCCCCCTTGTTTCTCAGTCAGCCATGGAAGTATCTCAGGGAATGTAGGTCGACAAATACGGGGAGCCTGGTGTTAAGTAACATAGCCATCATCTTGGATTTTATACTTAAGGTTATAATACTATGTCATGTTAACATCAGAAGTAAGACATTTGAGAAGGTTCCAAACTACAGTGTGAGCATTATTACATTTGTTGTTACCGTTGGTGTTCTACCAAGCTACACCGTCACTTTTACAGTTACATTTATTTATCTAGCTGCTGTTTTTCTCCAAAATGTTAGTTATTTAGGCATTTTAACAAATTTTTCCTCTTTCCATAGCAGAGTAATTTTTGCTAGTACAATTCAAGGGCACTACAGCAGGAGGTGGGATTTGAACCAGGGTCCACTGAGTGCAAGGCAGCAGCTCTAACCATTGTGTCACCTGCTGCTCCGGTTAAGACAAGCTAGTCCCATATGGTGGGAGCTAAGACTGTAATTAATAGCCGGTGTTTAATTCCAGATCTCTCACACGTGCTGACTGAACCACATAGTCCTCACAGTTAGTGACCCGTCAGTAACCCCAGACCTTAGCAGAGCAAGTGGCACAAAGAAACATTACTTTCTCAGGAGACGGGAGAGAAGCAGGTTAAAAAAAATCTCTTTTCAGCCCCCACTAAGATGATTGTGCTGACTTCACAGAGCTCCAGCTGTAGCACAGAGAGAAAAATGCAGCGGTTCAGAGGTCAGGTTAATCTCTGTTATGTCAAATCTATATCTGCAGTGCCAGTTAAAATAGATTCTGCTCTGACCCCATTATGCACACCATACATTGGGTGGGTTTTTTCCTTGCCCCTTCCCAGTAGTTGTCTTCTGTGTGAAGGCAGAGAAGTTCAAGCTCCCAAAGGCTTCTCCACATGCTGCTTGAATTCACTTTCAGCCTTGAACTGTCCAGTATTACTCTAGCTGTTGGAAAACATGTCACGTACAATGGGGATAAGAGGCTATTTACCCATAATTCTTGCCCTTCCCAAAGATGATTCACACCTACGGCACCTTTCATAAGTTTTGACTATGCATGGGTAGGATACGCGTTATTTGCTTAGGAAGAACTAGAAAGAAGATTCAAGTGTCCTTCATCTGTCTGTCATTCCGTATGGGAATTGCTGCAGATGAGCTGGGAAGACATGCGGGTTTATATCCTGCTAAAACTCATTAACTGAACATCTTGTGAGGAGAAACTAGTTTCTGGAGAGAGAACTTACACTTATAACTGGTACTGTATTGTTTTCAAGTAGTTTTGGGATGTTTTCCACACTTCATATCGATTAGGAAAAGGACTTTTTTTAAACTGCGCATGATGCCACCGAAATTTTCAGTCTGGTCAGAAATCACTGGGAAAACAGGCCTTTCTCTGCTTTTCTTTTAGGGTTCATAAACATTACGAATTGTTAAGAGATCGTATTGTGGAAATCCAAGTATTTAAAAGGTCGAGATTAATTTTTGTTCTCATTTTAAAGGCTTAAACCCATTTGACCTCTGTTTTGAAGGAGTAGGTTAGATACTGAAAGTAACATCTTGAAATAGTCGGAGATGTGTAATCCTCCAAAAAAGTGTATATTTAGATTATTTTCCTTCACGGTTGTGAAAAGCCCTAACCCACAAGTGTCAAAACATTGGGCACCGGTGAAGAGTGATGAGCTGTCAGGTCGGTATTTCTGCTTTGTTTTTTGAGTTGTCAAGACCGCAGCACTTTAAATTCCAAGGCGTTGTGAAGAGGGTGTTGATGCCTAGAGACATGAGGGCACAAGGAATTCATTGTCATGCCACTTGTGAACAGCTGAAAGATTTTCATCTGGTCATCATCCAGAGAGGGAGATAAATATGTAATGGAACCGGGCCTGATAGATGAGGTGCTCTCAACTTGTTGCCGCATGTGCCTTCATTACGGATACATTCAAAATGGAGTGATTGTAAAGGCCCTTAATTTTATGACACCGTATATTTTTATCTATACATTATTGTATGTCCTCTTACAAGCACAACTGGGACCAGAAGTCTGTTACTGACTCCGTTTGCTCATAACTCCAACCAAACCACCATCAACACAATCTAAATACAGATGCTACTTGGTTTATTCATTGGCTAGTTTCTGCTATAAAAAAACTCACCTACATCTGTAATTAAAAATCGTGTCAGTACTTTACATTGCACGTCTGCCTCTTTTGCATTGATCTTCGGCTTTGCCAAGCATGAGCACCCTCTCAAATGATTGTATAATCAATTGAAATATAAAAAGGGACACATCTCAATTTGTTCGCTGAGTAGGTCCTCTAAAAGCTTTGGATACAGCTGTAATAAAGTAAAATGACTGATGACAATATGTAGTCTCCACCAACCCCTGAATGCCAAGTATTTTCCATACACATGTGCCATGTTGATCATTTTGACATTGGTCACCAGGCATAAGGTGTAAACACACTGGAAATTAGTTGTCAACCCATTTGGCTGCCAGCATGTGTTTGTGGAAACAGAGGTTCTGTTCCCTATGGAACAAATACATTTTTGAAAACAGAGTAATAAAAAATAAGCTGAATTTTGATGTGTTGTAAAATGAGTGTGACTGGAGGAATCAGGGTATATACTTTGTGACTGAAACCAACCAGGGGAGGTGCATGATATTTTTCTGAGAGCCCTTTTTCCCAGTGGTTTGTACATTTTTGCAAGCACATTTGCGTCACCTAAGGCAGGACGCTTTCCTACAGGCCAACAAAGACCTGTAACCGACGGAGGCCGATCGTTACATGGCTAAACAAAACCGACACGCTGTTAAATAATTATTGCCCGTGGACTCCGAGGAAGTCTCAGGGATACGTGCGACTGAGCGCCGTTGCCAGGCCTGCCCCTCCTTGCCACGGCAGCACACAGGAGCAGCACGCTTTATTAGAAACGGCAGGCCGTGTCTCCAGCCAGCTGGGTAATTGCGGGGCTGCGTCCTCTCCACTAATCGGTCCAGACAGCCGCTGCCACGGCGATCACATCCGCAGGGGGGGAGCGAGCCTTGCTAATTAGCGGCACGACGAGAGCGGCATGCCTTTGCAGCAGCATCCACAGCAATGAGCGTGCAAACAGTGCCATTCACGCCTTCACCTGCAGTGGCAGCTTGGCTTACTTCTCAAAGGATCGAGGTCTAGAAGGTTCAGCAGGTCTGACTGCGTGCTGTATTTTCCCAGGGGACTTCTGGGAGGGACGCAATTTACTGTGGTTTCCAACAGCAACCCCATCAGCTCTTATCTCTGGTGACCTGGCACAAGGTGTAAGCTAATTGGCTGGTCTCATCATTGCCCAGCATCCTCCTTCTTGGTTGGTTAGGTGATTTGGTTGGGCAGCTGACGGCTGTGCTCAGTTCTCATTTCCACAGAGAGAACATAGCAGCATGACGGAAGGCTTCAAAACAATGGGGACAGAGTGTGTGTGTGTGTGCGTGCGCGTGCCATCAACAGTGAGCTGCCTAATCAGATTAGTCCTGTTAGCAGGGGTGCACGTACTTAAGCCCGCTGGTTCGAATCGGCACCCCTTCAGTCAACAAGCACATGTGCCAACAAGGGGAGGCGGCATATGTCGCCCTCGCCATATGGCTGTGGGTCGGCTCTGGGCCCAGCATGCGGAAACACTGATTCATGGCGGGCGGAGCTGCCAGCTCTCAGAAATGAACATTAGGCACTTGCAATTTCAGTGTAGGCTTTGACAGCAAACGTGTTACTGCTTTACACTCGCCGCGTCTCTACTGCCATCCAGTTCCTTTTGTCAGCTGCGATGAAATGACTAATTAAAACACGCCAGCTGTCCCAGAGTTCAAAATATCCTGGCTGCCTCTTCCTGCCTCTTTCCCGCAACGCGAGCCCGTGCCACAGAGAGATTGTTTCCGTGCCGTTGTGCAAGCACTCCTCAAAAGAAAATTTTGAGTGTAGACTGCCGTTTTAATGGAGCCATGAACTGGAGGTGGCAGCTGAAATGTGTGCTTTAGTTGATGGTTCCAGTGCCTGGTTTGTTTCTGCAAAGGCCAAATTTCAGCTTTTTTTGAGGGTGAAGATGGAAGCCAGCTGTCTGTTAACATGCGTTAGCTATTGACAGAGGTATTCTTCTCCAAAATGGCGGCTTCCCGAGAGCCCGTTTAAACTAAATTCAAGCAGCTGGCAGGAGCAGCAGGATGATTGTCCTCCAGGGTTCAGCTGGCCAGGTCAATCATGTCCTTATGGTGAGTGAATCTCCAGTGGGTCAGGGTGGAGCTTTGTGGATATCTGATGCTTGTTTTTTTATTTTATTTCATTTAAAGTACACATATATGTCACACATGCTCCTGTTGAATCCCTTGCAAAGGACTGATGTGAACACACTGCAGTGTTTGCCTTACAAATGTGAACCCCCTGCCTGGGGCAGCAGACTGCTCTGCTCTGCTCCACTTATTGCTCTGCTTGCAGGAGCCTGGGGCCACGGGGAAATTTACAATCCAAATTCCCCACTTCTAATCTTTAAAGTACATTTTCATGCCGTTTTCTCTTGGAAATAGAGTGGCATCAGCTGCATAAAGCCATTTAAACTTTTCATTTTGCATGCTCAGGAAGCGACACGGGGACATTCAGTTTTTCTGTACCCAGCTTGTCATAGAGGAACCTGCAATTTACAACCAAGGTGCATGGAAACATATGTCAACTGCATATGTGTCATTATGGTGCAGTGTAGCACAGGTGTTTTTCAAACACTCAGGTTCACCAACGGATCTCGGCTTCTTCATCCAGCATGTGATCTCAGGGGAATAGTGGTGTGTTTCAGTGTTGCAGAGATGGACCCGAGGGATGTATTTCCACTTGTAATGTAGGTAAGAGTGAATGGTGTGAATGATAGGACAGGGGTCAGCTCCTGCTCAGCTCACCACTCACTTTCAAGATCATCAAATAAATGGCTGTCAAATAGAGCAAATTTCTTCCCAATAATAATAATAAAAAAATCATTGCTGTGAAATTAATATGTACAAGTAGCATAGTGGTTATAGCTTCTGGGTTGTATCTGAAAAACTCAGGTTTCCCCACGTGTTTCTCCCACGTCCCAATGTAGCATTCTTGATGAAGGTACTTACCCTAAATTACTCCAATAAAAATTACTTAGCTGTATAAATGGGTAAATCATTGTAACTTAACACTGTACATAATATTAAGAAAAGTGTCAAATAAGTTAATGCATTATCTCGTGCTTTTATACTTTTTTCACAGTATGTGGCCGTTTTTAATTTTTAAAAAAAATTGCAAAATGTTTCGGAACCAATTAAGTATAGTTACAACATATTTTAACAGTAGCATTCCAATAATCTGTGCCTATTGTGACGTTTAAAAAAAAAAAATGCAGACAGAAATGGTTTTACATCTTATCGACTCGCCATGAGTGTATTGCATCACAGTGCCTCTTAGCCAGCTGCAGATTGAGCTTCATCTTTGCACCCGCATCTAAAGAGCCATTTTAATGAGGCTGGAGCACAGCCGATGGGCCACTCTCTGCTACCATTACATCCCATTAGTATCATCATTAAGATAACCTGCACCTCGCTGTACCCTAAGTATTATAACCTCAGTCATCTTGTGCCCAGGCTCACTGCAGGGTTTCCACCCCAGTGTGTCTTGGAAACTGGTTTCCAAGGCAACACCATTGAAGGGCAACATTTCCTCTGAGAATTTCTGCATGTCTGAAGCAGAGGTCTCCGACAGGAATCTTAGAATACATCAATAGGGCTTCGGAGCAGTGCTCGCATACCCATGTCTGTTTTGGAATTTACTGTGCTTTTACTTTTCTCATTTTATCTATAAAACTAAGGTGGAAGTGCATTTAAGGTCCCTCTGAAGCAGTCTTTACCCTTTGATCGCACACTGAAACGCCTGAAAATTGAGCAGCATTTGAAAAGCTTTGCAGATTCGCTGAAGAAACTTGCATTCAACTCACATGGGTTTGCAGCTGTTCATGGGGTCTTGATGTGCCAGTTGCTTGAGCAACTCCTTTTGGTGCGCTTAACTAAGGCTTCAGTCCATCAGTGTGCACCATTCTGCTTCAGTCAAGTGTGCATATCAAAGCTTTTAAGTATAGCCAACCCTTTCTCTTTGTGCTCTTGGTGTGTTCAAGTTTTGCGTTTGTTTGCTATATGCCCCTTAGCATTCAGAGCTGGTGGCTCTGCAGTAAGCCATGCCAACTTCTCACTTTCCAGAAGAGGTGCTTTCACCACTGAAGTCACCCGCAACTGTGACTGTCATCTTGCCTTTGTGCTCTCTAGTGAAGCTTGGGCACTGGCTTTTAACCGTACATGGTAAGATATAAGTAAGGGTTAACACATTTTGAAGTGGTAAAGCTCAGTGGGAGTGTTTGTGGAATTTTAAAATGTTTCTTAATAAATTATGCTTTTGTAGGCTATTGAGAGTGGTGGGCATTATACAGTAAACCCTCTGGATCTGGGCTGGATCTCACATAATGCAATGCTGCTACATGTCATTGTGCTAACTGTTGTGGAGAGTTACATGGGGATTGTTGACCCACTCTGTGTTTACTGTGTTCGGAGAGCTTTGCATTAGACATACTGTTGTGCTAAGTACCTGTGTTTAAACTCTGCTGCAGAGAAACAAACCTTGCGTTCCCAAAATCCCCTCTCCTTTCATTACTCTGCTGACAAGCACGGTTGAAGCGGATCGTTGCAATATTATTATTCTATCAGTATTACTACACATTATATTTCACGGTCATGTTTTATATGTAACAAAGGAGAACTTTCTTGTTTTTTTTTTCTTTTTGCACAGTAACTTTAAGTCCAACGGGAAAATATTATCAGCTTCACAATAGGGCAGCCCAGCATTTAAATGTTTTGGGCCCCGCTTGCCTTACCATGAGGTTGATATGAACAAGAATAATTTTTACTTGTATATCATTTCAGGGTAAGTAACTTGATCAAGGATGCTGCAGCAGGAGGTTTGATTCAAGCCTGGGTCTTTCAAAAATGCAAAGCAGCACTGTGCCATATCACATTTTGCTGAGAAGTTAATTTTATTTAATGTGTACATTTTCTGCACATGTTCCAGCTTGAAAACAAATCTCAGGGTCTATAAACATTGTAAGTGCTTCCCTCAAGGGTCCAACAGCTAACCTTGTTCTGGGTTTCCAGCAGGCAATGGTCCTATCTCAAGGTCAGTTCCTCAACCACTGTGCCACCTGCTACTGTTGTGTGGTGCCAGAGGGAGGTATACTGGGGCTCTGCAGAGAAATCCCTGCAAGGGTACAAGGGAGGGAGAGTGCCCAGAAGGGCGTGCTGTGGGGCCACGATCTCTTTTCACAGCACAATTGAAACATAATTATTTCATGCCAGATTGTGTGCTCAGCAAAGCCCTGAATAGGAAAGGCATTTAACTTTAATTAGGTGTGATTTATTCATACTGACTGGATCGCTCATAGAAATTGGATCATCTGATTATAGTCAAGCATGAAAATGACCTGATTAAACACTTGATGAAATCTAGGGAGAGGAATAAAAGGAAACCTTGGGTGGATTGTGGGAGGTTCTGCTTTGGGAAGACAGAGGGCACAGGGGAAGAGCTGCCGAACTCAGCTCTGCAGTCCAGTTGTGAGTCTGTTGTGCCCTGTGCTCTACTGCATCATACACAGGCGATCACCACTTGCACAGCTGCTTTTTCATGTTAGTCTGTGTCACAGAGCGCAAAGTAGCAATTATACCTACCTTTATTTATTTTGCTTTTTTTCAAATCGACTTAATATTAAGTTATTTACTCATTTATACAGCTGGGTAATTATCACTGGAGAAATTCAAGGTAATTACTCATGCGTACTACAGTAAAAGGTGATATTTGAACATGTTTTTTTTTTTTTTTTTTTAATGCACCCACCTGCTAACCACTGCACTACCTGATGTTCCAGAAAGTCGGTTTTGTTTGCTTGTTGTAATGTCACTTGTAATTTGTCATTTATACCTGTTCATGGTAATTTTTGCAGGTTCAAGTGTAACACAAATTGGAACACCAGAAACTTTTATCTTCCACAATAAGTAACACAAATAAGAAAAAAAAATTTGTACAGATGTTTTTCTCTGTAATGTGAAGCGTCAGATGCAAGCAAAGTAAAACTGTTTCTGAGAAAGCAGTAGCATTTCTTCTGAGTGGGGATTAATAATTTCCAACTGCCTGCACTAACTGCATTCTTCTCGGTTTTTAGCTGTGGCTCTTACTCTGTTCCTGATGTCTTGGTCTTGTCACTGTGTTCTCAGGTGTGACGGCGGATGAGAATCTTGAGTTCAGGGTCTGCAGCTCTGCCAAAGTCTCCGGGCTCCAGCGCAGCCAGGAGCAGAGCAGCGAGGCACCCTTTGCGCCGCTCCTCCCCAGTCCCGCCCCTGCATCCCCACCTGCTGGCTCTCTGGCCCCAACAGCCACTCCTGCTCCTCCTCCTCCTCCCCCCAAAGTCCGGATCAGCTCTCCGGCACCCCTGACTGTCAAGAAGGAGACCCACAATCCGTTCCCTACCCCTCCGGCGCTAAAAGTTCAATCTCTGACTGAGCACCGAGCCCCACCCCCCCAACACCACGCCCCACCAATATTCTTTCACCAGGTGCATCATCAACAGCAGTACAACAACCCTCACAGCATCAGGTACATCTTCAGCCTGTTTTGTTACTTCTAATCTTTGTGCGTCTCTGGTTTGAGAGGATATGCAGTAATGGTTTTTTCCACAACAGTCGCAGCAGTAGCAGCGGTCCAAGCGTGAGCCTACCCAGACACCCCTTGCCCCCACCCCATCACATCAGTGGCCTTCACATATCAGCCCCAGCCTTGCCCCTGTCAATTGCGGAACTCTCTGCCTCGCACTGCTCCCTGCGAGCTCCAGCGCATCGCCATCCGGCCATGTTTGCCAGCCCCGCCACACTGCCGCCACCGCCGACCTTACCCACAAACGGCCTTGTGGTCCCAGGGCACCCCAGTGGAGCTGGCTACCCAGGTTGGTCCGCTCATTTTTACTATGCTCCACCTACAGCAAGACAGCTTGGCATCCGCCCATACACTTATTCCAGCTGTTTTAAAATAATACATTCAGCTATGCTTTGCTTATATTTCCAATACCAGCTGTAATAATCATAACATCTAATGTTTTTTTTCCTAAGTTTGAATTTTCTGCTTATGGCCAGTTGTCTTGCCACAGGTACATCTACAAGTTCACTTATAAATGCAAGAAACCTGTAGGTAAAATGTCACAGCATCATGTTACAGTTTAGGGTAATACTGATAGTAATGGCACTCAGTGTAGGTCCAATAATACTGCCAAATTATTTGTTTGCCTTCTATATATTGTTACAGTGTGATAAGTAAATAAATTTCAGTGCATCTGAATGCTGCAGGTTGGTATATAATGCCTATCCTGTTACTGGAATAGATGTGTTTAAAAATAGACCTGTTACCTTAGCTTTATTTTAAGTATTCATGCTGGACAGTGGCTTTGAATAAATCATTTTGTTTCTTGGTACAGTTTTATAGCAGTTAGATTTCATTGCATTTGGCACCACAAATGATGGTTTAACCTTCAGATGGTGGTTTTTCTGGGAAATGAAAAATAATGAAAATGTCTGTTTGTTTGGCAAGGTAATGGGAACACATGTATCTATTTTACTTTGATTATTCACTAGTGTTGGAAGAGAAGTAAAACTGCTAAGTTATAATGATGGGTAGTTACTAGATCCGTGGGTAAGGGCCATTTTTAGCCCCCCGCTTAACTGTGTCCCTTACAAACCTTTGAAGTGCACATTATAACATTCATAGCCACACTTGAATGGGCAATAAGTTCCAACTTTTATCATATAGCTTTAAACTAACAGAATTGCAATAATTGAAAGTCAACCCTGGTAGTATAGTGGACAGCCTAAAGTAATATATTTACTAATGTGTAATGTCTTCTTGTTTAATCTTGCTTGATATTTCTTCCATGCTCAGTTTACTGAGATAGGTTCATGTTCATCCCTGTAAGTAATTGTGCTGTTTATTTAGTACTTATTCACTGCATTTTTTAAAAATTATACTCATTCTACTTATTTTTTTTATTTAGAGTATACTTACTCTATGGCTTTAACTGTTATGCATTTGAAAGCACATCTGCCATTTCACATTTCTTGTATTTGCAAAAAATGGCCATTGAAGTGTGTTCTTCTGTGGTTCTCTGTATGTGTAGGCAAGTTGTAGTACTAATTCTGCTGAGTGAGTGTTAACCAACCTTTAGGCACTGAAGTGGAAAGCAATGTGTTTAGCAAAGAGCAAGAACAGCAATAGGGGGGAGGAGGAGAGTCACTGTTTTCTGCTGAGATGACTCTTGGTGTTCTTTCTTGTCTTTAGATACCAGCCTGTTGATATCATTCAACCAACCAATCATGTATTGCCAGCCTCATTCGGGGATTCTGATTGGCACTTTGTCACAGGCAACTCTCTTACCACCACCAATGAGTCCTCACGTAGAAAACCCTCACAGCATGAGCTGGAGAAACAGGGAATGCCAGGTGACTATTCTTTCTTCTCTTTTTACCTCTGTTGTGAAGACTGACTGGCCCCCGTGCCTCTTTGTGTCTCCCCTTTCCCCCCCCCCCCCTTTCTCGCTCTCCTCTCTTGCAGAGCATGACCTCCTCCGGCAAGAGCTGAACAACCGCTTCCTGGTTCAAAGTTCAGAGCGGGGCCGGGGGCCCTCCGCATCCCCGCTGGCCCCCGTGTCACTCCTGAGGGCCGAGTTTCACCAACACCAGCACATGCACCAGCACCAACACACCCACCAGCACACCTTCACGCCATACCCCGCCAGCCTGCCCCCTGCGGCCGTCATTGCGCCGCCCACTGCACCCCCCATGGTGCGTACCCCAGCCAGAAATGTGAGGATAAGTAGCACTCCCACCTCCATTCCCAACCCACCACACATCCCTCTCCTCTTGCGCAGTCCCCTCCCACCTCGGAGCCTGATACTTCCTTTGTTTCTGTGTTGACAATGGACTTACACAGAGGTGCATCTCACAGAACTTCTACATCTCAGACTCAACCAAACCAAGCAATGTTGTTTTGTAGGGGATAATATTTTCTTGCATCTGCCTTTTACAAAATTATTCTCAAGACCTTTGTGAATGACCCTGATAATGTGGCCTATAAAATATACCAAAGCCACATGTTCACGACCAACATTTTGATTGTCGTGCAGATGGATTTAGTTTGTCTCAATTGTCCGTCTGTTACCACAATATCATGTTTTAAACCTCTTGCGCTCAGAGGAAGTGCAATCTACGAGAGGAATTTGAATGTTTTATTTTTAACCCACACTAACCATTTTAAACTGCTCTAATTTGCTCGCCTAACAAAGAGATGAAAAAGAACCAGACGAGCACATGAAATGTATGACAAGCCCTTGGATGCGGTTGGAAATGGGCCTACCGATTGAAATGACGGATTCAAAGCCTGCGCACGGAAAAGCATGACTTCACTCACGGCAGATGAAAGGCCCTGCGTCACCGGAGCCGTTTTGATAATGTATAATTGCTTCCGTGGCCCCATTGCCATCAGGCAGCTAGAAGCAAATTCTGGCATCGCTTCGTCAGAAAATAGAATTCTGGAGGCCACTGCAATTCATCCATCTCGCACAGAAAGAGGAGCAGCACTGACAGGCAATAGCAGTCCTCTCCGGAGGGAGTGCTCCTTTCCTCCCTGGCTGCTGTCTTTTCGGTTATTGGGTCCGCCAGCCGTAAAAAGGTTTACAATCCTCTCACTTGCATGCCTTTCGCCATGAAAAGAGCACGTCGTGCGGTTTAGTGTAAGCAAGCTTCTTTTCCCCAAGACGTCTGTCTCCATTGACTTGTTTATTTTGAACGGCAGAAATTATGTTGTGGTTATATTTAGGGGTTGTCGCGAAAGACAGTTGTCGGAACAGCCCAGCTGTGCTCCTTCTCGGCATTTTAAGCTCCTCAACAGCCTTTCGCTAATGGCTGTAATTAATGAAATTATGAATCCTCTGGATTTGTTTGTTATACGCCCTCAAGCAGGTGGTTTGCCAAATGGAAACAGTGCCTTTCTTTTTTTTTCCCCTGCTCTATCTCTGTAAAGAAATACCCATAATTGTTTAAAGATGAAATATGGAGCTTTAATTATCCAAAGCTGTTTACAATAAACCTCAGACAGGGCTTGTAAATTACAAAGGAAGGGTTTTATAGATGGCCATAAAGCAGGGTGCATTACTCCTTCTGGTGTGATACATAAAACAGCCTGGCCATCCGAAATGATGGCTGGCTCTGCCACTACAGCCAATGGGGCATCCTGGGTTTAATGGGAACAATTATCACCTGTCTGCAAGCCATTGCGGCCAGCAACTGCCCTCACCACAACAGACCACTCTTCCATCACCACGCACACACAGTCCTCATGCCTCCAGTTTCACACAGCATCACTTGAATCTCTCGCTCTCTCTCTCTCTCTCTCTTTCATTCCCCAGATGGCAGCACACAAAAAAGCACCAGGCTCACAAGTACCTGCAAATAGGTTGTGTGTTTATGTCACAGAAAGTAAACTGCTGTCCACTGCCATTAGCCAGGCTTAAAAAGGGCTAGTATTGGCTCTTGGGTCAGGTCACAAAGTCCTCATTCATGGGGTGAGAGATTACAGGTCTCATGAGCGTTACCACCAGGATGCTGAAGGAACCGCAGCCATCCGAGCATTCATTCAGCTCACCACTGAAGAAGTGTCTTGTCTTAAAGGTCTTGTGCTCTTTAGAAAACATCCTGACTTAATTATTTCACCAGTCCAAATGAGCAGAACTGCTTGTTATTTCCAGTGGTCCAAATTTGTGTCTGTCGGCCTGCTGCAGATGTATGGTCTGCCTAATGAAGCTGCTCCACGGCTGGGATAATGAACACACAGTCTTACCGGTGTTTGCATTCGCTCTGAGAGAATTCCCCCTGCAGCTCTTACCCATCTCTGCTGAAAATTGCCTGCAAATGTGAAGGCTGCTGGGGAAAAGGAAATTCACAACTGGGTTGACATTCAGGCATAACTTGATGCCTCTGAAAATGTGCCTTCTCATATCATATCTCCAAACTGAATAATTGTTACCTATTTGTTTGCTACCTGCTTTATTAATTCTCATTGTTAGCAGTGTTTGTGTGTTTGGGGGGAATGAAAGGATCAGTGCATTCTTCTGATAAGTAATTTTCTTGTTTTCATTGACTGTTAATTAGTCATGTTTTGGTTCATTTTTTGATATAGAACAGTGCATGCATATATTGTGACTTGTAAATATAATCTTTTTTGATTGAATACCTAATCCCATTTTCTCAGTAAATTGACTGAGACACTTCAGCATTATTTTCCTTTTCTTACTGTTCTTTTGCCAAAATCTGGTAGCCACTGCTTTTGATGTAAAGAGCCTTTAAAATCTTGTTTCAAATCAAATGTGATCAGTGACAAAAGCACTTGGAACTGAGCTTATGTTCTAGTGTGTGATATTGAAAGACAAAATATAAGACTGTTTGCCCATGAGGATTGGGTCATTTGAAATGTTTCTAAATTGGTGATTGTTCAGTTCCTCTGTTCCTGAACAGTCAGTGATTAATGGTGTCATCTGTTTATATTCCATTCCAAATGTAATGTTGGAACTGCTTTTTGCTGATGGTGCTGATGTGCATTATTTGACATTTCTGCTACAAACATTATTTTTATCTTAATGCAGTGCATTTCTTTTTCCAGTTCGACAAGTACGCTCCAAAACTGGATAACCCCTTCCTAAGACATTCAAACGTAAGCAATCATCTACACTTCAATTTGCTTCCTTAACTGTAGGTGTGTAGAGAACTATATAGACATTCAGATTTATGCTGTTTTTCTAAAAGGATCCAGTGTGATGTTCCTTTCTTTCCGTTCCACCCAGTTTTTCCCTTCCTACCCTCCAACGATGACTGGTATGCCCCCCTTGCTGCCACATTCAGGCCCCTTCAGCTCTCTACAAGGAGCTTTCCAGCCCAAGGTAAGTTTGTTTGTGTGTGTGTGTGTGTGTGTGTGTGTCTCTCTCTCACTCACTCTCAAACAGAATTCAGAATGCTCCGTTTGTGCTGGAATGAAGTGGAGGTTTGGGTTCCATGCTGGGCTGCATCATTTTTAATGTGCAGAGCACACAAGCGCATTGGCAAAGCAGCAGCAGGGTGAAATGTGCGCAGCCCTGTTTCTCTAATGGACTATGCAAACGAGGCTGTAAGCCGATGGGGCTTCAGGAGCGCACCGCAGGCCGGCCCAGGCATGATAAGCGGCCTCGCAGCTCAACTGTGACCATCCGAAGGCTGGCGGACGCCCAGAAAAAGAGGGTCTAAATCTGCCCAGCTCCACTCCTTGCAGGCTTCATTAAGGCCCTTTGTGGCAAGGCTCGGAATGGTCAGAGTGCAGTTAGCCTTTCCATTCAGCAGCTAAGCCACTGATAAGCAGCAGTAGCAGTCCCATGCAGCACCATGCCCTGGGGACAAGTGGAGAGGGTTGGGCCACCTTGACTGCAGAGTACATGAGCCCAGCAGTTGTTAGGCTCACCCTTTATTTGTCAAATGGATACAGCTTCGAACTCATGAGGAGGTAGCATTGGATCCCAAAGCTCACCGTGTTCAAGTGACAGTGAGCTGTGGGAGAGCCCATGGTGCCCATCCTCTGGTTGTAGTTTCCTCCAGGCACCACTTTGGGGGTAATTCTAAGCTGCTGTGAATTCTGTGTCCGTCCTTGCCACCCAGGGAACAGAAAATACACCCCTTGGGTTTTTTTAACAGTGGATCTGAAGCTGCCCTTGGTGTTCTTATTGTGTCCAGACAAGGTCTTCCTCAGCTAGCTCCATTGTTTCGATCAGTAATTGTTCCAAGTGGCCTTCAGTTCATAATTCATCTATTGTAATTAGTCATCATTAGTGTTTTTCAAACTCTGTTCTATATGCTTTTTTTGGTTTTTAATGCAGGATGCTGTGGTTCCCTGCCCACCCCCCACCCCCAAAATGGAGATATGAACGCCTCCACTTCACCCTATTAAAATGTTTTCTGTGTTCTCCCAGGCCTCGAATCCCATTGATGTAGCAGCACGTCCAGGGGCCGTCCCTCACACACTGCTACAGAAGGACCCACGGGTAAGCTAACAACACATCCTTCCCAAAACTAAGAAAGGTCAAAGCTCTTAGTGTGTGGCTTTCCAGAGCAGATATCTGATCTTATACCACAAATGAAAAAAAGGTTTTTGGGTCAGGTGAATTTTGTGGGAGGCAAGTCTGAAAAGCCTTGGTTAATTGCTACCATGCAGGCTGCTATGAAAAGTTCAAGTATAAATTGCACTACACTTCAAGTATAAATTACAGTACTCAACCACTGCTCCATTCAGTTAATTATTAGATGATTAATGATTAATTGGTCATTATTTTTGTTGCAGGTAACAGATCCCTTTCGAGCATCAGTCAGGGTGAGTCATTTGTTTACCAATGGTTCATTGCTGAATTAATGTGCATTGTGAACGTGTTGAAAGTAAGTCTATATGTTCTTTTTTTCTGATTGTCCAGAAGCCTGGAAAGTGGTGTGCAGTCCATGTGCAGATTGCTTGGCAAATTTACCATCACCAGCAAAAAATGAAGGTGAAGGAGGACTGAGCTTGTTGGAGGGAGGAAGGAATGTGGTGTCTTAATATTACATGGCACTAATCAGGGGTGCCTCTTGTGACTCCTCGGCTTGTGCCTGTCACTCCCCTACAGCCACTCTCTCTTGCACCCATCATAATTTTAGCACCAAGCGTAATAGCAAAGGTCTGAGTGGTTTCAACTCCCTTAAAATGGCCATGAACACTAGAGTGACGTCAGTGTTTTCTTCTTCTTTTCCATCTGTGCCAAAGCAAATGCAGTTGGACCCTCACAAGCTGGATATGAATGGGAAGCTGGACCTATTTAGTCGTCCTCCAGCTCCGGGACTCTTCCCTGGCTTTCCGTACCCCCATGACTTAGCCCGACCACTGTTCTCCACAGGTCAGTTTATTACACCCACTTCTTTACTTCTCCTGCTTTATTCTGTTTTAATAGTGTTTCTTCTGATATGCTGATGGTTCATTGAGCACTGTCTTGTTCTTGGTCATCACAGAATGCTATCCTAAGAGGAGAACATTTTTAAATCAACCCATCTTCTGCACTGAAAAAGTGTTTTTCATTCGGTGGCTAATGAGTGTTTTCTTCCAGTTCTTTTCTATATAACTGATGGGTTGTTATTGAACCTATAGGGGAGAAGCTATGATTTAACAGCAAATGAATGAAGTTGTCAAATAGTAAAATGAATATTTTTTGTGTGTGTGCAATGTAATATATATATATGATAATTCTCTGTGTACATTCGCATGTATTGTTTTGGCAGATGCTTTACCATTGAAGTGGATCCATTTAATTCATAAGTATTGTTTGTGCTGTGGGAACAGGTAGTCAAAATAGAGTAATATACCAGTCGTAGTCCAGTGGAGATGAACACCACATTATATATCAGCAGAATATATATATTAAGTTTCTCTGTTTAGATTCCAATTTGTGTGTGTGTGTGTGTGTGTGTGTGTATATATATATATATATATATATATATATATATATAAATATAAAAATACAGCCAAATCCCCTGGAAGACTTTGTAAATTTGTGGCTCCTCCTCTTGCAGGGTCTGGCCATTCAGCAGCCTCTCCTTATGGCCCTTCTCCTCATCATAGTGGCTTTCTCCCCACCGGCCACCTGGCAGGTAAGTGTAAGTAGACACGTATTATTTTCTCAGCATCGTCCACTCTTTGCTCGACACACATATGGTTCCGCTGCTCCACTGTCAGTTTTTGTCCCTTTTTTCTGCATTAATGAGGAGCAGAAGTTCTGATCTGGCACACTTATCATTTTGTTGCACCATCTCGTATATTTCACCCCCGGTCACAGAGAGAGCCTTTTTGAGACTCCCCGTGTGTGTAATTAGCAGTCTCCTTATGTAGCCTCCGGGCTGATGTTAAACACCACTTTGGGCTCTTGGAGCCTGTTTTTAATTCCCAGCATTTAATGCGCACCACACATTGGCCCAGAGATACTGTAAAGAGAGGCAGATGACCTCATTTTGGAGGATATCACATCATCCAGCTCCCAGTTTATCCTCTTTCTCCCTTGCAATGGAACTGTGTTCTGGGGACTTTTTTTTTTTTTTTTTTTTTTTTTTTTTAACCCTCTTTTGTGTTGCTCTGCAGTATCAATAAATGAATCTTCAGCTGTCTTTTACTGTGTCGTTTGATGAACCCTTCACAGTACATTTCTACATTGACAAAGAATGATAGCACCATGGTACAACATAAAAAAACTGTTTCTTTTAAAAATGTAATATAATCAAGTGGTATTTGAGCGTTATCGGTGTGTAGCAAGGTGGATATTGCTCTTGATTGATCTTTTGAAGCTGTTGGAAAGCTGCACATGGCTCCTGTGCCTTGTTCTTGAAGACCTTAAAAGCAATGTGAACCATAGCAGGCCTCTGGACACCCTGCCAGATCCCATCATCCATTGGAACCCCTACTGCAAGGGGCCTCGCCAGTGAACGACACACACTCCCCCAAATGAGATCAGCTTCAGCTCCCAGCCGAAACACTCCTGTCAACAAACACGTCAGAGTCCCAGCTGATTACTGCCAGCGAGACTAAATCCGGCCATAGTGGGGTGGGGGTTCCAATGACCCCGGGCACGGTCCAGTCCGTCCACGGCACAGGCTAATCCCCGTTTGGCATCTTTGCAGATCCATTCAGTCGCCCCGGTGCCTTTGGCGGCCTCGGCAACCTGTCAGCCAGTGCCTTCGGAGGATTAGGCAACCCTGCGCTCGGTAAGCCCCGCCCGCCCCCCTCACCGAGCTGAGTGCAGCGGAGCTCCTCTCCTGGCCACAGCAAGGGCGGGCGAAGCAGCCGGGCATCGCGCTCCTTGGCAAATGCCAAATAATCGGCAGGGAAAAAGAACAGGCAGCGCTTCTGTGCTCCAAGAGCTGGGGCCTAATGCAGTAGTACTGCTACCAGTCAGCGCTTTGATCACACACTTCCTGTTGGGCTCATCTCCTTCTAGTGTGTTCTCTTCTCTCTCTTTTTATCTTACCCACCTACTTTTTGAGTGTCCAAGCGGTTTTCATCTTGTGTGTCATTTCATCCCTGCCAAAGCCATCAATGTTGGTGAAGTACATACACTGTGGAATACAAAGGGACCATCAGGTGTGTCCATCTCCTTTCCTGGGCACCTGTTACCAGACCAGGGTTTTAAAATTACTCGCACCGTTTGTCCCTGCAATCTGTTTCCAAGGCAACCACCTACCAAGGCAGTATGGGAGCTGTAGTTTTTCCATGGGCTCAGTGTGGTGTGACCAAGCTCTGAGTGTGCTCTCTAATGCCTGCACTGTGGTTTCCTGAGATTACCCTATTCTACTGGACCCTCACCCCAGTTGGATTGGGAGGGGCATTGACACCTGTCTCTTTCTCATCACCCCACCCCTCCCCATAATGTGAAACAGGCACCAACAGTGTATTTGGGCACAAGGAAGGGCCCGGACTGCCCGGGTTTAGTAGCCCCCATCACGACACCTGGAACCGCCTCCACCGCACCCCACCTTCCTTCCCCACGCCACCTGCTTGGCCCAAGGCAGTAGATGCAGAACGCGGCAGCTCTGTCTCTAGCCACGATCGGGACCGAGACCGTGACAGGGACAGGGATCGGGAGAAAAGGGATTCATCTATAGGCAAAGAGGAAAGGGACAAAGACAGGTGAGCATTGACTTTTCCATTGTCAAGTAGATATGGTTCTCTCCCTGTTTGTTTCGAAAGCCAAGTTAAAACTTTCATGGACATGAGAAATCGTGGGATCTTCTTTAACGCTCCTCATTGTATAGCTGCTTATATTAATTTTACTGCACCATTTTCTAAACTACACCGTTCTTTTCTGCCTGCTGCAGAGAGTCTCTAGATCGGAACCGGCACTCCAACCGCTCATCCCCTGCCTCCGCCCCAGTGGGCTACCAGATCAGTAGCCTCATCCGGAGCAACTCGAGTGATTCTGGGAGGCACCACAGTGTTGGAGCAGAGCGCAGTCGCGAGGCCGAGAAGGAGCAAGTGGAACGCCAAAGAGAGGCGGCTGCAATGGCCGACGTCAAAGTGAAGGAGAGCCGCTCCCCCGGGAAGGAGGTGTCTGAGAGGAGGGTTCCAGAGGATACCCTCAAATCGGCCCACCGGTCGCCGTCACCATACCCCAAGATGGTTCCCACCGAGCCGGGCATCAAGCTGGGTGGAGTGTCCCTCAGGGATGGGGATCGGAAGGAGCTGCTGTCTAATGAGCCTATGTTGCACAAGATGAAAAATGACATGAAAATCAAGGAGGAGCGCAAAGAAGAGCAAGAAGTGGTGGTAGTGGGCTCAGAGCCTGCTTCACTGCCCTCAGCTGTTGTTCCTCCTCCTCCTCCACCGATGCACCACCAGGCCCACCCTGCGCTCCCACCACAGCCGCCGCAGCCTTCCCCCCGCTGCAGTGACCTCCCCAGTGCCGGAGGCCTGCACGGTATGCACCTGGCCCATTCTCTCCCCCTGTCCATGAGTGCTGTTCACCAGATGGGCGGCCTCAACATGCTGGACCGCGCCCGCGTTGCCCCCTTTATGGGCGTGAGTCCTTTGGCAGCGGCGGCTGCAGCAGGACGTGAGCGCCTGCCCCACCCGGCCTTCCCTTGGGATCCGCTTCGTGAGGCATACCGCAGCCTGGACCTACAGCGGCGCGTGGACCTGGGTCCCCGTTTCCCTGGGGCTTACGAGCCAGAGCGGGTGTACCGTGATCGGGAGCCACACGACTATGCCCACCATGAGCACTTACTGGAGGTACGGCGTGAGCAGGAGCGACTTCGGCAGGCAGAGGAGCGGGAACGACTGCACCTCCGGGACGAGCTTGACCGCGCCCGGCTGCACCAGCTGCACCAGTCGCCCATGGAGGGTCACCTACCCCACATGCCCCCATTCATGTCCCCCCTGGGCGGCATGCCCTACCCTCGGCTCAGCCCCTCCACTGGGCATAATGGTCTCCTGAACAGGACACCCCCCACAGCAGCACTCAGCGCCCCTCCCCCACTGGTCCCTGCAGGCAGCGGCAGGCCCACATCCCCCAGAAGGACTACCCCCCTCACGGCCCAGGACCCCCGGGACTACTCCCCATCACGCAATCCCAAAGAGGTGGAAGCACGGTAGTTCCTGACCAGTGACCACTCTGAAACTCTTTGGAATCTTCAAAGGACAAATGCACCGCTTTTCAAAAGCTGGCTGAATCCAAGAACCGCACAGCTGCATGAAACCAACACTCGTAAGGCTGAGAAGCACATGCCATGCAGTTGTGGACAGGGACAGTGGACAGAGGATGTTTAGAAACAGCACTCGTGAAGGAACCCATATGTTCTTTGCGAAGTTAAATTTGATAATATATTAATCAAATACTTTTTCAACTTTTCAAACGCGGCGTGAGATTCTGATGTAAGTTTGTAAATTTACAGTCCTCTTTCCGTGTATAGAAGCTGTTCTTATTAATTGTATTTTGTTGCAGTATCCACTTGTGAATTTCATTTTATTTTTTTGAGATTTTTCATTATTTATCCCAGCCCACTGTGAGCCATGTGAAGCCCACAGTCTTAAGTGGATTTGTTTAATTTTGCATCTCGACAGCTATTTTTAACCATATTTGGTACCTGGAAATACTCAGAAATTACAATGTACAGTACAAAGTTTTTGTTTTTGCCTTAAGATATGCAGACAAATATGTATGACACTGTCTCCTGTTTGATTTCTGTAAAGAAAATAAATGTAAATATCTTGTTGATATTCCTTGGGACAAATATACAATGTAAATTTATTAGGCTTTTTAAATGTTTCTAGAAAAAAAATAAAAACTGAAATGGAACCACTTAACCATTTAAAAAAAAAAAAAAAAGAAAAAGAAAGAAAACCATGGTAATGGACAGTGTGCTCAGCGGGAGAGGGGGGCTCGGGGCGGTTCCCTTTTGGGACGTAATCTGCCATCTATGCAAGGGTGCCAACAGACCCCCGATGGTGGAGCATCTGAAACGGGCATTGGAGGTGGTGAGCGGAGGGAACCTGGATTTACAACACCTATTTTTCTTTCCCAGTTACGCAAGTACATTTAAACAAAAAAAGACTTCTGAATGAAAGGTAAACTTTTACAAGAAGCAAACTGCCTTGTAGCCCCAGAGGAGCGGCCGGAAGAGGAACACGCTGTTTGGTCGGGCGGCAATAGACTTTCTCTGTCGACCTTGTGGTGTTGTGCAGTGTTTAGACTCTTGTATACAAAACAAGTAGCATTTTAGGCGTGCAAAAAATGAATACGATAAATTCATGGTTTTAAAGTATTAAATAAAAGTTCAGATCTAATATCTACAGCATGTCGAGTGCATAAATGATTACTGTTTTTTTAAATGATTTTAAAGCTTTTTTTGCACGTATAAAACTTTTTCCAGTGCTCAGTATTGTTCAGTATAATGCGTTTAATATTGAACCCCTGGAGTAAACAGTCAGCGAGCGGGTCGGCTCTGGCGGAAACCAAATTTGTAAGGTCGACCTGCAGGTAAATCCGTTTTTGCATTGAATTGTGCAATTGCTGTAATTGACCAAAGATGATGTGAGCAAGAATAGGTTAATGCAATTTGGGTGAATATGCAGTGCACTGGTAAAAGCTTTTGCATGTTGCCGTTAAAGGTTATATGTAAACATTGCTCCTTGTTGTTAACCGCTGGTCCGCATCCAGGGTCACAGAGGTCCGGAGGCTGTAGAAGAAGCACAGAGCGATAGGCTACTCCCCCTACCCCTCCACCCCAGATGGGATGCCAGGCATTGAGATTTTAAGGTGAGATGGTGATCAAGTCATATGTGTAAAGCATCCAAAGAGGGACTGGTTTAAGTGTGTCATTACACGGAGGCTCTTGCTTTTTTTTCTTCATTTCTCATCATTAAAGTGCGGACCCTCCCAGTGGAGCGGCGGAATACAGAGGGGGGGACTAATTGGACATTGATTTTGTGCAAGTGCAGGTTTTGAGTGTTTGTGTTGCAGGTAAGTGTTATTGACTGCAAGGCAAGCGGCTTATTGACCTGCGGTCCACACTCATTTGCTAGCGTGGTGCCTCGAGGGCTGGCTATCAGGTGCGCGGGAGCTGACGCAGCCTCCCTTCCCCTGCGTCACCGCTGTCCTCCGGTCCGTTTCACTAATGAGCCTCGGGCGGGGTGTGAGCAAAGCTGCGGCCCTGACCCATCCCCACCTCCCCGGGGCCAGCTGTTCATCCTCGTAAAGCAGCAGCTCCGGGATCTTGTTTCCCGACAGTCTCTGCTGTTCCGTCCCCTGGATGTGGCCTCGATGACAGCGCCGATCAAACTGCTGTGAGGCTATTAGGGGGGTTATTGGAAATCGATGGCCTCTGTCTCACGCACTCTCCAGTGCGGCCTTCAGAAAGGTGCTTCTGAAAATGACTGCCCCTGCCGGAGGCAGCCCCGCGTCTCAAATTACGGTCACTTTCGATTGGAAGGCAGCGGCTGAAATGGAGCCTCTTGGCCCCTTGGACAGGAGTGCATGCTTCACCCTGCCGCCTCCTGTTTTCATTTCTAATCGCGCGGTCGAACGACCCCGATTAACCCCAGGCTAGAAAGGCAGAGCGATTGTGGCCCTTAATCATCTCTGTGGAAAAATACACACGCACACTTTACCGTAGTCTAACCGCAGTCCCGCCCCCGGTGCTGCTCTCATCACCATGAGAAGCCTTTCATACATGAGACCACATCTGCGTTGGGGTGCTGACTCTTTTGTGAGTTTTGTTTGCTTCTGACTGGATTCATAACAATGGCAGCGAACGTCCATTAATATTTTATGGATTCTGTCGGTAGCTTTGCCGGGAGTGGATGCAGAATACCTGTGAGCACCTTTCCTTGTGCTTCCAGTGAACGTTTGAGAAAGGTGAGCAGAAAAGCATGCGTGCAGAAACTCTACTGCATTTATCACTGATGGAAATAAGACCACTGGTTTCTGGCATCTTCCAAGCACAGGGGTGGTCATCCAGCAGGGCCTCATGCCTCCAGGATTTGAGGAAAGAAGGCAACATGGGTTAATGATGACATTTACATCAGCAACGCTGTCTAGAGTAAGAGGGGTCAGTAAAACCTGGCACATACTGCCATCAAGAAGTGGGGTGTAAAACCTATTCCAGAGTCCGACACAGCTCTTCGCAAAGGCACGGAGTAAATGTCCCACCTTAAATGCTACTGGAACACGCTGGGTCCTTACGAATGTTCCTGTTGTCAAAGGCGTATTTTTCTTTTTCCATTTTAATTGTATTTTCTTTGCTCGTCTGTTTTCGGAAATGTTTGTTGCAGAGTGAACATTGCCTGTGTTTCAACATCCCACCATTGGTTGGCAGTAAAGAGCAAACAAACAGAAAGTGGTACTGGGTTAATTCAGCTCACTTCCACATTGTTTACAGTATATATCTGGTATTCCTCGGTGTACGTCTGACCAAAGTGATGAACACGGCACACATTTATGGCTTAGATCGGTGAACAACCGGCATTAAATAGAACTTGGGGACATTTATTTTAACGTAGTTTGAATAGTATCTTTAAATGTCTTGCATTGTATTTGTATTTTTTTGTAGGTTTATCTGATGCAGAATTTATTGAATGAATAAACTGAGTTATGTATATTTTATTAAACTTTTATTGATGCTATAATTAAAGCACGCTGAAGGTGGCCAGATTCTGACAAATGTTTTGCGTGTTTCGTACTGGGCAAGCAGTAAAAAGTCTTACAGCAATTTTTTAATTGCTCATAGCTTTGTCCATGGTGTGTGTTTTTTTTTTTTTTTTTAAACAGAAACTAGGCTGTGAATGAGTCGAGGGACGTTTGTATTATTGAGCTTTTAAGACACTTCTGGTCACAACTGTGTTTGTAAGTTGAGGACCCGGTGCATCTTGATATCTCCCGTCAGAATCCTTCAACACCCAAGCGTGCGAAACATTTGTCCGAATTAAGCCTTTATATCTTCAACGGAGGGTCGCAAAGTCATGGTGCATAGTTACTGAGTCATCTTTTAGGTCCATTTCCAGCTTGCAGTTATTTCATTTCCCATGATACTGACATAATCTCACAATTGTCCTTGAGTACTTCAGTTTGAGGGTGTGGAGAAAAAAAGTTTCAGCTAGGCTGTCGCTGGTCATTTTTATTTGACTTGAAATTGAAGGTCACCTTTCACCCTCCGGAAGCCTAGCACCAATCACACGTCACCTTTAAAGATTACATGTTTGCCATAGTTCATTAAATTACACCAGGTGGGCTATACGCCTACCTGAAATGTAAATTTAGCTTTTCCACACCTAAATGTGTGAGACATCAGCTGCAGTCCTGTGCTCCCAAGAAGCCAGGGTTCAAGCAGACAGAGAGGAGTGCCCATGGGTTTTATTTAGCACACAGGCCCTTAATGCAGCTCTGCCAAACTAATAAGCTGGGCTGTGAATGACTAGGCCGCCCAAGCTCTTTTTCCACTCTTTTCTGATGCAACGCACATGAAAACGTTTTAAACAGCTATTTTGCAGGTCCCCAGGCTTCGCTCAGCTAGGCCTAATGCATTAGTTCCCATTTGGAATGTGTTTTAAATGGAGATTGGTAATGAGACTGGGAGCGCGATGATCGCATTTGAATTGCTGTGGGCATCTCTGGGCTGAGTGATTCTGGAGGGTTCCGCTGTGAATAAGAACCCATTTCGCAGAGGGGAGCTGTGGACCCATGTGCTCGGTGCGGTGTGGCACAGCACTGAAGCCGGGATAAAAAAAAAAAAATTTAAAAAAAAACCCCAACCTTTTGTCGGACCCTTTTATCGAGGGGGGTTACTGCAGTCGAGGGGAACGTGTAAACACATTTTATGACCTAAAAAGGACACTTGACTACATAATTTGATCTTTTAAAAATCTTTTTATAGTCCCCAAAGCTGGTAGCACAATAGCTGACATGATCCAGGCAGGCTGGCAGTGCCGAGCCGAAAGAAATCAGACAGTGTGAATTCCGTATCGCGGTGACAAAGCGCTGCCTAATGTTTTTAGGTCTTTGGCCCGGTGGCAGAAATGTCGGCCACGTTGCGCTGGAGTGCTGTGGCACAAGGACCTACTGATGGAACGGTGCATAAATCTTCACGCTTCAAAACAGAGAGGCCACAGAGACGGGAGATGGTCGTGGAGCAGGGCAGAGATGTTGGGAAGATGGCTGTCATCCAAAATAATCTTTCCCCTTTCATTCATGTATAAAGTTTTTTGACACATTTTTCTCCCCCCACGTTTCCACAGTTTTGCAAATCTACACAGTTGCACACTGGCAACATTATGTACACAAGCAATAAAATCAAATAACATTTATGCAGCTGCCTGCGTCTGGCGGAGGTGGTCTTCCCAAGACGGGGCCCTTGCCTGGTGCCTTGTTCTTTGTGTGGGTGAGCATGAGGAAGGGGCTGCTCTTGACTGGGGGGATTCAGAACCAATCTTAGCCGAACATGGCCTGTCCAACTTGGCACGTTCGTCACACACAATTAGCTGTTGAGACGTTAATCAGATGTGCCTGCGTCTTTGAAGGGATGGGGTTAGCATTTTGCCAGCTGGTGACAACATAGCCTGTGTGCGCCTGCCAAGAGGGAAGTTTATTTAAATCACTCATTGGTGGAATCACTTGTGAGATGTTTGGCACTGAGAGAAATAGAAGAGATTTTCAGGACTCACAGTAAGGGCAATAATGCATCATCTCTTCTAGAGGTCTGAATATGTTTAGCCACTAAAGCCACTTTAAATATGTGTGACATTGTGACATTTGTTCTTTTCAGTCTGTAGTTTTCCAGGAGGGAAAACCTGTATGACTGGCAATAATGTGTTCATTGGTTATGTCAGGCAGATACAAAGAAGGGGGAAAAAAAGATTTCGTAACAAAACAGGGCAGTAGATGCTGTAGTGGTTAGAGCTGCCATCTCCAGCTAAAGAACCCACACTGGAATCCCAGCACTTGCCCTAAATTATTACGGTAAAAAAAATTACATGCATATACAGTATAAATTGGTAAATCATAGTAAGGTGCTCTGGAGAAAAGGGTGAAATAAGTAAATTTATGCACTTGGGAAATGTATATTTTTTAAAAGCTGCTGTGACTTCACAAAAATGTGGTTTGGAGAGGAAAGTATGACTTATGACAGATTTCATCACTCCATTATAAATATTAACAAAGAAACAAAATTTTTTGTGGCACAAATGCAATGAAAAATGTTTTAAGATTTTTCAGATTTTTACTTTTCAGATTTTTCAAAACAAAATTTTCATTTTCATTCTCTTTTATGCAGAAATGAGCTGTACGACAGGCCCAGACTTATGTTTGGGCTAACCGTGGCTGCGGTCCAGGACCCAAAAATTGATCAAATTTGCTGTTACTATTTATTATTTTTTTTAATTATTCCCAACTTGTCAAACTTGTCCATTAAATTGATATCAAGTTGACAAATTACAGTACATTCAAGCTGGAAAAAAACAAACATTCATTATCGGGTTCCATGGAATGAAGTGTTTCCATTTGTTTAGTGACACGTCTGTCAAACTTGCTATGCACTGATTGGCTTAATGGGTACGAATTACGACGTCACTCGGGTAGCAGAGGCGGGCTCAAGTTTCGAAAAGAGCTGAGGCGATTTTCAAGCGTTTGACAGCAAGGACTAATATTTTTAATGTTTGTGTAAAATGGAAAATGAGTCGGGCTGCTTCGTCATGGAGACCTTATGATTTAGTGGTAGCAACAGATAAAAAAAAGTCACAGGCAAGAGTGTTTTCTACAGACCAGTTCAAATTTTACTGTTCAGCCGTTCATTTGGCGAAGCTAACTGGCAGCTAAAGCTGGAGTGCTTCAGTGCTGGACCGCTACTAACCGGTAAGAAATACTTTATTATTATTATTATTATTATTATTATTATTATTATTGTTGTTGTTGTTGTTGTTGTTGTTGTTTTCTTCTGTGGTCATCGACCGCTGTGCCATGTGCAGCTGAGTTACTGTTAACTCTTCCATGAGGAAATACAGCCTATTGCGGGGTGATAGTTATTCCCTGAAAGATAATCGGTTCCACAGAAACGTGTAATGAACACCTGCGCGTTGCTGTGTTGGCTCGCGCCGTCACGCCGAAAGACGCTGAACCGCGAAAACCGGCAAGCGTATTCAATTTGGTTAGAGCTAAAGATTTTTTATGGTTATCAACCGGTTATCACTTTCAAAAGTATTCCACATTTATAAATTGCCAAATGTGGATTGGTATTTGAGGTTGGAGCAGCTGTAGTTCATTACATTATGGTGTAGGTAGAGCCCCCATCCGTCCAAGTCCACCATTGTCTACTGTACAGTAAGTATACTGAGACTGGACTCTGTAACTATGAGGGACTAAGTGGTGACGCTATTGTATAAAAAAAATACATTTTGTCAGGCCCAATGATGATTTGGGGCTGCTTTGCTGCCTCTGGCACTGGGTGCCTTGAATTTGTGTCACAATGAAATCTGAAAATTATCAAGGTGTTTTGGTGTGAAACTGTTTGGTTCAGTATCAGCAAGCTGGGTTTCAGTTTCAGGCCATGGGTCCTCAGCATGATAATGACCTGAAACACAACGAAAAGCACCAAAGAATGAGCGCGAAGAAAACATTGGACCTTTCTGAAGTGGCTTGCTGCAAATGAGTCCCGATCTAAATCCCAAGGTAAGCCTATGAAAAAAGTTGAAAGGCATTATTTAGCACACAGGCAGAAGGGACCCATCAAACTTAAGGTGAGCAGAGTGAGCCCAACTGCCAGTGGAGAAGCATAGAAATCTAAGTGAGAGTTACAGAAAGTGCTTGATTCCAGTTGTTTATTGCTATCCATGTAAACTTTCTATTTCATTAAACAATATATGCATATTTAAAATAATTGTGGCTATCAAAAACTTGTGAGCTGCAACTTATTTCATGGAAAATTGAGGTTTTGGAAAAAATGATGGGGATACAAATACTTTTGACCACATCTAGACCTGAGGAGGTAACAAAGCTGTGTCACTGGTGTTGCCCTTATATGAGTCTGTCATATTCTGTTTTTGCACAATGAAATTCTTACCATGCAAAAAATATAAATGATTTTGTCCTTGTAGTGTGCTGCATCCTGAAACTTTTTTTAAGGATGACCTAATATTTGAGATTACTTGTTTTTTTTTTATTTTCAGTAGTTACTTGCTGTAAAGGCAAATAGTTTTACTGTATATCACTTTAATACAAATGAAATTATTGTTAAAGAATCAAAGCCAGTGACAAAATAGTACAGTAATTTCAGACATTATCTTCTGATTATATGTGCTGAAGGGCTACTATGGCTAATTTCAGTGCCATATAGGATAGGATAGATCAGGACTTTATTGCACAGTAAATCACTGTACGCGTGCTGGACACAAGCCATTCGTAAGACACAAAACAATAGATGGATAGATGTTAATTAACAGTAATAAATATAGTTTAGTTTTGATGGGGCTTTGTGTGGCCTTATGGATGTGGACGGTTGTTGTGAAGATCATGGAAGTGCTTCTGAGAGAGCCTAAGCTGAATAACCCAGTTGCCAAAGGAGCTCATGGTGATCATTACATTTAGGGGGTTGTGAGCTATTGACTACGATGGGCTATTCGAGGACTTCCTCATCATACTGGCCTCTGCTTTGGCCTCCACTGAATCAGCGCTCTGACCCATGACAGAACCTGCTTTCTTGACATGTTTGTTGAGTCTGTGCCTCTCACCAGAAACAATGTTCCTCCACAACAACTACAATCTGCGGGGGGTTGGTGTGGACAAGTGTGACTCTGTTCTTTAAAAGGAATGATTAGTTCATTTGTTTCAGCCACAGTTGCCTTTGTAGCCTCCTTCTTACTATATTTGTAGCACAAAGTAACTGAGCTTTATTACAGATTCTCAGGGTAGAGTGGCTAGAGCTCATATCTGCTAAGGGTGTGGTCCTTTGGGGACATCTCATGGCATGCTGGTCAAACAAACCCAACTGTTCGGAACTCAGTGCTCCCTCATTTCTATTTTTTTTTTGTTTTCTTCATTTGAGAAGGCATAATGCACACCTTCATGCGACAAAGATCTGGCCACGAGAAAGGTTTACAGTACTGATTGCATAATATTCTTTAGCTGGCTTCAAATTTAACTTGCACAGAACAAACATGACATCTACACCATTCAAGCCTTCTTTAGTTTAACAAGCACTGCGCAGTTCAGATAAATCTTTCAGTATTACATTTCTTTATATTGTTGTTCAAGAACATTAGCATTTTTATACTGTCGTTTTGCCTTGGTTAAAATTTCTCAGTGAATCTCTGTCAAACATAATACTCACCATTACCAAAGCTGACTGTTATTATTTATTTAACAATAAATCTAGCATCACAATTACCAATTAAGGCTAGTAAATCACTCTTTACGAAAATTAATGATCTGTTCAGATTAGTGTGCAGTTTGTGTACGTTTATGTAAAATAAACTAATATTTCAGCCACTGTGCTGCATTTATTATTAATGTAATATTATTATTGCATGTAATTATGCCGCAAATTAGCATATTCAAGTGACAGATGTACAAATTTGAAGTAACTGGTATTTCAGAAAGTTTTTTTTTTCCCCTCCTTCTCTCTCTCTGCCCCCTCCCCAACGTACAGCATGAGAGCAGATGCTTTAGGAACCAGGCTTTACAAAGTACTCCACATTCCACCCCCAGCCAAGGGAAACCGACTCTGTTTTCTGTCTGGCAGCCCGCTTTGAAAGGCGCTTATCTGGTATCTGCGTCGGAGTTCCATGTGCACGCGATAACAATCCCTATCTTATCTCTCTCTGTTCGTTAATGTCACGGCTTAAGGGCTGCTTCTCCGCCTGCAACAGGAACCACGGAGTGGATTGTTTGCAGATTAGCCGACATGGGCCTCCGTAAGCCTGGAGCGCTCACGAAAACAGGCCAAATGCTTGCCTGGTCATGCACAAGTTCCTACCCGGGCGCGTCACCGCACAAACGGCCTCCTGTTCACTTGATTCAGATGACTGGGACACAACGGCATGGTCGACACGGTCTGCAGAACACACACAAAGGAAGATATACAGCCGCGAATCACGTATGGAGCCGTTTACAAAGCCGCGGCAGAGCTTTCAATTTCTATGACCTTTAATCAATGCTACATGAAAGCAAAGAGTGAAAAACAATAATATTGACTTCTAGGGAACAGTATGGCAGAAGTACATTTGTAAACCACTTTGCATCATTCTTTCATGCTATTTCGATACAATTTTTTTTCTTCTTTTTTTCTCCTGAATCAAAAAGCAAATTGGATTCGGGAATAAATGGAATAGGTTGCCGTTGAGAAAAAACGGGCCATTTCGTAGCTCAGCTTGATTCTTATGACACACGTTGGCACAATGGTGACTAATAAGCCCCATGATTACTGCATCCTGTGATGTGAAGATAAGATCCCTGCTTAGGCCATGAATAATGCATCGAGGATGAAGTCTGTAGCTGATGATCTGAAGGCCTGCAATGGGTTCCCAGAGAAACCTTTGATACATCAAAAATGTACCATCGCACTACTGCTTGTTAACAGATTGGCGATAAATTTTAAATAGCTAACTATCACTATATGTTACATAGTAATGACTTAATAGCTTCAGCAGTGAGGAACATGTTGGATAACATATTGTATAAGCATATTGGTGATTAAAGATGTGGGGGGCATCTAATGTCTGGAATTTATTTAAATGAAATAATTTGGTCTCACAAAAAGATGAGGTTGATATAAATGAATGAGCTCAGCAAGGGGTTTGTAGTTGGCTGAAACAGGACATGGGCACATAATTGGCCAAGACAGAAAAAGCCCTACAGACCTTCACTGATTTCATCCACCTGCCTATCTCCACCTGCCCAGGGCGACATAGTACTTCTCTCAGCTTTCGACTGGGCGCTGAAGGCCAGCTATTTAACACATCAAAACAACAAGCGCTGCTATCAAGCAGGTCCTCTCGATGGCTTGTTTCAATGCTGCCAGAGAATGTGGTCTTATCTCTCCTTCCCTTGTTACTTTAGCAGGTAGGAAATGCCTGCATTCTAGGCAGCTCTGCTAAACGCAGCTGCCTGCACTGAGCTCAAGACGGTTCATCTTCACCTCTTCTGCACAAACCAATAACTAATGTTGATGGAAAATATTTTTGTCCCTTTAACAAATCTTAACAAAAAAAAAAATCTGTAATGTTTAGCATTTGTACCAAATGAACATGTTTAGAGAATGTTATAGGGAGTCTGGAACAGTTGCTCCACTGACCTGTCCTATTAAAAAAAAATCTATTTTATTATGGATATATAAAAAATTTTATAAATGAAACTTATTTTCACTAAAAGATATCTATTTTTATTAATGTATTTAGCTGATGCTTTTTCCAAAATGGCCTACATTGTTAAGCTGCAATGATTCACCCATTTATACACCTGTGTCAGTTTATTACATTAATTTACAATAAGTACCTTGATCAAAGCTCTACAACAGCAGGTGTGGTTCAAACCCAGGTTGTCTGAAAGCCAAGTGGCTACTCCAACCAGTACGCCACCCAAGTGACCATCTCCAAATGTACTACGTCACAGCAGATAGGCATCACAACTTGTTTTCAGTCTGTGAGATGGACCGTGCTACAGACAGGACCTCAGAAGAACATTGGCTAACATGCAGCACATTTTGATTACAGACATTTTAATACTGTACACCTTAGCTTCTTGCAACCAGCCATTTTCTTCCCCTTTGTTTTATTGACATCATTCTTCCATTATTTTAACTAAATAAGGCTAATTGTACTGAATAAAATCAGGGTCTAGCAAGTGCCAGCTTTTGTTCACGTGCAGCAGTTCAGAATGAAATATTTAAGTGTGGCATAATTACGCACATGAGGGCAGTGAAAAATCCAATATTATTTGCTTGTAATCGTTCCTGCTCAGGCTAATAGGCATTTACAAAGGGCACATTTGACACTAAATGTTAGTTAAAACATTGCTAAATGAAGCAGCCAGGACTGTGTGGCTCTGTTCTCCTGCCTTTGATTTCCTGGGAAGGGCAAGAGGGATTTTGCGGCTTGTGATCTTAGAGGCTTTCTGACAAATGAGTAAATTTGCCTGCGAGAATGGAGGCGTAGGTCTCACACATCAGCAGAATCGTAATGAGGAAACGATTGGACCCTGACATGAGTTCACAAGCAGCCGTGGCCTTGCTGCTTTTACACAGATGTGTACATGACGAAACCACCGGAAAGTTTCAGCTGCACGACGCATTGCCCCGATTTTGAGCATTAGGCTTTCTGCCATAACAGCATGTGAGCCCTATACACTACATTGCAAACAGAATCCAAGATTTAGGCTTCACTGTTTGCGGAGCGCAAAATAGTGCATTTCTGATGTTGCTTTGCTTGTCATTGGTCTTCCCTGAGCAGCACGGAACAAAACCCAGGTAATGAAGTGTGTTGACTGCAATAAATGTAGAGAGGCGTGGCCGGCAGCGCCATCCCACAGCCATCACAGTTCAGTCCGTCTTCATTACGGCTTCATCAGCCAAACTACGGCGCACACGGCTTGTTAATGTCTCATTTTTTTCGGACTGATTTTTATAGCCTTCGCTTACATTTCCTAAACTACATCAGAGCAGAGAAAAATAACACACCAAGAACAATAACTGCAAGACCACTGGGAATTAACACAGAATAAAATGTTGACGTTCTGTTTGCTTTTATTTATTTGTTTATTTCCAAGATGCCGAGCGCAACCACCTAAGTGAATCATTCTGTCTCTCCAGACAAGGAGACCTGAATGTAAATTCCCACCAAGTTGGCAAAGAGCAAGCACTACCCCTTGTGGCCCGGCAGATGCAGTGCAGCGCAGCCGCCGCCACCCCCCAGCTGCCTCTGTGCCCCCACTGATAAGTTAACCTTGTGATAACATGCTAATGCATGATGAATGCTGTGGCAATTAGACACAGCTTTTCACAGCGAGCAAAGAGGACATCCAGCAGCAATTAGCCCGAGTCAGCGAGATAATTTCCGCGAGCAGAAAGAAACCTTATCACACTTTCACGGGGGTCCCATTTGACAACGGTAGCATTTTTCCTCATTTATTTATATAATTGCCTGTTTGATGTCTTCTACAGCACTGGCACATAGTCTGTGATCCACTTAGAAGATACTGATGGACATAATGGGGGTCTGTAGCCTTCTGTGCCTGATTTATCTTTACGTTGTATCCCCTTGTGCAAAGCTGACAGTGATATGGAAGCTCTAGCAGGGGTGACAAAGCTGGAAGTGACGGGCATCATAATGAAATGTTTGTGTGTGTGTGTGTGTAGGGGGGGTGGTCGGGGTGGCAGACAATATTGTCGTATCTAATATAAATAACCTTTTCATACCGGGTTGTATTCTCCAAGGCCCGCGGCTCTCTCCCTGCGAACGCCTCTCTTTGCAGACAGACGGCTAACAATGAGAAATGAATGCATTAGCAAGGAGGCCCCTGCACTTCATCGGGCTCCGCTTTCCCCATTAATAATGCACTGCGGGGGAAATGGGGGAACTGCGGAGATTAGCCCAGCATTAAGGATACATTTGCAATTTCTATTACGGCAACGCCTCGGTGTTTCCCAAACTGGGAAGATTTGTGTGCTTGTAATTAGAGCTTCTAGAGTACATGTGCTTTTCAAGTCTCTACAGAACTCCTCTGTGTTTTACCAAAAAATTTTATTTATAGTCAATTTCATGGAAACAGAACTCAAGTTCACAATGAAAGAAGGATTTTCACCTGAGGATTGTACTTATGTTTTTCAATGCATTCCTCCCCTGCTTTTGAAAGGTACCGGGCTCCTGAAAACCCGTTGTAAGGCGAGTTTTCATAAATCAGTAGTAATTACCATTAGTTTTAACATTTAAAAGTTTTGTGTCATTGCACCTCAAAATTGACCTCTGTTTATGGCAAAATATCATCAGAATCCATTAAAACGTACACAGCATTAGCTATAAAGTATCATAACCGTGTCACTTCATGAATTACTCTACTGTAGTACTGCATCATTCGCTTTTCTCTAACTGTTACACATATTATACTTAACACACAAATAGAATGTACATAATGTACATATAATATCGAATGTTTATGCATTGATTCTAATTTGGTGCAAACATGCAGAAGACGAAAGACGAAATACATCAAAACAAATTCACACACTCGAAACGAAGCTGACACAGATGGGACAGTCCAAATGGGAGCCATGATCATCGAGATTATAATGGGCAAAACTACCTAATGGGGAGTAATGGAAGTTGATAAGTTAAGACAGCAAGAGCCAAGCAATAACTGCAAAGAAGACTACAGTGGCTCTGCTCTCACAATGCTCAGGTTGTACAGAAGAATAGGAAGAACTTTCTCATAAAGCAAAGTAGGAGTATTATGAAATTCTTTTAACTTATTTCAGTTATTACTGTATTAAATATATTCCAAATATATATCCATGATGCTGAAAAGAATGTCATAGTGTTGATAATCTTTGTTCCTCTCCTGCACTAAGCTCTGTGTTCTCACTTGCTCGCGTTTCATAGCTACTTGTCCTAAGCTAGGGTTGCAGTGGTCCAGAGCCAATCCTGGAAGTACAGAGTGCTGCAACTGGGCCAACATAATCTGTTGTTTTCTGTTTCATATGAGACAACAAACTTAATTTCAAGTATAGTGTACTGTATTATATTATAGTAACATTGAACTGTGTGTTTCAAAGACTTACTTCAGTCACAAGCTAAAAACTCCATGACTACGGTGGTGCAGAAGGAGCACCAGAAAGGTTTGCTATTAGTGGACACAAACTGCAGCATGCATATAAGTAAGCTGCTATTTTCTGTTATCATGGCATATTAAGTTGATATCCTATCATATATTCACAGAGTTCTGCTTCGTAAGAGTGATCTGTATAGGCACAGTCTAATATTGCAGATTCCTCTGTCTGAGTCCTTTGGACATGGTTGGAAACAAAGTTATGTTCCATTATCGCATGGTGCAGACTGTGGCTGAAGTCCTGCTCCAACTCAATTACCATTTCTAATCGGCCTCATATCAGCCCTGTTCGATAAGCGAGGCTTCCTGTCAGGGCCGTAACTACTCTGTTTATTAACTGCATGTGATGGGCTGATAAGCTCCCATTTCCATGTGAATGACCTTGTCCTCTATTGGCAGGAAAGGGGATCACTTAATTGAAATATCTCCTTAGCCACTGATTATTTTAAGAGGATTTTGTCTGCAGTGTTAGCGCACGTAATGCAGTGGAAATGTGTTTGTCACTAGCATCCAGTGTAAACCTTTTAGACTTGTGTCAAGTCATTTGGGTGGCATTAGTGACGCCTGCCAATATTCTTGGTGATTGGCATTGAGCCGTGCCACTGCAGCAAGAGGATTAGGAGACGCAATCTCAAAATGAAATGTAAGGAGAGAGCTGCCATTTCTTTGGAATTCTGCCATGTGTGTCATGGGGGTTCAAAAGTATACTCTCCACGTACGCACAGTGATCTTGGATATCTGGACAGCTCGCGGAGTGAAAACGATTGCATCGAGAACCGGAAGGAGCAGCTGCTGTACTCGGTTTTTTGCCTGAAAGGCTGCAGTAAGATATTCAGTTGTCGATGTTGGTAATATTATGTGTGTTTTATTAAAAAAGACCATACTGACTAAACATGAGTGCAGCATGGAAACAGGTCCTGGAGTTTGCATGTCACATATTTGCAAATGTTGGTTTAAAAGCATGCTTCAGGTGAATCAGTGACTGTAACTCCCCATTGTATGTGAGACTGTGGACCACTGTGGCCCTGCAGAAGCCAAGTGGTTAGTGATAATGGATGGATGGAGAAGCAGCAGTAATATTAATACCAATTATTATTATAACCAAGCACATGCAGTGTTTCAGCTTGACTTGTTGTTTTCCTGTTAAATTGGTGCTGAAATATTAAGGATGTCACTGGATCAAAACTCATGTCTGCCATACACAGACCACCACAGCCTGAGCGACTCCAGAGGGTTTCTGATTTCCAGCCTGGCTTATATGCATCACTCAGGCTGTTTGGAGTGATGACACACAGCTCTCACGGCAGATAGGCCAGCAAGTACACATGGGCAGCCAATGAGATTAAACAGACCCTCTTTTATCTGGGCCAGACACCAAAGTGACTTCCAAGTGGCCCTCAGGGACCCTCTATCCAATGTGAAAGGCAACGTGGCAGCCTGGTGCGCGTCACCGCCGTCAGCTGAGTGGCCGGCTCCCCTGGCGACGCGCCTCACTTCTGTCTTTCTCTGCCTGTCAGGTGGCCGCCAAACACTTGGTCACCCCTGGAACACGCTCTTTGCCTTCTGCTTTTTTTTTTTTTTGCTAAATTTCACTAATAATGTATTACTCTGCATCTCTATGTATACAGGTTTTATTCTGTATTGTAAATTGCTTTGGGGAAGTATGCTAAATTTGTAAATGTTCTTAATAATGTTATTATTTTACGTTTTTGTTACTGTGGGACCAAATAGAACAGTGGCTCCAGCCACGTGTAAGGATTTGGGTTCAAGTCCTAACTCTTGCTGCCGTGCCCTGGATGATGGTTTATGTCCCAAATTACACTCGTTAAAGACGACCCTTTCTTGTAAATAAGCATCTTATTGTAAGCAGTTTAAAAACACTCACTTTAAACAAGGGTAAATACGATGAATAATAGCAAATATCATTGAATGCATGCAGTTAATTGTGTAATATTCAGTTTGCTATTAGACCGATTAAATATAATTAGGTTAGTGGATAATATAAACATGGATAATAGAATATCCATTTTGAGGATGCGGGAAATTTTCTTCGATGCACAAATTTTTTTTAATGGATTTGACCAAAGACGACTGACGAAGGAGGCAAAACGGTTTTTGAAAATGGAGCTCGTAATACAGTCCCGACGTCCATGCGTACGTCGGCACTTTGCTTCTGGTCCCTCGTCACGTGGTACAGTTCCCACCGAGCATGGCGGCCCCCACCCCGGCTTCATTCCCTCAGACGGCGTTGCTCTCCTCCACGATCAGCTGCTGTCTGTAAATACCTTCGGTTGCCAGGAAGTGCGCGAATGTGCGCGCACGCACGCACGCACGGACGGCTGAGACGGCGAGCGCGCTTGCGAGTGGCGTCGGAACACAACAAAAGAGCAATGTTTTGTCCACGGGGCGCGCGCTAACGGGTCCGTCGCGGGGGGCGAGCGCGTCTCGCGCGGAGACTGCGCTCGCGTTCCTTTCGCTGCTCGGCTCTCTCTGTTGGTCGTCCTGCCGGACGCGTGTTCACAAAGAGGCCTGGGACAGAAATCGTAAAACAAACGAAAAGGCGGCATCTCGGGTGCATTTTCGTCAAAAAGTCGACGTTTTTTGTCGCGGAAACCCTTAGCGGTTGTAATTGCGGCGAAGTGCTGCGATTGCGCTGGCGGCCGCTCCGTCTGTCTATCTGTCCGCCCGCCTGGCAGTTGTTCAACTGTGCGAGCACCGCGCGGAGTTGCCACTTGTGCGAGTCTGGCGCTCAGCGCCCGGGGGCGGAGAGAGGCTCCAACTCGCTTTTCCCCTCTCGTTGCTCTCCAGACTCCGCCGCCGCCGAGGTTTCGTCATCTTGTGCTCGTCCAGCCTGAACCAGCGCGCACCCAGCCCGGGAGCGCGCATGGAGGGGCCGGCCGCGCGTGGAGCGCAGCCCTGGGGGAAGTTGGTCCGCTTGGAGGCCGGCGCGGGCTCTGAGGTGCTGCTCGTCAACAGGGAGTGCACCGTGGGCAGGAGGAAGGGTGAGCGCATACCCGTCACACAGCAGCCGTGAGCCTTCACCGCTTTTCACCCTGTTTCCTGTCAGCTCCACAGGTTTCTCTTCCTCCATGAACAAACGGCGAATTCACTTTTTCTTCTGTGTCGTGGCTGCAGCACTCGGACGCACGTCCTTCTCGCCTGCACCGCTCAGTTGACTTTTGCAGCAGATGGTCTTTTGTGCCAGGTCTGGCGCGTCGAGGAGATTAATTTTGTCAGATTATTTTCAAAACCTGTCGCAAACACGCCATTTGAGGAGTTCCTTCGTCTCGGGTACTTGTTCACCTTTTGCTTACTCAACAGGGTTCTCCTTTGGAGGGGTTACATCAAGCATAGCAGAATTTTCTGTTGGAGGTCTGCACGTCACTGTGCACTAACATTCTGCCCCACGCTTTACACTTGTTTACTTGGCACAAGCTTTTGTTCATACATCACTGTCACAAAGTTAAACCTGAACAAAATGCAGTTCATAGTGTAAAGAGAGAACTGCTTCTACTTGTTGATGCTTTGCCAGATTTATTATGTGCAAACGTTTCCCTAGATGCAGCTCTCAGGCACTGGTCTGCGTGAGAAAGCCCTGTTCAGCTGCCTCAGTCTTAGACACCCCTGGCTTTCCACAATGTCCTCTGTGGCATGTGTACAGAATACTAAGTAGGCTTTTGTGGCTTTTGGAATGGGGATCAAGGTTCTGAGGTTGGGCTACTATAGTTTTGTGAGTTTGCTTTTTAATAGCAAGTGTGTGTGTGCCCCCCCCCTCCTTCCCCCATGTTGGTGAAGACCTAGTGCTCCATGGAGCCATGGATCTTTCAAGATGAATTGCTTTGTTGTGATACCAGCTTTGACAGACTGCAAACTCTGCTTTTGTACTCTGTCTGACTTTTTTAATGTTGTCCTCTTTTCCCCTTTCTCTTCTCAATAGTACTTTACAATTTTAAGTTTTTACAGTGCTTGCTGAACATGGTTACTTTTTAATGTGGATTCATTGTGCTTTGTTGATATGGTAAATGTGCATGATTTTTGTGCTGTTGGTTGTCTTTGCAGCATTTGTCTCGCTATGTGTATTTGTCCACAACACTCTTGTTAAACTTACCATTAAATTTTCTCCGTAGGTTGTGATCTCTCATTTCCTGCAAATAAACTGGTCTCAGGTGATCACTGCAAAATTGTGCAGGATGCAAAATCTGGAGAAGTTTGGCTGGAGGATATGAGGTAAAACTGTTTTTTTGTTTGTCATTGAAGATGTTTCTTTCTCGATATGTTTATTGATGGAATGAAAATGGTGTTTTGGATTTCAGGACTGAATTTTTCTTCACATCAGTATGTTTCCATAACTTTTTAACATTTTTTATCTCTCTAAGAATATTTCTTAATAGACGAATGTTCCACAAATGATTTGTCAGTAAGCAATATGTAGGTAGTGGATAACAAACAGGAAGGAGTGGGGCATAGATTGCTTAGCTGGGGGGGGGGGGGAACATGGTCTCAGGTTGTTTCTCAACCCCAAACTCTCCCCAGTTAAAATTATGGAAACAGTAGTGAGTGTAATGCTAATCCTCAGATTGCTGCTGCTGTGTTCTGTACATCTAGGGTCTAGAAAATATTTCTGCAGAACATAGGAAAATGTATTTTAATATTCAGACAAAATTAACATTGGAAATGCAGTTTGGATGATCTGACAATAACATTTATATCCTGTAACCAGCTGCGAACTACATTTTACGTGATTCAATTTTATAGGCAAAAACCCTGATATGAAACTGCTGCAGTAGTTGTTTCTGAATCTAAAGCACTTGAAATGTTGCGAAATGGACCTTTGTTTACTGAGCTGTGTGTTGCTTTAGAGAAACCTAAATGAGATGTAATTGTAAATTAACTGTTGTCAACCACACCAGGCTCTAGTTTGGACTGATGACCTCTGTGGAAAAGTAATAATCTTTGCACAGAAGGGAACATTACTCTTTGATTGTTGTTCCTTTATTACTGAAGTCCAATAGAAGGAAAATAACTTGTAAACCACAAGGTGTATTGGTTATGTGATTAAATGAATGCTATTGCTTATTTCATGTCTCCAGCACCAATGGCACAGTAATCAACATGTCTAAGCTGGTTAAGAAGCAGATGCACCCTCTCCAAAGTGGCGATGTCATCTACTTTGTTTACAGGAAGAATGAGCCGGAGCAAAGTAAGGATACTTTTTTTTTCTTTTTTTTTTTTTTCTTTTTTTTTTTTTGGGACCATCTGTTGGTTTGAAGTAGTTTAGTGTGTGATCTGCATAATGCAAAAGTTGAGTGGTGTGCTTATGGGTCTTCACTGCATAAATCTTATTGGAGAGAATAACTGTGCAATGTTGGGCAGTGATAGATGAAATAACATCTCACATTTGATAAGAAACCATTATTGCTACATCTCTATTCATTTAACTTCAAAACAGCTACTTGCTTTTTAAAAATTTACAATTCAGTCTGACATAGCTTGGAGAAACGGGAGTAGTGACATCACGAGCATACCATTGGATTTTCTCACTAACGCATACACACTTTCTCACATTAGGCGTTTGATATTTTATTATTGTGTGCACATCAGTCTGCGCACATGTACATGTGCTGACGTGTTACTTCAATGGATTTCCTTGATTTCCTCAAAGCACACACAAATGCTGATGTATTTTCTCACTCAAATAACCAAAATTTAAAAGTGATTTTTTTTTTGTTTTTTTTTTTTTTTTTTTTACTGTGTGCACATCACATGTCAATCTGCATGTTTGATCACAGAAGCAAAGAGCTTATATACATGCAAATAAGAAAACCGTTAGTTACATTGCACACATGGATTATCTAAGGTTAGAAGATGTAGCGTAGCATATATATATATATATAAAATGTACATACACGCGCCCATGAACACCCCCCCCCCTTCCACTTGGCTACATCTAGTGTGTGTCTCACTCTCTTGTGGCATTCATCTGTCGCAACAGAACTAACAACACCTCGGCATTAAATACATGTACTCTAATGGCAGTAGAGTTTGGTGATCGTATATTTTATTGCTTTTTGCCTTTCTACCACTTAATCTTTTTGATCCTGGCAGTAATAATAGTTCAGCTAGCTGTAATTTTGCAGCTTTTTTCCATTACATACAGTACAAGAGAAACACAAACTATCCAGCATGCATTGAACACAGGTGAACAAAAGTCACTGGTAATGATAACTATGGGACTTCTTAATTTTTATAACAGGAAATTATAGTTATAATTATAATCTTTTTCTAGAAGCATATGATTATTTGTAAATGGGAACATTGGACTGTTGGATAAATTAATTCAGAAAACTTTGCATTTAAGGTTTTTTCTTTTTTTCTTCTTTCCCTCCACCCAGATATTGCCTACATTTATCAGTCTATACCCCAAGATCCTGCAGGTATAATGGGCTACACAGGCAAGAGAACTAACTACATTTGCCTTTTCTAATTTATTTTTCTGTATAGTTTTATTCATTAATATGTTTTCCCAGTTAATGCTGAAACTCTGATCAGAAATAATGGGTGTTTTTTTTTTTTTTTTGTTTTTTTGTTTTTTTTTTAATCAACTGGTTGTAGTTCGAGCTTAAATATTCTCTGTTTTTAATATACATTTGGTGTAACTCCAGTAATCTTAATGTTGTAAGGATATATTGCAGAATGCTGTATATACTTCTTGCCATATTCTGAACGTATCAAATGTATGTAGCTTTTAATTGACAAAACATGTTTAATTTATATTTTTTATTTTCATATTGTCTTTAAAAAGCACAAATGTACAGCCCTTATCCCCCAAACCCCTGCAACCCTGACAGAGATGTCCTCCACAGGAGGCTCTGTCCAAGAAGAGCCCCAGCCCTCTACCTCCACTTCCCACCTCTATAGTAACCTGCCTGCTGGTCATCCCACCACACTGTGCCACTCCATTACTCGCACATTGGTTTCAGGTATGACAGTTGGCCTCCCTTCTCAATGGCTGACTGGTCTGTTGAAGAACTTTGTAGACCATGAGCTGGTTGGCAAAATGTCACACAAGGACTCAGTGGGTATGACATTTACAGGTTCTGAGCAATCACTCACTTCCCAAGAAGCCAATGAAGAGGAGCCAGCAGGTACAAAAACAGAAGTTTGCTGCACCAGAGATATCCTAAAGACAGAAGAAGAGACCAGTATTCCAGTGCTGACCGATGATGAACCAGAGAGAAAAAAGAGAAAAACTGGTACTCCTTAGTACATTTATTATTCCATTCCATTCCATGACAGTAAGTTGCTGTCAACATTGTGTATGTGTGCTTTACCTTTTTCTCTAGACAAGGATTATGCATTACCTGGTCTGACAGACACTAGGTTCACTGAAACTGGAGGCCCTACCAAGACATCTGTGGGGACCCTTCTGCAGAAAGGAGCCACAGAGGGAACCAAGATTGACAAAATGGAGGAATCCCTCACCTGCATCATATGTCAGGATCTCCTGTATGACTGTGTGAGGTACAATCCCTCTTGGCATTCCCTTTTCTTGTCCACAGACGGTAATCAATGACTGCTTTTGTGCATTATGTTATAAATCTTAGATTTCAAGTGTTCATAAATCTTATAACAGGGTCCTATCAAACAAAAAAGCTGCTTGTAAAAATGTATACCCTATCACAGTAGGTGTAAGTACCCACCCCAGCCCCAAGGGTAATTTTATGTTCACAACAGGTGGGGAAAAAGTTGATTCGTGAACTCCAGTTCCCTATGTTCTTATGTCAGCCAGTGGCAGATTTTTAAAAGGCACAAGTCAGCCCTGATGCATAGTTACAGTTTAGTGTTGGGGAAATGTGCACAATAAAAGCTAATAAATGAAAGGCAGTTATTCATATTGTTCATTGCTTCTAGAGAAAGTAAGTCAGTTGAGCAGTGCAGTAGCTTCTGTCATACAAAAAGCAGTACAGACAGATTTACAAACAATGCGGAAACCTTAATAGTGCCTTGTGTAAAACAGCCAGGTGACGTTATTTCAGTACAGACAGTCCCCAACTTACAATGTGGTTCTGTTTGGATAAACCCATCGTAAATTGAAAATATTCAAAGTCAAAAATGTATTTAATACCTAACCTACTGTCACACCTGTGGCTGCTTCAGCAACGGATTGTAGGTGGTATCTCTGCTCCGTTTTCAGCCTGATTAATAGGTGTAGGAACCAATCGTGGATGGGATTTAGTTCCTACCCGGATTTCCTGTCAGTGCTCAGTTTCCGCTGACCCTTGTAACCTCGCCTTCAACCACTGCCTTGCTAACACCTTGTATTTTGTTTATTTTGAATTGTGGCATCTTACGTTTTTGTTTACTGCCAATCGCTAATGTTTAGCACTAGCTCCCGGCTAACGGCAACACTCTTTGTGAGAACCAACACTCAGTAAAGAGTTTAACGGAACTTAAACTTATTACCTTGGTGTCTTGCGATTGTTTCCACCAACCCATGCCATAAAACCTACCAAACATCATAGCCTAGCCTACCTTAAAAATCATTACAGGGTTTCCACTTTCATGCCGCTTTCAGGAAACAGACACAGATGGGTGTTTCGTAGGCATGATGGATGTACAAAACACAACGTAGATATGGGGGGTATCCCAAGAAATGATGGCAACACAGAACACTGTAGAGCATTGGTTGCGTACACTAGTGACCGCGTGGCAGACTGGGAGATGTGGATCGCTATTGTACCGCATATCACTTGCCCGGGGGGAAAAAAGATCAAAATTCGAAGTACGGTTTCCACTGAGTGTGCATCGCTATCGCTCGATCATAAAGTCAAAAAATTGTAAGTTGTAACTTGGGGACCATCTGTATTTCATCTTGCTAGTTTTTTTGCAACACAGTGCACAAACATACATTCACTTTGGATGGCTGCTGTAATGGTGTCTGCAGAGTTTATTGTGAGTCAAGGGAGTATTTAAAAACCAGTACCTGCACCAAAAAAAGTCTTTTAGTACTAACATGTTTTTAATTAAAGAAAATGGAATGAGAACCACACAGTTTAAGATGCAAACAGTCCAGTAATAGGTTGCACCAGCAACATGCATGAGGAGACAGTAAGATGTAAAAAGTGTTACTGCTGGCATTCAAGTCATATATAAAAATTATAAAGATCTGTGACTGCTATTGAAAGACAAGCTAGAAATTATTTTTTTTAATCACAAATGCTATAAAATGCATTAGTGTTTTAATCAAGTATAAAAATGTTTTTTTGCCATTTTAGTTTTATCACTTAGACATGTCAGTTTATATGAGGAATAGGTTTACACTGTATGCATGAGTGGAACTCTCTGCTCTTTGAGCTCCCATGATGCTCTGTGGTACGTTGCTGTTGTACAGCTTGCAGCCATGCATGCACACGTTCTGCGCTGCCTGCTACTCAGGCTGGATGGAGCGTTCTTCTTTGTGCCCCACCTGCCGCTGCCCTGTGGAGCGCATCCGCAAGAACCACATCCTCAACAATCTGGTGGAGGCCTACCTGCTGCAGCACCCAGGTACAGCTGCTCTAGTGTGGGCTGTAGAGGAGCTGAAGAGTACAGGGAAATGGGGTACATTCTGGAACTATGCCACTTCTATCATACACTGCCTGGCCAAAAAAAAAAAAAAAAAGTCACCTGGATTTAACTTCGTGTTATGATGTGGGGTTGCTTGAGTTGGTCAGGTCTAGGTTCAGCAATGTTGTGTGCCCAAAAAAATGAGCTCAGCTGACTACCTGAATATACTGAATGATCAGGCTTTTCCATCAATAGATTTTTTTTTCTTCCCCGATGGCACGGGCATATTCCAAGATGACAGTGTCGGGATTCGTTGGGCTCAGATTGTGAATGAGTGCTTCAGGAAGCACAAGACATCATTTTCACACATGGATTGGCCACCACAGAGTCCAGACCGTAACCCCTTTGAGAATCTTTGGGATGTGCTGGAGAAGACTTTGTGCAGCGGTTTGACTATCCCATGGTCAATACAAAATCTTGATGAAAAATTAATGCACCTCTGGACAGAAATAAATGTTGTGATATTGTATAAGCTTATTGAAACAATGCCATGGCAAATGCGTGCCGTAATCAAAGCTAAAGGCAGTCCAACAACATTTTAGTTTTTTTTTTGTTTATTTATTTTTTTGGCCGGGCAGCATGTATCCATATATAGTACATAGAGGTTAATTTAGGAGGGGAAAGGTATTTTTAGTTGCTTGCTAAGTTGCTGTTTTGTCTTGTAATGCTCAATGCAGAGTAGGCCCACAGTCTGTCAGTTTAGGTTCTCAAAACTGTTTTGTGATCAGTTAACATCATGGCTAAGCTACCTGGACTGCTGTGCAACTCCACAGAAAAGTGTCGCAGTGAGGAGGATTTGAAGAGTATGGATATGCGCAATAAGATCACTCAGGACATGCTGCAGCCAAAGATTGAGCGCTCATTCTCCGATGAGGAAGGCAGTTCAGATTATCTGTTTGAACTCTCCGACAATGACAGCGACACCTCTGACATCAGGTTAGTCCTTCGGCTATGTGGTGCACCAAGGACAGACAGCCGGATGGGTCAAAAACACCGGCATGCAGGAGACAGTACTGGTTCCATTCATGGGTTGTCATCTCCTTTTAATACAACTTTTTTTTTTTTTCTTTTTTCTTTTTTCAGTCAGCCATTTGTGATGTGCAGGCAATGTCCAGGCTACAGGAAGGATGTCATCCAGGGGCCCTGTGTTTTAGGGACGGCCAATGAAGAACGCATTGTCAAGCCTTTAGGGGAAGGGCCCTCAACGTCCTCCAGTATTCCAGGAGGTACAGGCGGAATCGTGCTTTGGGCATTTCATTCAGTCACAACCCTTTTCAAAAGACTTGTTTGATTTTTTTTTTTTTTGTGCTGGAGTTTTCAGCCTTTTTTTTTTTTTTTTTTTTTTTTTTTTTTTTTTTTTTTTTGGATTGATAAATTATTTTAACCTCTGTGTAACAAATTCAGTATAAAAGGGGATTAGAGTGAAATGCTATTAGCTACTGTACTTCTACAGACACTTAACAGTTCATTTCCAGTAATCATTATATATAATATACTTGTAAGGGTTTCCGGAACAAGCCATTTTGTAACTAATACGTTCTAATTTAACAAGAAATTTATGTGAGTAGAAAGTGGCTGCTCATTTATCACACCCCACAGGATGTGCAAATGTCTGCAGTAATGTATAAGTTCATCGGTATGTGCAACGTTTTGTCAGTTTATGTAAGGCACACATAGAACATTAAGTTAAATTATTAAGTATAAGTTGTATTAACTGTTAATGATGTGCTATAAATCTGAAAAACTGATTTTAAAAATGTGTTTTAAAAAATCTGTTATTGCAGTGTCACTGAATATTGCACAAACTTTTTTGCCCAAAAGTCTACATGGTAATGCATTGGTTTCATGAACGTAAGGTACAGGTGTGAATGTTTAAAAAAAAAAAAAAAATCTGAATTCATGAGTCTGTTAATTAATGTTGGCTATAATGTACTGATTTTGTGGTCCCTAGAGATACATTGTAAAGAAGTTCTACTGTTACTAAGGTTGGACTTGTGTATTATGATGTTACTGTAGGTCACTGTAGGCAGTTATTTAATTGTGGGTGACAGAGGCCTTGCTAGATACAGATGCTGCATGAGGCAGCACGTCATCTTCACCAACAGCTGGAGCACCACACAATGTGGGTTATGAAGTACTTGGTTGGTGTGTATTGTCATTTTCATCTCTAAATCAATTTTTGTGACTGGATTATAGACTCATACAGTTTGCCTCTGTCAGTTGAGATTACAATACCACTGAAGTCAAAAGAGAGATGTTTAAAAAAACATCAACATTATTTTAGTGTCCGCTTAGCAAATACAGAGCAGGGCTGAACACCGGAGTGTAAACACCACCTGAGTGCTTGCACAAGATGACCACAAGGCGGCAGCACTGGTAACATGAATGAGTAACCTACTGTAAAATTGTTGGAACTGTTTTTGTTTTTGCTGCTGACCTTAAACAGTTGCTTGTGTAAGCAGTGAAAACCAAGGCATGGCTTTACAGTTTCTTTCAGATTGCTTTTCACATTAATATTTTGGATAAATATAGTTAATGTGATACAGACTACTGTCATTAAGGAAGATGATGTTTCTCTCCTTTCAGCACCAGCTCTCCAGGAGTACATGTGTCCACCACAGGGCAGCCACGTTATCTGTACCTGCTGCCTGCAGCCCATGCCAGACCGCCGCAGTGAGCTCGCCAACCACCCTTTCTCTGCACAGCAGTGTGGGTGTCCTCCTTTGCCCAATGCTTATCCCCGTAAGACACTATTTTCAGGTGGCCAAAACTCTTACCTTTGACCTCTGTGTCTCACCAGGTGCGCTCTGCCACCTTCCTTTCTGCCATATGTACTGGGGATGTCAGCGACCTGGGTGTCAGGGTTGCCTGGCACGTTTCTGCGGTATGTGAGTCTCCCCCCAGCAATGTGAAGCTCCTTTTGATTGGTGCAGATTTTAATAAGTGCTTACCCTGCTTGACTAAAACTTCTAGAGCTCATAATATTGGATTATTTTCATAGCATTTTGATTATTGCAAATTCTAATCCCATGTAATCAACTGAATAAAATGTTTTTCTCTTCAGAACTTAACCTCACGGAGAAATGCCTCGATGGTGTTCTCAACAGCAATACTTATGAATCAGATATCCTGCAGGTATTTTCTGTTAATCATTAAACCCCCCCCCCCCTTTTTTTTTTTTTTAAATAATTTGGCCTCGTTGCAACATACTCACTATATTTGGATAAATACACCAATCAGCCACAACATGAAAACCACCTATCTGATATTGTGTAGGTCCCCCTCGTGCCACTGACCAGTCTGCAGCAATGCAGCAAGCTGCAATGCACTGTGTGTTCTGACACCTTTCTATCATGGCCAGCATTAAGGTCGTGAGAAATTTGTGCTACAGTAGCTCTTCTGTGGGATCGGACTAGACAGGTTAGCCTACGCGCATCGGTGAAGCTTGGGCGCCTGTGATTGTGTCGCAGGTTTACCAGTTGTCTTTCTTTGGGCTACTTTTGGGTTAGGTACTAACCACTGCATACCGGGAACAGCCATTTTGGAGATGCTCTGACCCAGTCGTCCAGCCATTGCAATTTGGCCCTGGTCAAAGTCGCTCAGATCCTTACTCTTGCCCATTTTTCCTGCTTCCAACACATCAGCTTCAGGAACTGACTATTCACTTGCTGCCTAATGTCTCCCCCCCACCCCTTGACAGGTGCCATTATAACAAGATTATCAATGTTACTCACTTCACCTGTCAATGGTTTTAATGTTGTGGTTGATTGGTGAATATTTACTTTGGAAGTGGCATAGTTGTGAGGATGTTAGATGAAGAGCACAACCAACAAAGTGTGTGTATGTATGTATATACACAGTATGTGTTCTTACTATAACAGCTGTGTCTGTGTAAACAGGTATACTTTTCAGGCTATAACTCACAATGTGTTTTTCTTTGCTCATTTTAGAATGCATGATATTTTTTTCCCCTCCCTTTTTTTTTGATGTAAATGCTGATATTTTGGAAGGTTTTTTTTTTTTTTTTTTTTTCTTCCCCCCCCTTCTCCTTCCCTGGATTTTGCACATCAGACATCATGCCTGTGTTTGTTCTCTGGCAGAACTACCTGGCCTCCAGAGGGATGTCCTGGAAGGAGCTGCTCCAGGACAGCCTATTGGCCCTGCAACAGGGCACGTTCCACTTGTCTGGTAAGCAACCCCCATCTGCCTCCCCATTGGAGCCTTTGCTCCTAATGATAATAGGATAACTGTAATGGAAAGATGTACCACCCTCCCACATTTTGTTTCATTTAGACTATCGCATCACGGGAAACACAGTTCTCTGCCACTGCTGTGGCCTGCGGGCCTTCAAAGAGCTGGCATACAAGTACCGGCAGAATATTCCGGCCTCAGAGTTGCCAGGTGCGTGTCTAACACACACAGGTCAACACATGGACCTTTAACTTTGTGTGTGCATGCAATGCAGTTTTAGTCTGACTCTTCATGCTGATACAAGTGCTTTGTCAGTATCTATAAATGTCAGTTTATCTGCAATAGTGCTGTTATTAACACTCAACCCCTCAAAAAAAAATTGCAGCGGCTGTCACATCTCGTCCTGATTGCTACTGGGGGCGCAACTGTCGCACGCAAGTGAAGGCACACCATGCCATGTGAGTAACAAATCTGTGGGTGGAAAAGGGTGTAATGTTAAATTTAGCATCCAAAGTTCAAAGACATTTCAACATGATGTTGCATTGAAAAGATTGTGGCCCTGATGTAGTAGCCCCTCCCAACCAATAGAGGGCAACACTGTTCTATGTAAGTTTACTCTGAAGACCTTTTAGTGTTGTATCAGTTTTAAAGCTAAATTGGCTATCAGCTGCTCTTTTCCATTATTTTATTTATTTTATTTTTATTATTATTTTTTTTTAAGGAAATTCAACCATATTTGTGAGCAGACCCGTTTCAAGAACTGAAGAACCTCTGAGGCTTTCTGTCCCCCCAGAGAAGAGACAGAGAAGAGAAATACATGTCTGTTAAGTCTGCCTACCCCTTCGAGTGAAAATGGTAGCGTAGCATAATGTGCTGTTCAGCAAAATGTTGTCCTTGGACAAGCAAGAAGCAACTTGGACAAAAGCCTCTAGTGTGGGTGGTAGCTAACAAGTTGGACACGTATTGATTTGCCTGCTAATGTACATTAGTTTGTGACGCAGGATGGTGAACGTGTATGTTGACGGTGGCACAGGTTGCCCAATGTAACTTTAGTCGTTTTGTGTGAGGGCTGAGGGAGGGGCTGTGCACAGCTGGGTTGCATGGAGGCAGGACTGTTTTGCAAAGCCCAATACTGACTTGAATCTATACTGTGTGGTCAGGGTTTTTTTTTTTTCTTTTTCTTTTTCTCCCCCCCCCACTAGTCAAGTTGGAATAGGGTTGGTAGGGGGACATGACCATCTTTCTAGAGTGTTCCTGCTCTCATGGTCGTGTGCCTTACTCATCAACGTAGGGTGGCGTAGTCACAGAAGACCTAGCAGTTAAATTATGTGTTTTGTGCCTACAACGCCTATCAGTGAAGCAATTCTTGCCCCCCCCCAAATTGTTAATATACTGTAGGCGTACAGTGTAATTTTTCTGTGTATAAGTTGGCTAAGACCACCTTATCTTATAGCTAAAAGCGTTGCGAGCCGAGAGCTGAACAGCCAGTTTAGCTTTGTTTAGCACGTAGGGCTTCCTTCTTGCACGGCTGTTCAGCGAGTGGTCGCATATCACTTGGCACCTGGCTAGTGCTCATCTGATTCTCTGTCCCTTTTTTTTTCTTCTTTTTTTCCTTCCCTTTCCCCTCCCTTTTTGTACAAATATTGACAATTAAGCAGATCTGCATAGTCAGGGTATCCTATGCATTGCAAGAACTTGTTTGTGGGGTTTTCTTTTTTCCTTTCCAATTTTGGTGAATTGCACCAGTTCTCCCGTGACCACGGCACTGTTTTACAGATCGACCATTGGCTGCTTTGATGCATCTAAACTGCTTCTTGGGAACAGAATGTAATTGATATTTATTACTGGGGGAGAGCCTGGAGATATATTTTAAGGCTTTTCTAGATTAGTGTGTTTACCTTTGCAAAGGCAAGAAGCCATGTAGAAGCTGTATGTAATGAAGCAGGGCTCAGCTGGGCAGGACACCTTTGCTCTCTTTGGCAGATGAGAGCAGCAGCGTGAAGTTGCGCTCCTCGCTGACAGAGTGCCGATACCCTGTGGTAAAATGCAGTACCACTGTGGGCAGTGAAAGCAGGAGCTCGTCTGCCGTGTGGCATCGGGCCCTCCGAGTTGCGTAAACTGTTCATATGATCGGCTTTAGCAGGACTTGGTGTTTTTACAGCAAGCGGTAATCGTGCTGTGAGACCAAACTGCTGTCAGCCACTAAGACAACAAAAAAGTATAACAATACTTTTTTTTTTTCTTTTTTTTTTTTGCTTGCCATTTGCTCTGATTTTCTTGGAAGTGTTTTCAGGTGACAACTTTCTGCGCAATATTTTTATTTCCTTTTTGTAAATTGAATTCTCTTCTTTGTTCAATCTATTTGCATCCTGCCAAGAACCTTGTTTTTCCATTTTACTTGGGCTGAGCACAGGCTGGTCAGGCTTTCCCCATTAAGCACCATTTCCGAAAGCTCTACTGAGCTAATGATGATTTTGTGTTTTTATAGTTCTGGTTCCAGGCCAGCAGTTAACACAGGAAACTGTAAGGTAAGGTGGCTACATCCTTGTTTGTGCCACTGTGGAAAGGGGCTTTGAAATGACTCTCTACCGTTTGCAATCATAAAAGGGAATGATCTTGCACATTTTAAATAGTTTACCACTGTTTAAAAAAAAAAAAAAAAAAAAAAAAAACATTGTGCACTTAAGGAAGTTCCAGTGTTCATGACCACAATCATTGAGGCCTTAGTTGTTTGTGCGCCAACAGATTTAACTGAAGGAGCTGGGGGTAAAATGCAAAATAATACTTTAAAAAAGGCTGAACTGTTTTCAGCACAGTATGCAAGTTTTTGGTATGCAAGTCGTTTATGTTTATAGCAATTGGATGGTTTGAATAATGAAAGCAATGCACAGAGCATTGACATTTTGAAAGATGGCCTTATAAAATGGTCTTAAGAGTCTGTTTAGTTTCGTTCAATTTTAGAGATGGTAGTAGAAAGGTTGGTGTAACTACTTTTTATGAACAAATGAGACTCGCGTTAGACTAACAAGCATGTCCTCATTTACAAATATACTAATACTAGTACTCATGGGTACCTGCGGATTCTGCTTGCAGTTACGTCACTCGGGATCTATTGTGAGAAAGACTCTTTTCAACACGCAGTCCACCTTCAAACTGACTGATTATGTGACACCTCACTTAGCAGAGCACTCCTAAAGATCCTGTTTTGTACAGACAGACCTTCTGCAACATTCCTTTTAACTGAACTTTTTGGCTTTTGAGATGTTTGCTGGTTGCTTCATTTGTCTGACAAACAAGCGGCAGAGGGCCAGAAATACCTGAAAATGCTGCAGATCTATGCCTGTGTTCCTGTAATCGGGCTGCTGGGCTGTCAACAACATGGTTGATGTTCCTACTGTTCGTTTTGCATCACAGATGTGCGCAGGAGTTTCACTCATCCGGCCTGGGTGGTGGTCGTCATGAGTGGTGAAGGTGGAAAAATTAATGAGCAAAATGTTTCATGTGGGTTCGCAACGATCGCAGAAACGCGCGGTTGATGCTGTCAAAACGACTAGACTTGGCTTTGTTTTCGAGTCATGGCCAGGACAGTAGATCTGTGACCGCTGACGGCACGTCAAAGTGAGCGTGAGAAAGCGGTTTCTGTCCCCGGAGCTGCCAAGGAGGAGAGCGGCGGCAACCTGCATGCTGGTGTTGAAGCCCTGCCCCTCGCCGAAGGCCGTCGCTGTGGCATTCCACAGCGGCTCAGGCCGTCAGCCAGCGTCAGGCTCCAGAGCTGCCAGACCTTAATCGTTTCCAACAGGAGGGTCACGGTGCTGTAAGCCGGACGCCACCGGAGCTACTGCTCGGGAACGGGTTAGAGGCTTTGGGTGCCTTGTGCACGCTCTCTCTCTCAGGGGTAACGGCTCCAGGGCAAGTGTGGACAGAGCTTCTCTTTGCGCAGTGGAGGCGCGTACAGTTCTACCTCATCTACCCTTATGACTTCAAACATAGGAAACGTCGCCTGTTACCTTCGGGTCCGCAAGGGTTTCGCTTAGTTAGGATGAGCGTAGAGTAGCGCTGTTACACTTAATGCCTTTTCGAGCTCCTAGTGCCTCGCCTGTAGTAGCAGTGCTGACACTGATTTCTTAGGTAGAAGGGGGTTATAAAATTGTCTTTGGTTAACTGCACTAATAAAACGTTGCAAAAAAGGATCTTTCTGTTCTCACTTTCCTGCAGGAATACACAGAATGATTAGCAGGGAGTCACAAAGCTCAATATGAAGTAGCAAACATTAGAGGAATTAAACTTTGTGCTGTATTTTATTTAACATCTGACAACCCCCCCCCCCCCCCCCCGGAATATAGCTTTCATCTGAGTGCTACATCACTGCTATTTCGTTACTTAAATGCATACATTTACAGCAAATTCCCTTTTAGAACTAGAATCCTACACACCACTGCATGTTGTTAAGGCCAGACTCCTGCATGTTTCCCTTTCCCAAGCTGGAAAGGTACATCTGCAGTAGTGGCCGTTTTCCTCAATCACGGGCCTGGACTTCAATGAGCGAGAGGAAGATGCGGCCAGAGCGATAGCTTAATCAACATTTAACAGGTCTGTTAGTGGTGCCGTGAACCATTGTTCCTGTGTTAGAAGACATCCCTCTGCCATACAGAAGCCACTCAGAGTTCCCTTACAAAAGAGTGACATTAAATTAAAATGTCACTGAGCAGAGGTGATTACATCAGGGGACAATGTTGCCACAACCTGTAGATCCAGCAGTACGAGTATATAATATGAATACATATCGAGTGTCTGGAATATGTGAAGGTAAACATGCTAACTACAGTTTAACTGCATGCCATAATATGTAGTTAAAATACAACTGACTTGCTGTTAAATGCAAGTTTAAAACACTGAAAACAGTTTTAAATTCCGAAAAAGAACACATTTCGAGCATATTGAACCATTGTGTTACATATTGAATGGTAACTTTATACACAATGTACGTTTTTGCTGGCTACAATTCATACACCCCACCCCCACAACTGTCACTGTTCCCATGGTGCCCTCACATCTCCTTACCGCCGTCTTTGCTGCTCATGCTGGCTGGGCTCGCTGACAGCGGTGGCGCGTGTGTTGGTGGGGCAACGCTCGGGGCAGTCGTGGCCTTCGCATCTCCAGCAGCCACTGGCACCGGGGGGATGAGGTGACTATCGCAACCTCCGTGCCTTTTGCTCTCCCAAAGGGCACCGTTGAGCAGAATGGTCTGGGCTAAGTGCTCAGACTGGACCAGCGGCTGTCGGTCCTCCTCCTCTGAGATGGAAAACACAGGAGCACCGGCCTGTACCTGCGCTTCTGCCTTTGCTTGCACCACGGAGCCCGGTGATTCTTTCCCTGGCACTGAAGAGGAACCCTTGGTGCCACCCCCATTGGATCCTCCACCGTCTGGGGTTCCAGATAGAAAGCTGAAACATGGGGCAGCAAAGCGGGAGCGACAAAGATTGCTGATGGAGCTTAAGCGGCGCTGCCTCTGAGGCACCTGAGCAAATAAATTGGAGACGGCGCTCCTGGAGGAGTTGTCGAGCCGACCATTTGCCTTCCCTTCTACGTGGCCACCTGTGAAGGTCTTCCTGGGCTCATCACCAGAACAGCCCGATGTTGAGGTTGCTGGAACCTGGGTAGACACAAAAGAAAATATTTACACTACGTACAGCTTTGTTAGTTTCTCAAGATGGAAGAAAATATCTGCTAGCTAAACATGAGTCAAGGCCACTCACACTGTCCACCAGCTTGGTGAAAGGACTAGTGGAGTTCCAGCTGCACCACTTGCGCTGCAGTTGGGGCAGGGGCTGCAGTAGATCCTGGAAGGTGCGAACGCTCCATGCACGGGGTCGAGCCCTGCTAGTACTCTCGGCCTGGGGTGGAAGGGCCGTGTCACTGTGCCTCAAGAAGCGATCCTTCTGTTGGGATGACAATCACTGCGCCATTGAAGCTCTAGGGTGTTTTCACAAAAGGTATTTACAGTGCAGCGTCAGTTTGCTAATGAACACAGTTTACTGTCTCAAGTTATGGTCCTGATTAATATTTTGGAGAAAGTTTCAAAAAAAAAAAAAAAAAGTGGGTTTAAACCCTTTTACTAACATTTGAATGTGATCAGCAACAGTATCAGGTTAAACAGCGTTTAACTGTTAAATGAGTGCCAGCCAGACACACTGAAAGCCACATTGTTTTGCATGTCGCTGGGGACAAAGCATTTGAGGTTGAATATCCCGCTCCTGACACCATGCTGTGTTCTGGCTTTGATACAAATATGCAAACACTTTTCAGAAAGGAGCTGTAATACAGATGGTTCTGAACTTACGATGGTCTGACTTGCGGGGGGTTTTTTTTTTTTTTTAACTTTACACTTTACGATGGTGTGATAGCGATGTGCGTTTAGTAGAAACCATACTTCGAATTTTAAATTTTTCCTGGGCAAGTGATAGCAGCGCAATAGTTTAGACTTTATATCTCCTCCCCTTTCTATAGGGAGGGCACCTAGGCATCTGGCTTCCATTTCAACTTTCTCCTGACTTTTTTTTTCCCCCTGTAATTATAATTTAATATAATTAAATTATTTGTTGACCATCTCTTGTATCTTTGCACTTTTGTTGACATAAGACTTTTCCTAGGATCAATAAAGTTTCATGTGATCTTATGATACTCCCTCGTGATGCTGGGCAGCGGTAGCGAACTACATCTCCCAGACAGCCATGTGGTCGCTAGTGCATACAACGGATACCATGCAGTGTTCTGTATTGTGGTTTTTTTTTTTTTTTTTTGTTCGTCCCACAACAAAATTGCCTAAAGATGGATTTCTTAGAACGTATCCCCACCGCTAAGTGACAGTGCATTTTTGACTTGTGATTGGTTTATCGGAACATAACCCCATCGTAAGTCGGGACCACCTGTGCTTACTAATATCAAAACATGAAATCTTCAAACGCTGTCCAAGTGCCAACCTACGTTTACATATGCCTTGTGAATCATGCAAGCAATATGCAACACAAATTTATATTATTACTTGTGTAAAGATAAAACCCACATATAACCAGTTTTCTAAATAACCCATAAGCTTAATTTCACACAAAACAATAAAATGGTTGCTGGGGAGACAGGGCACGCACACGCAGCACATCCCCACCCAGATACCTCAACTGGACAACATGCCAACCCTAATATGCACTTCTTTGACAGATCTTTCAAGTGTTGACAGCCCTCTACTTGCAGGTTGATGGAAGAAGTTGACCGTTGTGCAGTGAGCAATTTCAACTTCTTTAATTTTCCAAGTTTTAAACTCAGTCACGTGTTTTTATGCAGCCACACTTCTGGAAAATTGAGTAGCTCTACCTCAGCCTGGCGGCTTGCAAATGAATGGCCCAAGATTTAAAAAGATTACCCGAGAGAAAGGGCTTTTATTAAAACTTTGGTACAAACTCTTTGAAGTATTTTGATCAGCTGCTGGTGTGGTAACACTGCACACTTATTCTCCTTAATTCTGCAGCGATATTTTGGTACGGTCCTCTTCTGCTGCTCTTCCATTCACAGAACGCTGGATTTATTTTGCGTGGCTTAAAATACTTTTTCCTGGGTGTATGTGCATGTCGAGGGGAAACCTTACAATTTCTAAGCAGAGGTCATTTCAATATGTTCATTAGCCTTCCTGCAGTTACACAAAGAATATGCTCATAATAGAGTAAAAATGAAGTCATTAACTTTACTGTTTTGTTATAAATAACGTGGGTGTCAGTTGCGCACACAAACGGGCAGCAGTTGAAATGGCCCTTTGATTGGAAAAACCGGTCTGATGTGAGGTTCACATCATTGGTTGGGCAGTTCAGCCTCAGATGATCCTTACAAAGAGTAGCTTGCAGCCTGCTTCGTCTAGACAAGATTTAGGGAGAGCTTGCCAAGGGTTTCTCAGCACAGTGGAAAGCTGCCTCACAATAGCCACTTGTTACAGGGGACATGAGAAGGCAAACACGAACGGCCAGATGTGAAAGCGACTCCTCCCGTTTCGACCGGCACCACACTCAAGAAGAGGGCACAGCTCAGAAGTGCTTTCCTGAATTTCTCAGTTCAACTTTCTTATCTTGCATATTTCCAGAAGCGGAAGACCACCTGAGAGGCAATGACCGTAACGCGACGCCAGTTGGAGAAAGAGGGACAGACCGCACACAGTTGGAGCTGGGAAACTGGCTGCGCAGATAATACTTTCATTAGCCCAGGCTGCAGGAAAGCGTGCCAGCGGCTTCTGCCAGTAGGTGCCCATGCCAGCTTGTTGCACGCAGCACATAGGGCTTCACATGCAAAACGCATCCCCCCCGCCGCCCGAGGCCCCGGGCCCTCACCCACCGGGCTTCGCCTCGTTGTCATACCCGGACACCTCCGCCAGCGCGTAGGGAGATGTTTGTGGCAGGGGGCGGGCCAAGCAGCTACACAGTCTTGGCAGGATAAAACGTTGGGCCTAGAGCGAGAACCTCCCCCTGACGGTGCTGGCCCGTGCCTCGGCTCCTCACCGTGTGCGGGCACAAGGGTGGCCCGTTTGGAGCTGGTCCCGAGGGCATCACAAACACTTCGTCTGTCCCCAGGTCCAGCTCTGTCAGCCCGCCGGGGGACAGCTCAAGCTCAGGATTGTGGGAAATGTCAGCCCCGCCACCGACTGACCCAGAATCTGGAAGAAAAGTAGAAGGCTGAAAAATGAAGCACGATCTATGGAGAGGGGAAAAGAAGCTGCAAATACATAAGAAACACACGGAGTATTCCTCTGATAGGTCATTATTGGTAACATGCTTCACCCAACCGCACAACTGACAAAAATCGCTAGCCTTTGGCTATGTACTCTTACAGCATAACAGCAAGCTTGTTTTATTTACAATTGGTAAATTACAGATAATTACATTGAGCAATTACAGAAATTGCGCCATTACAGTAAAGCCTCGCTGACACATTTATATGTAGGTTAAATTCCATGACTTAAAAAGCTGCACCCTGGTTAACTTCTACACTCACAAGAGGCATTTTGGATTGTTCTGGGATAATCGAATGAATGTTAGTCCACAAAGTAAAGCTGTTATCCCATGACCCTTTATCCCCATTTCCCTCATTGGTTCCTGTAAACCCATTCGATCAGACCCTTCGACCGCCGAAAGCACGAGCCAAACTATTTCTCAATCAGATTTAACTGAAATACGAGGAAACCCGGAGTCACGTGCGACAAGGTATGTAGCGACTTGGATGTACCCCATGAGAAATACAGAGCCACTCAAGGGTATTTTGGTGCAAGGTGAGGATTGTAGGTCAGTGTGTCTGAACACTGGGTGAAGGCCCACCCTAATCCAGGCACGGGGTGCCTGGGAAAGGTTGCTTGAGACCCATCCCTATAGAGTGCTTTGTGACACAATTCAGCGGGCTCAGCAAAGCCATCATTACTGCTGTAGAAGCTTACAGGCAAAAACAATTAGGGAGGCCCATTCAGGCTGGACATAGAAACTGAATTTGGAGCCAAATGAGGTCACGTGCAAGTTGAATGGATGCAAACCAGAGGCAAAGCTTTACAGAACCCGGTGGCCGGGCTGGCAACGGCTAGAGGACCCACCTGTGTTAGGTAGGCTGAAGGAGCGCTTGACGGTTCCCACGTTCCCGACAGCCCTGCTCTCCACAGACACCGGCGCACCTGTGCAAATTGGCACTACCAGTTGAAATTCGCCAGCATCTGTTCCAGGCCCCAGCATGTCACCCTGCAACTGAAAACGGGTGCTGTCAATGGTACAGCAAAGCCAAGCTGCCGCTCATGCTCTTTTAGTCACTCAAATGATAGTGAGTCTCAGCTGAGCATTCCAAACATCGCAACTGGGATTCTGCTTGGACGTAGGAGCTTGAATGTGGATCGCAATCTAGCTTTAAAAGACTTTGTGTGCGTGTGTGTCAGTAGTGATAAAAGTGTGGTTGCACAATGAGATAGTAACATGATGCGGAAATACTGGGGGAAATGAATCATTTGGGTGTTTTTCAGTGATTCAAATATGATGACTATTGAAGCAGGTGAGGAGGTTTCCTTTCAAAAAAACGTTTATTCCTTTTAAAGCTGAAACATTTGATTTTTTTTGTTGAAATGTATCCAAATCATTCTCCAGCCCCCTCTTGCTGGTGTTCATTATTTTGATAAATATGAATGCAGACCAACAGGGGTTTGTGCTCTGGTTTGTATGAACAGCAGACCACACCGCCATGCAGCCTCATGAACACCTTGCCATCTCCTCTAGGCTCTGCTGCAGAAAACAAATGTTAACTCCTCAACTGCTGGTTTCCAGTGTCCTAGGCAGTTCCTTTGACAGGAGAAGTCTAAACTCTTGCTTTGCGTGGCGTAAACTTTGCAGGACAAAGATGAGTCGCATGGGCAACAGGGTTCCATACTGGTTAGAGATGTTGCCATTTAAGTTAAAACTGTTTGAGTAAATATTACCCAGCTGCATGAATGGGTTAATCCTTTTAAGTTGCTTAATGTTGTATGTTGCATTGGAAGAAAGTATCAGCAAAATAATTGCAGGTGGAAGATGTTAAGTAAAGCTCCTTCATCTTCTAAATTGTAAAACCTTAGCATATGTGTCTGACACAGCTTTTCTCACTCAGTTACCTCAGAATTGTTGGGAGCACAGGTGTCGGCTCCCTTGGTGCACAGCTTTGGTCTGTAAAGCAGAAAACCCACAACAGTTTGTTAGCTTGACACTGCATACCTTTCACTTGTGAACACTCCTTTACTTTAGCCTCAGCAATGGCAAAAACAGAAATGAAATCAGTATTTGGGGATCATACTTAGATGGTACGTCCATCAATTACTCTTCCACAGTAACGTAGCAGCTGTGTTATGGTACGGTCAGTCATGAGTGCTCAGCACAAAAAGGCAACATGGTGTCTTTGAGAGCTGCTGACTGATCCAGCAGACATCTCATTTTTTCACAATGGTAATAGAAACTAATATTCTTCAAGAATGTTTTCATAAACATCCATATTAAAAAATGTTAAAACCCTTGCCTATACCCACAACTTGCAACGCAAAGTTGGGGTTGGAGCGTTTTCTCAACCATAATTGATTGAAGTCATGGCAAAGACTAAAATTCATATCGAACACAAAGTGCAAACAAAATGACTAGCACTTTTAAAATAAAAAGACAAACTTTTTGCCAAGGTTTGAAGACTTCCAAATTCAGGTGCTGCAGTTTCTGAAGGAGCCATTTATGATCAATATTTCACAAGAGTTTACCGTTCAGTTTTGGTCATTTGAGGACAAATAGAGCACTAGTTGTTAAATGTGCACTTTAAAATGAATCAAAAGTGAAGAGAATCTAAGATGGGGCCAATTTATGTAATTTATGTTGTTGTTGATATGTTTTTGTTCTCTTAGGAGTGATTGTATCAAATGTAAGTACAATTCCCAGCCAAAAAAAAGTCACACACTCTAATATTTTGTTGGACCGCCTTTAGCTGTAGTTACGGCACGCATTCGCCGCGGCATCATTTCGATAAGCTTATGCAATGTCACAACATTTATTTCCGTCCAGAGTCGCATTAATTTTTCACCAAGATCTTGTATTGATGTTGGGAGAGTCGGAGCACTGCGTAAAGTCTTCTCCGGCACATCCCAAAGATTCTCAATGGGGTTAAGGTCTGGACTCTGCAGTGGCCAATCCATGTGTGAAAATGATGTCTTGTGCTCCCTGAACCAGTCTTTCGCAATTTGAGCCCAATGAATCCCGACATTGTCATCTTGGAATATGCCCGTGCCATCAGGGAAGAAAAAATCCATTGATGGAAAAACCTGGTCATTCGGTATATTTAGGTGGTCGGCTCACCTCATTTTTTGAGCACATAATGTTGCTGAACCTAGACCTGACCAGCTGAAGCAATCCCAGATCATAACACTAAGTTAAATCCGGGTGGTGACTTTGTTTTTGGCCAGGGAATATGTATAAAAAATTTATATATATATATATATATATATATATATATATAAACAAAACATAGTTTCATATCAATTCAAATACACACACACTAATACACAGTATTTTTCCTTGTTCACATGAAAATGCTGAGCTCCTAGAATTCCACATAAATGTTTAGCACTGCCTACACATCACATTTGATGGTCGGGCAGTTATGAGAAAGTAGCTGAAGAATTCTATTTTCTGTCATGTAGAGGCAGACTTTGAGGGTTGGGGTCCCTCAAGGTACGTTGACTAATCCCCCTTCCCCCCCCCACACACAAGCACAACCCATCAGCATGTGTACGCCAGCATTCACACTCCCCACACTACTCCCACCTGAGTCTTGTCGGAAAGCCAGACTTCTACATTTTCAAAATACTTTTTGGCATTTAATGAACTTTACTACACAAAAACTTAATCTGGGGTGAGAAGTGCCAAATTTCAAGTCTGTTGCTTGGAAAATAAAGCCGCGCATAAAAAAAAAAACAAAACAGAGGAGCTTTATTGATATACCGGTAACAACTGTAGAATAACACAAAGACAGTAAGTGATGCCTCAACAGAGAGATTATGCAATGTTAATTTGTAAATGCAAACAAAAGTATTGTATATCAACCATGTATTGTGTGCGTGTAAGTAAAGACGACCTAACAAAACGTGCATTGACAGGCATAGGTAATTTATAGCCTGGGCTTTATAACACTTTGCTCAGCTGCTATGTGCTTCAGTTTATAGAGAGAAAATACTGTGCTAAGAAAAACTGATAATTTACAAATGTGTAATATTTTTGAAAGTGGTAACCAGTTGATAACCACAAAAAAAAACTTTTGCTATAACCAAATTGAATACGCTTGCCGGTTTTCGCGGTTCAGCGTCTTTCGGCGTGACAGCGCGAGCCAACACAGCAACGCGCAGGTGTTCATTACACGTTTCTGTGGAACCGATTATCTTTCAGGGAATAACTATCACCCCGCAATAGGCTGTATTTCCTCATGGAAGAGTTAACAGTAACTCAGCTGCACATGGCACAGCGGTCGATGACCACAGAAGAATACAATAATAATAATAATAATAATAATAATAATAATAATAATAATAATAATAATAATAATAAAGCGTTTGTCTTACCGGTTAGTAGCGGTCCAGCTTCAGCTGCCAGTTAGCTTTGCCAAACGAACGACTGAACAGTAAAATTTGAACTGGTCTGTTTTTATCTACCTTTTTATCTGTTGTTACCACTAAATCATAAGGTCTCCATAACAAAGCAGCCCGACTCATTTGGAGTTTTTATCAGTTGTTCTTTTGTGGATTTTTGGTTTATTTGCTCCATTGTGAAGTCACAGATGACAGTAAGAGCGAATGAATGAGTATGGACACATGCAAAACCAGTCGCAAATTTTTTTCTACTATTTACACATTTAAAACAAAGTAATAATAGTTAGTCCCGCTCCGTCAAAAATTTTACAAACGTCTCAGATGTTCTCATCACTTTAGCCCACCTCTACTACCTGAGTGACGTCGTAATTCGTAGCTGTTAAGCCAATCGGCACACAACACTAAGTTTGACAGACGTGTCACTAAACAAATTAAAATATTTAATTTATTTGCACCTGATAACAAATGTTCGGTATTTTTCCAGCTCGAAAATAATTTGTCAACATGATATCAATTTAACGGAAGCCTTCACAAAGCCTAATACTTTAAAAAAGGAAGAAAAAAAAGGAAAAATAATAAAAATAATACAATACACTTTATTCATTTATTTATACAGAATATATGGCTGCAGCCCATGTAAGCCCAATTATAAGTCTGGCCCTGTATGTAATATTCCCTTTCCTTTGTATATCTGTATACAGTAAATAGAGTAGTAGACTGTTTAGGAAAGGTCTTTTTCTCATTGCTTGGTTGCACTCAGCCTTGGCTTGCTGCACGTGACCATTTCATATATCCGCAAACAAAAAGGTGTTTGGCCATTAACTGATGAAATACTACTGTTATAAAGATGGAAATGTATTGCAGTGTAAATGTTCCATCTCTTTTTGGATTTGTTCACAAGAGCCTTGATTTTGTTTACTTACTGCCAAAGACATACAGGCTAATTATGTTATTTTTTGGTCTTGTGGGCAGATCTGAACATACAAAATCTTTTGTTTTAAAAAGTAACATATTCTTCACAGAAGAACATTCTCTTGGAGGTTGAGTTTACTCCAAATGAAGAACCTCAGCTGGAGCAGTCATAACATTCCTGCAATGACTCATTTCCATATTAAGGTATCCCAGACATATTGAATAAAAGCCTCTCTAACTGACAAGACCAGCCCATGTTTGCAACTAAAATCCTTCCAGGAGGTCTAACAAAGAAGAAGTTCTGTTTTGTCTATTAGAGAGTTACAATAGCATCTCTGCAGGACGATAGGATATAACTGGAGGTTTCGATCTTGTTTACCCTCTTTTCTCTTACACACTTTTGTATGTTGCCATACTTTTTCATCTTTTGAAATTGATGCCAGGTGCATCACCTCAAGCTATTCTACTCTCAGTAGTGGGAGGCACATCAAGGTAATGGTATAAAAATCCTGTCTCACACTCCACTAGATCCGGGGGCAAGGTCTCCAGCTGAGAAAACAGCAGCTCCTCAGTCAGTGGAGCAGCACTAACAAAGCATCCTCATCTCATTTATTCCTGGTATCCTTTGATCACTTTCAAGAACAGATGACTGAAAAAAAATGTTTGCAAGCCACCCACAACGGCCACATTGGAAATGGTGGTCATCATCTCAGGACCTGGGTATCTGGGCTTTCTGTTGCAAACCATTGTGGATCAGAGCTTCTTAGACACACCTGAACATGTGATGGGTGTGTAGCCTGGTAACAATGTATACTGGTGCAAAAGTAACTGTTGTTATAGCTGTTATGTTGATGTATGTTTACACAGACTTCTCCCTTGCTTGTAGTCCTTTACCTGCAAGTAGAGTGTGACGACCTCTTCAACAAGGGCATTTAATTTAAGAGAGCATTCTCCTTGGTGAGTCATATCACATTAATTCATTTTGAAATTTATAGCAGAAATCTGTACTATGTCTAAGGGTACACCGCATGCATTGTGCCATGAGCATTGTAGTGCTTTGTTCTATTTACACCCCCTAGTGCAGGTGTGGGGTTACCTGAAGATTATGCAAAGAGCACCGGTGAGAACCAATGCAAAGAAGGCCAACCCTCCCAATGCAGCCAGCAATGTGTCTATTCTGCTTGCAGTGGGTATATGGAGGTGCTGGTCTTGAGAATCTGTGAGGTTGTGGTAGCGGAAGAGCAGAGCAAAGCCTCGTCCCCAGTGAGTGGTTGTGATGAGCTCCATGATGACTTCTACCATCTCTTCCGGAGAGCCAAATACCATCTGTTGACCCGTGGGGCTATTGGAGCCACAGAAGCGGGACGAGAATGTGATTAGGTCAGAAATGTAGAGGACGTCATGAGGGCAGGCATCCACCACAGGCTGTTGGGTGTCAGGCACTGTGTTTGATGGCAAAGTCTGAGCAGCCTGCTGGGTGGACTGGCTTGGTTTAGTGTTAGCATCCCCTTTTAAGGCCACCAGGGACACGTGGCTTTCCTCTGTGACATCCACTGGCTGGAGGTTTGGTGTAAGGGGCTGTGAGGGCAGCAGGTGCAAGGGTCGTGCAGAGGGTATGTCAGCAGTCCATTTGGCTGTTTCCATTTTAGTGGACTGCTCCTGCACCACAACTTGCTTAACATCGGCCTTCTGGAAAGCCTGAAGTGGCTTTTCTGTGATTCCTTGGGCCCGCAGGAAGGGGTCCTTGACTCTGGGCACATAATCCTTGGCAGTGTCCAGCTGGGCTGGTGTGGTACTGTCATTGGCGTCCTCCTCCACATATGTCCCAGAGACATACCGTATGGGGTTTTGATGATTCTCAAAGACATCAAAATCAAACATCTCCAAGACTAACTGGTAGCCCACCGGTACAAAAAACTGCCATACACAATGTGTCCCTGAAGAATAGTTGTAAGGAAAGCCTGGGGAAAGGATGAGGCCTTGGTCATCAACAACGTCCACCACAGCTCCGCATTCAAAGTACACCTGAAACGAAAAAACGGCAACTCAGTATGAGTTTCTTAGATCTCAGCCATACCATCTAAATGTATGTGGAGATTTGTTTACTAAATTAGAAGATTAGTTCTTGCAGTTTCATCTTAACAACCAGTCCACGTCGACTAAAGAATGCAATCACATCCAGGGTTTCATGGTTCATTATGTGTTCAGACACTCAGACTTTCAGTAAAAATAGAATTAAGTTAGCCAGTTTTATTTGTCAGAGAACTTTACTCAAAGACATTGAAACAAGATGGTACAAAATAAATAGCCTTTCAACTATTTCCTTTCCTCTGAAATAAACACATACCTCACCAAGATCCCAAAAGGCAAATACGGCTACAGCGATGTACTCCACAGACCGAGGGGTACACAGAGCTTTCTCTAAGTCCAGAAACACAATCCAGAAATGTTTCTCACGGGCACAGTACTGAATTACTTTTGATAAATGATTAACAACAGACTCTCCATTAATACAATGTACGGAAGAGGTACCGGCAACGTTCACTTACAAGATTTTGTACAGGCTTCATTGGACTAGACTTCATACTACATTATGTGCCCTTGTGTGAGGCATTAGCAGGACTTTAAGTAGATTTGACAATACATTGATTTGCTGTCATCTCAACAAGCTTCCGTTTATTTCTTCAGCATGATGCAAAAACATAGCCCCCTCACAACTGCATGAAATTCTTTGGAACAAAATATTTATGCACCGTGTGAACTTGAGCAGCTTGACACCAAAACTGAACGTCAGTGGGTTCAGAAGTAAACTACCCAGTTCATATGTGGCTGAGGCACAAAAAAGTACTAAATGAGGAAAGAAGAGGAAACAACAAATGATGCTGTGACTGTGCCACACAGCTTCTCGTCCCCCCGCTCGCGTTACAAACTTCCGAAGCGAAGTTGTTATTCAGAAATTCTTCTCCAAGTCACAAACAACAGAACTTAATTGAAGACACATTGCATGTGTCTTAACGTTTTGATTTGAATTTCAAAGCATTCTTACAGATTGGGCCACTCTCATTTTGTTCCAGCACCACACATCAGTCTTTGCCTTTATTTTTTTTACGTTCCTGACATGACGGTGGTGGTGAAGGCACAGAGCAAACAGTTGCCTAATGTGCATAGCTACAACTTGCCTTTCTAAACACTGAGTGCTAGTCTGTCACAATATTTCCTCTATCCCCCCCATTTCCATATGGTGAATTATTAAAACCTTATTGGAACCAGTTAACCTTGCAATTCTTGAAAGCGGTGTGTGGCTACATTATGTTACATACGTAAGTGTTTTTTTAATAAATAACCTTAATTAAATGTAAGTCGTCTCAGGTCAACCGAACAGTTTGCCTTTCCTCCATCTCCTCCACTGTGTGTGTATCACAGCTCCATGGTCACTGCAGAGACAACGGCGAAAACCGTATCTTCAGACATGCTGCCCTAATCCTATGCCCAAATGCATAGGATAGTGGGGCCATGGCTTTTAATCGGAGTCAAGATGTCTGACCGCTGCAGCCCTCAGCGGCAGGCACGGATGGGCTTGGACGGACTGGATGGTCTGTGGGAATGCAAGAGAGTGGCTGCCCTTCAGACAGGTAAAACTGCAGGGGTGGGAAGGGGCCAGAGTAAAATGTGGTTGTTGCTGGCCGTTTTGCAGGAAAATAGTAAGTATTCTTTATAGAATTGTTTTACCAATGAATTCCCTCCATTATATGGACAGATGAAAATATTGTACAGGTATGTACTGTATATCCATGTAAAACATGAAATGCGCCATTGGAAATTGTCCTCCTAAAACAGATGCTGCTGAATGGAAGGACAGCAGTGTGTTGGGTGCTTCTTTTTTGTAAATTTCATGGTGAGTATGCTGGTGCCACTGAAAGATCTGTGCCATAATTATAATTATACCATAAGAGTGGGGCATCTGTTTGTCAGCACAGAGCAGTGCATGGTAGACTACACATGAATGGCCCCCAGAGAAGCGCTCTATAATGGAAATGGGACATTCTTATAATGCCAAACATCCCAGTTCTGTTACATCACGGGCTTGTGCCGGCCAGGCAGTAATTAATCAAGGATGCCTTGTCTCATGAAGAACAATGGGCCGCACTGGGTGAGGACTGCCACTTTGAGACTAGATGGGAGACAGCATTTTAATGGAGTGATGCTAACAAGCGTCTGCAAGCAAAGCAAATTACATAATACTCCAGTTGGCCCTGCCGTCCGCAAGGCACGCATCTTCTGGAAGAGTTGTTTAGGTGGAGTGACACCTGCCGTGGCTCTTGTAGTTCCTCTTTAACCACGCTAGTTTTCACTATGCTAGAACAAGTTTTACTATCAATGACATTTTGCAGCCTTTGACAGCTGTGCTGTGAGCATTACATGATGAGCTTCAGCTTGATTCATTTGTGCAAATGAACAGCAAATATAAATCGTTTTTATTCAAATAGTTATCTCCCGAGATGCACTCAGTGTTGTTACAAGTATTTGTGTTTACAGAGATTTTCATCTCAATCCCCTACTTCAGTTCTTGCATTTACAATTTGCAAATTAGGATTGCACATGCTTCTCTTTAGAGCTAGAAAGAGGCACAAGAAGAGGCACCATGCAGTCTCATTCGCAGGGATATTATGTCTTGTGCTGCATTAAGCACTCAGCCTCCATCACCTCTTGTTTACTAGTTTCAGCTGTTATTATGTATAACCTTGGTAATCGTGGTCCTTGTTTGCACTAGTCAACTTGTTTGCATTGTTTTCATTTACTTTTAATGTCTTTACTGTTCTTTTTCACTTTAAAGTTTGAATTAAAACAAACGTTGGGTATTTTATGTATATTTTGTTTTTGGTCGTTTTAAGTGTTCAGTACCCTATATCTATGGAATAGCTGAACGAACAGAGGTACACAGGTTCACAGCAGCAGCGATACCAGTTATAATTACTAATTTACACCACAGAACTAACTATGTCCATTTTAAGGCCTTTTGGTGATATTTAACAGTAAATGGGTGAAATATTTTAAAGCTCAGGGATGCATAAAAATTTAACCATTAAAACTAATGGTATCTAAGGCTCCAGTTTAGGAAAATTCACCTCACAAGGTTTTTTCAAGAATGAATTACCTTTACAAGCTAAGAGAATTCTGTACACATTTTCTATATTTTTAGAGGACACCATAATACAAAAATGATACACATTTAAAAACAAGTGCAGGGAAAAAGCAACAAAGCGATGAATTTTCCATATCTTGATGGAAGGCCAATCTGAAACCACTGGGAAACACTTAAGAGTGCAAATATGTCGCATAACATCATTCAAGCTCAGTTTGGAAGATATTAAGCTGGCCTGATCTGCAGTGACTGTTAATTTAAAGTGCGGATTTCTGAAGGTTTTGTACATAGCAATGGAGATTAAATTAAAATAAACTATTCAAACCATTAAAACCACACAAAGTCCGTTAATGCAGTATTCGTACATGTAGCAAATTTGAGAAGAATCTAGTAAACCCCTTTTGTTCTTTGAAAATATATTAATCACAATGATGTGAATTTTGATGTTGTGTTAATAGCAATTGATAGCATGTTTTGATAAGCTATACTTTCAAATCATACTATGTAAACTTATTTAACAGCAGGAACAATATCCCTTGTTAGCACGGTATTTGCTTAAATGTTATTCTATAAATTTACTGTACAGTTTAATATTATTCTAAGAAATGATATTTGCCCTTTTCTGCAGCAACTTCCTTTGCCTCTTTCTTAGAAATGTGTATGAATGTTAAGATGATTTATTCTATGAGTATTTGCATAGTTTGCAATACAACAATCAAATTTAACTTTTTTTTTGCACTGTTAGCATAAAAACATAGTACCTTTTATAATGGCATATATTTCTGAGAGACAGACAAAATCCTGCCGGCATATATATTGGATGCACTTTACAAATGTGACTAAATCTACTTTCCACTGTAAAAAGCAAAAAAACCTTGTGGCTCTTTCTCCCTTTGACTGTTTTTGCCCCTTGCTCTGCAAGCGGGTTATAGGAGCTGACAGAGCCCCTGTAACCAAAAGGCTGGCCTCCCATACTCTGCCACACACTCGCTCACTCATTTGCCTGCATGCACAAACACCCCCCGGTTTGCTCATAAACAGCCCAGACGGGCCCCTCAGAGGGGGTTGGGATCTCAGCAGGGCTATTTTCTGATTGTGAAAAGTGAGATTGCTCTGCAGCCACCCAGCCTGCCCCTCAGTGGAAGGAAAGGGGGGGGGGCTTTGTGGTTCTCCCAAAACAAACAAATAAATAAATAAATAAATAAATCACAGCAAGGGGAGGCATCCCACCTGGTCATAGGATGAACCCACTACCAGCAGGGCACCTCAAATTTTAGCCATGACATGAATCAAGCGTGACCCCGAGCAGTTGGCACAGTTCCTCCGGACAGGAAGGGCGCCAGATGTGTAGTGTGACCCGCACTGGGCACCTGCAGCGCTCAGGGCATCTGGCTGAGTAAAGGAGACGGTGCATGCAAGTGAGTATGAGGTAAACAGAATACACCTAAAACGTTAAAAAGGCAGCTAGTGATGAAAAGGTTTGTTTAACTGGCTATCTTCTGCATTTTTTATTTTTGGATTTGTTTCTAACCCTTATGGATGATGGCGCTGCAAAAATTGCCAACCCTGATGTGAGCATACCTGTTGATCTGGCCTGGCACAAGTACCCCTGTCTATGTGAGACTGGAGTAGGGACTTGGAGCCCATAGTTGCCACCCTGCAGAAAGGGCTCTGATACACAAACCCGTGACTTCTCACATAGCTTCCCTATGATGTCAGCCACCCCATGTGTTTGTGTGTGTTCTGTGCCCAAGGGTTCACCCAGGCTGCGTTTACAAACAATGGGCACCCTGCCACCATTCAGCAGGGGAAATATCTGTGCCCCCAAAACATCCCGTATGCCCCTTTATTGCTAAGTGGCCCTTTCCATGTTGTATTTTTGTATGTCAGTATGATTTCCATGTTGTCCTGCTGGAAGTGTCCTCATTCTATAAAGAAATGTGCCATCCTTTCTAACAGTTTTTGGTGTGTTGTCTCCTAGCGATCACATTTCTGTGGCTAACAGAAGACACCAATCCCCCTGATTTAAGTACCTCAGATCTGTGCTTGCGGCATTGGGGTGAGTTCCCAAATTAGCAATATGCTTTAATTGACATCATTTTCACGGCATTCGGCTGCGGTCACTCTAACAGGACATCTCTGAAACCACGCAACAGAAACCATGTTCTCTCCATGGTGGTTCTGGCTATTTCGAAATAATCACTTCCAGATTTGGGACGTGACACGGCCAGCACATTAACCGCTGCTAATGCCTTTGCAGCAAAGTTACATCCAGAGGCAGGACAGCAAAGTTACATTCTGACACATCTAGTGCTGGGCTGTGAGATCAGCCTCCACTTTAAAACGGTAGGTGGCCAAACAGGAAGTTTATGTATGTACAGTCCCAAAAACATTTGTCTGCAGTTATTTAATACTGAATTCTTTTTTTATTAGTGAACACTGCAGTTCTCTACTAATGCAACTTTTAATATTTACTCACTATTAAAATGAATGAGAGACCCCATTTGGATGGCAGAATAGTGTATTGGGTGCCACACACGTCCTTGGCTGTGTATTTAGACACGGGTTTGAATCAACCTCAGTATGTAAGGTGTTCCATTTTGGCACAGGTTTTCTCCAGGTGCTCTGCTAAAGGTAACACAGAGCAGGTTTGTCATTAATTCTATTTGCTGGTATAATATGCACCAGCAAAAATAGTGGTACGATACAGAGTAATGCACTTTCCTTTGTTGTATGTTGCTTTGGAGAAAAGCGTCTGCTAAGTTAATAAATGCAATGAAAGCTAAGTGTTGCTGAAGATAGGTGTCCCCTTAACCTTGGATATTCCGGGTTCAGATTCCACCACTTGCTGTAGTACGCTTGAGCAATGGACTTATCCTAAAGTTGCTCCAGTAAAAGTTATCCAGCTGTGTAACTGTTTAAGTAATTGTAGGTACTCAAACATTGTGACTTTGGAGAAAAGTACTAAACAAATGAATGCAAACGTCAGCATTAAAATGGTAGCACATGGAGCCCACGCTGGCAGACTTCTGGTGAGCCGGAATGCCTTGTGCACAAAACTGCACGTTCTGAGACCCCTAGCAGGGGTATTTCTTTACAGGTTTTAAATAAGCAAGCATGATGAAGAACAATGGCCAAACCTAGCGCAAAGTGTTAAAAAAGGCAGAACTTGCTATTCATAATTACTATCGACTGCTCCATTGAGTGAAGCTTTGATATACAATTTAAACTGATATGCTAATTCTATTCATGGAAAATAAATATTTCTCAAAAATGTTTGTAACAATACATTTTTTTTTCCTCAAAGTTCATAAGTAGGGGTCCCACTACAGATGCTGTTAAATAAGACAGAAACAAGCAAACAGGAGCTGTACAGAGACTTGCACTTCAGGAACAAAAGTGTGTTTCACTCTGGCTGCCAGTTTCGGTAGGCACAGTTCAACCACTAGAAGCATTTCTTTCACCGGGGACCCGTTAATCACTTTGATGCCATAAGCGGATTAGAGAAGAATTTCCCCCAACGCTGAGAGCTGCAAACAATCAACTGAAATCCCCCATTCTCCAGTGGTTTAACTGAGAGGCAGCAGCTAACTGTCTGCCCCACACCACCCAAGTGGGCAGTTCGAGTAACTTCTCCCCATCTGCTGCCAAGGCATGCTTAAGCTGCCCACCACACGGAAGGATCGTAAACTGACATGTCGACGATGTGAAACTGTGTGAAAAGTATGCACAACCACTAGAGAATGACAGCTGTCACAACAGCGGCCACATTGACAGTGACAGGTAAGAATTACAACCAGACCAGAAACAGCAAGGCTGAGCGCAAGCTTCCGCGGCGCACACAGCATTTTTACTCAACTTCAAATCAGTCTCCAGGGGGACACCACTAACTGAAAAACAGTAAAATGAGAAGTAGCTGACCGGCAGAAAGCCAAACCTCTCCTTCTTCACAAGGGACATTGGCAAACTGCTTGGATCATTATTAATACATTTTTTAGACAGAACCTTGTGTTTTTAATATAAAAATGCATTTGTTTATGCGCAAACAAACTGTGTCACTGCCATACTCAACTTTACCATCTTTCCTTTTCCTTTTCAGCCAGTGCAAAATAATAATTTCCTTTATCTTCGCAGCTCTTTGCAGAGGATTCCACTTTGTGTCATGGGCCAGCCTGCTCCATGTCTGTAACAAACCTTTCGCAATTTTCCACTTGGGCCAGAGCCGAGACTGGGAACTCAGAACTCCCCCCAGATTACACTGACATCTGGCTGACTGCTGCATGACTGTCCCCACTGTGCCAAAATTCCAAAACCTACAGAGGGCGCTGCAGCATGGGATGTTGCGTTTCCCAGTGCGTGCCTTGCACCTTGCCTGCGAAGAGCCCCCCAGGTGAGCAAATGCCGAAAACGCAGCACCTCAAGTCAGACCGTTTGTAAAAACAAGTGCGGAGAGGATGGGCTGTTTTGCAGAAGGTGTTCTTGGACGATGTGCAGTGTTTCATGGCCCCCTTCTTGGAGATGTCTGTTGCTAGGGACATCGCAAGGTGCAGCACCAAAGCAACCGTACAAAAATTAAGGTGCAGATTAAGAGATTAATTAGAAGGGCCAGAGGTGAGTCCGATCAGTGGAACGTGTTTCCAGTTTGGATGACGTCGAGCCTCGCGTGTCCGCAGGAACTGGGCAGTCTGGGATAACCTGCCATCACTAAGAACAAAATCAGTCCATTCACACTACCGTACAGATCCTGTCATCAAAAAGATTATGATGTGCTTCTTCATTTTTCATCTTGCTGAAAAACAGATCTCGTGCAGGTCATCACTGTTAGCCGTATGACTTTAGTATTATGATTTTGGATGCTGTAGTAGTGAGAAAACCCTGTGTGATGTTTTAGAAACAAACACAATAAGAAATGTTTGTCAGCTCAGTAACAACTCAAAGACAGTGTCTCAAAACCAATAAAAGAAACCAAATAGACCAGAGCTACAGGCAACAGCCGAAAATATGCAAAACTTTTTCTGAGGTCCACCACAGTAAACAGCGATACTGAAGTCATCCTCGCGTTGTGGTGCTCATCTGGGCTGAAAAAGGTGTAACTTATAGGGTAGCAAACAGAATAACGGAAGAAGACATTAATGTGGACCATCGTGCCATTACCAAACAACTGAAAAGCATGTAGACGTACAGTAGTTTTCCCTCTTTTGCTGGGGCCGCCTTAGATTCAGTTTATCTTCTAAAGATGCTTGAAGTGGGCTACATTTCATCACACAGAGTGCACTAAGTTACACTGCTTGTCGGCTCACTTCCACAGCTCGTTCGAAATTCACATCCTATTTATTAAAGGAATGTGTGGAAATCAGCAAAACCTCCTAATATATTTTATTCATTGCAGAAATCGACAATTTATTAATTAATAGTTCTCTGATACCAACCGATGCTCGCCAACGTATCAATAAGGGGACCGCCAGTTATTTTTCCCACTTCTAGCACTGTTTGTACTTGATAACCAGAATAAATATATGAATATACAGTATTTTTTTAAAAAAAGGTGGAAACAAATAAAAAATGCACAACGGGGGCGTCTTACAGCGGGACCATCGGAACCGTCGGGGTCTGAACGCAGCATCAGGATGACTTTACGTGTTTTCATTCATACACTTCTGAGCCACCTCATTCCCACGCCGCTACAGCAGGATACGAACAAGGCGGACACTGCCGATCAGGTGCGACCCGTGTCCTTCGGCGCACATGCTCACATCCGGACCTGAGCCCGCTGAGGTGTGGGAAAAACACGCGGGGTTCCGATGTCACTGCGGTGCAGCGCCTTGTTATATAGCACATGCATAACACACGTCCGCGCCTCAGCCACTGCACACCGTCGGTACGAACCGTGCGGGACGTCATTTCAAGAAGCGCAACAAATTACATTTCATCTCATTCCCCGGTCTGTCAGAAACCGTAAGACGCACTGAGGCGAAACCTCACTGAGCGCGAAGAAACGACACACTTGGTTGTCCCGTTACTTACTTTCTGCGCGGCGGCTCCCGCGACCCACAGGAGACACGTTGTCACGCACACGCGTGTCCACCTCTGCGCGTTTTGAACCATTTTCCTGCGCTTCGCACTTCTTTCGCAAAGCCGCGCGCTCCGATCCACGGTCGCTCTCGCGCTCTCTCTCTCTCTCGCTCTCTCTCTCTCGCTCTGTAACGCTCGCGCTCAATTCACCTGAATCTTCCGTTTACGACAGCGTCGCCAGAAGTTGCTTGGAGCCCAGCGACCGTCCGCATGGCCCAGGCGACGCCGAAATGGTCTCATTTTATCTGTGTTCCCTGTGTTTTAAATACTTTCACCCATTCAGGATATCCCACGCAGTAAGTTTTTGAGATGCCTTAGTCCAGATGTGAACATTATCGCCAGTAATGTAAACAGATCGAACCAACCTAATACTGCTACTACTAACAGCTGTACGCATGCTTCCGTATCATATTTCTTAGATTATACATTCATCTAAATGAAAACATAAGCACAAAAAAAATCGCCAACTTTTCATTGCTCCCTCAATGTTGTTTTATGCAAAACGTACACGAGTTGCAAGTTTTGAGTTACTGTAGATTGTTTCATTGCAAAATATAAAGCGAAAATATTCCCGTATTGCTGCTTTAGTAAAACAGTAAGAAATCTAAATTATGAGTCCCATGTGCAGTTAATGCGATTAACTGATATTAATAGGCGATGTTAATTAGCTTAGCTTTCCTGGATAGTACACAATGTTCACTGGAGCGTTAACACCTCCGTCGCCAAACTAGCAAAAATGTGATTCACAGCAATATTTACTGTCTTGTTCATTTATGAATCATGTATTTATCCACTGCTGCCAACATCTTACATGCTATGTTTTAGCAGTTTTGGAGAAGGTACAAGCTCACATGACGAGCCAATAATGGTTCAAATTCTGATCAATTTTTCACATTGACTTAACGAAAAAAAGAGATATTATTATTATTATTATTATTATTATTATTATTATTATTATTATTATTATTATTATTTGTTGAGTGACACAGTTGGCTATAGTCTGTCCAAAAATCCATTAATCACATTTCTTGCTGGCTTTAACAGCTCTACTGGCAAACACCCTAAGAGAGAGCATCCTGTCATTTGGGCCAAATTGTAGCTTTGGCAGAGGGTTATTGTTCTCTCCATTCATGTATTTATTCATTGTTTCCAGATTTTTTGTTAAACCTTTGTAATATGGCAGTGGAGTAAAATGCTGAAAAAGAACCAAAGTCCCATAACAGCTTTTTTTTTTAAACATCTATTGATACAGAATACATTTTTATAGATAATATTTATGCATTGAAAAAAATATATATATGTTTGATTTTGTTCATATTGTTCACTGTTATTTGTTCATTTATAAATTTATCTGTTGGCACTGCTCGTGTAAAATAGGAAAACACAGGTATATCAATGAAAAATCATTTATAATTTTGTTTATTACATGTTCATTTATGTTTTATTCATTTGAGCAAATTAAATACCGTACGCTGAAAGTGGAGTTGGATGACTTGAGGTAAAACAATGCTTAGCGTGACATGTAGCCTGACTGAACTACTACTGAAGTCAGAGTGGGATCCTTGTCCAAAAAGTTCCCAAATGAGGACAAACGTAATGTAAGATGTTAGTTTTGCAATACTTGTACAGGCAGGAAGAGTTTATGCTTACAAGGCTAAACTACAAAAGGTCTGACCTTTTGTACTAGGAGAAAGGCCATTGTTGCTAGGCAACACAGGTGAGGCAGGCAAATTGCCCTGAAAATCACTACAAAGTGAACTAATGAGAGTGAACACAGTGGAAAAAAGGGTTGAAGGAAAGGGTGCTGCCTGTTAAACAGACATTAATGTTTCAAGATTATAGCACACAGAAGTTAGTGAAAACAAGATGCTGGTGAACTAGTTCAAGATGCAGTGCATCTGCAGATATACATATAGTTTTCTGTTAGGTCAATATTGTAACATGTCTCTACTCACTTGACATCATCTCACTCAGCTGACAATACTTCAAAGAACAACCTTTTCAGTTCCAGCCTGTCTCAGGCTTTTATCACTGGCCTCTCCATGGAAAAGGTGATGCGTTTTCCTGCATTTTTCTGTCCTTCACAGCCTTTGTTTTGATGATTGTAGTCCAAGAGCTGCTGGCCCAGGTTATTATAACAATACTCTGATACTAGTTGCTGAAAAGTAGCCCTTCACAGGATACCAAGGTGCCTTGGAGAATCTCTGTAGGTCTAGCAATCTGCAGTTTTTGTCCCAACAATAACTCAAGCTCAGCACCTCAGCATCAGAGCTTTTCTCATTTTCTTGACAAATGTCAACCTCCTGGACAATACTGTAAGAGCATATAGAACCTGCAAACTCTTCCTCTGTAACATTAGAAGAATCCAGTCAATCCTCACAACCCCCTTTGCATAGGTCTACAAAAATCTTGCCATGTACTCCAGTAATTGAACCAGCAAGGTAAATTAGGTTTGTTTTGATTTCAGGATGATAAAAGAGAACTGTCAGAATCTGGATGAAATTATACAACATTTTTTTTCTTACAAATTAAAAACATTACTGAAAACATTACAATGATCACAAATGAAAAACATCGTTTTACAAAGCTGCTTACAGAGATTATTGTTTTATGCTTGATCCATTTTTTGTACTAGATATTGTATTAAAAAAGTTTGGGTTAAGTACCTTACAAAATGGTACAATAGCTCAAACACTGTGAACCACTTTTGATAAATTAGCCTCTTTGATTTCTGCTATGTGTACTGAAGAGCAGCTCCTTCAATAAAATAATATTTGTTATTTGATTACACTTTACTTTTCTAGGTAAAAATGCCAACAGTGCAAAAATCATCACATGATGCTGTTTTACAAAGACCAAGCTGGGAATATGCCTGACCTCAGCACACTAATTATTCCTTGGGCCTGGCATGACAACTTTAAGCTGGTTGTCTATGAATGCAGAGCTGTCTAAGGGGCCACTCTATCCAATTCAGGTGTTCACTTGGGAAACCTGGCCCAGTATTTTACACAGTGGTGCACCAGGTACAGCTGGCATCTCAAAACCCCTATGCTGTGGATAAGTATGTAAGATCAAATCACACTATGTGTAGAGTTTGTATCTTCTCCCTGAGTTTGTGTGGGTTTCCTTCCACAGTCCAGATGTGTGCTTCAAGTGGGTTGCTGGCTAAATTTACTATAGTGTGCATTACATTTGAGCTGTAACATTGTGTAAATGCAAAGTTGCAAGTAGCTGGGTATACTGTATCGAACGCTGTCCTTGTGCAAATGCAAGTTGATTATGACATCTTGCCTGGGACCCAGCACAAGTATATAGGAAATTGTTTACAGTCAGAATATACCTATAGAATGCCTGAATTTGGGCTCACACTTTTAGAGAAAATGATCCTTCTTTATCTGCCATAATTTAAAAAACTCGACAAAAAAGTAGGAAATGAATAGTATGCAAAAATGAGGTACAGTACTATACTATATTAAACACATAGCGCCACCTGTTGGCCAAATTCTTCCTCACAGTCTAAGTAGCCGTGCACTTTATTATTATTATTATTATTATTATTATTATTATTATTACTAATAATAATACTAATAATACTAATAATACTACTACTAATAATAATAACAACAGGTATTTTGGCTAAATTAATTTCATTCTTTAATGAGGCATGCATACAATTATACGAATCTATAAATAACTGTGTATGTGTATATATTTGAACAGCTAGTGCCAATTAACTACTTAATTATTATCCAATAAAGTATATTAATTACTATTTAGTATTAATCCTTAACGTTTGAGCCGATCAGACTTTCTGCTGAGGTCTGACAGCAAACCGAATTTCAGACACGCCTTTTAAGGCTTCCTTAGAAGACCAAGTAGTACGGTGGGTCAAAAGGGTCAAAATATATTCCAGAAATCTAAATCGTAATTTTAGATGTATTCAATGTCATATATTACAAACGTACATAATTTCTAGCTTTTCTACCTCAGTATTAAATCCAAACCATTAAAAAGGACCTAGTCGGAGTTTCATTCTTGGAATTTTCTCCGTAATCGACCCTTCAAGCAAAATAACAGGTTAGCATGTTTTAATTGAAGCTACATTAAGATAAATGCTTAAGTTTTATTAATTAAATGTGGAACTGTGAAACGCTTCAACCTTGGTGAAATGCATGGTTACCGCTCTGTGTATTGCGTTTCTGTTCCTTGTTGCACTCCGGAACAACACGACAACGGGACTCCGACTAGCCACGTAGGAAAACTGATAAAAATTTTGGCGATATTTGAAAAGCTGATTGTATGTATAAAATGTACTTTTGTATCACGCCGTTTCACAATCAGAAATGATTTACTGGACTGGAGTCACACGCCACTGTTCGGTTATAGCGTGCATCAGATCGTTGTTTCAACCACACCGCCGTTCATTGTTTCCCCCCGGAAGGTAGATCTGGCGGAATCCAAATAGCCACGTAGAGGAAAGAGGACGGAGGCGTTCGAAAGGTTGGTCACTACTTTTCCTATTTTCATATATTTACACGGTGACGTATTACCTGTGCTGTAATTTCTTTTGCATACCCGCGGCAAACAAATATATAAGATATATTAAACTAACCAGCGTGTTTTTGTGTCTGGTTAAAATGTAATTGCACCGCTGTGGCTAACCTGCTAGCTTAGGAGCTGCCTCACTGAAGGAGTTAATTCATATACTTTCAGCTTAGGCAGTCTGTTAGCCTCTGCACTTGGCTTTATTCATACAGATCGCCAATGACCGGTTCATTTTATTAATGTTTTTGTACATGTCGATGTTGGGTGGGTCCCTAGGGCGGTGTGTCGGTTGTGTGTACCAGTGAGGCGTTGGTCAACTACATGTATGTGTGCAATTGACTCTTCTTGTGAATGTGACTTATGTCAGCACGATTTTAGATGCTAACTGCCGCTATTAGTCATTGACTGTTCGAAAAATTGTATTACTTGATCTGTGAATAAATTTCACATATATGTAGTTGCAGATCTCGGTTACGTAGTTAGAGATAAGAGGTAGTCACAACTGTCTTATTAAATTCCTCTTATGTTGCTGACGCCCTATTTCCAAGGTGACATACAGTGGTAACTAAGCAACTTTTACAGTGATCTATGAATTTATGCAGAAGCCACTAAGAATGTAATATTTCTACTCTGAAAGTATTGTGACCTAAGGTACTACAGCAACAGTGAGATTTGAACTGAAAACCTTCATGTGCAAAGGAAACAGTGTTAATCACTACACCATTTAATGCTTGTCTGTACAGTAGTGAAGCATACTTAATTTACTAACAGCTTACTGACTGGAGTTTTGTGTTATTGTTATTTTTAATCACTTTTAATGTAACTGTTACATTTGTCCTATGTGAATTATATTGTTTTTAAGCTATTATACTTGTACTGCAGATGTTTGTGTGTCCAGCTAAACATCCAGATAGGTATATTTATGTTCTACTGGGTTACACTGGATGGTCACAGTAAAACACAGGACTTGGTGGCTTGAACAGAAGTTGGACATCCATCTTGTTTGTTTTCACACAAATAGTTTTTTCCTTTGATTAGCATGTTGGATATGATAAATGAGAACCAGTTAGATGTATTGCATGCATATAATCGTCTGTAGAATACAAGCATATTGGGGAAATGACACCTGTTGTGCTAAAACAAACTGATACTTGAATTTTTAAAATGCAGTGTAAATGTTACTAATTTTAGCCTACGTGTTTATTGAATATCATATAATGTTTTAAACATAGTTTTCCATGTATTTGTGATCAAGTAAGTTTTATATATATATATGTGTGTGTGTGTGTGTATATATATGTGTTTATGGTGTCATTGACAGTTCCAGTATTAGTAATTATAGCTGGAAGTGATGAGATATGTGTATATTTCTGCTGTATATCATATATATTTAAAAATATCAAAGTATTTTGTTTTACTTCACAGGAAAACTGATCAGAAAATGTTGGCTTGCCCTAACATTTAAACTTTGTTTTCCTGACCTAAAGCACGGTGATGTGAAAATGGTGTGAGAAAACAATTCTCTTCCATGGACAACTCAGCAGTATTTGTGACTTAAGACAACCAGACTTTCTCATCAGATGGAAAACGGCCAAGCAATAGTGACAACAATGGAACTTGATGCTCAACAGCAAAACTCAACTATGGCAACCAAAGAGAGCACTCTGGACACAGCTGGTGATGGCACAAGCTTGCTGAAGCAGGAATTGGTGGGAAAGCTGGCTCAAACAGGGGATCTAGCTAATGGTGAGTGTTACTTTGTAGAAACTCCACCATCAAATAATATTTACCAGTCACTGCAACATTCAGTATATATTTTCAGTGTTGCAAGTGGTTGGCTTATCAGAATTATTAAATATTACAGTATTTAGTCACTGATTATTGTGATTTGTGTAATTTCTGGGGGGTTTTTTTGTTTTTTTTTTTTTTTGTTTTTTTTTAGACTGAAGTTATAGTGGTGTTTGTTTACAGAATGGTAATATATGGAGTCTATCTTATAAACTGAAACTTTGTCAGGGCTGCATAGTTTTGCATACCTTGCTGATAGCTTTTTCTGAGATAAATTATGAGATGCAAAGAAAGGCTTTGCAGACTGCTGGCAACTGACATTAAATCACTTGCTGACAATGGAGGCACTGTACCAGTTATTCAGTATTTATGTGAAACATGTTGGATTGAACAAAGACAAGATACCACGCAAAGCTTTTGGCACGGAGGACAAAAGAGTCGTGTCACTCCACTGTCACACTGCAAAGTGAAGGAAATTTTGAAGGCGTTTTCTCATTGGCGCTTTTGTTTGTTATTCAGCAACAGTAGAATTGAAGGATCACACTGTGATATGTCATTTTTTTTTTACATATAGATATACTAAGAAAATTTGTAAGCAATTTTTTTCCCTTAAGGTACTACCTCTGCATAGAGTTAACGTGTACATTCAGATCAACTAACACTAGTAGTGTTTCAATGTTTTGTTGAGCACCTCTGGGAGAAGTGGAAACTCTGAAATAATGGCTTATTGAAGCCTGAATCATCCCGATTGGGCCATTTAACTTAGCTGTGTATGCAGTGACATAAGTGCCGCCTCCATGTACCATTTAGCTTCCCTGTCTTGACCGGGTGTGAGCTCCTGCCGAATCCTATTTCTGAGAAGCTGCATAGGTGTTCTCATGCATATGGCCTACTGTGTAGTGCAGCCTCCCTGTTCCTTAATATTGTCGGAGGACTCTTAGATGTCACATTGTTTGTTTTATTGTTCTTTTTTTTTTAAGATTGTCAGTTGTAAGCTTTAAAAGCCACACATGATGGAATGGACTGTTTGACTTGTTTCATAGGAAATACAAGTTAAAATAAATCCATTGTAGGGTCCTGTCCTCTGTTTACTTCTTTGACTTTCTTTGTGAATGAAGTACTGTGCTCAGTAAAAATATTTAAGTTGTTTATTACCAGAAAATATTGTTTAGTACCACAAAATACAGAAGGGACCCATTATGTACGCCTTGGATAGAGAATTTGAGTTTTAATAAAAATTTGGATACGTTCAGGACTCCTGTAAAATTGTGGAGAGTGCAGTTCACGTGTTCTGCAAATCAGTGTCTTTTCTGATCTCGAAACTGACATATGCATCTGTTGCTTCAGTCACATGACTCTTAAGCCATTGGATTACTTTTTAAGAAACACAACATTTTATTTGACTTGTATTCCTGCTCCAGTTTTATTTCATGTGACTCCACTAGCATATATCTGATGGCTGCTATGTTACCTTTGCTGACTGGCTGTTGTTCTGCCCCTTTCCAGGTCCTGTTCAAGCAAAGGCCATACCAAATGGAGATGAAGTGGTAGTGGAGGCTCTGGCAGCTAACATGGACAGCTGCTCGAATGGCCCCCTGCCCCCTGGGGTAACAGGCCCTTCTGCCAGCCCCCAGACCAAAGAGCTGCCCACAGGTGTGGCCGCTTTCTGTCGCAGCCTAGAGAGGGAGTCTCAGGGCACTAATGCCAAGGGCACTGTTCACAAGGGTGACTCACTGCAGTCACTCAGACTGAGTATACCTATGCAGGAAACTGAATTGTGTAAGCATACATGCAGTGATTGCTCCCCTTCCCCTGTATTTGAACCCACACTCCCTCCCATTTTGTCATTTGGTATGTTCGGCAGCTGATACAATCCTTCCCTCTTTAACACCCTTGCTTGTGCTTACACACTACTAAAAGAGGAGCTCAGTGGGTATCTGCTTTGCTGGTCTGAACCTAATTCCTTTGTGCAGTGTTCTGTTCTTTGTTCTGGGATAATGTATAATTCATTTTTTAAATCACTTTTTATTAGGGAATTCTTCTCTATCAGCAATTTAATGCTATTAATACTTGAATTCATATTTCTTACACTCTTGGGATACATTCCTATTCATGTTTATTCATTTTTCAAAATTTTAACTTAGTTTTAAGAAGATTTTACATTTTCAAACACAGTTGGGACTTGGTAGTTGTTAGAAATTCTAGCCATTACAGATGTATAACACTGAAATTTTGAATTTTCTGTAAGGGCTTTCTGATGTGCTATATTTTCACAGTACCTTTGTTCTTGATTTGTTTATTTTGCTATTCCTCTATTGGACCTCTTTAACAGGGAAAGGTTGCAAAACAAATGGCATTTGAATAGATTATTTGATTAATATGGGTTCATTTTACATTCCACTTCAAGGCATCATCATCAAGTTAGGCTCCTGATATATCTATTTGTTCAGGTGTGTGATTTTTACTGTATTAGTTCAGTACCTTGCTCAAAGTACTACTATTGTTACTGCTGCAGAAAGTGAGAGTTGAACCTGGGTACTTGGGCTGCAAGGCAACAGCTCACTACACTAGCTACTCTGGGCCAAGTAGTTATTCCAAAACACAAGATAGCATTACTGATTATTTGAAACATGTAGTTTGGCAATTTTTATACAATCTAAGCAAGTAAAAATTTTAATTTTTAAATTGAAATGTGTCATTTTACTTTGACACTGATTAACCAACTGGGTCACCTTTTTTCAGCTATACCCCTTGTGGGTGGCTATTTCTGTGAAATTACAGTATTTGCTGTTTTATGTGATTTATTTAATGCCAGTAGATTTTAACATGCTTAATTCAGTTATGTTCTGTAAATTGCTTATGCTGGGTTCTGTATTTTTTCTATTAGCCTATTACACAGAGACCCTCTTTTGAAGTCATCTTAGACTGACAAGTTCGTTCTTCAGAAAGTTGCCACCTGCATTCTAAGCTTTGTGCTAAATGTTGCCGTCAGTTTTTTTACTCCAAAACTAGCTGATTTTCTGACTGGTTATTACAAGGAGACTACTGCACATTGTTTTTCATTAAATCTTTTAAAATATCAGAAATTCTCATGTTGCTTGATAAGAACACATCTTTTTTTTTTTTTTTTTAGTTTGAATTCTACCCTTGCGGTCTCATGGTTAACTTTTTAATTATGGTCATGGCTTTAGAATGTGCATGTGCAGTGTTCTCAGTAAAATATGGCAGTATTTAGTGTTTGGTTAGTAACAAGGTATCCATGGCATGTTCAGATTGCATTAACAAAGCCAAGCTTGTAATACGTTTGCATATTTTCAGTTTTGTGCATGGTCATCTAATTTGTGGGGTTTGGTGTTGACTCTTAAACTCAATTTGGGGGTCATTTGGCTCACAGTGAGTTTTACTCAGTGTCTTGCCAGCGCTGGAGTGCATGTAGCTTATTGTGGGCAGCTAAATTTCACCGCAACCCTGGGTCTGTCATGCAAGCTGTGCTTTGTTCAATTGCTTGAAAAATGCATTGGTGGGAACTTTGTGAACACTATGTTCTTTTGTAGTTAATTAAAAATATAATTTGATTTACACCACAAAAATAATAAGTCATGAAAACTCAACCAGTCTTTGATCAGAGTTTGAAAACTTCAGCTTGCCTGACAATGCCCAAAACCTGTGTTAACAGAGACTGTGATGTTGGCCTGTTATGTGCTTTTTGGTGTTTTAATCCTGCTTTTCATGTAGCATCCCAGGAGCCATCCTTAGAGTTGGAGAATGAGGAACAGATCCGCTTGGCTGCTCGCCGTCGCCTAGAGGAGCAGCTCAAGCAGTACAGGGTGAAGCGGCACCAGGAGAGGGTGAGCAACCATCCCTTCCAAAAGTGGATGGTCATGGATCAGTCTTACAATTCATTTTGGCCCCATTTTATAAAACATAGTAGGATACAGTATGATAGGGTTAGTGTTAGCTTCAGAGATTCATATAAGATGAGGCTTCTGTTGTATGCGTGATGTGGACCACATGGTGTTTAAATTGACCACATGTTGTTTTCTAGACGCATCATTCCACACCCAGAAGCCGGCCTTTTAGCACCTTGGACCCAGAACTGATGCTGCATCCAGAAGCACTCCCTAGAGCCAGCGCCGTCTCCATGACCAAGGAGTACTCTTTTCTACGGACAAGTGTTCCTAAGGGCCCCAAGCTTGGAAGTCTTGGTATTCCTAGCTCCAGGGAGAGAAAATCAAAGTCCCAAGCGAGTGGCAAGATCCACTCTCTGGCAGACTACAGAACTCCTGAGGTGGCAAGTCCAGGAGGCAGATCATCAGTGGTAGACACTTCCTCTGGGTCAGTGCAGTCCAACAGGAGCTCATCAACCACTGTGTCAGAGATTGAGACAGAAGAGCTGACAGTGAACTCACGACAGACAGGAGACATGACTTCTGAGGTAGATTGTAGTGACTGGGGTAGCAAGTTGGATGGGAATGACAGCGACAGCTCATCCTATAGCAGTGCCTCAGCAGCGGGGTCTTACAAAGCCAAGGCACTAGCAGTGCTATCCAGACAGAAGGCACCCTACACTGTGGATGGTCGGGAGGTTACAGCTGAGGCTGTGGGCCAGTTCCCCTCCCTGCAGGAGGTACTGCAAGCAGCTGCAAACGAACGCATGCTGGAGCAGGAGCAAGAGCTGGAGGGTAATGGGGAGCCACGCAGCCGCAGAGACAGCTTCTCCAGCAGGTAGAGTAAGTGCCTTGAATGTTTGTGCAGTGTTCTGTTAATTGCATGCAAAATTTATATTGTCTTCTCTTTTTGGTCAGCGTGTCCATGGGAAGCTCTGTAATGGGAAGTCATGACGAAATGCTCCAGGTGCTAAAAGAGAAAATGAGACTAGAAGGCCAGCTGGAGTCTCTGTCACTTGAGGCAAATCAGGTCGCTAATCCTCTGACTTTTCCTTACTGATGTATGTCATGCAGTGGATTTGCCCATTAAACTTCTAATTCAAACGTTTAACTTTATCGGTACTGCTGGCAGGCACTGAAGGAGAAAACGGAACTCCAGGCACAGCTGGCCACCGTGAGTGCCCGTCTCCAGGACCAGGAAGAGATGGCAAAGCAGAGCCAGGGGAAACAGAGCTCCCTCACCACGGAAGTAGGCACACTACGCCAGAGTTGCTCCCAACTAGAGAGAGCCATGGTGGAACTCCAAGGCAACTTAGAAAGTAAGAACGCCAGTCTGGCTTCACTGGGCACAGACCTTCAGGTTGCTGAGGAACAGTACCAGAGGCTCATGGGGAAGATGGAAGAAATGCAGCAGACAGTGGCATCCAGGGACAGGACAGGTGTGTTTTTAAGCACATCTTATAAATTTTAGCACATTTTGTTTGTATTTCAGTGGCTTCTGTTCAGAATTTTGCAACCTCGATTACTTTGTCTTTGCTCCCTGCAGTTCAAGAGCTGCGACAACAAATGAGTGGCATGCAGGCCGAGCTCCAGCAAGTACAGCTGGAGAGGAGCAACTTTCAAGCTCGACTGAAGACTTCACAAGCTGAAATAGCATCCCTACAGCAGCTCCGCCAGTGGTACCAGCAACAGCTAGCAATAGCCCAGGAGGCTCGAGTCCGACTGCAGAGTGAGATGGCAAACATGCAGGTTAAAACACCTTTGCTGCTGAAAATGATTAAATGAATGAACATTGTGTTTGGTGGATAGTCTTAGTAGTTGAGTGTTGTATCTTTGTTCTTCTTCTTCATCTTTCAGCTGCTCCCATCAGGCCTTCCTCTCTTCCTCTTGCCTGGCAGTTCTATCCCTAGCATCTTTCTCCCGATATATCCAGCATCTCTCTTCTGCACATGTCCAAACCAACGCTATCTTGCCTCTCTGACTTTGTCTCCAAAGCGTAGCGCTGTATCTTGGTTACATAAATGAAACTGATCTTTTTTTCTTCCCCAGACTGGTAAGATGACACAGGTGGGGGTCCTGGAGCATTTGAAACTGGAGAATGTGACCTTGTCCCACCAACTCACTGAGACACAGCAGAGGTCCATCAAGGAGAAGGAACGCATAGCAGCACAACTCCAGAGCATTGAGGTCAGGCTTTCTGTCCTCAAGTATGGGCATTTCTAGGGGTTTCTGAGTGTTTACTGACCTTTCTCCCTTTTAATTTTATGTTTCTCATCATCTTCAGGCTGACATGCTTACCCAGGAGGCAGCCTTTAAACAGATACAAGATGCTAAATCCATGGTGGAAGAGGATTTGCAGCACAAACTGGAAGAGTTTGAAGAGGAACGTGAACACCTGCAGAAGCTGGCGCGTACAGCCAGCACTTTAGAAAGGGAACTGGACCTGGTACGTTTATTTTCCTCCTCAGGTTGAAGGCTGGAGAGTGTTCTGTTAAAAAGTCTTAGAAAGTGAAAACATGTGCCTATGTTACTTTAACCTTTAATTTGTATTTGCACAGGTGAAACTCACACTGTCCCAGAAGGACCTTCAGCTTGAAACTCTGCAGAAGGAACACCTAGACCTGATGAGGCAGCTGACTACTGCTCAGGAGAACCTCCAGACCAAAGAGCAATCCCTCAACCAGCTGGAGGCACGCTATCTAGAGTTGGAAGCCCAGCTTACAGAGCTGCAGACAGATGCATCAGCCAAGGAGGATACCATTCAATACCTGCAAAATGAGAAGATTGTGCTGGAGGTAGCTTTGCAAGCTGCCCGAGCTGACAAGAGTGAGCTGGATGAAGGAGCACAGCAACTAGGTGAAGGTGTGTTGGTGGCAGCTGATGTCCTGGACCAGCTCCGTCAAGAAGTACAGGTCAAAGCTTCCCAGGTGGGATCCACGTTTCCTCTTTGACTTCTGCCACAGTGGTCCTGAAGACATGGATTATATGTATGTTAAAGGAATGCCAGCAGTGACCTATCTGTTTTTTTGTTTTTTTTTTTTTCTCCTGTAGATTGAGACCATTCAAAAAGAAAACAGCTCCCTGAAGAAACAAACTCAGAAGCTGAAAGAGCAGTACATGCAACAAAAGGTATGTTTTATTCTGGTCATTTTTGTTGGCTTTGTCAAGTTGAAAGCTCCATAGACTCAAGTACACATTTTCTTTGGTCTGCAGGTGATGGTCGAGGCCTACCGGCGAGATGCCAGCTCCAAAGACCAACTGATAAGTGAACTGAAAGCAACCAAAAAGCGGCTGTTGTCAGAGGCAAAAGAGCTGAGACAGGAGCTACTGAGTGCACAAGGGGAGAAGAAGGCAGCAGAGTTAGAGCAGGATCGGCTGCAGAAGGAAATGGTTCGGCTCCAAGAGCAGATGAGTAGCCTGGAGGAGCACTTGCAGGCTGCCCAGAGCGAGAGAGACCAGCTGGAGACCCAGATCCAGGTACATAGCTTGTTCAAGGTGTCAAACAAACCTTATATCCAGTTACTTTAGGACTACTGAAAACAAGTGAAATAGGCTATCCAGTCACTTACTGTTGATTTATATTAAAACAGTATTGTTATCAATAAATTTAAACCAAAGTGGCTATACTATTAGACTGAGTAGTTGAAAATTGTATGAGACGACCTATGGAATTATGTTTTTAATGAAGCCGCTCATATAAAATAAATTTAGTAAAGCAAGACATTTGATGTACATAGTTACTTTCCCTCAGCTGTATTAAAATTAACTAGTTTTAACTTTGACGCTGTAATGCATAGGACTCCTGTCAATTTTATATATTTTATATAAGTAATTTGGCTCAGTGATTCATTTTGACTTGACAGATGTTTCTGACATGTTAAAAATGTTTTGAATAGGTTTAATTTTGATAAATGGTGACTCCATTATTTTGACAGTCAGTGCAGCTTGACCAGAGCCAGCTAGCAGCTGTAACTCAGGAGAATGAAGGACTCCGAAGGCAGTTGGAAGAAATGCAGCAAGATGCCAAAAAGTGAGTCCATAGTGTTTTATTTAGTGGTCACTTTTATTTTCAAATACAACTTCAGTCTTGTATGGTTCTTTTTCAAATGTATTTTCTCTGTTCTCTGGCATCAGGGCAATTTCAGAGCAGAAAGTGAGAATGAAACGGTTGGGGACTGACTTGACAAGTGCACAAAAGGAGATGAAGTCCAAACACAAGGCCTATGAAACTGCTGTGGGCATCCTGAGCCGCAGATTGCAGGAGGCCCTTACCGACAAGGAGGCTGCAGAGGCAGAATTGTGCAAGCTCAAGGCACAGGTCACAGATGGAGGGAATAACCAAGCTCTGCAAGTAGGCATGCCTCTCATTCTAGCATAGGTTGTTTTCACTCCTCTCCACTGACATCATAGACAATGACCTGATGTGATATGTGAGCTTATTTCCTTCATCCCACCAGGCCAAGATTGAATCCCTGCAGGCTGAACTTCAGACAGTGACTCAGAGCAAGGCTGCTTTGGAGAGGGAGCTGCAGGAGGTCATCTCACTGACTAGTACAGAATTGGAGGAGTATCAGGAGAAGGTCCTAGAACTGGAGGATGAGGTGAGAGCTCCATTATTTAAAGGTTCATTCCGTAAACACTACTGGGAAAATGTAAGTGAAGTCTTCTTCCCTGTGCCTCCAGCTTCAGGAGTCACGGTGCTTTAAAAAGCGAATCCGCCGCCTGGAAGAAGTCAACAAGAAGCTTTCACTGGAGCTTGAGCATGAGAAAGGGAAGTTGGCAGGATTAGGGCAATCCCACAATACATTGCGTGAACATGCTAACATATTGGAAACGGCTTTGGCAAAGAGAGAAGCAGACCTAGTTCAACTCAATTTGCAGGTGTAACATCTTACCATTAACTTTTCACTATTTTTTTCTGTTATGGGAAAAAAATTGATATGAGAAACCCTTAAAATACATTTTTATTGTAGGTTCAAGCTGTTCTGAAACGTAAAGAAGAGGAAGATCAGCAGATGAAACAGCTGGTTCAGACATTACAGACAGCTTTGGAGAAAGAGAAGGCTAAAGTTAAAGATCTGAAAGATCAGGCAAGAGCACTTCATCCACTTTCATTACTTGCTACTACTAAATTTTCCAACACTTCAGAGACCAGATTGTTTTATGACTATTGGTCTTTTTTTTTTTTTTTAAATATACTGGGTTCTCTGTTATAACAAACCCTAATTTTATAGCAATTCAGTCTTAGAAGGATATGTAATTCTTTCACAAACAACCTGTCAGCTCACACCATGTTGCCTTCTGCACACCTCAGCTGTTTTATAAATGTGTTGTTATTCATAAATAACTCAGCATAGAAACTTTGTCTTTTTTGCATGAATGCTGTAACAAGCATTCACATACTACTCTTAACCACTTATCTAGTGTGGGGTCACAGTGGTCTGAAATGTATACTAGAAACATGGGAGTTCTAAGCAAGTGAAGCTATACCCTAGATGGGATCCCTGTTCATCTCAGAGCAATGCAGTCATTTACTCATATGGTACATTCACACTAAGAGCAATTCAGAATCACCAATTCAGCTAAAACACATCTTATGGATTGTAGGAAGAAACCCCAGGAAAAGGGGGAACATGCAAACTCCACACTAATCAATTTAAAGACTTTTTCAAAGTCACATCTCGGAGTGCTGCTCAAAGCACAACAGAATGAAAGAACATAAAAGGGAAAATAATAGTAAGATAAATTATGAGCAGGAAAGATGACAAAAACAAATGCACAAAAGTATTACGCATAAGAAATGTTGAACATCTCTGAGACCACTTCTGCCAATCTGGACTTGACTTTCAGTTATAGTTCCTTCATTTATTAAAGATAAGTCAGGAATTTTGCATGTTGCAGCTTGGGAACACATTTTCTATATTCCCCATATACATTTACAGTGGTATCTGAGGTTCTTTTATGAGATTTGCGTTATATTTGCTTTCTTTTTAAGAACAAATTAAGTTCATTGTGCGAGAGAAGCCTCTATTTTGGAGATGAGGTACAGATCAGTCCAGACATTATTATGATTCTATTTAATCATTTTGTATGGGAAGCCATTATACTGTATAGATAGAATGATCTCAATCATGTAGTTGTTCTAACTTCTTTTCACACATGATGCAAAACTTGCTGAATTGGGCTCATTGCACCAAGAGGAGATGAAGTGAAGGCACTTTGTTTCTTGAAGGTGGCTGCAGCCAAAGCTGAGGCAGCTCACAATCGCCGACACTACCGGGCAGCCATGTTGGAGCTGGCTGAGATCAGGAAGGATCTGCAAGCAAAGGAGGAGCTGGTCAAAGCCCTTCAGAGTGAGGCCAGCAAACTACAGTGAGTGTTTAGCATTAATGCTTTATTCCATATGGTGCAGTTCCCAGTGATTTAGAACTGATTGAGCCCTTAATTTCATGGGTAAGTCACTTTTGTAGTTAACCCTGTCCTGAGAGCTGTGTTCCCACATGAGTAATGACTGTAGCTGAGCTGTATGGATATGAATATCATTCTAGTTTTTTTTTTTTCCCCCCCCTCTTCTTCTTCTCCCAGGAGCCAAGATGAACAGCACTCTCAGGAAGTGTCCTGCTTCAAGAAGGAACTAGCTGAGGCCCACCTTCAGCTGCAAGTCCTGCAGAAGCAGCTGGATGAGCAACTTAGCAAGCAGCTTATCAACAATCAAGAGGTACAAAAGTCCTCTGGAAAGTGGATTTGATCGGATATGGTAATTTGTGAGCTGTTTGGTTTGTTGTGACAAGCAGTCTGTGCATCATAGGTGGAGGACCTGAAGTGGGAAGTGGAACAGAAGCAGCGTGAAATTGAGGCTCAGCAACAGCAACAGGATCTTGCAGAGCAGTGCAGCAAGAAGGAGATGGAGAACCTACAAGCAGCACTGCAGGTGAGTGGAACTGCTTAGCATGTAGGATTAGCAAGGCAGGAATAGCATAGAGTGACTACTTGTGGGTCATGATGTTGCACAAAGTTGGATAAAAAGTCATGCTATCCCCTCTGGTGCATTTCCAGGAGATCAAGGCTGAGCTGGAGGTGGTGCAGGAGGACATGAACAGCACAAGGAAGGACAAGTTCATGCTGCAGGCCAAGGTTGGAGAACTGCGTAACAGCATGAGGACACTGTTGCAACAAAACCAGCAGCTCAAACTAGACTTCAAACAGAGTCGTCTGAGGAAGGTAGGCATGTTGCATATAATACAATTAATGGCATGTGAGTGGACCTCAGTTGTGAGTTACCAACAATGACGCAAACATGCAACTGTTTTTCTACAAAATTATATCTGCAGCTTTGTTTCAAGTTGTGCTCAATGATTATAGGGTTTTGCACTGAGCAGCAAGCACACAGGGCATGGCGCAGCACACATATTGGGGATCATACAGCGTAAACAGGATTGTGCTCGTAGTGCACACACAGGGGATTGTGCGGTTTTCTTTATACATTTAAAATGGAGACACTCCACAAATGTATACAAAGCAAATGTGAAGCTAAGGATATTATCGAAGTATGTCCCTTACAGCTTGCTGTTTTACTTCACAAGGCAGTATAGCACAGGGGCAAGGTACTTGTGGCACCGGTGAGCTTTGAATTTCTTGCAGACGAATTTCTGGTGCAACATTATTGCAAAACATCTGTTGCACAAACAAGAAGGTGGTATTATAAGTTTAGCTGCGGTACAGTGAAACTGCGTATACCTGGATTTACTTCTATAAGTTTCAGAATGTTGAGTATTTTATAGTATAAATTTTAATGCTGCTGAAGGTCACACATTTTGAGTATGTGCTTTTTAACTGATTAAAAAATTTCTGCTCTGAATGAGTAAGTGACCGACATTAGAATGTAACGGCTGTGTTCGACAAACACTTTCAAAAACTCTGCAGCGGGCTGAGCTGAAGAGCGACGTGAATGCCTCAGGCCCAGTGACACCAGTGAAGATCCCTGACTGTCCGGTACCTGCCTCTCTGCTGGACGAGCTGCTTAAGCCTGCAGCTTCTATCAGCAAGGAGCCGCTCAACAACCTTCACAACTGCCTGCGTCAGCTCAAGTAAGAGAGTGGCCTTCCTCATCAAAGGCTCTTTGTGCTGCTGTCCTTCACATCCCAATTTTGTTATATTCTTCAAAAAAACAACAAAAAAAACAGGTCCTTATAAAAATGTACAGATGGTCCCCGAGTTACAATGGTCCGTCATACCATTTTTTGACTTTACCATGGTGTGATAGTGATACGCATTCAGTAGAAACCACTCTTCAAATTTTGAATTTAGATTTTTTTTTCCTGGGCAAGTGATATGCGGTACGATACTCTCATGATGCAAGGCAGTAGCAGCGATCCACATCTCCCAGTCTGCCACCCGGTCCCTAGTGTATACAACCAATACGCTGCAGTGTTCTGTTTTTTTTTTTTTTTGATAGTCCCCCTGTATCTACATTGTATTTTGTGCATCCATAATGTCTATGAAACACCCATCTGTGTCTCATGCTACCAGTGAGAAGAGGAGAAAGGCAATTATTGTTGAGGAGAAACTCAGTATAATTGCCGAGCATGAAGACTACAAGCCTGTAATGACCGTAATGACTTTTAAGGTAGTGTAGGCTAGGCTTTTGATGTTCAGTAGGTGTTATGGAGTGGATTGGTGAAGGCAATCACAAGACACCACGGTAATAAGTTTAAACTTTTTACTGAGTGTTGTTTCCGACAGAGTATTTTTGATTGTAGGGAGGAAATAACTTTTTTTTTTTTTTTTTTTTCTTCTTCCCCCCCCCTCATTAGGCAGGAGATGGACAGCCTTCAGAAGCAGATGGAGGCTCACACAGTTACTGTGCACCAGACCATGTCTTCATGGAGCAATGCAGAGGAGGGGCTCATTAGACTGAATGTCCATGACAATGGGTCCACCGCACCTACCAGTTCAGATGAGACTGTTGAAACTGAGCAGGAAAAGGGATTATAACACGCAGGAAAGAGGCACAAAAACTGTGAGAAGGTGGAGTTTTATCCACCAAGGCACCTTTTTATTTTAATATTCTCTCCTTTTCTGTGATCAGCTATTACTTATTACTGCAGCCAACATTTGGCTTACCTGATCAATGCATAAAATGCTTGGATTGAAGCAACTCTTTATACTGGTTTTAATCTTTATTTGGTTATCTGTTTCAGGAATTATTTTTAATTTTATTAATTTATCAAAGATCAATGCTAAATAAGTCCTTAGAAGGGGGTCATCCTTGGGGTTATTTGGTATTGCATTGAGTGAGCTCTGCAAAAATGACTTTTAAATTTGCTTATGATATCATATATGTTACCTACAATTTATCATTCACATTTCCTATTGTGTCATCCTTTGAGATTTAATGTTACATTAGGGTTGTTCTTACTTTTTGTTTTTGGCTGCTACTCTTCTGCCAGTAATATTTTAAAGTAAGATGGTGTAACCGCATCCGTGATTCAGAGAAGGAGGTACTGGTGCCACTTTGTTTTGCACTCTCAGCATTGCTGAACTGTTCTTCCATTTCCACTGTGCCTGTGGTGGGGAAGCAGGGTGTCTGGCTCGCTCCTGTCGCCCTTCTCTACCTTTCTCAACTTTTCAGACACTCACAAAGCTCTGTGTGACACTTGGCTTTCAGAAGTGGAGAAACTCCTACCAATGCTGAGTTTCCAAAGTGTACAAGCATGGGTTACACTAGTTCACATTTGTCTTCTATGTACTGCCTCGTGTCAAAGATGTACTTTATTGTTTAAACTTACGGCTGTCAGATATTATACTGTCCAGTACAATAGTAGGGGATGTCGATATTTTGCCATGCTAGTACTTGGCTCACCAATTTTTATTTTTTTTTCTTTTTTTTTTTCTTTCGAGTTCTTCATATGATGGTAAGTTAGGAATTGTGATGTCAAAAGCCTGTGGTAGTAAGAACTGAGGCACTGTCATTGGTTATAGAAAGACTTGTCCTTTTTGAGGAATTCCAGTTTTTAGATGAACCATTTTTTTGGTTGGAAAAAACATTTGAAAGATATCTGTAACCTCTAGGTTATATTAGAAAACCAGGTTGTCTAAGAACTCATTTGGCTACGCTACATATTACGTAAAAAAATATATAGACGTATATATGTACAGGAGATACCAACCTATGTTGCACGTTAAATGTTAAGAGGGTTTAACTGACTAAGGGTAAGGTGCATCTCAAAGGTTAATGTTACTGTTTTTGTGATTTGAGAGGTGTTGAATTTTTTTTTTTCAGGTATTGTTACTATGTTAATATATTCGAAATGTATATTAAAAACTTGTCTTAAAAAGCCTTAATTATAGTAGAAGGGATGTGTTCATATTGTTGATGAATTTAATATAAAGTTGATAAATTTAATATACATCTTTTCTGTTAATGTAGTATAACTGCCATTGAAATTTGTGTTGATTGGGATTTGACTGATGTTAGTAAATGTATCAAATGCCGCATAAATACATTACCTTCCAAATACTGATGTGGAATTTTTCCGGTAAAATAACAAAAGGTCCACAGAATGGTCTTGAAGACAATATTTGTATTAAAATCTCTCAACTGCTTCATAGCTTGCGCTGAAAAAGAAAGCATATATTCCTAAGAGTTTACAAATATATAAAATAAACAGTAAACAATAAATAATTTCCTTAAGAGATAAATGACCCTGCCTTAGTGGCTTACTTGGCAAAAAAACAGACATACTGACAAGTAATGAATGTGTTTTCAGTAATGCAAAAGAATGATCCACTTTTGTTTGTGTCAAAAGGGCATTTTTGTAGTGCTCTTCCATGTATAGGTCTCGGTGATAAACTGCAGATCTGCAGTGATCTGTTCTGCCAACGCAAGAACAACTCACTGGAAATGTACATTTTGTAATCTACTGTACTTTGAATTTGGAAGTCTGTACATAAGTGCTTTTTCCTTCTTTCCTTTCCTACCCTGCTCAATTTTAAAGTTAAGAAAACTACAGCATAGTAATCTCAGTTGATTTCCCCCCCCCCCCCATAAAAGTGAATTATTGCATTCAGTACTTCATTATCAAGTCTAATATTTTTCCGAGCTACATTTAAAATACAAAATAATGTCTTCGGCCCGTGTTTTAAGAAATGCATGATTTTGTCTTTTAGATTAAATCTCATTTAAAATGTAAAATTCTCTTGTTCGGGTGCAATGTTCTACCTAAATCTTCACAATTATTAAATTATTCAGTGTACAAATGCTATTTCGACTACATTACTGCAGATTACATTAAACGATTTTTTTTTATTAGAGATGTGTAGTCACATGAGCCCAGTTTTACAGGCTATGCTTGACTGTTTAGGCTGCTCCTTCGATACAAGACATCAATGCCTATTGTAATGCAATTCTCCTGTTAACTGTAATATGCTAATCCGGTGCGAAGATCTGAAATGCTTATAAATTCAGTTATGTGTGTTTTAAAACTTCCCTTATTTTTACCATTTCATCTGTACAAGATAAATGCGTGCATGTTAGCAAAAACATCAGTTTCTTTTTGTGCAATAAACTATTTTACGTGACAATTGTTTTGTCTGTTGTGGCTTCCTGTAATTTCAAATATTTTAGTAACCTTTTGAGGGGAAACGGAAATGCTGAACAATTGATGAGGTCCCTAGGAGAGACCGGGGGAAATTTTGATCAGGCGCCGCCGGGCAAACCCACACAGGTGACAGACCGAGTGTAAAACGCGCGGCGACAGACGCGCAGGTGCGGAATTTTGGTCCGGCGCCGTGGGGCACACGGGGTCCTAACGCTGTACGTTTTGAAAGCGTCGCGGTTGAGTACAGGAGACGAACGGGCGAAGGGGAAAAGGAGGTGGGCGCAGTGCTGTGTGACATAGAAAGCCGACGAGTTGGCACCAAAAATAAAACACACAGAGCTTTTAACGCTAAAAATGTGACACAAGCCGCAGGAGCTAAATACAAACGTGTGCAAATGATAGTAAAAATAAGGCAGCGAGCTTTATGTATTTTTCAGCTAGCTCAATTGTTGGTGACTCGGGTGGTTGTTTCAGTTAACTGGACAAGCTAGGAATAATAAGGACAAATGCTGTGTTGCTACATACAGGTTGTGTGAAGTATGATATCGTTGAAGCGGCACCACGCAGTTAGCAGCGCAGGGAGGAGCCGGCCGGTCGTTTTAAACTGCGAAACACGATGTCTGAAGTGCACGGTGTAAGTAAAATTGAACGTGAAAATACTCTCGAAATTCTCGACAGTGTCTTGTCAGGGTAGGCTGATTCAAGACGAAGCAATGCTGTGTAGGAATATTGCGTGCGGTTGGAGGTGTCCGGTTGGAGGTGTCAGAAGAGACCGTCTGCATAATGGAGCGGTGATATACGTTCTGAATCTAAATCACAACTTTATCATTTCTGAGGCAAGCTTTGTGTGAAGTATGGAAGAGGTGATTCTCAGTTTAATTAGGTGTTTCCTCTTCGTCCCGTACAAGACGCGACATAACCGGCTACGCTCTTGGTGACAGCCGCAGTTCAGTTGAAATCACGCTGCTTGCGGTAACAAAAAAACGCCAAACTGCCCGAACGGAACTGCACGTCGCACTTTTGTGCGAGCACGGCCGGTGCACGTGAGCACGTGCCTCGCACCCGCTCGTTTTTCTGCGCGTCTCCGTGCGCTCCGTTGACGCTCGCGGCCGACTGTTCGCACGCGCTCGCTCGCTCCCTCCTTCCTTCCTTCCCCCTCGCGAGGTGAGGCGGGATGAGCAGTGCGCATGCGCGCCGACTCTGTAAACAATGAGACGCTTCCAGACCGAGCCAAGCTTTGTGTCTGATCTCTATCGGCGCCTTGTGCGCGATACATTACAGCAGTAACGTTAATAATAACAGCCGCCGTCGTAAGGGTCGTGTTTATTTTTTTAGTACGACTCTGAGTGGTTGAATGATGGACGGTAAGTGTTCGAGGTCATCCAGCCTGCGTGCTTGTCACAGCGGCACCTTGTTGGATGGAGACTGAGGTGCCACATCATGCTAGAAACGGAAATACAGATTCATCTTTTTATACAGTTAATGGCTTAGGGAGCGACCCTGACTTGATGTTGTGGCTGTGCTGTTATTGTATTGGATACGTGAGAATCTCAGTTGTGCGGCGTTTTTGTTACAAACCCCGATTTGCCGGTTGATTAATCGTTTTGGGTCTTTAATCACGTTTTTATCTTTGTTTTGAGACCTCAAAGTTTCTGTTTTTTAAAGCCATACTTGTGTACATCTTCTCTAATACAGTGGTTTGGGACCTGAGTTTGAAGAAAAAGCATTGCATGCTCTGATATTCCTTCTGCCTTGGTTTTTTGTCTAAATGTACTGTTTGAATGCAGGCCGATATTGACAACGTGCACATTTTGAACCCTACAATATGACATCCTTTTCTACGATTTTATAAAATGTCATAGATTCCATAAATTGTCACACTCTACATTTACTGGATTTTAACAGTACTTTTACTTGAGATGGGGGTTATAGTGTTCAGAGCTGTTGCTCTGTGGTCGAAAGGACCTAGGATGGAGTCACTGCTGTAATAACCCTCGAGGAAGTTATTTACCCTGAACTGCTCCAGTAAAAATTAATCATATTTGAAAATATGTAAAGATAGGTATTCCATGTTTGAACACCATCATGAATACCATTTATCATAAAGGTAGTTGGTACACATTATCAGGTTCTTAAGGATTTTTCCAGTCAGTTTGCATTGTAGCCAGAATCAATGTGTAGCTGTTCAGATCTGACAATGAGTGTTTCCCAGCATTTATTAACTTTTTGAATGCAATATCTGTTGTCAGTGTGCGTTAATAGATTTTGTACAGTGATTGGTTTTCTACTGTTTGCAGCTAAGTATCTTCTGGAGCATTTGATGACATAAGCATCTTGGCAGCAAACACACATAAGTCTTTTGTCAGGATATCTTGAAGCCTTACGTGTCTGTTTGCTTTTGATAGGTAGTTAAAGTATGGAGGAAATTTTGACCAGGCTGAAGGAGTTGAGTACAGACCTACTGCGGGAGGAGATCATCAGGGCGAACCTTAAGTGTGGGCCCATCACCGCCACCACCCGAGCCATCTTTGAGCGGAAACTGGCTCGAGCAATCCTGGGGGGTGACGGCAGCACATCAGAGCCTGACAGTGGCCCACCCAGGGACAATGGTGGTGACCCTCCTCGTCCAAATCCAGATGGAGCTGCACCCAGAGCTCCTGCTGGGGATACGGAGGCCTCCAGCAAAGACAGTGATTTTGGCTATGGAGTGGGACTCAACCCACCAGAGGAGGAGGCCTTACTGGAAAAGCCCACAATCTTATGTAGCAGTCAGGAGGAAGAATTGAGGGTCCATGTAGATGATCAGACTCCCTCCAAGAACATGCAGACATCCAAACCAGTCTTTTATGGGGTGTGCCCATTGTGGGACGATGTTTTGACCAGAAGTGGTAGGACTTCCTCATTATTTACTAATTTAATTAATTCATCAAATGATTGACTCTATACCTTTTGATCAATATTAATTTAGATCTTTTCTTGTGTCTCTTTGGTGGGGTATAATATTTCATATTATACTTAAATTTGCCTATATGAAATGAGTTCTTGATCCTTTTTTCCTGTTTGGTTGCACCTTATGGCTGTAGTGCATTAAGCATCATAATAATAATGCAAGCTTTTGTCAATTTGTAGAAAGAGTTCACGTGTACGTAGACAAGAAGGAGGCTCTGCAGGCTGTGAAAATGATGAAAGGAGCTCGATTCAAACCCTTCTCCAACCGCGAGGATGCAGAGAAGTTTGCCAAGGGAATATGTGATTACTGCCCTTCCCCCAGCAAACCCACCCCCTGTGTTTCTCCAGGAAAGCCAAGTCTAATATTTCACAAAGGTAAGTGGAATGCAAATGGTTAGTTTTTTATGGCCTCTGGATGTAATTCATTGAAACATTGCCGATCTATTACACTGGAAAACAAAGCTTTTGCTACTGGGGGTAAAACGTGTTATAAAATAAATTGAGTATGCTGATTCCTAATCTTAACACAGAATTTGCCCAGCATGACCAGATCTTAAGTTAGACACACATGGATAATAATTACATTAGGCCTCATTTGGCAGTTTGCTATACATCCTGTTGCATGGCGCCACGATTACCACTAGTACCATCTGTAGACCTGCTAGCCCCTAGCCTCAGTATAGTCCTGGAGGCATGCCTGCAGCAGCATGCGAACACGTTTTGGCACGTCAGTCAGCTGATGGTAACTATACAGTATCAGTCAAGAGGGACTGAGGGCACACCTAGAATTTGCTAAGGTTTTGTCAGTGAATGTTTCTGTTTTAAACTTACAATGAACAGGGACAGCTGCATCAACCATCCCAACAATTTTTGTTACATTTGTGGCAAATGTACTCCGCTTGATCAGCACAAAAACCTGACAAAAAGAATGACAATTGCTTAAAGTCATTATTTTGGATTGGATTGGAGATCGGGATAAAAGTTGGGCACCTCATGTCCGCTGCACAGTGTGTTATTTTGAGCTTACGCAGTGGTTGAATAGCGCTTTGCCTATGGCGTGGCACGAACAAAAGTTGTATGATCCAGAATGTGAACAGGGTGAGCTGCACTTACTAAGCCAATCTGATTTAGATGATCTAGTGAGACATCTGTCACTGTCAAAAGAGAAATCTAAACTCTTAGCCTCCAGACAACAGGAATGGAATTTGCTTCAGAAAGGTACCAAAAATTCACACTTTTGTGATCGCCACAGAAAGTTGAAAGTATCTTAAGGAGAAGTTTGGAATAATGAAAACTGATGTTAAACAGAAAAGGGGAATTTTTATTGGACCCGAAATGCGCAAACTGATGTGTGATACCACATTCAGAGCTAAATTCAACCCGCTTTAACTTTTTGCTTGGGATGCATTTGTGCTACTAGTGCAAGAATTTCTTGGGAACCAGCCAGCTGAAAACCATTGTGAACTTGCAGACAACACACTGACAGCATATCAGAAACTCGGCTGTCACTGAAAATGCATTTCTTACATTCGCATCTGGATTTTTTTCCACCAAACTTGGGTGATGTAAATGATGAACATGGAGAGAGATTCCATCAAGATATTTCTGTTATGGAAATAAGATTTCAAGGCCTCTTCAACTCCAACATAATGGGTCAGTACTGCTGGTTTCTACGACGGGCAACTACGACCACTCGCAAGCACAAAAGTCAGTGCTTAAAGCACTTTTGAACACCTATTACGTTGATCTTAGAGGTCAATCTTTCGAAATGTATTTTCATTTCGCTACATTTTCTTCTGTTATGAATACATCAGTGTGGCGTCACACAGTTGTGGGGCAGAAACACATAGTTCTGCATTATGCACAATTTAATTTTTGCAGACATATGCTTAACTAAAGATCCTGATGTGATAGACAAAATCTTTCGGATTTGGAATCGGCACACTTGATTTAGTAAAGGACACATGGACTCCACCTAGTAGCAGAAGATTTTTTTTTTTTTTTTTTTTTTTTTTTTTTTAATGGTTCGGTGATAACGTCATTGTCAAAGTATAGGAACCCCAATATCTACTTTAACTGATGAGTCTTTACAACTCTATATGAGCACTGTGTTACCCAAGTTCTGGATGCTTTGTTATCCCACTCATGAGTGGACTTGATCAGTTTTTGACCCAATACAGTGGCAAGAGCTGGCTCTGTCCCTTGGAACTGTTAAATGTCTTTATGCATTCAAGAAGTATTGCAAAACACATCTCTTTCAGAATTATTTCTATGCCAGTTAGTTAATATCTATCTGCTCCAATAATCTGTTTCTTATGTCATTTGTATCAGCAAAATGTTGGTATCAAACAAGATGTACTTCGATAATCAAATGGCTTTATCAAACCTCTTAGTTGTGAAACACACTGTTCTATGTCCTGAGATGAATACCCTGCTGGAGAAAAGTATCTAGCAACTGTATAATAGCAATAATCAATCAGAGCAGAGTTTCTCAATTCTCAAGTTTGTTATTCTTGTCTTTTGAAGCCAGCCGGCCACACTCTGCAGTTAGTAGAAGTCAGTAGACTTTGCTGTATCCTACTGAAGGTACAGGCCTCACTGGTAGTGTGTTTGTTTCATTGCCTCACCAGATAGCCCCTCTGCCCTAGAGGCTGAAACAATGAACAGGGAGAGAGCAAACAGCTTCAAGAGCCCACGTACACAAGACCTGACAGCCAAGCTAAGGAAGGCTGTGGAAAAGGGTGATGAGGCTGCTTTCACTGAGCTGGTCTGGAGCAATCCCCGCTATCTCATTGGTTCTGGAGACAATCCAACTGTGGTTCAGGTACAGTCCCCCCCTCCCCACCCCGACACATCACTGCTTCATTTATATTTCAGAATTTTCAAAAAATAGCTTTCTCTTCTTGATAAAAATGGTTACTGTAAGCTTTTCCATTATCTTGATTTAATGGCAGTGTTGAGAAGTTTAACTGAATCCGTGTCAACCGCTCTCACTTGCATTTTACCACATTAAGTTGAATTCAGCTGTTTGTTTTTTTTACAATGCTTTCTATGTAGATGACCTAAAAGGTAAGTCATCCTTGGTTTAGCAGTTTTAGAAGCCCAGCTGATATGTTGCGGGTGCTTTTAGGAGGGATGCCGTTACAATGTCATGCATGTGGCAGCCAAAGAAAACCAACCCAGGATAGCCCAACTGCTTCTGGACACCCTTGAGAATCCTGAATTCATGCGGCTCATGTACCCTGACGACCAGGAAACCATGTTGCAGAAACGCATTCGCTACATCGTGGACCTGTATCTCAACATGCCCGACAAAGTGGTAAGCTGAGAATCTGCTGGCTATTGGTCTCGGTCGGTTAGTGCCCATCCTTTTGAAACAGTCTATACTATTGACCCTTTATGTCTTTCCTGTCAGGGCTTTGAGACCCCTCTCCACTTTGCCTGCAAGTTTGGTTGCCCAGAGGTGGTGAATGTCCTGTGCTCACATCCTTACACAGACAAAAACGGCAGGAACAAGTATGACCAGCAGCCCTGTGATGTAAGTCACTGTGGACATAATGTTTGTATGGTTTCACAACACCAGTATTCCTTTTAGAGGGTGCCGTTAATCTTTTATATTTTAATTTGCTAGGTTATTTGTGAAAGAAAAAACAAAACACCGGAGATTAAACAGAAGATTAGTGAATATCTGGAAGGTAAGGACAGATGGATACTATGGTATGTTGTGGATTTAGTTGATTTTAATCCTTAACTGATGTGTTGATGTATTATATTTTCTTGTGCCACAGACCGGTGTTACGTGCCCTTACTGAGGGCCACAGACAATTCTTCCCAGCCTGTTATTGGTGCTCCCTGGTCACCTGAGCCACTGGAAAGTGTTCCTCACTCTCTGGTCCCCAGATTGACAGGAAGCCCCAAGGACCCAGTAATGGCAGTTAGGGCTTTTGTCGGCCCACTAAGTCCATCTAAGGTATCATTTTTATTATCATCTTGGATATTATATAAGGGTGATTTTGAAGAAACAGTCAGAGGTTGCATTACCGTGTTAAATAGATGTGGAAGGTGTGTTTTCCCCACAGGCAGAAGATTTTCACAGGGTTTGGAAGACACCACCCAGAGACAGAGCAGAGCATTTCCACAACATTCTCAAGTCTGATCCTGACCGTGGAGCAGAAAGAGTTGGCAGGTGTGTTAACTGCAATATGTGAGCGCTGCATACACCATGTAAATAGAACTGAATGTATTAAACATGGTGGTGTTTTTTTGCACTGCAGAGATCTTGCACATGAGCTGGGCCACCCTTGGGTTGAGTACTGGGACTTCCTTGGTGGCTTTACTGATCTGTCCTCGCCGGATGGTCTCCGCAAGCTTGAGGAGTACCTGAGCAAAAAGGATTTCAGTGAGCGTGCCCAGCAGGAAACTGGTGAGAACGAAACCAGTAACCGGTTCAAAACTCCATCTCCAGGTAAAATCCTCTTTGCCTTTTTATACCTTTAGCCACTGCAGGACCAGCTGCAAAAGATATCCTATAACATCACATCCTCTGCATGTTATTGTTTTTTCCCCTTCTTTTTGTTTTTTTTTTTTTTAGGCAAACCCAAAAAATTCTGCAACTCCATCTCAGTAGGTGCTTTCCTGGATGAAGGAGATGACATAAGCCTGGAGGAGATGAAAAATCGTCAGAACGCCGCCCTGACCAGCATCACGGCGGTGTGTGCCAGAGATGGCCTTAAGGGTGCTGTAGGCGGCTTGGATTTCCACATCCTGCCCGTGTCATGTGGTGCCGATCTCATTGAGACGGCTGCCGAGCAGGACCGTCTGCGAGCTGACAAGGGCCTCCTATCCTCTGGAAAGAACGGGCTATGCTCCCCACCTGGCAGTGATCGGACCCCAAATGGAGAGCGTTCTGTTCGAGCTGCTGCCTCAGGCCTACTGTCACCCATCTCAAACCTAATGGCGGAGTTTGAAAGGATGTCCCTGCAGGATGCGGCATTGAGCACACCCAGGGAGAGGAGGCGCAGTGGTGGCCCCAGGCACAGGGAGGCCAGGGAGCATTGTACTGTGGACATGGCCTCCTGTATGGCTCGCCTGGCATTATTGGACAGAGACGATCCAGCGTTTGGGCGAGTGAACATGGATATGAAGGATGGCGGTGTCTGGAGGACTGAAGAGAGGGGTGATATGGATGTGGATGTGGAGGACAGGTCTAGCACTAGCTCAGAGGAGTTTTATCCAGCGGAGGAGAGCCTGGAGGCCTTACATCAAAGGACAGATGTCCTTGGGTTTGGACGGGGTATCTGTACCCGATCCCGGTCCTGGGACCATGGGGGGCGGGATCTTTGTAGCTCTGGGTCCTCCAGCTCCTCCTACAAATCTCTAGAAAGTTCAGAACGTGACCTAATATTAAGGACTCCGCCCCCTCTTAGAAAAGGTCTTTTCATTGAGGGGTAAGTTCAATATGAGCAACACATGGATTATAGACTGAGCTTTCAAAAACCTAAAACCTTCTGTATCTAATTTAAATTGTTGTGTGATATATTGTCAGCTTGCTCTTTCTCTTTGATGTGACCTTACTCTGACCCGAATGTGTTTTGCCAGGGAATCTCCTACCAAGTTGGACAGAGAGGTCTTGTCAGCAATAGAAGCCATAGAAATTGACCCACATAAGTACCCAAGTATTCACAAATGGAAGAGCACAGTACAGGCCTTTTCGTCCTCCGAAATGCAAAGGTAAGTGAATTTATTTGCTCATTACATAGAATTAATTTATCTCTGTTCTGTGCTTTTCAGTGGTGTCTGTCTCCAAACTGTCATATATAATAGACTCATGGATATATCATAATATGCACATCCATCAAAATAAGCAAAATATATATTTTTTTGATAAATGAGCAGAATGGGGAAAATTAAAGTTAGGTTCTGTAAAAACATCAGATAACACTATAAGTAGGGAAAAATACTCTTAAGAACCTCCTGTTAATTTAGATTGTTGACTGATTCATCATATATGCCTGTACAGTGTTTATTAACTTCTCACAATTTTGTTTTCCTTATCTACATAAAATTGAATTGTAATCTTGTCAGAACATGAGTAAGATGTATTTTTCATTCCTTTATAACTTCCTTTATAAGTCTCTATAATTTCTTCCAGGATTTCTTGTCATATTAGTCTCTGGCCTTCTAGAAACATCTTTTAGAGGATTCCATACTTAAGTCAGAGATTTGAGACTTGTTAGGTCTCATCTTTTAATAGCTTTGTTTAAAGGCATGCAAATTTGTTAATTGTCTTCTTCGGTAAGGAAGCATAGGCAACACAAAATGGACAGGATCGAATTCTCGCTCCTCCTGTGGGTGACCGACTATGTTCCCAGAAGGCTTCATAAGGAAACTAGTGAATGGAGTTCTTCTCCAAGTGTTACACAGTGAAACAGGTGAAGGTTCAGGTCATCTGATAGTCAAAAACAGTTTACTTTGAGATTGGTAAACTGTGTCAAATGGTTCCTAAAAGGGACCAACTTTGCCAATGCTGGCAAAATGTGTTCCCTTTTGATGCCACTTTCAGACTCTAAATGTGCCATTGTCTTACTTTTTCAAGCATGCAGACATTTGTCCACTTGTAACACTGTTGCCAGTAAGAGACGCTGTATTGCAGTGGCAATTATTGATGATCACTGATGATTAACTCTTGTCCCACAGCTGGCCTACTCCGCATGTGACGAAAACCCGTCAGAGGTTACAGGCGTACACTCCTGGCTCACCTGGGAGCAGCCTCCTGTCGACACCTGGGAGGTTCAGTCCTGCACGGCACGTGGCTTCGCCCGACTTTACCAACCCAAGCCGCTACAGCCCTGCCAGCGCCAATTACATCCAGCGCGTCCGCCAAAGGCACTTCAATGAGCCCTCTTTCTGATGACGTCTTGATCCGCCGCTCACCAGTAGTGATCTGTCTAACGTGGAACCACGTACTTTCTAAAATATGCACACGATTCCTGAAGGTTTCCTCCTCTTTTAATAATATACAGTACTTCTATATACTTCATTCAGGATTCTGGGCGAATTGGATTTTGTTGTACGTTTCTCAGCAGGATTCCTTTGCAGTGTCTGTGTGAATGTGGGCCTAGTTCAAACGTGAAATTCTTTGTGACAAATCCTGTTACAACCCTGCCTTCCCGAAAGTTACAGAGTTTTTAAATGGTCATCCCAAACTCTTCCCATACACGAAATTATTAGTTTACAAAGTACAACTTAAGAATTAACAAAACTGAGAACATAAGTTGTTGATTTTGTTTTAGTTTTTGGTATCTCACAAGTAGTAGCACAAAACAAGGTCAGAATAACAAATGTTAAGAAACTGCCAGATTGTACCTGTTAATTTTATCACTTTAGGAATTGCCTTAATTTTTCCTGAAAACACGGACCAGTCTCCGCAGAGACTTTGCCACACCCCGCCTGTGGTCGTCTCATGTACGACCACCATGGGTCAGCCACGTGTGACATCAGCAAGTTCTTTTGACAAGACAGTTGTTTACAGGGAAAAGAACTTGAGTTTTCATTCTTCTATTTTGCCCTTCAGTATGTTTCGGTAGACCTTTTTTTTTTTTTTTTTTTAATTTTATAGCTTTTGGTTTCTGTCTTGTTAATCTGTATGAAGTAACTGAGGTGGTTCCAACGATTCGCTTGACACTTTATTGCCAAATGGCTCTTTCTCTCTCCTTAAGAGTCCTAAATGTAAGTTAAAGGTTATGTGTAAAATAACCTGGGACATTTTCCATGGGATTGTCCAGAAGTATGTCGAAACGAATGTGAAAGTGCAAAGCACTGCAGTGGTCTAAATTAGTATGTAAGGGTAAAATTCTGCTAAATACCAATGACTATTCTGGGCAGTAAATGTAAAAAGGATTTAAAAAAAGACTGTTTTACTTTTACAGGCTCACATTTATATAATCACTTTTTCTTCTAGTCCTGAATTAACATTTTGTGTTAACAGTTCAAATCTGCTATTGTCTGAATATTGTGGATTGATGGAGGTCATGTGGTTTTTAAATGTCTGTTCTTTTTGGTTAGCGAGCTATAGGCCCAGAGCACATAACAGTTGAGGCAAGGATTGCACTTCTGGTTAGTTGAGCATTCAGCTGCAGGAAAACGCAGATTTCACTTGTCACGCAGCATTTACGAATGTCCGATGTTTTGCATTACCTTAAGTGCAGTGTTTGGGAGATACCCCCATATCATGCTGAATTAATGCAATTTTGGCTTTCTGCGCTTAATTTACCAATACCATACTCTAAAATATGTATTAACATTTATGTATTTTTTTCCTCCTGTCCATAGATACTATAGACCTCTCATTTGTCTAAAACTACAAATGAAGTTGTCAAACAACAGTTGGAAGACAAAGGGAGGCAACAGTTACCTGGGCCACGACCGTTATGAACACAGTCCACTACTACTGAAGTAACATTCCCTTCTTCATGTAGTGTGAGTGAACAGAAAGTCAGAGTAATGCTCATTTGCATCTTGAGCTGTTGGTCAAAGCCCATTCCAATTTTTAGGCATTTGGGAACACCCCCTTCTCCTATCACTTGCACTAGTCACGGTTTCCAGTTACTCATCTTTTTCTGCTTTTTAGTGCCTTTATATAGTCCAGCAGTGTGTGGCAAAACTCGTCTCTTAACCCCATCAGAGGTGGTGCTGACTCAATCCACATTTTAATTTGAAAATTTTAAACACGTGGCCCAACTTTATTCAACTCTTCAGTAGCATTGGTATATGCAGTGTTTCAATACCTCCTCAACACGATTGTAAAAAAACAAAAACAAAAACTGAGTTTACAGTTTGGTATATAATAGTAAAAAAAAAAAAAGCCAGCCTTACAAGTTACTTAAGCTTTGTAGTGCCAACATTGTGTTGCATTGGAGATGCTGTTTAGTGTTGATTTGATTTTTTTTTTTTTTTCTCCCAGCTTCCCCACTGCATGCATTTTTAGTACTATTTTATTACTGTATGTCAGAAGAAAGCATTTGTTGTACTACTGAGGAACAAAATAAATAGGTGCACAGTATCCGTTTCCTTTTCATGTTTCTGTTGCAGGCCCTTCCCAGTTTTGCTGCTGGAGCCCATATGTGAATGTTTCGGCAAATCAAATTAAAATTTAGGGTGCATTGAAAAGGAGCACAGACTGATGTATGTCACATACCATTGTCTTCCTTTTGAAAGAATACTTGGAAACAATGTGGTTTTCCTAGGACAACGGCCAGTTACTATAGAACAAGGGCAGAGTCCAGTGCTGCTGTGACACGCCACAAGCTCAGCCCAAGGCAGGAGTTTACCATCAGATGCAACTGCTTAACTCATTCGCTAAACTTTGGCTCTATAGCTTAACCTTTTCTACTAGAAGTTTGTGTGTAACTCAATTTCTCTGTGCAACCAAAGTCTTACAATCAAAAGCTTAGCCTGTGTTAACACAAAACAAAAAGCTATAATAAATTCTATGACTTATCTTCAAACAAAGTTCAAATTTAAAATGACCAGCCAGGAGTTGTAAACATAACTTGAAGCTGCTCCTACGCTCCTGTTCTGCCTGTATTTTTCTGCCACTGGTGAAACGCTGGTAATTTTAGCTTTGCAACAAACAAATTCAAGAAAATGTACGTAAAGAAAATGGGTAGTGTGAACATTGGTTAACACGAGGAGCCAGTGTACATCTGCATAATTTTGTATATCACGCTGCAGTTCTTTTCAGCTATGGAACATCCAGAAGTCCATAATATTTATTTTTTCAGCAAACAACTTCATATACACAAAATCAGTACTGCATATTCCTAAAATTTTGCCACAAATTTTTCAAGTTTTCATTCACCATAATATAGAAAAATACTTAGCAAAAAGAATAATTAAAGCAAGCATGCTAAAACAAAATACTACCAATTTAAAAATCTTGCAGAAGTACAGGTGTCTTCGCTGCGTCGTGTTACATTCGTGAACAGACTGGGCTTCTGCCTTGGACTGAAATGTGCTCTGTCCTCATGGTGGAGGACTGCTGTTGAGCTTGTGCCGCTTCACTCCCAAACAGTATCAAAGCTGAGAGGAGCTGGACATCATCCATCCATCCATCCTTCCTCCGTAAGTCTAACAAAGATGCAGACTTAACATAAAACGAGTAATGCTGCTGCTACACACAAATTAAAAATAAATTTAAAAAACTAAGACATTTAAACCTTCACAAGAGGACATTATGCACCTCCCATTAAATTTAGGGAAAAGCTGAGAGAAGATGAAGCCCTCAGGTGCGAGTAAGTTTGTCTGGAGGCATGAATCCCGAATCGCCAAGTGAGCGGAGTGCCACGCGCCCGTTTGGCCGAATTGTGAGCCAGGTGATGCTGCCGTTGTTGAGGCCCATCCGGAGCCAGCCCTCGGGGGGGAACTGCAGAGCCCTACAAAAGACACCATGCGTCAAGACACCCAAAGGCAGTTTACACACCAGCATCTGAAAAAGTAAGCAAATCGGTCTGTTCTTAAACATGACACTCCAGACAGTGAAGATATTTGCTATGAATGCTTTTGCCTTTGAATACGATAAACTGAGCTGAAATTACTGCCCTACACTCAACAACTTTTCTGCTTATAGCCAAACTCTCATAAATGTTTTTAACTGTTCAAATATTTTCATTATAAAAAAAATCCATTCTTTCAGCAAATGCTTTTTTCCAAAGCAGCTTAAATCATGATATGTCCTTTCTTCAAAGGCACTGAAAAAGCAGGTGGGATTCAAACCTACCCCTGCCAAGTTTGGAGGTGGCATCTTTACCCACTATGCCACCTACAACCCCTATGTACTTTGGTGGAAAGTTCAATTAAGCTCGAAAGCCTTTAGGATTTTAAAATTTCACAACTTTCAAAAAAGTTCTGGGCAACAAAGGTGAAGATGTAGATGTTGTATTTTGTTCACGGTGAAACATTTCTGATACTTGTGGGTTAACAGTGGACGTTAAGAGACAAAAATGTTATAGTGGAATACCATTTTTTAAACTGAGCTTAAATTTATTTTATGTAGTGCTCTCAGCAAGGAACTCTGAATATCCTGACACATGTATACAGACTTGCTCCATCCCCAAGTCAACAACTGTTGGCAGATATTCTGTTTAATGATGTTTGTCTCTCCATAGCACTGTGATCCACAGCATTTACACACCTTAAAGTGGTGGGTAAAACACCTTCTTGCTGCACCATGTACACTAGAAACCATCCGTAGCCACAGCCCTGGGCTTGCTCTGAGCAACACACCTGCACACAAAATAGCGAATGACGTTGGCGTGGCAAACTATTATCTCATAACTGTCCTCCTTCTGCTTGGGGTCAGCACGGTGGATGTAGCGCCGGAACGCCGCCTCAATCCGAGCTCCGTCCTCGTGATACTGCTGAGGAGAGGAAGGAAAGCCCAACAGCAGGAAAATTGCCATCTGATCAGCAAGAACCTAAATTTGGAATTGTCTTCACTGCACAGCCGCTAAGTGGTGTCTATTTATCGCAATGTCCACTTGAGACAGCTGATATCTCTCCCTTGGGTTCACAACCATAGAAAATCACAGTGCCACCTTGAACCCCCAAAATTCATAAAAGCACCTAGCAGAGGTTTATCCCAATTACAGGTATGGGGCAAAAAAGGATCCTTAAGGCACCTCACTAAACAGTGGAGCTACCGGAGTCAGCCTGTTGGTACAGGTATGTACATGACATATATAATGAGATATTTATTAATGTATTATGTGTTATTCAATACATTGAGACAGAGCAAAGAGGAAGAAAACGCCTCACCGCAGGGTCTGGATTCCAGTGATTAACAGGAGGCACAGGCTCAATGGGAGCGCCTTCCCTCAACAGGTCACAGCTCACCAGCTCCACCCCTATATGGATAAGAGGATCAAAGGTGAATGCACCCCTTTTACGTCCAGTTGCTCGTGCATTGCTGCGTTTGATTGCTACCAGAACAAAAATGAAACCAGGGGAATACCTCAAGTTGAGCTTTATATGCATTTTTGAGAAACACAGTGCTTAATAATACTGCATTAATGGCCTGTAATAGGGCTGTATCTTGCATAAATTGACCTTAAATTGCATGTGCAGCATATCACAAAATTTGTATACCTAGAGAAAACAGTATTTTACAGGTAACAACATAAAAAAATTCAGGTAAACCTCACTATCTGAATATCTGTTATGAAATGCAAAAAAATTCTACTCTAAATCCACAGTCCAAATTGAAAACCCACTCAGGCCAAAAAACTTCAAAGCGTGTGTTTACAAAAATGGTTCAATTGCGCACTGGTCCGAGTGAGAGGATGTAGTGATAGGAATGTGAAAGCATTGTTTTCAAAGTGTAGAGCATTATGGGAAATGAATGTAAGTCCAGAGGAACATCTTAGGTTTGTTAATTGATACTATGTACAGTGTACATTCAGCAGAACACGCACAGTTATACGGTTGTTCACTATAAATGTAACGTACTCAGTGAATGCCTGGTTAGGCTCATTACTCACCCTTGGGAGAGCTGATCAAATTAAAAGTGGGAATTATCCCAGCCCTGTTAACTCCAGCACAGGAGTTCTCAGTGTGAAACTCCTCGGGGTTTTCTGGCCATGGTCAGAAGCAAGCCAGCAAAGGTAACAAGAGATCGCTGCAGCTATATCTCAGCTGTTCTCTCTACAGCACTGCGTCTGGTGCTCATGCTGTTAAGCAGGGTGTCTGTTGTGCACACCAGGAGTTTGAACTAAAGGTTTATTTCCATTATAGAGACACTGCACATACTAGGGTTGACCTAACTTATACTTCATACCTGGTTGAGAGTTTCACTCAGTTGTAACCACTGATTAAGGTAAATTTAAATCACATCTGTAACAGCAGAGTCAATACTATTAGTACAATTGATTTATTTAACACTAATGGATGGAGGTACTGGAGGCTGTCTGACCTTGCAGGTACTTGCTGATGATGTGCGCTGTCTCCGTGGCGCGCGTCATAGTGGAGTGAATCAAGATGTCATACTTGATCCCCAGGGAGGCCAATCTCTGGCCTGTGAGCTCCGCTTGCTCGCGGCCTGTCAACAACATGGTGTTAGGTTCAGTCCTTGTAGGGGCCACGCTTTGCTACCGTTCTCTCCATTCTTATGGCTTCAGTTAATAAGTAACAATTAGCGATTCACTATTTACTGTCTGTTCTATTAATATTGACACGATTTTATTTGAAAGGCAGGACTGAGGCAGTGTTTGAATGATCAATCGGCAGGTAGTGTAATGCCTGAATCTGATGCCATATAATCTGGGTACAATTCCACCTTGTACTCTAATATGCTTGAACAAGGTACTTACCCTGAATTACCCTGTTTTTAAAAAGCCAGGCATCAGAATGGTGCAGCTGAACAATTAAATTCAACAGAACACATGACAAAAACCTGCATGCAGAAGCACAGCAGGACCTGAGTGTGCTATGTGGTACCATGGAATACCCTGTCTGGGCACACTGTTGGTCCGGTTTGCTCCTGTCCACACAAGTGACCCTGGAGAGGCATTTGGTGCGTGCAGGACACACTACCTAAAGGAGTGAGGGTCCTCTCCTTGTCTCCATTTCCATTCATGTTGTACTGGGAATGTCGTATCAGGAAAATGTGCCGTGTGGCTTTGGGTTTTGTGCTCTCCAGGTCTGTGCTCACGTCATCGTTGTTCTTCCTGTTACTCAGTGAAGCTGGGTTGCGCCTGTGACAACAGTGCCATATCAGTATGGGGCAGTAGGCGGTGTAGTGGTTACGGCTGCAGCCTTCAGACTTGGAAGGACCTGGGTTCCAATCCCACCACCACCTGTAACACTTTTTACCAAGGCACTTACCCTGAAATAGTAAGTAGCTTAACACTTTTAAATCACTTTGGTCTCACACAAATGACAAATGTACATGTTTGAAAACATGTCCTCCAGAATTACAACCCTTGATTTCTGTTCTTTTTCATAGTCAACAATAGCTCAAGTAAAGTTATACTTCCTCCCACAATTGAAAGATGTGTTTCTGGTGAACTGATGACTTTAAACTCCCTCCTCTCTGAGTGTACCAGCGAGACAAATTGCCCAGTAATAGACTAATGTCCTAGGAAGTGTGTATCCCAGCCTATGTTTTCAAGGAGAGGCTCTGGACTGCCACAACCCTAAACAAATGATTATTAATAATGAATCAATAGATTTTCATTGCACTAAGGAAAGGGACCTAGCATCTGTAATCTAAAGGTTGTTGGGTCGAATCCTACTCCCTCTGCACTTGATCAAGGTGCTGGTAACAACGCCCTGCTGTATAACTAGGTAAACAGTTGTTACATTGATGACAGAAATTCCTCTTGTAGCAGTGCGTTCAGTAAATAAAAGTTAGCATTAAAATCGACACGTAGCGAAGAACATGAGGTTAGACTTGTATTTTCAGTCGTTCCGCCATCGTGGGATTCTAACCCACGACCCCACAACCTCCCGATCACAGGTCACGTGGGGCGCGCTCCTTTATAAAAATGGCCAGAAACACACAGACGGCCCCTACTTGTCCCAGTTGTTGTCCCAGCCGCTGCCGGTCGCCTCCACCGTGTGGCTCTTCCACGGCTGCGCTGCTCGCACCACTGCCAACGCGGCCCATCGCTGGGGTGGCCCGCCGAGCCCGAGCTCTCCGAAGCCGCCTGCCGAGTCGCTGATGGCCGCCGCCGCCACTAGCAGCGCGGAACCACCAGCGACCCCGCACGCAAGCCGCACTGCCCTGCGGAACCACATGCTGCTCTGCGAAGGGGCGCTACACGGCCATCTGCGCAGCGCAGCCCCGACCGCAAGCGGCGGCCGAAGATGAATGAAAGGAACGACGACGTAGAACGCAAGCCGTGGAGCTCACTCCTGCGCTACAACTGCAAGCCGCAACTTGTACGTCCTCGTATTTGATCGGCTCTTCCGTACGGAGTCCGATTTGGGCCAAATCATCGATGTACGAAGTGCGAAAGGGGAGGGGTTTCAGTAAACGTACAGTACCATGATCGTACTGTACCGACACATTTCTTGTGCTGAGCTGCCCAGAAAAGCCGGTTCTTCTCTATTAACGTTTATGGTTCCACTCGGCACAACCAGCAATTATATGAAAAACGCATAACATTTGTAAAATTTTGCAAATACTTGTAACCACTACTGCGGCATTTACATTTATTCATTTAACAAACGCTTGTTCAGCTACCTTTTTTAAAACAGATCAGAAGAGAACCCAGTCCAAAGAGATATTCTGAGACAGTTTTTGAATGCTGAGAGGGATTCAGCTGCTCTGAGTGAGAGGGACAGCTCATTCCACCACAATCGGAACAACTTCTTCTTCTTCTTCTTATTATTATTATTATTATTATTATTATCAGCTATGCCATGATTTATTCAGTTTGTACAGCTTGGTCATTATTCTATATCAGTTCAGGGTAAGCACTTTGATCAGCTGTACAAAACAGAAGTGAGATTCAAGTGTGAGCTTGAAGATGGCAAGCCAACATATCTAAATAATACTGTATCTGCTCCCCCCAGGCATAGAAAAGTACAACAAAATATAAACGTATAACTAAAATAGTAAACTCATTAAAGTATCTTTTAGGTGCACACCTTTAGAAGGTTATGCATGGAGTGCCTGTCTGTTTTTTGATTACAAAACAATTTTTACTTATAAGAACTGTTCAATTTTACATCATTCCTTTTGGTTTATATATATTTGAATATAGCTATGTATATTCTTCCTGAATACTGTGTAATTTACAATCAGGATTTGGTCATTTGGATGTGTGTGATTTTGTTCATCCAAATTGTATTGCTGTATGGGAAACAATGAATGTGCAGATGGCTCTGCTCAGTGTGAAATAGCGTGAGGCCACATATGGACCATAAAAGTGCAGTGTGCTAAAATTAGTATCTTCATATTGCAGGAGAAAATTAAACTATCACGGGTCAGAAAAAGTGAAAATAAAATCAGCTATTTTTTTGTTCATTTATTATTATGATGATGTCTGTGATGGGAAATAATTTCTAACATATCTGTTGAAAGCTGGCAATTTATGGTGGTTACTTGTTCAGTTTTATTAATACCATTATTTGACAGCTTATTTTTTTCCAACATAGCAAAATCAGCATATTGTGAAAATACCAATAATTTTAGGGTTGACCTACAGTTCAGTTGTTAACTTCTCTACTGGAAGATATAAGAGTCAACCAAATATTTGTGAAAGGAACTCTGTGTCCTCCAGAGGAGAATAAATCAGACTTTTTGTAGAATCTTTTTAATCACGTTTATAAAATAAATTTGTGTATCCTCAGTAATGCTTTTTTATATTAGCAAAAACAAGAACAGAATGAAGTGACACTGTGAAACAAAGTAGAAAAGAACACAGTACAGTAATCCCCCAGAAAACCTCTTCCTTACCACACATGTGGTGAGCGTGAGACATGTACTCCTCCATCCTGCTTCTATTTCCTATAATTTACAGTTGCACTACCACCACAGAATCCAGGGCAAATAACATAACAGAAAGTAAAAGCCTGGGACACAACACTGAGGTCACATTGCTTTCATATGATATCATTTTTTTCATTGGAACCCTTGTCTTCCTTTTCAATGCAGTTCAAAATCAGTGAACATCTCAGTAGGCCATGGAACAGGCCAGCAGGCCCCCCCTCTATGCCAACTCATGTGCATGAATAATTTGAGTGGAATTTTACTTTCAACATTTTTAGGTAAGCCTATGATTTACTGATTTTTTTCAAAATCTGTCTTTTTAGTTTATCATTTACTTGCCACCACTCATCTTTTTGCTGCAGCCCAATTATTGATTCACATTGTGATTTAACAGAATCCCTGATATCGCAGATGTATTCAGCCCTGTCGATCCAGTTTGAAAGTTTACGCAGTCAGATAAGTTCATACTACAGCAAGCATGGCCGTGAGCTTCAGTGGAAAAAATGAAAACGCAAGACGGATTTTCATAGTGCAGCATTTATTTAGATGAGGCAGTGACAAGGAGGAAGGATGTAGGGAAAGACCGCACTTTTGACCTGAGTACTGCAGCCCTGCAGGAGGCTAGTTAAACCCATCAACCTTTTTTACCCACAAGGACTGTTTAAACCCCACTACAGACACAGAGTTCCCTCAACAGTTGAATATATTCCTATTATATAGAATATATAATTATTCTAATACAAATGCAATCATTTCACTACATGTAATTCCCACCCCTGCCCCTTAAGTAATATGGGATGCTCTAATATGTTTTGTTTCTATTGCTACCATGTAGGAAGAATGCTTCTTTAGATGGACATTGACTGAATGAGCTAAGCTGATCGATCATTCAGGTCCTTTCCTTGCTCCGTTACCTTTGGGAGAGTGCGATGTACAAAAAAAAAAAAGGGCTATTGCTTCATCCTTTGTCATCCTTTGAGTGAGACTGTGACCCTGTCAGGTGAAGCCTTACAGAAACAATTTAGGGGAGAGAAAAATACCAAAACTGCGTGTTTCTAGAGGAGACCCAGGATATAAGCTACCATCTTCAATCCACAACACAAATTTAGTGTGAAAGTTTGTTTTAAATTGTAAATGTTATGTGTAGGCTTATAAATGTAATTAATGTCCACAGTTTTTGTAAGTCTCCTTCAGTTAAGTAGAGAGAGGCCTGGAGAAAAATGTAAAACTCTTGTCTTCTTGTTTTACCTTCAAAAGTTTGTCCTGAATGGGAAATGTCCTTTAAAATGAAGATTTATTTAGTATTTTAGACTGTTCCACGCTGGACAAAGTCGTTGCATTAGGAATAGTATGTCAGGCTTGATTTTCACCGTTGTCCAGTAGATTAAATATAAATAACTGTACTGCATTATATTCAAAACAGCCATGATCTTGACCTTGGTTGGAACAGGACACACTGGATTTTCTACTACTAGCAGTTAAGTATCTGAGAAAATAGGGGAAAAACACATTTCTATGCACATAATTAAAACAGTGAATCCATGACTACAATAAAAACAATGATTCATACGCAGATATAGCAGAGCCACACAACTACCACTCAGCTGAACCGATTCCTAACTTGAGGGATGTCGAGAATATATTGGGGGGCATTTTTTACTGAATGTAAAAAAAAAAAAAAAGTGATATTGATGAATTCAGTAAAATAAAAAACCTGGATATGTAGAATAGGCACATATCAATCATGTCAGCACACCGTCGTAACCTATTGGAGAATCTTGAGGTGCATAGATGTTTAGAAGTGCTGAAATTATAGTACATTCTTTGTTTTTCTAATATTGCTCTCGAAATCTTTTAATACTTTAATGAAAAGTGAGGCTGTGGCCGTCCAGCTTAGCTGTGCTGCTACCACCAGAGGGCACGGGCATCCCGCTAAATGTGCTCGCACTCTTTCTGCCTGTACACAGTGTGTAAAACGGACGCACACACTCTGTCCCGCACAGTGTGCGAGGGACTGCTTAGCGCGTTTATCTCGGCGAGGATGCTTTTTTTTTTGAGCGAGGGGTGGTGTGACTGCCAGTCGGTCGGCAGAAGAGGGCCGAGCTCACAAGGGAAGGGAAGGGCGCTGCGGGGCAGCCTGAGTTTCTCTGCGTTACAGCGGTGTAAAAACACAGTGAGCCGGGTGTGTTTTGGGCTGTGACCACACAGGGAAGAGATGGAGCACGGGTTGGCGGTGAGGCGGTGACCTCAGCAGAGGGCCGGATCGCCGGGGTAGAATCTCCAGCCCCCCCCTCTCTCTCTCTCTCTCTCTCTCTCTCCATCTGGATCGCGCCGCTCGTTCTCGATGATCACTAAGAAGACTGAGCAGCTCGCCGGTCGCCAATCGCACTGGATCTCGGCGTCCGTCCGCTTCCCCGCCGGAGCTCGTCGCCACGGAATGCGGAGAGCACAGGATGCCCAGCAGCGCCGGAAAGAGGTTTAAACCCACCAAGTACATCCCGGTGTCCACCGCCGCCGCACTACTCGTCGGCTCCACCACGCTCTTCTTCGTCTTCACGTAAGTTCGTTGCTCCGTGCCCGGCGCGTGGTCTTCCCGGTGCTGCCGCCGGCCGCGGTGTGACGGGCTGGGAAGTTTGTAAGAGACCGCAGCGGCCCGCTTCTTCAGCGCATCTGTTGTCGCCCGCACTGCCCTCCGAGCTGTCACACACTCGTGTGCGCTCTGCGTGTTCATGGCGCCTCGTACGAATGTTTTTAATCGCTCTTTTTTTTTTTTTTTTTTTTTTTTTTAAATTTTTGAACCTGTTTTTTCGCCTCGCCTGTGTACGTGTGTACGCTTTGGGGTTGGAAAAGAGAGTGCAGCTGCGGGTCTTGCATTTCTCAGCGCAACTTGAGGCCGCTGCGTGCGTTTCTGTATTTTCTCTTGTGCTGTGTCAGTGAAAGAGGGCTTGTTTTTAAATATGGGCATTATTTCGGAAGCACTCGATTGGAGGGACAGATTTTGGGGTCTCAGGTGTGTCGAAGGGAAACTTGAGGAGCCATGTGCAGCCGCGCGCGCGCCGCCTCGTTTCCCCATTTAATGTCGTTTCTGCTTCAGTTTCTTTAATTCCCGTCAAGGCAGCGATCCGCGTCGGCTGTTTGTTCAAATTTGTGTCACCGCGGTGCACTTTTAAAAGTTTACCGATAAGGGTTGTTTGTTGTTTCGGTGCCCTTTTCTCGCAGTTTTACATCTTGCTTTCGGATAGGTGATCCCTCCGCTATACGGACATAGATCTGGCACAGATTTTTACAGCGCTGTTCATTTGCGTAACTTATTGCTTTTATAATTCGACCAAAGTGGTTGTGCCCTTCAGGCTTTTGCTGGTTATTCAGCTATATTGCTTTAGGTGATTTTTTTTTTCTTCTTTGTTTATCCAAACAGTTGCATGCAGGGGCAAAAATTATATTGCAGTTCACTGGAGGTTATGGTTTGCATATTATTTCTTATAGGAAATTGTTTAAAATGTTTTGGTGAAGGCGAAAGACTGTGCATAGTCTGGAACAAACTGCACTGTTGAATACGTTCACCTTAGATCTTTTCCTTAAGTTTTTCTTTTTTGTGTGTTTCGAAATGTGGAATTGTCTGCAGTAAAAGTCAGTTGTTATAATAATATCTGTGACTACCACGCAACGCAGTTCACTTGTTTTTCTGGAAGTGCAGTTTAATATTAAAATAAATTTTTATGTCACTGTGTTGCTGAGTGACACAAGTATTCATAGTGTAATGTGTATATAAGCACAATAAATTGGGCATTTCTTTGTGTGTGTAGGTCAGTACCAGCAAAAAAAGAAAAAAAGGGAAACATGAAGAATGGTTTCCATTATTAGTTGGGTTGTTTTGGAAACAAAAACACTGAAGATTTGGGAGGGGGATGTTGTAAGGCAGGGAGGTGGCCCTATTTAGATGATGTTGCCACAGGAGGTTTGCATTTTCCACGCCTCGCCCACCATCCCCGGCATGCTCATTGTGTGTAGTTAAGTGTGGTTAGAGACCTGGTACAGGCTGCCGGTATTTTCCAGAAGCTCTGACACCAGCACACGAGGTCCGTACCCGAAGAACGTGCCCCTGACCGTACACGTTTTGCATGTTGCTGGTGCCTCCGCTTGCATGCCTAAAAATTGAAGGGATGCTCCTCTCAGAAGAGCGGTTAAGGAAATCCCATTTGTATTTACGCAGATGTACGGCACAGCCAGATTAGCTCCGTATCATCTGTTGTGTGGTTGCTTCCTTTGTGCAGTTGCTGCTCATTGAGGGACGACATGATGACCTGAAATTCTCTTCCTCATAAGCTCGATAACTAAGCAGTCTGTGGGTCACAGTTCCTCAGTTCACGTTGGCAGGTGGTGTAGTGCATCAGCCTATTTTGTTCATTTTATTTATTCGTTTTTTTGTCTGTGCGGTAAGGATCGGTTCATGCTATTAGCAATGCAATGGTACGCTGATCCTACAAAACGGTGCCTGCAGACATGCTCATCACAACGCTGTGTATCTCCTAATGTGGTGATCTCATTGTTCAAAGCAGAACATGTTTTGGATTTTGTATGAAGTCTTTTACGCAAAAGCCGTTGGCCATTTTCAGTTATATTTTCTATAAAACATCTGTTAACAGCAATTTTGAAAACTGGCATCTCTACTCTATTAGTTCATATTTGAGTTCTACTTTGTTATAAATATCAGACTCTTATTATTTGTTTTATTTAAGGTATTTATGTATGATGCTCATTTTCCTTTAAGACTGAAGTTTTTTTTTTAATGTCGATATGTTAAATATGTATGTTTATGTAATCTTACATGTAATACTGCAAAGGGTATTACATTTTGGATATTTACTATTACAGGGACATGATTTGGATCTTTCCATGCTTGCTTTGACAACAACTCCTGCATATGAACCTAAAATGAATGATTTGATCTCTAATGTAGAATTATTTTCTTGCGCTCATTTATTTAAATCGGTGGCTGGAGTATGCTGTGAAGCTGAACTAGAGCTCCATTTTAAGAATCCACTGCATAATGAAGACACAAATTCTCCAAGAAGTGCATATGCAAAATAGCTATGAGGTTTTCAGTACTTGTCTGATGAAGTGACTCTCTGAAACTAAAGGAGACACAGCAAAGCACTCAGCACTTGAACTTTATGACTTCTGAATGAGCCTCTAGTGCTTTGGCATTTGAATGCGCCTCTGTTCCTTTAATAGTCCACTGTGCTCTCAGTTTTGTATGAAAGTCCATGTTGTTTTAGGTGTCCGTAAATCTTACATGATGCATCTGTTGACTCATTAAGTGAGCATGGTTTTTAGATGTTCTCAGATGAGACTGAAGGGAAACGTCAAGTAGATGTTCATCAGGACTGTGTTTAAGGAACTGCTCAGACCAAGGTTGAGAGGGTGCACAGAAGGTTTTATGGCATGTTTTTACTTGATGGTCTCAATATTAACACCAGATGATGTTCTGTCTGATAGCACAGGACATTTTAGACTTAATTCGGTGGGGTGGCTTTTCTTTCAGCTGAGCTCTTTAATGATTTGTTGCGGTTGACCTGGCTGACTCAAAATGTTGGTCTTCAGTCTTGTGAGTTTAAATCTGTGTAAAAAAATTTTTAGAGGTGACCCATGACACGGTAGTGTCTTGATTTTTTGCAAAGCAAAAAATTTTGAATAACTAGCTAATAGTTTATTGGTTATGATTGGCTAAGTACTGTGCATAATGGTCTATAAGAACTGTTTGACTGTGTTATTGGGAAAATTAAGAAACATGTTTCCACCATTGAAGCTGTTACTTGCTTAACAAAGTTAAACTGACACAATGAAGCCAAAATAATTTAAGTGGTAGGGAATTCTCTAACTCATTTGGTGTAGCATCACTAGAAATGTGTGGCATTTTATCAATAATAAATTAAGCTCTGACCCAAAGCGTCAGGGTTCACCAGGAGCAGGAGCACTCCAGCACTGCTTCAGCATATGGTTGACAGTGTAATGTGGTCAGTCTGCTTCTGACTCCCCCCCCCCCCCAAGTTTTCCTCGATTATTCACATTTGTTTGCTGATTTGATGCTTTGTTATATCAGCTTTGAGGGACGCATGGGGAGCCATATCAAGAGTATAAAAGCTTGAGATGAGTGCGCTCTGGTTCATCACTTCTAAGCCCACATAATCTTATTCCTGTTCAGTAACAGCCCATGGATTTTTTCAGGATCATCTGACTTGGTGCAGCACTTTCAGATTTTGACACCCAGTTCTGCTGAGTAAGAAATAGACAAGCAACACAATTATCTGAGGATAGTTTTGGTAAAACTGAAACCAGATGGGAATACTGCTGTCTTCAGACTCTTTAGACATGTTTTCAGGACATTTTTAGACTGCTTGTGTCGGTTGCACAGAAAATCTTGCGGTACTTTGCATATCGCTTACTTTCAACTGCTGTGTCAACAGACTTCTAAAGCGACATCGCTGTCCAGGAGGTCTGGTTTGTCTCTGACTCGCTCCAGACGAGGGCCCGACGTGAAGGGTGTTGGACTGAGAGGTGGTTGGAAGAATGCTTTCTGAAATGTTTATTCAGCTTTTCAGTTGAATCACATGGCCGTCTGTCATTCATCCTGATTGTTATTTGTAATGGAGATGTAGCAGTATAATTAAAATGTATTGTATCTGTATTCATGTAGAAATATCCACCACCAAATATGACACATGGCCTTATTTTTCATTTCTATAGTCTGTCTAATTTAAGTAATTATTTTAAAACTCACAACTTCACATTTGCATTGGAAGGGTCTAAGATTTTAATTTCACTTCACATTTTTTGTTCTCTACTTTTGCTCAAAGGTACAATATGTTTCTTGTTGCTTTTATGTGCGATATGGCTTGTGTCTAAAATTTAATTTTGTTTTTACGTGAAGCACTAGTTCTAAGCTCCTTCTGTGACCCAGTGTAACTGTGGAGTAGTGCCAGAAATGATTATAACTGGATTTGTGGGTCACGGTTGGCACCGAGCTTCTAGCCAGTTGGTGACTGCAAAATCTGCAGTCCATAATCTGTGCTCATCTTCTGTATAACACCCGCTCCGAAAATCTGCAAGGAACCGAGTTCACATAAATGGCTGTAAGTGGATCCGTGTTATCATTTTGTCTTTTTCTGCACAGTGTCATATGTGTGCTTTGAAGGCCACGTGTTGCTTCATGCCTTACACTGCGGGCTTAATTGTACACAGAGGATTTGAAGGATTCTATTATTAACTAATAACCCACATACCTACGTTACAGAATTATGTTTCAGCCACAAAATGTCACCATACTGTGACCTTCCGCTTGTTCGTTTTTTTTTTTTTTTTTTTTTTTAAATCGCTTCTTTCCAAGCACCTAAAGGTTTTTCCTCCTGTAACTTTTCACATTGCTAAGATATGGGTCCCAGGAAAATCCAGCTGCAAAAGGAAATACCTACCCAGGCAATTTTTGTTCTCTTCTGTGCTTCTGTGATAAACTTTTACATAATCCACACCCTTGGGTGTCACATGATGTTTTTGTCCCGATCTGTTCACCTCACTTATCTTTTCACTTTTCTGTTTGTGTCACATACACACAACTGGCAGCAACTAAATTCTCTTGTCCAGCTGTGATGGTGACACTGAAGTCTCTCATTAACTTGAGGAGAACATTTTGTTCATCTAATCCTCAAATTTAATTCCCATTGATAGCAAATTGACAATTTCTAGATAATCCCTGAAACAACACATCATCCCTTTGTGTATATTTAATTGGTAAAGAAATATTTGCAAGTTTCTTGGTGCTGTGTTTAACTTCATTAATCCGTTCTGTTAATTTGCCAAGAGGGGGGAAGTTCCTTCAAAAATGTAATGTTAGACACTTTTGCTTTAGCTCATTTTGAAAGCTTTTGCCTCACTTTGTAAGCATGCAGGTAATCAGCTAAATGTGGAATCAGGCTCTTTTTTCCAATGCTCATGAGTCCCTCCTGGGTGGTGTTCATGCTAACATACATGGAGGCTATCAGTGGGTCAAATGATGTAAAATGTGGGTGTGTTCTGGTCACTGGGCTGTTTTTTTTTTTTTTTTTTTTTTTGGGGGGGGGGCAACCATCTTGTACCCTGTTACACCTTATATGTCTTCAGTTGTACTCTCATATCATCAAAAGTAGATAAGCTGCTTGTTTAAAGCCTCCTGTTAAGATTGTTTTTGTTTAGATGATGTTGTGTCCAGAAGCTATTTGCTGGACAGAAGTATTGACTGTGGTACACTGCGGTGAAGACATCCTGAGCTGATAAACTGCAGCCGTTCTGAAGATGATCATAAAAATGGCTGGAATAGACAGTCTTGGCATTGGATGGTTTTTACCGCTTGGGATACAGTGTGAATCTGAGTAGTGCTATTTGCCATGAAATTGACAAATAAATGTAGTGTATGCTTTGAGTGCTGAAAAAGGTGACTGACCATGCATGGAATTGTCTGGAGGTGTATTCCAGGATTGAACAGGGGCAGTGTCCTTCAGTCTTAGGGTAACAAGACTGGTAGCTGATGGTTGATGTAAGATGGCAGCTGTTTTTCAGTCACTTGCAGAGATGTTTCTGAGTTTGGACACTACTGCTGCATAAAGTTTTTAGAATGCATGGGCGAGACTGAGAGGAATGTAATGAAGTATGAGGAACTGATGGAGCAGGTGGTGAACGTGTGGATCCACCGCAGAGGCTTTGCAGGAATGTTGCTGTATAAAGTGCGCTACGTAATGGGTGCCGTAGGCAGTCAAAGGAGAAAGGTCATCAGAGCTGTTACCGAGGGGACCCCGATTACTGTGGATTAGGAGAGGTGAACTATGTGTGCAAGGCAGTGTTCCCTGGATGCATGTTGGCCTCTCATCATCCTTGCTCATTTTTAGCATAGATAAAAGATTGAACATGATTAAATATTTGGTCTGTAAATTTTGGTGTGCTTTTCTCAGTGTGGTTGCTTTAAAGATTATTTTCCTGGCATATTCTGAACCTCTCATTTTGTTGCAAAAGTTTGTGGAAATTGTAACACTTTTTGTATTGATATTGGGGTGTTTCAGCAAGAGATAATGGATACATCCCACTTAATAAATTGATAGACTTGTTTAAGTGTGGATTATGATTGAAAGTGCAAGCAAAACAGCCAGGCCACATTTCTGTAGCCACACAGAACTACAATGAGATCAGAAGTGCATTTCTGCAAACTGCCTGTTAAATCGGAATCATTAAGCACCCCTGGCTCAGATCCCCGAGGCTGAACTGTGTACGAGCCATTAGCTGTCTTTCCCGATGCCTTACATTGGAACGGAGCCACAGATCTCATCTACATTCATCCCAGATGAGGGCTTCCTACCTCCAGCTGTTGTCTTCTACATGCACAACCAAGCAGCGAGAGCTCCATCCCTACCGGCACCGCCACCCCACCGTGTTCCCATCAGACCCAACCCCATAGGCGACACCTGACATTGTATGATGAGAAATGACTATGGAGGATGACTGTGCCAAGCTGCTACCCGCAGGGCCACATGGATGAATGGAGGAAGTCGGCAAATAGAGCTGGTCTGTACGCTGGAACTCCTCTGACAACCCAGCATCTTGGCTTGGTTAATGATCAGCCTCCTGCAGGCACCTGAGACTACAGCAAATGGGACATCATGGGATCCAAACAGGCCTGGGTACTGTTCAGAGTTGGGAGAGCTGACCTGTTTGTAATAACCTGTACCTATTGGTGATGTCAGACAATGCAGTGTGTGGTGTTCACCTTGAGTACATCGGCGTACTGGGTAAAGCAGCTACCTTCCTGTCAAAGAATCCAAGTTAAAGTCAAACCTAATGCTGTAAGGACCTTAATAAAAGTGCTTACCTTGAATTGCTTCAGTTTTATTTTAGTTTAAATTATCCAGCTGTATAAATTGGTAAATCAGTGTAAGTGGCACGTTGGTGGAAAGCTAAATTAAGTCAGTTGTGCAAAATCTGCTATTTCAGTTTCAATCTGCTGTTTCAGTAATATGTTTTAATGAATGGTTGAGATTATCGACATAATAGTAAGTAGAAAGTATACCAATGGTTTTTTTTTTTAAAGCATAGTGACTACTCTTTCCTGCTGCTGCATCTGAGCAAAAGCAGTCCCTCCCATAGCACACGTGGCGCTGATTTAGCACCTCCAGCTGTCTGTCCCCCTTGGAGCCTCCACCCGTCTCCCGTGGCAGAAAGGCTGTGACCAGGAATAGCTGAAAACCGATCCCTGCCGGCAACACCCCCGACTGTGGCCGTGTTATGGCTGTAGTTGCTGCCTAGGCTGCAGGGCTATGTGGGGGAAGGGGAGTTCAGATGCCTGGATTTGGCCACTTTGCAAATTGAGGGTTCAGGAGCTTCTCTTGCTGATGCTTATGGGAAAGAGTTGAATCTAGAGCAGTGTGGTGGCTGGCTGTGAAGAGCGGCAGTTAACAGATTTGGCCAACCTGGCTCTGTGTTCCTCTTCCTTGCTCTCTATTTGCATTGTTTCATTTTAGCTAGAACTTTAGATATTTTCAGAATGGAACATCTGTCAGAAGGAGTAGGTATTAACGGCACAGAGAAGACGTGTTAAAATGTCTGTTGTTTTTGCTATTGGTACAGATACACACTATACACAGCCCTGGTATACACAATTTTGCTACAAAGCAGCATTATTTTAATACCAACTCCTGGTTTGTGAAACAGGTGTCCTGTAGTAGTGCAACAGTAGAAATTCAGCTGTAAGAAATCAAGAATCCCAAGTTTGCATGTTGCATGAGATGCTCGTTCCTGTCCTTTACATATCCATATATATATATGTGCTCCATGCTACTGTGAAGTAAGACAAGATGTAAGGGACATACTTGCTCATATCCTGTCTCGTGTTCATTTTGTTTCTACTTGCAGCATCATTCCTGTACACCCACACGCCACTCTGCTGGGTGGGGCAATTGCAGTGCTGCGGAGTACTGTGTAAACTGCATGGTGTTTTACAGTGTTTTAGGGATATTTAAGAATGATAGTTTGGAGCTTCTGATTGGCTGGGAATTGATCATTATTTTTTCCTCGCTTGAAATACTTGAAACCAGGGTACCGGTGTACTCAATTTCAATGTGTGCAGCATTTTCTGGAACAAATTTAGTGTGTAAATTTTGGGTTACCTGTATTTAGAATAGGTAGGACAGTTTTCACCAATGACCAATTTTTATTTTATTATTTTTTTGTGTGTCCACAGGACAGGTGCATTTTCCATGTTACTCTTCTACCAGGTTTTGCCCTGGTCCAGTTCTGGAACACATTGGAAAGGCTAAAGTTAATTGTATCTGTTTAAAATATTGGGATAAATTTTAATCAAAGTGAGGTGATATTGTGTTAAGGAATGCATACTTAAAGAAGGTTCCACGCACAGGTCTCGCTCTAAATGGCGAGATTAAGGCTCTTTTGCTTTATTTTTGACAATCATCATCATTTTGTAATGAGAAAACGATTTTGAATTAAATTCTGTTGGTGCAGTTATGGGTTTCATGCAATTTTTAAAAAATTATAATAGCAGCTTTGAGTTTCTTAATATTTTACCTTAGTTTATTGCCCACCTGTCCATAGGGGAGGTACCACAATGATTCATCCTGCTTGACTGTGAACATTTGAGTAAATTGCCTGTGTGGGACAGTCGGGCAACTGTTAATGTCGAGTCCTGAGAGCTCCAAGAGGAACAAGGTTGCATGATTTTCTGAACCTAGTCAGGGCCATATTGAATGAGCCGTCTGAGCTAAGCTTGGGATAGCACAGTAAGATGACCCATGGTCCTACCACTGAAGCTACTGCTTTAACTTGTTGGTTCCTGTGACATTTTATTGGCTTTCCAGATGGTCACAGGGTAATCTGAAGGCAGAGGCCATCATGCTCTGCTGTAAATGCATAGTAGTAAGGGAATTTGTTGCACAATAACAGAATATTATTGTCGGCACACAACTGACATAAAGGTTAAGAGAGCACTAGGTGGCATAGTGGTTAGAGCTCCTGACTTGTGAAGGACCCAAGTTTAAATTTTACTTCCAGGTGTAGTCTTTGTTTAAACTACATACCATATATTTTTCCAGTAAAAATGAAAGGACACTTAAAAAAAAAAAAAAAAAATTATATAAGTAACCAGCTGTGTAAATGGGTAAAATGGGACATGTGTCTGTGAGGTTTTTGCTGTGGTGTATATTGTTCTAAACCGCTGGTTTTATTTTATTTATTTATTTTTTAAAAATTTTACAAATGCTTAATATACTACATGTGTACATGATAGTTGTCCAAGAACTAATGTCCTTCCTACAGGAAATGGTAGTAATCTAACTTTCAAGTACCAAATAAATGATGTTATACATAAAGGTCGCCTTGGCTATAATACTGTAAACTGAAAGTGGAGCCTGCTTCTCTAAAATACTTTTTGCCTAAGTATTATGTAAACAGATTGGCAGGCTTCCTCTTTCTGTTAAAGCAGCCACAATCTCTGCTAACAGATCCTGAAAAATGAATATTATTTCAGCGTCTCGTTCCAGGAATATGTGCCAAGTTGGTGGTCAGAGACCGCGAAGTCATGACAGTCTTGAGCTAACTTAGGGTTCATTCCATTTTGTGACCTGCTGGACTGCTGCTCACTTGGTGTACTTGGGGGCAGCAGGTGGCACAGCGGTTAGAGCTGCTGCTGTCTTTGTAGTCTGAAGTCACAGTTAAATCAGATTTATTGCTATAGTGCATTCGAGTGAAATACTAATCTTGAATTGTTGTAGAATAAAATTCCACAGCTTTATAAATGGATAAATCACTGGAAGTCACTTAACATTAGCTTTGGAGAAAAACAGCTAAATGACTAAGTAGCTAACACTAACCTCGACTATATATTCCTTTCACTGTAGATGAAACTGAGGTAAACAACACATTTTTTATCTGAAAGTAAATGGTGGAAGTGGGTAGAACTAAGAGTCTTCTATTGTAAAAACATTTCGTGTGTTTGGTTATTAAGTATTAACTATCAGTTATTAATTTGGGAAAAGCCAGCCCCAACCCCCAGTGGATTTCAAACCTTTGTCGTCGTTCAGAATACTGACAGATTTCATAAACACCAGGAAAGGTGCAGAGTCAAGTTGTGGTTTTGCACTAAGAAAGAAATCCAGCATCTTGAGTCCTTGTCCACCTTCTGCTTTGAGAATTTCAGTAATGCACCAGTCATGTCAATGCTGTCGTGTGTAATATTTTCTACAGCGCTTAGCTCAGTAGGGAGACCATGTTCTTTTCGATGGGCATACCGGCCATAATTTGCGGCTACTCTAAATGCAGCACCGTTCTGGCCTGGACACTGTTAGAAAGGGGAGGCTTCCTCTTTTTCCCGATTGGGGGGGGGGGGGGGCAGAGATGGCTTGCTTCCTTTGTAAAAGGTCTTTGCTTGAGAATGTCTGTCATTTGGTTCCTCGTTTGCCCACATGTCATTTCCTTCTTCAGATGCTCTTGTCACGCTTCAGGCTGCTTCTCTCAGCTGTGTGGACACATTGCAGTCCAAAAGTCTTTTGGTTTAAAAATTACTTCCCAATAAAGTTCAAACTCACATGACTGATACCAGTCATTCCAGCATATCATTTTTAATTTTCATATAATGGTAGTATTATTATACATAAATAACTATTTTATTTTCACATCTCTGGCACACGTTAATATTGTGATCATCTGGACTGTTGTCATTTCAGTGTCTGGTCATACGCAGAGGAGTTGTGGTGCTAACACACTGTGTGGTGGTCATTTCACCCCCAGTTACCTGCATGTGACTATGAGCATCACTGTCACCAGGGAGGTGGTCTGCTAGACAGGAAGTGTCACAGCCCCCATCTGTGGAAAGAAAAATGTGGGATTTACCCATTTACAGGTTGCTCTAAGTGAGGTGTTGCACATTTGTGGAAGTGCCTGCTGTGCCTAGCCTCACCAGTAGGCCCAGCCATCTGGACCCCCACATGGCACCAGCTCTGTGGCATCAGTAGCACATGGGAATGAATCAAAGAACCTTCTGGCGTGCTGCTAAAGCTGCAAACATCAGCTTTCTTGACCCTGGGTGAACTGTTTGATTGATACATGGAGCATGACAGGGGGTCCTGGTAAATATTTCTGTCTATAACACTTTTGCATTCAAGGATTTGAAACTGATACATGTATTAGAAAACATTTTGGCTTAAGGAAACCATGTTTAAGAATCTTAAAAAGAATGAAAAGTGCTGGCTGAGGTAATTTCTTTTATATAAAAAAGTATTGTACATTTTAAATTGTTTTGAAATTTGTTTATTTACCTGATCCTTTTCTCTAAAGCATCTTGCACTGTTATTTACAGCAATTTATCCATTTATGCAGCTGGGTCATTTTTACTGCATTAATTCAGGGTAAGTACCTTGAACAAGAGAACTACAAAGAGAGGTGGAATTCAACCCAAGGTTTTTTCAGTGCGAGGTGACAGTTCCTGCCACTACACCACCTGCTGCCCCCTGTTTATTAAAGTTACAGCAATGAGACTGTCAGTACTTACAAGGGATTTGGGTCACTTTGTGTGCACTATGTTTGTTTGCTTCTGAAAGGCCAACAGCAGTAATGAGTACAATCCAGATTATAATTTGTAATTCGGCGAATTTGCAGAACCATCTGGACCCAAGGTCTGGGTTACACACCAGTCCACTGTATCTTACTCCCATGTGGCAGACTGGAAGCCCCAGGACCTGAAGCCAACTCATGTTCCTGTGCCAAATGGGCCTTAAAATTGTGTGTGTGTGTGTGTGTGTGTGTGTGTGTGTGTGTGTGCGTGCGCGGCACAGGGAACCATGGAACAGCCTGGCCAACATAAATCAGTGTTTCATTCAGTGGAGCAGGGGACTGAGGCTGCCAGGCAGCTGGTAGACCTCTTTCATGTGGTAATTTCCACTGGAGAGGAGGATGGTCGCTGAGACCTCGTGCCTCTGTGTATGCCATGTGCACACACAGACAATGCAAATGTGTCCTTCCGCAGTGACTTCTTTCAGCTCTTGCAGCATCTGTAAACAATTATAAGCAAGAGATATGGTCTGTTTTTTGTGTAAATTTATATTTCTTTCCCTTCCTCTGGGGTGACATGATGGGCTGGAGATGTTTCCCATATGTACAGGTTCAATGCTGTGTGTATGAGCTGCCCAAAAGATTGTATAGGATGCCTTGCTGTATGGGCAGTATGTCTTACTGGCGAAGAGATGGTTATCTGTCCAAGTGGTGTTTGCTCAGGCACACACACTCTTCCACACATTAACCCCACAAAATGAGCCGCTGCAGGAATTTTTTTGGGTCTGCAGGGATTTGTGTGTGTGCAGGTGTACGTGCAAGTGTTTTAAATGGGTTTTTATGAGGTGGGAGTTCCTCTAAGGTTATGTTTCCTATTCAAGTTCAGAACATCAAGATCTCAGGGAGGGGAAGATGAATGACTGGAGCAGAAGCTCTTATAGGTTCTCTAGATGAGTTCCTGCTGCACAACCATCTCCTCAACAACTGTTCATATTTCAGCCATTACACTCTTGTGGACAATAGGTTTTTATTGTGTTGTTCAGCACACATTTAATCTAATCTTGTTTATAATTTTCCCAAACTGCATATCTGGGTATTTCCACTGATGCAGCTAAATACAACCCCATGGCTTATGCATACAAAAATCTTCATTTTGTTTTGTCTGCTCAAGTTTTCTACAATTACCTTTTTTAAAAGTGTTTACTGAAACTTAATGGTTCTGTGTGGGTGTCTGTTTAATGTCACCATCTTTTTATGCTTTGCATCGGTACAGAAGTGAAGCGTGAATCACTGGGTGGACAAGTGCTTTACGCATTCAGGTGCTAGCTAGGTAATCACTGTTACACTGAAAAAAAAACACATTGTAAGATCCTGATAAGTGTATATGAATCATTTCACCCAGGAATTTCAGCTTACATAACCCTAAGTTCATTTCCATACAATTCAAATGCGAGCTGTTCCTTCCTGTCAGATGAACTGGTGATTTTCATTAGTTCGGAATTTGTAAAAGGATTTAGGTGGACACTTTAGAAGGGATGGAGACCAATTCTGAATACAAAATATTGACATTAATGAAATTATGCACAAATTTCTCCTGGGGTTCTTTTGCAAGAAGGCATGCGTGTGATATATCAGGTGACGCATGGATTCTGTGGCCAGATATTTAAATTTATGATCAAGTTCACTTGATGTGATGGTACAGAGCATAGAATTGTGCAACAAATGAGTGAAAATGTCATGCTTAACTGATACAAATGGATTGGATAAATGTAATGTTCAAATGATGTCAGTACAACTAAATAGCATTCTTGTTTTAATTGTGAAATGTCATGTACGTTTAAAGTGGTTTGTATTTTGTAATTGCAGTATTTGAGTGCTCCGTAGAGTTGTGTCCTGTGGTATCCACGTTGATTGGTTAAGACTTGAATCGATTTGCTTTTGGACTTGATGTTTGGTGCTCATTTCCATGGAAGGCTGGGAAAACTCATCCATTTGCATTTTGTCTTTCAAGAGTTTTGCGTCCTCGGTGGACGGTGTGTCCGTAGCGTCTCTGCAGCCTTAATAACATTATGTTGCCCACTCATTTATTTGGAGTCAATTCTTGTACAGTCCTCATGTACCAAAGCCTCATTTACACTTGAGTGAGTGACAACTTCGGTAAACTTAAAAGAAATAGACAATCCAGCAAGGTGCTCCTTAACCAGTATTAACATGAAAATTACTTTTTTTTTTTTTTTTTTCTTCATAATTTTGGCATGGAAATGCATCTTTTAGTCAAGCTTTCACCTTTTCTGTAAACAAGAGCAAGCTGACTTGCTGCTCATAAAGTTGAAAAAGAAAATGGCATTTTATCAATCAGTGCATTAATGGCTTTGTAGCTATCATCAATTATGTGAGGGAATCATTACACAAAACTATTTTTTTTTAAGTTTTTTTTTTTTTTTTAAACTTTGTATCTATCCACTATTGGTTGAAAGTGGACGCATAACTGTATTATAACTTAACTGTTGGAGTTGGAGAAAAATGAATGTTTCTATACATTTAGCCTGTTTCCTTGTTTTTTAATTTATGTTTTTGGGTAACATGCAAATGCATTGAACCAGTTAAGCTGTCAGGCTGTATTCACATGTCATTGCCAGCTCATTAACTACCAAGACAATTGCTGAAGGGTAAGAACGTATTTGTCATCTTGGTCCAACTACCAAGCAGTTTTAGGCAAGAAAGAAATGGTGCTCTACAATCTAATTTGTAACAATTGTTATAATATAAAATATAAAGAATTAATTAATTATTAACTATTATAGCTCAGGTAAATTACAAAGCCTCATGTACAAAACTAAATTATAAGTCTGTCTACATAACAGACCAATTTTAGCACACACATTAGCACATAAAGTACAATTTATTCATTAATTTACCTGAAACATCTTTGGATTGTGAAAGGAATTGTCTTACATAATTGTGAGCAACTGTAAGCAAAGTAATTTACAGTTCTGAATGCACATTAATATTATAAACATACACTGGCTTCTCAAATTATGGACAGAATTGGCACCATAAGTCTGTTTGCAACTTGATTTATTGTTTATTAACTATTGAAGTGTATTTGGAAAGATGAGGAAAAAACAATTGAAAATAAGCCTGAAATTGTTTGGATCTTTGAAAATGTACAAATACTGTAATTTAAATTAACTTTAATTTAAATCATTTTTCTTTTCCTGTCTGGTATTTCAGTTGCTTTCTTTCTGCTTAATACTTTGGCTTCTTCCTGTCTGACATTTTATTCCTGTGACTCCTTAATGTACTCTTGGGGGGGGGGGGGTACCATTGGTGGGCTTGGTTGGGTGAGATTCCTCCAAAACAGATGTAATGATGGAAGTCTTGCCAGAGAGCTGCAGGAAATTTTTCCTGTGAAAACAACATTTGTTGTTTGGACTTGGACTAGATGGACAGTGTACTGCTGTGGGGTTTTTGAGCACTGGGTATCGTTTTGTCCTTTTTTTTTTTTTTTTTTTTTTTTTTTGGCAGTTGAACAGATCGGGCCTGAAATGTAACAATACGGACCAAAAACCTGCTGTTTGTCTTGTCAGAATGCATTTATTGATATATTTGAGTTTTGCCTTCAGGGCCAAAAGATCATCCATTTATGGTCACTGAATCTGCAGTCTAAGGGTTAGTGTGAGCAAACAGCCTTGGCTGTTGGGTATTAGTGCTGATGCATGAATGACCACCACAGAATGCAGAGTTAGATCCAGTTCTGTCACTTCTGTTGAGCCCACTGAAATGATAGAGAGGTGTAGAATGATGGGTATCAGATGCCCAAGGAACCCTGGATAGCAAGAGTGGGCCAGCTGTCACCCAGTTCAACCCACAGGTGATTGTGGTCTGAGAAACTAAGACCAAGTGGACCAGGCCCCTCATGTTGCATTTTTGTCCACTGGGTTTTCTGTCTAGATCATGGTGCTGAGGGAACAGCCTAATGTTCTTCTCTACAGAGTCCAGACCAGTGAAAGAACAAGTTGCAGTGGCTTCACTCAGTAGCCTCCTTTGGTGGCCTCTGTTGATGGTACTGGAATGTTTACAGGCAGAAATGGTCATCTCCTTAATGTTGGTCAGCCGTGAAAGCCGTCAATGAACTCGCTTTGATTTCTAAAGGAAAAGCGGCTGACTCGCATCTTTAAGGAAAGTGCCGACATGAGAGCGAATTTGGCGTTAGAGCTGATTAAAGATTGGATCTTTGGCTCTTTGGTGATTTGTTATATAGCACTACTTCACATTTAATTCAGTGGAATGACTGGAAATGACAACTCGAATATTGGCCAAAAGAAGACGACGAAAGATGTAAAATGTGGTGCCCTTTTCAGCACAATTAAACATTAGCGGAGGGCCATTACTCTACAGGCACTTTCATCTGACAAAGTGCAGTTTGGGCTTTGCTGGAGCTGAAACGCACTCGAAGTGAGTTTGAATCTATTTGTCTCTTAAAGGTTAGACAAAGGGAAGAGTTCCTGCAGAGTCTGTGGCATCATGATCATCACTGCAAAGGGACATTTGATTTCCCACCCATCTGTCAATATCCTCTAATTGTGCATAGCTCAGTAAGGGTCAAGTTCATTGCATTATACAGTAATTCACAGTGGATATTGATCTTAAGGCCCTTTGATGTGATACCAAGGTCCTGAAAAATTTGTTCCAAGTGTGTGCTTTTTTTTTTTTTTTTTTTTAAAAAAAAGCAAAATATAAAATGCCAACCCGTTCTGACAAGAAAAAAAGCTTATTCTATAACCATATAATAATAAGACTGAATGAGATTGAATGCTTTATGGGGGCACTCAAACTGAATTTATAATGGGACTCTTTTCACAGTTGTTTACTGAAAAGTTTATATTAAAATTTCATTAATCATGTTCACTTTTTCTAAAAGGGAGGAAACTTGCAGCAATATTTTCCTCTTCACTTATTTAATATCTATCAAATGCAACTATTTTATGTGTGTGTGTATATATATATATATATATATATATATATGAGAGAGAGCATGCATTTTAGCATTTGTGTGTGTGTGTGTGTAGTATATATATGTGCTCAAATGCAGTATAATCTTTTGGAATTGGTTTGATATGAGGTATTTGCAAATAAAGGTGTAGTATAGCTGGACTACCTTGACCTTAGCAATTTACTGAATAGCTCTCAGGAGAAAACTGGTTTTGGAGATCTTAGTAACCTCTAAATTACCATGTGAAATTAACATACTTGATTAAATATGTGCGCTTGTGTTTACATGTCCATGTGTGCTTATCGGTGGCCTAGCAAGTCTGCTCATCCAGTTTTGGGCTATTTGCTTGCATGTGACATTATTATTCTGGCAGAAGAGGCCTTGGTTTCACATGCCAGTGGGTTTGCCCTCAGTCCCTCTGCTGACTTCATCCTGTTGCTGTAGACAAAGCACTGGTCTGTCACATTCCCCACCCCTCTGAGGAACCACTTCACTCCTTTGTGGTAAATTTAACTCAATGTGCCTTAGTTGTATGCTGGATTTCATCATAGACAGTGTCTCGTTGCCATGACCTCCCCTGATGCTTGATTTGGTGTTTTCTACCCAAAAGTGTTTCTGTTGGCATGTCTGCCCCAGCCCACAGACCCAGTGACACTGTTTTGCTGCTGTTAAGCCAGTTCCCAGGCTGGCTCCCAGAATTCCTTCCTGTTCCACTGGAAAAAGGTGTTTTTTCCTCTGGGTGGAGTCATGAACACAGTTATCTTTATTTGCTCTGAGCGCTCACTGTTGGTAGTGGAGGTAGATTTCAGCTGAATGCTTTGAACACTGCCCTGTTGTATGTAAAATGTTAAATCCATTATGATTGTAATAAGAAGAGATCATCTTCTATAGCTGCCTGTGGAAGACAAAGGAGTTTGACTTCAAGATTTGTACTTCAAGTATTTGGGTGTTAAATCCAGTTTTTTTTTTTTTTACATAAAAACAAATAAAATCTTGGAACTGTAAGAAGGGAGAGGAAAAACTCTAGAGTATATCAGAAGTTTCCCAGTATAACATACTTGGCAGTTTAAACCTGGTTTGATCTATTGATTTATTCAGTCTATGTCATTTGTACACTGCAGTCACCATGCTCCAGAGAATATCTTGGAAATGCTGGGCATGAGGTTTGAAACAGCAAGGATGGCATGAGTCCCTCACAGGACTTGTCTTTTATCAACTTAAAGTTGGCAAAGGAAAAACTCAAAATATACGAATAAAAGTTTGAGCTACATTAAAATTAAACACATTAAAATAAAAATGCATGGCATATTCTTATTAAATGCTAATTGCCAACTGATTTATCCCAGAAACATGCTATTAGTTGTCTTATTAGTCAATAAGACAAGAGCAGGAAACACTGGATGTGAGTTGAATATACCTGGTCTCATCCTCCACTTCTGGATCCATTTTGCTGCCAGCTGGAGGCAGAAATGCAGGCGATGGTTGATCCAACAGCAGATTTTCAAAAACAGGCAAGTTAAAAAAAAGAAAAAAGTAATTAAAATTCTTAAGCAGAAATACTGTTGTATTTTGGAAAATTCAAAGCTCAGCTTTTGCAACATGAAAACCCAGTCTTTTCTGTAAAGCCTACAGGACTAGTACTTCTCCCAGGATGTAACACAGGCAAACAAAGAATGGGGATATTTGAGAAGGGAATAATATGTGATTTTGTGGTGTATGAGGTGGGACTTGAGCAATTTGACTTTTGTTGTTAAATTTGCAAGTTCAACTGCAAACTTGAGGAAGAACAGGCCCTTTGGTATATGTAAGATACTGCTTCAGTAAAAATATCTATTTGTCTAATTGGATATATCTAGCATAAGCTGGGTAAGTCACTTGAGATAAAAGTACCAGCAAAGCTACTTAAAAACGTAAAGCAGTAATGGCTGAGCTTAATTTAATTTAACCATCGAGAGAAAGGATCCCAGTAGATGGCACAGCTCGAAAGTGGGGGCCCTATCTGCTGTTCCGTGCAGCGAGTTCTTGCTGAATTACTCCTAATACTCAGCTGATAAATGTAATGTTAAAAAGACAACAGTAAAAAAAAAAAAGATAATTCATGAAACTTACAAATAGCTCACCGAGTGTTGATTTTTTTTTTTCTCTTTCCTTTTTTTCTCCCCCCCTTCATTTCAGTCTTTGTAAATTTGGCTCTACAGGTTGCATCAAATCCTTGTACTTTTTACTTGATTTTCTTTCCTTAAATGTTTGGTAATCATAACCACTAATTTGTAATTTGAGTTCATACAGTGTTTGTCAACAGCAGAGCAGTTTTCATTTGTCAGCGCTTGATGTGAAATTCTTGGTATGTTGGTAGCATTTCTACCTACTCTCCCCCTTGTGTGATATATATATTTAAAAAAAATTTTTTTTTCCTCAATGCTGGTCTTTCTGAAATGTAAGGGGCACGGCCTGATATCACCTCCATGTGGTTGTTGATGTGTTGTTGCCCTTCAGAATATCAGCTCTCCAGAAGCTTTGCTTAGTACTCTGGGATAGGTGGTCCATCATACTTGTTGAACAGCTAGTGTTTCTGTGTCAGGTAGACAAAGTGTTTGTTAACTTACAGGGGATTTAGGTGTGAGAAGAACGTGATTGTGGAAATAAATGAGAAAATAAACTGATATGTAATATACCCCCCCATATGAGAAATTGAGTAATACTGATGGAACCTGCAGCCTCACATACAAGGTACAACTAAGTTACAACAGCACACATCCATTAAAGTATGCTAAGCCAGAGAAACTAATAGATAAGTTGATTCCAACTTTCAGTATCACTGAAACAAAGCTTTGGATGGAATTATTGGCAGAGAAATAATCTAACCAGTGAGATTTAATATGTTAGATGGTGTCATCCCTGACCGTTGCCATGGATTGAGGAAGTGTGTCCTGCAGCCCTGTGTCCCAGGACTCCAAGGCCAGTGTAGACTGCTTTCCACAGACTGCCAGCTGTCGATAACTAAAATTAACTACCACTTGTTACTGATCCTCAGGGATGCACCACATTCACAGATTTCTACACTAGACTGCTCAGGCTCCTCCCCTGGGGATTCTTATTTTGCATGATTCAGCATTGCTCATGACTTTTTAAAAAATTTTTTTATTTTGCATTACTTTAGTGTTGGATGAAATTCTGTTCCAATCAGTTAAAGGCCCAGGTCTTATCTCAATATAGGAAAGTATGAGGGGGGGAAAAATTGATACAGATTGGTCCTTGGAGGTTGGGCTGTCTCTGGAGATACTGACACATCTCCAAAGCTAATGAATATTTAACACGGCCCATTTAAAACCCTTTTTTGGATTATAGGATCAAGCAAATCTAAAAGGCGGGTTATGAGGTGTCCCCCCCGCATTATATTGAGGTGTGAATGACAGTCTGCGGCTGACCTGGGTTCTGTGTACCTCCTGTGGTTTTGGTGTATCTCTGTGCTTAGAACTTGATCAATAGCCTCTAATACAAAGGCAGTTTGTAAGGCAATACAGGTATTCAGTCTGCAATTCAGACCGTATCTTGAACTCTTTGTCATGTTCCTCAGACCATCCCTGAACAATTTTTGCAGCGTGGCAGGACCACTGCCATCAGTGAATACTGTTTCCATGAAGGGGTGTGCGTGATCTGACAGGGGTCAGCTTGGGTACCCTGAGTGGTCTGCGGCAACACAGCCAAATATGCAGCCAACTGTGATACACTGTGTGTTTTGACACCTTTTCGTCATGGCCAGCATTAAGGTTTTCAGCAATTTGTACTACAGTAGTTCTTCTGTAGGATCGGACCAGACAGGCATCAATGAGCCTTGAGCACCCATGACCCTGTCATCACTCAGATCTTTACCCTTGCCAAAATTGTTCCTGCTTCCAACACATCAACTTCAAAAACTGACTGTTCACTTGCTGCCTAATATACCCCCCCAACCCCTTGACAGGTGCCATTATAATGAGATGTTATTTACTTCACCTGTAAGGGGTTTTAATGTTGTGGCTGATCGGTGTATGACAAAACTGCTTGGCATTTATGGTACTACTTAACTATGTCACTTGTTCATCAATTTAAAATACCGAGTTAATGCTCAGCATTGTTTTAACATCTTGTATTTCACTTTTTCTGTGTCTGGAATGCGTATGGAAAATAATATTTGGATATACTGTACTGTCTGGTTATTATCTATTCAGTCATGCGCAGGTAAGCTGTATTGATGAATTTATTAATTATTGCATTAATGAAGCTATCATGATATCTAAAAAGATACAAAGGAAAACAAATATATATAGTGGCAGACAGTTGCTCAGTCAGTGTGTTTCTGTTTGTTGGTTCATGTGGTGCTATCTTGAAGTGGACATAAAGGAGGACTTTGTCTGTGGGCTGAGATGTTTGAAGATGCCATCATCCACAGCAGTACTATGCATGATCTGGCACTTCCACAACAAATGAAAAATGGAACAAATGTGCCAGGGTCATGGAGAACTGTATAAGACAGTTTTCTAGAGTTCAGGTTTGCTAAGCCCTGTGTTTCAGGGTGTAGTGCCAGGTTGTTTGGTAATGTATGGTTTTGCTTTCATTGTCTGTCCTCCCATTCATGACCTTGTCGTTGGCTTTGATGGCACCCCCCCAATTACCATTTACAGTATATACACGAAGGACTGCTGAAGCACAGTGCCTATCCCATAGCCCTCTGTGGGGTACTGAGCAATAATATGACACCCTTCAGCAAGACTGCAATTACTCTGACAGGCTTTCACTTGAGAATGCAAAGGAACTTTTTAACTAGACTTCTAAAGTTTGCTTAGCCAGCAAGCTTAGGTGCTTCTCTACGTATCCATGTATTAAAGGCAGTATGTGCCACCTTTGTCATCTTCTTATTGATCACCAGCATTCAAAAACCTCAGACACAAGCCGTAAGCACTGTGGAAGAGAACTGAACTGACCTTTTACCACATTCCTGGTTAGATGCAGATTTGTAGGTGGTGTTTCCTGTGCAGCAAACAAATGTTTTAAAATGGAAAAAATATAGTTCAAAATATGAACAAATTTCCATTATCTCCAAAGATTCGTAACTCAGACTTATAACAGGGGAACTTGATGTTTTATTCTAATAATACGGTGTGAAGTGTAGCATTTAAGGACATGGAATGGTAACCTAAAAGTTACTGGTTGGAGACTCACTCTGCTACTTCCTTTGTAGTACCCTTGAGCAAGGTGCTTAGCCCATCTATGTGGGTGAGATAATATAAGCTGCTCTTGCAATAAAAACATCAGCTAAGCAGCAAATTACTGTTACTGTATCATTTTCTGAAATGATAATAAGCCTGACCTATAATACCATAAAATCATGCCTTCTGCGTATAAGTGGCCATTTTTCTTTCACTTGTGTCCCAAGGCTATTACTCAAGGCTGATGTGATAAATATCTTTAGTGATGTGATAAATATAATTTTTGTGGCTTTTGGTAGGATTTATAGTTGGTTGCGAATATGGATGACCGGTAATGCCTTCCTTAGAAGTCTTTGGTTCTAAATTTCTCATTGTCTTGTGTAAGTTAGCTTGAATCCAGTGTGCACAATGAAGAACTTCTGCTGCAGACCTTGACAATTCAACATGGCCCTTCTGTTGGCTGTCTCTGCAGCAGCTGGGCCTCACTCAGACCTCTCGCTCTCTCCAAATGGACTGCAGTGATTTCGGTAGACTGCTGATGTGAGGACTTCAGACAGACTATTCAGAGCTTCATATGCTTAGCATCAGCCCTGTCTCCTGCTTTTTTACATCACACAGTGGTTGAGCAGCTAATAATACCTTTACTTATAAGGGCAGCAATGAAATGTATGGGGCAGCTGCTTCCATCTCTGTCCAGCCAATCTCTCCATATCACATTTTCTTATTCTTTTCCTTCTTCTCTTCTGCTCATTACTGTACTCAGCTGTCATGCTTTGTTACATCAGATCAGTGCTCATTTGCAGCAATTTTAGGCCATCCTGCTGGAATGGAAGTCACAGATTTCTGTGCAGTCCTTACACTTATGTTTTTTAAATTTTTTAAAAAAATTTTAAAATTTTTTAAATTCACAACATCCCTGCCACTAAGAACGTTGCAACTGACATTGAAAATTGGGAACTGGCTAAACTATCCATTTGGAAAAGAATGTCTAAGTTGTAGAAATGTCCAGGCATTCCAGAATTCCTTTGAATTGCTACACAGATGAAATGTTAAATTTGCCATTCAATGAAATTCAAATCATTTGCTGATCTACATATTTAGAGTGTAAACCTAGCACTAAAAAAAAAAAGTTTCATTTACAAGCACCGAAGAATGGTCAGTCTGTGTTTCTAAATCAAAGCAAAAATTTGGATTTTGGTTTAACGAGAAAATTGAGGGGGGCAGATCCTGGAAGATCAGTAAAAGATTTTGTAAATGGTTGCTTGGTCCCCATTCTGTTTAGTTGTAGTATTGACGGCAGAGCAAGCCATGCTAATAGAGGTTAACCGTTTCTGTCTTTTCGTTTCTGTTGCTATCAGTTTATGTGATAAGTTAAATGCAATAATTATGACCTGTTGTAAAAGATAGTAACAATTCTAAATGTTCGACATTTTTGATATTTTTCAGAGAGACTGTTCAATCACTGCTGAAGGTCAGTGACCAGCAAGAGTTGTCGGAGTGAAACCAAAGAGGACATTTAGATGGGATTCATAAATAGCTTGGTTACTCAGAGACAGTGTGGCTTCTGAAGTGTGTGGGGAAAAAAACAACTGACTTGACAGCTGCTCACTGGAGTTTGCGTCACTAACCCGCCCTCGACCTCTGTGTCGAATGTACAGTAACAACAGATTTTTAAGGACTACCTGTGCTTTGGCTGCATTTTGGGCTTCTGTAATCTTGCCATAAAGCAGTTTAGAAGATGGGAGTCGCACTAAACGTTGAATATGCGTTCCTGCTCTGTCTTCAAACCTACTGTATAGAAGCTGCAACTTCAGTGGCAGTGTGAAATCACAGGAGATTATAGGGTGCTTTTTGTTGGCTCTAAGCTGTCTATAAATCCCAACTGTACATCCAGGTTTGTGGCAATGAAAGAAAAGGAAAACACATCTATGTGCACTCGCTCCACAGCAAAAAAAAAAAAAAAAAAAAGAAAAAAGTGTTCCATCTGGTCTTGTATGATGTTTGGCAGAGGCTGTGAGCGATTGCTCAGTAGGCGCACAGTTGGTTGGAGTTCAAGGATGTATGTCCAAGCAGCACAGGGGGAAGGGAGACATTGGGGTAGCGATGATGGTTTTAAAGATAAGGAGTGGCCACACACTGAGGACAAGCGTTCCATGTTGTTAAACGGTGCTGTCGGCTCTACTGAAATAGAACATGCTCTTTGGAGCTGTGCTCCACATTCCATTAAGAGCAGGCAGCACCTGTGGCTTAAATGGAAGATGGTAGTAAATATTTAACCACTTTCACATATCAGCCTGTCCTGCCCGCCCAGCACGATGCAAAGTTCGACAGACCGATTTGTTTGAGATTTCTGAATTTTGACATCGTGCGGCCTTTAAATCATGAGGCAACGCTCACTTTTTCTTGTGATTCTGAAATTTCAAGATGTCTGTGATGTTAGCAGTGAGATGGTTTCATAGGAATTTTGAATGGAGAACTCCTTCAGACCCTCATCTTTGAGCATTGCTTCTCCTCTTATTAATGTAAGCAGTCTGGCTGAATCATAACCTTTAGGAAGCCATGATTCATCCCTCAGTCAGTGTGTATCTGCGAGCTGCTGTAATGGTGCGGCGCTATGCAAAGCGGCTGGCCAGGTGCGGAAGAGCTGTTTGATTTTCTGTGGAACGTGGGTGTCTTTGTCCTTCCCTCTGCTTGTAACAATGCAACTCGCTCAGACTGGTGTATCTCGGGGATTGTGTGTATAATTTGTGTCAAAGCGATTTTTTTTCAGGACGGGTGCGATCACAAAATTAGTCAGGCTTAAGTCCCCAGACAGTAATGGGAATAAATAAACAGAAGGGAATCCTGGCGAAGTCTGTCACCGTCCATTCACAGCCGTGGACAGTACACTTCCTGATGTGTTCCAGTGATCTTCTGCAAAGGGTTTGTCTAAACCACCACATTTATTTAGCTGATACTTTTATCCAAAGTGATCCACAATGCTAAATTTCCAACACTGATTTACCTAGTAATATATTTATGTGGTGGCATAGTTGTTTGCAGTTGTCAGACGGATATGAGTGACGAGCTGGTGGGGTCACCATGCTGGCGAAAACGGGAGACTCTATATCGAGAGTAGAGGTGAGCAGTCATTTCTCAATGGCTTATGGTAGGGAGACGCTTTTAAGGTGCGATTTGTTTAACGGCAGTAGCACAAGGCGGGTGTTCAACACACCTAACCTGTCTGCCGGACCCAAGAACAAGACCTCAGTTATACCCCCTCCAGCAGGCAGTTTGCCAGTGTGGTGGAGGCAGGAAAAAAGGTGGAGTTTGTTTTAGTCTCAGACAGCCAGCGATCTGTTTCCACCAGCAGTACTGGTTACTGGTTTCTTTTTTCTTTTTTAAACAGTAACCCCAGCTGCAAAAATAAGAGTATTAATAATTTCTTAATGGATCCCTCCAGAGGTCCCACTCAAATAATTTATGAAGAGTTGAGGAAACGCTTTTAAATATGGCGGTGCTGATGGTCGTCCTCGTCCCTGCCGGTGACCTGTCATATTTTCCACTCCACATTCTAACCTTGTAACTCATGCATCATTGTCCATTGCTGCTATTCACAGGCAACCTAGGGTACAAGGAGAAGTTTGCATCCAACCTGAACATGCAGGTACCACCGTGTGGATGTACGTGTACCTCTAGTGCTTTGAAACTTGAGTGCTTAATCCTGGACCGATGCTTGAAGTGCCATCTGCCTGGCATGAAGCAGTGAAAACGGTGCTCTCTGCAACTATCTGGCTCTGCTTCAAGGAGCTGGCAAAGCTCACGAGAAGCCAGTTAGACCTGGTTGCCTGTGTGGGTAGCGGGAAGTCAGCAAAGCGGAGAGGAGCAATCTGTCCCAGCATTTTAATTAAATTACCTCAGAAAGCACAGCCTCACTTGTTGATTCCTTGCCTGGATGTCCAGTTAAGCAGACAGTTGGGCTTGCAGAGTTTAAACGGCTGCCTCACCAGAGTCATCATGTTGCTGTCCTTGTATCTATCCTATGGCTTGCTTTCATGATCAAATTCTACCCTTATGAATATTTTGGGTGGCCAATTGGTGCTTGATGATTGACAATGTGGAGTGGAGTGTTTTTGTTCCCCTCTCAGCATTGTGAGCGACCGAGGAACAATAAACCCATGCCCCCCCCCCCCCATGTCTATCCAGGGCACTTGAGTTTTTGGGAGCTGCTGCCAACTCGCGTTTCATTGTGCAGCGCCATACCGCTCTATTAATAAGGAATGCAATTTGCTAATTGCACCTGCACCTCATTCATTTTTTTTCTTTCCAGAGAGGGATTGGTGTTGGCCATTGAATATTTACAGCTCTGTGGGCACTGGTTATAGATGCAAGTTCTGTGGAGACTGGCATTGCAAAATACCCTTAATTATGATGTGCCCTCCTTCCTGTTACAACAGACTAACTTAGCAGCCAGCAAAGGGGTTTACAGTAATAGCCGCACTCTCTGTGTTCTATAATACGTTAGGTTCTACTGGGCTGTCCCTGTTAGCCTGCTGATGAGGTCCTTGAACTAATTGGGCTTGGATTCAAACCCAAGATTACGGTTTCACAGCTTGTTTTCTTGATATCATGGCCATAGCTACCTGAAAATGGGTAGATAAACTGAAACAGAAAGTAGAAGACTGAGTTTTGAGGCTCTCAGGAGCTTAGAAGGGAAATGGGTATGAGATTTAGGTTTTGACACCGTGCTTGAATGTCAGAAGGGATTCAGCACTTCTGAGAGACAGTGTATTCCCCCATGCTTAAGGCCAGGAGAAACTGGTTCTTTTTTTTCTTTTTTTTTTGCAAGGTTGCCTTGTTCAGCATTATTCAGCGCAGCACTTTCTTTGCAGGTATATTATGGCTAGAACATGTTTGCTTGTGGTCTTTGTCTTAAAAGTAGTCTACTGTTATGTAGCTCAGTAGTTGAAAACATAATTATATTGTATCTAAGGAACTGTGCTTTGTCATGAAAAGAGTGGAACAACGAATAAATAAGTCCTGAATCTACTCTTTCAGCTAATGTTTGTAATTTTGTTTTCTAATATGGCAGTGATTTATGGTGCATGAAAATAACTGCATAAAATTTTGTGTGTAAAAGAGTAAACTTGGGACAACCTTGAGAATGTGGCACCAGTCGACAAATGATGAGGAGTCTGCAAGTCTCCCTGTGGGAAGGAAAGAGCTGGGGGCTCCGTAAACAGCATAGACAATGCAAGAGGGCAGTGCTGAGGAAACACCCCCCCCCCCCCCCCGCAACACACCATAATGATGTTTTAATGTGGGGCAGCTAATGTAGGGCAGGGGTGCATGGCAGTGGCAGATTGGCGCCCACGTCTGTTGTTCCCCACACTGTCTCTTCTCTGGGGGGGATTCCTTGGATGCTAGTACACAAGGCTGTGAGTATCAGGTGATGGGTTGTGAAAGGCTGGTGTTACAATAGCCCAGTGCCTAAGAGCATTTGGCACGGTTTGTCATAACGATGGCGATGCTGGTCAGATGAGACAATTTGTCACAGTGAGCGAAGTGAACAGTGTCCTCAGTGTTCTCCTGCATCTGGCTACAAACATGCTGCCCCACTGGGATTTATTCCCAGCCAGCTGACCATAACAGCTGCGTTTATGAAGTGATTTTTAATGATAACGCTAAAAATGGCAATGACTTCTTTGGTAATTCTGTGGATAATTCGACATGTGGGGTGAGGAGAAAGCTTTATAGTTCTCGCCATAGTTCTACATGAGGTCCATATCTTGATATTTGTCGTGGATATAAATTAAGGATGGAGATGTGTTCTGTTTAAGGTTCTCATGGCCAGCTTTAATTTTCAGAGTCATCTTTTATTAAGCGTGAGCCAGTGTGCATATTGGAGATTTTTTCAATTCTGTTCTGTTTTCAATGCATTCTCTTTTTTTAATTTGGCAAAAATGGCCATTCATCAATATTATATTTTCAGCAGAAAGATTAATATTAGTTGGGTGTTCTTGTTACTAGCTGTGACTTGAGCCTGGAACAGGATAAGGATTCATGATGGGGACCTGGCTTATCCTACTTTCCTGCCCCCACTGTGGACAAAGTAAAAACACAAAAGCACAAAGAGCTGATGATGGAAACCTGGAGTTTATGGTCATTGTTGCTGAATTCCATGTTCTCTGCATTTCTCCATGAAAAGTGTCGATTGAAGGTGATGCTGAGAGAACCTATTGATTATTTTTGATATTGCTGAATAACTTGAGGCTGAAAGTTGGTTAACATATAAGAAAATTGTGATGCATTACAGCTTTGTGTCTGGTTCACTGTGTGTAGTTAAGAGATTTTGAGGTTTAGTGTTCAGTAATCCAAACAGGATTTTTCAGTTCTAACTTGTTTAGGTTATTCATTTATTTAAATGCTTTTCTCCAAAGTAACTTAGTAATAAGTTTTTGGAGAGTTTTTTTACCCATTTATAGTGCAGGTAATTTTTACAGAATCAATTTGTCCTAAGTCTTCATCAAGGTTACTATGGTAGGAGGCGGTAGTTAAATCCATGTCCATTGAATCCAATTTGCAACTGTATTCACTGAAGTCTGTCTGACTTGACACAGCGATCAGAGAAATTAAACCTTGCATAGATATACAAAAAATAAGAAAAACCAGATTACTGTCCTACCTTTTCTCTGTATTCTTCTTCTATTAATTGCTACTTTAGAATTCTGTTAAGTAACTGCACCACTGAAAACAAAACACAACTAAAAGCCTTAAAGACATTAATATAATTAAAAGTATGCCCCCTATTTACAAATTCCACTTGGGTGGATTTTTTGAATGTTGGGCTGAGAAATGACTGCTGTCTTTATTTTCGGCCTACAAAAAACCCTGCGTAATCCTGCAGGAAGCAACAGGTAGCACGGCGGTTGAAGTCCATGTTCTAGTACTCTTGAGCTAGGCACTTATCTTAAATTTCTACATTCTTCACAGCTGAACTGTTTTTGTTAAAATTGTGAATAGCTTTGGACAAAGATGTAATTTATAAAAGTATTAGCACTTTATTTAGCCGATGCTTTTCTCCAAAGCAACTTACAGTGTTAAGGTGCTTAGACTTTGTGTTATTTAACCATTTATGCAGCTGGGTCTTTTACCAGAGCAATTTAAGGTAACTCTTTCGATGAAGGGTATTACAGCATAAGGGGGGGATTTTAACCTGCATCCTCTGAGCCCAAAGGTGGCTATACTGCCTACCACCCCATGTGTACTTGAAAATCTGTTGGGTTTGTTGGTGAGGAATCCAAACCCTTGCAGGGTGAATTACGTGTGAGGCCGTACTTTTCTCATGTTGGAGGTCTTGGCCTGAGTCCACTCATTTGCAATCTCACAAACTGACCCTGGTGGACCACCTAAGGTTCTGTGCTGGAGGTGAAGCAGATCCCGCAATGAGCCCCTCTACATCCACGTGAGAACAGGAGACAGCTTGGAAGGGTCAGAAACATCAGTAAACGGTCCTACATGGAAGGCAAAGATATGCTATGCAAGTTTCCTCCCTGAATAGCTATGTTGCATCTAATTTTTCCAAAATTGCTTTGCATTTGTAGTTTGCCCTGTTGTATTGTACTTTCTAGCCCTGAGATCTTGCGTATCCATGTGGAACATGTGCCTGGTCCCTTGGGGACTTCATTAACATGGATCCCAGAGCTCCACTCAGCTCCCGTCCCCATTGTAACTCAAAATTTAAGCCACCAATTTGATGTGGAGCACAGGGAAATGCTGGATGCAGGTCTCCTGTCTTGTACAGCATAGAGGAAATCCAAAAAGCAATCACAATTTCTGCTTAATTATTATGCATATAAATTCTACAGATGCTTCAGGGCTTGCCTTATCCTCCTGTAAAATCCAAAAGAAATAAACGGGGAAAAGCTGTGCACCAGTTATCATACAGATTAAATTAACAAAGGCCATAAAGAATGTTGTAACAACTGCACATTTAATTTAGTGCATTTAATGTGAAACTGAGATGTACACAGAAGAGAGGGTTGCCGGAAGATTAAGGCGGTAAATGGCAACTGTTGCCTTTTGTATGAACACTAGAGACCAGGGTGTTATTTAGTCACTAGGACTGTTTCAGTTTATTTTTATGGGGTATTCTTGTCACACAGCAAGACTGATCCTTTAATTCAAAGTGAAATGTTTAATTTGAGCAACTAGACTGTATAGATTATTATAGTTTTGAAGAAACTTATAGCAGTGGCACTTGACAGAACTAAATATTCAGTTTTTTCTTAATGGGAGCCTGGATCTTGTGTGCATCCCCTGGCCACAGTAGAATTACTGTGCAATGAAACCCTCAACCTTAACTGCAGAGGTGGCTAGCACTTTGCTGTCATTATCCAGCTTTGTATAGTTGACCATTACATTTCTAGTGCAGAGCAACTGTTACTGTGCTGTATCAAAAAAAAACACTGATTTAACAGGAGTCCCAGGAGTTCACTTTGAGCAGACATTAAACCTAAGCTGGACCGGTAAAATTTCATGAACTGTACCCTTGAGACAGATACTTACCCTGAACTGCTCTAGTTAAAAAGAAAAGCTGAACAGCTTATCATTTTTAAGTAGCTTAGCATATGAACCCAGCATTGTATGGTGCCTAAAGAAAGGTGATAGTGTAGTGTTTGGGTGAGAAGCTAACTAAAAATAGTTTTAACTGTTATATAATTTTAACTGTACTCTTTATCCCAGTAGATGAAACCCTATTTAATGATATTTAAGGTATTTTTATTAATCTTTGCTAAACTGGGAATATTTGTTAAAGTAATGTGTAAAAGTAATATGCTACTAAACAAGAGAAATTTGCTATATGTCCCATTTTAGCATGTGTTTAAGTCAAGTTATTTAATAGTCTTACCTGTCTGAAAGGAGGGCACCAAGAGGTTTTCAGTACAGCACTGAAAAATATCACCCTATTTTGAAACCTTGCTCCCTAATATGTGTAGCTGTGGGTCTTGAATGTAACAAATTTCCCTTGTGTGGTTGGTAATTTACCCCTTTAAATAGTTATTGCACGCATTTACAAAAAGAGGTCTCAGTAGGCAATTGAAAAAGAAGTTGCTATCATTGTTTCATAGATTGATTGTGAGTTTAGCAATGCTATTGTACTGTTATTGATTCCTTGTGCCTTCAGATCTTTGGCACAGTGAGGAAAAAACATGATCAGTGTGAATTTACCTTAGACAGCATTGTTATCTGGGACTACATTTGTTCTGAAGCAGCACTCCAGCTGCCCTCAATCCAGCATCAAACACTGTCATTTAAGAGCTAAAACAAATTCTCTGGGTGGGGGGTAAACTTTAGACTTACAACACACTCTGGCCCTCACCCAAATTCTTCAACATCTTGATTGTTGCCATCTCCTTCACTTGACTTGGAGGGAAAGATCTGCCCTCTGATTAGTTTAGCCTTTATGATTTACTAGTTAGGTGTCAAATTGTGGCTGACAATCCCATAGTGGTGATGTAGAAAGTGTTTGCTAGCAGATCTCTGGTGAAAAATAATGAAAGTGCGAGACTTGAAGCACAGCTTTTCCATCTGTCAAAAGAAAGGATTTGTGCTCAGATGCAGGACCTGATCACTTCCTACACCTCATCAAGAGCACTTAAGGAGTCCACCTCTTGCCACTTTGATGGTCCTGCACATGAGAGGTCCAGAATTGAGATTTCTTAAGTTCTCAGTTTTGGCTCTGCAGGTAATGGAATTGGCTCCCTATCTCCTTCAGACATGCTGAATCTTCCAGCATTTAAGAAGAGTCTCAAAGCACATCTCTTTTCAGTGCACTTCTGTCATGATTTCCTAATAGCACCATAAATTTACATTACAATATCACAATCGTCTTCGTATTTCTTATCAGACTTTTCAACACAAGCAGCTACTTGTGTAACACATATCAGGAAAAACTGTGAAATCAGACAAACTGTACTTCAGAAATCAAGTGTTTGCCTGTTGTGAAATGCACTTCACTCTGAGATGTGCATCACTTTGTTGGAAAACAGCTGCTAAATGAATACATGTAAATGTAGCAGTAATGAAGCCACTTGGGCATTTTTGTGTTTGGGAGTGAACTTCTGCTGCCTTCCATTTTTAGCCTTGTGAAGCACACTTTGACTGGTAGAATCACAAAAAGCACAAAAAGTGCTCACTGCATTTTCAAAGTAACAACTTAGCGTTGAATAAACTGTAAACTAACCACACTTTGAAAAAGCCTCCATAGGCTGGATGAAGTCCAAGTACTTCTTGTGCACAGACACATGGCGCCATGCCACCTTGGAGATTAAATCAGCATCACCTTGTTCCATCCTCACTGGCCTGGTGCCCTACTATGAGGACTTGTGTGGTATCCACCTTTTGTGAAGTAGAATGGTGGATGTAAGCTTGAATCCCTCTGAATGGGCTCAGTGGCAGGGGATTTCTGTCTCAGACTGCCCTCTTGTTGGCTGCTGCATGCGGGAGTCTGCTCCTCAGCCGTCTGGCCAGTGCCAGCTGGGATGGACCCCACAGAGTGTGGAGCCAGGGGGCTTTCCAGGCTTTAGCTCATTTTGTCAGGAGTCCAATGTCTACAGTACAGGGTGAGGGGTGTGAGTGGAGGTAGTGAGGGTGTGTGCCAGAGATCAGCCTGAACGATGGATGCAATTTCAGTAAAGGAACTTGACGGTAGAACTGTTGGTCTTTCAGCAGTGAGCACTGTTCCTAAGGCCAAGTCAACAGCTGACTTATTGTTCTGAATCTCTGAACGTGGTACAAACCTGCCACATATCATTGGGTGACTTTGGCAGACTATAAGGCTTAAAATAGGACTGCTCAAGTTCACACAGGTAACTCCTACACCAGCATTGCATCTCCTCCAGTTGGGAGAACCTGGTGGTACAGTGGCTAGAGTAACTATGTTTGGACTTGAGGTACCTAGATTTGAATCCTAGTTTTGTAAGCAAGTTCCAGCTGAATGAATGAATGAAAATATAAATGGTGTCATCCTTGCATAACACTAGGTGGAAGTGAGTTGATATGATGGTCCTTGCACATCAGGGTCAGACACTAAATTCCACCCACTGAGCAAAATCCTCTGGTTTAACATGAAGAAATCTACCTTATTTTACACATCAAAATGCCTGCTTTGCACACTGTTGCTGTGGGCAGGGTAGTTTTTAGTGAAAACACAGCAGATATAAATCACATAGGAGTAACTTAACTTTATTATTGACCTATCGTGTCAATGTATCAATTATTATGTACTGACAATTTGACAGTTGGGACTGATACATGACTAGAATACTGTTAGTGAAAAATGGTGAGAGATGGGTCAAACGGACTCCTTTGTGCACATTGGAGGTCCAGTAGGGTCTATGAATCTGTCTTCACCTGCCTGGGAGTGTGGGCACCTCTAGCACTGTTTTGCCCTGGACCAAGGCCACCATTCCTCGGACCTCACAGCACCACGGGGAGGTTTGGGATTCCTGGAGCAAGCCGAAGAGGATTTCAGCTGCTTTTAATAGCAGCACCTGTTCTCTGGGGATTAACAGAAAGCATGGTATATTTAGAGGTGGAAGGTGTTTGCTGTGACCTCCTGGGATGTGTTGGCCTTCTTTGACCACGACCAAACCATAATTAAACATATGGTGCCAGAAAGCACTGAACCCAAGGCAACCGCAAGTGTAGACCCCCCCCCAAGTTTGCTATAATTAAAGGACATGTGTTGGTACTCAAAGGTATAGAAGATGCGCTTTTTTAAGGAGCTTAAATGGGTACTTGTGGAAACACTACAGATACACAAATGAACATAAACACACTGTGTTTCTCTAGCTGTTTTACTGTAGAAATTCAGGTTCAACACTGGGGTACTGCAGCAAGGTTTTCTCTGAGACTTTGTTTAGCAGCCCCCAGTTTTGTATTTAAAACCACTGTGCTCCCTAAACATTGTTTCTTTTCTTCATTTTCACGATCAACATTTCCAGCACAACGTCAAACACAGAACAGAGACCAGACTGCGGCAGATCTTGTTCTTACACACAATACCAGGTGTGTGCAATATCTGTAGGGCAACGCGAGAAAATGATTTCAACTTTAAAGCAGCTGAATCATCATAATAAAGGCAGCCAGATGGATTAATCATTTAAAGTTGGGCGGAAACATTTTTAGCTATTAAAGAGTTGAACAGTCAGCACTGCAACATTTGAGCTTCCAAAGCAAAATGAGATAATTTGGGGGGGGGGGGGGACTAATGACCTGTACCTGAAAGGTGTCAGTGCACAAAAACAGAAAATATCTTAATGTGGGAAATAAATGTTATAAAATGATGACACCATAACCCAAATAAGGAAAAAAAAAAACTAGCAAAAAACAATAGGCTTTTTGGCAAGGTATAGGTAATGGAGTAAAAACAAACCATCAGAGTTATCGCAGAACCAAACAAACAGACTCATTTGTTAAAATAGGTATGCCCTGAGGTTAACATTTCTGGTATTTATGATGGGTTACTGTTTGGAATCCAGGTATATTCAGGTCCAGCATGCTCCTGTTGTTTTATTACATCCAGATGATTTTATCTTCACACAGAACACCAGGATATCTTCAGCCCACTGTGTTACCAGCTGTTAAGCATAGCGGTAAAGCTCCACTAGTATGGGCAGCCATGTCATGAGAGTCAGGGATTACTCTGGATCTGATCACTGTGAAACAGGCAAGAAATACAAAGCCATTTTAGTCAATCTGGGCAAAGACCCTTTCCTATCCAAAGATAAACATTATAGAAAGGGAATTTAGGATTATAACACCTTTCTGTGAAGGACTGAAGCTTTAAACAAAGAATGGCCCTACTGTTTATAAATGTGTTAATATTAATACAGTGTGTGGTTTTATGGTGTTTTGTCACCTCCCTGGTCAATCTGTGGATAATTTTGTGACTAACCCACATAGCCAACATGTCTCTGGACTGTAGAAACTCACGTGAACAGAGAACAGGCAAACTCCAGCAAGGATTGCTGTGGAGCACTATTCTCTGGGTTGACATATGGACACTGACCTTTATTTAAGCTTTTCTTCAAAGCAGTGTACAAGTCAGTGTTAACAGGAGTGCATTTCACAGCAGACAAAAGGGCTTTATATACAGATTTGTGACTGTAAAAACAGTTTGTCCAATTCCATCATTTTTCCTGGAGCACATTACTGAAGTTGATGCCTATAGAACGGAGTCTGCAAAGCAAGAGAAGGCGGGGTGCAAATTTATGAAGCAGTTAAGAGATCTAGAGAGAAGTGGGTTTGAAAGAAATAGATTTTGAGACCTTTTATGAATCCTGAAAGGAATTTGAAAGTTCTGTGTTCTGATGTTGTTGTTATTGTTCTTAGGTTATAATGTTTACCAGCAGGACTGCATGTGTCTTTTCCCAACTGTATTCTGATGACTGCCATGTTTTCCGATGACTATGAATTGCAATTTTAAATGCAGTGCAGCGGTAGCACCGAGGTTGTGATGGAAAGGACACAGGTCATGAGAGACGGGGTGGCTTGATCTGCTGCTGGAGTTTCTCTTTCAAACACAGCACATCTTTGTTTGCTCTGGGTTGTTCCCTGTACTGTCCCCTATCTAAAATATCCTCAGTCCAACCCCAGCCCCCCCGCACCTAAAGCCGTCGCAGCTCATGCATCAGCAAGCACGTGTTTGCAACAGTTTTTAGATTTATGGGTAAATCGTTGCTCTTACAGTATCGTATCTTTTGAGGACTATTTCAGTCCTATATCTGGGTCATCTTGTGTATTTATAGCTAAACCATTCTAACACTAACAAACCCTTTCTTTGTTTGTCCTGCTGAATGCTGTGGCCTTAAATATCCCTGTGACACAGAGCAACAGTTAGTGTTTATTTTCATTAGTGTCCCCAAGTGTGGTTCTTCATCGTACCACCCGTGGCACACACTTGAACTCGGCAGCCTCCCATTCAGGCTAAGAGTACTATTACACCCTGGTCATGCCTTGCCAGGGACAGCGAGGATGCAGTCCATGTGAACTCACATTATAGCCAAATACAATGGTGCTTTATCTATATCCACAATGCATCTGCTCTGTTATATTTACTCAGCCATACAGATGTACAGATTTTGTTTTTAAACTACTCTTTTGAATGCTGTGACAGCATAATGTTACTAAAGCAGGCTCATGTCTATCCAGTGCACTGTGTTTAGGTTAAGGTTAAAAGAAATGCTTGGCCAACCTCTGCTCATCTTAACCTGACACATTGATAATTTGGGTGTGCGAGCTGAACAAGAACAGATGAAATAACCGGATATTTTGCGGCTTTATTAGAAATGGCCACACGTTGGTTAGAGAGTAAAGTAATAATGTCCTCTTCACAGCTCAGATGGTCAGATCTTAGTTGTGAGGACACTTCTTCCAAAGGTATCCAGAGTAATCCATTTAACAGAGAATCAGGCCATGGGGGCCTTACAGGCATACGTCCCTTTTGTTGTTGGCTGCTTGTAAACCCCCATCTTAAGATAGCATCTTATTAATATGGTGTACATATAGTTGCCACCCTGTCATACACACATATTGTATTTTTAGTAAGGTATGGAAATGCATTTACTTCTTTCACAGGTTGCAATTCTTTGGGCTGGCGATGACAATTTATTTTTGTTTTGCATATCGGTAGTTCAGGGCGCCATGCCCTATTGTGCTAAAATGTGATATGGTGATTAAGTTATTGCGAAGTTGTTTGCTAGCCATTGTGTATGAGAGGCCAACAAATGTAACAGTTATAGTGTAGTAAATAAGGATGTGCAGTATTTGGGCTAGTGCAGTGTGTATAGTTATGTCTTTGTGTGTGTCTGTGTTTTGTGTTTGCTGAGACAGATATTGGAGGTTTTTGCTTCAGCTATTGTTGCACATGTATGACTCATGAGATCTTCATGTCTGATAAATGATCAGCTTTTTATCACTACCACTATGCTCTTTTTAGATGTAGCTTAACCCATTATTAAGTTGGTGGAGATGCATCTTCAGGTGCTGGATTATCTTGGTTCTTGCCCCTGGCATTTAGAGGCTTACACAAGCACAAATAATGGCTGATTAATATGGAGCCCCTATCTGAGGACTGTGGGAGGAAACCAGAGCTGCTGCTGCTTCTTCTTCATCTTTCGGCTGCTCCCATTAGGGGTCGCCACAGCGGATCAATTGTTTCCACTTCTTCCTGTCCTCTGCATCTTTCTCCGTCACACCCACCACCTGCATGTCCTCCTTCACCACATCCATAAATCTCCTCTTAGGCCTTCCTCTTTTCCTCTTGCCTGGCAGCTCCATCCCAGGCATCCTTCTCCCAATATATCCAGAATCTCTCCTCTGCACATGTCCAAACCAATGGGAGGAAACCAGAGCACCTGGGAGAAACACACGCAGACACGGGGACAACATGAACTCACACTTGAAAAGACCAGCCTGCTGTGAGGCGACATCACTACTCTCTGTGCCACTGTACTGCCTGATCTTGAATGATGAGCAAAATAAAAAACAGTTAATAATGAAGTATGGATTTTTGAAAAATTTTTGTGGGTAATGGGTGGGATGGCATCTTGGCTTTACCCGGGTTGTCCTTTCGTTTTTGCTCTGCCATATCTTTTCCAGTGGGAACTTTCTCCTTTCATTGGGCACTGGTTGCTAAATAGAGCCATTGTATGTTGAGTGGCAAACATACAGAAAATGTCTTTGTTCAGGACAGCTCAGCAACAGACAAATAGGATGCCATGCTGTACAGCAGTGTAGGAGACAGGCAGCTATTGTGTCAGATGCGTCCTTGGGTGCAGCGGTTCTTTGTTAATCTCGATGTTGTTCAATGCTAACACATTTTAGAGAATCCTACTCATTAATGAGGTAATGAATGCCTCAAAAGTCAATGGAATCTGAATGTTTTGATCTTGGCTGCATGGTGCAGCGTGGTGCAGCAGAGAATCCAGTGACCCCAAAGTCTTCCCAGTGTGACAGTTCCTTTTTGTGCACAGCCCCATCTTTAGAAGGCAGCAATAGGATTTCACCATACTACCGTTTGAACGGGCATCATGTAAAGTCTTGGTTTCTTAAAGCCTAAATAGCTAGAGAGCTTCTGTGATCTCCTCAAGCTTTTCTTCAGGCCTCTTGCAGGCCCCATGTTAATGAGGTGCTCTGCCTTGCATTCAGAGTTGCTGCAGATGTTTGAGTGAAACTGATGCAATTTGGACTCAAGGGGACTCACCAGCAAACTTGGCATCTGGTTCTGTGCCCTTATCATAGTGGGCAGATAGGAGCACCAGATCCAATCCAGGCCAGTCTGTTCTGCCCAATGGGTCCTGCAGTTCTTGATAAATGCTGTGTGTACTGAATTGACATTGAACCCAAGAAGCCAGTGCTTTCGTTATACAGCTTCAAAGAGTGCTATGTAAAAAAAACTTGTTTTATTTACTTAATTTTTGCTTTTCTTATTCCCATCAGGCCACAGTTCTTGTGAAATTAGACTCCGCCACTGAAGAACAGAGCAAAAAAATTTATGTGAAGTCATTTAGGATTTATATCTTAGTCAGCAACGTTAGATGCACCAACACAGAGCTGTCATCTGCTTTTTTTTTTAAGGACTGTTTTAGGCTGCAAGAAGAAGGTATTACTTTGGTCTTTGTGGACTTGCATATCTGTTGTTGGCCTGTCATGGCTTTTACGAGCAAAGGTTAGGAGCGATATTAGTGCAGCAGGCGGAATAGTGAATAGAGTTAGCACCTTGCAGGTGAAGGACCCAGGTTAGTACGCGTGATAAAAGTACTTTATATTAAACAGCACTAGGAAAATAATTCCCAGCTGTATGAATGGGTAAATCATTGTAAGTCTTTGTGGAGAAATGTTTCAGCTAAATAAACAAGTGCAAGTCATGCCCAGGCTGGTGCCAGAGTCAAGTAAACTTAACATGAGTACTATAGTGCTTTGGATAACTTTTTGACTTTTTTGGTATAGGTCATGCTGTTTTTCCCCCTCCACATACTTTTGTTTGGGGCACACAAGAAATTCAAATGAAAAAGGTATCTTGTTTGACATGATATTTTATGCTTCATTTTTACACATTCATGAAACTTTATTTAAACTCAGCAAGTTAGGAGAACATTTGTTATTCACTCCTGTTATATTTATACATGTATGGTATGTGTTTGTGTGTATACTTTCTATTTACACATCTATGTAGCTGGGTAGTTTTTACTGGAGCAATTCTTGGTATCTTGATCAGGGATACTACAGCAGGAAGTGTAACATGAACCTGGATCTTTTGACTGCAAGATGCAACCTTTAATCACTACCTGCTACATTTTTTGCGTGGTTAACTACTTTAGTTTTACAGCAGTGTAATGTAGCTGTGTCATGACAGTTATGAAGATGTTACACTGCTTATGGAAGTTTTAGGTAGGCCTTCTCAGGGGCTCATCATGGAACGTTATTAAACAGTGATGTGTCTAAGCTGGGTTAGGTAAGCAAAGGAAAAAAAAAAAGTCTGCTGATCTGCAGATTCTTTCCTTGGATCTACATTCCAGTCGAACAAGTGCCTCTTCAGCAAACAATTTTGACCAATTAGCCGTGACGTAAAATGATCGAAACCAGTATTGCCTTGCCATTGTGCCTGGCTGAATGCAATATGGAAATGCGATGGGTTCTGTCAGCTGTGACAAAGGGGCTTTGTGTCCTGGAAAAATGAGCGGTGGGAAAAAGGCGGGAGACTTGCTATCTTTCATGGTGCATAGACCTCCAGTTTTAATTTGCCAAAGATTTTATTTTGAGAAGATTTACACGCTTGTCTCCATGCCTGTGAGCTGTCCGAATATTCCCGGCATTCCATCGTCAAACTGAAGTTCTTAATCTCTCCGGTGACACTGCTGTCATTTACTTTGTAGACGTGACCATGATGGCACAGAATGGAGCATACCCTGAAAACCAGTTGAAATAGACAGTCTGACTGCTCTTGACAAGGCCATCTGACAGCCTCACACTTTGGCAAGTCCCTGCCAGCACATCCATTAATTTGTTCCTGTTTGGAAGATGACTCCTAGACACCATGTTGGTCTTTAAAAACTAGTATAGAAATCAAAGAAAAGAAAGCAGTTTCTTTAATCCTTGAATTCAATCCCATGCCCTTGTAGAATAGGTAAGTACAAGTACTGTGCAGTCTTTAACATTTATCCATAGTTAACCTTTAAGATGAAATGTGTGTACTTGGACTGTGGGAAGAAGCCAGAGTGCATCCAAACTTCCCATATACACATTACAGGGATAGACCCTACATCCTGTCACAAAACCCAGGCACTGTAAGACGCTCAGTATCTCCACAATGACACCGTACCAAGTACCTATAGACTATTTTGTCTGTGTTTGCATTGTAAATACTCCAGGGATCAGTGAAAATGGTTAACAGTTTCAAACTCTGACCCACCAGCCAGTAGGAAGTATTCCTGGGTCACATCAAGGGAATCTTTTTAGTTTGTTATATTGTTTTCCTGCTTTCAGTAAGGTGGCTGTACTGTAAACAAGCACAGTGGTGCTGCTCAGTAGGGGAAAGCTTGAGGAGATTGGACTTGTGTTGCACCCCCTTAGCTTCCGGCAGGAAGAGGCGTAGGAGCGGTTATGGCTACGTCCTGCACATGGAAGTATGCTGGGCTTACAGATGCAGCGTCAAGATAACAAGTTGCAACAATGGCAGCCATAGTCACTTTCGGGGGGGTTGAGGAGTAGCAGGCTTGGAAAGCCCCTTGGCATTACCAAAGGGTGCATAAGGTTAAGGAAAGTTGTTTCTGTTGTTGCTGTACTTAACAGCCAGTCCACACACATCAACTGATGTTGAAGCACTCATCTTGCAAACACATTTAGGATGGCAGTCTGTCTGTACCTTGATTTGTTTATAAAACAAATCATTTTGTCATAGTCAATAAAGACTTAATACAGACATCCCTTAGTTTATTCATAGGCTAGGCTCTGTATAATCCTGCATTGGATGGTAGTCTTTTATTAACTGGTAAGAACATGTGCAACATTTGCTAGCATCTGTCCACTGTCATCACAGTTAATAAAAGTGCAATAATGAAGACATACCTGTCTATTTATTTAATGTTTATGATTTTTCAAAGTCCTGAACAAACTTCCAAGTCAGGGTGATAAGGGTCCAGAGCCCATCCTGGGGTCTTTGGGTGCCGGGCTATGAAAACACACTCTAGATGGAACACCAGTCCAATGCAGGTTGACTGTGTACATATGTGGTCACACAGGAACATGCTAAGGGCAATTTTGAGTGAACAGTTAATCTGAAATGGATTTCTCTAGACTGTGGTAGGAAATCAGAGCACCTGAAGAAAACCCAGACAGAGGGAGAACATGTAATCTCTGCGTAGACTGATCTGTATTTGGACCCATTGCCAAAGAGCCCGGGCACTATGAGGCGATACCTCTGCTTGAAACCATGGCTATGAAACCATGCCAACAGTTTCAATTGAAAATAAGTCAGCTAAAAATCATCAGAACAGAATCATCGAAAATTGGTTACTTGGATGTTTGCAACACAAGGACACAGTATGTGAACACCTTTTTAGTGGAGCAGATAATGGAGTCCTCCTAGGTACATTTCTTCTCTATTTTCTCAGATACATAATCTAGTCTGAGCTATAAATGGTAGTAGTGTTGTTTTCCATGAAAAGCACTAAAGGATATAATGGGTCTTGTTGGAGAGAATCCATAGTGTGGGATTAACAGTTTACTGATATATAAGAAATTAAATGCAGTTTGGGGAGTGTACTGTATGCAAAGGCAGCACTGTGGTGTGAATTTCCCGAGTTAAACTTGGCCCATATCACCCCAGCTGCAAGATCTCCCCACTCCATTGAAATTCTCCTTTGGTTCTGTAAGCCTTACAGCAGCTTTGGCTGTTAGCATGTGCAGGTGCAGCGAGTGCTCCTCTTTGCTCATTCCCCAATAGAACAGCATGCAGAATGTCCTGAAGTGTTCCTTTTCTATAATTAATGGAAGGATATGAAGTCCATACGAAGTGTAAATGTTAATGGAGCGCATGTAGTCGGGTTAAAGATCCCTCAGTGCTTTGACACTACAAACCTTCTGAGATCCAAGGAGATTCTATTCTGTTTGAATGCCTCCATCTATCTATCTATAAAAAAATAGATAAAGTATTGGGCTGGAAAAAGACTTTCTAAACTCTGTCCAGGTAAGGACAGAATGTGAAGAGTAATCTGGTGAGGAGGCAATTTTTGGCTAAGGACCAAACGCTCCTGTTCTCTTTGTGTCTCTTCATCACCTCGGGTATCAGACTCCAGGGCTCTGGCTTCCAACACAGAACTCCTGCACTTGACAGATGGATGGGTGACTCCAGTTACCTTACACAGCATTTCAGCAAGGGGTTGGAATATTTCCAGCACATACTGGGGAATACAGAGAGGGTGTAGGTACAGGTATGGGTGCAGCACTCTGTAGGTGGGACCCCAGGGGGAGTGTGGAGCTCCCAGCTCCAACAGATCAAGTTGCTTATTTGTGGACTGGAAAGTTGGAAAGAATGTACAGCCAGTGTAGATACAGGGAGGTGCTGGACTGCCCACTTCTACAGGGGAAATTCTAGATGAAGTATTCTCATGGGTGCTTCTGAAAATCTTATAAAAGCTAAGGACTCCCTACTAGAAAAGTGTCCATAAGTTTAGAGAAAATATTGGGAAAATAAATTATTTTTAACCTATAAATGGATCGAATCAATGGATGAATAAGTTCATCATTCCCAAAAGAAGTTACATGAGGTTACAATAGAAAAAAGTTACTTAGGAGTCACAAAAACCAACACTGGAGTCACGTTGTAAGTAATCACATTTAGACAGGTATACAAGCTTAAAAAAAAATAAAAAAGTCAGAAGAAAAAAGTGAAAAGTGCTAGAAAAGAAATGGTTAAAAATTCAGTTGTGGCACAGTAGCTTGAGTAAAACCTGACTACATGTAACCCCTATTTTACACACTTAAATTGTTCCTGAAAATTGAAATTGTGTATACTAGGATCCTATTTTGCATTATTTGAAATGGGGGGGGTAATGCATTCCTCGCCCATCTGAAAACTTCCAAATACACTTTCCCAAATGACTGAAAAACACCTTGTAGCATTGTACCGTACTGTGGAATATGGCACACACTCAAGGGATCCTGCAGTACAGCAACCAAATGATGGATTGCGCTGCTTTATTTATGAGATCAAAATGGAGGGACTCAACAAATGCATAGAAGCAAGCCAATCATGAGACACGAAACTGTAAGGATGTTAGCAAAATATGTTCTTTACATCTTTCCATACTTCACAGTACAACATGGCGCATATATACAGTAAATGAATATGTAAAGGGCAGAATAAGCCTCTAAGGTGTGAAGTTTGAATGTCTTTTCTTTCAGACAAATTTCTGGTGCTGTTATAGCTCTGTACTATAGTAGGGTGTAAACTGAGAGTTGATGTTAAGGTTAGCTGAGATACAGTGAAACTGCGTATACCCAGTTACACCTGTATACTGTCAGCAAATGAATTACAGGAAAATCTTTGTATGTGTGAAAATGGCAATGCAGCTGGTTTATTGTTAATTGACTAGAGATGTGGATGGTAGGTTTTTCTTTAAACGGATGCAGATTGTTATATCTTAAATTGTTCATTGTGGTGACAGCCATACATGAATGTGTGCTACTGTTATGTGCAGGTTCCACAGCATTATAAGTTTATGTTCCAACACAAGTGATTAATTAAAGGTTAACTAGCAGTGCTCACATTTATATTTAGAATAATGTCTAGCCGAGATGTTCCTCCCCTTCTTCCCTGTTTGCTCTGCAGCTACATCTCAGACACTGCCTATGTCTTTTCAAATCATCGTTTATGGGATAATTTTAGAACCATTATAACTTCAAAATGCTTCTCAGTACAGACATGCCCTTTTGTGGGAACGTTCTCGGGCACTAGGTGCTGTGAAAATAGTGAAACCTATTTCTAGAGCGAATGAGATCTAAATGTAGTGGCATTCCTTCATATTCTTGCACTGAGATGTTGCCTGAGCTTTAAATAGTATGGCAGTGGAATGACTGTCACTGCTGTGGAATGAGCGTCATTAGGGTATGCCATTTTAATAAGTGTTTCTTGCTTTTGTCTTGTATTTTTTGGCATGGTGTTTGAAAAGCTTTAGAAGAACCAGATACCTAACCACTGTGCTGTGTTACATTGCTTTACAACGCCAATACTGGCAGGTGGAGTAGTAGTTGGAGCTGCTGTCCTACACATAACAGACCCAGTTACCGATTCCATTTCCTACTGTAGTAAGGCTAAAGAGCAAAGTACTTACTGTAAATTGCTTTGTAAACAGTAAACCCTTGAACAACGCAGGTTTGCACAGTGCTGGTCCACTTTGACATGGATTTTTTTTTTTCCAGTAAATATATTGGAATTTTTTTTTTTTCCTGGAGATTTGTGAAAACTTGATATTGAAAAAATTAGGTATGTCATGAATGCATAAATACTGTATATGTAGATACTGTACTGTATTCACAGATGTATTATACAAAGTTAAAATTGATCAAAATTTACACACACAAACACTTACAGACCATATATGGTGCCATTGGCAGTTGAGAGAAATGTAAACAAATGTAAAGATGCTATTACAGTAAATTATAAATGCATAAAATTAATTGTACTACAGTATATACTGTGCTACTGTAGTAATTTCTATTTTATCGTTTACTACCATAAATTACTACAACTGTACAGTGTACACTCATTTTTAAGAAAAAAATAAAAAGTAAAGATTTTGTAAAACTTTATGCACATATGTAAAATGCAGTTGATATGCAGTAAAAATTATGTCTTGTACAGTATGTCGTAAATGCATAAAATATGTATTGGCATATTTTTTCTCATTAACTAACAAAATACAGTATGTATTACACATCTATTACAATAAAAGGATAAAAAGTAATTTAAAAAGTTTTTTTTTTTTTTTTTAAAGTTTGCACAAAAGAACTGTGGTTCTGCAGGGTTTGTAAGACGATGCTAATCATCTTCACACAAGCAGTTTAACTTTCTGGTAAATTGCATACGCAGTCAAAAGTAATGTCTTGTGGTTATCACAGATTTTTCATCATGTTTAGCGCAATACCATAAACCTTGAATAATACCATGGGACCCAAACAAACGGGGTCAAAAGTTATATGCAGATTTTCGACTACACAGGGAGCTGGTGTCCCTAACCCCCATGTTGTTCAAGGGTCAGCTGTTCTTTACTTTTGAAGAAAAGTATAAGCTAAATGAACAAATGAAAATGTATAGTTCCAACCCAATGGGCTAAAAAATAAATATTTTTAGGACACAGGATAATGAGCCTGGCTAAAGCATATTTCTTTTTCCCAGGGAAAAAAAACAGTAGAGTAATTGAAATGCTGAAGTGCTTCTTTTCTTTGCTTTTTACTTGGCTGTTTCCATTGGTACCTCCTTGACTTCACAACTTTCTTCTTATGTTTTGTGTCTTGTTTGCTAGGCAGCTGTCTGGGTTTTGAGACATCAGTTCTTTACTTTATGTTGAGTTTCATCTAGACCTCCTGCACAGAGAGAAAGCCGACACCAGTTTGGCAGCGAGTGGGGGGGTCCAGTGATACGAGTGCGATTGCTGAGATGAAAGCCAGCGGAAACATTGTCTGGAGTGCATCTGCATCCCTGGCCAAGTGTTGGGCATGCTGTGTGACATCTTTCTTCTTCATCATTCACATCACTGGCTGAAGGCTTTGTGCTCCTTCCAGAGAGCAAGGCAGGGTATAGAATGACATGATGAAAACGCTGGGAAAGGCTTAATTTGGGAGGGATGTCAAAATGCTATCTAATCACATGCGATGTAGAAAATGGTCCTTGACGCAATGTCTGAGTGATGTTCTTGATTTTATTTAAAAGTCTTAACAGTACTGGTTTCCACATCGATGTTGAGAAGAAGTAGGCTGACTATATCAATTTGTTCTCATTTGCTGCTGCGTGGGAACACAGATATGTGGACCTTTGCACTGTAGTATTAAAATGTGCTGTATACTGAATGTTAATAATGGCTACGAATTCGGCTGTGTGGTGGAGCTAAATATCCAGCATGTTTTCAGTGAAGAAGAATCAAACAGAACTGGTTTTAGGTTTTCATAACACCTGACCTTGAGTGATTCTCTACTTTTGGTGATGAGAACAGAAGAGGATGTGATCCTTGCTTCCATACTTACTGGACTTTTAGATTCTTTTTTTTTTTTTTTTTTGTGTTATTTTTGGGGACAACCATCTTCTCAAGGCAGGGCACAATTATGTGCATAAACTGGTAAGAGTGCACTATTGTATGAGATGACTTGCTGGGGACACCCCCCTATTTTTAGTGTTGTGCTTCTGGGTTGCTTTGTATTCACTCCTCTGTCCAGTTTATCTTGGACAAGTACATTCAATAGCAATGTTATTTGTGTATACAGTATATTATTTAAACTGTAGCACTGAATACTGTATTGAGTTGAACAGGGTTTAAAATGTATATTGCAGAGTATTAAGACTCTGTAAGGTTTAAATCCCACCTTCCTACTGTAATACCCATCAACAAGACCCTGTACCTGAATTGCTTCAGAAAAGCTACCTAGCTGTATAAATGAGTAAATAATTGTAATTTCCTTAACACTGTGTATTGCCTTGGAGAAAGGCATCAGCTAAATAAATCAATGTATTGCTGTAAACTTGTGTAACTTGCTGTAAACTGTCCTATAATAATTCTGTTTTACCTTGAACTGTCAACATTGTGTATAGTGTGTGTGTGGCGTGGGTCTCTAACAAGTACAGGCATACTGATACTTTGAGGAAATTATCAGCGTTACTGTTTCACATTCAGCATCTCTGGCCTGTTAAATAGGTTTTTTAAGGTTCCAGAGTCTGGCTAGAGTTTCCTGTGTTTACCCTCTGTTTGCAGTCTTACTGACAGCACATCTTCCCTTCTGCTCTGCTCCCACCAGCAGTGCATCCAAGCCCCAAAATAAATTAGCTCTACTGCTAAATGGGTGAATTCCACTGCGCAGGGAAGTCGTCTTATCAAAACATGATGCTTGTGATACACGGCTGATGTGCAGCAACTCCTGTTTAATCCAGTTGTCTTATCACTGGGTGGTGGCTGGTGTTGATCGGGGTAGGAGAAAATATCTCATCTTGCAACCAGTCGAGGTCAGAGGCTGAGTGTTGGGTTTGGTGACTGCTCACAATCTTCCTGTTCCTATGCTGAATTGTTGAGACCTCAAGGCCACCCTATGTTTGGATAACAAGTACTGTATGTGGTGAAACTGTGTGTTTGGGTCCATTCATATCTGCATATGTGCTATGAGTACATCCGCTCTTGGAGTAAGCTGCTCCTGGGAGTATTGCTGGGTGCCACTTATTTATTTATGCACTAAAAGATGCACTTTTTTTCACCAGGAAAAAACTCAATTTGACTGGCCTGTTCTGAAGAGACACATTTCTCCTATACAAAAACACCTGGATCTCCTGAGACTGCTATTACATGCTTTCTTTAAAGTGGATAGATAAATATGCAGAAAGGTAAACAGACAGATGGCTACACTGGTGTCAGATAGTTGGATAGATATAAAGAAGTAGTGATAGATACAGAGTTTGGCGTTGTTTTGGATAACTGTCCCGTAGTGTTTGATCATCAGTCAGATAGCTAACTGATGGAGTGGCATCTATAGCTGTTGTATCATTCTGTCAAGTTGCTGTTCTTCCTCTTTTGAGTTGACCTTGAACCTTGACAAACATTGTCTTTTTGTAGTCATCTTTGCTTGATTTGTAAAAAGTATGAAAGTCAAAGTCATTTCAGCTTCCAGGGGAAACTTAGGTTTGAGCTCCTCCAATACTGATTTACTTGTTTTTCAGGTAGTCCATGGTACATGTCGCATTTTGGTAGCACCATTATTGAGTCATTGATTTTCTTCCTATCTTGTTTTGTAAATGTACAGCTTTTTCATCAATATGATGTTATTGAAAATAAAGTGGTTTGAAGACACCAGATATTTATACGCAAAGAGGCAGTTATGCATTTGAAGGTGTTGTCTAGGTTCTTCACAGCTGTTTTGACAAGAGCTGCTAAGGTATATGCTGAAATGGCCATTGAGCTGAATGAACTTTAAGGTATGATGACTTGGTGCATTCTTTCCAAATTTTCTTGGTCATCTTGGTGTCATACATAAATATATCAATAGTTAGACAGAGATGAAGAGAGAGGTACATGGAAATAGCAGTAGATATAAATTTAAATTGATAGCTAAATATAGAGATTGAGACATAGATGGATGCAGATACATAATAGGTACTTTATTTGTACAGTTAACACATGTACAGCAACAGAGTGACAGTGGAATAGGTGAACAACAAAACTACACAAGCACAGAAGTGTGCAAATAAACAGCAGACAAACAAAACATAAAGGACAACAGTGACAGCTCAACTGCACCAATCCAAAATCTGGAGCACTGAAATGGTGCTCATTAAATCCAATGAAATGCTGCACTGGCAATGAAAAGTTGAAGGGGCTGAAAAGCTGTTGGCCCTTTTTTTGGTGTCAGGAATGGACTGAAAAGCAGTAGATTAAGGACTTGGGGGAGGCCAAGGTTTTGATCAGGACTTAGGAGCTTGAGTGAGTGTCACTCTCAGACTGTGGTCAGTGACTTCCTTCTGGTTCCCAAACACAGAACTTGATGGCGAAGGTGATTTTTATACATGGAAGCCAACTCAGGGCTGGCTAGGTCCTGTGGGGCAGTTAGTACTGTAGTGACTCTTGCCTTTTACTTGAAGGACACTGTTTCAAATCTCACATCCTGCTGTAGTACTTTTTAAGAGAGTTAATTGCAGTAAAAATTACCCAGCTAAATAACCACAAATAGTTGACCATTTTAAGTTACTTTAGAAAAGTGATGGTTGAGCAAACGCAAATGTGCCTGGAGTAATCGAGTAACACCTTTCTTGCAATGACCCCAGTAAATCTTGCAGAATCTGCAGTGCATTTCTGTTGTGCTTTGGCCATGAAATCAAGCATCGGTTTGTCTGCAGGCACCCCTCCTCATCCCGGTGTTCTGTTTCCATTTGTTCTGGCACTGCAGTTAAAGGAAGCCACCTGCCTTCAGGATCTTATTAGTGAGCAGCCCTAAGAGCCCAAGTGATTCCACCTTGCACGGTGTCCTCTTTTTTTTTTTTTTTTTTTTTGCAAGCATTACTGTCCCATTTCCTGTCGACTAAAGAGGCTGGAAATCATGTTTCCTCTGCTGTGTGAATCGTGCTCACTCTTTGTATGCATGCATGCACGTGTGCATGTAAGGAGTGATACTAAAGGAGTGCAGACCACATACCAATTGTTTGATATTTCCATATGTATAGTCAACTTTTTCGTCATGTGCTCAGCGACGCAGGGCTGTGTAGAACCAGCTGTTTCTCAGTTTCAGATGGATGTGTGTGTGTGTGTGTGCATGCGTGCACGCATGCTTCTCATGTTTCTCAGATTGATAATGCAATGGATATGTTGTGAAAAATGTTTGCTAATGGCTGTTTTCTCTGTCTACCCTTAGGTGCCCCTGGTTGACACAGGCCATCTCCCCAGCGATCCCCCTCTACAATGGTCTCGTCTTTCTCTTTGTGCTTGCCAACTTCAGCATGGCTACCTTCATGGACCCTGGCATGTTCCCCAGAGGTCAGTGACACTGCTTGCTGTCCCCAGCTGTCAGTCATGTTCTCGCCATCTTTTGTCCTGATTATCTGTCCATCTCCCTTGCTGGGTTCTTTAACCATTGTGAGCCAGACACACCTCTGGCTTTTAGCAATTTAAAAACACACAGAGATAATTCAGGTTCCCTGCACATTGCCCACTGTTTAATATGATACTTAAAGTAAGAATTATTTCTTCACTTGTCCTTAACTGCTTGGCCATTGTAGCATTGTATCCCAAAAGCACAAGGTGTAAGGCAGAGTACACACTGGATGGGATATCAGTCCATCCCAAGACAATATCACACACACTAATAACAATTAGCTTTCATTATGGGTGTTCATGTTGCCTAAAGTATCAGTGAAGTCATTATTTTTGTAGGTACCACACCCTTCATATTGTGAATTAGTAGTAACCGTTCTAGAGAAACCATAACATCTTTCACAGGTACTGGATGTATTCTGTTGTCTCCTCAAAGTAACACATCCCACCCCCCATAATCTCCCGTTTGCCTGTACATCGACCTGGTTGTCATGGAGACAGTGGCACCCAGGAGAGGTTCGGGGAAGAGATGAGTGGTGACTCAGCCTGGACACTGGCGGCAGTGATGACCTACACTGACATTTCTTTCAACTTGTGCCTCTGCGTGGCCCCTTTTTGAGGGCAGAACAAGGTGGCGGTGTTGAAAATGGTCTCTCTGCAAGGGTCCTTTGTGATGACTAATCGTACGGAGATCCATTAGCATGTTCCCCACCTACTCAGCAGGATTTGTCCACCCCTACTGTCTCTGTTAAACTGCCTTTAAACATCCGTTTAAATTATGACCTTATTGTGCCCTGTATGCTATTTAGGCATTTGGCAAGAATGTCAGTTCCCCTGTGTGTTGCACCATAATGCCATCATTCTGCTTAAGTCACATAACCACTCATTCACACCTGAGTTTATCAGCCACCATGGGTGGCCATTGAGACAAACATCATTACTGCTGCTGAACTTTGACCCAGTAGGGTTTCCTGTGTGTTACTTCTATAAGGATAGTGTTGGCAGTGGAGGTGTATTAGTTCATGATTGCACTATCATCAGATGGTTTGTATGCAAACTGTACTGGCTCTGCATCTGGGTTATCCCAGGAGGTCCTCTGCAGTGTTATAACAGGTGTGAAATTACCCTGGAGACCTCATTCCATGCTGGCGCTTCTCCAAAGCAAAAGAGGATCTTTAGAGTGTGACTGCGAATCTGTCTGTGTGTCTGTCTGTGTGTCTGTCTGTCTGTGTCTGTCTGCGTGTGTGTGCCCCAGTCTCACTGGTGACGGCAGCCTTTTATACAAGTTTCATTTTCAGAGGCTTTATTATTGCTTGGGGGGAGACAAATAGACGTTTTCGGTACCTGTGATGTTATACAGAGCCTCCTTTGAAAAGATTTGGCTTCAGTGAGGGTGGAAAAAGTGCATCCGAACCGCTCTTTGAGTTCCCCCTCCCGCTTTGCGGCTTGTCACCATGGCAGCTGACGAGGATGAGGACAAGGACGACGACTTCCGGGCACCCCTCTACAAGAATGTGGAGATCAAGGGCATCCAGGTGCGCATGAAGTGGTGCGCCACCTGCCACTTCTACAGACCACCCCGCTGCTCGCACTGCAGTGTGTGTGACAACTGCGTGGAGGTGAGACACACTTATTTACATATGTTTAAATATTTACCGCTGCAATAATTTGTTGTTTTTAGATATTATGATTTGCATGATAGGCTAATCTAAATAATAATTGTATTTATTTTCTTGATAGAAGTGTAAGGTCCTGACTAAATCATAGTAATAGCCATTCATCCATTATCAGTAACTGCTTTATCCTGGTCAGGGTCACAGAGGTCCAGAGTCTCCATGAGCTCGGAATCATGGAGCACAATAATTGTAATGATAATAATTCAGTCAACTTGCAGTTTACATAGGAGTTCCATTGCAGAAGAGGGAGTGAAATGAGATTGTGAAAATTGCATGATTGTGAACATATTTTCCACTAAGGAATGATGGCTAATGCCACAGATGAAGACATAGAATGCCAAATTTTTCCCTTGTTTATGTTTTTGAATGTTTAGCTTTCAATGGGAAGACAGAAATACCAAGAGTAAACACAATAGAGTAGCGACACTAAAACATTAAATAATAAAGCACAGCATTATGATATTATTTTCACTTATCCACGTAGCCAACATTTTCTCCATCCTTTCTAGCACTGTTTCACATGCATACAAATGTTTTTAAGCTCTCAAAGGAACACTAGCATTCACACTTTTTCTCCACTCTCACAAATAAAAACGCCTCGTACTCTCACCCATGCCCTACGCTTTCCTCATGCAAGTTGTCAATTCACTGTGCTCGTACATTGCGGACACCTAGTTTCTGCTGTAATGAAATGAACCTTCTGCGGTGCTTCAACTTACTTGCTTCTCTTACACCTTTGCTTGGATGCTTGGGTGATGTTTTGACGTAGGGCTTGCTGACTGAGAACGATGACGACGACAACTCAGTCGTCGCTCAGGTTTAAGTTCATGTACATTGTGAGAAATGCATGTATTTTGAAAAAATGATCATGTCACACACCATATTCCTCTGCTGTAAGGGAAACGTGTCACTTGTGTCACCCTGAACAGTAGGTCTCCTTGCGTAGAAACATCTTACAGCCAGAGCCACTGGATCAGCAGTATCCCATAACACTTGTTGTTGAACAAAAACAGTACGCACGCTGTGCCATTTAAAAGTACAATATGAGATATACGCCATGTTGGCTTGTTGACCAGTCTGCTTGTTGCCCCCCTGCAGGACTTTGACCACCACTGCCCATGGGTGAACAACTGCATTGGGAGGCGGAACTACCGTTACTTCTTCTTGTTCCTGCTCTCTCTCAGTGCCCACATGGTGGGTGTCTTTTCCTTCGGCCTGCTCTTTGTCCTCCACCACGTTGAACGACTAGGTGCCCTGCACACCACTGTCACGTATCCTTCCACTCGTCGGTCCTGCTGAATTCAGCTGATCGGAGCCGGGAGGAGAGAGCAGTTGCTTCCCATTTAATCCCAATGGCATGTTGGCAGTTCTGGGCCTGGAAACCGGCATCTTGTTTGTTACATGTGTGCAAGTTAACAATAGAATACACATATCATTTGTGCTTGTTTGAAATCGTTGCTTGGGCTAAAATGTGAAAGCTGGTCTTCCTTTCAGGTACTCTCATGCAAGGGCTATAACTGTTAAAGAAATTGTTAAATGGGAAAAGAATCCCTCCCACATCCCATTCGGTTAGAATCTGCACATGGGTATGTTTCACAATTTGGGTTAACTTAGGAGAGCCAGCCTCGTGACCACAGTGGTGGGGGGAGGGGGGGGGTAACAGCAATGCTCAGTTAGCACCTTGATTCCCGATCCTTGTGCACCAGTCTAGTGGTGATGTGCGTGGCGGGCCTCTTCTTCATTCCTGTTGTAGGACTCACTGGGTTCCACATGGTCCTGGTAGCACGAGGGCGCACCACTAATGAGCAGGTGAGAATGAATCAAGCTCCTGCCCCCCATGCCAGAGTGATAGTACATACTTGCAAATTTTATTTTGTCTGTATCACAAAAGTGTCCTGGGTGATCAGTATCCCAGCAATGAGAAGTAACTGAATAACATTGAAAGTACACATGGCATCAAAGCTTAGGTCATGTTCACAACCGTACCCCGATCTCACCTATTCTGCAGGTGACTGGGAAGTTCCGTGGTGGGGTCAACCCTTTCACGCGTGGTTGCTGTGGTAATGTTGAATATGTCCTGTGCAGCCCCCTGGCTCCAAGGTAAGGCTCAAAGACGAAGGCCTGGGTGGGAGGCTTCAGAGGGGACTGCTGATACTCTGTAGGGGTTGATGGGAGGATGGTGCAAATCTTGGGCTGATTTACAGTCACAGAGGTGGGAGGCGATCCTAATCCCACTTGATCACTGTCCACTGGGAGCTGTCCGCCCTGTGTTCCTGGATTGTAGGAATGAGCCCTAGGGAGAACAGATGGGTGCTAATCTCCCTGCAGAACAATGGCTGGGAGGGTGAGCAGCCCCACTGTGTGTACAGCACCCCTTGAGTTCATGAGTCAAGTCACAGTTGTCACTGGCTGTTTAACAGCCTCTAACACAATCTAACACCCTATTGTGTTAGATTGGCTTAAAGGAGGAAATTCTTGTCCCCATGTAAATGTTCCCAATAAAATGTTCATTCATTTACGCACTCTAAAAATGGTGCTGCCACTGTGTGCTGTGTGTTTATGAGGATTTTGAACTAGATGGTTAGTGCTGGTGTCCCAAAGTCCTGCTTGGCTGGAACCAGGGTCAGTCTGTATGGAGGTTGAATGTTCTTGATATTTTTCAGTGGGCTTTTTTTTCCCACGGTCCAAAAATGCATTTCAGAGGATCTGATTGGTGCTTCTGAATTTCCTGTAATGCGTATATGTGCTTGGTCTGCAATGGATTGGCATCGCATCCAATGTGTACCATATCTTGTGTGCTATGCGTATGAGTCTGGGTAATCTTCTGGACCACCGCAACCCTGCATTGGTCAAGCAGTTCTCAAAAACTGGTGAATGAATGAACAGGATAGACAGCAGTTATGCACTTACAACCTTCAAGCTTGTATGAATACCTCATCTTTTTATCTGCCCAACAGATATATCGTGGACCCTAGTAAGAAGACTCCGGTCACCATCCAGCCTCCATTCCTGCAGCTAGACCTCCCAGAAAGACAGGTTGCTATCAAAATCAGTGACAATGGGATCCATGGGAACATTCTGAGAAGCAAGGTAAGGCTCCTGACCTTAGCTGTGATGAAGAACACAGTACCATTGATGGGAACATTCCCAGATAGGTTGCGGTCTGTTCAGGTTGTAGTGCACCTTATGATCTTTAATTTGCTGTAAAGGAAAGGCTGTGTTACTGTGCAGAGCTTCCTGTTGCCACAAAAATGACCATCATTAGGACAGGGTCTCCAACCTGGCTAAATGACCACATGTGCTGGGTTGTATGAATGAATGAATGAATGAATGAAAATGTTGATCATGCAGGATAGTGCATAAGGTTACAGCAGCAACGTGACAAGGAAAAAAAATAGAAAACTGCAACGAACCAATTGGACAAACACTGAATCACACAAGTATAAATAGATATGTAACAAAGGGAATTTCTCTCTCTCTCTCTCTCTCTCTGTGTGTGTGTGTGTGTGTGTGTGTGTGTGTGTGTGTGTGTGTGTGTGTGTGTGTGTGTGTGTGTGAGAGAGAGAAAGAGTGAGTTAATTTTGGGTATTTTGACAGTCTATCTGTCAAAAGGCAGCAAAATAAAACAGATTTGGACAAGATGAGATTGAACATGCCACCTGGTCTGCTGACTGTGATGTCTGTGTCACTTTAAGGTGTGTGTTATTCTTCTCTCATGTCAGTCTAAAGGCAGTCTGGACATGCTGGATGACAAGCACCTGGACACACAGCCCCCCCTGCCCCCCAAAGCTGACAAGTACAAGGAATTGAAGAACCAACTGACCTCCAGTGAAGGTTTGGACCCTTCACCTCCAAAAGGAGCTGCAGAGCCCGTGTAGAAATGTTTCCACCCACAGTGCATTTCCCTCTTGTGGATATTGAGGGTTTATTTGGCTAACTGATTCATTTTAACAAAATAGTGTTAAAACGCTTCTTGAATACTGACATGCCATTACTGGAGAGCAGGGAAAATTCCAGAGGCAGGGTCCAGCCTCAGCATCCACTTAGCGCCTGTTAGGCAGCCATGCAAAAAGAAGACCCTTTGGCAATTTTTCGGCCATTCTGTGGCCACACGTGATCCAGCTGAATAAATGCACTGCAGGTTTACAGGGCGGGGGTCCACAAAGAGCTCACAGCAAAGAGCCTCAGCGCTGCCCCGTAATTTTAGCTCGGATCCAGCCCACACTGTAATTCATCTGGCAGCAGGAATACTGGCCATGGAGCGGAGCCAGCGGAGCGGTTCAGGCCCTCTTTCATTAGCCGACCACGCACGGCGATGGCAACTGCGAGCTCCTGCTCATTCTTAAATATAGCCATGGAAACAGAGTCTGTCCAGGAAAAATGCCTGCAAGCTGCCTATACCAACAAGTGTAGAGAAGCAACACTGGTTATTTTTTGTGTGGCTGTGGACACTTAAGGATTTTTTTCTTAATGGGACTCCACAGTAATTATATATATATGAATTTTAATGTTTTCATTTTTTAAAGAGCTTTTCGAAACAATCAAATCGTTACTTTTCCAGTACAACCGTCAAGGATTTGACAGTGGAGCTAATGTCAGTGTTCTTGCTGTTGTTGCGCCCCCTTGTGGCCAGCTATGAATTCGCTTGCTGCAGTGACAGCAAGCGTCTTGTCTGCTATGTACAAAATGTCATCCGTGGTTTTTTAAAAATTTTTTATTATTACCCGTTCCTGCTCATTTTGACTCTGAATGAAATGGCTCGTTATTGAACCGATTTAGTGTCAGTGTTTGGGTCCGGTTGGTGCTGCTGTATTTATTTTGAATTTTCAGTTGACATTTTTGTTCTAAGTGAAGGGTTCCTCCAAAGTGGCCTGGAATGTTAGGCTCTGTGACATCTGTGCTCAGTTCTGCTACAGCAGGAGATGGGATTTGAAAGGTAGCGGATGTAACCACTACCTGCTGCCTGAATAGCTAAGAAAAGCATGTTTTGCGTTTATTTTCTTTTTCTGGTGGATTTTTTTTCTTAAATCGAGATTTCACATGTGAGAAAATGGTCTCGTGTGGCTTGGAAATGTTTCTCTTATGTTGTACTGCATGTATGTAATTATTAATAAGGAGGCAGGTAGGGTTTGGAGTTTCTGAAGTGTTTACCGTGCGATGATAATATGACTGCCCACAGCTGCCCTGTTCTCTTTCTTCCCCAGAGAGTTCCCTCTCCAGTAAGCCCGTGCACCCCTCCACTCCAGCTATGTACAAGTACCGGCCTTCCTTTGGCACCATTCCCAAGGTGCACTACCACACGGGTGGGGAGAAGGTCAGTGCCACGTTACTGTCACCTTTGGGCCTCTGTGCTGTCTGCTCCTGATGTTTGGTGTTTTACCAGCACTAAGTCTCATGTTGTAGTTGGCTCTGTTTCTTTGTGGCAATTGTTCAACTTTTTACTTAGGTTTTCAATATGTATGCAACAAGGATTGCCCATAATTTTGCCCATTGCTCTTTTATACCCATTTTTACAAAGCGCAGAATTTTACTGTTTGTTAGATGGTGCTGCCATCTCACAACGTCCAGACTCTTCTGGTTTGAGTTTGAATACAACTCGGTCTCTGGAGTCTGCATGTTCTCCTGTCTGTGTGGGCTTAGGTTTGCAATCCAAAGGCATGTGTTTTAGGTTAATTGGTCACTCAAAATTGCTAATAATGTGTGACTGTGTATGGCCACCCTGCTGTGGATTGGCATCCCATCATAACCTGGTGACAGTGATTCTGGGAGAGGCTCCAGACCTCTGTGACCCTGACCAAGATTAAGCGGTTAAGGGTGATTGTTGATGGATAGATGTACAGTATATTTGTTAGGAACTTCAGTATGAAAAGTAGGATTAGCACAAATAACCCTTTGCTCGCAGGTCCTGGCTCTTGGTCACTATGCCACCTGCAGTTTTTATATTGTAAATACTCTGGTAATCTGGTCACTGGGAGCTCTGATGGCTTTGCTGCTGCGTATGCAGATTTCTTTGCAGGATGACCGTGGCCCTGGGGCTATCCTGGAGGAGGGTGGCAGGACCCATGATTACCGCTCAGAGCCCAACTTGGACCTGCCAGACTACAGGAACCCACCGCTCCATCGGAGCTTCCAGTCCTCTCCACTGCAGCTGGACTCCATTGACATCAGCTCCCGCTCACTGAGTCTGAAGCAGGCACACCGGCATGGGGAGCAGGTCCCGGCCCAGTCCCTGCCATCTGAGGGCACCGCACCTGCCCCCCACCACAGTGTCTTCTCCCCAAGCACTCTATCCAACCGCAATGGCAGCCTCTCTTATGACAGCCTGCTGAGCCCCAGTGTGGCCCTTACTGCCGGCGAGTGCCTGAGCCACCCTGGGGCCCCTGTGGGGGGCCACCACTCGCCCTACCTGCCCATCAGAGCGAGTCACACCAGGGCGTCGGAACTGCAGCGTCAGCCTCCCCCCACATACAGCCCTATCCTTGGGGAAGGAGTGGGGCGCACAGGCCGCCACTCCCCACACCCCAGGGAGCCCTCTCCTGTACGCTATGACAACCTCTCTAAAACCATCATGGCCTCCATCCAGGAGCGCAAGGAAATAGAGGAGAGGGAGAAGCTCCTGCACATGCGTGGGCGCCAAAAGGGGGCATTTGACAGCGCCAGCACACCCAACTTGCCCCCAGCCGTCTGCTACCCCGAGGGGAGGTGCTCCCGGGGACCCACACCCCCTGCCTATGGCTCCCGGGACAACCTAGTGGGCGGTGGGACATTGCGTGGTTTGGCATCGTCCTCCTCGCTGAGCCGCGCCCCCAGGACTTCCAGCACCTCCCTCCACACTGAGGCGTCTGGCGGCAGCATACAGGGCCGACCCAGCGATGCACCCTACCGCTCTCCCGCGCACCAGCCCCACCACTCCCCATCCGCGCTGCCCTGCTCGCCCTCCTACGCTCGCCATAATCCCCTCCCCTTCATCAGCGCTTTGGAGCGGACAGAATCTCCCATTCTGGGAGGCCCCAGGTACGAATGTTAGTGCCACAGCGCCTCCTTGCTCTCACTGGGCTGGAGCACTTTATTGATGACCACCCCCCCCCCCCCCATTTGCATGCACGCAGCTCATCTTCTCGTACTCATCACATTTTATGTGTACAATACATTTTTCCATTTCCTTTTACCGGTTTTATTTAAATGTGCCACAGGAGAACGTTCCCTGACTAAACACTGACACGACTACATTGTAGTAAAAGAACACTTTTATACTTTTAAGTTACAAAATAATAAAATATGTGTGTTCCACTTCCTTCTCTTTGCATGTGTTTTCCTGGTCAGACTGTTGTAGTAACTCAGATAAATTGAGTAAAACATGTTATTTTCTCCTTCACACTGAAAAATAACATTTTTTCTTTTTTTTTTACTGTTAACGGGAAATTGCAAGGTATATGCAATTATTGTTTTATATTGTGAACTCTCTGATTGGACCTAATAAATTTTTATCTCTTCATTTCCTGGGTATGTTCATGTCACCCCCCACAGGTCTTTTTAACAATGGGTATATTCACATGTTGCCACTAATGTCACCGCGTTTCACACTGCATGCCTATGATGCTCATCACAGTGCTGTGTGTGTGTGTGTGTGTGTTATTGTTTAAAATCAACCATTCTTTGTTGTTTTTCCTCTTTCTCTTTCTATCCAGAGAGGAGATCCATGGGAAAATAATTCACGGTAAAGTTAACGGTCAACCCAAAGACCAGCTGCGGCTCGACTGCCGCTTGGGGCCAACACCCAGTGGCCAAGTTGTGCCGCTCAGCCCAGGCCGCCACACTAACGTTAAAAAGGTGTCGGGTGTTGGTGGCACCACCTATGAGATCTCTGTGTGAGAGGGGGTCATATAATCCCGCCAAAACCATGGCGAGCCAGCTGCCATCATGCTCAGGAGAAAGACTCATCTCCTCTCCTTCTTGGACAAACCAGGAGGTCCAAAGCCTTAACTTGTGGGAGTCCACTGTGCAGTGAGGTGGCCTCTGCTCTTACCATCAGGGCTCTACCACAGTTGTGAGATCATAGGTTCACATCCTGGGAGATGGTTTGTCTGTTTGTTCTCCAGTGCAGACTGAAGGTGGCTTTTTGTTTTAATGTACATTTTGTTTGTTGTTGTTGTTGTTGTTTGCTGTTCCTATGGTTTTGTCTTTGGTGCCGGGCGTGGGGGGGCCCAGTGTGCCTAATCTCACAGAGCTGTCATTCTTGCTGTTGCTGTTTGCCCTCTTAGCCCTTGACAGGACAGAAATGGCTCTGTTTTTGAGGAGCAACGGCAGTAGCACAACGTGTGACTCCTGGATCCAGGTAGCGGACAAACAGTAAAGAGAATCAGCAGCTGCTCGGCTGCAGGTTAATGACTCACTGCTGTGAAACCCAAAGCAGAGGTCCTGCTGCATTGGAAAGACCTTTGCCCAGTTGCCCTCTTTCCAGCACAGAGGTGGTTTTGTGGGGAAGCTCCCATATCTCCATAAGAGGGTAGCCAAGCGATTCTGGACACTCCTGCTCCTTTCACTTGATTTTCTTTGTCGACATTTCTGCATTTGATTTTGTTTGTTGGTCAGGCACCGTCTCTCCAACAGCGCTTCGACTGGAGATAAAGTGGGGGTCTGGGTTCCAGTGGGACATGCAAGCATAGACATGGTTTTCCTCTAAAATTGGGAGGACATATAAAACTTTGACCTGGAAGATGTAGTTTTTCACTCCCTTATCTGCAGGGGTGCAGTAAAAGTACAGGATATAACATCAGTTATTACCGCACCAAAATGCAAACAAAATCATTGGAGAAGTTTGCATGCTCATCTACGTATCCCATATTTCCAATTTAATGGACACCCCCACATCTTGGTCTGCTACTGAAGCCATGAATCTGTAAATCAGATGTATAAAACCAATGTTGACTTTAGCTGGTGTGTGGTAGGGAAAAACTTGTTTATGCAGAGAACTTTTTCACAGGCCTACAGTTACACTGGAATCGGTGCTATCAACTTTAGATCTTTTTTATATGTTGTGGGGACAAGTAAAGTCCTTTGTAAATGTCTCCCTCTTTTTGAGCTACCAGATAGCTCAAGCCTAGTGCTCTGTGTAAAAAGTGCCCTGGCCATGAAATGGAAGCACACTTGGAGTTTTTCTTCTGTGAGGCAACAAATCATTACATGAAGAACTGTTTACAGAGGTCTGCGTAACACCCATGATGTGGACCAAGTTTTTTTTTTTTTTTTTTTGCTGATAGGGCAACTTCCAGGTTCTATTGTCTTGTTCTGGATGAGAATCTGAAGGATGATTAGTGTTTCAGTTCAGTGCCGTGCAAATAATGGAAAATTTAGACCATGGCTGGGCTGCATACATGTTTGCCCTGCATCTGGTTTTGTCACCAGAACCTGGCGTGTGCTGGTGCTCAACTTGCTGCTCCAGCGATACGCGAGGGCTCACTGGGGCATTAATCCATGGTCCATTGTCACGCTCTGCCATGTTCACTGTGGTCATTGGTGCAGCGCAAGCAAAGCAGGTTTTTCCAACTGTTATTCCACAAAGTATTGTCTTGGTCCATGCATAGTCAAAAGTATTTTGTTGATTTACAGTAAAACACGCAATACACAGAGCCACAGAAATGGGCTTTTTAAGAAGCAAAGCTTATAAAAATGGATTTATTTCATAAATACATATAGTGCATAGCAACGTTAACAAACCGAACCACAGCGCAGTCATTTTAACTTTTTTCTCTTCCTCCGGTGTTTTTTTTTTTTTTTTTTTTTTTAATATCCCAGGTTTCAGTTGTTTGATACAGCTTGTTTTTATACAGAAACTGTCAGGGAGTGGATTTTTTTTTCCAGTTTTTAATTTAAATATAATAAATTAATGCATTTCTGTAATTAATTTTGGAATATTGTTACTATGAAGAGTAATTTTTTTTGTCAATGTTTTAATATTTTTGCAGTGTGGAGGAGGGAATCAATGAACCTGTATGACGTACAGTAAGTGGGCCGATGCCAATGGACAGGACGTGGTTGTCTGTGAGCTTGTTGGTGGCGAGGCCGTGTGTCTGTCTGTGTCTGAATGTCACATTTTTCCGTGGGGAATCCTCAAGTTCCCAGACAGTGCAGCACTGAATAGCTGTCTGGTACAGCGCATGTTGTACGGTGCCACATGCCGAACCTTCTGCCAACAGCGCGGCTCTTTCTTGTACTTCAAAGAACTTCTAGTTTTATTAAGGTGCATATATTGTTTTCCTTTGTTTTTCTTTCACTGATTAAATGTAGTTTGAAAATTTGTACGTTTTGCATTTTTCTTCTCACTGGTAAGAAGAGCAGTAAAAGTTGTCAAAGGTTGACAACCCACAGCGAATATCACCTTCGTGTTCCAGTAGACTACGGACCCGGGTGTTTGAAAGGCCTGTGTATTTTTCCTGTCTCACCTTTACCATTTCAGATGTCATAGCAGGAGATAGAACACCTGATGCCCTATCGGTACTGGAAAGAGGCACCTACTAGCGAAAGGTAATGTTTACACCGAAAATATTGTGCGCCTTTTTATTAGCTTGGCTGTTGTCTGCCAAGTATCAGAGGGGTTTTATCAAATGTGCCATTTTCAGTGTGTCAGCAATGTTTCTCCACAGTCTCATTTTTAAGGACTTTTCCAAAACAAATGTGGTTTCTAATGCAAAGCAGGCTGGTCACAAAGTACCGCAACAGGAAAGATGCTGGCAGCTCCTGTCTGCAAGGAGCATAAATGCACACAGCAGAAACTGTAGCTGCAGCACTTAATGCCAGGCTGCACACACACCTCTGTAAACCTAACGCATCAACAGCATGATATTGCAGTTTTTGATGGTTTTTCACCCATTCATAAAGACACTGCGTTATCAAGCTGTAATGATGATGATCATTAGTTTGTCGACAACCAATTTGTGCACCTCTTCCAGTAATTTACAGTATGTATTTTCAAAAAGATGTCTGACAGCAGGTAACCGGAAAGCTTGCATATTTAAACCAATTTTAAAATGCTGCGTTGCATACTTAAGCACAATTTGTCAACTGTCTTCCCATGACTCTTTGTCCTTTGTTTGCTGCCTTGGGTCTTGTAAATCTTCGCATGCCTCTGCCATCACTGGAATACAAATCACTTTTTACACAGGACAAGTATTATGGTCACAGTGGCAGTAATTAATATTGTAATAAAAAAAGAATGAGTAGATTTTAAAAAAGTTAGAGCATCATCCTTTAATTAGATCTCGACACACACACTCGTTACATGAAGTGCACCATCCTCCGACTGCGGAACGTGAGCTGGGTCTGAACCAGGTCGTGTTGGAAGTAGGAAGTTGTAGCTACGCTGGAAGCTGCTGACGTGCTCAGCAGTGTTTGCTGCAGAACCCACAGAACCATGCGACGCGCACCTCAACTCCATTCCTGAAGGTTGTTGGTTCTAACCGGCCTCTTCCCTGTGGGCTGCGGCCCAAAATGCACAGGCCAACAGGTTGATACATAATGTAGCGCTATTCCTTATACAAGCACATATGTTCCGTATTTGTTTAAAGTCTAATGCACTGGCACGCAACACTAAATATTCCTAAACTGCTGCCTCCTATCTTATCCTTAAATGCTTGAATTTCAAAATACAAAAATGAAGCCGACATGTAGCATGCACTCATCTCTAATATGAACCATCTTTTCGCTTAGGGGCCAAGACAATGCAGATTAAGTGCCTGCAACCTCTTTCGGCTTCGCTGAAGCTTTATTCCACATAAACTGCTGAGCAAGCGAACTTTCCAGTTAGCCATTTAACAAGTTAGAAAAACTTCATTTCAAAAGTGCAGCGCAACACCTCTGAAGGTGTGGCTGTTCACGTGAGGAGGGCATACGTGGGAACACCTTCCTGCTTCATTTTCTTTAATTGTTCAAAAAAAAAATTTCAGACATGTTACCCAATGTGGGAATCATTACTTCACAGTACAGTATCAGACATGGAGTAACAGCCGATTAGAACACACAACTTTCTTTCACTATAGAAAAGGGCAAAAAAAAGTACATTTTGACTGAGGAATGAACAGTTAAGTGTTGCCAACATCTTGAGCTCTGATGGCAAAAACCTCCGAAAACTTAAACATAATGCACATGTCCAGATTCAGTTTATTTTAAGTCCACTGTAGAAAAAGAAAAAAAAAGACAAGTTGCAGACCAGAGGAAATCCCAGATCCTGATTTTATTTCTCCTCAGCATTCTCAGTTTTCTCCTCTTGTTTCTCAGATTCCTGCACCTCTGATGGCTTGGTCTCATCTTTCACAGAGAGCTCCTCCAACTTTTCTGCAACTTTGTTTGCAGTACATGTCTTGCCTGGTAGGAGGAGTAAAAAGATGCATTTTGCAGGAGATTTATTGCACTCCCTTTCTCCCACATCAACCAGTAGTGCCTCACCCTGTTTTCTACCCATACAGTCCTGGGAAGGGGCACTTTTCACACTTAAGCACAAATTCATCCTCTAAGCACCTAAAGCACCTGGTAGTTTATGGTGGAGGATAAACAATTTAAGACTGCAAGTTAAGCTTGGTGTTTTTCAAAGTAAGCTTAAGCCAATAGTAACTGTACAAAGATATACAACATGAACTTGTGTAGCAATCTAAAGTTTGGGGGGGGGGGGGGGGGAGAGAGAAGAACTGTAAGAAATGACATTGGCTCAGCCAACTTGGTTCTACTGTGTCCCGTCCTTTTCAATCACATACAGGCTTAAATGTTTCAGAATATACCAACACATGCCTATGGTGAGGCTGGTGTTTCCTACATTCTGCAATCTACTGTAGCAGACAGAAAAAGTACCAAGCTGAATGGAGCAGCATGGAACAGAGTGAGTCTGCATGTCATTCCAAGTGTCTCACTGTCCTTACCTGCATTCTCTAAAGTTGTTCTGACCTCTTCTTTGCATTCGTCAAACTTTGCTTTAAATTTCTGTGCATCTAAAAAGAATTAGTAAATGCACATCATTAATGTAAATTCATTACCATTTTGAAGGACACTCAACAGAAAACAAAATGCAGTAATGGGGCTTTATGAATTTAACACTCACTCTCAGCGTTAAGAAAGCGGATGGCCAGGAGTTCTGGTTTTGGGTGCTCGTCGGCAAAGTCGGCATGTGTGTTCCACACCCAGGCTCTGTCACTGCCTGCATTCGGCTTCAAGTCCATCAAAGGAACAACTGGGGGAAATGCACACAAGGGAAGATGTCCCAACACTCTTTATAACCATTTCTCATTTACCTTGCTAGCCGATTTAGTCTACAGCAGCAATATGTAACTAAATAGCAACTGGCAATAAAAGGTGAGGGGGTTGATCTTTCTGTACTCAACAGAAGATGGGATACAATGCCACTTTGTCACGTTACATGAAATGTGACCCAAAATGGTAGAATTTTCTTTAAGATGGAATTAATGCTATTATACACAGACTGCCTGGTTCTCCTCTAACTGATTACTCACTGTTGTGGTTGGCACAAATCTTGAGGGTCCGATCTCTCCTCATAAGCAGGCGGATGGAACCCTTTTCCTTGTGTCGTAGCAGCTTGACATCCCCAGTGCCTCGCTCCTTCCACTCAGGGGGATCATTCTCTGATGCAAAGCGGTAAAGTTTTGCCCGCCTGGCAAGAAAGGAGGGGGATGAAGGAAAAAAAACAAACAAAAAAAAAAAAACAACCTGTAGTCACCCATTTAAAATGTAATGCATCTAGAACTTAAGCAAAGATTCCTGAGTGTGATGTCTCCCTCAAGCTGTGCCTTTGGACATGGGTTCGAATGCCTCAGTCAATGGTGAATTTGCATGCTCTTACTCTGCTTATGTTGGTTTCCTTCCTCTCACAGTGCAAAGTGATGTTTCAAGTCAAAAAGGGGAGAAACACCTTTAGTGTGTATAAGTGAGTATTTAATTACTTTGCTGTACAGCGTAACCAGCTTTTGTAAATACCAGATAAGCATTGTGCATTACTTTATTGTATACTACAGTTTTAGTATATGGGTACTTCTTGGTAACAATGGATTCTTTTCAAAAACACAATCTATAAACACTAGAGTAGTTTACTTGGTTTGACAGGCCCCATAGAAACAAGCAACACAGCAAACTTAAATACCAAGGCTGTAGCCTACTTACATTCTGAAAAGCTCCTCTTCATCCTCCTCTAATGTTTTAACATCCTGCTCAGGCAGGGACACAATGGGCTCAAAGTGAGGGTCGTGGTTGGTCTCGTCAGCATTATCGGTGGAGGTGTCGTGGTCATCTTGTGTGTCCTGTATAAAAGAAATGATCAAAACTTAAATTACTTTTAGTAGCCTAAATGCCAAATCCCAATACAGAAAGAACATAGGAAACTGCACTTTTCAAATTTTAATACTAATAAGTTTATAGCACAGTTAAGTTTACATTTTGCTTGCTTTAAGACCTGCTTTAAGACCCCCCCCCCCCCCAATTGCATTTTCCACACATATACACACGGTGAAGTGAAAAGATGGATTAAGGAGATTATGCTGTGGAAGGTAGTCTTTTGTGCACAATCTGCTGTGTAACAACTGGTCTGCTATGACGGGGTCGAGCCGAGTACTTCCAGGTGGTCGGTCTGGGGCCGAAAAACCACGTGCGTAGAGCTACCATTAACGTCGCTGCCCTCTTTCATTATTAAAGATTTCACAAATATTTTGTAGCGCTCACAAAACCCGGGGAAGCGGGTGTAAACTCTGCTTAGCGCCTATAAACAAGTATGCCTGCTGTAGGTGAGCGCTTCAACGGCAAAGTTGCCCCGGCACAAAAAGCAGCCGACTAGTAGCCTTTTTCCCCCTAAAGTGAACTAACGCCGATTAGGGTCTGGAGATGACGAGAAGCTCTCCGGGCCACTGCAGGTGAGAAGGCGGGAGAACCGAGGCCTTGAGCCCACGAACGGGTCCTTCGGAGCACACGCAGAGCCGCCGTGCTCCCATCGTGCATCTTCACAGCCACACAACGACACGTTTTAACGGTCTACGTGACAATTTTAAGGCAGAAATAAAGGGGGAAAGTGCACCACGATGTATTAGCTGCTCGTCACGGCGATGCTAACTGTTAGCTACCAGCTAAACGCGGCTAACGGCTTCAGCTCACTGAAACTTTTCGCGTTCTTGTCCAAAACAGTGAAAACAGCAAAATATAAATGAAATGGTGCACACGAGACCCATCTTGTGCCGCTTTCCGTTGTTTCACTCCGAGTTTTGAGCCGAACTCAACCCGCTGCTCGAACCACCCCCCCCACCCCCAAATTCCGAGCCCGCGAGACAAACGCTCACAGAGTTCGTACCCAAACGCAGTAAATCGCACTTAAATGGCGCTTCCTCTAGATTCTGACAGTATCAAGACTCGACGAGACCGCAGGCTCACCTTTGTATCGGCCATTTTGCTGCGGATGTCTGCGGATTGCGGGGAATCGGGTTCCTATGGTGAGAAAGACGGAGCCGGAGCGTCTCCCTACGTTGCCTCGCTTCCTGCCGCTGCCTTTCGCGCGCCGACAAACGTCCCGGCCTCATTTCAGAGCGCGCGCGCTGCGCAGAGGGCCGAGCCTCGCGGGACCCGGAAGGCGACGGAGTTCGATCCCGAGTGCGCGCGTCGCCTGCGCTGTAGTTTCCGCATTTTACCAAAATGTGTATGCAATTTATATACATTTGTAATGTCTCTTCATTTGTCTAACGTTTATAGAAATGTATCTAAGTGCATATATTTAAACATAAGTAGACATTATTCCAAATATAACAATATTCGTTTTTCTCTTAGTCTGATCCCCTACAGTTAGTAACAGTCTACATATTCCACTTTGTTTAAGGTTGTTTACCTATACAACCCCCTGGAATAACGCAAACGACAAAATGTTTTCGTTTATTCATTTTTGAGGCTTTTCTCCAAAGCAGGGGTACAAACTAGAAAAAAAAACATATTTTGCTCCTTTACACGAGATAAGAGTTTTATATGATGCTGTATTTTGAAAAAAAAATAGTCTGCACAGAAGTACATCTGGCATATTTGTGATTCATTGTCGGCTGGGATTTCTGTTCACTGGAGCAGAATTTGTAGGAGGAAAAACTTGAAAAATATGCTGCCCAAAACCCCACTCTTTCAAAAGAAAATATTGATATTACGCCGCATATATCTCATTTTTCTTACATTTAAATGTAGACACACTATCTGTAAAACTGACTTTAATCTTCAAGCGTCTGTAAATGAAGCTTTCCGGGTCAGGCCAAAAAAAATTTTGCTGTAACATAACCGAGGATGGAATCCATGCATATTTTTAGCTCTGCCTCACAAAGTACAAATGAATTGTCGGTCCTTTATAATTGTGGACGACATTCCTTTTGTTGATTATATCAGATGTATAATTTTAAGTGAAGACTAACATTTGCTAGGTAGAGTTCACATTTCTTTTCAATATAGTATATGATTGTATTTGCCTGGCAATGTGATTTACACGGAGGGATAGTTTTTTTTTTTTTTTTTACATAGTACCCTCATGAAAGCATTAATTAATTTATTTTCAGAAATGTACACGGTTAAATAAGAACATGTCTGAATATTGAGTCTTTGCAGCGGGATGAAACTTTCGGCTTTTCTACACAACGTGCGACGCAGCCACCTTTTTCCCGTCGTCCTCTGCGACGTCACGTTGCGTGGCCAACATGGCGCCTCGCACGCGCGCACCGACCGAGCGGCACCGCGGCACAGCGTCGCGTGCGGCAGTCCCGTGAAGAGCGCGAATCTGCAGCCTTGCTTAACGGTTTTTCCGTTCGTGGTTAGGAGCTGAGCCGAGGAGTTTGTGCTGCAGCCCGGGACCAAATGTGTTTACTTTCCTTTAATTTAGCTCACTTGGTAGGTTGGTTAAAGTATATGTGTGTTAATTTCGACTGTTTCTTTACATAAATGTTTAAACACAGCTGAACGTGCATGGCTGTAAAGGGGTTAAGTAGCTGACTAGCGTCGTGGTTTTCAGTGAAGGTGAAACATATCTTAACCCATGGTTTTATTTTAAACTGAACTACAAGGCAGCTGACATTGCGTGAACTTTAGATGGAGAGCATGGCAGAGGTGAGAGTTGAGGCTGTTGAAGGAGCCTCCTCAGGTGAGGAGAAGCAGCAGTTGTGTCCGGGACAGGTGACAGCGCAGGAGGACCAGGCAGAGCCTGGCACTGAACTCCCGTCCAGTGGATCGGACCAGGGCATTTCACACCCCGGCGCGTACCGCTACATCAAGGGGGATCTTTTCACCTCTGAGATTTTCAAAGTGGAGATCCAGAACCTGCCCAAGTTCATTGGTTTCAATGACCTGAAGAAGTTCCTGAGCAAGCACGGGCTGAACCCCCACAAGATCAAGCTGTTTGGGAAACAGACGTTTGCTTTCGTCACCTTCAAAAGCCAGGAGGAGAGGGACAAGGCCATGAAGGCCGTGCATGGCATGATGTGGAAGGGCCGTGTGCTCAGCGTACGTCTGGCCAAGCCCAAGGCTGACCCCATCCTCAAGAAGAGGAGGCAAGAGGAGGAGGAGGCCACTGGCAGTAGCGGGCAGCCCGAATCCAAGCGCCCCGCTGGTGCCATGGCTTCTCGGGGACCCGAGGAAGAAGAAGAACCGCTCAGTAGGCAGATTGCTGATGTGGTGACACCGCTGTGGCGTGTGCCATATGAGGAGCAGCTCAAGAGGAAGGAGCAGGAGGTGAAGCAGGTCCTGCAGACGTTGACAAGGTGCGGCTTCCCCGTTCGGATCCTGTCAATCTCTGTAACCTGCCTCACCATGTGCAGGAATTGGTGTTATTACTGGAACTTCACCTTTGCATTTAAAGATGTTGTATACATACAGTATCTTCACATATATCTTCGTTTTTAATTCTGCAGTGTTACTTATTCCTTTAGCTGACAATTTTGCAAAGTGAAGTTTGAACTGGACACTGAGCAACTTATATGATTTAATCAAATGGGCAATTTTTACTATATTAAGGGGGACAGGTGGCATAGTAGTTAGAGCCTCCCCCTTACACAACAAAGACCCAGGTTTGAATTCCACCTCTTACGTCCTGAAACTGTATCCACGTTTCGCCGATAAAAATCACCCATCTGTATAAATGGGAAAATAACTGTAAGTCACTTAGCACTGTGAGTCACTAAAGAACCGTGTTAGATAAATGAGATGACGCGCCATTGCTGCGCCCCGCCATGGTTGGCATGATAGTTGGTTGACACTAGTTTTAATAAGATAGTCGTTGTGTAGCGGATTGTAAGCGTGCGGGGGGTTAGGACGGGTTAGATGGGCATTAGGATCCCCTTTATAAACCAAGCTCCTGGTATTTGGCACTGTGTGTGTTATATGAACCTGAAAAAAATGAAAATAAGTGGTAAGACCGCAGGAGGGAGATGCGAACCAAGGACCTTTATAGATTATATAGCCATGACCTCTAACCACTACACTGTTTATTACCACTATGTACACCTGTTGTGTAAATGAATTCTCATCACTATTTATTGTCTTCTCTCTGTTTATAGAGAAATAGGCAACAACAACAAAGCGATGTTGCCGTGGTTGTTTGTCCAGAAGGAGAAGTATAATAAAATGTGCTGCCCGCTGGAGGGGATGCATCCGTCTCCCATACAGGTGTGCTCATGTCTGCAGCAGCTTGTTCCTCCTGGGCTGCCTGCATACCTTCTGCTCCTGCTTGTATGTTGTTTTCTCATGTGTTTCTCCCATTTTCACGTTTGCTGCTTGGCAACCTGATTAGATGTCTTTCTGTTTCATCTGTGGTTTGCCAGTGACAAAATTGCAGGCTTGACAATCAGTTGATATAACAAACCACAGATGTACACCTCCATTCTTCACCCTGCTGTATCGTGGCAACCAGGCAAAGGGTCAGTAATGTGGTCTGCTATATTCCCTGCACATGGGCACACACCTCTGCAAGTGTATCTGTCAAACTGTAGCTCGACTCTGGCTTTCTTTCTATTAAAAGAATTTTGAAAAGGAAGTCATTTTGTTTAATCCCATCTCCACATTTTAATTGTCTCTTTCTTGTTTTGTTTAAACAGACTGAATACAGGAACAAATGTGAGTTTCTCATTGGGGTGGGTGCTGACGGAGAGGACAAAACAGTAGGATTCCGACTGGGGAAGTACAAGGGGGGCTCCTGTGCTGTGGTGGGGCCCTCGGACACCGTCCATGTGCCTGCTGAGACCAAGAGGGTGGTCCAACACTTCCAGGAGTACATCCGGTAACCTTGTGCAACCGTGAATCTGTTCGTGTTACAGGCACCTTTTCTACGTACACAACATTTTTTAGTTCCACTAACGTGGTTAAATTACCTGCCCGGCTAGCTCAGTCGGTAGAGCATGTGACTCATCTCTCTCGGGGTCGTGGGTTCGAGCCCCCCATTGGGCGTCGATGCAAATCCAGCCACAAGGGGGTGCACCTCTGTGCCAGTCCCAAGCCCCAGTCCCAAGCCCGGACAAAATGGAGGGTTGCGTCAGGAAGGGCATCCGGCGTAAAAAATCTGCCAAACCAACTATGCGGACGAGCGGAACGGCTGTGGTGATCCCTAACGGGAGCAGCCAAAAGTCGGTTTAACGTGGTTAAATTACCTGCACAGTGAATTACGGTGCAAACTGTCAGTTAAAGATTGTATGAGATTTTCAACAGTTCAAAGCAAAATGTGATCAAATCATTTTAAAGAAAATGTTCCAGTAAAAAAAAAACAAAAAAACTGCACACCAAATGTCTACCACCTGACAAATTTGAAGGTTCATAGCAGAATAAAAGTAACAGGATGTTTATTGGGTAGCCTAAAATTCCAATATAAATTCTTGTTTTAAACACCAGATAAATGTATGCTGTCATGTAGCTTTGTGTATTATCCGCACTTTAGACTCACCCTGTACATTAGGCTACCATTACTGAAGCTTTCTATTTTATGACCATCTTTGACTGCTGCCATCTTTATGGGATGTTCCACAGAACAACGCAGTACTCAGTGTACAGCCCTGAGACATATGAAGGTCACTGGAAGCAGCTGACTGTGCGGACCAGTCGAACCAGTCAGATCATGGCCATAGTGTTCTTCAACCCGCAGGTACAGAACTTGCCATGTCTTATAACATTGATTAAGTGTTTCAGTTGCACTCGCTTAACATTAAAATAATTTATTACTTTAAATGCTATCATTTGGTTCCATTCTTTTGTTGGTATGACCTGCTCACCAATCCATGCATTTTATTAGGGGTTAGACAGATGGAGACATAAATGTTTGGTCTCTGTGGATTGTTTGAAAAAAGTAAAACTGTATAAATAAAGAATGGGAAATGAGTGTTTATTGGTCAAATTTATACTTGTTATTCAGGGCTACAATACAATCTGCTTAAAATAATTTTTTTCTATTGCCAAAAATGACTGTTTCCCTTTGTTTCGTACCACATTCTAGGCAGAGCGTGAATGTGCATAATCACATCTAACAAATAAATTGAATTAGCAGTTATCTTTGATTTTTGTGCTGTCAGGGTGAATTAGACAGCAGAAGAAATCTTGGCTTGTCCAGAAGTTCATTGGTTCCTTTCTTTTCCATGTTTAATTATACAGTTTCTGGTAGTCTTACATTGTGAACTTCTGTCCACACGATAATTCCCTACTCATTACATTTCAGAGACTTGCAGACGATGAGCTTGCAGCTCTGAAGAGCTCCCTGAAGCAATACTTCATAGATGGAGCTGGAAAAGAGAGTGGACTGACATCTCTGTATTTTGTCAGAGAGGGCCAAAGGTGACTTGGTGGTGTCAAAAATGCAGAGTGGACTCATTTCTCAGAGTTTTACTCCTGTTGGTTACAGTATGCTTGTGTCTGTCACCTGTAGGACATCTCCAAATGTTGAAGATCTTCCATGTGAGCACGTGGCTGGGGAGAAGTGGATTCACGAGGAGCTGCTTGGCCTGAAATTCCGTATATCTCCACACTCCTTCTTCCAGGTGCAGCAACTGTGGTTTCGAAGAAGTGAATTTTATAAGCTGCAGGTTTCTGGTGCTCACCAGGTGGTGGTGTAGTGGTATTTACCCCCTTCTGCAGTACCTTTGAGCAAGGAGTTTACCATGAATTGATAAAGTAAAACTTACTCCGCTGTACAAATGGGTTAATAATTCTTAAGTACCTTAGCATCATAAGTGGCTTTAAAGTGTCAGCTGCATAAATAAAGGTAAATGTCTTGAGATTGACTGGATCATATGTACTATGATGATCATCAGATTAACACACTGGCTGCAGAGGTGCTTTACTCTGCTGTAGGAGAGTGGGCCCAGCTGGACAAGGACAGCACCGTGTTGGATGTGTGCTGTGGGACAGGGACTATCGGCCTATCTTTGGCCAAGGTGAGGTTGCTGGGCTATCTGCACCGGTCATATGTCAATACATTGAAATGGTCACATGACTTTCTGGCTTCACCACTTTTGATGGTAAGGAGCAATCTTTGATATTCATAATTAATTAAAAAAAAATGTTTGGATGTGTGTAGTCAATTTGTTTACTTAAAAATCAGGGTTGCTGTCTTAATGACAACTTTGCTAAATGTTCATTTAGATTCAGCTGGACTGTATTCTCTGATCATTTGGCTTATCAGGATGTGCTTGGCCCCATTTGAATTCAGGACTTTTCTGTCTCCCTTCTGCTGCAGAAGGTGAAGAAGGTGATTGGTGTTGAGCTGTGCCAGGAGGCAGTGGAGGATGCCAAAGTCAATGCTCAGATCAATGGTATGCAGTGGAGTCAATTGAATGCTTTACTTTGTGTCCCATCTCTTGTACAAAACCCTCACAAAGTTGTATAACTTGAAATGAGATTTCGTCATGTTGTGGTTTTAGAGGTCTAAAACCATTTACCACAGGTTAAATGTGCCATCCTGAAGCAAACTGACTGCTCTGCTGGCACGTATTTAATTTTTTTAATCCTGAGTAATTACATCTGAATATGAACTGCTTTTCAACATCTTAGGCCTCAGCAATGTGGAGTTCCACTGTGGAAAAGCAGAGGATATATTCCCCTCGGTGCTTAACTCCATTGTATCCCATAATCTGACAGCAATTGTGGATCCCCCCCGTGCAGGTCTACGTAAGTGTATTTACAGTTATTCTTATTGAAACAGTTGTGATGTTTGGAAAACTGTTTTATACTATTATTTTTATGTCAATGGTTGTTATAATCTTGTATTGTACCTTAAATTCAGAGAGTACAGTAATGATAAGAACAAATTTATGAGCCAGTATAGAAATGACAACAGAATAACAAATTAAATGGCAAACTAATGCAGGGCAATTATAATAAGTAAAACAGTAGTAAAAATAGAGAGCGGGAAAGTAAGTACACAAATGTGTCAATTGTCTAAACTCTGTGATTCAGAGCATGAATCTTATGAAGCTTAAGCGTAAGAGATTCCCTAATACTCTTTGGGATGAAATTCCAAGGTTTAGCGGTATAGCAGAAGAAATCTGAAACAGATTGTAGAACTTGAGGAACATGTGGAAAACAAGGCAGATTTGAAGATGGGAGTCAAGAGGTGCAGGGGTACATAAAGCTGTGTAGGCAACCATGAGGACATTACGTTCAAAAATGGGGTAGTAATAGTAATACCTGTACTTCTGTTCCTCTTGGTATCACTGTATGGTTCTGTAATATGAAATGTGTGGAAAGAAGGTGCCATTTCCTTATGGCTACACTAAAACTTAGTGATCTTTTGTGGTCTTCAGCATGGAGTCTTGAAATAGACTCAATTATGTCCTCTGTTATCATGCTTATGAGAAAGGGATGCATCTCTGTGGTTTGGTGTTTGATGGAAAAGCATCTGCAGGAGACCTGCTGGGTTTCTGCAAGTTGCCAGTGTGATGTGCACCTTCAATGCACTAAGGACTGTGATCTGTGTATAAGGCTTTAATACCTTGAAGTACCTGAGGAGCTGGAGCACACAGAACAACAGTTAAAAATTGTGAAAATGAATTCATGCAACGGATGTACTAATAAGTCTTTTTTCTTTGCTTTATTGCCATTCATTATGCCACTGGCAGTGTGCTTAGCTGAATTGTAAGCAATAAAAGGATTTTAGCCATGATCCTATGATAGGGCTGAAGATGTATATTAAAATAAAACCTGCTTCTCCCAGAGGAAAGTATTGCCTTGTCTTGCAACTCTATGCAGATTTTAAACTTTTCTCATTTATGACTTTTTGTGAGTTGCACTGGATTTTTTTTTCTGCTTGAAATGTCTCATTGTTTTCAACGCAGACTCTAAGGTGATCCTAGCGATCAGGAGGGCAGAGCACCTGCAGAGGCTCGTCTACGTGGCCTGCAATGCGAAGGCTGCCATGAACAATTTTATTGAGTAAGTATTCACCTAAACATCGGAACAGAACTATATCGCCAGTGCTAAAAATTAAAAATCTTAACAAAATACTCGTGCCATAAATTAACCAAAGCAGCTTCTGTGTGGAACCTTTTTGAGAAGTGTTGAGAGAAGCTCTTACAGTAGAACAAGCATTTCTCACGTAACTGGCGTCCTTTCCTTTCATTAAACCACTTTGTTTGGGGATTTAGTTATTTCTTGTGGGAAAAATGCTGATTAAAAAAAAATAACCTAAATTGAATTAAAATTCCAGCATTTTTAGGCATAGCAATGATAATGCCAAAATGTTATATTTGTAACAAAAATAGTTTCTGCCTTGTCTATTTTCTGTGTCAATAACTGCTTGTGGAAAGCATTATTGTTTTGACCTGGAGACTGCTCTTGGTGTGATACAGGCTGCATTCTGCATAAAAATGTTAATTTAGTTAATAAACTACTTCACCCATTCTAACTCTGTGGCTTTGCAGTCTTTGCAGGGCTCCTTCCAACCGTGTGCGGGGGGCTCCGTTCCGGCCCATTCGTGCCTTGGCTGTGGACCTCTTCCCCCAAACCATACATTGTGAGATGCTCCTGCTGTTGGAGAGGGTCGACTACAGCTCCCAGAGGACTGGTGCCAAGGAAGAGCAGCCCCTTGCAAGCTGACACTCAACAACCTCCCATCACATTTAGCTTCACGGTGGAACTGCCTTGGCTCTGTGGTCGATGACGCTGGATTGTTGTCTTGAGTCTTTGAATGGGAGTCTGATGCACAGACATACAGAAGGTTCACAGCTTTATCTGGCTCCTGACAGTAGTTAGAGAGCCATGTTCATGCTTTGGTCCAGTGCACACATTACATTTTGTGTTGAGAAATTAAGTGATGCATGTTTTTTTGCGCTCATGAAAAGTACCATTAAGTTTGTAGATCTATGAACCAGAGTAAAAGTATTTGATAATTTTCTTCCAGCTGAGCAATGAGCATTGTTCTTGGGTGTCTTTAGTTAATGTGTAGCAGTGAAAAAATAAACAGCATCTATCTGTCTTGACGGAACAAAGTGCTACATTTGCTATATGTGGATGTAAAGGTAAAACAGCAGAGGCGGTACAAATGCCAACAGTGGTGTAATTTCAAGAGTTTTATTTGCATAAACAAATTTCACTGAAAAAGTCAGCGTACTTAACTCACAAGACTTCATTTCCTAGGCAGCATCACCTCTAGCAAGTAACTCCACACCTACAAGTCCAATGTTAGAGTATAAAAACAACCCATCCACGCACCAGGACAAAATACAAGATTTCTCCGGACATTTATGCCAAAAGCACATTCTTAAAGCATCCTAGTCTGTATTAAGCAGCTTTGTGCTCATGTGCACCAGTGAAATGTTAGAACGAGTAATAAATGCCGTTTACATTAAGGAAAAGCGCGCGCGGACACACACGCCAAAATACTTCACACAATGACAGTGCACAGCAGTTTGTTCCAGCAGTTATTGCATGTTTCCTTTCCTGTAAATATGTAATGCAGCAACCTACAGTATTCTATAAAAATGCATAAGACCAGATTTAAGCTTTGGTTCACAACAGCTTCCTTTTACTATTGAACGTACTTACCAACACAAATGTTTTGTTCGAGGTAAAGAGTACCACCACCTTCATCATAGTAGTAGATTGCCTCTTCAAAAAGTAAATGTTCCAATATTCTATATCAATGCTGTAATTCTGCAAACAACTGTTAACACAGATGGCATACAAAACACAAATGTATACTGACAAACACCCTTAAGACAAAATCAGCACATGCTAAAGGCAGTTTTGCCAGATTAAAATTGCTGACACGTGTCCTGCACAGCTTCTATTCATGCAGGGTCTAGTTAGCAGGGCTGTCCCATGAAAAGAGGACTTCGGTCCCACGCACTGCTGCACTAGCAGCCCTCAGTGAGACAGGGTAACTAAGGCAATACAGGATCACTCGCTGTTTTGGGAAATTGCATCCTGAAATGTTCATTCCCAAAGGTGCAATTAAAACCAGAGCTGCTGTACCCGGAGCAGCTCACCTTTACTTTAGACGTATCTAGTAAACGAGAAAAACTACCCAGGGTAAACAAACAAGCCGAGTAACCAAAGCCACGTGTTGTATGCGCTGAATCGACTCTTTCACCCTGACTAGAGCACCTCCAGCTTTTGTGCTTGTGGTCTCTGCAGTACCAACGCATAAAGCAAGTCATAAATATATTCTCTAGCACATCGAAAGGAGGAAAAAAAAAAAAAACTTCACAAACGGAATTTCATCCCAAAGAATCCCCTTTCAGTCATTTCCTTGTCCCCATATATTTTTGTAAACACAATCTAGAAGCAAAGTTATTTTTGCATTCAGACGCAGACTTCAGTTGTGCTGGAAACTGTTATGTGTTTAAAACATCAGGCTGTTTCTACTGGTAACACCAGGGGTTTACTGACAACTACAGCTCACCACTGCAAAGACAAACAGCAGTTTTCATTTCAAACACTGACAACAGTAACAATATACAATATCGCCATCAAAAAATATCCTGTGTACCAATGGCTTTAGGCTGAATATGCTCTCAAAGCAAAATATCAGGTTCACAGGGGTCATTCCGAAGTACGACCAGTGGATTGACTTGGTCTTTGTTTTCCACTCACCACGAAATCATGGGGGGGGGGGGGGGTTTAAAAAAGAGCGAATGCTACTCAAGGCCATGAAATAACTATATGCATGTTCATTTTAACAGCTTGTGCAGTTAGCACAATCACGATGTAGAAAACCTTGTCAAATATTTTCAAATGTAAGAGCAAACTTTATCAAACGTGGTGAACACTTTACATTTTCACCACCGAAAGAGGCAGATGAGGCCCATGTGCACGAGGAGTGAGATCTACCCTTCAGTATTGCATTTGTCACGTCCTTTGCCTCCCTTGCTTACGAAAGAAAAAAAAAATGTGCCATGAAAAATAACCAAACAGCCTGGTAACAGTACTTCAGTTAGAGGTTGTTGCCTTTTAAATTGTATTGCGTTTCTCTCTTAATGATGCATAAATTTTAAGCTTATGCATTTCTATTCTGACTAGAAAACTGATATCACAGGTCAGTGCCGTTTATTTTTCCTAAACGTCAACAGTACACAGAGGCTCGCTACCCGGCTGCGCCGACTCCATTATTGTCATTTTTGGCTTCTTCCTGGTTTCTTCCTGCAATGCAAAAGTAATTTGCAATTAAATCAACACATTTCATGAAATGTCAGACTGGTTTTAGGGCTGCTTCCCCAACATAGTGCAATGGCTTTAGAATAATGCATTAGCTCTTAAAAACAACATATAAAAGTTTATTCAAGCTGCCAAATTCTGTCCTTTTAGCAAAAAAGTACCAACACTACAACAGCAGGTGGCACAGTGGGTAAAGGCTGCAGCCTTGCACTCAAAGGACCCACTTTACTATCACTTGCTGTAGTACCCTTGATCAAGGCAGTTGTCCTGACCTGGTATACTAAAAATTAGTCATAGGCATAAATGGGTAAGTGAGTGCAGGTAGTTAACGTTAAGTCACTTTGGAGCAGGATACCAGCTAAACAAATGTATATGTAATATGTCTGTAATGCAACTTTGCTACACAACTATACTCACCCTCTCTCTTGCCAATTTCCTCATCTCCTCCTGCAGTTTGTTCAGGATGTGAAGATTTGGCTTGTTCTTTTTGGCATACTGCTGAAGTTCAATGACACTTTTGTCGGAATTTTCCTGTCAAATAACACACAACTGAAATGAACGAGTCAGCCTTGCAGTAGTTCCGATGTGTTGCTTATATTTAGCCCGTCTGCATCGTCATGCTAATCTGTAGATGTTACCTTCTGGATTAAACAACAAAAAAAAAACATTGTGTTCCGGGTAGTTATGTGACACTGGAGCAAACACAAGAGGACTGATGGAACAGTTCTAGGTGAGATGGGCAACGGCAGCAGTGTGTACCTTCTTCACCATCTTATTGCTCTCTCTGCCATACATGCGCAGCAGTGAACCCCAGTTCTTCACATGGGGGTGCAGCATCTGGAGAATCTTCTGAGATGCCAGTTGCTTCCCGACTCGCTTGTTCTTACCTACAGACATGCACGGCGACTCGCTGTCAGTCATTATTCACAGATGAGGACTAAGTGGCAAATTAATGACGGCGCTGCATGTGTTCTTTAAGTTGCACTTACACCAGCCACGCACAGTGTGTTTGCCACAAGTCATAACATATTCACTCTTCTGGTTCTTTCCTGGAATCACCTCAAACTTGATACTGGTGTCGCCCATCCCGTGGTTTCTGTAGAATAGTTTTAAGATATCACAACATTTATGCAGAACAGAAGTCTCAATTCTAATCAGCTAAAATACTTGTCTTTCTCTGCTGGCTTCCTGTGGTAGCCCATGTCCAGTTGAAGGATGATGTTACCTCTTAAGGCACTCATGAAGAATCTGATATGGTGACAGCAGGCCTGCTTTGTTTGTCAGCTCATACACCCTTGAATCCTCAATACTGATATGATTAAAATACTGCAATGCAAAAAGAAAAAGGAAAGAAAAAAAAATCAATGAATCAGTGTGAATTGATAAGTGTTATTTAAACCCAGTCTGCTAACACCTGCCTTTGATTTCTATGCAGAATTAAACAGATGGTCCAGTTATTCAGGAACAAGTCTCCGGATGCCAATATTTACCAACACGCATGTTGCTCGAATCACGTATAGCCTAAATTTGTCAAAGGAAAAAGAAAGGTACCTCCAGTTCATCTCCTTCAACTGGCTTTTCCTCTGACGTCTGCTTCACAAAGTCAGGAATGAGGATTTCCAGTGTTGCTCGTGCTGGAAGATGTTCAAGTAGTCAGCCACACAAGAAAAAAAAACACTTTGTTTGGAATTAGTAAATGGTGATAAACAGCATATAAAGTAAAGGATACTTCTGTTTGGAAATAAGTGCCAAACACATTTCATCAAATGAGAGAAATTTTTGCAGCTTTTAATCAGTGATAACCTTCCAAAAAATGGCACATCACAGTCTAATTTGAAATGAAAGACATCTGCTGTGCGGAGAGTCACGGGCAAATATTTACCAGCTTTATTCTTGGCTAGTTTCTTGCTGCTTGCAGTTCCTGTGCCGTACGTTACTCCGTCTATAATGACCGACGCTCCAAAGGGCTCACTTGGGTTTTCTGGAAGGCACACAGATGGGGAGCTAAAACTCAAAGCCACCCTTGTACTTCAGCACTAACAAAAGTATCTGTGCTTGTATAATAATGTCTCAAAGTCAACAGTTCCAGTTCTTGATCCATCTGCTTTCAACATGTGCTAGCAATAAGTGGAAGTACTAAAAAAGAAACACAGATGCCATGAAAAGACATGGCAAAACATTCAAGTCATGAAAGCCACCACTTACCACATTCAAAAAAGTTGTAAACTGGTCGAACCTTAAGAACGCGTTGCATATATTCATGAAGTATACATACTTCAGATTTTCCATTTGGGTTGATGACAAACTCTGGAAAAGATGAGAGGCCAGAGAAGGTTTATTGAGATGGTTTTGCAACAATCTTGACTGCTCTTGAGTTATAACAAAAATTGCGTGGCCACAGCATACCTTTCTTTGTGGGGGCATCCTGTACGGAGAGAGTGATAAGCTTTTGGTTGGCTGGCAGGATGGGCCTCTCTGACTCAGCCTGCTTCCGCTTCAGTTCCCTGTTGAACTGCCGACGCTCGGCCCACGTGCGGAACTTCTTCACAGTCACTTGCTCAAAATCAAAGCACTTTTCCAGATAGCTGCGGAACTCCTCGATGTCTTTAGTGGTTTATTTAAAATAAAAAAAAAAGAGAAGGGGAAAAAAAAAACATAAATGTACATTTTTTTCCCCCTCAGAATATGGTCATCATTGACAGGATATTCAAGTTTGTTGGGTAACATTGACCTTTTTGTTTTAAAATATTGGGGCCATTGTATTGACAAACTATTATTTATTTTTTTATTTTTACACTGAATTGGGCTCATTGTATTCATTCTTTCTACTTTAATAAAAAGCCCCAGACCTGCTTTTTAAAAGCAGCCCCACAGCATGACGCTGCCACCACAGTTCACTACAGGGCTCGTGTTTGGGAAGGCAAGGGCAGTGCTAGGTTTTTGGGAAATGTAGAACTTTGACTGTTGCCTAAAAACCACTACTGTGGTTTGATGTGACCACAGAACCCTTTCCCTCATCACTATGGGGCCATTTCTCCAGGGATGGTTCTTTTTGAGCAACGTCTTCTTTTTATGCAGATTAAAATAATTTTTGTTTCAGTATAATGAAACTAAATATAAGACAATGAGAATTCATTTGTGATTCAGTAAAATGAGCGAACCAGTAGAGGATCACAAAACGTTTGCAAAGCATTATAATTTTAAAATAAAAAGGAAATAATCATATTAACTGGGAAATGTAATCTAAATGAATGGTGAGTTGAGCCTTACCAATAGACTCATCTTTGCACACTTCCACCTTGGCTTTGACTTGGCCCAACGCTCCCTGTGCCACCTCGCAGCTCTGGGATTCCTTCTCTCCTGTGGGGGCCTCTAAACCCCCTGTTGTGCCCTCACTGTCATCTTTAGACACTCCAGCTATGCATTCTTCCGGGGCAGTGGAATCTGGTTCATCTGCTGCCTCCCTTGGCTCTACCCCCTCTGTCTTCTCGGGAGAAGCCTCTTGATTCGGGGTTACTTCCCCATTTTGTTCCCTTTCTTCTTGAGCCTTCATTTTTTTGTAGTGCAGACAGGGAATGCTGCTGGTCGGGGGGTCGTGTTTCTGTAACGAATTGCAAAAGTCGTATATAGCGTTTCACTTATGTACAGCAAGTTCCACCTTCCGCTGAATTCATATGTTCATTTTATAAAGCGTAATTCCCAAAAGCACAAAGTCTGATCCAGCAAAATTGTAAATTACACACATTTAAACTTAACACCATTGCAGATGGACACATGCAAATCTGTATGAGTGGTTTCCTACACTGATGGTCACAGTGAGTGTGCAGGCTTTAAAAGTGCCCTTCACAATTGGAAAAAGGCTTAAAAACTAGATTGGTGGCCAAATTAGTTAAATATGGGTAATAGCCGAGTTATTTGAGTATAAAAATCCTCACGTTCCCTTAAAGGAGCTGTCTGGCAGGAGGACATTTGAAGGCCGCTTCTATAAACGAAGTGGGCATGTAATTTAGACACACACTATTGTATTTTGTACAGTGCACATCTTACCCTGATGCTTCCAGTTCCAAGGAAGTAGGGCCTGGACCAGGTAACGACTCTAGTTTCTCTGTGAAGGTAAACTGGAATGCCGGAGTTATGGAATGTCATGATCCAGCCATCGGGTAGTGGCTCAGTGGGAGGGCGTCCACGGCCTGTGGACACAAGCCACTGTCAGAACCACTTAAAAGCAGCCTTACAGTAATGGCCACCATGTGCTGACTGAGGAGCAGAAATTTGCTGCCGTGTGAGTATCGACAACTGTCATATCTACCATCCATGTAAAGAAATGTTTACGAAGAATATCCATTTTTGGACGATTTGCACAAAAATAACCTCAGGTCAGTTAATCTCCCCACAGAAACATTAGTTTACTCCCAAGCAGAAGAGGTCGTCTGTAACCAGTGGTTCCAAGACCATTCCACATAAACAATTATTTACATCCTGCAGTATCACAACAGAATAAATGACAGTCAGAGAGAAGACATACTCTTAAGGACAGTTTTGATTTTGGTCATCATTGGCTGGACACCACTCTCCCCGTCAGAAGCATGGTCACTGTCACCGCCATACTTGTCCTCCATCAGACGCATTTTCTTGGGTACAGGCATGCCCTCCTCCAGCAATGCATCAACATCATTGTCAAAGTCCTCCTGGAGGAAAAGATCCAGCAGACAGATGGATAGAGAGATAGATAGCAACAGAGAGAGAGATTCCCCTTTGGTCAGTCTTCCAAAAGCTGCCTCTTTCCAGATGATCGCTTCGTCAACAAATGATCATATGGAGCAATGTGGGAGTAGAAAGATGAATGGAACAACATGACTCATACAATAAATAGAGGCACAGTTGCAAATGCCTATGGGCAGAATGGTGACACTTGACAGCATGCAATATTGTGGTCCAGGGATATTCTCTGACAACACAAACTGAAACGGGGCATACCTCATAGGAGTAATTCAGGCCTTCTTCGTCTGCTTGTTCCCGCTGCACTATGACCTCAGATATGAACCCTCCCCGTTCTCCATCTTCTGTCTCCAGGAAGTTGTGAGTCAAATCTTCAAGCTCATCCAGAACTGCAAACTCCACTCTGTTCTCGTGCTCTGCCTCCGCCTCTTCACCCTGTCTCCCTGCACCATTACTGACACCTGCTCTGCAAACATCTCCTTCTTCCAGGGCTTCATGCAACTCACCATTCACACCCTCTAGCCCACTCTGACTGCCTGCCTCCTCGCCCGTACCTGTGTATAACACCTTCCTATCCTTGCTCCTGCTGCTCTCGGTAAAACTCACGCTGACCTTAACGTCTTTAAGTAACTTCAGGTTGGGGAGGAACTTTGTGACTGGAGGAGCGTGACGAGCTGTTCTGGGACTCGGGGAGCTGGCGTCAGCCTCCTCTGGGAGACGGCTACTGAAGGAGGCGGAGCCTTTCGTGAGGAGCTGCCCCTCTTCGATGAATCCCCTTTCCCCTGCTGGGGTGTGCGTGTGTCCATCACCACCAGAGCTAACGTCCATTTCCTCTGCGTCACTGGACGTTTGCAGGGGAGGTGGTGGAGGTGCTGGAATTTTAAGGCTCTCCACATTCATGGCATCAGGTGGTTCTAACGGGAGGGGAGGTAAAGGCTCCTTTGTCTCCATTCCCTTGCTACTTGAGAAGTTAATATTGACTCAAACACTGAATATGCTAAAGAGGAACAAAGTAAGAACCCTAAATCTGACTATCTGTCTATCAATAAAAGGCTCAGAACTCATACAGGTACATGCAGGAGTACATTCGGTGCAACTCAAAACACATGAGTATAGTGTTGAACAGGCTAAGCTGACTACATTGTTCTTTTCATTAATGTAGACAGCTTTTAGAATCACTGTCTCAATTATTGGAAATCACAATGCACTCAGCTTAAAGGATGGCCAGATGTGGACAGGGACCATTCTCCACAGCTGGATCTCCCACAACAGCTGTAAACGGAGAGAAGACAGCAGTCAGGATACATATGAAATCCAAAAATTTGGTTCAACCTGAGGATGAGATGGTATAGAAATATGGCACAATTTAGGGGATTTAAGCAGTCAGGTAACAAAATGGAGAGAAACAGCAGTATTCAGCAGAAATAGTGGTTTGTGAAGCACTGCAAACAAAAATTTCTCTTTAACATAAGACGTGGACTCGAGGTGCAAATAAAGGCCTCTGGTCTCAGGTTATATTGATATTTGTTGAATTTTTTGAAATCTCAGGGTGGAGGTCTAGGCCCTCTTATGATCAGTTACCCAGAGGGAAAAATAACTTGATATAAAAATAAAATCATCTGCGGATGTGGATGAAAGGACATACAATTCCCTTTTAAAAGAAATATTCAATTACCTAACCAAACAGCCGTGTACTTTGGGATAGCTCAGCGTCAGTAGCTGCTACATATCGGACCGATATTCACCCACCTTATGGCCCCAGATCGGTCTGATCGACCACCAGGAAGCTAAAATACATCATTAACGTTCGGCTTTTGTTCATATTTTAATTCATCCATATATCGATTTACATTATTCGCTAGCTAAATGCTGTATATATTTTCACACGACTCAGATATAAATTAAACGTCTTGAAAATTAAGTGAAATGCAAAGTCTACTCTCGGGTTTGAAGAACTTACCTATTTACACGTACGGATTTCTTTTATTCACCATTTAACGCACTTTTCAATTCTGATCAGAAGTCAGACCTCTCCCGCAACCCTCCGCCATCTTGGAAGAAGCCTCAATGGTGCCCGGACTCCTCCCAATGCCAGTACGATGAGCGCTGACAACGCGTCGACCAATCGGCGCAATGTGGTTTGAAAACTAGCCAATCAAATGCAAGAGTTGAGGCTTTTTTGTGAAATAAAGGCTGCAGAAATGCACAGACCAATGAAAATGCAGAATGTATATCGTGCGCGTCCAATTAAATTAAAACACATTGGAGCACTTGAGCAGCGAAAAATGCGCATGCGTAGTAGAGTTTGCGATAGGACCGAGGACCCTTTCTGGTTTTTATTCAAATTAACAGTTGGAATCACTACAGCTGTTTGCTTCTAATTTTTTATATACATTTTTTGTATTACATAGTTTTTGTGTCAGATTGCGCCGTGTTCCTTCAAAATATCAAAGGAAAAGTCTGTACATTTGCAGACAGGTGGCACTCACTGTCTTCTAGAAAACGCGTGCACTTAAAGGCTGAGGCGAAGAGAAAATGTAAGTTTAAAAAAATTAACATGTCAGTATGCCTGTACCTTACAGCTGAATTAACTTTAGTGTTTCTATGGATTGGCAGTAGTGAACTAGACTCAATAATAACTAAAAAGATCATTTTCATTTTGCTAACCATAAGCACACCTTAAAGCCTTGGGTTTTTAACCCGAAGGTTGTTGGTTCACGTCCTACTCCTGCTGTAGTACCCTTCAGTTGTACTTAAACCTAATGCAACACAAGATAAAATGCATTATATAAATGGAGCATAGTCAGCGTTTAACAATGCTTTAACATGACTAAAAATGAATTTTTACTTTCTGTGAAAGAAAATGATGCATTGAAATTCTGTGAAAGTCTATTGACCAAGCATACAGTATGTAAAATGATAACATCAGAGGATTTTATCACAAAAGAAGTTTGATTCCATTTTCCAAAAATAACACCAAAACAGGTTTTTTTTTTTTTTTTTGTGACTCATCTTTAAAGGCAAGTCGTGAAACAGTCACTTGAAAGCACAGGAAAGGTTGACTTTTTTTCAACTTGTGCAAAAAATGTTGTATGATTGGTATGGCAGTTAATACGGTATATCACTTAAAATAAGATCAAAATGAGAATCAGATTTATCGGCCAAGTATGCTCACACTTCGGCGGCTTCTGTTTTCTGTGCCTCTTGGTGTACTTTAAGACAACACAACATACAAACAAACGTGCAAAAGATGCATGACAGTGCAAGGAGTATAAGAATAAATATTGTAAGCGGAACATCGCACAGACTAAACAAATCAGCTGTTGAATGCAACAGTGTGTGGACAGGACTGTTGTATCCGCTCATTTTCACGCACGGTGATCTGTAGAGCCTGCCAGATGGTGGAAGTTCAAAAAAAGCTGTGGCCCGAGTGAGAGGGATCTCGGAAGATTTTCCTCGCCTGTTTCCTAATTCGGGAGGAGTACAGGTCCCGGAGGCAGGGCAGTCAGGCACCAACGATCTTTTCGGCAGACCTGACTATAGAGCGCAGCCTGTTTTGTTTACTGGAAGTACATCCTCTGCTGGGCCTTTTTATGATGGACACCATGTCGGTTTCTTACTTTAGATCCCGAGAGATTGTAGACCCCAGGAGCGTGAAGGTGTCCACGACTGATGCAGTGTTGTTAAGAATGAAGGGGGGGTATTGGGGGGGTTCCTCCTGAAATCCACTTTCACCTCCACAGTTTTGAGTGTATTTAGCTCCAGATTGTATTGACCACACCAGAGGGCCAGATGCTCAACCTCCCATCTATATGCAGGCTTGTCAACATTACTGATGAGTCCTGTATGAGCATTGTGTCACTTGCAAATGTAAGGAGCTTGACAAAGGGGGTCCTTTGAAGTGTAGTCACTTGTGTACAGTGGGGAAAGCACACATCCCTAGGGAGGACCAGTGGTGACTGTACAGGAGCTGGAAGAGAATCCCCAGTCTCACCTGCTGCTTCCTATTTGTCAGGAAATTGGTGATCCACTGACAGAGTGAGCTGGGCAATTTTAGATTGGAGGAGTTCCGGGATGAAGGTGTTGAACACCGAGCTGAAATCTACAGACAGGATCCTTGCGTAAATTCCTGGATTATCCAGGTTCTGTAGGATATAGCAATACAAGGATGAGAAATACTATTAGGGATTGGAATTGTGTAAGATTCATATAGATAATGGGCACTGCTTAAAATTTAACTTGAATTACACAAATTTGAAATATACCAGAAATGCCCTAGATGATAAGCATTCATCATATTATACTATGGGTTACATAAATTTACAGCTGTGTGTTATTTGTTTCACATGGGTAGATTTTCTCAGATTACAATATGGCACAAATAATGCTCTCATATATGACTTTTTTTTTATGTGTCTCTGCATGTCACAATATTGCTGCAAATCCACAAAAAACTCATCTTTGGCGCACATTATTTCCCAGGGAGCTGAGCTACATCTTTTGTGGCAATATTTGTTGGACAAATACATATTAGAATCTTGATAAACCAATTCACTCAATGTAATTCACAGAAAAACTGCACCTTGTGATTGTAGACATGTTTAAAATGAGTTTAATTTGGATGGGCAGAGTAGGATGGGTGCCCATACTCTGCCCATCCAAATTAAATTTGTCATTTGTTTGAAGGAAAATATGGTGTTTGGAAGATAAAGTGTTCATAAATGGGAAAGAAACATCTCACCAAGGTTTCAGAAGTAATTGCAGAAATTGCAACGTAACTCCTTGAAGTGAGAGGCCTTATTTCAAATAGAATTGTCTAGAATCGTCAAAAAAGAACTGGTTTCCATTTTGCTAGTGATGACTGTTCATTACAGAACCTCCAAACTAATTATACTGCAAGGGCTTGCCTGCCCAGTGCATCTTGATGGCAATTACACAGTCAATAAAGTTATCTGCAGAAAAATCCGTATTTTTCCTCCATTAGCTTTTTTTCTTAGGAAATAAACATTTTGTCCCCAAAATAAAGGTGTCAGTGAAGTAGATTTTTTTCCTAATTTGGGTACAGTTTAGCAGCTCCATAACCATTTACCTCACTAATACCAAACTGTGAATGGACAGGTCCAAGGGAGAGGCAAGATACACAATCTGTCTGCTGCACAGTGCTTAACAGCAGGCTCCTTTCAAGTGCAGTCGTTGTGCTGTTGTCATTGTACATGTATACTGTGTTGGTATATATAGTATACCAGTCAACCACAACATTAAAACCACTGACAGTTAAATAACATTGATAATCAAATTACTGAAAACCTGAATGCTGGCCATGATAGAAAGGTGTAAGAACACACAGCACGTTGCAGTTTGTTACGTATGGGGCTGTGTTGCCACAGACCAGTCAGGTTGCCCATGCTGACCCATCCACTGCCGAACATGCCTAAACTGGGTAAAGTAAGGACATCAGAAATGAGTCATGGAGCAACGAAAGAAAGTAGCCTGGTCGGACAAATCACGTTTTTTTAGATTGTGTGGACGGCAGGGTGCATGTGTGTTGTTTACCTGGGGAAGAGATGATAGATAGCACTATGGGAAGAAGGCAAGCCATGGGAGGTAGTGTGATGCTCTGAACAATGTTTTGCTTGGAAACCTTGGGTCCTGGCATTCATGTGGATGTTGCTTTGACTTGTTCCTCCTACCATTACATTATTGCAGACCACACACACCCCTTCATGACAACGGTATTCCCTGATGGCAATGGCCCTGCTGCACTGGAAAAATTGTTCAGGAATGGTTTGAAGAACCTGACAAAGAGTTCAAGGTGTTGTCTTGGCCTCCAAATTCCCCAGATCTGAATCTGATCAAGCATCTGTGGGATGTGGAAAAACAAGTCTGATTCATGGAACCCACACCTCCCAACTTACAGGACTTAAAGGATCTGCTGCTAATGTCTTGGAAGGACACCTTCAGAGGTCTTGTGGAGTCCATGTACACTATACAATATAGCCCCATGTACTTTCTGCTTTCAAATTTATATTTCTGTTTCACGAGCAGCTATTTCACAAATAGCTATTGATTTCATGAACAAATTGAAAAGCTGATTTTTCAAAAGTTGTTAAAAGGAATTTAGTTTGGACAGTTCTATCTGAAATAAATAAGGTCTCAAGGAGTTGTGTTGTCAATATGTTGCATTTTGAAAATAGTAATTGCAGTTTGTGGGTGAAGCAGCAGGATGAGCATGAAACATTTAACTTGGTCATTTTATTTCGAGCTGTACCTTAGCCCATAAAATGATTCAAACATCCCTTAGCAAGGGGATTAGGGTTCTGGGAAATGCGTGTAGAACAAACACAAGTAGGGAGAGATGGTGGACAGAAGATTCCACTCCTTCCTAAAGCAAGGACAGCAGTCAGCCTCCATGATATCCCTTGGCAGGGGTATTAATATTCATCACAAATGCCCACTGCATGGCCAGCTCCTGCATGAATAATGGCTTGAATGATAGTGAGGGGATCGAAACTAAGGTTGCATCCCTTATCAGTCCTCTCGCTCACTTGTCTGCCTTGACATGACATGACAGAGATGGACCACATTCATACAGGATCATGAACACCTATGAGTGGGTGTAGCAGAAATATTATGAATGGGGTCTCTACAGGCACATTTACACTCAGCCCCGCACAGGGGATAGGGAGTGGGTCAAAGCATGAACTCACTGAAGATGCACATTTTTTTGCAATCCTTTTTCATCATAGTTGTCTGTGCTTAATGGAAGATTACCGAGTGCGTTTACAAAAAGATAATAGACTCATTTGAGAGGACATCTCAAACATGTGAGCTTTTAGGCTATTGGGGAAAGGCACTGAGGCATGAACACTCTGGTTTGAAGATCTGTGTAGTCCATATTTCAAGTGTTGTTTTAAAGAACCAAAGAGAATTAATGTACAAATTAAAACCTGCGGTGAATGGGAAGGTAGGACAAAGATGGCTGCAGAGAGTCTGGTATTGGTCACAGGACAAGCAGGCTCTTGAAGACATTAAGAACAGAGTTTAAGGTAACAAAGAAAACATGCTGTGATTCATAAATGGAAGTAGTATTTTACAGACAATGCAAAAAAAAACATTTTACAGAACATTATTTAGAGAAGGGGATTACGTTGTCCGTATGCAAGAGAAACTGTTTCTCCTCTAGTCTCTAGCAGAGAAATCTGTCAGGACAGCAGCAGCATCTTCTCTCTGACACCAGCTTGCAGAACAGCGTGAGAGAGTACATTGCTGCAGAACACTTCCTCAACCAACTTGATATTTTGGTCCTTCTCTGTCTAAAGAAACAGGACATATAGTAATGAGGAAGGAGCTGGTCAGTACTTAATTCTTTTATTGCTATAGTAAAATTTAGTTAAGTCTTTTCCTCACAATAGGCCACCATTTCAGACATTTATCTTTTTTGAGTACCAAAGAATGGTCAACATTCAGCAGTTCTAAAATATTTCAATACTTTTATTTTTTCATTAAATTATTAGATGAATTCTGACATCAAAAGTAATGTTTTCAGATTTAAAAAAAGTGCTACATTGACTTTTTATAAATTTAAAGAAAAGAAAGGATGGACTTCAAATTTGACAGCTAATAGCTATAATATGAAGAATAATTATTTGTCAATCGCATTTTATTTTTCAAAAAAAAAAATACAAAAAAACAAAACTCCTGAACCTTTTCTGAAGAATACCATCTTGGATAATACAAAAAAAATGCATTTTTATTGACTAAAGCATTTGTCTGTTGAAAGCTGAAGCCACAGGATGGGCAGGGGTGCAGAAAGGCACTGAATGTGTTCCCCAATGTTACTTCTGCTTTCACTCCATCAACTTGAAGTGGAAAGACCTGGTTTTCCACTGATTGATGTCACAGTTGACCATGGTTCGTTCTGTGAAGGTCACATTCCCCGCTCCGTCGATGAGGATAACTGTATTCGCCCTAAAAACAAGAAACGGGAACGGAGAAAAACGATGCTAAATTGCTGTATTGACACAGACTGGTGTCCTGTGTGGGGTGCAACCCGCTTAGCCTAGTGCCCTGTGCTTCTTGGATAGGCTCCAGAGCACTGTGACCCTGAATAAGGTTGCTGATAGTGAGTGAAAGTTTTGACACAGCAGCAAATAAGACTGCTTGCTATGGCCTCAAACCTTGTGCCATATCCTGGAGATCGGACGCATATGGCAGACAGGGCCTGAAGCATCGCCCTGCTGTATCCGTCCCCTTGGCTCTCCTGGGCTGGATCTGGAAACTGACTGTGAAACACAAAAAGGATCCATCTCACATATTGCTCATTTTTCTTCAGCAGCCCTGCACCAGCAACTGCCTCATTGTTACTTGTTCCACACAGCATCTCAGACACAGCAAAGCATTGTAGACAGGAAGACATTAGGAAAGGAGGCTGGTAGGGCATAATGGTTAGACAGGACAGATTATTAAAAGACTGTTAGTCTCATCTGAATGTCCAGCTGACTTGATCAGCTGACTGGGACAGAGCCATGAGAGAATGCAGTGTGTGTGGAAAGAGGTACAAAGCAGGTGTTTGTTACTCACAGCTCCTCATTGTTGAGGATGTGCAGCAGTTCCTGCACCAATCCCTCGGATGACAGGTCCCGGCCCACCACGGTGGTGAAAAGTCGCTTTCCGTGCTGCAGTTTCTTCCACGGTGTCTCTAGGAGTGAGTTGCTCAGCGCGTAGATTCCTGCTAGAACACGGCACACACATCACACCCCAGGTGGAGCTTAAGTCCATGGAGGTCGGGCAGACAGGAAACACACACTGATCCAACACAGAGAGACATTCTCATCTCTCAAGCCTTCGTCCCTTGATCCCTGATATCATTTATTTAATTCTTTATTAATTGAATTAAGGCTTTTCTCAAATGTCTCTTAGCATTTGTGTCTTACCCATCTGAACAGCAGCAAAATGTCACTATCGATTTAGGGCAAGTAGGGGAAGTGGAATTCAAACCTAGGTCTTGCCACAGTGCAACCTGTTGCCCTCAACACAGGTTTTCTCCAAAGCAAACCTATGGCATGACAGCTTAGGGTTCTGATGATCTTATACCCCACAACAGTTCAATTGCAATATTCCATTAGTCGTGGGGGACAGGTGCCCAAATAACAAAAGATTTGCTATGAAATGCATAAGCACTATGTAAGGTGATAGGTAAGGCAATAAAATGACAGCCTGAAATAGCCTACAAAACATTAAGACATTTTTAACATACCACACTGTCGTGACTTACTAGATAATTCTATGTGGTCTTTTTGACATACAAGATCAGACAATATTCTCAACATGACCTTTTCAAGCAAGTGGATGTAAAACTGAAACAAGACAGGAAAAATAACACTTTGCTGAGATATAGTCAATTGCCTGAACTTAACTGGGCTGAATCAGGCAGCCCATAAAATGTTTTGTTAAACTGCCAACACCTCTGACTTGAAGCAATAAAGAGATTGAATGTGGGAACTTTATGTTAAAGATCAAATTTCTTTTCATCTCAATAATTTGATTACCTTTAAAGCAAATAAAATGAGACTTGCAGCAGATTTGTTATGCATGAGTACAGAAGCCGACAAAACCATTATGCAGTGTCAGCATTAATAGGACTGCAGTATATGTCTGCTAACTCTGATGGCTGTTTCTCATCTATTAGTGTAGAGAAAGGACAGAACTTCACCAATTTAAAGCACTTTGTTCATTTGGAAATACAGACCATCACAAGTAAATATTTCTGTACAAGAACTAGTAACAGTGGAAAAAGGGAGAAAAATGATGGGAAAACAAATAGCCCTTAGAAGATGTATTGCAACGCCTTGGCTTATACAATTTTCCATACCGTTTTAAATGTATTCGCTTCATATTAAGAAGAGCCAACTTTGATGTACAACTCAAACTCTTGACAGTAGAATTTCTCATTTCCACTAGGAACTGTAGAATGTAAAGTTGTGATATATTTTTCAGCTGATAATAAAACATATTAAAAATATTCATTTGTTATAAATATAAAAACCATGATCAATTATTTGTTTAAAATTTACATGATCAATTAGTTTAAAATTCACATATTTCATGGAGCAGTACTTCAAGAATATATACATTAAGACAAGATACTTACAAAACAAACAAATCTTTTTCCAGGCACATTAAGTAACCATTTTTGCATTAAACAATTTCATATAATTCTGAAATGGAATAAAAAAGGCTGAAAATGAAAATCAGAGATGCAACACTAAAGGCAACAAATCATTCACAAATTTTTTGTCCATTTAACACATTCAGTCTCCTTTCAGCAGAGCATAACCTTTGTTGAATAAAACCATACATTCTTTCTATGTTCCCTCATAAAAACCATGGATTGCAGGAAATAACTGTATAGGAATTTACTAAAATTGATGAATACTCAATTTTGTAGGACTTTACCTCTGCAACATAATAATCCTGAGTATCTGTACATTAATTTATTTAGCTGATGCTTTCCTCCAAAGTTACTTAAAATGATTTACCTATTTAAACAACTGGATAACCTTTATTGGAGCAATGCTGATCAAGGGTACTACAGCAGGAAGTGGAAATCAAATGCATGCCCTTAAGTTAAAAGTATTTTCAGTTGACATGTTCAGCTGGAGTTCAAAAATGAGACTTGAGTTTTCATTCTCAAGATTCTCAGTAATATACAATAAACACCAGTTACGAAATGGAAAACAAGACAGGAAATAAAACTTGTTTAAACCACAGTAAAAACATTTGCAATAACTGTACAAGACTTCTAATGTGGTATTGATTTGACAAACACTACCATGGTTTATAACAAAACTATGATTTAATTATTTGTCCAATGTTGATGAATGCTGCTTGTAGTTTTAAAAATAGCTTCTTGGAAGGTTTTCATTATTTTGACACTGCTGAATCCACAGCTTTGTACATATTGTCAATATTAAATAGTTATTTTCATGAAACACATCAGAAGCAGAGCCCAATAAAACTCACTTTATTATAATTCCAAGACCATTAATCTTTCTTTTTAAGGAGAGCCAAAAATAGTCAAGTTTGGACAAAATGTGAACATCTTTGGAATTAATTGTCCATCTATGTAACTACCTGGCAGTCATCCATTTTTTCATGTACCTATCAATTTGCCTGTCCTGCTGTCCATCTCTTTATCTATGCCACACCTTAGCATCGCTGTATAATCACTGCTTCAGTATCAAAGGAAACATCTGTAAGAATGTCATCAAATGAAGTCATCTTCACAGGAGAAACTTTAACTGTCTCTCGTATTAAAACACTCTTCCTTTTCCAGAAATTACACAGACAAAAATATTCTGAACAATTTTACTCTTCTCTTACGAGTGCTTAATGACAATCTCCTTCAGATCAGCTTATTTTTGAGAATTAAAAGCACTGCACATTTTATAAAGCACAAATTTATCACTTCATATCTGCTGATGAAGAAATGACACTTAGTAAAGTGCTGTGATAACAACACTACTAAATGCATTGAATAGAGGCAGATGTGACACACACACACACACACACACACACACACACACACACACACACACAGAATAAACCAGTAACTGGAAACAGGAACAAACCTGGTTTCAAGCTGATAGGCTCTGTGTTCCCTTTGTTTCCGTAGTAACACACAGTGTCTCCTTTGGATCTGAACAAAGCAGACAAAATGGGGGATGAAACCAAAAGTGGTGACAGTTTACCACAAATTTATCATAATTGCATCTATAGTTTTTGCTTATATGTGCATCACCATTTCGGGTACTAAATTCCAAACCGAGTTTACAGATTTCTATTATGAATTAAAGGTGTGTGCTTTGGCCAGCACAATAGACTGTCATGCCACCTGCTTCATCAACACATTGCTGACCACAAAGCCTGACAAAACCTGCCAACGTGGAGCAGAGAAGCACTAGGTCTTCCACGTTGGGCACCTGTCAGCCCGCCACGTGCCCCACAGGTCCCAAGAGACACTTGTTGTCACAAGCTGAAAAATACTGTCTGGAACCTGGCTGCCCTGGTGAATCACAACTAATAACACTTCTCAGAACTGACTGACAGGGTCAACTTGGTATCTCTACTAAGCAGTCTGCTCTATGTGGAATCAAAGGCAAAAATTATGGCAAATATTTGTTAAATTTAAATGCTGCAGGATTAATACAGAGAACTGACCTTCAGCGCCTGAAATGCATTTGGCAATGCTTTCTATAAATAACTTGCAGCAGGAGAGGGTACTGGATTAAATAAGGACTGCTTACAAGGTTCTACATTCTATAAATGTTTATTCTTACAAATTAATCAGGGGCAAATGTGTCTGTCCAGGCTTGTAAATTTGTTTATTCCACAGTAAGCAATTAAGCAGAGGGAGTGAAGGATACGTTCCCCCTGTGGATGCAGATCCCCTTGTGTGTAAACATCCTGGGGCACGCATTGCTAAACAGGTCAGGGACAGGCTCCTGAATGGAGACTGCTGGCAGTACTAACAAAAAAAAAAAAAAAAAAAAAAGCAGAGCCCAACATCAGCTTTACTTTGTGAGCACAGGATTTGTAACGCATAAAGGAAATCATTCCATCAGTTAACCAGTGCTCAACAACTGTTTATAGAGGCCTTGGCTCCTCAACTTTTGACTTCATTTCTGTTTTACTATGTAGTGAGGGGTGCACCTCCAACCACAAAGCCAACAAAATGGCTTGGTTGTAGGGTGCAAAGAGCCAACACCAAAGCCTTGAATGGTGCTTGCTGAAAGAGATGAAAACAGAGCAGATAAAATTTTCCTTCAACATCAGTAACTAAAAACTAACTACTCCGCTATCTAATAATTCATCCATCCGTCCGCTATACTCATCTATGCTCATAAGTTTACATACGCCTGGCAGAATCTGTAAGATTTCCAACATTTTCACAAAAAACTCTTTAATTTACTAATGGTGCTTAGATTAAAATATTAGTCATCACAGAACATTACTTTTATGATTTTATAAATCATAATAACTGAAATTGCTCAGAAGGTTTGCATACATATTTGTACCTTGCCCCCTTGAGCATCACTAACAGCTTGAAGTCTTTTGTGATAGCTGTGAATGAGTCAGTTTATTTTTTTAGGTGGCAAAGCTGCCCACTCTTCTTGATTAAAAAGCCTTCAGGTCCTATGTATAAATTGTTTGGTTTCCTTGCATGTACTGCACATTTGAGTTCTCCCCAAAATGGCTCAATGATGTTCAGGTCTGGGGACTGCAAACACCATTGTAGAACCTTCTCTTTTTTCCCCCACTACAGCCACTCAAGTGTTGTTGCCTTGGCTTGATATTTGGGATCACTGTCCTGTTGGAAAGTCTAAGCGTGGCCCATGCACAAATTTCTGGCTGATGCATGCAAATTTTCCTCCAAGATTTTCTGAATGTGCTACACTCATCTTGCCATCAATTTTGACCAAATTCTCTGTGCCACTGTAGCTCATAAACCCCCAAAACAGCAGAGATCCACCTCCATGATCCATGGTGAACATAGTATGTTTCCCTTCATAGGTCTTGTTGACTTCTCTCCAAACATAACATGTTTTTGTGACCATAAAACTCAATTTTTTGTCTCATCACTCCAAAGTACTTTTTTCCAGAAGTCTAAAGGTTTCTACAGAGTGGGCTGTTTTGTGCTGAAGGCACAAAAATGGCTTTTTTTGGGCAACTACCATGCAGGCCATTTTTTGTTTAAGCATCTCCTTATTGTATAGGTTAAAATAGCCACATCACTTTCTATCTTTCAAACCTGTATTTGACTACAAGTTGCCTGCTGATTTTTCTTGTATACTGCTTATTTCTCCTGCCAGTATTGTCAACATTTTTCTTGGGTATTTTTCTTAAGATCAGGATCTTAGCTTGGTGGCCAAAGAACCACTGATTTTCCATTTTTTTTTTCTTCAAATCAGAGTTTGAATAGTGCTGATTGATCTTTTTATAACCTTTTCCTGTTTTTTAGTGCTGAATTACTTCTCTGAGATCCTCTTGAGTTATTTTGCTTTCATATTCTTCTGTTTCTATCAATCCACCCATCAGTTCATCTAACCACTACCTATTCTTCCATCCAACCATATATCAAAAAAGCGTAGCTCTGTAACAAGAAGTTCTCCATATCCTTCAGAGTACAATCACATGACCAATAGGCAGCTACTGACTGGGTTACCTCATCTTGGAGTTTCCAGTACTGGACACGCTTCTGAAGAGCAGAAGTTGTCTGACATGTATATTGCTCACCTTCTGTCTTTTATTTTTTGATGTGCAGAAGCCCTTTTGTCAGTCCTGGTGCCTACCTTCCTTCTGCTTGTTCAGTAATGTACACCAGAAATGCCTAGACAGTTTTATAATGTAGCTTGCATACAGTGCTTTCACTGAGCATATGTTCTTGTGATCTGAGGAATATTTCCAAAATAAAAAGAGATGTAAATGAACAGGAACACAGCAACTAGTATGTGTTTCTTATACTGTTAAGACTTCTACAGAACATTCAAGCTGTGAAAGACATTATGTGTGCAGACTGATGACAATTCAAGGCTATTATCAGAAAACTGCAATTGTGTGATGTTCAAGGATAAGAAAAACTGGCATGGTTGGGGAATTTGAGGAACACAAAGTCTAACATTATCTCTGGTGTTAAATGCTAAACAGTCCCAGATGGACCACATAGACACACCTATGAACCAATTCTCCCTGATCTGTCCAGCCCATGTGTTGATCTGGATTAAAACACAACTGAACAAAAACTGCATTTCACACCATACATTCAGTTTGCCTAGTACTTCAGTTTTTGTTGTGATGTATTAGATAAGTAGCTGCCTATAGAACTGAGCCTGACAGGAAATACAAAGATGGTTGTGATAGATGGTGTGATGCAAGTTTATGGTACTGTTGTCACACCAGGAGAGAAAAGGGTCAAGTCAGAAATGGTTTGAAACCTTTCTTCGCAGTTCAAAGAGATTCAGTAGTACTGAAGGAGAATGAGAGCTCTTTCTAGCATACTAGAACCAAACCCAACAACCTATAGACTTTTGACTTTGGATGCCTCATGAGTAAGACAGAGGTGGCAGAGCATAGTGCTCTTGTTTATGTGTACTGGGTGTAAGGGATGAACCAGGGTCATGATTGTTTGACTCTGATCTTATTCTGTCAGGGTACTTCTACCAAAAATACACATTCTAAATATTGTGGCTTGTGTAACTAACATCTACTGTTATAATTGCAACAATTATTGTTGCATGTCAACAATATCTCTGGTGAGGCACAGAGATATTGTACTGGTTAATTACAGTAATAAAACCAGGGTCCTGAGCAAAAATTGAAAGCTTCCATAGGTCATTTCTTGAACACCTTAGTCTGGAAACATGAAACAGAGCATTTCAGTTCTACAACTCATTGTCATTCTTGTCCTGTCAGTTCCACATAAGGAGTCCTCTAATTGCAATGTAAAAATCTTCTCCATTTACAAGATGAAACTATTGATCTGGCATAAAACAGCTCCGATATTTCCTTTGGCATGTCCACACCCATCATTTTGTGTTGCAGTGTGCAGAAGATAAACTAATAGCTTAATAATGAGGTTGTTTTTTAAAAAGGTAAACATATAAATTACAGTGACAGTCACCATTTTTATCTCTTATTGCATTAAGACAGCTCCTATCCATCAACATCTGTACATTTCTCCTCCAGGGCGGTAGTGCCCAGGGCTCCTGGAAGCCAGGGAGGAATCAAGAGATTTCACCTCCAGATAGCAGCCCAGGCCAAGGCATACATCACCAGATAAAACCAGACTACTTTCCTCCGCTGACGTCTCGCCTGAACGTGCCACATGTCTGCTCGGCGCGCGGCGGTCGTAATTTCCAGCCTTAACAAGGTCATTTGCATTTCTGAAAAGACTTTGACTAACCGAGCACAACCCACAGAGGCCAGCCTGCCAGACATGCTGGAAATGTGCAGTGGGTGGAGAAAGATGTGTAGGCACTGAGAAACGGCGCTCTGCTTCTCGCCACTGCTTCCCGACATAACGAAAGCTGGGGATCGAATACCTAGGCATTCACTAGGGAGCTCTAATGCCTCACCCCACAGAAAGCCTGCTTTAACCGTGTTACCATCTTGAAATCGGTGACAGCACCATTATCTGGCATAATTCTAAATATTGTGGCTTGTGCCTATGTGAGTGAGGACTCAGTAAAATCTGTACTCTAAATTTAGAGTCATGCCGACAACACTGTTCACTTACAGTACCCTAATCCATATAATACTTTTGAAACAGTCATGGTCAAACACCTCCAAATCCTAACCACAAGTATTTAACGTGTGCTTGTAAACAAAACAGCATTAACTTTCATTTTCTAGGTAAGGCAAGAAAGTACTGAATAATGCAAAGAGCATCAGGAGAGGGTAGCAGGTACAGGAAAGACCAACTGAAAGAAACACTTTGTAAAACTTTAACGGCAAATCGTGTAAAGGAAAAAAAGAGCAGACATTTAAAGCCAATCACTATCCTTTGTCAGTAGGACTGATGAATCATTAGGACCTGAAAGATCATCAGGATTCAGAAAGGCGATAAGGGTAGAGGCCAAACCCTCAGGAGAATTTCTCATGAGAGCTCGATAACCAAAGTATTTTAACAATAAAGTTCCTATTAAAAGCCACTTTGGAAATACACACACTTAACCATGGCCACAAAGCGAACCCCTACATTTATCTTCATTCATTTAGCACATGCTTTTCTTTAAAGCGTTACACGACTCGGAGAAATCAAAAGGGCATTTCACCAACAGATGATGACATACAAATGCACACACGATTTTCTAAATAGTCGCTCAGTTCAATATCACTGTTTTTGCTAATGCAGGTTGCGTGAGGGGATGAATAGCTAATTGACAGGGAGTAATTTTTTTTTAAATAGCTAAATGTAGCTCATGTTTTTGGAGCAGAGATAAGGAAAGAAGTGGGTCTGAAATATATGTTTTTTGAGAACCTTTTTGTATTTTGAGAGGGAGTCAGCTCCCCTTTTCACTTAGAAATGCTCGTTCTACCATAGTGAAGACAGAACCTTTGGGCTTTTGAGCTGAGACTTCTTGCGCATGGAGATGGAGAAGTGCTGCAGTCCGAAGTTCTGACCAGAACATCTAACCTGATACAACCAACTACATACCTCAGTTAAAATAAAAATTAAAATGTTGGTAAAAATTAAAAAGTTGTTTCCAAAATCTTCTGTTTAACGTTGCGTGTCGACCGCTTTAATGCGAGCAACGGAATCCCTCTTTTTACAGATCACGGACACTTGCAAATGTCAGAAACTGGCTGTAAATATTGCGGAAGTGAGGTCTCACATTCCTAATCTATTTGAATGTGTTTTATTGTCAGCTAATGGCTACGTAGCTGGTTATAGAAATGCAGGTCATGCTTGGAAACTAATTTTAGAGAACACACAAGTGAAGAAAATTACAATAAAACTGAAAAAGAAAAAAAAGGATAGCAATACTGAAAATTAAGATGAAACACTAGAAATCCTCTAGTTTCACAGTACTGAGAGCAGAATGTAAGACCATTCAAGGTCCTTGAAAACAGCAAACCAATCAGATGAGTACTGAGAGGATGAGGTAATCATCGGTAACATGTCTACATGAAAGAATCCAAGATATTTCCCTTTGGTTTACACTCTTTTCCCTTAGAGAAATGCTTCTCTCGTGTGACACCCACCCTTCTCAGCCCTGTTTGTTAACTGAAAATCATATCTTTTTCCCCTTAGTCATCTGGCCCCATCAACCACTCACTTGAACTCGGCTGTTATCAGGTTGAAGCCATTATAGAGATGACCTTCGGTGGACACCTTCTTCAAATAAGAGTAGCTGTCCATATTATCAGTCAAGAAATTTGACACCAGAAAACCTAGTGGGGAAAAAGTTGTACATAAATGTTAAGTGTTTAAGTAGCTAAATACCTTGCCCCCCAGCAAAGCAAATACTGTTCATCCAACACTTCATAAGCTTAAAATATGCCTGGGGCATAACAAAAAGCGGAAAAAGAACAAAGCTCCACACCCTCCACCCCCCCACCCATGACCTCAATCCAACCAAGTGCACCATCATGTATGTGTTCCAATCAATGGTGCTCTCTAATCAGCATACTAAATTATTACAGCCATTACAGCGAAGGCATTAAGAATTATCTGGGAACATTTTTAAAAGACTGATCAGTCTTAAGCCTTTGACATCCATTCCCCTTGCCCTGAAACTAATCACTTCATTTCCCCATGGCATATTAAATGAACAGATATCTGGGTTACTTAGGAACCGATGCGGGGAGGTTTACAATATTATGTCAATGTGCAGCGATAACATCGCCCGCGATGCTACCTATGAGAACGGGATTCATTCCTGATCATGGTGGGTGGGCGAGCGTGCACGCAGGTTTTAATTCTGCTTAATCACCTAAGCACTCTATTTAATTAATTCCTTCCCTAACTAAACTAATTTAGCCATCCCTCTCAGTACTTTAGCCATTCCGCTAGTACACACACTAGCCTCCCAGGTCCCAGATCAGGGACCCCTGCATAAGAGGATAAATAGATTAACTGAAGGCTAACAATTTTTTTGAGGGGGCTAGAGGGGTGGAGGCATTATGAAAAGGGGAGAGAAAAAAAAAAAAAAAAAAAATTGCCAGTAGTCAAGTGCTGACTCGGTCTTTCGGACACAGCTGGCAACATGCTGAATATTTTGCCATTTTATCTTTGTGCTACCAGCTTCTATATCTGTATTTAAGAAACATAATTCCTTTATAAACATCATCAACAGACTTCAAAATTGCAATGGCACTATCGTACAAAACATTTCTCATTTCTTTAAATATTATTGAAAAACACTATTGTTAAGTCCTTTGTACAGTAGATTTTACACAAAGGATTCGATGCACATATTCTGGAAAAGTATAGTAAAAAGTAAAAAATAATATATAAATAATAAGTATAAAGTATATAATAAACATATTGTTCAGATTATACCTATACTATATGATGTCGTGAATACAGGACTAAAATTAAATTACTATTTCCCAAATGAAAAAAATAACAGTGTATCTGTTTAGCACAAAGCAGATCCTCCTGATCTTTAGTTTTGGTGGTGATTCATGTTACATTCTTTTCCCCTTACCTCTCCCCTGTGCATCTGGATTGGTCTTTGCTTCCATGTAGTTGGTCAGTGCAGCCAGTTTGCCCCGCTTGCTGATTCCCAGCCATGACCCACCTTCTTTGCCCTCCTCCAGGTCTAGTCCTGTCAGAGAGCACAAGTCATCACCACCTTCCTACCACACTTATTGCACCCAGTGCAAAAAAAAAAATACAACTGAGCAAACAGCTTTCATGTTACCACTTATAATCCATCAGCATAACTGCAGCCTGTTTTGGAAACGACAGCAGTCCACAAGTCCTTGTTTTTGAAAATCTCAGGAGAGAAACCGGAGGAGATGATCTGAGTTGTATCTTTAACCCTTCCGTTAATTTCTGCTTTTGCTAAGTCATGATAGAGAAGCCCCCAAGAGATGAAGTTATGGACATTTTGCAGGCGCATACACAGTGTGATTGTGAGTCTGAAATAGGCGCTTTCATTTAAGAAACAGCAGCACAGAACCAAACACAATGATCACACCATCCTTCAAGTTAATTTTACAACCAGCAGTGCAGGAGCAAATTACATCACACTTGGTGGTGTCATTTCATGGAGCACCAAATTGTTTCAAAAAGGCAGACTTTCCTGCAGAGAATTGATCATCACCACCAACACTGTGATCCTATATCCAGGATTGTTTTCATCATTTCTAACCATGTTATATCCTTTTATGAATACAGTGCAAAAGACTACAAAAGCACCAACAAAAAGTGAATGATAACTGCTATTGAGGCATTGGCTGTATTCCCAGCAGAATTACACTGATCAGCCACAACATTAAAACCACTTGCCTAATGTTGTGTATCCCCCCTCGTGACGCCAAAACAGCTCTCACCCATCGAGGCATGGACTCCACAAGACCTCTGAAAGTGTCCTGTGGTATCTGCCACCCAGACGTTAGCAACAGATCCTTTAAGTCCCATAAGTTGCAAGGTGGGGCCTTCATGGATCGGATTTGGCCTTCCTATCATGGTCAGCATTAAGGTTTTCAGCAATTTGTGCTCCAGTGGCTCTTCTGTGGGATCGGAGCAGACTGGCATCAATGAGCCTACGGCACCCATGAGGCTGACTGGTTTATGTCACCTTCAAATTGGAAAAAGTTTTATCTTTGGGTCTTACCGCATTTAAAGGGAAAAGAGCAATCTGAGAATCAAAGAGTTTTTCAGACTCCATTCTGCCTTGGTTAACTGCTTTGTTTGTTGATCAGTAACAAACATGACTCAATGGTGTATGTATAAATAAAAAGTTGTGTTCAAACACCAAACAAACAAATCATTTTACCAAACAATGTCATACAAATACACAACAGTGATAAAAATTCTGTTTTCAAAGTACAAACCACAATTTCTGAAAAGTGGAAACTTTGCACACCTTCATCAATGATTCAACAGGTTTATGGCTGGGTACCACAAACGAGATGCACTGCTTGGTTCCAGAGTACAAACATGCAAACCCCCCACTCGCTCTCTCTACCTTCAACACTATAGTAGGAGCGCTGCAAACACCAAAAACAGCAACAGTGCCAGAAGGCCCTGGAACCAAGAGCGTGGACTCACCACATTACTCCTACTGCCCATCCCAACACACTTGTCAGAATTCATTAAACTGCCCATCACAGAATGCCCAAAGGCGGAAAGGAGAATATGAAGATATCAGGTCCATCGATCTATCACACTAGGCCTAGCTTGGCAGAAGGCCAGTTTGGTCTTCAGATAGAATGAGGCACATACGGCTCTCTGGAAGCAGGTACAGAGGCATGTTTCAAACTGTGCATCTCAGTGCTTAGACATCACAACTCAATTATAGCATGTATGTTTCTGCTGGTATAAATCTAGTATAATCAGGTTTATGGATGTGTTTGGACTGGTGGAGAGTCAACGGCATCCAATTACAGAGCTTAATGACTTTAGCAAGATGATATCTGCCCATGCCTGCAAAGGCAGTGCCCTCTAAAGAAGTATCATTAACAAGGATTGTAAATAATTCATATACTGTCATTCATAAGAATGAATGCTGACAGTAAAATCACAGTACCAGAAATTAGATACCGCTTTTGAGGAATTAACTTTCTTAATATTGCTTATTATTTGCGATGTAACTCAATACTGAACGGAAATACAATAATATGCATGTAGAAATGAAGGCTACTCATGCATCCTCAACATACCTGTACTAGTGTTTTTTTGCTGCTGGCTTGATGGAGAAAAGCCTGTGCATGCACCTTTGTCACAAAATGATAAATTAAATGTTAATTTGTTGTTGAATAGCACTCCAATTAAAAGATTTTTCCAAAGTGCTGCAGTGCTTTATTTCCTTTGGGATCAATAAAGTATTTATCTAAACACAGAATTTTGCATAACAACTCTCCAGGTATTGGGAGGACCAAAAACAGTGGGAATAGTACTCAAGAGTAGTTATGCACAAATTTTGGGAGACACATGAGGCTCATTTTAATGCTAGGGGGACATGTCATCCTCATTATGCCTATGGCACAAGTTACAGAGAGACATAGAACATATAGCTTATATTAATGTTTTTGGATATGTCAGTATATAAGCCCTTATTCTGGTATTCCATTAGGTAAAAAATGGAGTACATTTACCTTTAGAACTGATTTTTCCTCTCATCACAACAGTCTTGTAAGCTGTGCAGCTAAACTAAGGGATGTTTTACAGAAATGTCCACATTCTTTCTTTAACTAAAGTGTTTCAGAAATCTAAAGATAAACTAAAATGGACTCTAGTTCTTTCCTTATGCTGTTGCACTCATGAACAACTGACTTGTTTGTTAGTTTTCCCCTAATAATATTTGTTTTTATACTCCTTGCACTGTCATGCATCTCATGCACTTGTTTGTATGCATGTTGTGTTTTCCTAAAGTACTCTGAGAAGCATTGAAAACTGAAGCCCAATTCCCTCTATGTGTGAACATGCTTGGCCACTAAATCTGATTCTGGTTTTGCATGAATCAAAATTAATGTCAGACTTACTTGTGAGTAAAAATGAACACAGGGATTTCTTTTGTTCAGCTTGTAGGCTAATAAATGCTATTTTCTGTTTAATGCATTTCAGTATATGCACACATTTCAATTGGCGGGTTCTGACAACTTTATTTTTTGACTGTTTATCCATTAATATTAACCAGTTGGTCACCCCTTTGATACAGATTACTGATTTCAACTGGTTATATTAATAAAAAATAGACTTCTTCTGTTGGAGAACTATACTCTTTCCACACTGTGCTCCTTGACTATCGCATTGCATCATGTCGCCACATTACCTTTGGAGCTGTCATGTCAACAGGATATGTCATTCATTTCTGCCACAGTAAATAACAACAGCCATCCATTAGACATCCCCCCTCCCATCTAGTCTTGTGCTCACATTACTGGGGGAACAGGAAGAGGATGAAAAAGAGCTGGCAGTCATACTATTCCTCTCAAAGCAGTAAAGGGCCAATTGGTTTCTACACGGCGGCAGAGTGACAAGGGAGTGCATCACTCAATTAGAAGCACATTTACCTTTGCCTTCTCCAGCGACCTGTGACTGGCGAAGCAGCCATAGCTGAAAAGTGAAACTTCAACAGAAGAGAATTTATCGTCCTGTCACCGTAAGGTCATTCACATTTAAATGACCAGGGTGCAATTCCTGGGTGCTATATCATCATTTCTACCACCTCAGCAACATAATTCTACAATTTTTACCACCTATGTTAAAATTACTATACCACAATAAAAAGAAAAATACCGTACAATAAAAAGCATTCATTGAAATTCGGAGTGCAGTCAGAGCTCCACACAGGGCTAAGCCTGCGCGGCTACTTTGTCACCATAAGACAAACATTATAAAAATTTTTTTTAAAAAAGAATAATACCAGTTCCAAACACCAAAGAGAAACAAACAAGTGTCAGAGCTGGAAAAAATGCAGGCTTGATTACTGTTCCTGTTCCAGAGCTGCTCGTACAAGAACGTGCACAGTACAGTTGCATCTCTGCCAGCACACAGTAGGAGGTGCTCTGTTCCCCACATTGTGCACCTATCCTTGAAAAGCTGCTCATTCACAGGCACCTCCTGGGCACTCTCCCATCAAAGGCAGACTTAAAGGCCCTGTAACCTAGCCTTAGGTTTTCTGTGGGTATAAACATCTCAAAGGAACCAATACTACAAATTAATCTGCTGTGACAATGACTCCTTTAGCAGTTTAGAATACCTTTTACCACAAAAACAGCGCCACCTTAGCTGCCCACATACAAAGAATCAAATTGAGCTCCGCTTACACCACAAAATAACGTGGACAAAATGAAACAATACCCAATTGTGCGGCACATCCTTACCGCTGAGAATCTCGTTGCCATTGCCCCAGAAGTCAGCACACTTCGAAGGCCTGTTGTACAGCTCATCTCTGTTGGCAGCCAAAATAAGCCTGGAAGAAAGGGAGGGACAGAGGAAAAAATGGGGTCTTCATCACTGCCCATGAGGACAGAATCAATGGTGACAGCCCAGAAAGCAGTGAGGAATGAGCTTGGGAAGGAGAGCGATTGGTTAATGTGTCTCGTGCATCTCCCCCTGTAACTTCCAGTCGTTTCCCATTGATGTTCATGCACATGATTAAGCACCCTTTCAAACTATTACATTACACAGCCCACACCGCCGTCCCCACACTCCCATTGTACACTACAGATGTAACGGAAGTTGGCCTTGGGAAGGTCTATTAATGCCCTGTGTGTTTTTCAGCCACGCTTCACGCCCTTGACAAGAAGAGAGCGTGGCTGCCAGTCTGCGAGGACACACTCATGTACCAGGCACACATAGATGCATCCTTCCTAACTTTTAGACCTCTACATCCAGAACACTTAATGCATAGAGACTGTCAGCTGACACACATGGTGGAGATGTTCAGGTTCTATAAACCTCACCCTTCATTACTGCAGGATGAAAGTGGAGATAACGCTCCTGCACCCGCCATACACCCACAGGCAGGATTGTGGGTGGCAGAAAGCTCCCCCCCAGCCCCACCCCTTCTCCGCAGCCTGTTCTAATCCCTTCCGGAGCATTCATTGCCACAACAAACCAGCTGATGGCTGCAGTTTGATTGACGACACCGGCAGCTCATCTCACACCCTGTGTTTGTTGTGTCCTGCCAGACCCTCATCTACACTGATGTGCCAGAGCCTGATGACTGTCCTTCCCCAAACCTCACATGCTGAGACCAATGTTTCAATTTCATATACAAGCCAAAGATGGATGAAACTAGAAACACCAGTCTGTATGAGACCTGTATTACAAAAAAGTCAAAGTAAAACACAAATTGTCAAAAAAATTCTTTATTTTAATATTCAGTTATTTACTTTTTACACTGTCAAAAATATCATAAAAACTGATAATGAAGTGTCCTAAATTCTGCACCATCCTCTAACATGGTATCATGGTCATCGTGAATTTTTCTCTTGAATGCACAAAACACAAAATCATAGAGATGGGAGAAACAGAGGATTCAAAAAGCAAACTGAGTAAATTTTGAAATCCAAATTGTTAAGAATTATACACATTTAAAGTTATTTTCAAGATACAACTATTAATACAAAATATTTTTTGTCAGAACACAAAATTGGTAGGAATATTTTTTGCACCAGCCTCATGCCTCCAAAGATAATTACAATCCTTGAAGAACCCTGGCCTCCCTCAAGATCAGCTTCCAGTCTTCTGTACTTGCTAGCAGTCTTTCCTTTATGTTCTTTGACAACTGTGTTTTTACAGAGTGCAGTTGTCATCCCCCAAGCTGGAGGATGAGCAATTTGTTGTGACCTATTAACTTGAAACATGTCTTTGAACTGTGGGAGGAAACTGGAGTACCCTGCGGAAACCCATGCAGACATTGGACATGCATTGGGAGACATCTAAATTCAAACCAATACCCAAACAGCCCTGGTACTGTGACACTGTGTCACCCTCTCATTAAAATCACTAGTAGTTTTTCTCCCTACCGGCAGGACACCAGCTAAAATGAAAAGCCGTTTGTTAAAAAAAGATCTGTTCAAAATAACAATATGAAAATATTAATCACATATACAATACACTGGGATCACAAGTCAATCAAATGTCCGATACTCTGCTCCGCCCATTAGCCCAGGCATGCATTTTTTAGCTCTATTTGAAATTTACATGCAACAGCAGAGAGAAAGGTACCATCTAAATGTTACAATAAATCATTTTAAAAGGCTTAAAGAAAAAAAGCTGGAGTACAAAAAGAAATAATGTCAGTTATGGAAGCATCTGGATTCCATTGCAGTCCTTGGGGAATCCAGTACTGCTGAGAAATACCCAGGCTGCTCCGAGGCCCACGGAGACCCCTGCCACCGCAGCACACACTAATGTGGCTGACGTTAATCTTCACAGACTTTTACTCACGCTGCACAACTGTCACTTATTTAGTATGGCAATGGTGCATGACTTACTGGCTTCCCGTAAACGTTCAGCTACTGTGAATCAGAATCCTCATGAATCACCACACCCCCAGCTCTGGAAGCCCCTACCCTGTGGCTCTGCAGCTGATCGAGCGTGCCAGAGGACTGAGTTGAAGCAGCAACGCTGTGCCACCGGTGCAGGGATATGCTTCCTGAATGTAGCCTGTTCTACTATATCACGTCCCAGGGAACAGTGCACAAAGGGGGGTGAGAAGCCTGCTGTAGCCCCACTTACACTGTGAAGGAGGACAGTGATTACAGCAAGAAAATCAAATTCTCAACTCAGACTGAAAACAGTCAGAGTCCTTGCCGACAGCATGAGCTCACTGACAATATAAGACCTAGATACGGTTTTTCACAGTATGTGCACCTCCATAAAGGGTAGGATACTGGATAGGCAAGATCATATCAAGAAGCCCAGGTTTGAGTCCCAGTTCCTGTTGTGGTACCCTTTAGAAAGAAATTTACCTTGAAATGATCCAACAAAATTACCCAATTGTACAAATGGAGGAATAATTTTAAATAACTTGTTGAACAAATGTACTGTAAGACATTTTGTAGAAAAGAGACAGCTATCAGAATTAATGATAATATCTAATCAACAGTCCGAAAGTGAATGGTTTTTACAACGGGGAAGCACCCCGTTGGTGACCCAATCACTGCAGAAAGCTAAAACCACTGGCTGACCGTGGACTGGTGAGTTAAAATGGACATCCAAGGATGTTGTCAGCGGGTTCTTGTGATCAATACAAATCAACTGTTGAGTGCTGCAGACCCCATGAAGAAAAGGGAAAACAAAAAAAAAAAAAAACAGAGCTACTATCAGTATCTCCGATCAGTCCATTGTGAGCCAATGTCCAGAGAACAATGTGAGCACTGATAGATGACACTAAAACCCCTTTGGGAAACAGGTATACAGCAGAGGAAACCCCTACTGTGCCCAATGACAGAAAAAATATATCATCGCTTTCCGGGGGGTGGGAAGAAGAATTTCATATGTCTCAAGAAGAAACACGTTGTAGCTGTGCAGATACCGTACTTTAGACCTAAGGAAAAGTGTCCTGAATACATAGGATGTTAAGTATGAATAACTAACACCACCCAAGCAGAGATAACAAAACCATGCATGGTATATACAGTACAATGTAAAAGGTCACAGGGGTTATTAAAGAAAAGAACAAAAAAGCTGAGGAAGGCAAGCAGAACCGTTCATGACAGAAAGGTGGTCTGTGACATTCCCAGGTGGGAGAGATGTAACCAGTGAGGTCTGTGGAGATCCTGCCACCTTAGTCCTTTAGCAGGCATTGGGACTACACCAAAGCAGAGTCTTCATTAACTTTGCAGTTCTGGAGAGCAGGTTTTAAAAATAAGGCTAAACTAATCACTGTAGTAGGGTCAAATGTAACATAAAAGCCAATTGATAAATTACAAAAAAAATAAAAAAGTTGCTTTTTTATTATATGTGTTACAGTAAAGACATCGACCTCAGGCAAACGATGCAATGCTAATGACTAAGTGTAGAGCAGCCTACTTGAGAAGGTATGCAAAGCAGGGAAAAATAATTAGGTTGGTGGATACAGAGGAGTACAGCAAGGTTAAGGCAGACAGGCTGGACACAGCAAGGCAAAGAGGCCTATCCTTTTTAAACAGACCATAATTAATGCTGCATATAATACTGATCCACTGCATCAGCGCAGTTAACAATCACTCCAGTTTACAGTTTGGCCATCTTGTAAACAGATAAAATGCATCTTGGGCTGTTATCAACAACTGGAAACTTGCACAGAAAAATAATTCTGTAAAATAATTACAATAGAAGGACCCAGATTTGAATTCTACCTCCTGCTGTAATACCCCTAATCGAAGTACAATATTGAATTGATAGAATAAAAATTACCCAGCTGTACAAAGGGGAGTATCATTGTAAATTGCCTGAGACAAGCATCAGCCAAATAATTATAAACCACATATTGTTGTATAAGGTGGTTCAAAAAGAACTGAACACTTTCATAAATTTGTAACTCAGTAAAAAGTTATTGAAGCATAAATACGTACAACTTTTAACTGCAAAAATCTAGCAAAAATGAAGGGTAACTAGATAAACTGGTTTACACTGCATGTTCATATGATACTTAATGAGTAATAAATTTACAAAAGTGTTGGATTCTTTCTGAATAACCCTGTATATAGAGAAAGGGAATAACTTGCAGTGACAAAAGATAAGTGTCTGTCAAATTAGAGAACCATATAGTTACTTTCCCCAAAGTGACTTACAAATGTTACTACAATAATGTTACTTGACTGACTGACCTATTTACACTGCTGAGCATTTTTACTGCATCAATTTAGAATGAGTACTTTGCTTTATGGTACTACAAAAAGAGCTGGGATCTAAACCTTCAGCCTTATGGTCCAATGCAATTACAACCAGTACCCTCTTGCTGCCCTATGCATAGTTTATGAGTCTTTTACAGCCTCTACTGACAAGACAATTGAGAAGTTGGATCACAGAGTTGTTCTACTGCCACCTCCAGAGCCATGTGAATATGAATGCTTTCCTGCATAATGTCTGAGGTGGAGTTTGGCTAGCAGAAGGACATCCACAAGACGCACCAAATTGTTGTTCAGAGATGCAGGACCCCTGGGGGCCACCGTGAGAAGGGATGGCTCAGGCTGTGGGAAAGGTCAGTTAAGCGAGGCTCTGTAACCCTACTCGGAGAAAGCAAAGTGGGGCAGCACGAACGCTTGAGCTTTCTCCAGCTTATCTTATGAAGTGGACTGAGATTTTACTGGGGTGGAGGGAGATGGGGCAGGGCCACAATTCTTCCTGTTCTTAGCATGAGTGTGAACCCTAACTCCCTACATAGCAGCACCAAAAGTATAGGGTGAAAAAAATTCCCCATATACAAGGGATACAAAGTACACCGGAGAGGGTGGAAAAACCTTGCCTGTATGCATTTTTGGATGCGGGACGGGGGTCGAACTTGAAGAAGATGATGCACATGGGGGCCTTGGGGGGTGAATCAGGTGTTCTCTCACACGGTATAGGTGGTGGTCACTTTCTGCACTGGATCATGCTGACCAGGGCTGCAGGACAGAGAGGAAGACTGGAGTGAGGACACAGAAAACAGTACCATTACTTGGTCAAAGAATCTCCAGGTCTGCAAAAGACTGAGGCTCTCTCTGTCTTATTGGTCACTGACAACATTCAAAAAGCACTGTTATGCACCTAGTGGTCAATGAAAACAAAATCCATTTGTGATGTGCACAGCTGGTTATGCAAATACTTGGTCCTTGTATTATGAATTTTAGAGCAACAAACTTTCAAAATACAAATATTTTTCAGTTTATTCATTTCTATTTTTTTCCCCCCCCACAAAAATTTGTCCAGTTAAAATATCAGCAATATAATGGGGGAAATTCACTTTGTTTTCACAGTTTTTATGGCTTTACCCTGGCATTTTTGACCATGTGCTATAAGATGACAAATGTTTTGTGTTTATGGGATATGGTAGTCAACAATCAGCATTAAACAGGAATTTGTGGCAACACTATATTTGTACATGTTTTTTTAAATTTTTTAAAATTAAAGTTAATAAAAAGCAAGTCACATCTTTATCTGAAATAATAATGACAAAAAACCTGACTGCAACAGTTAGGTGTCCCATTCAGAGTATTCCAAGATGGGCTCTGGAATGCTTTACACAAGATGAGTGGTTAATAAAAATGGAATTAAATAAGTTCATAGTTGTAGAACGCAAACATTGAAATAAAATATAGCTTCATCTAAAGTTTTTAAAGAATTTCTCAATAAATTTGAGGGATGTCTGCATTATTAAGATTTAACTGATTGTATTGTAATGGTTATGCACAAATTTGGTTATTAACACTCTTCTGGTCTCAACTGTTTTGTAAGGTGGGGACTCATAGCACAGGTGGTGCTGGACTTACAGCATGGTTCCATTTCGACGGTCTTGTAAGTCGCAAATCAACTTACATTCTATCATATAAGCCTTAAGGATATAAAGTAACAGGCATAAATGCTATATTCTGTTATGCCTGTGAGATTATATATTTGAATTTTCACTGCTGTAATGGCTATGCTAAAGTGAGAAATCTGAAAAATACATTTAGTATTATTGTAAACTATGAAAAGTGAACAGTAAATGAAACTCTTTGGAATTTCATTTGCATCAGTTATCACCATAGTGTATGCTCAAAATTTCATTTAAATGAGAACCTGAAACCTATACAAGATACTGCCACATGCTGCATATAACTTAAAATATTAACAAAACCATAAACGTGTTCTTTAACAGTAACAAATTCATATCAAGTCTAGTTTATTCTCATTTTTACAGTCTGTTTTCCCTTCATTCAGTCAATTTACTCACTGCAAAATCAGTTTTATGCTCGACTGCCCTGCAACACCCAGTCTCAGACCACAGTCTGGGTTACAGGAAACTAAACCATTAGGCTCAGCTCCAGGTAATTTCAAATGTGTTGTTGTCAAGCAGTGCTGCATGCTATGGAAGAAAACACTTAATGTGATAACTGCTGCAATGCACTATAGGACCTCTGGTCTTGTTTCAGAGTTACCCTTAAAAGTTAATTATTTCACCTATTATCAGACACTACTTGTCCAGTACTGCTTCGGGGTGGTCGAGAGATTACGCTAGAAGCATGGCACATAATGGACGCAAGGTCTGTCACAGGGCAATTTCACACACTCAATCACTCATGTAAGCACAGGCTAATGGCAATACAGAGTCTCCAGGTCACCTGAAACATCTGGACTATGGAAGGAAAGTGAAACACCAAGTAGAAACCCTAGCGAAGCCATGGAGAATGTAGAAACTCCACAAACAACCCCAAAGACAAGCACTATCTACAACACTAACATGGCATCCTGGAAGTTGACCAGTGACTGTCAAATACTAAAGTGTTCTCAAAGTCCTCTACCTCTGCTCAGTCATCCTAAGGCAGGTTAATCAGTTCACTATACTTCTGGCATCCTCTACTGTGTAGGCCAATCTGGTTTCAAGTCAAGCACTAACATATGCTAAGATAGAGGACAAAGTCTTTAAAAGGCCTTGCACTTTGCAGCAAAATGTAATGATTTCACTTAGACTTTAGAATGGCATCACATCATTCAAGAGGAAGGTATTTCCAAAGATAAAAGCATTTTTTCCAATGCACTGTTAATAACACACATAATAAATCTTTCCTTGCCTTGCAACACCCTCAATACATCACTGTCAGTATATTAATACAATGGCATGTGGATCAGAAATATCAAATAAGTTAAACATAAATATTAAACTATTTATAAGAATTATGTAAGGAGGCAGCAGGTAATGTAGTGGTTGATTTATGTGATTCCAAAACAAAACACTGCCAGCCCCAAGGGTAACAATGGGAGAAAGAGTGACATTGCTTCATGTGCTCTTCCTGCCCACTCTGCCCCAGAACAGCATTGACACCGACTTAGTTTCACAATACTCCCAACAAACTGCTTAATAGAACATCATTTCTGGCTTGTCCTCCTTCAACATGAGAAGAATGTCTTGAGTTGAATGTCTTTGATACACTGCATCAAAGCCCCCTATCCATCACACCTCAGATCAGTCAGCTATGTGTTTAAGTAGCATTGTATTAGATGGGACACTAGGTGGCACAGTGGTTATAACAGCCACATATGACCAAGGTTCACATTACACCTCCTATTGCAGTACCCCTAAGCAAGGTACTGACTCTGAATTGATACAGTAAAATTCACCCAACTTGGAAACAGCATGCTGTAAACTTTATCCAAAATGTGGCACAAATATGGTTTAAATCTGTCACTGAGTAAAGCTCAATGTAATTTTCGTGTAACAATGGAGCAGACAGAGTCAAACAGAAATTTGCAGTAAAAGTGGAGAAAATATTGCAGAAACATGGTCATCCAGTACAGGTAGTTGATGTGGAGTAAACAAGATGTAAAACATAGCATATATCTGCTGTAAAACGTATTTAGAAAAAACACAAAAATGGAATACCATGGCATAACAAACGCGGAGTAAACCTTGAGGAAAGAAAGTAACACATAGAATAAATGTGGATTAAACAAGTAGCACCGCCACAGTAAAATGTAATGGACACAAAATTAAATGTACTCGTTTAGGTAAGAAACGTAGAGGACGAACAATTCAATGTTAAAGACTCAGGAACCTTGTTAGCACCCTATTTCAACACTCTGCTGCTGACATTCCATATTTACGAGCTCTACAAGCAGCGACATACATGTTAATATAAACTACATTTAGACATACAGCATGTATAGATACATATATTAATCCCGCTACTTAGGATATTAGGATATTAACCGAGGCACAGTGACGCGAAGCCGACAGCGCACATTAGCACACAGCTAACTGAGCAAGGATCAACACTGCTGCATGCAGCCTTTAATGTCACAACTCAGCTTAGTAGCTCAATGCTAAAAATCTGTTCTAAATTTCGTGTATATATTGATATTACTCACAAATCCAAACGCTCAACTGATTGTGCTAACTAGCTGTCGCTTTCAAGTTTATAACCTTGTTTTGGTGTCACTTTAGCAAGAGGAGATGTGATTGGCTTGCAAGTTTCAAACATTGTCTTGCTGACTGCTCAGCAACACGAGATGTGATTGGTTCACCCAGGAGAACCCGTGTCGATAATAATAATAATAATAATAATAATAATGATTATCATCACCATTATTATCATTAATCGTTCCAAGTATAGCTATCGTTTTTATAGACTATAAATAAATATTACTTCAGCAAGTAACGATTACTAGGACATTTGTAGTTTTACCTATCAAATATCTCCAGAAAGACCTTTACACCAAATCTCCTCTTTCTTCAACAACATAATACATACTTAATGAAAAATATTAAAAATTATAATTCATTTAAATAGAATTACTCCAGATGTCCTAAATTACACCAATAATTTTGTAAAATACAACGTTGCAGCCATTCAATTTGAAAAACAGGTGGACGGATTATGTGAATATTGACAGCCATTACAAACCAATGACGTTAGGCTGTGATTGACAGGGGAGGATAACAAATCAAAGAGAGGAGTTGAATTTGGTTCCTCGACGGCAGCGGTAGTGGGCGGGACCAGTGGCGGACCGAGTTTAAAGCTCCCGTCGCTGTGACCATGGTACCTCGCACAGGGGCAGTGAGGCGGGCGGTGGCGGCACATTGGTGCGTTATGTGGAGACATTATTAAGAAAAGATATTTACATTCTCATTAACACATTTTTTTTCCTTTCTGCTCGCTCATTATTTTTCCCACCTGGATTAAAATTGGGAATTCTTGGATTTTTTTTTTTTAAATCGCTTATCTTTTTTTGCTCTTGAGCCTAGTTACAATGGAAAGAATACCCACTTAATATTAGTTAAATATAAATGTAAACCCATGTCTTGAAAGCCAGGATAAAAGCTTTAAACGTTGCAGGAGGAGAAAAATTATATTATATGCTGGTGCGCTTTTCCAAGTATTCTCGATGATAATAATAATAATAATAATAATAATAATAATAATAATATAAAACGTTTCACAGGTTGACAGGTATTCCGCATTTTTACCAAACTGAGCAGTTTTTTTTGGTTAATGAAGTGGACTCCATATGTGTATTGGGAAAATTAGAACAAAATTATTATTGCGCGATGATTCTAGTGTTTTTTTTTTTCCTGGCATTACAAATACTTAGTTTTGTTTTAAGTAGCCTTATTTACCTAGACCCTTATTCTCATGAGTCTGTCCAGTGTTTGGATAATTTTGCATCGTTAATAAGCGATTATTTTGTTGTTTCTACAGGGGAAGTGCCCCGGGTTCCAGTGTGCAGATAGGTGCTCTTTTTGTGAGAACAGCCCGGTTCGGATGTGAGTGTGCGAGACAGTCGTACGCCGTTTCCACTGACAAGTTCTTCAACTCCGCGGGAAGCGGCGCGAAGGTAGGATCTTACAAGACGGACAAACATCGTGTGGGGTTTCCTCTCGCATCCTGAAGCGGAGGAGCACCGACGTTGCGGTGCTCGGCGGACCCGCGCGCCGCCGCTGTGCGGTATCGTCATGGAGACGGAGGGACTCGCTGAGTCGGGAGGAGTTGCTCTCCTCTTTGTGGTCGCGCTACGGTGCCAAAACCGTGGATTTCCACGTCTCTGTTTGGCGCAGCTGAATTTGTTTTGAGTCGTTTTAATTCAGTATGTCACCAAAGCGCGGGTCTTGTGCCGGTGGTCGGCCAGCTGGCTTTCTCTTTGTTTCACCCCGGGCGGCAGTGAGAAAACGGGTGACGATAGGGTGACAATGAGGTGGAAGGGACCGTCGCGGTAATCGAACCCAACACCCTCGTGTTTATGGTGTTTACTGAGCACGATGTGCGCGTGAGCCCACTTCACGCTGAACGCTAAAGCAGCTTCCCGTGGCTCTGCTCATGTGTCTGTTTGATTCACTCCCATTATTATTATTATTATTATTATTATTATTATTATTATTATTAACAGTAATAATGATGATGATGATGATGAGAAAACTTTTGGCAGGATATAAAGGTTCGATCGAGTAAAGCTTTTCTTGCCATCGATACGGCGTCACACTGGTTCTATTGTCTCAGCAATGAGTTCCGTGTTACAGTTATGAACCTTCAGGGGAAAGATGACATTCATTTTGTGCATAATTTTGAATTTTGTCGGTAACCCTCAACAAAGAAGCCGCCACGCAGTGTATTTGCTCGCCCCAGTGTTTAATGTGCGATGATGGATCTGCACATGGTTAGCACTTTGGCGAGGGCTAACAAGTAAACCTAAAGATGAATAACAGGCCATTTGAGCTGAATGGAAATGCTGAATTTCGAGCGATTAAAAGGTCATTTTTAGTTTAGAAATAAATCACAGGTACCATACGTACGCAGCCAGGCTTCTCTGGACCTTCACTTTCGCATTTGGTTTTGTGTGGATGTGGACAATTCAGTTAGGCGTTCATTTTTTTCCTGGAAAAGTGGACAAATTTAAAACTAAACTTGTGTAAAACTGGTGTGCGGGACACTGGGTGAAAAAGGCTTTGTCCATCAGGGCTGCTTAGCACCATTGTATGATCCTGAACAGTAATGGAGAGGATGGATTTCCCTGTTTTCTCTGGCACAGGGTATTAAATGTATCCCAGTGGGGTAACCATTTTGTAAGCAATCCCAAGTCTGTCTGATATTTCAAGGGTGTAACTGTGGAATATCGCAGCCATAGACCCTTCAGTGTCTATGCCATGAATTTACCCTGTAGGGGGTTGGAGATGACTAATGTTTCCTTTGCCAAATATGACCAAATGTGCTTCAAGTTGGACTTCTCTTCCATTCCCAGCCTAGTGGCACAGGAACTTAACTTCGCTCACACTTGAAAAATCTGTGCCGCTGCCTTATTAAGCATCTGGGGTGTTAAATTCAGATGACACGACCGCTAGATGGGGAAAAAATAGAAATAGCAGAAGGTCAATGCAGATACACATATACAGTCGTAAGAATAAAAATAGCACAAGTCAGACATGGTTAACCTCTGAATAGTGATGGGCTGCTTGCAGCCCCTATGGTTGGAGCATGTCTGCAAAGTCACAGCCCCTCAATAAACACAGTGCAAGAACCGACCAGAAACCGGGGACGATGGCTTAAAGATCATGAATAGCGTGGTCTGATCTGACTGTAACCAAAAGGGCAATGAAAGGGATTCAGTTATTTTGTTTATCAATGATATGAAAACGTGTGCATTTTAATTCAGATGTTTCTCTGCCTTTGTGGTGAGAATCTGAGTGAAAGCTGATATTGCTGGAACTCAAAAGCTTTGTGTAGATGTGCCGGTGTCCTTTTATCAGCAGCGCATGGCATGGGTAGAGTTGATATGGATGCTACAATTTTGGCTTTGTCTGTTTATGATGCGCACCTTAGAATTTCATTTCAGCATTTTCTGCAGCAACCACTCTACTGTACTGAGTACATGTGCACCCTGCCGGATTCTTCATGAACACGCCGACTATTGTTAGCCACTTGTCTAAGTAATGGTCTGCAGCCTGTCATGGTTTTTAGCCTGGGTGGGAAATTAACACTACACTGGGTGATGAATGGTGAGAAGTGAGTAAGGATGTCTTGTTGCTAAACAATTCTGGTGCAACATTTAAGGATCTTCTATACATATGTATGTACAAAGTAATGTAGGTATGCTTTGTTTATTTCATGTCAGTCATACTGATATTCAGTGTGTAATGTAATTTAAATCCTGCTAAAATGATTTTTTTTTCTTTAAAATAGTGTTCCTGTAGTCTGCTCACAATTTTAGTAGAGTCCTTAACAAGTTGACACCTTTAGGAAGAAAGCAAGAGTCAGCAAAAATGGGCCAGAGATCTGAAATTTGAAAAGGGGTCAGCATTCACAGCCTTTGAGCACTGTAGGTTCTGCACATTGTTGTTCCCTGCGCATAAATAATTCACCGAGCTCACAATTCTCTCTTTGAGCTCTTTTTTTCCTTCTTCAGGTGTGCTTTGTTTAAATAAGAGCAATATTTTAGTACAGTTAATTTTCCCAAGTGTAGCTTGGCTGCATGGCTGTAAGAAAACTTAGACCCAAGTACAGTTGGTCCCCACTTGACAAATTTTTCACTGTTAAACTTTTACTTATTGGGTTTTTCATAAAAAGAGCCGGTTTACAGATTCAAACCTTCCATGATCAGAGGTGCAACAGAGTGACTGTCAGTCGAAGGTGCTGGCTTTGGGTTTTTGGCATTCTCCTCTAACATTGGCCAGTTTTTCTGTTGTGCTTCCTTGTTTACAGTGATTCTCAAGTACTGTAGCAGGGACCTGCGAACATCCAGGTGAATGCCCAAGGGGTCCTCGTTCAACAGGGCAGGGTTTACTCTATGAGCTACTGCTGGGAAAGGGTTTGGTGCTGTGTTCCTGTCCTGTCTCTAATAACTCCCCCTCCATTGGAGCTGTCACGTTGCTGACATTTATATGAAGGTTATTCATTTAACAGTTACTTTTCTACAAAGCGACTTACAACTCAGAGATGCGTACACAGTGACTTAATTCTTGAAGTCGTTGCTTATTCCAATACCTCAGTTTTTGGTGGTGCCCATTAGATGGGTATCATGAGCCCTCAGCCCACTCTGCATCACATCTGACTTACAGACTTTTCCAATAACAAACCAACTCTTGGTTATAATTTAATTTGTAAGTTGGGAACCAGCTGTAGTATTTTAGGCAAATCTGGCAAAAAAAGGGATGCCTAATGAACTCTGAAACAAAGTTCATAATCAAAATAATATTAAATTTAAAAAAAGAGGCTACATTAGTGTGCCAGAGTTTATTGCCAGGCTGCAAATTTGAGAGCATATTCAATAATTTGTCTACATTTTTCCATGTTGGTGGAGACAAAAATGAAGATGGATGTGCAAATAGACAGTGAACTACAAATAAACAGCAAGATAAGCAAAAAGTGACACTAATAGTGGGCACTGCACTGGCTGGAGAGTCTCCAGGGTCCACTGTGAGTGAGTGCCTTGTCTGAAGGTTTGCGACTGTACTGCTTGCAATATCACACACATCAATATCAGTATGGTGTGTAAAAATCCTGAGAGCACTCCAAAACAGATGCCAATGCAGTGAGCTCAGTTTCTGATCTGCTGATCCATTCCCCAACCACTGCCTGTCCACAAACACAGCAAAATCACAGTCTCTCCTGTTCCGCTGGTGTTCATTCATCCCACGAAGCTGAAGCCATTCAATTTTAACAGTGAAACTGTTCCTGCCAATATTTAGAGTATATAGCCCTGAAATCAACCAAAGTCAACTGCAGAATTCCTTGGCGTCACATCTGCGCAGTCAAAGTACAAACTGTTGTTGGAGGTGACTTACCACACAGCCATAGATATGCTGATTGGAGTTAAGGTCTGGTGGTTTAGAGGGTTGTGGACGATCGATAAAGTGTACTTTGTGTTTCTTAAAACACTAACAAAGCTCGTCTGCTTGACAAAACTTCACGGAGGTAAGGAACACTGTATGACATGGAGATGCAGTAATTGTGTCTTGGTAGGAGACCAAGGCCTGTGAGGACCATGTGGCATCTACTAGGGGCTTCTGCTGTAGGAACCATACATATGGAGGATACTTCATGGGCAACTACTGCATGTCTATGTACCCAGTTGTCAATAAGATGTTGAAAGATGACTTCTTGACCATCTTATCCTTCCATACTCTTAGGTCCTTAGAAGACCTGCTGAGTGACATTCCCAAATGTTAGGAATAAACTATGCAGAGAAACTCAGCTATAGTGTAACATCCCATGAAGCTCTCTTCTTTGCATTTTTATGCAGAATGTGGAAAAGGTCTGTTCTGTTTGCTTTGCTTTTTAATGACATTTATATCATGATCACCCCCCCCAGGCTACCAGGTTGCACCTAACATATTTCTGGTTTTAATCACATTGTCATTGATGGGCTGAGAAACACAGTTGTATAGCGCTTGCAAAGTCACTAACAGCTTGTTTTGGAACTGTACTAAAATTGAGAATCAACCTGAAACGGGTTGTAAACAGGTTTGTAAACAGAACTTTGACTGCATTTCCACATATTTCACCTACCACCTAAATGGGCGTAGCACCTGCATACAATAGGTGTAGGCTGTGTGTGGGTTGTATTTATTTCTTTATTAAATTTTTTTTGTTCCATACCAGCATTGTATAATAATGTTGGCTTCCATAGAGAAACAGGGTTATGAGCCTTCAAACTTGGTTTGTTTGGCACTGAACGGTGAGCGGTGAGATAAACATCAGCCAGCTCGAACTCCATGGATGAAACCCGAGTCTCTAGTAAATTCCGCACGCGGCTGCGGCTGGTATCGCTAACTTCTCTTTGCTTTTCAGAGCAGCCCTGGAAAGAAGCCCTAACAGTCAGCACCATTCAGCTTTGTTTTTTCCCCCGAACAATGACCGTGGAATGTTCTTCTTTGAGCCTTTTCCCAACAAGCGCCGGTTTCACATGTTAGTTAACTGCTCGAATTATCTCAGGCTTTCCCGCACTTGCCACTCGACCGTTTTCATCAACTTTGTGTCCACCTTTTACAGATAGTTGTCAGTGGTTATAATCCTTGCAGAAGCCTTTCCAAACAGGCTGTTTTGAATGTTTTGTAAACAAGTTCATAGATAATTTGTAAATAAGTTTACAGTACAGCAAGTTTTGAATACACTATAATGCAGTTTGATTCAGTATACACTGTAATGTCATTTTTATGCAGTAGTTTATAATACACCTATACATACACTCGTGTGTGTGCGTGCATGTGTAACAATTTTGTGCATGTTTATTGGTTAAATTTCCTTGACTTTGTTGAGAGTGGCATTTAGACTGATTCCAAACCTCACGGAGGCAGCACATGTGACTCCATCTCTGCAGCTAAAGCGCGGGCATTATGTGAATCGGCCTTTATGGGCCGACACCTGCAGGACGGCCTCTCTTTATTTACACAGCGCTGCTTGGTATGCGAGCAAACCTACCGCTGGCCTTGTTCTGGCCTTAGCCATTTATGCCTGTTGGTTTGGCACCAGTTCTGTGTCATCCCTCCTGCAAAGGAAATGACTTGTCTTTGTCTGGACATAGAAAAACAGAGCCACAGTGCTATGGATCCTTTCTGTCAAAGTTAAATATAGAAATGGTTCAGCACTGGGTTTGTCCAGACAGGAAGCTGCTTTCCATGTAGCCAAGAAAAATCGAGTTTCCATGATTACAAAAGATTTATTTCTAATTGCTGTTTTTTTTTTTTTTTTGTCTTGCGTGGCACTGTGATTTGTAAATGGAAGAATTTTGCTGCTTGAGCACTGCGCTAAGGAAAAGAGAGTCCTGCGTGGATGGAAATTATGCTCTTTCTGAGCATATTTTGTATTCATGTGAAAATTTTGCATTAATCTACTGGTACATTTTGAGTAAATTTGTGCAGTGCCTGCCAGTTCTGTGAGGAACCCATTCTCATTTAAGGGGAGAAAAAATCACAGGCATAAATGGCTAATCTTGCTATTTTTTCCATTACTGCTATATTTCAAAATAAAATGGAGACAAAGAGGCTGAAAGAAAATCACACTGGAACAGAACATCCGTTAATCTTACAATTTCCATAACCAGCATCTTTCTCATTGCCCCTAATGGTTATTTATAAAGCTACTCCTTTGTTTGAACAACTGACTGACTGGTCTTAAAAACAACATGTCTTCTGGATTAGGTCTTATCCCCACACTGCAGGATTATATTTTCAGGATGTGATGAATTCTGTGTCCTCAGATGGCAGGGTAGCGCATCGCTTTCCAGTGTTTTTCCACAGTGCGACACCAGACGGATTCTGCCGCCGCGGAAAGGCTTCCACTGAATCTTGCGCATTGTTCTTCCAAAGCCGCCGTTTTCAACTTGTCCTCCTGCCTGTCTCGCTACCGGCTTTCATGCTGTGCTGTATTGTCTGGATTTTTAATATTCCTCTGTACCTCTGATGCAAGGGAATGATGCTTTGCATAAACGGAGTGCAGTAAAAATCTAAAATCCCTCCGTGTACCCAGAAAGCAGGCAAAAGGGGAGGGGGAAAAAAGTGGATGTCTCCCGTTTGATCTCCTCACCCTGTTTCCGAATGACAGCAGCTAAAAGCACAAGATGGTGGCGTTAAGCAGATCTGGGTGGCCCTTTGCTCCGAATTGTCCGGCCGCTGCTGTACACGCACATGAAGCCTGAATGTGCATGAAGCAAACCCAAATTCTCCTTTAACCCTTCCGGACCTGAAAGTGGGCTGAGCTTGTGCACGCACCTTTTCCACTTGGCACCGATTTCCTCCATTGTTGTGATAAAGCTGTTTTGCTCCAGCTACATTACTTGCTCATTGAGAAATTTAGTTGAGTAACATAAAGTAGTCGTAAAGTAAAGGTAAATATTCTCGCCGCTGTTCACAGGTAACCGACTACTTGGAAATTGACTTGCGATGGGGAAAATTTGGTCGTGCGCTTCCTTCGAAGGCAAGAATTTGTCTGCCCCTCTTTTGGCAGCCGCCCCTCAGTACGTGGTTCCATAGTACTTCGGCACTTCGAATAAAGATGTTTATCCAAATATAGCGTACATTTATTTAAGACACTTTAATGCAGGGACCTATTTTTGGTAAAGTTTCTGAAACATATTTTTTCCCCTTTTAAATTCCCTAAGTATTGACAGGGGATGCTAATGAATAAGTAAGACTTTCTGGCTCTAAGCATAAAATGGATTTAATTAACAAATATATAAACTTTCATCTAAATAAACACTGATGAATTATGGAGTGATTCCTATGAATAGTCTTGAGAAATAGTTGCTAAGATATTATTTTTGTTGAGTAATATGCATTAATAACAGTACGTGACCAACAAAACAGTTAAACATCTTTATATTGCACAATATTAGAAAAGGTGATAATGAGGATTGCATGAGCGAAAAGAAAAATGATTTTTTTTTTCTTTTTTGCTGTGATCAGGGGAAAACAGTTGCTGGAAAGGCAGGAGGACGGAATCCTGGGTAACAAATGGCAAAACTGAGAAGAAAATAAATGTTGTCGAATAAAAAGAGGAAAGGAAAAATGACAAAGACAGTCTCAGACTTGCATGTTCATTAGTTGCCTGCATCCTTTTTTTTAAAATCTATAATACTATTGCACAACTATTTCTGCGGTTTTTACTTCTTGACTGTGGTATTGGAGTCTTGTCGATTGTAGCAGTTTTCCCCCATAAGTCTCGTCGTTCATCTCTTGAGCCATGAAGTAACACTGATATGCCATTACGACTGTTGCACTGCAAATGCCAAATGTTTATGACCTGTATTTGTCACAGATGTGTTTTGTATTTTCAGTGATTGGTACCTCCTTTTAAACATGGGTCCAGAATACATGATCCCTTCTTTTATAGATCTAGTTCTAAAAATGTTTTAAGGTAAAAATGTTTAAATTGACATAGCAAATACTATTGCATATCACAGGGGGAAATTCAGACCAAAGTACACCCAGACATCACTGGAAAACCTGAATGCAGTAAGAAATATTATTCCAACCTTACCAAAGAATGCAGGTATCCAATTACAAATGTTCAACAACTGTTGTTAAACAACTACGCATTTATGTATGTAGTGCATTTTTGGTGAAAGGAAAGGAAGGAATGTGGCATATTACATATTTTTCCTACTTTATAATATATTATCTAAAACATCCACCTATTAATCCATTTTTTTCTTTCAATCCTGAGCAGCGTTCTGTCAGCAGGGCTGAACTTAAGTTAAGCTAACAAGGGTTGCTGCCTAGGGATATGTCTTAATAAATGTAACAAATTCTTTTACTTTTGGTGTTTGATTATAAATATGTAATCATTTTTTTTTACTGTTGTCTGTGACTTCACAAAGGAGCAAATAAACCAAAACCAGCAGAAAGATGCTGAATCACGAAAACCGGCATGCGTATTCACTTTGGTTATAGCAAAAGTTTTTTTTTTTTATGGTTATCAACTGGTTACCACTTTCAAAAGTAAACTGCCAAGTAAAGTGCTATAAAACAACTGCATTTGTGAGAATGTCTGTGCCCGTTTTATTCTCTTTACACACATACTCACTCTTAAAATGAATGGTTGATGTACAGTACTTTCATTTGCTTTTACAGTTCGACATTCCATAATTTCTCTGCTGTGGTATTGGAGTCTTGGCGATTGTTTTCTGTTTTCTATCCGTTTTAACTGTCTGAAAGGTGCAGATTCTACCTTTGTTGGAGTTTTTTTTTTTTTTTTAAATTAACTACAAGCATGTGACTACTAGATTTTTTTTTGCAGGCTTTTTTCCCCGTTAATCTTATTTATGGTCGCTAACAAATGGCGTGATCATTGTGTTCTACTCCAGTTGTTAACAACCATTTTAAGGTGTGACATTACACATGCTTTCTGCCCAGGGACCAACTGTTCTTATATGGTGGTTGCTATTCATGTATGGCAAATGTATGTAAATTTACATGTTTAGCTTGATATTATGTGGCATTGGGGTTTGAGGTTGGAGCAGCTATACACTATAGTGTAGGTAGGATGCCAGCAATGACTCAAGCCCAGGGCCCCCATCCTTCTTAAATCTGCTCCTGAGTGTTATGCTGTAAAAGTAACCCTAGCTGAAGATGTTTTTTCCACCACATTATCCTAAATATGTTAATAAAGTAAGGTAGTCAGCTAGAAGGAAAACTAAGATGCAACAAATTGACAATTTTGATTAAGGCTAACTTTTCACAATAATAAATAAGAGTTCGCCTTCAGGGAATATAAGAATTAATGACTTTTTTTTTCTACTATTCTCAGTAGCAGAGAGATATAAATACTGAATTGCTAGGTGCCAGTCCAGTACAGAGTGCTAACCAAAAATGTTTGACAAAATGAACTTTATATGTGGCTACAAATATTTGTGTCTGCAAAAACATTGATTCTAGACTATATTTAAAGGTGTAAATTCAAGGGGTCATGAAAGCGAACAGTTATGATTCGAATCCCGGCAAATCAAGGACTGGTTTGTCCTTGCGAAACCACCTGAGCTTCTTGCATCCACCGGTCTCTCCTGTCTGAAATGATGTGTTTTAGCAGGGTGGCACTGCACATCCCCCAGGTTTTTTTGTGTAAGGATTAGCCCCGCTGGGTCTTGTCCTGGCTTGATTATGTCCCCGGATAAGAGGTGCTTAGTGGTAATCGCAAGGCCAGCCTGCTAGGCTCAACACTCTGTGGGGTCTGGCCTCTGCTCCATATACAACCCCACCTACCTTAGAACTGGGAATACCATAGTAAGCTACCCCACTGCAAGTTCCACCTGACAGCTGTGTATGGAGAAATTCACAGGAGCCATAATGCCACATGCAGCACTGCTGAAATTTGGCTGTAGGACTTGACACTATGCAGTTTTTGCTTTTATTTTTTTATACATATTTGTACTTTTTCTTCCTCTCTTTCTTCCCCCCCATCTTTTGATTTCCCAAGGTACAAACCCCAGCAATTGTGTCCGAGGCACCTGCAGCTGTGAGATCGCCTAAAAGTACGGTCCTTTTTCATTATTTATGTTAATGCTCTTTTTTCACTTTGCCCACTGCTTGTTCCTTCAGGGTGTCTTCCTGTTTTCTATCCGTTTTAACTGTCTGAAAGGTGCAGATTCTACCTTTGTTGGAGTTTTTTTTTTTTTTAATTAACTACAAGTGTGTGACTGTGCTAGATTTTTTTTTTTTTGCAGGCTTTTTTCCCCGTTAATCTTATTTATGGTCACTAATAAATGGCGTGATGTGATTGCAGCGGCAGGTTGTCCTCATGAACCTCACAACCATCTTTTCAAGTGTGGAGGCCTGAATCTGCTCTCTGCTCATTATCAGAAGGACATACACAGTTAAAAGGGGAACTCTTAGGCTATGCTAGGAAACTGTGGGAAATATAATTGCTGAATCAAACTGGAGTGCCAGAGTTGTTTCCCAAATATGTGGAAAATGTTGTATGTTTGGTGTCCACTTCAGTACTCATGCTTTATCCAGAATCACTGTTAAAAGGCACGACAATTTTGATCCCCCCTTCCCCCCCACTGGAAAGCCTTTCTGTAATCGCAAACTTGCTAAAGATTACTGGTCCCTAAAAAGTATATCTTTCTTGTTTAAGAGTGAGCAAAAATAACCAAGGTGGTTGTATAAGAAGAAATTAAATAAATCCCACGTAAGTGGTGCAATCATTTCAGTGACTTTCGTAGTGTTGGTGAGTCAGTGGTTCTGTTATTGCGTGTGTGTTTATAGCTTTATGAGTTTTTTTTTTTATATGGTTTTATCTATTTATGTACAGGGTTATGTTTGAAATGTATTTATCGAACTGGTGATCCCATGACAGACACTCTATCGAAATGACATTCATTAACATTAAATAAAACACAGTGGCAAAATAAGAAGAATTATAAAAGTTAATTGTGAAACCCTTAATACAGCATTAAAAGATGCTGTTCCTGCCTGTCATTGGCAATAAAGGCAGTGTTTGCTGCATGAAGGTGGGAGGAAAAGGTCCAGTTTAAAGGCAGCAGTGTAGACCGTGTTGAATAAATCTGGTAAATTTCAAATTTGTTGTTTTTGTCCTCTACTGGTCAGCTGGTGTTCCGGGAGGAGAAGGAGCATGTTCTGGAGAGGTAGCCCCTCTGGGTTGTGGGAAACCATGGTTTTGTAGCACTGGTAAATTGTGTAGTCCAGGCTGGGGGCACAGGTGTTCCATTATGGGACATAAAAATGGGGTAAAATGCAAGAAAAGATTAATAAAAATAAATACAGTCTGCAAATATACCAGAGTGGCGTTACGGCTGCTTTTGGGGGCATTAATGGCCGATTGATCCAGTGCGGAGTTTTGTGGTGTTTACTTTGGGTGCTTCTGTTTACTCCTGGTTGGCATCTGTAAGCAGTTCTTCATTTCCTGGCTGTACCAGAACTGGGAGTTGACAATGATGTTTGCAGTAGAAGGTGACCCAGCGCAAAAACTGAGTATATTGTATTTATCTGTTTGCTTTTGGCCTTGATCTCTTGGTTGTACTGCTAACTATAATTTATAATGCATCTTGCAAATTTGAGTCCTATCTGAGCGATTATTCGTTTCAGCTGTGACTTTGTGTACGTCTTTAGGATAGAGAACCATGTAAGAATAAATTGTATTGTAACTTTCATAAGAAATTTCAGCACTGTCACCTCTAACGTGGGCTTTACGATTCGTAAACATGGTAAAGACCTTGCTTTTGGCTTCCTCTGAAATGTGCTCCCTGGTATTAGCTGGCCGGTGATTTTCGTGCACGTCAGGAGGGAATAATTTATAAAAGAGCTGTCAGATAATCCAGCAGAAGATCTTTCGTCCTCTACTTAAGGTGCTGGCAACACATGAAAGGGGCCCTGTCAGAGTGCGAATGTGGCCGCGGAGGTGCCAGCGCTCCCCTCAATGCGCTGCTTTATGAGTGGGCTCCGGCGGGCTCCGAGGGGCCCCACACCAGCTGCGGCCCACTGCTCCATGGACTCAGGCATCCGCATCTGCTGCTTAGCAGGCTGGGCGCGGAACCCTCTCCCCTGGCTCCCATGGCCCATGGTTGAGAGCCTGGCTTTGCCATACACTGCAAAACGGAACTTCCAGTTCCTTCAACACCAGCGGCCACCGCTACCTCTTTAGCATGCCCCCCCCACCACATGTATCCTAAAGGTTTTTTCTGGTTAGGGGTTGCATTTTGCTTAAACGTTTCCTGGCCGTGCTGTCTAGTGTGCGCTGAGGTGTGAGTCGGCAGGCTTCTGGTGATGGGCTCACAGGTGGGTGTGACAGCGCAGGAGTCCATTCTGGCAGTGGCACTGAGGAGAAGCAATGCCGCAGTGTGCTGCTTTGTGCCACAAGGCCTAGTCTGCAACACAAGCAAACGCGAGATGGCATTGTTTGCATGTCATGATCGGCCTCCTCCGCAAAGGGGAACAGCGAGATGTGAGAAGTGATGACCGTTTCTCTGAGATTGCTCTATAACCTCCATTTCTGTATTAAATATCTGCAATATGAAATTTGGCAGTTCCTGATTGTGGATGTAGAGAGGAGGGAAGGTGGCAGCCAAGATGGAATGCCTTGGATACAGGAGTTAAACACAATATCCAGTTAACATTCAACAGAGGGGAGCATCTCATACCTAGGTGCATGGGGCTGGTGTCAAAACCCACTTGGCCAGGTGCACGACATCCAACTGTCACACAGTCTTAATTCTGTCTGGGATCTAACCCAGAACGATGGGAGGCTAAAGCAGTCTGTTTAATCACCATGCCAGTCTGTCATAAGCCTTTGAAACCAAAAAAAAAATAAAATAAAAATCAAGGACAAATGCATAATGTATTCTGCATGTGTTCAGAAACCTAGCGAGATATTGGCTCAGGGTAAAAGCAATCTCCAGTAGATCACTTTGTTTTGCGTTTTGTGCACAAATCATGAATAAAACTGAATTAATTAGAATAAGAAATTGGGATGTGTACTAAGAAAAATGTAAAAATGACATAACATTACAATATATTTGAGGGGAAAAACTCTGCCTATTAAGTTGGAGCAGTAAAAATGAAATATTTGTAAATTTGGAATGCTTTATATACATCTGTGAAATGGGCTTGCTGAATCATTTTAATAGTAATAGCAATATTTACTCATGACTATAATTTTGGCAGCTCTGGGTTTAATTTGTGTGGCACATTTTTTTTTTTCTTTCATTAACTGCATGACAGATGTCCCACAAAGTGCAATCGCTGTGTTGTTGGAAGCTGAGCGTATGAAAGTCTGTTCTTTCTGCTCCCAGACATCTTGCTTGAGTACCGAGGTTCAACTGTGGCTTTTATACACGTTGCGTTTGTGGAATGGTGCCTTGAAGAAATACAGTAAACTGCCAGAGCTTTAACCCTCTTAGTGGAGGAAAGCCTTGGTTAGAAGGAGTTGCTGTGTCTCGAAGACTGGTCTGCCCTCTGAAAAGGTGGCCATTTGGGGCAATCTGAGTGAGCATCAGATAACCGAAAGAGGAGGCAGTAGGTGATGGTGCTGGCAGTAAGTGCATGAAAACCTTCACTCTGACTTACATCCTCCCACTGGGTGTGTGCCTGTCATACTTGTGCCCTTCTGGGGCTGGTCCAGAAATACAAGGCAGAAGCACCCTGATTGGGATGGTGCAGGGGCCTCGTTTCCATCACTTCATGTATACGTGCTGATAGGAGAGATGTATATAGATACAATGGATGCCATTACAGCCACATTCTTCCTGCACCACGCATTTGAACAAGCAATACTTCATGGCTGCTATGTATTGCCATTAACCAAGGTTTGCAGATCCTGGTTAAAATCAGTTAACTGTAAAATTGCTTACCCAGATTTTACCTTCCAGTGAGCTTTTTTCGTGTTTTCTGGAATGTCAGTGGGTTATACTCAGTATATTTTAATCGATTCCTTTTTCTGACTGATTCACTTGGCTGTAGCTTTTGTGTGTAAATGGACTTTGTCAGAAGAATATAATGACTTATTGTGTCTGAAGGAGCGCTGATTTTGTTGTTTATCGATAAATCTTGTGCAAGAGTAATTTTTGCCCTTTACTGGCTCCTGTGAGAGTCCCACTGTTGTGTACTCCCTGAAAAATGATGGGTAGCAAGCTGTGGGCTTTATTTTGACCCCTGACCTGTGGTTGAGTGGTCTGATGGGTCCATCAGGCAGAGGCTGGTGCTGTGCTGGAAGAGTGCAATGGGATTTGTCCCCTACAGTGAGCCTCTAGACTGTCCTTCAGGAATTCCTGACTGCGGCACCCTTCCAACTCGCTCAGGCTGCCATTATTCTTTATAGAGACAAAGTGAATATGTAAGCTCTTCTGCAATTTCCTGTGAACAGAAAGTAGCTGAATCTTTTTATTTTTATTTTTTTTTTTACTTGTGTGGTATTTGTACTTTTTTCTCCCATGTAACACATTTTATCCTCCTTTTTCTTTTTGTTTTTGTTTTTGTTTCTTGACATTTCTTTGTGAATGTTATCTGAGGTATTTCTGCTGGCCCCAGCTGTGACTTGATGTTTTGGCTCACTGAGGATCAAATGCTTTTTTTAAAAAATTATTTATTTATTTTTTAGTGCCGTTGTGAGATCGTGATGAATTCCAAAGATGTTGGCAGAAACCAGGAAAGAAAAGGAATTTGGCATGTTTTATATTCGCTTGTATATAGAACTTCTGCTTTGTAAATGACATCACACTGAGCTTTGAGTCCCACTAGCAAACAAAACCATACAAGTTAAATTCCAATAAATTGTTATGTTAAGGGTGGTTTTTTGGAAATGCTTGTATTACTTGGAGAAAAATTTACCCTATTTAAACTTTGTGTGTTTTTGCAACTGTTGCAGCATCCCTTACAAAAGAAAGATTAACCAATGGGAGGTTTTGCGTCAGTGTTTGCAATGCACATGAAAGAAAACCGTATACTGAAGCAGGAGTCCCTGTGATGCCACACAGTTCTATTTATTAAATTAACAATATGAACAGTCCTTGGGATTTCTTCCATTTTTTTCCATCCATCTTCTACAGTAAGATTTAAAAAAAAAAAAAAAGTTTTTCTTCTTGCACCACTCATTTGAATAATACTTTCTTCAGGTAATCTGAACTGGAATCTCCATTTATGACCTTTTGTGAGTTTTCAAAGTGTGGAGAACAAACTGAAAGTAATGCGTGATTTTCATACAAATTCTCCCTTTTCAAGACCTTGGGGACTGCATTAATTCAGCAGTGTCCCTGCGTTGCAGTAATAATGCTCTCCCATATGCTGCACTACAGCTCATCTGAACTGCAAACATACATTTTTCCTAGTGGTTATTAAACCTCCCAGATGTTCTCTTATGCTTGCTTTTTAATATGCATGGAGTGGGTCTGAAAATAATTACACTCTGCGACAACTGATGCGACCCCAATTACCTCCTGCCTCGACAGTAGGGACACAACAAAAAGAACGAAAAAACTTTCCCCTTAGTTTTAGAAGGGCTGGCCTGCATTGAGGAAGTACATGCTGAGTTCATGATACATGGGAGTGGACTCTTCTTTCCACTGCCCGAGTGACAACCAGGGCCCAACCAGGAATATTGGCCCAGATGGGTGCCTTTCACCCAAAAGTTACCTTCACTTGACGTTCATAAACGCTCTTAAAGTGTAAGAGGAACACAGAAAAAGTGTGGACATTATTTGACAATCCGCTAGAAATAAATTTAATGTGTTGTTTATTCTTACAGCTAATGACATTCATGCTTCGGTTAAAGTGCAGCCGTACTAAATTGAGATGTCAAACAAATGTGCTTTCGGTGTGTTTATCGGAGATTTTTTGAAGTAATTGTGGTAAACGTTTGAAAGCAATAAATAATGTTGATCACACTGCTCGGGCTTGCTTGCTTGCTTGTTAAACCGCGCCATCCATTCTGAGTCTCTGCACATACGAGTTTCCCACGAGTATGCGTTGAGAGGTTCAGGATTTTTCACCGTCTTCTGCGGTGTCGCACAGACGTGCATTCCATACACGTTGAGATTCTTGCCCCTGCGGGGAGGAGTGCTCTTATTGCTTGCACTTCAGTACTTTCCTGGAGAAATTTTCCTTCTCAGAGTAAAGACTGCAGATCCTCAAATTAAAAAAAGAATAATATTAGCAATTTGTTATTTAGCTGAGGCCTTTATACGATGCGGTTTTAAACTGTTTGCCCAATTATACAGCACTGTATTTTATAGTGGAGCAATTCAGTTCAAGTACATGGCTCAGGAGCAATACAAGAGTGGGAGAAGCAAGATATGAAATCTTTATCAACTTGTGCCTTCATGTCACGAGTTATGATGCTACACTCCCTGCTACCTCATGGCTGTGGAATATCCCATATCGCCCGTAATCTCCGTAACACGAGGGATGTGTCAATTTCAGAAAGGGTTAACATTTCACCATGCAATGCCGAAGGTCAGAAAACCGATCAGAATTTGCTGACCAATCAGTATTGAATTGGTCTCAACTTGATTGACAGCCTTGATCGTTTGGAACAGGGAGGTGATGAAATTTGGGGAGAAATGGGGGGAAAAACGTTATTTTTAAGTAAGGCTATGTATTTATTTATTTTTATTCCTGTTGTGACAGTTGAATTTTTCCGTTTCCATAAATTGATTATAAACAGTTTTTCGGTGAATTGATCTTGTTTTATGTATTTTTTTTATTGTATAGTTTTTTCTATCACAAATGGCATTTTACATGCTCATAATATTTTAACAGTAAATGAAATGTTCAAATACACACTATTCTTTCATAACAAGTGTAACTGGTTTCCAGAAATCTGCTTGTAAAATGAATTTTCTTAATATGAACTCTACTATTAAATTCGGGAAAGGAATAATGCCACACAAGGTTCACCAAGTTTTCTCACCAAACATTACATTTCTGACTTACCTTTCAAGCACTGAGAAAACATCATTAAAAATGTTGAAATAGACTCAAGATATTGGCCCAGGGTGTTTAAGTCCAGAATATCAGAACTGCTTAACACGTGTTCAGATTCAGTCATTCATAGCATTGCTTATTTTCTTTTCTGCTTTCTCCCATTCCCCACATCATCCCTTTGACTTATTTTTACTTTTTTCAAACGTTTGTAAGGGCACAGTGGTGCCTCACAGCTCCTGGGCTGTGGGTTCAAACATGGGTTTGAATCCAGCTCAGTCTGTTTGGAGCTTACATGCCAGTTCCGCTGGGTGGTTCAGTTTCATCCTTTTGTTCAAAGGTGTGTGTTTCGGTTCATTTAATAACTTTCAGTTGCTTGTATTTGTATTCCTTGGTTGTGTGTGTGTGTGTGTGTGTGTGTGTGTGTGTGTGTGTGTGTGTTTGAAGAAGTGCCTTGGTACTATAGCAAACTCCATTGCTGAACATATGGGAATTACCTGGCATACAGTGAGTGCTTTCCTACCCTCCAGAGTCGCACATCAGAGAAAGTCTCCCCCAGGGCTCACATGCCCATCAGTCAGTTCATAGGAACCCTTGGCTGAGCTCCAACACATCCTAAAATGCAACTTGAAAGGGAATCCTGCCGAGGGTGCGTGAAGTGTGCCACATCCAAAGGTGACAGGGGGACTTTTAAAAAAGTATCCCAGCTGCACATTGTGGTGAATGTTTTGAAACCTTTTAATGAAGAATGTCAGCAATTGAAAGAAAAGTGATTTCTACCTAAGCTACAGACAGCTCAGTAACTTAGAAAAGCATCTGGCACAAAGTTACAGGCATATGTCTGTGTGGAGCAGGGGTTGTCCAGTTCTGGTCCTGAAGGACTAGAGCATGTACGGGTTTTTGTTCCAGCTGAACATCTAAGCACCCGGTTAGACTAATTAATAACCCAAACTGAGCTGGTTCAGCTCTCTCTGTCCCTCTCAGGATTGAATTTCTAAATTGTGGGCTCATTCATTTTCACAACCGTGTCTCTACTGTCTGCATTGAATGGCTTTGTGTCAGGCATTGTCTGTTACTTGTCTGAAACTATGTTTGGAGGAGGACAGTCACACAAGCTGAGAAAGTTGCATTAATGGGAAGGTGAGAGGTCAGGAAGCTCAGTCAAAAGGCAGTGACATCTTCTATCCTGCCATCGTCAAAGCTGCTTCCTTATTCATAATCTTTCCAGAAATTGGCCGCTGGTGTTTAACCTCTGGAGACTAAAAATATCTACCAGTTGGGTGGACACAGTTATAAGATTGTGAGACCTCTGTTCTAGGAGCCCCTTAGATCTCCTTTTAAGTCTGAACGCTGTATCTTTAACTCTTAAGTTTTTGCCCTATTCTTTTCCAGTCTTGGTAACATTTCAGGCCTGTTAGGCTCTGCTTTAATAGGTGCACATCTTCATTTGAAAGCGGAAGCATGCACTGAAAAGCAGCTGTGCAGCTTTGTAGTTGTCTTATGTCACAGCATGTCATGAATAGATGCAGAATAGATTAATGTCTGTGGTAATAAATCCATTTTCTGACTCTACAGTATGTAGTGAGTTTCAGCACAGCCCTGCAAGCCATCACTAGCTCTGTGCAAACAGCTGTACAAGTGGAGCATTGATGCAGCACAAGCAGAACTGGACAAGTGAGGATGTCCACAGGCTGACCTTGTCCAGGAGGGGATAGCCAGAGGATGTGCTGGGAACACAACTGACAGGGAATCCTCCACCTGCTAGAGCACTCTGTGAGCAAACTGTACTTCCTACAGCTCAAATTCTAGAAAAAATATTCCAGACTGATGTGACCCTGCTCAGGATAAGCAATTAATGAAACTGGATTGTTCAGATACATCCCGTTTTACGTGTGCAGTGTAAACAGGCACAACTGCATATGTTAACTGTCTGTTTGGGCAGGGTGTAGTCACTGGACAGCAGGGCTTGAACAAATTAAGCCCTTTTTTATTCGCCAAGAAGAAATGCATATCAAGTATTTGGCCCTTTTAAAGCACAAAGTCTAGAAGTAATGAAAAACATAAAAGTAATAAAAAATTGCACGAGTTTCAAAACTACCAAAATATCCAACATTTGCTCTCAATTCCGCCATCGTCCTGTAGGTTTATGCATCTCCACCCATCCCTAATTTCCAACCAGCTGATATCTTAATGGTGTCAGACAGCTGATCGTCATTGTATGGGCACGCTGGCATAGGGCAGACATTGCTGAACTGTCCCGTCATTTTACATTGCATATAACTATTTTGAACCCTTGTAACACTGGGGTTAAATGATGTGAACATGGTATCTTTATGAAAAACAGTCATGATGTCTTGAACCCATTATGTCATCGGATGCCTCTCTTTCCATTCCTGTTACTGGCTTTTGCAGGTCAGCCTGTGCTGCTTCAAATCCAGTTTTGCCTTCCATTTTGAATCCACTAGAAGAGCAGTTTAACGCTCCTGTCAGGACGATTGAGGGCCAGGTTTTTAAAGATGTGCCGCTCCAACAGCAAGGATGTGCGCTAATGGTTAAAGTTCACATCCTGTGACCTAAGATCGCAATTTAAGCGCTAAGCCTGCCGTTTATTTTTAGGCTGGTTTCCACTTCTTACAGCTATGTGTGAGTTGTCCTCCTTGTAGAGCTCAGTCCAAGTGCCGAGCTATCAAGATTTTTTAAATCAGTTTGTTCTGCGCTACAGTGGGGTGTAGTGGATGTGGAAAAACCTCCTTTAGCTTTGAGTGCTCCATTTAACACTGTGCAGCTGTTTGCTTTGTCATTCGTATGATCGTGGCTGCTTTGTACCACTCACTGTGGAATAATGGTTTAATTATTAAAATGCGTTTAAACTGTTATGTTTTCTTCCTCTGGCAGTGGCTCCCAGAGGCTTTGTGGCCTAGAATGTCTAACCCCCCCCCTTTGTTTTTAATGCTGATGATTAAATTAACAATAAATGACTTAATTTCATAAATGAAGAAACATACATTGTAGCATATAAATGTGTATGTGCTGTCCTTGACTTGCAAACACTAGAACTTAAAAAAAAAAAAAAAAAAAAAACAACAACTCTTCCTACTAACTGTAACAACACTGGATTGTATTTTCTTTATATTTCTCTTTCTTATATCTTATTCTGTATTCACTAGCCCACTTGGACACAGGTTCCATGGAGAGTCTTGAGGCAGAACAACAGATCTGGTTAATATTGCTCTGCCCAGACCCCATGTTCATTATACGTGTTGAACTCCTTACCATGAAATGTTTTGCACTGTCCCTTCTGTCCAAGAGGCCCAACCCTCACAAAATGTAGGCTTGAAATATAAAGTCTAATATCTATAAGGTATACAAACACAGCTACCCCCTATTTAAAAACATAATGCATTCCTTGGCTTGTAAGTGAGAGACACAACTGCCATTACCGTTGTAAACTTTGAAAATTCCCCACCGCTTTGCTTTTGTATGTGTAAAAACTCGTAAGTCAAGGCCTGGTATCTCAGGGGGATATCTGTTTAGCTTACAGTGTTGGTTTTAAGAATAAAATTATCAGCAAATCAATAAGATGCTTTAACATTATTCCTGTTTTGCATTTTTCTTGCTACACACTAAATAACCAGTATATTATTAAATGGAGAATTTATTTGATGCTAAATTGGATATTTTTTTCAAGTTTGTAGTTTTTTAATGTTTACAAAAAAACAGGATATTTTGTGTAAATGATGTGTAAAGGAATGGAGGCTGTGTTAAGCTACAGGTCTGTCATATTTGCTAGTACTTTAAGTAGCTAAAATGAAGGATGAGGAGTACAATAGATTAACTGTTTTTTAGTGAAGCGACAGCTGCATCCATGTCTGCCCCTTCTAACTATATTAGATGAGCAGTTTCACTGACACAGCTACAGCCACAACCACACAATGTTACGGTGTCTGCGAGATAAGACTTGCGTAAATCCAGTTGGGTCCTGGGTAGTCCGTACAGTTTGCCTTTAAATAGCCGTTCCTTGAGCCTCCGCCCGGGGCCCGATTATAGCAGTGCCGTGTCCAGTTCATTTCCCTCTCTATTTAGGTTCCCCTTGAAGGCGCCCGTGACGTGATGATAATTTAAAGAGCACCCGATTAAATGTCTATAAGAACCCATTCTTCATTAATGCTACGGTTTTAGAGGCTTCTATTAGAACCATAGTGCTGCTGAGCACTTATTGCTTCCATGCATTCATTTCAATGTCAAGGGCTGTTTTTCCAGCTCGCACTACATGGACAACTTGATCTTTGTGTGTGGGATTTCCTTGTGAACACCACAGTAGCCAAGAAGTCTTTGTTGTTTTGCTGTAATTTAGTGAGCTTTCGACCTAGTCCTTTTCATCCAAAATATTTCTGCAGCTGAGCAGGGAAACAATGAAAGCACTGTGCTGAGCAGTCATCTGCATTTCATGGTGATTCTAGCAGCACCGCTGCATTACAAGTCACATATTGTCAAAAGGTCATTTAAGGAGTGCTTGGATTCAGTTACCCATCTTCATGGCCGTCCTAGACACCAATCCTCGGTGCTACAACATGCAGAAACTTCTGTGACTACAGCTTCCAATGAAAAAAAAATAAAACTGCCATGAAATGGATAAATTAGTTTTGGATTTCATGTCATTTTGCATCGCTGCCACCCTGGCTAAACAGTGACCCAGCAGTTGCTTACCATTCTATCTTAAATGTTGGGGATTTACCCATAGCTAAAGGGGAAAATATTTGGTATGGTTGTCATTGGCTTGGTATGGCTGTAACTTGACCACCTTGAAATGCAGCTGGTTAGGGTGTGAAAGAGGAAAAAATATTTTTTTTACATTTGACATGCTTTTTATAGCCAGAAGACAGAAGTGAGTACAATTGTCAGTCTCCAAAAAGAACAATAACTAATGGTTGCTGGCAATGATTAATTTTTGAAAGTTCCTGAGGCGTGGAGGTGCACAAAATGATGTGTAAAGGAATGGAGGCTGTGTTAAGCTACAGGTCTGTCATATTTGCTGAAACTAAAATCTGTGAAAGCAAAGAAATTCTTCTTTTAAGTGCTAACAAGATAATCCCATTTACCACCAGCTATGCCCTCCCACATGTATCAGCTGTTCTGGGATGGAGCGTTGTTGCCAAGAGTCATAGAAGAGGCTACTGGTCAAAAGGGGAGAAAGACAGTTTTTGTCTTAGGTAGCTGAGAACAAAAGTGATCCAAACTTAAAAAGGGGAATAAAAAGGAAAGCTTGAACAAATACAAAATCAACTGGTCAGCAAATTCAATCTTTGAACAACTGGCAGACAAAGAACTGAAAACATTTACAAAATGTAGGAACACAAAAAGGATATTGAATCCAACCTTGAAAGAATACTTGTATTTTCATAAATGGACCTTTATTTTCCAGAATGGAACACAAAGTTTTTTTTTTTTTTGGAGACATTGACATGACCTTTCTTTTGACGCCAAGATGAAGGTAGCAAAGAAGTCAGTAGAAAGACAAAGAACTTCATAATTGGAAGGAAAACAGAATCTGTGCCTATAACCTCCCCAGAACAAATGGTTCTTGGTTTCTAAGAATGTCTTTATTGATAGCTACAAAAACAAATTGTCCAGTGTGCAAATATCAGGGAAGAAAAAGAATCAAAGTGAAGCTATTACTCAACTTTCGATAAACCTTCTTAGCCAGACTTCTACCGCCTTTGTAGCCTTGTTTGTTCTTCCCTGGTCTGAAGTACAACTGCTCTTTAAGACAACCAGGTGATTGTGGGACTACGAAAGGAAGGAGAAATGCAAGTGGAAGCTGGGTTTCTCCAGTGGTAATCCAACCCCTCCCAAACGCTCAGAAGTCTTCCATGCTATTACTAGGTGAAGCAGTGTGAAGAAACACAGATTAAAGATAATTTTTATAGCAATGATGAGTGTAATAAAAGATTATATTTGCTGCCATGACAGGTATTGATTTCTGGCCTTTCACTTGGAGATAAGAACTCAAAAGACCTTTTAATGCCATGAAAGCCAAGAGAGTATGTCCAGTACCAGAATTTAAAAAATCAAGCAACACACGAGCTATGCAATAATGAAGTTATGAATGAATGAATGAATGAATGAATGAATGAATGAATGAACAAGGTGTACATTTGAGAACAGGCAAAATGCTTGACTGACATTAATCTCTAATTAGTTATTTACTGGGTTAGCAATGTATAAATGCAGTGTAAAGGGTAAAAAATGAAGCCGAAAATAAGTGACTTTAAATAGCATGAAATGACTTATGGGACTTGGGCACTAAGTGAATTTCCAGCATGTGCGTATCTGCACGCCCTTTCCCCAGCGTTTACTTTTTAACCGCTGCCAACTGAACATTTTGCTAGCTGTCTGCATGGCATCACCTGACAATGTATTACTGCATTTGCAGTCAATATCTGCTGTAGATATTCCAGAAATTCACAGAGTACTTTCCATTTACCTGGAAAGCTCACACTTTTCTCCAAAGTGATAAACAGGATTTACACATTTGCACAGCTGGGTCATTTTTACTGGCACTCAGGATACCTGTGTCACTCAGGGATACTACAGTAGAGAGGTGAGATTCAGACCTGTGTCCTACCTCTGTAAAGTGGCTCTAATGTACCTTTTATATTTTGGGGAATTGCCAGCAGGGCCTTAGTCTCACTGTTGCAATTTGTTTGCTGCTAGTGTGGCACAGGGGCCTTCAAGAGAAGTTTAAGTCGGTGCTTTTGATCTGCATGTTTGTGTGGGATCCGATCCTAAACTCGGTGCTGAAGGAATGGCATCTTTGGGTCTCAGTCTGGAGCAGTGCTGTAGGGGAGGGGAGGGAAAAAAAGACTTTTGACAAAGTGATCCTGTGAAGTGGCCAATATTGCTATGTGGTGTGCTCATGGTTTGCACATGGTGGATGGAAGAGTTTCCCTATGAGCCAAACCACCATTTCCCGCTTGTCTTGTCCTGTTTTCTGATCAAGAATTTTAGTCTCTTATATACACAACCCTGGCAACTTTTCTGCTTTATTTTAATATAGCCATTTATATGTATATATTTGTTGTGTGTTTAAATTACTTTATCAATATGCCTGAGCTGCTGTCTCAGGTAGCAATTCCAAGTGAAGTTACAGTATTTGCTGAAGATGTCATGCTTTGCTTGAAAAACCATATATCTGTATACTATGAGCAATAAAAGTTAGGTAGTGCTTTCACTTCAAGGCTTAAACTTTACGAACAGGTAATAAGGTTATATAACTATACTGGGAAATTCCAGTGGATCCTATGGTCTTTCTGCATGAAGATGTCCCGAGGACAGAACCTCAGCACAGTTTTTCACAGGTCCGCAGCTCCCTTGAGCTGTTTGTTCCGTGCTTCCTTTCTTTGTTACAATAATGCTGGTCTTAACTGAGCGTCTTCAAGCGCAGTTCCAGATACTTCGGTAGCAGCTGGAAGGAGTGCAGTGTGGGGGCAGAAATCAATGAAGAACATTCCAGAAGAGCCAGATCAGAGGGTAGATTGAGGACAAAGAAGCCCTTAGTCACTTAAAGCGGTAAACAGCAGCTGTAATCCATCCAGTTCCTTCAGGGTCAGACTTGGCTACAGTATATGGGTGAAGCTTGATCTGCACTGCAGAGCGTGCTTGTGTGCATCTCCTGTCTCCGATCGGCACGTGTGCGTTCCTTTCCGCTATAATTATCTTGCTTTTAAGTAACCTGATTACCAGCAGCACGTGTGCACTGGAATGCACCGACACACGCAAATCCCATGAGCCCCACAGCAGGGGGTATGACGCAGCGCCGCTGATGTCACCGTGCTTCCTCCTGCACCCTGCCGAGCTCTTGTTGCGGAGCTGGAGTGCCTGTAAGGAGGACGACCGTGGTTTTCACACACTGGTCTCCTCCTCTGCTCTCCCGCAGCTACAATGTGTGAATACAAACAGCAGCCATGCACCTGAACACTGATTCACACCGATTTCCCCCTCCCCTCTTTCAGGTGTGAGTGTTTTCTCATTTCCCTGGGCATCAAGGGAAATTGGTAACTCCAACGGTATGCACATCAAATAATGTCAAGTTGAGAATATACGCTTGCGTTCATAGTTTGAGACCTATTTTTGTTTGTATCCTAGCCCCCTAACCCATCATCCTCTTCTGTAAGATACATACATTTTCCATAGTTTTTCCCTTCAGGCCTTGTTAAGGGGAAAAAAAAAGTTAGCCCAGAATCTAATAAACAGCCACATATAAAGGTAACAGTTTTGTGGTTGAGAATGTTTGAACATACAAGGAATTGGACATGGTGGATGGGCACTGAGACAATTTTGTTGTTGTGCAAACATAGAATGCACTTACACAAACATAGATGGTACAGCCTACTACACACCTAGGCTATGTAGTATAGCCTATTGCTCCCGGGCTACAAACCACCGTCGTATATGCGGTCCGTCGTCGACCAATATGTTGTTATGCGGTGCATACCTGTAATAGTCAGTATAAGTGAAAAGTGAAAATACAATAAATACTGAAATTGTACAATTATAGATGAGGTGTATGGGCATATGTAACATGAGCATAGAAATGGGGGGATTGCCTGCATGTCTAAATAAATATGATTCTGAATACAAAAAAATAGGTATGACTGTTGTCATTACCTATAAATACCTAATAATACCTGTACAAATTTGTAAAATATTCCATTCCCTGGCGACTTTTTCATGATTTTTATTTAGCAGAATAAAATACAAATGTGCAAATCAATAACATTGTGTTTTGCAGAAGTCACAGTGGATTTATTTATGTTTTGCTGGTGGTGACTATCAAAAAATACTTAAAATCAATGTAAAAAAAATCTGTTCTACAAATCACTTAATTGCAAATATGAATTCCAAAACTGAACAATTCAATATTTAGTAGACCTTTGGATATTTTTGCATCGGCTTTGCATTTGCTGACATTTTTGTCTGTTACTCTTTGCAAAAGCACTTCACTTTGCTCAAGAGACGATGAATGAACTTGAAGACTCTGACCTGGCCACTCTGGGACTCAGACATTTTGTTTCAAGCCATTTTTGAAGCTTCGATGTTGCATTTGAGGTCATTGGCTTGAAAATGTACCTTTTCCATGTTACCATGGGTTTCCACCCATAAACCAAAGGCATGTTTCCACTACAGTGGGCTGGTGCCTTGGTCAGAATATACCCTGGTTAACCTAACACCCTGTGCTTCTGTAGTAGGTTCTAGATCCTCACAACCCCAGACTGGATTTGTAGATGTAACAGCGGGCGGGCGGGTGAGCAACTGCATATTTAGTGACTACCTTCTTTGTGCCAACACATAATTCTCACAAAGTGCCTGTGAGTAATGCCAGATTCAAGGGGTAAAGTATTGTTTTCTACAATGGCTTCTGAAGAAAACACACTGTTTCATACAAAGTCTAGCTGTATCTAATGGACTGCTTAATCTCTTTGAATCAAAGTCACATAATCAATCACAATCTCTGAGTCGCAATCCCAAATATTTCAAGATGCTCTTCACTGGTGCTGAAAGTCTACTGGGACTTTATTATTCCACATTTTATTTGATTTTCCCAGGATTACCCACTTGTTGGTTATTTTGGAGACCCTTCAATGAGGTACTCATAAAACTGAGTCTCCTTGGTGATCTTTATCAAGTATTAAAAGTAAATATATTTGCAATTCTTGTTATTGTATCCATTAATTTTCATTAACTGCTTTGTCCTGGCTGATTGACCTGAAACACACGTGTTTGGACTGTGGGAGGAAACAGACGCAAGGAGAACATCTAAATTCCACACACTTGACTGGATTTCAGTCCTCATCCATTCAGACTGGGCTGCTGTGAGGTGGCACTGTGGTGCCCCTGTTACCAAAAATGCATGTCATTCTACCACTCCATTGGTGCACTCAGATCCTGGACTCCAGCTGTCTCAGATATTGCGCACAGTTTTGAGGACAAGTGTTAAGGTGACTGATGATCTCCCAAGTAAAAGACCAGTGTTCATCTTGCTGTGGACCAAGTTTTTTGTTTCATTTACACAAGACTCATTTTGGTGATGATTATGATTATGATGATGATGATGATGATGATCTGGTGGCCATGAGCTTAAATAAAGTATATTTTATCAGTGGGCATCACTTTTGGTTTGAAACCACTGTTCTGTGTGTTTACAGATAGGGTTCCTTTTGGCTGAGTCAGATCCAAAGCTGGAACGACCCCTATGGAGCTATAACCTCTAGGCTCCCCTCAGAACAATCCAAGGACCATGCCATTCCCCTGACTGTTCCCCAGGTTAGAGTCATGTCCAGAGGGCACTAGAATCTCTCTTGCTTCATATTTCCCAGTCTCCCCATGAGGTTCCCCAGGAGTGGGAGGAACACAGCTGGAGAACTGGCTCAGTCATGCATCCCTCTGTGAAGATGCACCGCAGTTGATGGATACACACAGCGCTGGCGGAAGCATCCGGGCTTATGGATGGAGAGGCCAAATAATGGCTTGTTGCCATGGAGTCTTCCTGGCAATAGCGGGTCTGTTTGGGAGTCATTTTGAGAATTGTGTTTTCCAGAAGCTGCTTCTCAAAAGCGTTCCAGACAGCATTAATGGAGCCCCTGCCTACCTTTTTGTGGACTGCATAGTGGGCGAGTTTAGACACACAACAACTTCTGCCCCCTCTGGCTCAAAATGTGGCTCATAATTTGGCAAAAAAATCACGTGGATGCTTCCAGCACAGGGTGGGAGATGATGCTTGAGGTTGCAGGTAGGTTTAGGATTAAGCATTTTGAAATACATAAGTATATATCTACCTGAAGGTGGTGTTATGTCAGTGGACTAAAAAATGGGTTTTTACCAAAGACAAGGAAAGGAATTTTATTTTTATGAGTGAAGCCATTTTTACATTTGCATTCAGTTGAAAATATCCTATGCTGATAGGGGGAAACCTGTTGTTTATTCAGAGAAAATATTTTTTATTTCTTCACAGAGTGATTTCACAGATTTTGCCCTTACATTATGAAGTACAGTAACAGCTGCTTTCTGGAATGTTCCACCATCCTTATGACAAGCTTCCCACACCATTCCCTATTGGGTTTAGCACAGCACTGCTGGCAGTGCCCCACCTCTAATCCATCACTTTAAAACAGTGCTTTCTCCTGCTGCATGTTATTTTCATACTTGGGAAATGTATGCAGGTGAGCCAGCGAGGCCTTTGTGGTTGTCATCACAGAAAGGTTAGCAGTCCGGTCTTGACAAACTGATTATTTTTGTACTGACCATGTTGCCATATTTGACCTGCGAGACTGACTGGTGCATATATGCTGATCTGACCCATAGATAAATAAACTTGAGTGTAACGTGCATTGCAACGTACAGTATATTGCTTTCCTAGTCCTGATATATAAACAGCTTTTGATGTAAAGATAAAACTGTTTGAAATTGACATCTGCAAACACCACGTGTTGGCATTGCCATTGATGATTATTGACCATCTCCAGTGCTGGCATGCCTTCATAGGCCTATCTGTGTGTTACTGTGACCTCAGCAGGGCAGTTATTTTTAACCCACGCTGATGGCACTCGGTTGGATTCTGGCCCATGTTCTGGAGGAGACGTGACATCTTTTGCGATGGTTGTACACTATGTAGAGGGTAGCGCAGAGCAGGCCCTGTCCGACCTGCCCAGCCCATCGCAGCCACTTGGCCGGTGACAGCATGGCAGATGTCAACAGTAGGGCGTGGTGCTGGGAAAATGGCAGCCTCTCGTGTCACCTCTGGCTTCCCGAAATGGAAAATATAAATAGCACTTTGCACTTTGGACTGCTTTCAAGGACGTCTGGTACTCTTTGCTGGGGTTTTTCATACTTTTTTGGACTGAAGCCTCTGTTTTACTAGTGTCCCCGACAAACTTGCCAGGTAAGGTACGAGGCTGTGATGGTTTCCCTCGAGCCTTGAGCTTCAGTCAAATTCATACGACAGTTAGGAGCCAAGCAGCCTTCAGATCTTCACTGGTTTCCTTCTCAGTGGATGAAGGACTCCAGAGGATGTTAGCAGAAGACTTGTTACAGTCCCTGAACCCTAGGAACTTAGAAGGCTAATTTATGCAGTCTTTAGTGCACAAATTTGCCTCAGTTGTACACAGTTCAACATGCAAAACCATCCAGCAGACTGCCAATTTGGTCTTCTTTTCTTAATTTCTCCCATGCCTTTTTTCCATGAAAAGTTCAGTTATGGCTATTTGTAGCTGAATGCTAGTTTCATCCAGGGTGCGGAGGGAATAAATCACATTTTTTCCATTTTTACATTAAAATTCCAAAAAAATTTGCCATGTATTGAGCAAGAACTAAAATAAGACTTGTAATATCAACGTTTTCTGAAATGGCTACTTAAAGTTCAAACTAAAAATACATCTGATGTTTGCATTATAAGCTGGTTATCCTGTTTTGGTTTTGATGGGGTGTGTACATTTGCAGTATTCATAATCACGTGATGGACTGGTGTCCCATCTAGCGCTAGGTTCATTGCCCAGTGCCCAGTGATTCCAGGATTGGCTCCAGACCCCAGCAATCCTGTACAGGATTAACAATGAATGATCATGTAGTCATAAACTATACTCAAAACAGTACTCTTTGTGTACTGCATGGTTTTAGATGCCTTCCAGTTCTGACTGAAGCTGCATAGCTCCATTTTCTACCTGCGGACCATCTCTTCAGTTTTTTTTTTTTTTTTTTTTTTGACGCTCACAGTCTGAACTCCTCTCGCTTCTTGCACTACATACTGTACAGCCAGCCTTGCAGCCACTTGATTCTGATAAATGTGCTGTTGTGAATCATTGCTCTTTTATAAATTGACTTTGCTCTTGTGGTCTTCACTTCAGTGCACTTTTAATATATTCTTTTGTGGCTGCATCTGTGCATTTCTCCTCTTTGCCGTTTCTTTATCCGATCAGGCAGCAGATAACTTAGTAGTTAGATGAATAGACTTGTGACCTGAGGGTGGCAGGTTAATTTCCGGGAGGGACTCCGCTGTCACACCTTTAAACGGAGCACTTTGAAATGCCTCGGTAAAGATTGAGCAGAATAAATAGACAATTGGTGGCAAACAAATATATGCCCGGCACTTGCTGTGTCTTACATTGGAATTAAATGTACTGTTCCGTGACTTTTGATGTGTCAAGCCTGTTAATGAGGAGTATAAATTAGATGTACATATCTGGGGGCTGCTTCCTATTCTGATGTTATGAGTAGGACCGGGGCACGAAGACAGTTTTGGGGGTCAGGATGACAGATGCTAGTTGTTATGGTCATGGTTACCAGGGCAGCAGGTGTAGTGGTAGTTAGAGCTGCATCTTCTGGACTTTGAAACCTTTTGAACTTTGGAGTCCCATGTTTGATTCCCACCTCCTAGTGTAATACCCCTGTGGAATATATTTGCCCTAAACTGACCTGTGTGTAAGTGGATACATTGTTCTAAGTAACTTAATATTGCATATTACGTGAAAGAAAATTGTCAGCCAAAAAAATAAATGCTTAGTAAATGCTAATTTGTTTTGTTTGAGAAACATATAACTTAATAATAGTTTGTACTATAGCAACTATTAAATGTATTTGTACTTTGTTATGTGCTTTATATACTTTATTTTGTTTCCGAAAGGCACCGTCGATGTACATAATTGATGGCTCTTGTCTCTTTCCGTAGCATCAGACAGGATGGGTGTTTTCCGAAACCTCACCCTCGTATGACCCCAGCAGATTTGTTTGCCCCATTTCCTGAGAGAATAAGAATAGCACGACGGTGCGAGCTACAGTCGTTTACATGGACCTCAGTCGGGATAGAAATACGCACCGAGACCCCTTGGGGTCCTTTTTAAAGCCCAGCACACACAAGAAACAATTTGTTCTGTCAGCTCTACAAATACGTTAAAAGACTGTAGGTGTTGCCCTTCCTTTCTATGCACCGTTATTTAGTTTGCTTTTCTATTTTAAAGGATATATGAGTGTCCTGAAGGTTGGAATGAAAAAGCAAACAGTGCCCTCCCACACAATCCTTTTAGTACAAGACGGGGATTCACTTCAGCACATGGGTACTCATCTCTAACCTTTCACAACCTGTGCTTTGACCAGGGGCGGAGCCGCAAACAAGCTAAAAGCAAATGAGAATGGACCATATTGTCAACCCCGGGATATAAATGGTGGAACCCAGAGCAGAATAGAGATGCTCCCCGACACAAAGAACCCAGTTCTGATGACTTTGCAGTCAAGGTTTTTTGCAGAGTCAGCCATCTAATTAGTGCATCAAACCTGTGCCCAGAAGATCTCCCTCCTCCTGCCCAGGAGCTGCTGACGTGTCAAGGTGGCCCTTTCCTGCAGATAAGTGGCATCCACCTATAGGGGGCAGCTGTGCTCTTCCAAAGCTTCCGTCCCCCTTTGGCCAGAGGAGGCTTAGCAGTGGAGAAAGAGGGACGAAAATCAGTGTGAGGGTCACGACTGGGGGGCGGCATTTGTTTGCTCTGGAGGCGTGACACGGCCCCAGCTGTGAAGCAAAGCACTCTGCCGGCGTCTGCCGAGTTTGACAAGTGCCACACCCGTCCTTGGTGGGGAAATGGCATCCGCTGGCCTAATAGAGATCTCTTAAGTTCACTTTCTAGGACCAGTAACAGTCCACGGGCATTTTTAATGTTAATGCAGTTTGTGGTTCTTCTGCGTAAAGCCTCCCATGCATTCAGCAGCTCAAAGGCAAAAAAGCAGTTTTAGTTCAGCACTGAATTATTTTACAAAGCAGACTGTACAATAATTTTGTTTAGCTTTCGTTGTGGGAGAGAATATCGCAGCAAAGTGCTGCATCTAGGCATACTTATATTTCTTCATTTCCTGTGAATGGATCGTAGTGCCTGGTAATTCAGATTTTGTAGCTCTTTGATGGAGATTTGCTGTATTCCTCAGGAGTCCACGGCAGCCTAACATGAGGATGAGCTTGTTCGTGCTTTGCCGCCATAGGCCTCCTGTTTTCGCCGAAGGGGGGGAATTGGGGGAGAGATGGAGGGAGGAAGGGAAACCTGGAACCAGATCACTCAGTGCGCCTTGCACATGCTGATCTGCTGGCTCACACCACGCTGCCATAAAAAATGGAGTAAAAAGATCAGCAATGGGGCTCGCTTGAGGACCACCTCAACACCCCGGTGTTAGTTCTGCCCAAGGACGCGCTGACGTCTCCTGTTATAACCACAGACTTGTTTTACCCCTGCACCTCATTGAGTTTGTCAGAAGTTATTAATTCATGCAGTGTGATAAATATGCACAAAGGCATTTTTTAACAAAACAGATAAGGTTGCAGCAAATGTGTGCTGCCACATCTCCCAAGAGAGCGCCATGCAGCCCTTCATTTCGGAGCCATTTAAAACAGACCCCACGCGCACCTGGCGCATTCCCAATTGAAGCTTTTGAAGGCGGCAAGAAAAGTGTCAGGGTGGTGTTTCAGCCCAAACACAGGGTACAAAGCAGAATGACAAAGGCAGCCTTGGAGGGGACACTAGTCTGTAACCAGGCTGTCACCCTCTGATTGGCAGGTGGTTATGGGTGCCAAGCATGATGCCATTTTTGTGGGCCGTTTTTAAGCTCACGCTCACAGGGGAGCTTCAAAAGTGACTGCAATGAATGTATGTTCTTCTGCACCCACTGTCAGAGCATCTCTTTCATTTCCTCCTCCTTCTAAACCCAGGTTCGATGGTTATAGTGGCACAGTGGTAATGCTCGTGTCTCATAGTACTGGGCTGCGAATTTTGGGGTTGGTTTGAATTTCACTTACAACGTGTACAGCATGTTCTTGCCATTTTCTTAATCGGAAGCCATGTAGAAGACAATGATAAACTACTTTTGTACCCTCCCTTACTATGAGGACTAGACAAATTTGGCTTGATGGTATTGTGCCCTCCATAGCTAAAATACTGTAGTTACAGTCCTTAAATCTTTACGTCATCTTTCTTATTTGAGGAACATCACAAAAAATTTTTTACTGCTTTTTGCTCATTTCCATATGAATACAGGACCAACATTAATTTACCTGCGTTAGAAATATGATTTGAAACTCACATTTTTGTGTGGGTTTTAGGTTGATTACTTAATCTCAATGACTGAAAAGCACAGGGAAGATGAACGTAACAGCACACACGGTTGCCTCTGCTTGTTCGGGCGTGCTGTTAAGTGCTTAATTCCTGGTAATGTACATTTTCTCAGTTTGCAGGTGTTGTCGCAGTCAGAAAAACCGTTCATTACACTGTACTTCCCTTATGCACTAAACAAAAACCTTCCTGTATTACGCGCTACTGAATAATCCCTGTTCTTTATTGAGGCGTACCCTGGTATTTGGCACCTGGGGCAGATCCTTCCTTCGGCACTAGTAGAACACACTAACCCACCTTCTCCTAAAACTGTACAACACAATATGTAATGAGGGGGTCGGCAGTCCCCAGTTAACATCCCACAACAGTTAAACATAACTATTTACAGATATATGGCGGTAATGGGTTATGAGTGAGTCACGTACAGCCATTTACAGGGGGAGTTACATGGGAATTGTGGGCCCTCTGTGTTCTCACTGAGCTCAGCAGCTTTAGCAGGTATGTCAGTGTGCTCTGTGACTATGACTGAGCTAAAAACCCTGATGAAAATTGAAGGTTATGTTCCCGCAGCCCAGTCTCTTGAGTCTTCACTTCAAGACTCAGATGACAGAGGAAAGATGTTAAAATAGTGAAGTGTGCAAGAAAGCAAATTGCCTTCCTGCTGGAGATTTTGCTTTCTGTTGCATATGGACCTCAGAAAAACAACATTTGTAAGACACTTTAACTTCTGTCCAGACTGCATGTGATATCCATACGCCAGTCCATGCTTTTGGCGGGAGCTACACCGTGTGCACGTTACCGATAGAAGCAGGGAAATAGCCTGGATTATCATTTTATTTATTTTCACCTTTTTTAGCCACCCCAAAATTCCACTTGTACATATTTTTTTAACATGAGTATGTTGAATTCGCTGCGAACAATCATTTCTTTACAGCCCTTGCACCCCCATCCCCCTTAGTAAATCTCTGATTTTTATTTACTTCCAGTGTCTCTGTCATTATGTTGTAATTCTGTCACCAAGTTGTTATGTGTATGCAGCTGTAATCTTGTGCAAGACTCTTCAGCATTAATAAAGTTTGTTCCTTCATTTATTAATTCATCCAGTCAGTGTTCAGAAGGCACAGATGCTGTTTCACAACTTTGAAAATATGATTTATGCCCATTGTGCGGTGTGTACGTCCACGCAGCTTGCGCATATGAAGCCTTTAGAGTGCGGCTTTCCAACGTTTCACCACGAAAAGTGTGGGATCTAAACGCCTTCTGCCTTTGGATGAGCTCCAACCTCAGGCAGCCGGTGGATTACGGTGAAAGTGGGTGTCAGGAAGGGTGGTGTCTGTGGAGGGAACCGTGCACCGAGGCAGGGAACTCCTTGGATCTCCCGTTTTGGGATTATACAACGTTTTCACTCATCTCCTTTTGAGAGGGAGTAATTTGACACGACATGTTAGTTTTCTCTGAAAGAGTTATTACACTAGGAGGCCATACTGTGATGCTGTGGGTTTAACGTTTTTTCTTAGAGGAGGTGGAGCTGCTCTTTGTCATTCCCTGATAAACAGTACTAGTAGTGGTGTGTTTTGACACCGGTTGGTGTTTTTTGTTTTGTGCTGGAGAATGGGATTTTTTTTTGGTGTCGGGCACACAGGCTGTGTGTGCCCGACACCAAAAAAAAAAAAAAAAAAGGATGCAGGGAATAGAGTTGGTGAAGGTGGGGGAATTTAAATACTTAGGATCAACAGTCCAGAGTAATGGGGAGTGTGGAAGAGAGGTGAAGAAGAGAGTGCAGGCAGGGTGGAGTGGGTGGAGAAGAGTGTCAGGAGTGATCTGCAACAGAAGGGTACCAGCAAGAGTGAAAGGGAAGGTCTACAAGACGGTAGTGAGACCAGCTATGCTTTATGGGTTGGAGACAGTGGCACTGACCAAAAGACAGGAGGCAGAGCTGGAGGTGGCAGAGTTAAAGATGTTAAGGTTTGCATTGGGTGTGACGAGGATGGACAGGATTAGAAATGAGTATATTAGAGGGTCAGCCCAGGTTGGACGGTTTGGAGACAAAGTCAGAGAGGCGAGATTGCGTTGGTTTGGACATGTGCAGAGGAGAGATCCTGGATATATCGGGAGAAGGATGCTAGGGATGGAGCTGCCAGGCAAGAGGAAGCGAGGAAGGCCTAAGAGGAGATTTATGGATGTGGTGAAGGAGGACATGCAGGTGGTGGGGGTGACGGAGAAAGATGCAGAGGACAGGAGGAAGTGGAAGCTTTTGATCCGCTGTGGCGACCCCTAACGGGAGCGGCCGAAAGAAGAAGAAGAAGTCGGGCACACAGGCTGTGGTGGTGATCCCCAAGACATCTCCTGGCTTTGTGAAACCGCTTGCCTGTGAAATGACTGAAATTTTCTCCAGGTTTGTTAGTTGCTGTCTTCCTACTGACTTTTATTTGAAAAATAAGAGTAAATGGAAAATAATTGCATATGCGGCTCTCTGTAAGCTCAGTGACTTATTTTAACCAAATGCTATTACTGCTCAACGCAGCCCTGGAAGATGTTAAAAGACGATTAATGATGTGAATCTTTAATTGTGCTTCAGTTTTTGGCAGCACTTTCAGACGTTTCTAATGGGGGACTCTGGTGAAGCTTTCAAAGCATTTGCCACAACAGTGAGAGCAGTGTGGCTCAGCAAACCTCCTAACAGTTTAGTCAAATACAGACCACTGTGGTCTCCAGGGTGGGGTTGTGTGGCCTGCTGTGCTGTACCTTCCCCATTCTACCACCCCTGCCCCCTTCATCCCCTGGCCATATGTAGGGTTTCACCCAGCAAACAAAAGGAGGCCAACAGACTGCTGTATGGCCATGACCAATACAGTGCTGGGTTTCTACAGGCTTGTTTGACCTCAACCTTGTGTTTTACTACATTCTTCAGTAATGTTTGACTTCCTGTTTGTCTTTTGCTCATGCCAGTGTTACTCTAAGCATGAAAGACCTGATATTATTGTTATGATTTTCCTTTTGTTTCTGTTCTTTACTTTGTCAAAGGTGACTTGCAATGTCATGTTTTGCACTAAGTGAATTGCAGTAACATAAATATAACAGAATATTCTTACTAGAAGAGGTCAGGGTAAGGACCTTGACCAAGGGTATTGCAGTAGGAGTGGGACTCCCACTGGGAATCTTTAGATAAGAAGGAAATGACCTCCACCACTGTGCTGCCCTCTGCCTTGTACTTCCACGCTTATCTAATGGCAGGGGAGGCTGTCGTTGGAGTAATAGGACAGTGAGGATGGGACAAGGGTGGGGTCTCTTAGACCTTAGGTCTCTGGCAGTCTGCCATATTACAAGCTGACCTGAGACCTGTGAGCATTACTGTAAAGTGATGCTTGGAACCACTGCTGTCCCGGGTTTGCTCTGCTTTGTTGAGGAACTTTTGGTTTATCCACAGTGGTCAGCAGCAGTCAGACTGGTCCACGAGGCGGAGGAAAGGGCCTGATCACTGTCACCGCTGTGATGACACAGTATATCTATGTGGCCAGTGCTGTCTTCTGTTGCTCAAGTGTGTGATGGTTGGCTCCTTTCCCATCAGCCCTCAGCACCACTGTCACTGCTCAGGCTTGGTGTGTACTTCTCGTCATTGCAGCTCTGCTTCACTGTTTGCATGGAATTCTTGGGCTGTTGCAGTTGCCTTCTTTATATTTATATTTACTTAGCCAGTGCTGTTCTCTAAAGTAACTTACAGTATTAAGCTGTTTACAATTATTGACCCATTTGTACAACTGGGTAGTTTTTATTTATCAATTTAGGCTAAGTGCCCTGATCAAGAGTAGTACAGCAGGAGGAGGGATCCTTGGGGTCCTTGGAGTTTAACCACTGAGCTATCTGCATATAGTAACAGTAAGGCTTTAAATAACGCTTTCATCGTTTTTCCTGCCTGTTTCTAAATACAGCACAGAGAGAACTCATTTTTACATTTGTTTAAACCCCCCCAACTTCAGCTTCTGTGGCCTCCCATCCTTCTCAAATGCCTTGCATGCAAGGGCAGGGCCTGTCTGTCTGCAGTCCAATGGTTGCAGGAAGGAGGGGTGAAGCGGCAATCAAGTGGACTGTAGTCATGATGCGGTAGTCGAAGGAGATGGGTTTGGGGGGGGGGGGGGGACGACCGACTTCTTAAACTTTTGGAATGCTTGTCATTAAAAGTGTAATATTTAATCATTTTAGTTGGTGTTGAGTATGTTTTAGAAATGGTGTTACAGCTGTTCATGCCAGATGCCTTAACAGACCACTAGTATGCTAAGAATATGACTTTGTTTCTTAAAAATGCAGTGGTTGCAGTGGAGTGTAACTTAAGCCATATATCTGGAACTTTCTCTGTGCTTGGAATTTTCTTGAGCTGTTTTCTCTAGCCACTCCTTGCTAAATCGCTTACAGGATTAAAATGCTGGATTCCAAACAATTTTAAAAAATGCATGACATTAGCCAATGCCATTGGAATCATTTTCCATACTTTTTTCGGTGTTGCTGTTTAGTTATTTTTAGGTAGACATATGCTATAATTTAGGTTAGGCTCAAATCCTAAAGACTTTTCACTGTCATCTGGCTCAAAAAGGATGTCAATGGACCCCTTTTCTACAGCTTAAATATTTGCATTATTTGCAAGTATTGTGCATTTTGGAACTATCACAATGATCCTTTACAGCTGGTCATTTTGGCAGTGTTTTTAATCAAAGAAACTTGAAATGTTTAACCTCTAGTGGGGCTCAAAGGGTACGAGTTTGTGTCCTAAACCATTGTACTAAATGTTACTGTAATGGTAATATGTTTAGTGTTAAAATTGTGCTCCTATTGTGTCCTTGGTCATCTAAAATTCTTCAGTGGGGCCAGCTGAGTGTTGCCTGTAGTGTCCCTTGGTCATCCAAGACTCTAAAATTGGTCAGTTGGGTGTTGGTGGTTATGTCTCAACATTGCCTTGGAGTCAGTTCGATATTTCCAGTTGTGTCTCCTGTGATTCGGTTGACCCAGTAATGAAGTGAATGTAAAGTTATTGTGGATCGACAATTTTATTTCCCTTGAGTAACACATCAGCGCTCTATTTACAGATGCAACAGTTAAATAATAACTATTTATAAACATTAGACTTCTGCTAAGAACCAACAGTCTTTACAACAGTGCCCATATGCCTCCTTCATCCCCTAAACTCAACACCCTTTCTCTCTCAGAATGAACAACTTAATATTATAGGCTCTGCTCTAAGCCATTCCATTTGCTATTTTACATGAACAAACTCTCCATTCTCTTAAAAAAAAATAAAATAAACAATAAAATCATTTGATTCAAAAACAAATTATTAAATAGTTTAACATACACATCTCACAGTATTTAAGTCAATCCAAATAATTGTACTACAGATTCTCAGATGGACTCTTCCTTAAGGTATTCTTGTACTACAATTCTAGTCAGTCCTGCTTCACCAGCTGGCCATCAGCTTCCATTTCAGTGTTGGTAAGGAAATTGTTTGTTACTCTAATAAACAGTTTCTATTAACATTTATTGTGACAGAATACATCTTTCATATGAAAACACCACCTTTACTAGACACTAGACACATAGATACTAAAATTATAGGGTTTATCCATGTGTGGTGTAACTGCTGCATCACTTAGTCCCCATAAGACTGTAACTGGGTTACTTGGCTATTTCCTGGTTGTGTGCTTGGGAGTTGCTTGAATGTGATAAGTTTTTATGAGTAGATCTTAAATCAGGACTGTGTTTGACTCTGGTGTTTGTGCTGGTCCTTGAGCCTATAGAGCAGTTGGCAAATGCACGTGTATGGGGCAATGCCTAGGCTCAGTGGGTGGACCTGACTCTTCTCAGGAGGAGAGCTGGGCTGGGTAGTTCATGCCACATGAATCTGAAATGCGTGCAACAGCAAAATGCCCTCTGTGCAGTCTCTGCCCCTCACACAGCCCCGTCGCTATCACTTTGGACCGTGTTTGAGAAGTGACTGGTCATCAGCATTTCTTGTCAGCTGTCTCTACGGCTGTGGATAAGCCCTTGTTTGCTTGTTTTGAAAACCCTTTGTTTTAAAGTTGTTTTGTTTTCTGATTATAGGCCTGGGTTAGCCTGAGTCCGAAAGGCCGATGTAGACGGAGATGGACAACTGTGGCAAATGTGTCCTCTCAGGAGATTATGTAACAAGAGGAAGGCCAGGCGAGACAAAGTGGGATCGATTAGATAGGCCAGCAGTATTAATATGTATTAATATAGTATTAGCTTTTCGCAGGCTAATATTATTTTCTATGGCAAAATTAAGCTAATGTGCTGGAATAATGTTTGTTCCATTGAATCGCTGATTACACCAAATATGTTTGATAATGGAAGTGAATTGATGTTCTTTTTGTTATTCTGCTGCTGTACAACCAGATGGGTCATTTGTGTAAACAGCGATAGAGGCTCTTGCACACAAACATGTCTTCTGCTAAACTGAAAGAGGGCACATTAAGTTTACGAGATTATTACTTTTAGAATCTCGCCAAGGTCAAAACATTCATTCTTCAACAGATATTTCTTTGTTATTTAAAACGTGTGCTTTTATTTGTCTTTCAGGTGGAACAGCACGACTAATAAATGCCAAACTTGCCTGAAATTTTTATGGGTCTTTCTCTTCAGCCTAAGGTATGTATTAAACTTGGCTCCAGTCACTCTCTGTATGTTCAGATGTTGTTACTTTTTCATCACTCAGCTAATACTTACAGCCAAAATAGTTTACAGTACCTATTTATATAGCTGTGTATTTCTACCAGAGCAGGGTAATTGCAGTCGCACTACGGCAGTAGCAGGGCAGTAGGGATTGAACTGAGAACGTTTTGGGTCTCATGTGTGTCCTTCACTGCTTCATTACCCATTTGCTTCATTTGCTTTTTCTTGCAAAATATTGTCACAGCCGTTTCATTCACTCTTGAAAAAGTACCGATCATTTATGCGGTCATTTTGAAGAAAACATCACCTCATAAAGGATATAAGCTAACTTCTAACTGGACCCTTCCAGCAATGGACACAGGCTGGTGTTGGAATTCCAGCCAGGTTGACAGTGTTAGTTTTTAATTAGAATGCTGCTTGTTTTTCTGTAATAAAAATATGTTCTGTTTGCAGAAAAAGGCACATACAAAGAAATTCAATTCAGTGAAATGCTACAGGGTTAAAAGTACCTTCTAACTGACGAACCAGTTCATAAAGAGACCCCACATTCCTCGCGATGTCTTAAATTGGATCTGCTGAAGTAATGCAAAACCCAAAGATGGATGGCCCTGTCACCCATCATATATGGAAAATCAATAGATTTTCTAAACAAATGCACTTTGAACAATCTTTTACAGCGATTACCTGTGTCAGCTTTGCATAATAAAGCTGACTGTAATTGATCACTTAGACTTAACTAAAGAGCTTTGATATTTTCTTTTTCCGTCGGCTTAAGTGAGCGTTGCATTATTTTATGACTTCGCAAGGTTTATTGGTTTTATTGTGCATTTGATGTAGCCAGCTGCACGAGCTCTCGCAACTATGAAATGCATACCATTAGGTAATGTTACTGAATTCGGAGGCACTATTTCACCGTTGCGGCTGTCACGTCCGATTATGAACACGGTGCCATACGCGAAGAGCCAATGTTCTTAACATGCAAAGTACAAGAAGAAGCCTTCCAACAAAATTAAGACTTTTCTTTTGTGCTTAACACATTTCAGAAGTGCTGCGCTCTTGCCAATGATCGCAACCCAAAAAGTATTAGAAAGCGACGTATAAATAGCAGGTGGCGGGTGCGAATAAATTTTTTTTGGCACATTGACAAATGTTGTCGGGGAGATGTGAGGATCAAAATAGAACCCGATTGCTTGATGAGGAAAAAAAGCAAAAAAAGCCAGTTAATCCTTAACCTCTCCATAAGACAAGGCCTCTTACCCTTTCTACCATCTCCTTAAGTATTGGAGTGATGAAGGTAACATCATCGTTGGCTGTGTTGGCTCCAGCCAAATGAATGCAGCCTGCAGAGGCGACCAGGACAGCACAAGGCCCAGTTTAGGAAGAGGGATGGCTTCATTGTGTCCCATATGATTGTGGTCAGTCATCATCATCTATGACTGCATCCCAGCATCTCTCTCCCCTGGTGCTACAGTAGCTTGACCAGGGATTCTCAAGGCTAGGAGTTTAGGCCATTTTCTGCCCCAACAGGAAGATTTAAAGCAACATTGCTTGCAGAACAAAGATGGCAGACCTCTGAAGGGTTGTTATCGGGAATAATACACCTGTGGTGCAGTGTAAACCAAAGAAAAAGTGAATGAAAGATCCAGTCTTCCTCAGCTGTGCTTTTGTGAGCCTGTAAATAATAACGGAGAGCTTCGTAGCTCCCAGTCTCGAGCTGATGGTGCCTCTTGTTGCAGAATGCAGTAGATTTCTCCCACACGCTTTGTGCATTTTGAGGCATAGCTAAAAGCAAACATTTGCAATAACGGCTAAGAAAATTGAAAAGCAAATCCAATAATCTCATCCTGATGAATCTCAAAAATACAAAAGTTATTGTCTTTTCCTTTCTTGTAGGAGTGACTCGCAGTCGCTGTGTATACATGAAACAAACAGCATTGTGTTACAGGCGACACCATTTCCTTTCTGATTTTTGTTTTAATAGGCTCACAGACTAAATGTTTTTATTGTGCCTGTTTGCAGCTTTTGTGGAAAAGGGAGGTCATCAGGGCTTTCGGTTCAGTTTGTTTTTTTTTTTCCCAGTGTGCTTAACATAAAACATTTAGAGATGCCAGAAGTACCGCTTGTAATTGGATATTATTTTTCCTATTACAACAATGCACACAAATTTAACCCTGATATACAGTCGGTACCTCTGTGTTATGGTTCGAAATGAAATGTGCAGTTTTTTATTTATTTTATTTGTGTAATCATCAAACTGTGTTTCAGAAGCAAATTTGTACTGCATGTACTTTACTGTTTTGAACACACCAGCGCAGCTGAGGCAGCCCTGGAGATGTTAGTGGATTTTAACTTTATGTTTATTAAAATGATAAGCTATTTAGTTTCTCAGGGTGTGTGCTATGATGACAAGCAAAAGAACATTTTGAGGTTATGAATTATTGTCTGATAAATAAATTGTGCAAAGTGTCAGCATGAATATTTTTTTAAACTTAATATACATTAAAACATTTGTAGCATCCTTTGGAAATTATAAGTTTGTCATTTCTTGTGCTTTTGTTCCTGTTGATTTATGGTAAATGGGTGTTAGGTTTGTTCTCATTCTGAGACACCGGTGCAAAGTGCAATGTGTTCAAGGTTAAGAAGATGAATGCTGTTTTCCAAGTAATCGTAACATAAAGTGTAACGTTTTTTAGAAGTTATAACACATTTTAGTGAATACATGCTTCTGCTGCATTTGTCTGCCCTCATAAGTTCAGTTCAACCATTAGGCCGAATGTTTTAATGCATGCTCGATGCCCTGTGGGTAACCTAGGCAGGCTGAATGCAAAAGGGGAAAAGTTGTTAGCTTTTTCTATAATTGTTTTTCACTACATTGATTTTGTCAGGATAAATGGTTAATTGGTATTTTTGTTAACTTTGCCTCTGGCAAATGCATTCAGATGTTCAGCGTTATTGTAGTAATAAAAAAAAAAGGAAAAAAGCTAACCAAAACAAGGGGTTAACAGGGGAGGTGGAAAGTACAACTCCACAGACAAATTTAAAAAACAAGGTCGACCCCAGGCTTTTGTGCTGGTTGAGAAGAATTGGATTTTAATGCACTCAAAAAGTTGGTACTTTGCTTGTTTCAGTCTGTTGAGAAATACAAATGAGCCTCCTGTCTTGAAGATTCTCATAAGAAGGATGGGGGGGGGTGTGCACTTTGTCTCCCAAGAAAACAGCAGCCAAATATACTATGTTCTAATACCTGGTCACCGTGGTACAGAATATGCAGAGTGCATACTGTATACCTGTCATAGTTTACAGCACTTATGTTCCCAGAATATGCAGCACATTTTACCTGTCGTGGTGTATAGCATTCATGTATCTGTCACAGTATAGAGCACTTGTGTACCTGACATAGTGTAGAGCACACATTTACCTACCCTAGTACAACGCACACATGTACCTGTTACAGTGTAAACTGCAAGACTGACTTATTCTTTTCATACTTCCAGGTACAAGGGAGAGGGACAAAAAATCCATTGCCTTCAGTTATTGTGTGGACATAATTTGTGGTGAGGACGTAATTTCTGTCGGGGTATCATTTACATTATTGTACTGCGATCTTGACTGAGCAGTGGGTGTCGAGTCTACACAAAAGGCATTCTTCCCATAGACAATTAAGGGTGTAAATCACAAACCAAGATACTGCCATCTCCCTAGATTGGTTATTGTCTTTTAAATTAAGCTTTAAACGCTTTTGCTCTGATCATTGTAGGGATAACAAGTATAAAAGGAGGCTGAGTTGGAAATATGACCGGACCTGTCATTTCTAAGTCTCTCTAAATGCCTTTATTCAGCCAGTCCCTGTCACTCAAGGATAGACTAGAGGGAAACTGATCACTGATGCCAAGGATGGGGAATGGCGGGAGACACGCGTGCATGGATTAAATTTCTGTGAACAAGGGTAGGGGTTACACATGGTGCCATATCAGCGATGTGGAAAGTAGCTTTACTCCACTGCTTTTAGTCTAGTGCTTTGTCTCTGAAACCAATTTCAACTGTAGGTCTTCTGATTATGATGGGAAGTGGACAGTCTGTGACCATTGGTTGTTTCGGGGTATGTAGACCAACCCAAGGTCACTTCACAGGAGTCCATGGGGTCTACCTCACTTCTGGTTGCGTGGTGGTCATATCAAAGGTTGATCCTTTTGGTTCTGGTGTAGTGGAATGAGCTTCCTCTCTCCCTCAGAGATGCTGGATCCCTTTTCATCATTCAAAAAGGGTCTGTCTTTCAGACCAATGTCCCTCGTGATCTCCTAACTGCTCCAACTTATGTCGCATCTCTCACGATCACCTTTGTGTTTCCTACTCATGTACTGTCATGGTATCAAAGAACCTTTGACAGCGTTGCCTACAGTGGACAAACATTCTGGTTACCCCGAGATTTAAGTTGCTTTTCTTTTGAAAAACATGTGCTAAATGAAAATAAGTAAGGTGCATGCACTCGACATTATTGCAGCTAATGGCCAAAGACATTAAGTAATAATAAGTGTAGATGTACTGCTCATTGCAATTTGCCTTGAGGACAGAACATTGAATTTAGTTTCTCATCAGGCTCAATGCCACAATAAAACACAGACACGCTACACAGGATTTATCTACACACCAAATGTAGCCTTTATAATCACTTAAAATTGTGTAAGCAGTAAAATAGATTATAGATATTTTTAAGACAATGTGGAAAATTGTCAGGAATATAAATTATTGTGCTTATGTAAACTTGGTTATTAGGATGATATCTGGAAGGATAAATTTTATTGGACTGTAATTTTAGTTGACAGAAAATGTACATTGGCCAATTTGTCGTCTTCAGCTTTTACTGTGAGGAGCTACACAGCGTTGTCTTTTGAAAGCAAGCTGGTTTGACTTCTCTGTTTAAAGAGTCTAAGTGGTGCATTCATCTGAAAAAGATGAATTGCCCATTAACTACTCTTGGTCAATACACCTCCCTACTGTCTGTATCAAGTGAGGTGGAGTCCAACTGCTGTAAATAAATAGGTTTTTAATTTTTCCAGAACTTAACCACATCAGCTTTCATGTGTCTGTGTTTTTGTGGACACAGTATGAATTTAGCAGCTGACTTCTGCGTGTTGACTGTAGAACACGTTATTTTTATGTAATTATAATTCCGAGGCTTCAGTATGAATGAAACTTGAATTGATAACCATTCAAGTACAAATTTAAGTACTTAACCACTGAAGTATCACATGAAAATGGTAGTGAAATAGTGTTGACCTCTTGAGTGCTTTCTTGATCCCTCATTACCTGGACTCTGCTTGAAGGCTTGTAGATGCCCACAGCCTGTGCACAGCTACCCTGGTGTAGTTGCTTCCCTGTGATGAAATGAGAAATGAGCATCTCCCCATCTCCCGACAACTGTTTTTGGAAAAATGATCAACAACACTGGGTGGCAGGAGTCACGATAACTGCCTTGGATTTTTGCTACAGACCGAATAATTGAAACGGATGTATAAACTGACCTTAATAAGGATTGTGTTGCCGGTGCTCCTGCCCTGAGGTGGAATATATCCGTGTATGCAAAATGTTTTGGCTGTCTGATGGGTCTGTAAAGGTGACCAATAATTCACTGGATTTAATCACCTGGTTTTAAGGAGTGTTTCTGCTGGTCTGAAGCAGTGGGTTGTTGTGCTGGTTGCATGGAGGAGGTCTGTGCTGGTTGCGCTTGTTGTTTTTGCTGTGTTTTTTGTGCTCCCTAAAGCAGGAATACTAGTTCCTTCCATTATTAACACATTTTTGTCTCCGTGCAAATCGAGACGGAGCCTAACCAAGGCTGTGTGATTAATGTAACCAGGGAGAGATGGCAAACGTGTTCGTGTGTCTGTATTCAAAATTATTCTTTGTACTTGATAAATATTCTAGTCACTTCCTCAGATTGTCTCCCAATTGGATTTGGTGTCTTCGCTTTTCATGCAGGCATCAGTATGCTAAGTCATTAACTGGCTGTGTGTAATGCGATAAATAGGATTGTATTTAAAACTAAATTGCTTGAAATCTGAGTTCTGACTGCCATTCTGTATGTAGTGATTAGAATAACTGTGGCGCCAAACACACAACACAGCCATATGTTTATCTGCCAAAGCGTTTTAAAGTGGCTGTAAAAAGAAATTATTATACTTTGTTGTCCACCTCCCTTTTCCTCTTCGAATGCTACCATTACTTAATAAATGTATTATTGTAGTATTGGCTGCTCAGCGATGGCATCTTGTTTGTTTGGTTGCGCTGTGACATCTCTGGAAATGCAGAGGAGAATGAGCTTAAGCCTCTTGGTTGTCGTGCGCCAGAACAGACAAGGATTTAGCTGTCGAAATTTACACTCAGTTGTGTGACAGATTAAACATTAAACTTTATTATTCACTCTTTTTTTTTTATATACAACTGTTTCAAGAAGATAATTTAGGTCATGCTAAGCTGAAGACCTTGAGGTGCACATTGTATTAAAGTGTTTTGCTGCGGAACAATGCGTTTCTATTAGTTTGGTGGAGAACCTGAAGAAGCTGTGCCTTTTTACTGCGTTAAACGGTGTGGTGTGTGATGTCAGAATGTCCGTGCACGTCTGTGTGTGCAGTCCTGCCTCTGCTTCTGAACTAGGCCTATTTTCCGCATGTGAAGGAAAGTAGGTAGGAATGTTAATTGTTATGACTGGATTGCTTTGTAGATAAGAAGAGGCACAGTACTGGCAAGTGGGCCACATTAACAGACCAGCCTCTCGGTGCTGGAATGCGCACAAGTTGCTGGCGGGGGCCTTGGGGTCTTATTCTCCATACGAGATGGCCAGTTACACCTTTTTTTGCTGGCACGTTAACCAATTGTTCAAAGCAGGACCACGGTGATTCAGAGTCCACCACAGAAGCATAGGGCATGAGGCAGGATCCAGCCTGAACCAGGCATCATTCCATTGCAGGGCAACCACGCACACTTTTACCTTTTCATTTACTTGAATCAAAATTGAAGCTTCGTGTTATAAACAGTGCACTAACATGCATACATTTGAGCTGTATCAGCACTGTGCAGTTTTCCTGCCTTAAGCCCCTGCGCTGCGTACGATAGGCCGAGAACCTGGATCGGTTACTTAAAAAGAGCAAATGGACAGATGGATTATATTCACTTAAAGTGCGTGTTATACACAGAGCAAAGTGCTTTAAATCTCTTCCGTTTCTGCTCTCTCACATTTGTCACAGTTGTACAAGCTGTATTTTGCCTGCGAGGTGCAGTCCCAAGAAAAATTAGGTGCCATGACAGCATTTAAAGGAAGCATGTCTCATAATTGCAACTAAAAAATAAGCAGCTTTAGTTCTTTTGTCATGGTAGAAGTTGCTAAAACTAAAAACAGCCTTCTTTTTTTAAGCTTTCCATACTCTGCTACTTAGTCATACATTATACTGTTATACTGATTTTCATAACACACGGAATTTATATATGATTCATTGTAGAACCCTGTGTCCAAAATCTTGTATTTCCTAGTTGAGGGTGAGTGCTTTCTGACTTGGTTCGGGCTACCGAAAAAGGAGCTTCGTGGAACTCGGTGCCGCCCATCTCAGGGGCGCAATATTGATTTTAGTGAAGGAGGACTGAACTGTAAGCACTCCAAGCACTTTTGAGGCGGCCGCGTTCCCTGGCAAACGACGCTGTGAAATTGACAGAGCATGAAGAGGAACTGGACTTGTGCGTCCGTCGCTGCCCATTTTGCCACCTACAAAACGGCTTTGAAAAAGTCTTGCCTTCAGTTTTAAAGAAAGTTAATCCGACCTGAAAGTGTGCTTTTACAGCCAGTAACCATCTTAGAACCAAACCAAATATAAAAATTTTATGATAACACAGCACACAAAAAAATTGTGTCTGTGACTGGGAAGCTAAAATGTATATTTTTATTTAGCTGATGCCTTTCTTCCAAAGTGACTTCTAAAGTTAAGCAGCTTGCAGTCATTTACCCATTTATAATAATTTTATTTTTTTAAATAATAATTGAATAATACAATTGAATAATTCAACTTTATTTTTTTTCTGGATCAATTCATGGTGAGTACCTGAGTCAAGAAATCAGAAAGTACGATTTGAACCAACACGTTTTTGTCTTTCAAATTCGGAAGTGAGGCCTCTGCTTTATACCGCCTATTGCTCCAGTTGAATAAAGTTAATGGCATGACTGCTCCAGGTTTTGCATACAATGGCAACTGAGTTTTTATCCAGTGTCAAGTTCTGTTTTCTGGTGCTGCTGGAACACTGAATCAGATCAGTTTTCCCAGCTTTGTGAGGTCTTGAAAGGGACACAATTTCTCTCTCCACTGGGTCGATACGGACCCCTTGCCACCCAGCATTAGGCCACCCATTTAGGTGAGGCGGCCTTACTGCCCGCTGGTCCATGTCATGTTGTTCTCCTACTGGCCTGTGGTTATAAACCTACAACCCCAGCAGGCTACTTTTGCACAGATGTTTTCACAGCATTTGCAGGATGCCCAAAGCTTGTTAGGACAACACAGAACTGCTGTCGCCCAGGGCGACCTGCTCTAGCCTCAATGCATGAACCTCCTATTGGACTGACTAACCGTTTTCCAAAGACGCATTGAGTTTAGTGAGACACGTCTAGCTTCAAGGGGAAGGTTGTTTACAGTGTCCCTTGCGAAAGAAAAAAAAACACACAGAATAAAAGAAGAAATTGCCCAATGGGACCACCATGATATAACAGGTGGTCTTCCTGACAATTCTAGGATTGACCGGAATTGTCTGTTCTCCCCGTGCCCATTGTCACCATCTGTTCTCTCTCCTTCTAAAAACTAGGACTGTGTTGTTATCCTCCAAGCATCCACATAACACGGGCATACTAAAAAGAGAAATTTTTCTTCCTTTCTTAAGATGTGGACAGAATCAGTGCTTCGACTCAGATGTGACCACCTGCCCAAACCAAAGGAGTACAGAATCTGATCCGCTGTTCAGCTTTGACTGGACTGATTCATCATTGGGATGCCCCATTCTGATACGTTTCCACGCAGGTGGCCTCTGTCAGACTTTCCGCAGCCTTGTGTAACTCTGTCCTGTAATTCATGTTCGTAAGATTTATTAAACTGTGGAAATCCTTTCATTTGCCAATTGCAGGGGAGTGCATTTGGAGCTGTGAGCTGCCTGGTATTTCTTGCAAGATGATGTGGCGAAAGAAAGGCTGAGCTTCAAGGCAAGCACTGCAAGATGCTTTTCAAAACAGACACGTTAATTGTCTTATGCATCTTTTACATTATGAAATAAACAGACAATTTATTTTAAATATTTAATTTATTAAGTTGGGTTTTTATTGTTCGCCCATTTGTAATCCAGGATACATTTAGGGGTTTAGAGACTTGCTGACCTCTGTCTCCACACTGCTGACCAGCCTACTCTGCTGCACAAGTTAAGCCTCTTCCCTCACATTTATAAATTTCTCAGTAGCTTCTTTGCTCTCAAACAATGATTTAATGAAACAAGGCTGTTAAAGTTAGGAAAACCATATTAAAGGTGTCACGGTATATGAACTGCTGTCAGTTTACAGTATGCCTTTAATATCTACACGATTGTATCAGATTATCACAGTTCAACAGAGATTCAAAAGATGTTATAACTTAAGCCTGGAAGCTCAGCTCCTTTCCAATACGTCTTGCTTTGTGTTGTGCTGCATGCCAGCGGATGCCTGAGGCTTGATTAGTTGCCCCTCTGTTGTATCGCGAGCACTGACAGCAGGTTCCACCGCTTCCCCCTTAAAAAGTAATTGTGCTGCTGGAGAAGTCGGTAGATCTCAGCCTCCCAGCTGCACGGCTGCTCCCAGCCTCCTGCCAATTTGCTGCTGGCTGCTTGACCCCTCGACCGGGACGGGACGGAACGCAGCGGTGAACTCTGGTCGCGCGCATCTTGATGTCTGTCCCACACTGCGCTGGGGATGTTGCTCTGAAGGGCCTAGAACAGAACTCTTTCTTTGGCTTCTGTCCAGCTCAGGAGAACCTGCAAAATGTAGAGCGCTTTGTTGTGCGATGATGATCATTCCCTTACACAAAGCATATAAACATTAGGGCATTAAATAGAAAAAATATTGAATTCTGTGTTGTGTCATTTTACATTTGATATGTTTGTTTAAATATTGTATTGGGTGAGTGTTAGGTGGTGTGGGATGGCTACTTGCACAGCAGCACATTATCATCATATTGACAATGTTATTAGCAATTGGCTCAGAAATGCCAATTTTAATTTTAGTCTTGATTTAATTTTTTAACTGAAATTGGCCTTTCCGAGCTATTCAGTTTCCTTCCAGTACCGTTTGCTCGGTGAAGGAGTCTGACATGCCCACCTGCTGTAAGAGTACAAATGTTTGTGTCCAAATTAAGCATCAAATCACTCAAGAAAGGAACACTTCTGCGTGCCTTAAAATGGAAAGACTGATGTGGAGCCCCAGCAAGCTGTTTTTGGACTGCTAAATGGCTGCCTCTGAACGATAGCCCTGTATATCAAGACAAAGTTATGCTGCGCTATTAAGTGAACTCTTGTCTTAGTTCACAGCTGTATGAGTTACAGCTATTTTAACACATGCTTCACGAGCGACATTTGGCCACTGCCGTACAAAGTGCCGAGTTACACCTCAACTCTGTGAAATTGCTATTATATTTTATTTGGATGTAATGGTAGGCAAGTTTTAATGTTGTCTCTCTATGTGTTCCTCGGGACATTTTTTCCAATATATTGTTTTAGGAAGAAAGACACTGGGGTCCAGTTCCTGCTGTCCAGCACCGGTGTTTGGCAGTTGCCCAATCTTAAGTAGACACATTCATGAATCAATTTTTTTTTTTCTCCTTCCCAAAGTTTTATTATTTTTCCCAAGATGCTCTGGCTTAAACTTCCCTAAATACCATGACATTTTCACAACCGTCTGCAATGAATATTTACATCTGAGTGCGTGCCAGGAATCGTTCGGCTTGTTTAGCCTACAAGTGGATGCACTCAAGTATTCTGAAATCGCGCATTTGAATAAATGTGCCTCCAGTCTGTAGCCCGAAAGGTCCTTTTCTTTTTGTTGTTCAGGAATCCCAAACCTCCAGCAGTCGTTTGAAATACAAAAGCTAATTGTAGACAATTTGCACGGACCTGAAATCAATAGGAAAATTAAACCCTTGAGATCATTTTATACATCATGTACAATTCACTTAATGATTGTGGATCTATTCTGTATATGAAGGTCTCTTGTTCCAGGAAACTTGTGTAGTACTAATGTAATGGGGGATTTATTTACACACTGTATTTATGCACTTTATGGTAGGAATACACATTTTAAAAAGTTTTAACTTTAAAGTCCAGCCAAGGCATCAGTTCATCCATTATCCTGGTAAGGGTAATGGTGTTCTGGAGCCTATTATCCTGGTATCATTGCCTGCTGGGGTGTGAAACTACACCCTGGATGGGATGCAAGTCTGTCACAATGTGGACACACACACACACACACAGACAAATGTATATACTACGGGCAATTTAGAGCAACCAGTCAACCCGAAACACATGTCTTTGGACTGTGTGTGTATGGGGGCAGGGGTACACACAGATGTGGGGAGAACATGCAAACTGTACACAGACTGAGCCAGATTCAAACCCACATCTGAACAGCTTGGGCTGTGTGAGGAGGCAGGACTGCTTGCTGCACCAAGATGCTACCTTTAGCCGAAACGCGAGACAGCGATCGTGTCAGGTTGGATACATTTCTGTGAGTTAATGCAGAATTATTAAATGGAAAGTGCTTTGGCAGGAATATCCAATCATAAATCTCACTCAGCCATTGTTTTAAAAATAGTTTAGCCTAATCCTACAGAGAGACGTACAGTGCGAAACGTTTTAGGAGAGTGCAGTTGCGGCCGCTGAGCAGAAATGCGGTAATGTGGCTTAGATATGGTCACGCCGTGTCAAGCTGTTCAGCGGCATTGTCTTTGCATGCTTATTAGCAAGCTTATTAATTTGAAGCAAGGTTGCCGGAGACACAAAGGTCTTCGAACAACAGTTGCTCCAGCTGGGTATTGACGTGAGGCCAGAGGTGCATAGCCAATCCGAGTACCCCATCACGGGCTGCCCCAGCAGTGACCTCTATCCTGTTCTGAGGAGGATGCGCACTAATGAAGTTTTATCCCGTGTCTTAATAAAATGAATTATTTTTGATGATATACGTGCAGCTTTTATCCTTTTTTTTTTTTTTTTTTGTGCGCATCGTGTAGGCCCTGCTCATGTACCCCTCTTTGTCTCCTACCCAGGGACAGACCTCATGTTTGCACTTGGATGTGCTGTGGCCTCTTTGGTCGATAGTGTCTGCACAGATGGATCTGTCTGCGTCGTCAGAGGGCGGTGAGAGGGCACCATTTCTGAAGGTCTACCAGCACCTCTGACCTTCAAATATACATGGGGACTTGTTGAAGATGTAATGTATACAGTTAGTGTCTTTTTTTTTTTTTTTTTAGCTTGCTAGGTGAAACTTTTAATATAAATGCCAAAAGCCTGTTTACCTCCAGGGTTTTAAATTTTAAGTCTTGTATTGGAATCCCATCCAGTGTCATTCACAAACTGGAGAAGAATACAGAAGAAACAAACTACTTTGGATTTCTATACCCAGAAATGTGCCTGAGACTGCCATCAACCCCTTTACGTGTACATTTATTCACTTAGCAGTGTTGTTTCTCCAAAGCAAACGCCAACTAAGGGTAAACAAAAAGGGCATTTTTTCGAGCCAAAATTCAGATTTGAGGATGCAGGCATGATTTTTGAAGTACAGTTAGTTTTCACAGCGCTGCTGTTTTGTGCAAATTACATGAGTGGCTGCCTATAGGGTTGATAAAAATGCAGAGGTGATGCTGAAAGACATGATGCAGGTTTAGAGAGGAGTTTGCTCCATATAGATCAGGAGAGAAGTAAGTCTGAATGAGATGCCATTTGAAATTCAGTCATTCTGATGGATAGTCAGAACTCATTCATGTTAAGCCTGGGTATGACAATACTTCTGTAGCAGCATGTAGGAACAACCACAGATTCTTTAAGAAGCTACAATTTGCCTTTTTTGACCGTACCACACCCTTTTAAGAGATGATGCTCAGTTTTAGTTTGCAGATGGAGAAAAGAAAAACTTCTGGCTGTAACACTAACCCTGATACAGGGCTGCTGTGGTCAGCTTTTTGCTGCACTCGTCCCATGTGTGTCCTCTAATGGTCAGTTAGCCATGGTGAACCAGCATAACGGCGCTGTCTGTGTCTTGGGAATGAGGGTCCCTTACAGCACTGAGCCGGTCCATTCCAGGCCTGATGGTGGGCAGCTGAGATGTTCACCAAAGACTGTAGAGATTTCTTATCATTAGCAAAAGTGTCCTGCATGCAAGCAGTGCACTGGTATGGGAAAAAAGGTGTTACAGCAACTTTTTCTTCAGCTCTTGGAAGAGTTTTCCTCACTGTATGTATAATCATTGCTGAAAGTATTTTGTTTGGACCCGATGGGAATACTTGTCTAACTGAAGTTAAATCTTTTCTTCCGGATTGTTCCACGGTTGATTTTATTATCGCTTTCATGCTAATAGTGCCAGTTCGTTCTTTGCTACCAGAGGCAGCGTGACACTTGAATTTTCTGCGTAGGGACAAATGCACAGTTACAATTCACCGGGGATCAGAACCCTCCCATCTCCCAGCTTCACAGTCTTGCTGTTGGACTGCAGTGTTTCCTCCCACTTTGTTACTACCTACTGCATCAGCTGCACCAGCCACATTAACTTGGACTACAATGAACAGATTCTCCCAGTCCTGGAGAGGGGATTATGGAGCACAGCAGAAGGTTGGGGGGGGGGTTTCCCCAACTAAATGAATGGATTCTTCATTGTGCTCTGGGGTCCAACTTGTAGCTTGCATTGCCATTGTGTTAGACACATCCTTGCTGCTGTTGAGTCCGTTTCCCAGTTGTCTTAACATGAAGGCTTCTGTCTCCCATTGGTGGGACACTAACAAGTTACTTTGCATGTATTTTGGACCAATTTCCAGGAAAGTTTAGAGTTTATACCACCATGGAGAAGTTGTTTTTGGGCCACTAAGTACTGCAGGAGGAATTTGGCTTTTAACCTTTCAGCATGAAAGCATCGTGTTTAGAATCAACACTTCTGAATTTGGAAGAACAAGGTTTGAATTCCACTTAGTACTGTAGTTAACATTGTAAATTGCTTTAGGGAAAAGTGTCTGCGAAATAAGTGAAAAGGGGATGATGGACTCTGCTGAGAGAATACCCCCCTTTTAAGCAGTAGGGTCTGTTATGTTAAACTCTACTAATGTGTGAAAGGGTCCACTTGAATGCACAATGTAATCTTGGACATGGTGTGGGATAAAATGCAGCAGTCAGCATTGCGCTGTAGCGCAAAAGCTTGTGTGATGAACACTATTGTGTCTAGCTTAAGTTCTAAGAATAGCACTTATTTTTCTCTCCCTCACCTCAACGTCTCACACCCTGAAAGGAAACTTCCAGATTGATGCGAGAAAGCTGGCAAACAGTAGCTGATTCTGTGGGAAAACAAGCCTTTCATTGTTGCCGCAGCCAGGCTAATTTACCTAGGCCTGACACATGCTGTAAATTGTCGGCAAAAATCCATGCAGACCAGGACTGGCTGCGGAGGCTGGGGGAGGTGACGGAAACACCTTTCTTCCTCCCTTGGCCCAAGGTACTGTACCTCCTCCATACATTGCCATGCACACGACACCAACCTGGGAAGGTATTGATTAAATATTAATGATCGGTCCTTTATAGTACCCACCCCCTTGTCAGCTTGTTCCGAGTAATTCAGAGTCCTTCGTCCCCTTTTCCCCGAGTGCAAGGGTATCGCTGGAAACGCTGAGGAGCAAGAATAATCCCACACTATGGACCAGAGTGAAGATGCTTTGCAAGGATCCATTAATTCTTCATGAGATGAATTTCTCTTCACTTTCAAGCTGTCTTAGGCTAGGCTGAGAAATCAGATGCATATTCATATGTGTTCAGAATAATTTTTTTTTTTTTTTACGCATTTCATTGAGTAGGTATTTTTAGATTTCTGCATTATACAGTTTCACGTAGCCTCTGCATTTGTCCCCTTGGCTCGATGAGTTCTGAGCACACTCCTTCCAGCTTAGTGCTTCTCTTCAGTAGTGGCCTTTATTTTTAGACTCGTATTTGGCAAGAAAATGCTTTTGAGTGAATGAAATGTGCAGCAGCCAGCACGAACACACAAGGCTGTTTGCCGCTGTTGAGCATACGGTTAAAAATGAAATCCACTGAAGTCTCCGCTTCTTTTGAAGTTCTGTTGGATTGCTGAAATTTCATTATCGCACCATGCGTTTTATTTTCTCCGAAAGACCGGAGACTCCGGAGTCCCAGTCACTGAATGCTGTCCTTTCTTAATTTGCATCCACGCTGCCTGCGAAGAAAATAATTACTGCGGTACAGTGCACACTGAGCTTATGGTCAGTTTCGGAGCACCAGAAGGGGTCTTTCTTCTGTTAGGTGATGCATTTGGAGGACTTTTCACTCTCGCTGGTCCTGAAAATGTGATGTATATCAAAATACAGGGAGGGAAGGCTATACAGCTGTAACTTCATACGATTTTGCATAAGCAGAATTATAAACCTCATACATCAGCACTGAAAACATGAATAATGTCATCGTATTATTATGAACAATAACAGCCACTGTATTGTCTTATAACTTCACATAAAAAGATTTATAGGCTGCATATTAGCATGAGGGCAGTACAGGCCTGCCCGGATGCATATACATATTAGTTTGTCATAAACTTAAGACCAAAGAGTTCCTTGAGGTCATCTTGAATTCTGCAACTTCCTTTTTTCTTTTTCTTACATGAAAGGAATTCCTTCTCACTTATTTTTAATCTGCATTCCGGGGAGACCGGGACCCTCAGCCTGATACTATAGTAGGTGTTACATAATTGAAGAGTACATGGCTCAAACCAGCTGTCATCTCCAGATCCTTACGCCTATCTTTTATTTAGGTTGACGGGCCATGAAAACTTTTCGCGGCAAAGTTCTGTGTCTCCATCACTGAGACAGATGGACCATATGTTCTAAAATGTGCCCCGGCAGTGGCTGAATTCTGCGAACCTCTTGGTGTGGGTGATGGGCCGTGATCTCTCTGTGCAGCTAATGGTGAACACTGGAGCGCTTCTGCAGAGACCCATCACTCCTTCCTCTCTGTATTATCTCAGAAAAGTCCTTGGATTCTTTTCCATTCTGTAAAGGAATCGTTGGGCAGTTTTTGAGCATAATAAATATTTTTATTTTGTGTTTTGGACACAACCAAGTGGAAAATGCAACTGGTTTACACAAAAAAACTAAATAAAATCTTCTTTGCTAGTCTACCATCTCATTGTGCATTGTACTGCTGTTGTACTGAATCCATTTGACCTGACTTCACGACAAAGATCAAATTTTTTGTACAAATTTCCATGACAGGTGGACAAAATGCACTGGAATCTAAATTAAATAATAATTCATTTGAAATATGATAACTTATCCAGTCACTCTTTGTTCATAGATGCTGTTTGTGTTGTTGGAAAATTAGTTTTTGTTTGCGTTCCGTTTTATGGTTATTTTTCTGCCGTCTACAAACAAATGCCCGTAATTTCCACGCATATCAGCTTTGTGTGAAACTTGGCAATAGTGTGGAGAAGGTCACCCCAACTCTATTTGTATTTTTTTCGGTTGCAGAAAAATGTTTGAAAAATGTTGCTTCTGAAAACGACTGAATACGATCTCTAATTACAGCCGTGTTCATGAACAAATGAGAATCTTGTCGTGAAAAATAGGAATTGCCAGGAAATGGAGTGAAGTCTATTGGATTGAAGTCTTTCCAGTGTACATGGTGTTGGAGTGAAAGACTGTGGCGGTACTTTGATTTGTTCATGTTGCTCTGTTTTATAGGAGGAATACATTCAGGTTGTCCATCAGGGTCTGCCCACACAGTCTAGGGCTTTTACTATAGCTTAGAATGACTTCTTGTAGCTGCCAAGATGGCCGAGAAGGTGCAATAGGAAGCTGGTTAAAGTGATCCGAACTGATTTATTCACACCACTTGCCTCTGTTCCACATTTCTGTGAAAATGAGATTGGGCAAAGCAGTAATCCTCTGAGCCTTCATTGCTTGGCCAGGATAATGAATTTCTCTGAATGGGCAAAGACCTGATGTAACGTGCGGAACCTAACCCCCACCCATTGCTTTTTCATGTCATTTGTCAGACTCAGCGCCACTTTGTTTCTGTTGAGTATGCTAGGTTTCTTCACAAGTGTAATGGAGTTTGGGAGGACCTAATCGGAGCATTTTTTAAAATTTGTTACAATGGAGGGACATTGTGAAAGTTGAAAGCGAGCTGATCTTAAGTTCTTTTTAAGGCATCGGCTGCATGAAACCAGTGGGCGATGGGCTGTAATTTTCCGATAGACTAGTCAGTCAATTAGATGCTCGGCCCAGCACAAGATGGCGCAGCCTGAAAGGGCGGTTTCAATACAATGCATCTGGAGTTTTCTTTAAGTCTGCCTGTTGGGGTGAATGGCTAACATAGACGTGGGCCAGGTACCAATTGTGCTTTCACCGTAGCTCCCGTAACCCTAGCAGAATATCTCCAGAGTCACACGATCTGCTTCGATTTTGTTCCGCAGCGATTGGGTTCGACTCCCGACACATTACACTGGGAGTAATGATGAATTGTGTAGTCCCTGATTTTTAATATGAAAAGTGCAGGTTTTCAGAGGAGATTGCCTTACATTATGGATTCTGTCTGGCAAACTCCATCTTACTTTTGCCAATGATGTAGTAATGCTTGAAGGCAGCCAAATTTTCGAAGCCTATTCCAGATGGATTAGCTCCTTTAAACTATGTAATTTAGTGCTAAATGAATAGTTATTTTAATACCTCTCTCGTGTATCACAATAAGTGAAGAGGATGGCTCCTTAGGTGACTTGGTTTGGTAGAAATGGTCAACAGTTTCTTATTATTATTGCGCTGGAATTGATAGATTTGATACAAACCCCAGCAATTTTCATCTTGCCCTGAAGCAGTACTTGTAACTGAAGGTTTTTGAGTTGGTTCATCTTCTCACTTTCTTCATTCTCTGACTGAGCCTGCAGCATATTAACTCTTAGCCATTAAACAGTTCAACAAAAAGGTCTGTGGGTGGCGAATGAAGGTGCTAATGAGGTAGAGCTATCAAAAGTGTACTGTGCACAGGAAGAAATGTCTTTCTCAAAGAAATGCTATTTTCCTCTTGTGGTGAAATCCAGAAACTTTAGGGCAGCTTGGTGGTGAAATTTCTGGAAGCTTTAGTGGTTTCTACTGCCTTCGCACTTGCAAATTTGTATGTTTGTATCCCTCAGAGCTGCTGGATCTCGCAGCGTTCAAGAAGGGTCTCAAAAAAACATTTCATTTGGAGCTTTTCTATTGAACTGAACAGTTTTGCATCACATCACTCACAATCATCTTTATATTTCTTATAAATTTAATCACCAGCTACATATTTAATGTGCACTACAAAAACAGTTGAATACACCAACCTTTATCTGCCGCGAGTTGTGCATCACTTGGCTGTTTAGGTGTGCATCTGAGTCAAGCTCAGTCTGAGTGGAGTTTGCATGTTCTTTCAATGTCTGAAAGGGGTTCCCACCACAGTCCAAAGACTTGAGTTTTAGGTTATTTGGTCACTGTAAGGTGAATGTTTGCATGTGTGGTGCAGTAAAAGAAGTCCATGAAAATGTCTTCGTGGCATGCTGGGTGCGGAGGGTAACCAGACCTGATGGGTTAAAGGCTGGGCTTGCAGAATTTTTTCCAAAAACATAAAACAAACATGGCAAACAAACATCCACAAAAATGAATTCTTTTGCTTTGATATTAATCATTCCATCCTTTCCTCCAACATTCCATTTACATCCTGTTGTCACATCTCACCATCATCTCTCAGTCAGGTGCAGCTGATAGTCCAGAAGGTGGGTATAGCCCGTGTTCCTAGGTGCCGCACTGGCTTTGACAAAAAAGGTCCACTAAACGAGTAAAGGTAAATCCCTTAAATACCTGTGTACAAACGCATACATATAGACATGCAAATGCAGACACACAGACAAATGACCCTTTCCTCTCAGCATTGCGCTCCCTGTGTGCAGCTCTTGCGGCTGCTGGAGATGCCCTCATTTTTAGTTTTTTTTAAAAAAAAAATGTAGACTGGACGCCTTTACTCTTTTATCCTCTAATGAACATTTCTTTTCGAGCGGCGTTGCTCATTGCTGGTCATCTGATCTCCGGGTTCACTTAACTCCTTTCAGAATGGTATTGCTGAAAGAGGATGAAAACAGAGTTCAGGCTGTGCTGTTGGACCTTCGTAAGCAGCCTGTGGAATCGAGCAAGTTCTGTGGTGAGGACCGGGCAGGGCCGGCTCAGAGTTCTCACGCTCACTTGACATGTTCTCTCACAGGGCTTCGGTGCAGGCAGTAGTACGTATGCTGTATTATTAATCACAGCGCTTCAGTGTTTCAACACACTGGGAGAAGTTTTGACAGATTATGTAAGTCTCATGGGTGGAATGGCAGCATGGTGGGTAATGGTGTCACCTCACAGCTTCAGGGCTCTGAGGTTGCAGTCTGGCCTGGGCTCTACATGGCTGGGTTCACATTTCACCGCTTTCTTTCAGCATTGTGAAGATGCAGCATTCATGCAAAATGGAGCTTCTGAACTGGCCTTGGAGTGTGAATGTGGTAATGCAATGTGCGTGTGTGTGTCTTTCAGTTGTTGTTCTCACAAAATTCCATCGGATCATTGTCGACTCTTGCGATTGCCTATTTCAGAGGTTCCCAAACCCATGGTTGCAATCAAAATGAGCACCACAAAGGGGATCTTGAAGGCCTTGGCATGGGATCAGGAATAAATATTTGTGTCATAAGGGGATTTTTTCACTGGCAAAATAGGAATAATTTTTGGAAAAGTAATTAGAATCATTGTGGACGATGCAGCATTCGTGTGCATTTAATATGAACAATGCTTAAGCAAACCAGTGAAGGACTCGTTCAGTAGCACTCTTCCGAATTTGATATTATTACCCCAAACTTGAAGGAACTGACCCTCAAAATGCAGCAGCAGCATGGTAGCTAGAGATGGTGTAATACTTTCATTTTCATGTAAATTTGTTTCTCATTTCACTCAATAAAAAAAACTCTTTGAAAGTCATTATATGTCAGTAAGCAGTTAAAAAAAAATACAAAATCACATTTCAAAATGCATTGCATGCACTACCACTTAGGGTTGCCAGTCCAAGACAAGAACATATTCTGGGTTACCACCTAAAAAGTCTGGAAATCACCGGCCTAAATGGATTTCATCCAGAATGTTCTGGCCTCTCTTTTTAAGAGAATCTGGTCTTATGATGCATCCAACGTGTAGCTACTTCAGTCTCATCATTTGCGCCTCCACTGAAACTTCCAACCTGATCTGATCCAGTATCCATCTATTTGCTTAGCATTATGATGTTCTGAAATGGTATTTTTGGCAGTCCACCATGTCATTAAGTCTCCCCCAGCACCACAGCATCTTTGAGCTCCACGTTTTTATGCCCAATCTTTGGTTCCAGATCATGAATCAAACCGCTCTGCTTGCTAAAAACACGTAAACAGATGTACAGTGAGATTAGTTCTGTTAAATCAACATTTAGGGGGTTCATTTTGTCCCCTGTTTTTACACATAAACACACTTTGCAGCTGGTACTCATTTTGCTCTGTGGATTACATATTTTTTATACTTCATATCCGAAATGAAATTTCTTTACAAATTCCTTACTTCCTCTGGGGTGTGTATTACTCTATTTAAAGTCAAAAGATGACTACATCACTTGGCTTTTGACCCCAGGTGTGCTTGCAAATTGCAACGGAATCCCTTTTCCAGAAGATGTCTTAAATACCCTCGCCGTCGTTCCATTTTGTCACCTCCGGGGAGATTTGTGTGCACTGTGTAGGGTATCACAGTAACCATTGTTGAACTTCTATCCTTTCAGATGCTATTGTGTGTTTGGGTAATCTGTCCAGAAGCCAGTGCTGCGCGATTGTGATTTGAGCGGCAGATGATGACTAAAGCAGCCTGGTTTAGCTCACCTTTTGATGTGCTCCTCTGAAATCCCCAGGTACTCAAAGTCTATCTGTCCTTGAAGTGGAGGTGCCAGGGAATCCCCTGAGAGAGACTCTAATCCTAAGCAGGGGAATAAGGTGGGAAGTTGAATGTGTGGTCTTTTAGAAAATGCTCTGATAGTGCAACTTATCTTATACGGAGATGTGGGAAGGGGTTTGAATTGTGCAGCTGAGCTAACGCTCTTCTTGTGATAGCGAATGCGACAGAATTGGCTCAAGCTACAATATTGGTATTTGTTAACATTGTGCGTTTAAATCTGTGCCATCATGGAGTCATTAGAGAGGAGCAAAGAGGTTTTGAGTTGGTGGATGCCTCAGTAAAGGAATCGAGATGGTGAACAAATAAAAAGTTTTTGTCCGATTTGAATCGTTCCACTTTGGATTCCACCTGAGAATGAGTTAAATGAATAAATTTAAATGTCTTATTTCACAAGACGGCCCAGCCTTCACCATGCATCTGCATCTCAAGAGCTTTGGATGTGTTGTCCAACTTGGATGAATACCAGGTGTGCGATCTATTGCAAAGTGAGGTGAACTGTGGTGATGGTTCTAGAGGAACACACCTGGATAGGGCTTACAGGCCTGAATTCCTAACTACACCCCTGCCAGGTGTAGATGCCTTCTAAACACTTGGCAGAACAGTGTCTACATTGACTGTCCATTTAGATCAGGTGCAAGTAGCTGATACTCGATGGCTGGGGACAGATAGTAGAGGTACTATTGCATGAAGGCAAATTTTTAATGATATTTTCCATATGCAGCTGCTGTGTCAGGCCAGTCTGTTTGGGTGGATTGCAGAAACTTGTCAGCTTTAACGGCAGTCCCAGCAGTCCTCTCTGCATCGTGCAGCTTGCCTACATCAAAGGTACTCCTCCCCTGGCTTTTGTCTCCCTCTGCCTTTAATCATTTCACTCCATGCATCATATACGTTCTTAAGGCTGTATAATATTGTAAATTATTATAAGTTTATTCACCCTTCTTGTATTTACTTTTTGCTATTAGGAATGCAGTGCTGCTCAGGATTATTTATGGACCCATGACTGTTGTTATAGTTGTTGTTGTTGTTGTTGCTGTTTCTGTCAAGCAAATATGTTTAAAAATGTTCCTCGGGGAGCATGCTTTTTTTAAATTAGTCACATGGCAGTCACGGTTGGTGTAATCCGCTCTAAGAGCCTGTGTACGCACAGACATGCTCTTTCCTGTGAATTTTGGCCGTGGAACACTAGTACATATATGAATACCAGTCCAGTTCCCTGAGCCGGTGTCAGCTGCGTAAGAGAATTTTTGTCCCAAAGGAACAGCAATAGTTCAGCTCCTGGTGCTGGCAGTTAGTCAGCAATTGCCCTGGTGTCTCATAACAAATTGTGCTTTTTTCCCTTGAACTTCTCACAAGTATGTTTTTTGCAAGATAAGGAGTTGTATTCCACAACAGCCATGAGTCCAAGCTGCGGTTCCCAGTACATACACATTTCATGTGTACGAATGATTTAAATTATACAGATATATATGTACAGATGCATCTGATTTAATTTGTAAAAATACAGAATACCACTGTCCCCCTACTTGCGAGCCCAGTGTGTTCCGGGAAGTTCCCCCATAAAATGAAATTTTGTAAGTTGGAGACATAATAAGCATTATTTATGGACTAGTATTAGATGTGGTTACTGGCACAAACTTTGAAAATCACCCCATGCTAACCTTTTTTTACTCTTACTTATGTTTGCTTATAAATTAAAGAGAATTAAATGCAACAATCACTTGGTATCCAAATTTTCAGCCCTTGAAAATGAATGCCTTTATAATAGTATCCAAACTGAATAAATTTTTATTCAAAGCTTATCCATAATTTAAAAACTCTAAATGTCAGTAGCAATCAAAATAGCCAAAAAAATAACAAATACTGTATTGCAGTGTATTGATATAAAAAGTACAGTATGTATTATTTTAAAAAATCATAACAGTGTACAGTACAGTTAATTTTGCTTGAACCATGCGCCCACGCTGGTGTCCTATCAGCTGTTTTTGCGCTTCCTTGACAGTCTCGGTCAGTGCTGGTTTTGGGTGAAAGTGCCACTGGATTTCTGTGATTTAAGATAATTCAGAGGAAGAAGAGGAGGGAGGATTTCCATACAGCTCAAATTCCTTCCTGTGCTGGACAAGAAAACTTTAAAAGCAGCTAACACAACGAGTTCACCAATTATGGACATGGTTGTGACATGAGCAGGAGCTTCGCTTTCAGCAACCCGGTTGAAAATGCTGTCATAGGTTATGGGATTTACAGAAGAAAATTACATGAAAGCCAACAAAATTCCGTTTGGTTTTTTGTTGCCTTGTTTCATCCCTTCCAACTGTTTTGCACATTGAATGGTGAAGAAATGAAAAAAACGGATGCAGCCCCCTCACTCCGATACATACCAAACTTCATAAGCCCTTTTCTTCACTTTATTTTATGAGTACTTGCTAAAAGCTTGTTTGTTTAAATCATCTGTAACGTTTTTAACTAAATTTAATTTTTAATTTTTTTTTTTTTTTTTTTGGGGGGCGGGACACTAACATGCAAAATTCCCTATACTGTAAATAGTGTACCATGCAAATCAATGCCAGCATTAAGTATTTTCTGATTATATAAAATTAGTATTTCAAGTGTTTTATTGTGTTTTCAGGTAGGTTGGGAGCACTTTTTTTTATTTAAAGCAATGAGGAAACAGACATTCAGTACCACAAATGTTGCTGTTCGACTCATTTACTAGAATTAGATTTAAATACTGAGGGATTACTGTAATTAATAGCTCTTAAGTGAAAGACTGTCATCTCAAAAGATACCTGTATTTTATCTTACAGCACACTTGGATGTTTGGATGCAACTCCAAACTCCTGTTCCAGCATTCATACGATCTGTCATAGTATCTTTGGATAAGGATCTTAGCAGCAGATCTGGTTTTTCCACCTTTTCTCTTTTAGCTGGGCGCCTGACCAGTATTTGGCTGTATGCCTCCCACTAAGCCCAATTATCATGCCATCATCATTCTCTCCTGTGCAATAGATTAACTTGGCTTTTTAACAGTATATAGAGGCACGCTGCTCTCATTTTCAAAAATTGAAGAAGGATAGGCTGTATGTATTTGTTTGCTGTAATATATTCTGAATATTTCCAAAGTCAGCCAGGATTATTTATCCCATTGCCTGTATTTGCAGTGGGTTGACAGCCATTGTTAAGGTGAGTGAATAATTGATGTCATTTAGTATTTATTGGAAATATCCCTATGACAGCCGCATCACTGAGGCTAATGCATATTAATTACTTAATACATGTTTTGGGGCTGACAGCAGTGTCTACTAACCATTTCTTACAGTGAACTCTTACATAATCTTCAAGCAGAATCTTGTTTTTAGTCCTGGCTAATGCGTCCCACAGTTCATGCATCTAACAGTGCTGTTAAATTGAAAGTTCTGCCTATTGTGACCTTAAACGAAAAGTGCTTTTGTCTTTTTTTGGCAGCAGCAGTTTGAATTCAGTCCCTCCAGCTTTTCATTTTATCCATTTTGAAATGCACCTGATGATGATGATGATGTATTTTGGCCTGCGTTTTTCCAATTTCCCTCTAGTTGCCCACACCCGTTCCCTGTGCGGGAAATACCGAGGACCTCCAAACAGCTGCCGAGTGGCAGACCTGCCACTATTACCCCCGCTTGTATGTTCACAATAGGGTCAGTCGTTCACCTGAACTGCTATGACGTATCTGATGGCCTTGTCCCAATACTGGCAAGACCGGGGCCTATAAATGATTGTCAGGTTAAACAGCAGGTAGTCTCCACATAGTAGTTTGAATGGGGGAACCCAGGTGTGCGGACGACCCGGAGAGCTCTCTGTCTACTCATCGTCTTGGAGGAGCAGGTGCTTTCAAGAACCCCTCCGCATCTGGGGACCACTGTTTTCCACTGGGCATCAGCTGTGCTTAGACAAGGAATTAATTTACTCTGTAATTATGGCTCTTTGAAAAGAAGTGGGTGGGCTGTATTGTGTGTGAGAGGACGGACCAGGAATCCCATCAGCTTCTTTTCAGGTGACTGCCTGTATGGCAGGTCACCGGTCCCCTGGGCTTCTCTTTGTCTTAGACCTTCAAGCCACACAATGCATTCAGAAATTATGCGCACCCCCAGCTTCCCGAGATCACCTCCATGGCTCCCGGGGGCGGAACTGCACTGATATGGAGAACACTAATCCCAGTATTTGCAAAGTTCTCCAGAACTTTGTTGGCCAGGGCCATTCCCAGATTGCTCATCATCTCAAGATGGAAGCGCTGGGGAAATCCTGCACCGAAACAGCAGTCGCTGCAGCTGTTGTTCTGCAGCGTGTTTCTGAGTGCTGTGTCACCGTACGACTGATCCGCAAGACGCAGTCGAGGATTATTCATTAGACCTTCGCCAGCGGGGCTTTGAAGCGAGCCGCTGCGGCCGCGTTTCCCATTTCCGATTGGTGCCAGAAGCGTGGCCGCATGCGAGTCATTTTATTACCTTGCTATTTTTAGCTCGCGGTTTGTTCTGAAACACATTTATCCTTGTGGGAAAGCCCTAAGCCAGCATGAGCTGTTCCCGTGTGCGCAGCACCCTTAGAACGTGACGCAATTTCCCTTCCATTTTCATTAATAACACCTCACATTTAAGGGAATGAGCTTTCCTACAGTCTCCGCAGGCAGGTATTGTGTATTTCATGTTCTCTTAATTTGTTACGTTCTATGAACATATTGTCTGTCTCCATCTTTGTGGTCTCCCTGGGCCTTGATGAACAGAAGCAATATGACTGGGATGCTGCTCGTGGATGCAGTGTTCTAATTGAGGCTGAGGTTAAACAGAGGGCCAATGGGGAGGGTTTCCCCTGCACCCCTTCTCCATTAGCAGACATCTGCCGTAGGACTGTAAACCAGAGCCGTTTGTCAGGAAAGAATTTTCCAGCTCATTCTTGGCATGCTTTAATCTATTTTAGAAGCTGTCCAGAGGTCACTGGAAGTGATAAGCGTTCTGGGCGTCACTCAGATGCCTGCTGCATTCTCTGTGCGGGTTAGGGCAGCAGAGGTTCTTTTTGTCACACGCACCCAACCGTCCGTGTTGTGAGCAGGACAGTCAATTGTCAAGAGTTTACCACGATCGCTCGCCGCGCTTTCATGAGCGTTTGCACTTGGGGGCTTTAGAACAGATTCGTGCAATACAGTTAGCTTTTCTCCGCAGCTTGTTAGGGCTGCACATGTAATCGATGGTGATTATACTCCAACCGGCATGCTTTCCGTGAAGGAAGTGCCCGTCTGGTGACAGACTATGCCGGATCAAGGATTAGTGAGTGTCTCTGACTGCGTATCATAGGAAAAGCGTACCTCTTATTGGTGATGCACTAAGAGAAACCATGGCAACACGTAACAATTTCACAATACAGCACACCGAGGGATCATGGAGCAAATTTCTATTGTAATAACCGCTGGCCGCACGAATGTGAAGAACAAGATAGTTGTCAATAAAGATTTAGTAACGTTCACTCTTTCTCCACCATTAACCGCTTTTCTAGGTAAGGGTAGTGGGGGCCCAGAGTCTATCCTGGAAGCACAGAGAGCAAGGCTGAGCAGCGCTAGTATCAAAATCCTAGTTTATTTTACAGTTGCATTGCAGGCTCCGAATGCCTCGTGTCCACAACGCCTCACTTTGTTGCAATAACCTAGGGATGTGAGAATGGTTGCTGCTGCTTATTGCACGAGTGTCATAATGTGAAACTTGATGAAGAAAGCAAAGCCTCCCGGAGCATTGCGCTGGCAGTTAAAATGGGCTCAGCCACAGTGAAGGGAGCACCGGAGAGGATCTGTAGAGAATGAATAAATGATCAGGCCGAAGCAAACATCAAAGTCCAGCGGTGTGGTGTGCGCTGCTTTGGAGAGGAAAGGAGCAGGGTTTGCCTTCACACACCTTCTCATAGAGGAGGGGGTGAAGCAGTAGATGTGTTTATCCTCAGCCAGCACCAGGTCTGCAGTGCACTTCTTCTCTCCATATATCCAACATCTTTTTGTTTCACTAATGCTTTCTTTTTTTAACAGTTGTCTAACAGTTTGCAGCTTTGCTAGCATATGTCTCTCCAGGCATCTGCAGTATTTTGGGACCAGAAGATAATTTTGTTTTTGTTTTTAACTGTTCTCCTTGTTTGTATTCTTTCTTCTGTCGTCCCTTACAGCTCTCTGGCCCCTCTAGCAGTTGTGGTACCGTGGCGCTTTTCTGCCCATAGCAGGGGATGTCTCTGCACTAACCCCTCTGTCTGCTAACCCACTAGGTGTGTATCTGCCTCTTCCTGGGGACTCACAGCTCATCTAGTTGTTCCTGGATAGTCTGTGTGCCCATCCTTGGTAAATAGCGGTAGGATGGGGATTATTTACACAGGTTACAGCAGAATACAATGGCTGGGCATTAAGCAGAGTGTGTGGGTGTGAGGTGTACTCGCCCTTTAATGTGTTGTTGTTCCTTTGGTGTCGTGTACATGCATGTTTGTGCTTCCATATTTGTCTGCGATGCATTCTTGAAAGCTGCATGAAATAATTAGAGGGCATGAACTGTTCTAAAATAGTTTTTATTATTAAATTGTATTGTGAATCTGAGTAGCTGCGCTTTCATACCAGAAAACATGAGAATATTTTCTACATGCGATAATGATACAAAGGGTGCAAGTATTTCAAATGTTTTTTTTTTTTTTTTTTTTAAAGATCCAAGCTTATTTTTATTGTAATGCTGTTTCTGCTAACATTGACCTAGCAGATGCTTTTCTTCAAAGTGACTTACAATATGAAGCTATTTCCAAGGATTTATCTATTTAAACGAATAGACTAATAGACAAGTGAGGCAAGGGAACGTGAGCCACCAATCTACAAGGTAGCATTATTTACTCTCAGTTTGTCACAAAATATAGCCTAAAGTCTTTATAAGATGCAAATGTAATGGTCAATAGATATGTAATATAAATGTGTCACTGCATTGTGATTTTTGGTGGCTTGCGGGTAGCGCTGCTGCCTCACAGAGCGTGGACTGTTCAAGTGTGGTGTCAAATGTGGTTCAGTCTGTGTGGTTTATATGTTCTCCCCATATCTGTGTGGGTTTCAGATTAAATACTCACCCTAAAATGCCTGTAACCCTAATTAGGTTTCAGAGAGAAAAATGGTTGTTACATGACAAGAATCTCTTTTTCCTTCCAGTTGTTTTACTGCAGTCAAACATTATATTTTTGTTAATATTTTGAATGAAAGACCAAGAGGATAAATAAAGATGTTTGTTCACAGCCCGTTTTGCTTTTATTTACCAAGCGTGCTAATATTAGCAGAGGGCACTATAAATGATGATGTGTGCACGCAGATTTTCGTATAAATCCTTACAATGGTTACACTATTTCCAAATTTACTCAGCAGGGTTATTTTTCTGTATTATTTCAGTGTAAATATCTTGCATAAGGGTAGTACTGCACGAGTGTAAATGGGAATCTTTAGAGTGAAAAGCAGGGGCTTCTAAACACTATGCCATCAACAGTCCACAAAAATATTTTATGCTTGTCTTTCCCATGTGTGTCAGTCAATAAGTCAAGGGAAGTCATCTCAGATGTAGTGGGATGAGTTCACACGAGTGTGAAACACAATCTTGTTGGAGGACAATGCCTGTTGACCGTGTGCCCCCCTGTCTCTCCCCTTCCGTGGAACTTGTCCAAGATCGGTACATCTCTTTCGGGTAGAGCCATGGAGGACTATGACGTGAGGTCAGCAGCCAGTGTCCTGGCGTCCGTAAAGGAGCAGGAGGCGCGCTTCGAGCGGCTAACGCGAGCGCTTGAGGAGGAGCGCCGCAATGTGTCCCTGCAGCTGGAGCGTGCTGGCCTCTCCTCTGAACGGTCAGCCGGGGGCGGCGGCGGCAGCCAGAGCCTAGCCTGGCAGCAGATGGTGATGAAGGTAAAAAGAGCTGGCTCCTGCCACCTCACACCTAACCCACTGCCATCTCGTCTAGAACATTGCTCCTGGTTCACCCAGGGTTTCCGCTCAGCCATTCTGTCCATATTCCTCTCGGTGTGGTATCATGTAGGTGTGTTACCCACCTCTTACCGTATTCTACATCACAACCATCAGTTCTTCATCCATTTGTCCTGAAGCTTTGGGTGTGGTCATACTGTGTGTATGTCCTCCATTTTGGTTTGGTTTGCCTTCAAGCCTACCTGTTTGAATGAAAGGCCAACCTGTGGCTATTCTTGGTACTCTTGATGTTGTGAAATTAGTCACCTGTCATTGAGCACCATGATCATGTATTGCAGGAAGATGTTATAGCAGCAATTTGCTCCATTGTTGGTTTTTTCTCTCACTGTGTTTAACCCACAGTATAATTTTGCCACCCTGTTCCACTTTGCTCTGCGTATCTTTGCTGTTAATTTTTCTAAGGGGTTTAGGCAGAAATTTCTCCTAAGAAGGTTAACTCCCTCATGCCTCAAGCCTCTCGCAGCTGACAATTTCTCCTCTCCTCCAACCTCTTGGGTCTGTGGTTCCCTCTCAAACCCTTACATGATGGAGTAAGGGCAGTTTAATGAGACAATTTGTGCACCGGCCTGCTCTGTTGCAGGCCTCTTTTCTTGCCGTCGCTCTCTGTACTGCATCTGGGTTTGAGTCGGGTGCAGCCAGGTGGGACCCAGTCGGTGCCGTCATCTCGTTGGTCGGAAATCTTGTTCATTCACCCATTAAGCATGCACCTAAACTGGTGGGTGTCAGATCAGAGGGTTGATACACCAAAGCACAGAGACAGCACTGTCAGTCACAATGGTTTCTTTGGTTACCAGTGGAAATTAACATGTCTCACTTAGCAACATCCCTCAATCTGAAGTGATGGGCACTGTCTCTTGCATAGTTTCAACTGATTTAAAAATGGGTTTCATTAACACCATCACTTGTATCTCAATGACATTTTTGGCTTTTGGTGAATGGCTTGGATGGGAGTTAACTAAAGCTAGCAAAATATTACACTTTTTACCCGGGAAAGCCATTTACAGGAGTTGGGAAATAGTCTTTTGTTTTTTTTTTTTTCTGGTAATTTTTGCCAATATTTTCAGCTCTTGGGGTCCCCTCTTGGTGAAACTGGTTCACATTATTCACATCAAAGCTAGTGTTTTACTACGTGCTGTCAGTGCATAACTAATTGAAAAATGGTGAGATGTTCATGGCTGCTCTGCATTTTAATTGGAAGCCCAACCCATGGAGTGCTTTCTGAAAAGTGAAGGCTATGTTGCCATTTATTCCCAAGAATGTTGTCTTGGGCTTTTTTTGTCTTTCTTTTTGACAAAATAATCAGTTCATCTGTTCATTACACGTAGTTTGTTTGATGTAGTGAGAGCACTTTAGCACCATGGGTTATGCGTTCATCTTTGCTGTCCAAGGCTTGTTGGGGTGCAGTGCTCCAACACACAGTACCTGTTTACTTACACTGTCCTTCTCTTGTGCATTGTGAAAAGTTGCGGAAGGTTATGGAAACACAGAAGAGAAGTCGCTTTGATCTCCCTAAGCTTTCCGTCGAGATGTATGGTCTGGTGCTGTGATGGCATGACGATTCCCCCTCCAACCTCCCCAGTGTCCCCCAACCCCCCGGCCAGCCCGGCCTGGCCCAGCCCTGGCACAATGGAGACAAAGGGGAGTGCAGTAAAGCAGCAGAGGACGTATCCCACACTGCACAGCTTTGTGAGCCCCAAGAACCCCATAAATCACTTCCCTAACAATGAGCTCCAGTCCCCCGGCCTCCCCCCCCGATTACCAGCATTCTCACCTCCCTGAAATGTGTAATTGCTTTGGTGTGAAATGGTCAGAATTGTTTATTCTCTCTCTCTCCCCCCTGCAGAAACACACAGGCGCACACTTGCAGACACACACACCCTCTCACCCTCACACTTGCTTTCACAAACATAATAGCATATGCTTACTTTTCATTCCCAAAGTGTCTCCATGACAACCCTAAACCGAGTTCTCGATGTCTATTTTTAATATATTTAAAATTCATTTGCATTTTTATGCTTCTTAATGTTTTTCCAGCACACTTTTCAGTATTAGGGACTAATGACAACATCTGCATGACTCCAGCAAATTGACAAAGTAAGTTTATAACTTTGTTTTCCTCTGCTGTCTGGGAGAAGGCGCTTAGGACAGCCACTTGCGTAAAAATGCACATTTGTCCCCATGAGGAATTTTAATTGTTGGAGAGTGCTGAAGTACGTGTGAATGTGGGAATTCACATAGATGCCATTAATGTGTCCTTTTTTCCCCTCACAGTGAGACTTGGGCTTAGATCAGGCCGGCTGTTCTTGTGTGTGAAGAGCAGGCAAACAGGAACAGAGGTTCCCTCCCCCAGTGTTACAGCTGAGGGGGTGTCTGAGTCACTGCTACTTCTGATCACTTTGCTCTCAGAAACATTTTGTTGTGCACATTAAAAGATGCTCCCGTCACCACAAGCTGTATTAGTTTTGGTAATGTTAAATATTTTTGCGAAAGTTTAACAGGCATTAACTTGTATGGTTGTGTGTTTCTGGATGGAAGTGTGTTTGTGTGCCCATGTTGGACCTCTGCTTTGCCAGACCCTAAAGTCATACAAAGGCAGAGAACATTCATCTCGTTGTATGTATGCAAAATGCTAGAGGTTAACCTTTGACCTCAGGTTCACCCTTAAATTAAAATCATTTGGCAGGTCTGTGTTTGGATGTATTGCTTTATTTATATCAAATGTAGCCTGAGGGTAGCACTTTGCTGCTAGGCTGTTCAGTCAGATGTGGGTTCCATTTCCTCTCAGTAGGGAGACTGCATGTTCTCACTGTGCTCACATGGGTTTCTTCCGTGTTCCCGATTTCTCCTGCAGTCCAAAGACGTGTGTTTCAGGTGGACTGGTGATTCTAAATTGTCTGGTGTGTGTGAGCGAAAGCGAACTCTGCCAAGGATTGGTCCCCTACTCAGGGTGTACCCTGCTTTAGACCCTATGCTTCCAGGAAAACCTCTGGACCACTGACACTGCACTTGACAAATGGATGGATGAACAAATATTTAAGCTTTTATGGTTTTTCTATAGTGGTGTGTTATTATAAATGTACTAAGAGTGATTATAAAAGTGCTATGCTGTTGCTCAGTGTGTACTGCTGTGTGTTAGTACATTAAAATGACCAGCAAGGCAGTGCACACAACTCATTTGTAGTGGAAGACCAGTCAGAGGGTCTTGTGATTTTTGTTCTGTTCTTCTGTGACTTCATGTCATGGTGTATTTCTAAAATGTTCCTGTTTTGCAGCAGCCAAGCAGGGAGAGCTCTCTCCTCCAGCTAAAGTTTTCTGTAAGTTACACTCTTTGTGCCTGACCTTTCCTGCTAGAAAGGACCCCTTTTTGGCCTGCTGCAGGGTAGGGTAGGGTGTGAGGGTGAGGGAAAGAGGCCAGCGGCTCGTGGGGATTTGGCACACAGTGGACAGAGCAGCAGGGAGAACAAGGCTTTGCCATATATGGACAAGGCTGGACCGGCGGTGCCCAAGTGTGGGAGACGGCAGCGATTGCAGAGAGCACTTCCTCTCCTCCGCCTGCAAAATGCTCGAGATACATCGTGGTAATGAGCCACTCTAAGCTGTTAGCATTGAAGTGCAGGTTAGCAGTTTGAAACTTCTGACTGCATCTCCTGGACATTTAATATGAGTTTAGTACCACTGTGCTCATGTGTCAATGACATACATTCTACTTACAGAGCATTTTTTTTCAGCAAACAGAAAAATATTTGTGATAAATTTGTTACATGGCCATGTGTGATAACGGATGGGACCTGACAAAGTACCATGCTGTGTATAATTCATCTTTTTGTACATTAAGCCTAGAAAAAGGTTTTTAGTAGATTGTAGCATCAGTGAAGGTCCTGAACCTGCCCCACCTGTTCCACTGCCATACTGTTGCAGGGAAGATTTGACAGATCTGGATGAGAACTTTCAAAAAAGGGTTTTCATGCTTGGTACATTTCCTCTCACAGTCCAAAAACATGTGTTTTGGTGAACCGGATATTCTGAACTGCAATTAAAGAGAGAGTGTGTGTGTGTGTGTGTGTGTGTGTGTGTGAGAGAGAGTGAGATTGTCCCGCAATGGGTTGGCATCCCATTCAGGACGCACCCTGTCTCTCACCCTACGCTTCCAGAATAGGCTCCAGACCTACGTGAAATTTTAAATATTTCCCTGTTGTAGTAACCACAGCGACCTGGTTGTTCTGAGGAAATGCTGAAATAAAAATGTGATTAATCAAATGTGCTTGATGAAACATTTTGGACTGTATGAATTTTAATGGACTGTAAATATTATTTTATTTCTGTAATCATTTATACTCGTGTCAGAGGGCTGTATAATTAGACCAGCATATTTATTTGAGAATTGGTACTTGGCATCCTGTTGGCGTACAGATTCTAGTGCTGTTGCTGAAGTTCTGCACGCCGCACTGTTGCTCAGGAAAGTGCAGTGCAGTGAAGTCCAGCGGGTATCCCCCCCAGGGGGGGCATGCACAATTGCATTATTAGATTAACATTCCTTTATGAAAAAAACTTTCAAAATATCTCTGGGCACTTTTTTCCTTTCTGAACTGAGGGTCATGGGAGCAAAGGTTAGGAAGAAGTGAGACAGCCTGTCCAAGGGGGACTGGGAGGAAACTGGGGTAAACTTTAGTGGAACAAGGGGGACCGAGAGGAAAATAGGGTAAATTTTGGTGGACCAGGGGGATGGGAGGAAATCAGTGTAAATTTTGGGGGACCAGGGGGACCAAGAGGAAACTGGGGTAAATTTTGTGGGACTGGGAGGAAACTGGGGAAAATTTTGGGGGACCAGAGGGATGGGAGGAAATTGGTGTAAATTTTGGGGGACCAGGGGGACTGGGGACCCCTGTCCTGTTGATGGGGCAGAACCAGTGTGAGCCCTCCTGGGTGAGTTTTCCAGCTGTGTCTGTCTGTCAGCCCCCACCCCCGGAGGGGAGCTTGTTTGCATAGATGCCGCGTGGGGAGGGGAGCGGAGCAGAGGGGAGGGGTGTCGAGGGGAGGGGTGGGGAAAGGCGGGGCCACAGCAGAGTGCGGAGCTGCGGTGCAGAGAGCAGGGCATCCACTGCCTGTCCGGGAGGCTGCTACTCGCACTGTGCCACCTCTCCTCTTTCTCCCTCTGCTCTCAGTGCAAGGGGTTTCCTTCCCCCGCTGGGTAACTCTTCTTTTCTGACGTGGTGTGAGTGTGGTCCTGCGTCTCTGAGTGTGTATGTGTGCGTGTTTGTGTTTGTGCCGTCTCTGAATGCCAGAGACCAGGCAGGGGATTCTGTGTTCCACAACCCCCAGTGCCGGCTGTCCCTCCATCCTGCTCACGGTTGAGCTTCTACGTGTTGAGGAAGAAGAACGGAGTGGGGAAAGAGGGATCTTTTCATTTTTTTAAAGAGGAGGAGAAGGACCGACACGTGTGTGAGTGTGAAACTGCATGCGCCTCTGTGTGCGTGCACGCATGTGGATGTGTGTGTGTGTGTGTCTGCGAGCGTCTGCACAAGCACTGGGACGGAATGGCTGCTCGTGACTGAACCGCCTCCGAGCTGGGCTAGAGAACTCGACAGAAAAGGAGAGGAAAGGAGGGAGGGGAAAAACATCAAGTCAACTTTTTTTTTTCTGAAAGAAGGAAATTGTTCTCATTTTTTCAAGGAGGGTAAACAAAGAGATTTCAGCAATGCCTGCTGAAGTGAAACAGGTCAGTGTTGCATTTTCCTGCCCTTCTCTGACTCACGTCTTTCCGTCTCCCACCGTCTGTCTCCGCCGCTTTTGTCTGTGGGGTAGAAGCGTATGTATGCAGAGTGTGTGTGTGTGTGTGTGTGCGTGCGTGCGTGCGTGCGTGCGCATCTGTGTGTTGGATCCCAAAATCCATTAGAGATACCTGTGATTTCCAGGGAAGGTCAAAGCAAAGGTTTGTCATCCTTCTAGCCAGACTAGCACCTCCCCCTCTTAAACTTTTGATTTTCCGACTCTCGCCAAATTTCGATTTTCTCTTCAATGTCTTAACTGATATGTACACAGGCATTTTTATTTTGCATGGTCGAGCCTGCTCCCTTGCTGCACCAGTCTTGCAGACACTTTTGATGAGCTTATTTGATGTACAGCATCATGTTAATAAAGGAGCCATTAATCCCATCGCCTCGTGGGGGTTTAGTGTGCGACGGGTGTGTTCGTGCACAAGGTATTGATTTTCGGCAGCAAAGTCGCAATGATGCACGGACACGGTACAGGACATTAAATATTCATGGTGGCTGGAACACAAATCGAATCGATTGCAGTGAAGGAGAGCGCCTCAAACTGCAAGATGGAAGGGGGAGATAAGTTTCCGTTTGGAGGCTGGCTGTGTAAGTTGTGGCAGTGACTAGAAGAGAGGCTTACTACTGGCACGCGCGCACACACGCACACTTCCTATAAGAAGATTGTTGGGTTGGTGTTTGCCAGTGAGAGGTGAGTGATCTGATGTGTTTGTTTATGAGTGCAATTGCACTTCTGTGGCTTCTAAGGGAGTCCCTTCAGGCAAAGTGATCCAGCAGACTTTTCAGCACTTGGTGGTGCAGGCATGCGAACGTACCTGTGTAGGTGGAAAACAAAGATGGACAGCGGCTGCGGTCAGCTGGCAGCCCTGCGATTGCTCTGACGCTGGAGCGGCTGCTGGCTTTCAGAGGCAACCTGTGCGCAGTCTGCACAGCCCTCGTAATCTGTAAATGACTGCTCAGATGGATGGCTTAGGCAGGGCAGTGGCAACACCCGTCTGCGTGCACGTTCCTTTTATAACATTTTTTTTAAACTTGTAACAAGGTTAGGGTCTACCTGACTGGTTATGTTTTGCCTATACAATGTAAATGTCTATATGTCCTTTTATGTCTGTGTAAGACCCTCTGGATAAGCTTTACAACATGTAAATAGTTTATGAGCATTAATTTTAAAAGTCCACAGCTGCCCTGCAAAGATGTACTTGCAATGATGTACAAGTGTCATACTGACATGGATCCTGGTGTCTCGTCTGACTTGGCTCCAGTGCATTCCCTGCATGGCTGGTGCAGGCCTGCTCAACACATGATCTTTCCTAACTTCACCCCATGAGATGACAGCTGTCCACCTGTCCAGGTCCACGTTCTCCTGTTTGTATGAGAACGATGAGCTTGACGGTGATGACGGCTGTCATTTTGTTTTTAATTTTGCTCTTCTTTTGCACATGGTAACCTTTGCCCCTGCTTGACCCTAAAGGGTGCAACTAACATCTGATGATCTACATGATTTAAGAGGGTCCAGTCATTCTTGACCTAACTCCAAGTTGGGCCCCCTGCTAGCTTAAGGCTCAAACAGAGCCGGTGCAGCGTCCTGCACGTTGCTCTGACCCCTCCGCCAAAAAGTTTGAGGTGTACTGGGCTGGGCTGCACTGTTCCTTGACCCCTGAAGGCACATCAGTCTTCCTAATTACAGTCCAGGAGCCGGTCAGTCCATGTCTGAGTTTAAATTTAAACAATTTTATTTTTAAACCATACAACGGCACACCAAAGGGGCGTTTCCCGAAAACGTGGCCCAAAAGTGAACAGGCGGCCAGAATAACTTCTGTTGTGCCAGATGCTACAGCCTCATTGAGAGAACACAAAGAGAGAATGGAAGTAGTGGAGTGCACTGTTGCTCGTAATGCAGGAGCTGTTTTTAGAGCTGTCCTTCGCTACGTAATGAATGTATTAAGGTGTAGTACAATTTCATGCAGTTAGAGCCGTTCGCGTTTCCAGCACGTACCGGCCGTCCTCAAAAAATATTAATCTAAGTCGGAGGATATATTTAGTGGTTCTGCAAGAAATTATGCCGCGGTGTGCTTTGCGTATTTTTCACTTTGCGTATGTTTTTTGGGCTTTGGCCTATTCGTGCCTTTTAATAGAGGTGGCACTTGGTCTGCAGACGAAACGTACATTTAAACAGTGCAATAGTGTTGCCGTTATTGGAACGGGGACCTGAACTGATCGCATTTGTGGCTCTGAAGGTATTTCTGTCCACGTACGTGTACGGCAGCTTAGTAACCTGTGTCAAACGCATGTCTTTGTGTTGCTAGAAACGAGTTTGGTGCCTTGCCACTGATCAGCAGAGAAATATAGAACACAAAGCAAATCTTGCATTTGACTTCTTTGTTAGATTTGGCTGCTCTGGGCTGCTGACTAGAAAGCACCTCTTGCAAAGTGGCCCAGATGAACGGTGAGTGGTGGGGAAGCGGGGAGGCCTTGCAGGTTGTGGCTCCACCTGTCTCAGCTCAGCCCCCTGCATCTAGCCTTCTTGTACCACCTCCTACAGAGCATAAACAAGCAAGCCGTTTACTAACCTCTGTCTCCGTTGGGCAGAGAGATCATCGGGGGGCCCCTGAAACTGGAGCCGGAGCTGCAGAGGCAGCTGACCGCCGCCTCTGTGTCCACCATGAGGTTCGACCCCCTACTCCTTCAAAGCTGTAGGCCAAATCTCTGGAATGTGGGCTGGACAGCAGAGTGCAGGACACAGTGCGCAGTCCTCGCCCCTTACTATTGCTAGGAAGTGAGGTGGTGCATCGTAAATTGCCCTGTACTGTCCGTTTTGGCACAGTGTCAGCATCGGTCAGGCTGGTCTGCACTGTGTCAGCTTCAGCCACGCATCTTGAGGAGCTTGTCTGTATATCTCTACACACTGATTACCATGTATGAGGTCACAGAAAAAAATGCACGTCATTTGCTTTGAAATGACCGGTTCTGTTGTACATTTTGTGTGAGTAACCCAGCGGCAGAAGCAAAGAGAGTGTCCCAGCCTGTTTTTTTGGGGTGGATTTCTGTTATCTGAAACAGCTTGTGCGTGGAGACAGTGTTTTTCCACAATGCAACTTGCCTGGAGATGAGCCACAGAGGGGTGGAAACCAACCTGTGTGCGGTTTGGCGGTGGGGCGACAGGGATAGTAGGGGTAGGTGACAGGATAGTGATGTACAGAGGCACTGCACCTCCTGTTCGATGACAGGTGACGATACAGGATTATTATGCTCTGGCAGCGCTATCTCACAGTGGTGGAGATTCAACCCATATACAGCCTTGCACCTCTTCTCTCCATATGCCCTAAACAAGACTTCTGTGTCTTTTTTACGTGGAGGGAATGTATGCAGTCAGCCTAGCGTGTGCTTCACCACTCTGTGATGGGTTAAAGGCTACTGGAGAAATGGAGCCAACAGCTGTGTGCGTTTTGTTTCCCGTTTTGTTATTTCTTGCAGATAAACTGGAAGTTTGCTTTCTCTCATCCCAACGCAGAAGCAGATGCGATGTGCTAACGGCAAACAAATGTCATTTATTTGCCAGCTGGAGGTTGAGCAAGAACGAGAGATCGTGACTCGAAATGGCAGAAAGCAGGGTCTCTCGGGCTTGTGCTGGCAAAATTCGGTGCGTCTCGAGACCATAGCAGACCGTACGCAATGCATACAAAACAGTCGCAAATAAACCGAGCAAACTGTGACTGTGGCGCTTTATTCTTTTGCACTTGATAGGAAGCTATGAAGTTCAGGCACTTATTTTTTTAGCAACCCACAGTTTGTTAAACAAGTGCAGCGTGAACTAGAGGCAAAAAAGCGATTTATTGCGGTAATGTTGGTATAATGCGTTTGGAGGAGCGATGTGTGGTTTATGCCGATGATCAAGCGAATCGATGGTAACTTAAGTTATTCATTTTCATCTTCCTTCCCCCGTTCAGCTGTCCTGCCGTTCACTCTGATATCTCGGTCTGTTAGCCGCTCTTAAGAGCAACTGTCTTTGACAGTTTTGTATAGGTTGTATAACCCCCTCCAGCTACCCCCTGTGTCTGTCCCCCTGCCCTCTTTTTAGCAGCCGGGGGTCTTGGAAAGAGGCCCAGGGGGAAGGTCACGCTGGGTCCCTTCGGTTCCACTCACCCCACAGCGGCCCACTCCTTTCCCACCCACTGCACATTTGACAAGACACACTGTGGAGCTCCTGATGGAGTCGCCCTGCCCCTGGTCCGTACCGCCCCCCGTTAGGGCTGACTATGCTGTGTTCCCGTGGTCGCGAGAAGCAGAAACGGACTAGACATCGATCCTCCCTCGTCCTGCCATCTGTCTTAAACCTCACGTCGGAGTAATTTCTTTCTTGTGATCGATTGATTTCTTGTGACGTCTCTTTGAAAAGCACCTCTAAAACTACATCTTCATTTTCCGAGGTTTTCCGCACTTTTTTTCTGCAATTTTTCTCCAGTTATGCCGCTGTCGGTGTATTTTTTTTTGTAACATTAACATGCAGCTCATCAGAGGTAATATTGTCATCGAATTTGCGGTGTTTGTTTTACCTGCCTTTTGATTTTTTCCACCCTTAAATCCGCTGCCGAGGTATGCCGACAAGGCAGGCTGCTTCATTTCAAGACTGAAGGAAATCCCTCCTGCTGTGCCAGACAATAGATCTCATTATTTGTAGCTGCTGTTTTGTATGAAAAGTGCCCAAACCACTAATCGGAGGCAGTGCTCGGCCGGTTCAACGCAAGCCTGCCAAGTACTTCCTGCCACTGCCGTGTGACCCGCCATTTGCCTGTCTTATCTCCAAACCAAGAAATGCTAATGAGCAGGAGAAGTTTGGGCCAGGACTGAAAGAGCACGTTGGAGGCCTGGAGAGGTGCCGTTAGCTCTTCTTATCGCCGGATCGGTGTGTAGACAGTGGGCCGTACAGTTCAGACAATAGAGCTGTGCCGATTCTAAGGCAGCTGTCACACTCCATTATCTGTGACTATACACCGTCGTTGCCCATCTTCCATTGGGGCACCCCCGCTTCCCGACAGGCTGCCTCAACACAATGGTGCAACCACGCGGTTCAGGCATTCCTCAGGGCTCTGTCGGGTTTTCTAGTGAGCCCCGGCTAGCCATGCACTACTATAGAGCCCCCACCACCGCCCTGCCTGGGTTCAATTTGTGCTAAGTCATTAGCTGGCTGTGAATAGGGACACGATGGCTTGCTAGCAGAGCACGGCCTGGCGCCTGGAGAAGACGAGGGTGCAGCTGGGGCTGAGGGACCCCTGGGGTAGGGAAGGCCAGCCAGCCAGTACAGGTTGAGTAATTGGAGCAGTGGAAACCAGCCAGTCTCCTCTGTATCTGCAGCACCCCAAAACTACTACCCCCCTGTGCATTACTGTGCTAATGGGCTGTGTATTATCTGTTGTAACCGAAAATGCATCGCAAGGTTTGCATCGTGCCGTTTTGATATCGTCTGAACCGTGCATATTTTTTCTGTTTCTATAAATAGCTCCTCGGTGGGGTTCACAATCAGAAGTGCATACAGGGCCATGTCCCTGGCTTTATTATATTTTCAGGATGTCTGTTTATGACAACGCATGTTGTGAGATGGTTTCAGCAGATGTTGGACCCTATCAGAACCCGTCAGCTGGTTTTCTTTCTTCCCCCTCCAGAAATGTTGTAAACAGGAGTGCAGTCAGAGGCCAAGCAGACCTCCCCTCGTGAAGGTTTTTGCCGATAGATCCAGCTCATCTGGACGCTACTGCAGCAGCCGTGTTTTTACTGTAAACGTGTATGCACACAGGAGAATAGGAGTGGAGTTCCCAAAGTTATGTAAATAGAATGTGTTGTTGAAGACTCCTTTCTGGGCTCCTTCCCTCCTCCAACATTGTGCCATCCTAAGTTTCTGTACAGCTAAGCCCCAGTATATGCAATAAGGCCAGTCTTTGTTACACCCCCCCCCCACCCCCAGACCCTCTTGTCTTTGTCTGGTATGCTTGGTTTCGTTAGTCTGAAAGAGGAGGAGGCAGCTGCATGATGTTGTGTTTTTGGGGCATGTGGGACTGAAGGGAGCGTACGGAGGTCACGCAGCCTCTGCATTCCAGGCATCACTTTAAAATGGAAAAGCTGTTTTCTTAGTAGATCCCCCTCTGTGTTCCTCCCTCTCTTGGCCCATCCCCCTCTTGCTGGCCTTCTCGTGGGTACAGAGTGACAGCTCCGAAAGACCACTTATACTTAATTGAAGTTGAACTTTCTTCCAAGGCCTACACAGGGCAAAAAATATGAAGACCCGGTTGGTGCCACCATTAAGACCATTAGCAGCCGTGCTGCAATGCAGGAGATGTTGGAAAGCTCCCCATCTGTTCTCGCATTAACCATGTGAAGCTCCTCTTGCTCCAGTGGTCACTGTGCTCTTAGGGCTAATGGAGGCCCTTTGCCTGGGGCCCAAGTGCCAGTATTACTGTGGTGCATTCTGGTCCATACCAATCCGCGTTCCGCTGTCCTAGTCCATACAGGTCTGTAGTGGTTCGTGCTGCCCCATTCTGTTGTCTCAAAGTGTTTTATGCTGTCTGTCATGAACTGGCTCATCCTTTTATCGATTATACCAAGGATATGTTATGGATAAAATATTCATAACACCAAATGTATTGTTCAGAGTTATGAGACTCAAATCCTTCCCACTTTATGATCTAAATTGTGATGGTGAAAACTCAATTAAAAATTGACGGTTGTAATGGTGTGGTGGTTTGGTTGTTATTCGGACCGTCCACACCTCTTTGACCAAGGCGCAAACATGTCGTGTGCCTTCTTAGGTGCCACTATGTAATAGTTGCCTAACATCCCTGAAGTATGCAAGAGCTGATTTGCTCCTTCATTTAATGAGAATGAAACGTCTGTTTGGGAGAAGGAATATTAATGTTTCACCGCTCAAAGAGACCAGTAAACCCTCAAAACATGACTGATGATTTATTTATTTATGTAATTCTGGGTTGTTCTTCCTGCGGGAACTCAAAGACGTACACTCTGTTCTCCTCATGAACAATGTTTCATACATTTTATTAGGCAGACTAGAGTTGAATTTAAATAAGAATAATAATAATGGGTAATAATATATAATAGTGGAAATCATTCGGCTGCATATCTATCAAGTCTCATGTCCACAGCAGGCAACAGTGATAGGAGAACTTGTTTTCTGTTACTGGTAATGTTGTTTACTTAGAGTGTATTTCACAGCGGGCATTAACACATCTCCAGATGCACTGCACCCTCTGCATGTTTGTCATGTTAAAAGCCAACAGTTCTTTTGTTACTGTTTACAAAGGCTCCTCTGGAATATGAAGCTCATTTTAAGGAAATAGTTTCCTAAAATTTAGGAACCTACGTGCATTTGTTAACAAGCAGGTTTCAACGCAGCAGTGGTTTAACTGGAGGCCTCAGCTGCACTTTGGTCATTGGGTGGGTTGACGCCCACTTGTGACTGAGATCCTTTTGACACCCAGGGGTCTGGGTCAGCCACCCTGTTTGCAGGGTTGCCACTGGTATGACCTTCAGAACAGGAGCTTGGCTCGAGAGCTGTGTGGTGAGAGGCCACTTTCCTTCTGTGGGTCCCCTCGATTGCCCTTCAAATCTTCTTATCAAACATCCTAACCTTTAAACCAAGCAGTAACCCTGGGCAGCGCCGTCAGTAGCAACCTGCTAAATATTTTTGTTCCCATTACCAATCAGTGACCCCAACCTCCCAGGCCAAGCCCCTTGCCAGCAACCTCCCATGGCCCTCCCATGGGCATGGGATAGCATAGGTGTTCACACAGGGCTTGAGTTAGTGTTTTTCTTCCATGGTTTAGGTTAACTGTCCACTCATGGTGGCACTGCAGAGAGAAAACACCCATCTCCAGATAGTAAGTGGGTCAGTTCACACCCTCATTCTTGGGAAGCAGTAGGCAGAGGCTGCCTGTCATGCGGTTCTGCTGTGGACCGTCGTGCCTGGCATGTGCCTGCAGATGACACACCCGTCCATCGAAATGCGTATATTTGCCGTTCCTTTAGGGTTTTCTTTATTCTGCAATGACTTATCTAGGTCTGGATGGAGGGTCGGGTGTTGCTGGTGAGCATTTGCAAGCGGTTGGAAATGTTGTCGTTCCCATCATCTGTGTTCTACAGCTCCAGGGCTTTCCTCTAAGTAGTATGTATGCAAACCAGATGGAACAGCAAGGCAGAACCAGACCGGTGGGGTTGGTTTTGAAGGTAGGTACAGGTTGCTTTAACTATCAGTCAATATTCTGTTAATATCTATGTTTTTGTTTCATAAAGACAAAAGTGCTGCATATCATTAAGCATCACCCATGGCATTTATGCAGATTTTGCAGTGCTTTTCTTTTTTAACTGTTAAAATTGTGAAATAATAATCCAGTCTCCCACTGTTTAAAAATGTACCATACCATATGCTTGAGGGAAAAAAACTACGGCTTTAACCTGAATTCCTGATTTTTTTTCTTTTTTTTTTGAGACACAGACAGATTGGCAGTGCAGCACAGTGTTACTGTGCTAATAGGTAAAATCAGTCTTCCAACTGCCTTTTCTTGTGTCTGTTACATTTGTAGGGTTTTGCACCCGGTGCTAAATGTAAAAAAATCTCTTGGGTGCTGAAGGTGTCAGTGGTCTGAATGCTGCAGTATGGCAGGTTCTCAATTTTGGTCCTCTTTTTGAAAATAGACCCTAGCCATGGACCGACAACCCATCGGGTCATTTACAGAAATGAAGGATTCAGCCAGAAAGGGGCTGAACGGCTAGTGACACATGGGGGGGGGTGTCCTCAGTGTTTTAGCTATGGTGGAACTTGGTGTCCTGCTCTTGGCAATCCATCCTCAACTTCCAACACTGCCTATGGTAAAAGCAAAAGCAACCTTTTAGATGCCCGTTTCATATCCGTTTTGATCCCATCCTAAATCTAGTCAGTATATGTGGGAGAGGCTTGTTTTGACACGGTTCAATCTGTTTGATTACCTGGTTGCTGGAAATGGGCTCTGAAATGAAAATGAGAGCCTGAGATGCTGCAAAAGTGCACCGAATCTTTAAAGCAGCTGGGAGTGGGATGGGGTGGGGTGTCAGGGTAGAGGCGGTAAAGGGGGGATTTCATAGTGACTCTCCTTTCTTGCTGGGAATGCTGGAATATCAAACTGAATTCAGAGTCTGTATACTTTAAAGTCAGCTGCTGTGTATGTTTATGTCTTGACCATCCTGCACTGTACTGCCTGCTAGGAGTGTGTGAATAGGAGTGTGAGCTGCTTTTCTTTGACACTAACCTTGGAGTAACAAGGTCACTCAGAGCTGAAGAACTTTATGCTGAACAGTTGCTGCAAAATCCTGCCAACATCATGCTCTTGGTTTTTTTCTTATTTTATGAAATAATAGCATGGAACTGTTTGATTTCCATGTTTATATAAACAACTGTATGTAATAAATTGTATAATACATTGCATATATAAATAAAAATAAATAATAACAATTTCCTTCTCACCCCATTTCTCAATGTGGGTGGTATCTTTCCTCAGGCCTCCTATTTCCTGTATACTGTACCTTACTGTAAATTATATCAGCAGCAAAGTCCTCAGTCTGTGGGTGGGGGGGGGCTTTTTACTGACTGCTTAAAGACTGAGCGGTCCTCACCTCCTGTGCCACCTCCCTACACTTTGCACCACCACTTACTCCTGCCCTCTCTTATTCGCTCAATAAATTATTCATAATATGAACTGACAAATTTTCTGCTTAGGAACTAAGTTTTTTAGTAATAATACCATTGGTTTGTGTAGCAGTGATACAGGTTTGCTGCTGCATGTTCCTTGGATGGGAGACTCCTATCTGAAAGCCAGAAATTTGATATGGCGTTCTCCCACTAAAAGGATGAATTCCCCCTGAGGGAAGTTGAGCGTGGAGAAATAGCTCATGAAAGCTTTATTCTGCAATTTGTACAAGTACAGAGACTCTGATAGGATGTCCTCTTCACCTCTCACCTGACCTGTCTGCCGTTTTGGCGATTCTTGAAGGGCTGTTGTCTAGCTGAGTTTGGATGAGCACCTTTTGGCTACATGAGGCAGGAATGCGGGTCATTCAGGACTCCTCAGAAATGTGGCAGGAATTTGGGAAGTCTTGTTGTCCAGCAGAGAGGAGCAAGCAGTGTGCTGTAGGGCCAAAGGGGCAGGAGATGGCAATGGGCCCCAGGCTCTGGGTGCCTCAAGGCTGCAGGCACGTGGAGAGCTGAGGGGGAGGAATACATTGGGGTTACTCGTCCAAGGAAAACACTTTTATTCACTATCACTGTGAAGTGCAGTCTAATGTGTAAGAATGGAGGAGACAATGAATGGCTGCTGTATGTATTGGGCAGAAAAAGAGACTGAGAGACTGCCGGCACAGTATTTATACACCTGCCATAAGAGGAGGGGAAAGGAGTGACTGTGCATGCACGCGCACACGCACACGCGCGCACACACACACACACACACACACAAAATTATTATATTGTTACTAGTTGAGATTAGCTTTCTTTTAGACTTTCCACATCAACTTCAAAAAATCATGATCACTGTCAGAAGAAAAAGTTGGTGACTGGAAAAGGAGCAGGAAGAGAGGAGTCAGTCGCCCATCACATTTTGTGTGAGAATTTGTCTTATTGTGTGGTGCATTATCATGGGGTTTTACTATATTATTATTATTATTATTATTATTATTATTATTATTATTATTGGTAGTAATCTCCATCTATCTTTTTCATGTCTAAATTACAAAAAAATCTTGTGCGTTCAGTTGTTTTTCACCCTAATATAGCACAATAAAGCAAAGAAAATTAAATAATGAAAGAATGAAAAAGGCAGTTTCTAAACTGCCAGTGTGGGATTGTTTGTCTGTCTTTTTCCCCTGTGCTCATCCGCTTCCTGAGTGATACGTACTGTCTAAACAAGCAAAAGTTTCCTTCTAGCACCCTTAGCTATTACTGCTAATTTTAGAAAATGAGTGCTAATGCTTTCTTTCTCACTTTAATCTGAAGCCCTTGAAGTGATTAAGAGTTGGTCCATACGCTTCGTCTGATAAAGATGCAGCTGCTGTCTGCTGACTTTTAAGACAGTTTAAGAAGGTTTTTTTTTTTTTTTTTTTTTTTTTTAATGAGCTGTTTGCTGAACCTTAAAAAGCCGTAGTGGAATTTTTGCTATTTTCCAAACTGAGGCTCATTCTTACCAGTTTCACAACAGGCTGTGTTTTGTTGTCCACTAAATGCCACTGGCACTGTTGTTTGTTTCACTTGACTCTAATTGTTGCTGGCTGGGCCTCATCCCAGCCCTCGTATCTTGGGAGGACTTTGGATGGTGAGCCGCCCTAAGATTACATGGTGCAGAAAGTTCTAGCGACATGTAAATACTCAGCCTGGGGTCAATGGCGGAGTGGTTTTAGGAAAGGAATGCGGGCAGTGGGATTTAAGCACCATTGTTTTCTGCTGCTTGAGGATTATGAAGCAGTTCACAAGCAGGACAGGGAGGACAGGGGTGGAGACTCGGTCACTCGCTACCACCCGTATGGTTCACACGGTCATTCATGGGGATGCCTCTCTAATCTCGCTGTTGTCTTACTTTGCTTTCTCCATGGTGGGTCCCCCTTCATGCTCAGCCAGTGGAATCACTCTTCTGCCTTCCTGCTAGCCAAATGCAGGTTTACTATGAAATATTTACAGAGGCTTTAGGAGCTCACTAAGCTTGTGGAGAATATTCAATACATTTGATGAACACTCCTGACCTTAGTGACTCAGTGTAAGAAAGTCTGCTTGCATTACTCTTACTGACACTTTCCTTGCTGTCCACTATTTTAGTATTATGGTCTTATATTCAATGTCTTTTTTCTTTTACCCTGTATTCTAGTATTGTTCTTTTACTGGCATGTTATTTTATACATTAATATTACATTCTCATGCTGAACTTTTTTACTCAATACTCTTATTACAGTGTGATATTGACAGCTTTTATACTTAGTACTCTTGTATTCAGCTTTTATTGAAATTTTATTTCTACTCAGAACTGTTCTATTTGTCTTCTATAGGTGGTTTTCATTTTATTCAAGTCTTACAGTCTCATGTCGATATTTTATTTTTACAATGTACTCCAGGATTTACACAGGATTTACATTCATGGGATTTTCTTTGCTCAGTAGTCCTGTATTAGTCTTTTATGGAGAATTACCCTTTTCTCATTATTGTTCTGTTAGTTTATGGGTGGTTTTCATTTTACTCCAGCATTGCAGTTTCACATTCGCAGGATTTTTTTTACTCAGTCCTCCTGCATTATAACCTTTATGTTAATCTGATAGTGAGAGTTTAATTTTTGTTATTTTTACTTTTATAATGCAGTCTTACACTGGCAGTTTCCTGTTTGCAGAATGACAAGCATTATTGTGTGTGATGAGGATGACAAGCACAATGACTTGCATCCAGTCTACTTGGAGACATTTGAGCACCATTTTTTATGTAGATGCAAGGGGGTCCATGTAAAAAGCTGATCTTCTGTAGTGAAGGTCCCTTCATGCTCATCACACTCACAGCAGATGACCATTGCTTGTTGGACTGGGAATGGAGGACAAAGCAAACTCCAGGTGACAGGAGTTGTAGGTCAAGCAGAGGTGTGAAATGATTTTGATAAAAATGGTATGGATATTGCTGGACCTATAAATCCTTGACACTTTCCAGAAGTTGACCGACTGCTGATTATAGAGTAACCCAGGCCTTTAGGTCCATCTCCCTGAGGTTTTTGTATCTTCAGAGCCCCCCGCCCCCCATCCACCACCCTGGCATGGAGTAAAGTACAGTATCATGTACTCCCTCTACATCCTGACAGACCCTGAGATCAGTACCCATTGGTATGCCAGTACTTCCTCTGAGAAAACACAGGCAGGACATTTATTGCTGTGGTTCTTCTAATTAGAAGCTTCTTAAGATCATTGGACCATTAATGTGAAGATGCCCAAGACAGGGCCTCATCATCCAAAACGCAACATCTACAGAATATGTCGCGCTGAAACTTACTAACATTGCTCCTTGCTAGGGTTGCTCTTCTGTCAGCCCTCGGGGCATCATGTTAATTACGGTTAATAACAGTTCTGAGCCGATTTAATGAAAGAAGAAAGACCCACAGTAGGACAGTGGCCACTGGAGCCCTCTTGTGTGTTTCGTGTCTTCTCTGTCTATGGCTGTCTGGAAAAAAAACTCATGCTGCTTCTTAACCTTTTATGCAGTCTGCTGCAGATGATCTTAGCTTGTATGTTGTCTCCTGTACATGAGCTCAATTTAATTTTTACTGCTGCCCGGATGTTGCTGTTGCCACCCCCCCTCCCAAACCCACCGGGCTTCCTCAGTAGGCCCGGCTGTTGTCCAGGAGGAGCCAGCAGGACGATGGTTTGCGAGAGGACCGGAGCTGATTAGCACACAGATTGGATTAGGGCCTTTAATTTGGAGCCAGGCCTTGTCCAGCTAGGAATTGTGTGTGTGTGTGTGTGTGTGTGTGTGTGTGTGTGTGTGTGTGAGAGAGAGTGTGTGTATGTGCACGTGCACGCTCAGGACAGTTGTGCACCACCATCTGAATGAACTGATCCAACTCCCTCTGGAAACACACGTCCTGCACTGACACACAGAGGCTTGGGGTGTAGTGCACTGGTGTTTATTAGTACATTTATTTCATTCATTCACAGTTTTGGAGCCACTGAATGCAGTGAGAACACCTTCAGGTGTTATGCAGTCATTTCAAATTGGAGCTTTAGAGCATGGCATTTAGAACAGCGTGGAGTAGCGAGGGTGGAGAGGGAGTCAAAGTACGGCTTAAACAAGCATTTCCTTCCTCCCCACATACAAACGCTGCGATCGGAAGCCTGCATTGTTACTCATGTATACTTTACAGGGATTTCCCACAATTTGAAAGACACAGATATTTTTTATGCTTTCTCCAGCTACTCATTTTTTGCTAATGTGCAGCTTTATGCATATATATCATAACTACCTGGTGAAGAGTTTGAAGATCATAGCTGCTGCAGATCAGTGATACTCTGCTCTTTAGAGCACAGAGAAGAGAACAATGTGTGGTCTGTCTGCCAGTGCAAGTCTCAATTGTAACTTGAATAATTTGGCAGCAGTGATGTTTAGCTGCTGTGACTCTTCATATGGAAACTGTCTAAAAAGATGAACATTCTGCTAACACAGGGAGACCAAACTGATGACGTTTAACAAAAGGAATAGAAGTGTAGAGCATGTTTTTGGGGTATCTGTGTACCTTGGGGGGGGGGGGCTCCTCAGACATGGATGCCAGGAAGATGGTCGCCCTGTTGTGGGTATCAGTTCTTGATCCTCAGCATGGTTATTTTAGTTCACGATCTCCACCACTACGCTTCCGCAACAGCTGATGCTGCATTCTCCAGTTCACCCTGCGAACAGACAGCACAGGACCCTGGGGGATGGGGTTCATCGTGGTGTGAGCCAATGAGCTTGAGTTGAACGGAGGGTGGGAGGGGAGGTAAGAGTTTCATTTCCCAACCTCATACAACCTCCTTCCACCTTGGACAAAAGAGAAAGCACAAATACGAAGACAAACGATTGCTGGGTGCAGCACTCTGCACAGCACATTCAAACTTGCCCGTCTCCTTTTTCCCAAAACCTAGTTTCCACATAGACCTGGTGGACCTTGAGAAGCACTGATTTATTTTAAGAATATTTTATAATTCTATGAAACAAGCTGTGAGCAGGAACTGAGTGAATTATTTACTGAGAGTTTTAAATAATGTACTATGGAACCCAATGCATTCAGTGGTTATGCATTGGGTCGAATTATTTAAAAGCAGTGTTTAGTTTGCTTCTAATCTTAAGTGTTGTAGGAACAGCAAGCATTAAAAATGCAACGCATGCCTATTTATTGATCCCTGTCGTTGAGAAACGGTAATAATTAACAGAATGAAATATACATTTATTTGCTGTGTAATTAAAATGTATCGCAAATAAGTTCCGAAAAATAAAGATCGACTTGGATGCTTTATTTATGGTTAATCGAGTAGCCTTGAATAAGCAGACACTTTGATGGCCCTTTGTTTTGAATCGATATGCTGCTCCTTTGTAGGGGAATCTATAAGTTTCCAAAGGGTACAATTTGGAAGGGTATTGAGGAGATCCCAGACTGTAATTTTAAATATTCAGCGGTACTTTCCTTTCCATTGTGTAGGCATCATTGATGCACGTACAGCTGTAGTTTGACATTAATAAGTGTCAGTTTTGTTCTCTTCCAGAGAATTTATTAAGCGGTGTCAGGATTTTATTGCCTGATTACTTTGGAGCCCTTTGTGTGTCAAGAATCTGTAATGAAACATCTAAACAGCAATTAAAATCTGATTTTGAAATCAAAATTTAATCTGGCTCGAATAAAATGTGCACCTTTCCCTTGACCAAAGCAACACTATTTAGACAGGATATGCTTTCTGCTGCAATCCTGTAGCTTTCTTCCTTTTGTTGTTACTTCTTGAGATAAAGCTTTAAAACACCAGAGAATGACTTTATCCTTGGTGTCTTTGTGAGCTGGGTTCAGGGAGGAACAGAGCAGTCATGCAGGTTTCTTCTGAGCTGGCTCAACAAAGTCTTCAGCACTGCAGCAGGGGTGCAGAGGAGGAGAAGTGGAAGTGAGCTTGGAAGGAGGTGGCACCTGCTGTGTGGAGCCATCAATGGAGCACCATATGTGGGCCCGAGAACACCCTTGGTGGGGGTCAACTGGATTCCTGTAGATTACATGGATGCTGGCCACATGCTGGACACATTTTCCCTCTGTACTCTCGGTCTCAAGTTGCTGTGCTGTGAAACCTGGAAAGGACACAAGGAAAGTGTAATCTTGTGCCTTACAGAGATAAGCTGTTCGTACAAAACCCTTTGTAACGTGAATTCTCATTAATCTGTAAGTTACAGTACTTTTTTATACAGAATATTTTTGTGCACTGAATGCTTTCAGATTTTTAGACAGAATGAGACAAGGGCAACCTGAGGAAGTTTTTAAATTGCTATTTCATTTTTTTAAACAAAATTATTCAGCACCCATTTGATCCACGTGAAAAAGTAATTGCCCACTTAAGCAACCAATTGATCAACCAATTGGCAAAATTTAATGAATTAGATTCAGCTGATTGAACAGAACCGAGCTTGACTGCAGCCAGCCCTGTTGAATATAAATCTCAGAATATACTGAATCATACCATAAGGGTGATGTAGTCACCACAAAGTTTGTACAAGAGCAAAGGAAGTTTCAGAAGAGTTGAGGAAAAAAGCTGAAAGATGTTTGTCTGGAAAGGTGTTTCTAAGGCTGTTAAGCTGTACCAAACCACAGTCAAAGCCATTATTTCCATATAAAGAAGGCTTGGAACAGTGGTCACTCTTCCAAGGAGTGGCCAGCCTGTCAAAATTGCTTCAAGGGTGCAGCAAAAACCCATCCAAGAAAATCTTAAAAGAACATCCAAAGAACTACAGGCCTCCTCTAGCTTCAGCTAAGGTCAGTGCTCATGACTCCTTGAAAAGAAAGAGGCTAGGTGAAAATGGGATTCGTGGGAGCTGGAAACTGCTGCTTTCCAGGAATAACATTACTTGTCTCACATTTGCAGAAAAACATCTGGGTGATTGCCAATGCTTTTTGTATCATTTTCCATGGATAGATGAGTTTAAAGCAGAATTCTTTGGATGCCACAAGTCCCATTATATCTGCTGTAAAGCAAAAACGGCCATTCCACAGTGCAAAGATGAATTCTGCACTTTCCCATACAATTCTGAATGAGAATGTCTGTCCATCCATCTATCTGTGAGCTGAAGGTAAAGTGTTGTTGCATTATGCAGCAAGACATTGATAGTCAAAACAAAAATGCAAGTCTACATCTGAATACTTCTCCAAAATTAAAGCTTTGGAGAGGCCTAGTTACACTTCTCACTTGAACTCAATACAGATGCTGTGGGAGGACCTGAAATGAACAGTTTGTCCTCCAAACTTACAAGTGTTTCTGAATGAAAGGAATTTTTTCCAATAAGAAGGGGCTGAAATTCCTCAACATCGACTTGAAAGACTGATATCAAATTACAGGAAGTGTTTGTTTGCGGTTACAGTTGATAAAGGTGGTGCAACCAGTTTAAGGGTTTTATTCAGGTTGCAAAAATGCCCATAGACCAAACAAACAGTGGCTATTGGTCATAAAGGACTAAATTGGTAACTAATAGTCAAGTGAAATGTATTGAGTGAAAAGTATGAATATTCTATGTTTTGTAGTTGAAGATTGCTCTCTCATTGCTGTGTCTCAGGGCAGAGTTCCCGCTTGTGCAAGTTTCGTTTTTTATATTCAGCCTGCAGTGTTGTCAGATCCTTGCTAATGTGGTGGGACTGAGGCCAAATGTCCTGCTGCTACTTTCTTCTTGCACGTGGCCAGAGTATCCATTTTTGTTTAGATGGGTTTAAGTGCGGACGGGTCACTGTTGTAAGGGCTGAATTGAAATTCTGACCAGTGTTGCACTGCAGCATTCTTGGTTTGGAGAAATGTGGCAACATTAAACCCTAGGACATTGGGTACATCTAGGAATATCTGGTTGCATGCTGAGATTTCTCTTGTATTCCTGCGCAGCAGCGCACTGACCGTAGGTCAAGCAGAGCGCAAGTCACTTGGTCTCACCATCATCATGCTGTCAACATCTTTAGTGCTGTAGTTTAGGTTTAAATGGAAGCGCTGGTGTGAAACATCATCATTAGGTCTGAGTGTGGGAATCATCTCCTCTAAATAAAATGTCAGGGTGACTGTTTCATCTTAAGGACTTTCTTAAGGTGTCTGCTCATTTGTGCTAAGTGTAGCCGTAAAGGACCCTTCTCAGTTTGCATTGAAAAGCGGTGATGAGCACTTGCCAGTGGATTGTCTCGCTTATCTGAATATAAATAGCTTTCGGGCAGAAAGAGGAATTAAAAAAATAGAGAAACTCCCTGTATATCCTTTGAGCACTTTAGTGGTTTCCAGGTTCAAACGTGTGTTTCAGCATCCTCTCTTTCACATTTAGACGTCACTTGATGTTACTTGATCGGTCTGTCCAGCAAATCAATGTGACCCTAAAGCTTAACCCTAAAGGTTTTCTTATCAGAGGGCAACAGCAGAATGGGAAACAGATGACAAAGAAGAGTGACACATTGTTATTTGTTAAAGCCACTTTTTTGGAAGCGATCACAAGATGGGGATTGGACAGTGAATCTGTAGCAGAACTGCTGTATCCTTTTCCTTAGTCAGAGGGATTCTACCTGCTTGTTCGGCTCCTTGCTCCCCCCTTCTTTGTACCTTTGTGTTATCAGCACTGCCCTAAACAAGTGGAGGTGGAGCACAGGTCAGTTTCTGTCTTCATTTCTTGCCCGCTACTGCAGTTGATTAGGAAACCGCCAGCCACAAACTCCTTCTGACTGCAAGTTCTTGGCATCAATGAGCCCTTTGTGAGGCCCTGGCATCCCAAGTCTGGGAAGCTGCAAAGGCTGCCATCCAACCGGAGCTTCTCCACGTTTGCAACTGTGCTGCCCTACATGTAAAATGTATTTTGGTCCATTTTTTTGGTTTCATCTGGATTTCCTTGTGTGATAATGCCGGGGTTCAACGGACCTTCACTGCTGGCAAAATCCTCCCCCCTAACCACTTGCCCCATCATTAGCAAAGTAATTCCAAGAAAGCAGCTGATCGAAAGGCAGGAATTGCGGGGAAATAGAGAAAAACTCAAGGCTGGAAAAATGGACGCTGCTAGATTAGTTCTCAAAGAGGCACTTTGATAAACATTGGCTGATACTCCGACTAAAATCTAGTGAACATGGCTGAGGAAATTTTAGGCATGAGGGGCAGCCCAAGATCACCAGCATAATGCACAACTTATTTGTAACTATTAATATTTGTGGCAATCTGACAACAAATCTTATAAAGAATCATAAAGGAAACCAACTTATTTGTGCAGATATGTTTAATGTAATACACAAGGAGGATAATGGGCATCTAATAGTCATACATAAGCATAGTTTAATAATTAAAAGGGTGCTTTTCAATTTAAACGCTCTGCTCCAGTATAGCTCTGTGTATCCTCAGAAAGTAGCTCCATCTTGGGAGAGTTTGCATGCAAATTGACCGATTGAAACTATTCTTCAAGTTATTTATCATTACGACTGCCCCACTTCATATTCTTGCTGAAACACTGCAGGGTTTGCGATGTTAAAATATGCAGTTAAAGTCCTGTGCTTTAAGAGTTTAAGATGGATATATGAAACTTTACTTGAAGGTATAACTGCAATTTCTTTTGCAGCTTCTGAAATTTAACAGCAACATTTTGGTCACGACCCAGTTTTGCACACCACCTGCTTCCCCCCAAACAGAAGGGAGAAACATGCTCATTGTAAGTGATGAGCTGTTTGCGCTCCACAATCCAAAGAAACGAATTCCTTGTGCTTTTGAAGTTGCATCTCTGATGTATTTCACTGCCGGGACGTTTCCCGCTCGCTGGGCCCCAATGGCTGCTTGCATAATGCAAGGGTGAATATTGCATTGATTGAGATGCCCTTTAATGTTCAGCTCGGCAGATTTTGTCTCACCTGCAAGCTTCATCTGCTGTCTCTCCTCTTTGCCTTTCCACCAAGATTGCAGCGGTGGACACCGAATAAAATGGCAGTGTTAAGATGCTCTGCACGCTTTTATTTTTCCTCTGAGGCTACAGTTGCTTGATGCAGAACAGTTTATTTTCTATGCTGTGGTATAACTGACTTTTTTAGAAGTGCTTCCTTTGACTAGTAATAAATAAATATAAAAAAATATATATATATATATATATATATATATATATATATATACACACACACACACACACACGTACCAGAGCCAGTTTTCGCTTTGCAATTTTTAAATGCATCGATCAGCCACAACATTAAAACCAGCTGCCTAATGTTGTGTAGGTCCCCCTCATGACGCCAAAACAGCTCTGACCCATCGAGGCATAGACTCTACAAGCCCTCTGAAGGTGTCCTATGGTATCTGGCACTAAGACGTTAGCCGCAGATCCTTTAAGTCCTTATACGTTGCGAGGTGGGGCCTCCATGGATCAGACTTGTTTTTCCAGCACATCCCACAGAGGCTTGATTGGATTGATAATCTGGGGAATTTGGAGGCCCAGACCGCACCTGTAACTCTTTGCCATGTTCTTCAAACCATTTCTGAACAATTTTTGCAGTGTGGTAGGACCACTGCCGTCAGGAAATACTGTTGCCGTGAAGGGGTGTATGTGGTCTGCAACAATGTTTAGGTAGGTGGTAAGTGTCAAAGTAACATCCACATGAATGCCAGGACCCAAGGTTTCGCAGCAGAATGCTGTGCAGAGCATCACACTACCTCCCTCTGGCTTGCCTTCTTCCCACAGTGCATCCTGTTATCTCTTCCCCAGGTAAACAACACACATGCACCTGACTGTCCACATGATCTAAAAGAAACAAAATTTGTCAAACCAGGCCACCTTCTTCCATTGCTCTATGGTCCGGTTCAGACGTTTATGTACCCAGTGTAGGCACGTTCGGCAGTGGACAGGGGTCAGCATGGGCAACCTGACTGGTCTGTGGCAACACAGCCCCATAAGTAACAAACTGCAACATGCTGTGTGTTCTGACACCTCTCTATCATGGCCAGCATTCAGGTTTTCAGCAATTTGTGCTACAGTAGCTTTTCTGTGGGAGTGGACCAGACAGGCATCAGTGAGCCTTGGGCACCCATGACCCTGTCGGCAGTTCACTGGTTGTCCTTCTTTGGACCACTTTTGGTGGGTACTGTACTAACCACTGCATACTGGGAACAGCCCACAAGACCAGCCGTTTTGGAGATGCTCTGACCCAGTTGTCCAGACATCACAATTTGGCCCTGGTTAAAGTCGCTCAGATCCTTACTCTTGCCTATTTTTCCTTCTTCTAACACATCAGCTTCAGGAACTGACTGTCCACTTACTGCCTAATATCCCCCCCCCCAACCCCTTGACAGGTGCCATTGTAATGAGATCATCAGTGTTATTCACTTCACCTGTCAATGGTTTTAAGGTTGTGGTTGATCGGTGTAATTTGGATATATGAGATTTTTGGGTTGTGGCTTCTGGGTTAACAGAGCCACTGTTTTCATAGTTTTACATCAATGTGGTATTTAAATTAATCTTCTTTGTAAAAGATGCTGGAGGAAACAGAGCCCTACTGTGTGTTTTCCTCTTCCCTACATGCACTACTACACAGTGCACTTGACTGTCGGGCACCAGTTTTCACACCATTCTCTACTCTTTCAGCTTTGCAGCGTGACATATTATAAGGACTTGTGAAGCTCCTCATGAGGCCTCTTCCAAAGGGTGTGTGCAGGGGTTACAATGAAGGAATTCAAAAACGCACACAAGTGCAGGCAAACAGTTTCATTTCCTGCTTTTGCCGCCACTTCAAAAGCCCTCACTCTGAGTACGCTGGCCTTTAATGCCCCATTTTGTGGTTCAGAAGTCTGTAAACATCATCCTCCTTCCCCCATTTTCAGCTTTCCCAAAGGGGGATAAACTGGTGTCCCCCAGAAGAATGTTGATCTATTCAGGTTGGAGCAAGTGATTAAGGTGCAGATTTTAGCTCTGCTCTATCTGTCCTGAGGCTGAACCCTTCTGGTTCTGACTGGGTCAGAATTTCACACTTGCAGATAAACCTTAAAGCTGCTGCAGCTTCCTGTAAGGTTCTTTCTCATTTTACACTACAAGAGTGAAGATCTGCATTTGCAGTAGTGATGCTGTCATCTGTTTCATATTTGCTGCATTTCTTCATAACACACAAAGGTCAGGGTTCAGTAAATTGATCAGGAAAAACTAGACCTCTGGATAGTTATCCATTTAAAAAAGGGTGGAGAGCTTTTTGTTTTCTTGGAATGAGAAGGAATATGCAATCTTCCCAAGGTTGTAGCCCACAATGGCAAAGCTGTTAAACTGACATTTGTACACAACCTATAGCAAAGGAATGGCTGTTTTTCTTTGTGCAAATGTAGAATATGCGATGCGATGGTCCTTTCCATGGATACGGTGTTAGATAATCAGATGATCACCCACTGTGATTTTCAGCAGCATCATACCTGGGACCAGGCTGTGTGGACATTGGTCAACTCAAACTTTTTTTTTTTTTTCCCCCTCACACTCATATTCGGACCGCAGGGCTCCGGACCAGACAGTGAAAACACCCCAGCAGGCAAATCCCCTCCATTGGTTTGTTTGAATTTCCACCTTGGATGGCTGTCTCGGCTTCGGCAAAGTACCGTTTCAAGCCTGTCCAACTCCTTATGTTTTTTTTTTTTTTTGGCCAGTCACCAAGCACAGCAGGCCTCGCTGCTGTGGGCTGCCAGGGTGTGCTGTTCGTACCACTGCGGCACAGGAACCGCAGGAGTTGCAAGCGAGTGCGCAAAAGTGTTCTCTTTTGCCACGATAAGGCACGGATAGGTGCTTCTGAACCGGAAAGAGGAGCCAATGTACCTCAGAGGTGATATAAAATCTTTGAAGGGGTGGCTTCAACAGTCAAATGTGTCACATTGTGCTTACTGTGCTCATTGCCATTTTGTCAGTAGCTATCCTGTGTGGTTGAGGTCATTTATGCAAAGGTTTTTTTTTTTTTTTTTGATAAATTGCCTTTTTCACATTCATCAATAGCTGACTAATAGTCAAGCACTTTACCTTAGGGGTTCTCCCTGGTCATTAATTGAAATAATGGAGAGCTGACACACTTTCCAGCAGTAAATTAACACATTCAATTAAAAGCAATTGTACTCTGCTCCAGTGTTGGAGAAAAGTTTTTGACTTTGCCCCCCAGAAGGTTGTCCAGATGGCCGGAGGAGCCACAAGTGCCATCGCTCTTCTGCGGGGCTTTGCCAGCAATGCGCTGCATGAAAGGGAGCAATTGGGTGACAGCGGTGGATCAATTGGGGCTCCAGAGCCTTTAAACTCCACTGAGCCCAATCGATGGAACCAGCGGTTTTTAGTGTGTTTAAAGGCAAACTCAGAATAAACAAGGCTCCCCTTTAACTCTTTTCCTATGCAATGTTTGTTTTATTTATTTATTTTTAAAGGAGTCCTTTGATGTCCATAGCACAGCAGTTGTTGGACTGTAGAGTCATGGAGTTGAGGTAGGGTGAATAGTGTTCTCCGTGCTCAGCTTGTTTGTGGGGCTTTTTTTTTTTTTTTGCACAAAATTGTGTATTCCTCCTTCGTGCTTCATATGCTTCTCCTGGGAAAATCATATCCTGAAGAAAACAAACATTTGGAATTGGTGGTACCGCTTACGATCAAAACATACAATTGATCTCTGCTCCTTTCGGGTTCATTGTTGTTTTTGCCATCAATAATTGCTCCAAATGCCTTCCTTCCCATTCTCAATCACGAAGGTGTAGCCGCTTTGTGGCATCAGGCCTGCAGTTGTTTGGCATGACGTCAGGCATTTCATCTAGCATGAGTATTGTTTGTGTCACACTAGGTGGGACTTTGAGTCACGGCTACCTTCTCCAATGCCTGAACAGAATGTAGATACGTTCAAGGTCGGAAATTAACACCTAACCACCTGCCAAATTTGGGTGCATTTTGGACTTCTTGGCCAAATTTGTGAAACCTGTCAGTCATGGTGATGGGCAGTCAAAGAGGGTGGAGACCTATTGTCAAAACAAGATCATTTCTCTGAATGCTGTTTACCACATTTAATCTTCCCTGATGCCATTCTGGGTTTGACGTCTCCCCCCGATAGGACTCACCATTTTCATTTCAAATATTCTTACCTGGTAACGGAATAAACAGCTAGAACACAGGTACCTGAGATGGAACAGAGGCAGAAAATATGGCTTCGTATTGCTGGTGTTACGAGGCCACGAAGCTTCAAAAATAAAAACGAACAAGAATGAAAGACACAACACTGCAACCTTTTAAAAAAAAAAAAAAAAGACTCATCTAATCATTTTTGTCCAAAATTTTCATTGTTCCCTCTATTGTGTTGCATATGAATATATCCACCATAAAGAGAAAATTAAACCCATCTCAATGCCAAGTTTGCTGCGTTAATAGAGGACTGCGGAACAGCTCGCATTCGCTGTCTGTACCTCCAGACGTATCATGAGGCCATGTCAGGACCAGTCTGGTGTTGGTTTTCGCTTCACTCGTGTCTTCTTCCTCCACCAGGAGCAGAGTCCCAGTAACCAGACATCCCTGGCAATGATGCAGGAGCCGCAGGAGGTGGTGGAGGAGACCGTGACCATCGAAGAAGACCCGGGCACACCAACATCCCATGTGTCTGTGGTCACATCCGATGATGGGACCACACGCCGCACGGAAACCAAGGTAAGGAACCTCCACCTCATTGGAAGTCATCCGTGTGACTCCAGTCCGTGTGCTTCAATGAATAAACCAAAATTTGCAAAGCTACCGCTGCTGGGTTTCATGTTTCCCTCCAGCTCATACATCCCTCAAGTTCTGCAGCTGGAGAAATTACTCTACGCTGTCACTTCCCTTCGGTCACTCAGCAGGAACACATAGGCATACAAACAAACTTAATTTCATTTAATTAGAATTCAGCAGCAGTCCTCGGTGTTTAGCGGCACAAAATGGGATACGGAGCGAGGCCGCTGTGTTGTCACCATAACAGATTTAAAGTTACATATGCAGTGTTAGGATAAAAGTAATAAAAGGCTATTAAAAATAAGTGGCATATAGTTTACTTGTACAACAGTTTAACAAAGATACTTGCACATTAATGTACAGAGTAGTTTTTACGTTTATTAGGCATTTACTTTTACTGGCACCTTCCTCTAAAGCAACTTAACTGCTTGCACCGATTTACCCATTTTTGCAACTGGGTCGTTTGTACTGGAACAATTCAGTGTAGCTGAGCTATGGCAGGAGATCGGGATTCAAACCTGGGTTTTTCAGATGCAGGGCAGTAGCTCAGTCCACAATGTCCACTGTTGCCTTTTTACCCATTTATAAAGTAGGACACCTTGCTTGTTCTCAAGATCCTTGCTTTAGGACCATTGTGACATGAACATGCAGAGCTGTCCTTCCAGACCCAGTTCTTCAATCACAATCTGTTTAATTTTCAAGGAAACTTTCTGCTCTCGTTCCCCCTCCCTCTTGTTTGTTCTCTTATTCTCTCTCAGCCAGTCCCTCTGTGCTTCCTGTATGCACGTTTTTGCAGACAACTGTTAAAAGGCGCATGTTGTTCCAAAAAATGTATATTTGTACAGACCTTTCTGTCAGTCACACTCTGCTCTGTTTTGTCATTGCTTGGTAAGGACACGTCCACCAGTGTGAAGGTGAGTAGGAAACCTCCCTTTACTTTTTCGTCAGCTCTGCTCACCTCTGACCATTAACATCCACATGCTGCTTGAGAACACGTTGCTTGAATTGTCACCTGGAGTATCGGTGTATGTGGAGAGCAGGTGAGCCCACATCGGTCAAGTTTATGTAGATTAAAGAGATCTCACCTCATGTCTGTGTGCAGAGATCCAGTCCCAGCAATTGGGGAACTGAGCTCGTTGGTTGGAATCAGAAATCACCCATAATACTGCAGTCATGGTGTACAGCATGCATAAGAAGGCTTATTTCCCCCCATCCTTCCCACTGGGCCTCAGTGCATGTTTCTCCTACAGTGGCACCAGGTGAATGGTCTGAACATGCTCAGTTCCTCTGGGAGGTTGGGGTGACGAGGAGACGGGGTTCACGAATCATAACGGAAAAGCAAAAATCAGTCCCGTCACAGTGTGAGTTTGCAGGGGATCTGTGATGGCTATGTGAAGTTTAGAGAATCTGGTCACACTTGCCATGAGTTATATGCTAACTTCTGTTCACTGCAAAGAACTCAATTGCCACTGTAATTCATTTATCATATGCTGAACATCTCAGGTTTTTCTGTTCTGCCTCTCCATATTTCATAACAAATGCTCTCATACCTTCTGCCATTGCTCTCAGGGAAGTTAAACTGGCACATAATGATCAGAGTGCCTGTTTAAGTGCTAAACTCTAAAGGAATTAGTTAGTTGAACTGTAGCGTTTGCATGCCTGGTGGGTGGTACCTTCTTCCGAACTTATCTCCCTGCCTTGGGCATGGTCCAGTCCCACTGGGCAAAGCTGGGGTGAAAAATTCCGACTGTACTACAGAATGGTGAACTGTGAAAATTGGTCCCATTTTCCTGGTCTGGTGCACACTGCACCTCTCTTATGGAAGTGCTTTCATACTGCAGGCCAGTTGACCTGATACTGAAGAAAGGGCAACAATATGCAGTTCTTGATTAGCCATATTGTTTGACCTAGTAGTATTCCATTAAAGGAAAAACCAGTCTTCTGTAGGATTGCTTTGAGACCTGGACAAGCAGTGCAAATCCACTTCATCTTTGAATGATGAGTAATATGCCAGGTACCAGATGTACCGTTTTGCCTTTTTGGGTCATGTTAAAATGCAATATTTGATTGCTGTTTTTCAGTGATCAACTCTGCCCTCATTCATCTCTAGATCACAAAGGTGGTTAAAACCATCACCCGCCGCACCTTTCATCCCATGGCAGCGACTGAGACACTAGTGGGGTCCAAACCATCAACTCCCACTCCATCGGAGACAGACCCAGTAAAGACTTTCAATCGGTTTGGATTGTTTTGGGTTGGCCTAACATGGTTGCTAACACGCATTGGCTGTGTGCTTTTCCTTATATAGTCTGATTTAATGACCACTCCCCACTCACTCAGACGATTCCATTTTGTGATGGGGGGGAAATATTGAGGTCTCCTCATGTACAGACAAATAACCTTTTAAGTATTGTTTAATACTTGCCAAATGGGAGAACCTGAGTCACCCGGCAATCACATCATTCAACCTGGTAACCACTTTAACATCACTTGTGGTGGCCTATTAAACTAGAATGGTTCAACCAAAGGAATAGGAGCTTTGGGGGGGCCTGGAAAAGATGTTGCCAGGGTCAGCACCTGAATCAGTATGGTGTTGGGTGTACAATTCAAGGCAGTTGCTGTGAGGATCCCCCCCACTGACACTTAACTGTTATTTATTCAAACTTTGGAAAACCGTAATCTCCATATGTTGCTTTGGCCAAACAAGGTAAAACAAACAAGCAACCACCAAAAAAATCCAGGTACTGTTGCCAAAGTCTTTGGGAACTCTATGGCCGGCAGCTCTGCCACTTGGGCAGATAACAGGTCAAAGCTTCGCTTGAGTGCCAAGTATGGGAGAAACATCCTACTTCTTCAGCCTTACCCATGGAGGGGGGCACTCTAGGGCTCCACTATGCTTGTTTTGTCACAATAAAGGAAAAGCAAGAGCATTAATTCAACTAGCTTGTTGCTTCGGAAGGTAATGATATGGAGTCAAGTTGCTCTTTTAAAGATGAAATTTGAACATGATTTTTTTTTTAGCATAGAAGGTGTTGCAGTTCAATGCCGAGGAAACCACAAGTGAATCTGCCATAGCACCATTTGCAAATGGTAATCCACTTTACATCTCCATTAAAAGTGCTCTTTTTCAAATATTTTTGATTGGGAATTATGAGCCACTGAAATACACGTGGCACCTCTTATTAGTGAAGTTGGAACCAGTGCAAGCCAAAACAAGCAAAAACCATCCTTGAAATATTGACAGACACAGAAGCCATGTATCTGACGGAGCGCAACAAGACGGCTCTAAGTAGAACGTGTGTGTGGCGGTTTTTTTTTTTTTTTTTGTTTTTTTTTTTTTTGTTTTGTTTCTAACCTGAACTAACTTCTGAATAACCTGCCTGTGTGTCTCTAGCCTCCTTGGCTGTGGTTATATTAGTTTTTCAAAGCAATGTATTCTTTACTGTTTTTAATTATTGTTCCAGTTAAGGTTTTGTGGCGTACATGTTCTATAGATTGAAACTACTTGGAAGCCTACCCCTAGCACAAGCTAAAAGCTGTGCAGAACGCCAAGGTAATTAGTCCCTACCAGCAATGTTTATTCCTTGGAGGAACGCATAGCCTCCAAAAAAAAAAAACTCATTATTACAGGGGAGAAACTGGGCTGCAAAATTGGATTCTCTATCAGTTCTGAAGTCACGAAGCAAAACTTCACATGTTCTGACAGCCAGATGCTTTTTGACCCCCCTAGACAGAGCCTTGATACCAAGCTGTGTAATGCAGACTGTGCAATGCCACAGTTCATCAGCCGTGATCTGTATGCACAGTGCAGCTATTTTTGATGTATGTTCTAAGTATATAAGTAATGGAAATCTGGGTGGCACGAGCACAGTTTAGTCTCTATTAGGCTGTGAGGTATTAAAAGGAATCACTTAATGATTCAGATAACAGTGGCTTCTGTGGCAGTAGGAAAGCAGGGTTTTCTGCTATTACTTTGTGGTGGGACTTGAGTTAAAATCGGCTCGTGTAGTCCGCCAAGTCTTGCTGACTCCATACGGCGAAATTGCCTGATTACTTCTTTTGGAGCTTTGAGACAAGAAGTGGAAGCGGAGCCCCATGTAGGCCGCCTGATACGGTGAGCATGAGCCTACAGCTGTGTTAATGAGACCGGCAGCTGTCTGCTACAGAGAGGAACCATCCTTCGCACCACTGGAAGCCCTACTTCTAGTATCCTGCGCTACATTTGGTTTTTTAAAAAGAACACCTGTGAGATGTAGTGCCATTGTTTGCGAATTCCTGTCCGCACATGACTCTCGTGTCTGCTTCGCCAAGCCTGCTCCTTCCAGCCCATGCGTGAATGCTGCCTGCCCTGAAAGCAGAAAGGATTTTCTGCTCATTTCATGTGGTCATAACTTTGGGATGAAGAGCATTATTCACAGTGCGCCATCCTGGTTTGGTTGTGTCTGCTGGATTAACTGGATTGTGTCTTTGCTGTTCTTCAGTGTCTGTGGGTTGATGCAGCTTGGCAGGTCTCAGTCTGTACTGCAGGTCCGGACCACCATATCTGTGGCCTCTCCAGCCCAGTGCCACACTGCGCCCCCTCCCTTCACGGTGTAGCAAGTGACCCATCACTTTCTCCCCGCAGGTGACTAAGATGGTGAAGACGGTGACGACTCGGACCGTACGGCAGGTTCCGCTGGGCCCTGATGGCCTGCCACTACCTGAGGGCACCCCCCCCCCGGGTGGCTACACGGACTCCATCGACCGGCGCTACATGAAAAACGGCGAGCGCTTCATGACTCCCCAGGCCACCTCCACCCTGACACGGTCCTATAACAACTACAGTGACTCGTACTGCGATACGCCCGAGGCTCCATACCGTCACTACGGCATCCACGACAGCTACGGCGACATGCCCGACAACTACGGTAGCCTGTCGAGAGGCATTAACTACCGGCCCCGCTTCCCCTACATGCCCACCGGCGGCTACCGACCGGAGAATAGCTACACCCTGCCCATCCGCAAGGATGACTATGGGCACGTGGCACAGCCCCAGGTGCCCATGGGTGGCGGTGGGGGCAGCGTAGACCTGAACCGCTCCCAACCTGAGCGTTTCCAGCCAGAGCCGTATGGCTTGGAGGATGACCGGCGCAGCCTTGGCCCAGACGAAGAGGAGCCCTATGACTTGGAGCCTGACTACTCCACTGCCAACCGCCGTGCCCTCAACACCATTGAGCGGGGCCGGCCCGTGAGGGAGCCAATCAGAGAGACCCCTCGAGTCAGGTGACCAAAGCACGACAGTCTCTGTCTTTCCTTTTTCACAATCTCTCCATTTCCCAAAGCTTGTGTTGCTTTGAAGTATTTTTCACTTGCATGTCTTGGATTCAGCAAGCTTGTGGAAACATTCATGTTTACTGCATTTGAGGAGATAAATGTTTAAGTGCCCTTTGTTTTTATTTCACTTCATGAGCGTCTGAATAACCGATGAGGAAAGATCTTTTTGCAGCACAATAAAGGGCCTGTGTGGAAACACTGCAGAAGAGCATCGTATTTGTATAAATAGATAATTTCTTGTGGCTGAGAGAGAAATGCGGGGCTTTGTAAGACCGTCAGCATAAAAGTGTTTTAGTGCAGGTGATGCTGAAATATAAAGGAGAAATCTTTGTCTGTCCTATCCCCGTTGGAGCCCCGAGGCATCTGCCCCATTCCCTGTGTGACCCTGCTGGAGGCGGAGCTATTGCCAATCCACCATCAGCGTTTCTCCTAGACTCCTGATGGATTCAAATGGTTTCTTGCACACCTTTGTGTGGAACCCTCCCCTCCTAGTTTGAAGCACTAAATATTTCCGGTCAGTCCAGTGCTAATGTGTAGTTATGTGGATTTTGCAATTTAACACTTTCGGGTGCATTTTTTTTTTTTGGGAGGGCAGCAGATGGCATAGTTGTTAGAATGGCAGACAACTACTCAAAGGACCTATATTTGAATCCCAACCCCTGCTGTAGTACCCTTGAGCAACGTATTTATCCAGAATTGCTTAGTCGTGTCACTGGCTAAATCATCTTAAGTCACATTTGAGAAAAATATCCACTAAATCAAAAAGTATAAATATTGTCTAAGGTTTGTGCGTCTCTGTGGGCCCTCCCCAACTCTTCCAACTAAGTCCTTGCACGTTCTTCCCAAGTTCAAAAGCAGACAAGCTGGACACGCTGATTTGTGTGTTGCAACAGGCAGGGCTAAGCAGATAAGCTGTGTCCCTTTAATCAGGACCGCCATCTGCAAGAAGAGTGAGGGTGAGTCAGTGTGCATGGCAGTCGATTTGGTAAAAGCGCCTTGACTGTCATTTGTGTGTGTTTGGAAACACATACCCACCCCAGGATCCCAGTGCAGCCGAGAGAGTCACTAATAAAGGTGTGTGTGTGTAAGACTGTGAGATAACAGCACAGTCACTGCTGTGGAAAATGTTAGCATTCTGAGCTTGTGGATAGCTGTCCATCAAACCTTCCCAGCTGCAGATTCTTCCAAGCCCAGAAATTCACTGATGCTGGATTTTACCGTTTCTTCGGGCTGTATAGAAACCGACTGATTCCATTCCCAAAGAGCCTCTGAGCTTTTATTTCCTTCCTTTAATAATGGACATTGGGAAAAAAAAATGGATGTAATGAATCCGAGAATTAAAATGTTTTAAGCGGGGCTTTGTGGCAAATCAGTTATAGTCTTTTAATTATCGAACAAAAAAGGTTGAATTAAGATGCCTGACAGGAGGTGGTTCTCCATTATGAACTAAAGTGATTCAAGTATGGGCACATGCTACAAACATCCTGGTCTTCCCTTGGGAGCTGTCACTGTGATTAATGGCTACTTTTTACCCCTGTCTTTGTCCACCAGTGGGCTCTTTTCCTACAGTCCCTAACATGCCCTGTCTTTGCCCCAAGGGATGAGCACTGTTGTGGTGGCCCCAAGGGGTCAGCTGAGATGTTCCTTATGCCTCCCACTTTTCACTAATGGAGAATAAGGTGTTCATGTTACACCTGGGTCCTCGATGGTCCCTCTGGGCTGGGCAGGTCACAAACCGGGAGAGAAAGGTTCGTCCTGCTGGAGGTGGCGATCGAATGACAGCCTTGTTCTGCCAACATCTGTCAGATTCCTCTGACGAAAAGACAAAAAGCGTAAACTTAAAAACCAGATACGCATATCAGAACAGAGCATTAAATAAATTCCACCAATTTACCTTCCACTCTGAATAAATGGAAATATAACATGTTCACAAAGTACTTTTTTTTTTTTTAAATCCAAAAAAAAGTGGCAAGTGATTTCTTGTACTGAAATCTCCAAAAAAAAAAAAAAGTCACACTAACATGGCCTTGAAAGAAAGCAAAACCACAGCAAGCTAGCATGTTTTTTTTTTTTTCTCTCCTCCCTTTCCCCAGGGGCCAGAGGTGGATAGCGGTTAGAAGTGCTGCCTGGTACTTAAAGGTCCCAGGTTCATATCCCACCTCCTGCTATAGCACTCTTGGTCAAGGCTCTTATTTTGAATTGTTCCACTAAAACGTACCCTCCTGTTGGAATGGGATATGAGATTCAATCGAAGGGATTCATATTATTGCTAGAACAGAAAAGAGGAGCAATTCAGTTTGAGCTAAGAAAACAAGTAGGGCTGCTGTCTTGGTGGCCCAGCACCATCCTTTCTTACATCCTTAGAATGAACCCATGCCCATCCTGTGGTTACAGCTGACAGCAAATGCCAAATCGAAAAGTTGTACGTCTGTTTAGAATCTAAATTAAGTCAGTTCATCGTAATTGTAATTGCCTGCTGTAGTTTGCTTACATTTTCCTTTCTTTTTTCCATTACATAGCTGTTGCCATCAGCTTTGGTAGCTTCCAGAACCTGTAACCACAGGCATGGCACCCATAGGCTTCATCGTCTGCTAAATCAGTAGTTCCTTCTGGAGTTGGGGCGAAAAATACGGTTGTGTTGTTGCTGTGGGTGGGTGGTGTCAGTTTGGGTTTGTTGTTTTGCACTTCTGACTGCTGGGCAGATCCCCCTGTAAGTGCTGAACATGTTGAGCACTTTCATTGACTTCAGGATCTGCATGGTTGCTTATACAGCTCTGCATGACCAGTCACTTCTGCACCTTTCTGGTCTTATTCCAGTTTTGTTCCCCACCTTCTCAGTTTAAAAACATGAGGACCTTTTGAAAAGTCCATTTGTAGTTTGATTTTGTTTTTTTCAATACCTTTTATCACCAGTTCACAATCAAAAAACTCTTAAAAGTACAGTGGCCCCTTGATTTAGTTGTTCACTATTCTAAAAGCCTCATTCAAAGCTACAGTATATTTTTAAAAAACAGATTGATTTGTTTTTAACATCAATCTGCATTAATATAAAATTACTGAAAATAAAAATAAGCTATTTCCATAACTTCTTAACTAATCCTGAAAGTTGATGGATTCCTTCCATAACACATGAATAAGTTAACATGTTAGTACATGTTATAATATACTGATTTATATTAACAAATCAATAGTACAAGTTACTGATATAATTATTAATATCACTTAAATTATAAGGTTAATACAATAATAATTAATAGTGATCAGCTTTTAGCTTTACTGTCTACCATGTAGAGGCAGATCAATTTACCCTCTTTGGCAGGATCTGTAAAAGTTTTTTAAAAAATTGTAATGCATAAGAAATTCTTAGCAAGACATTTTATTTGAACATTTTGTGTTCACTACAAAAAACTTGAAAAATTTGTTTAAAATTGTAGATTTTCCCGCTCTCCACAGATGAATACTTGCAAACCATTCCATAAAAACCTACAACCTTCGTCGTGTCCATTACCAAGGCTCACAAGCACCACGCACCTTTTATTCTGAAACGAGTAGAAATTTTCAAAGGCGCATAGAAGAAAATGCTGTTAAATTTGTAACTCAAACATTTTTGACACAAGGATTCTTAAAGCAAACATGGAACTCGCTGCACAATTTTCGTACATAGCAGGCAACCGTTTTCTCTTCAGACCGACTACACTTGGAACCCTTGAGACAGCTATGGTCCCCTCGGACTCAGCTGCGCTCGCTGAGCTTCTCGATGTGCTTAAATCGCTCTTCTGAAAATGCTGCAATTAACATAAAACGACCATTAAAGTTAAACTGCATAAGCACTTACATTACGGCCAAGTGCAACCTGTTATGCTGCATGTTGTACATATAAAGATGCTCATGGAGGCAGGAGTTCTGCAGCTCTGATAAATGCCCTGGGAAGTGTGTTGGACTGAGAAGAACAGCACAAGGCTGTGGACAGTGTGCACCTCTAATTGGTTTCCCTCTTCAGTTTCCTGTCCACCTGCTCTCCCCACCATCAAAAGTTATCTTGTGTTTCCCGCAGCCAGAGAAAGGCTTGTGCTGCACTGCCTGGCGGCTGCATTTGGGACGCTGCTCTTTCCATTGATGTTTCAGAGAGATTCCTCACTTCCGTGTGTAATCACTTCCCTGAACCATGAGAAAGACGTGCAGACTTGCCATGTGCCTGACTTATTAAGGACTGCGAAGATATCTCCAATGCTCCAATGTGTCAACCTTTCTGTGCTTTGTAACCTGGTGAAGCCCTCACTAGGAGTAGGTCTTTTAAAAGTGTTGTGCCAACAAAGGTTCAGTGCTAGAATTTTACCTGCTCAGGTCACTGTGGTTACAGTATAAATGGCCAGTGGGACCAGAGGTGAACCAGAGCGATGTCTCAAACCGGCCCGTGTGCTCTGGGTGAGGGGGTCCAAGCTAAGCGCTCATATCCCAGCAGTCCAACAACCCTGGGACTCTGTGACCCCTGCAGTTCTCCATCTATGGTTTGGCTAGATAATTCCTCCCCCTCTCTTCCATTACTTATCTATGACTATTGGGTGCCATATGCAATGCTGTAGTCCTGCTTAATAAAAAAAAACTGATAGATGTACCTGATATGAGATCATTAATAAAGCAAAAGAATGAGGCGAGAGAAAAGCACCTCATTTTCTAAATTGTGGTGAAGTTTTTCAGGCCTGCGCTCCAGCAAAGCTGTTATTAGCAGGACCGGTTACACTTTTTTTTTCTTCTTCTCCCCCCTCCCGCACCTGTCTGTCACTTCGGTCTCCGTCAACAACTCCTCATCTTGCATTCCTGCCATCCAACTTTGCAGTTTCTCAACACATCTTACACTCCTGTATTCTCGCATTCACTCATTATTGCCTTTCACCGTTCCCTCTCTCTCATGACTTCTTTAGGGGCGGCTATGAGGACCCCATTGAAGCAGAACTAATTGACGAGCGACACCCCTACATCCACGGCATGTACCCTGCCCCACTGGCACAGCCTGAACTGGGCAGCTTAGCCAGCCTCGACCGAATGGGAGGTCGGCGTTCGCCCTCCATCGACAGCATCCGCAAAGACCCGCGCTGGCGTGACCCTGACCTGCCGGAGGTTATTGCCATGCTAGGTCACCCCATCGATCCGGTCAAGTCCAATGCAGCTGCCTACCTGCAGCACCTGTGCTACGAAAATGATAAGATCAAGAAAGAGGTTCGGCAGCTGAAGGGCGTGCCTGTGCTGGTAGGCCTCCTGGACCACCCTAAGGCCGAGGTGCACCGTAAGGCTTGCGGGGCTCTGCGCAACATTTCCTACGGCAAGGATCACGAAAACAAGGTGGCCATCAAGAATTGCGACGGCATCCCCGCCCTCATCAGGTTACTTAGGAAGACCAATGACATGGAAGTGCGGGAGCTCATCACAGGTGCGTACAAAGGCTACGAGATCAAGGAGAAGATAAATTGCGCCCCCCCCCCCCCTTGCATCCCCTGCCACTCGCATGTACCCTGATGTCGTGCTTCTGGTGCTCTTGTGGCAGTTTGTAAGCGTGTATTTATTTGGACAGTTACATGGCATCCCACCTACAGTGTTGCCTTTTGACAAGCTTTGCCTAGAAAAGCAGAGCCTTTGCCAGCATGGGGCCCATGGGGATACATACGCTGCATCCGCAAAGTGTGACTCAGGCGCGGCGCAAAACATTCCCTTCACGGCACAACATTGCCTTGAGTCATGACTAAATATAACCACCTTTCACAACCTGGGGACATTTCAGTTGCTCTTTCTATCCCGGCACCGGCCATTTAATGGCCCTGATGCCTAGTAAAAGCAGGCCTTTCCACATGGTCCATCCATGCAGCGCTGCCCCAACTGGGCAAGCTTTTATACAATTAAAAGTAATTGCAGGCCTTAAAAATAGAATATTCTCAATCGTCCATATGCACTTTAACGTCTTCTGCAGCCTCTAAAACCACGGCGAAGTTTGCTTCCAGCATGGAAAGCAAGTTTAGGGTTGGTGTGGATATAAAATGGTTTTTTTTAGCAAAGCACAGAAAAGCGCTGTTGTGTTTTTGCTGTTTTTTGTGTTTTGTATTTTTTTCTTCTTAGTTTTTGTGCATGATTGAATGCACCCCTTCAGTACAGCAGTGCAAGCGCAGTCAAGCTGAATTTGGCATTCATGTGGTCCTTGGTCTCACTGCTGGGGAAAGATGGAAACGCGCATAGTTTGTTCACTGTTTTTTGGAATTTTAAGGCAATTTGCTGAAATTTCCTTGATGCTGAGAATCAGGTACTGTTTTGACCATTAAGACTACTGAACTCTCCTACTCCTGGACAATTTTCTGTCTGTGTGGCCGGGCATTCCCAGCAGCAGATCAAAGGGCCTGATTTGTATGAGTGATAAAGCTTCACTGCTCACTTGAGCAGCAGCCCCACTCTTGACACCCCAGGGGTTGTGTGTGTCTGAAAACCTGGCTGGCAGGGGTCTTCTAAGTTGTCCCCTTTGGTGGAAAGCCATCCTGCGAAGCTGGGATTTCTACAGTGAAGCCTGCTATGGCCGCTGAGCAGAAACCATAACTATAATGGAGATCTTTGGGTCTCAGGTGTGGTGCATGCCAGGACCTCCAGAACCCTGGCGATAATGTGCATATCCACAGGTCCACAAACTTGCAAGCAGTCTGCATTTTCCTAGGGCCAAGCGCTCTTCAGGGAGTAGGGCCGACATCATGCCGCTCCTCATCCCTCTCTCTCTCTGGGGCATCCCTCATTCCCTCCAGGCTATGAAGCCCTCGATTCATCTAGGCCTTCCCCTGATGGCTGTCCTGACGGTAGCTGCTCTGTGCATTCACTCCATGCCGCAGCAGACCTTAGCGCTTTGTATTTGCACTGATGTATCAATGGGGTTGGAAAGGGGCAATGGGGTCAGCAAAGGGCAGCGGTAAGTGAGTGGCCAGCTCCGGCACAATGTCTCCAGCATCCAGGAAACTGAATTAACTGTGAGGTTTTGATGGAAACGAGGCAGGAAGAAACTCAATAAGCCACACCTTAGGGCTCTCCTGGCGGATATTTTATTTTTTATTTCATTCTGCTCTTTTTATTTGATCGGTGGACTGCCTAGGAGGAAACGGGCCATAACTGAAAAAGTAACCAGAGACCTTTGATATCTCCCTGCACTGGTGGCAAAGGAAAGCTGACATGGCAATGCTTAACTCCTGAGGCTCCCACTGCTTTGCCTAAGCTCACGAGCGATACAAATTTAGCCATCAAAATTGGCTTTAGGAGTGAAATTTGGTTATTGATTTATTTAGTTTCAATATTTTCTTTAGGATGTTGGCTGCAGCGAGGGAAGCACTCTGTGTCTCCCGTGTGTGGCGTCATCTTGCTTCCTATTTCATGCTCGGGTGCTTATGTGGTGGTAGAATCAAAGGTGTTTCAGACCATGATAAAGCAATAGTTTGCTCAAAGATTTTCACAACAAAGGTTTTAATTTCCGCCTGCTTTTAAGCAATCATTTTCACGTTACGGTTGCTGAAGCCCAATATGAAACAGGTATTGCTCTTTCTTTCATAACAAATCTACTCATGAGTTTGATTTTATCCTGATTCGAAATAGCTGCCTTGTTACATTTGTTTTTTTGCATTGTTTTGGGAAGAGTAGAGGTTAGCGCTGAACACAAGAAGATTCACCCTTTTGTGCTACAGTCCATTGATGATAATTGTTATAAGTAATAATAATTGTCATTTTTCTTACAGCATGCAGATAGACGTTTCGCTATAGAATCTTACCATTCTCATATACAGGAGTATCATATGGTTCTCTCAGGACTCCAGTCTTTTTGGTGTATTTAAACTCAACATTATTAAATTAATTTTCACACAAGACTGAACTCAAATAGATTCATACTCGTCACTCTTGGGTAAATATTTTGGAAGGTAATTATTTTTGCTGCAGGATGAGAACAGTTTATGTAGCACAGATTTACTGTTATTGTTTTTATCTCTTGCAGTTGCTGGGCTGTTAATAGCCTATATGTTAACAAATAATAAAAATAAATGACTGGAACCCTTTGTAATTGTGCACAGCATGTAGTTATAAAACCATAGTAGCATACTACATACTTCCTTGGTAATAACATACAATTAAACATTACTTCTTGCCACAGCTGTGTGTCTTATTGTTGAGGCAAATGAAGTGATTCTAATCACACAAAGTGGAGGTAATCGACCTATTAGCCTTGCAGCAAAGTGTGCGAGTAGCCATCCCTCACCTCAAGCTATGGCAACGGCTACTGCAGTTGTCAGCACTAACAGTTGTTGAGTGCTGCTGCCATTGTATGTTCCTCCAGCAAGGTCCTTAGCCACTGTTTCGCATTCATCTCGTTCGTCCTACTATTACTCCTGCTGCTACTACTACTAATAATAATAATAATAATAGTAAGGGCAGCAAGGTGGCCCCGAGCACCTGCACTGTTCAGGTGTGGGTTCAAACCCACCTCAGTGTATGTGGCGTTTCCATGTTCTCCTCATGTCTGCATGGGTTTCCTCCCGGTGTAACGGGTTCCTCCCACAGTCCAAAGACATGGGTTTCAGGTTAATTGGTCCCTCCAAATAGCCTGTAGTAGGTGACTATGTCCACTTGTGGCCACCTTCTCATGGATGTGTTGTTTCCTGCCCTTAGCACCCAGTAATTCTGTGACAGGCTCTGGACCACTGTGACCTTGACAAGGATGAGGCAGTTAACAATAATGGATAATAAATGCAGAGATGCTCTCAGGCAGACCAACTGCAGCTGAAGCACTATTGAGAAACAAATATATTCTGTGCTGACTGTTTAGCTGAATTTCTTTACTCACTTGTTGAGTGCCTGAATTAATCAAAAACAGTTGATATATGTGAATGAGACAATGAAACATAATAAAATTAATGCTGCAGTAATATTAATAATTTAAAAAATTATATATCTACAATATTATTTTTTGTTGGTGATGATGATGATCATAATAATTAATAATAACTTTTTAAACATGCAGCAGCAGTGTATTATGGGAAAGCCACCGTTCCCCTTGTTTCCACTACAGTACTGATAATACTAATAGACATTTTTAGTAAAATGTCCTCAATCAATCCTATACATTCATTGCAATCGGAAGAAGATTTTGATGATTGGAAAGGGAAAAGGTGGACGGGACGCCGTCACCAATCACATTATATCCAAAGTTGTCTCATCACCAGGGGCATTATCAGGAGGTTTTACTGTGTCATATTTTATTTGTACATACAGTATATTAAAAACATATGCATTTCATAAATTGATGTATAATTTATTTTTTTAATATACAGTATATTATATAAAATACTATGTGTCATTCTGCAGCATAAATCTCTGTGGCATGGTCCCTAGACTCACTCACACCTTTTTTCCTTCCCAGGGACTCTGTGGAATCTCTCTTCCTATGAACCCCTGAAGATGGTCATAATAAACCATGGTCTGCAGACCTTGACCAACGAAGTGATCATCCCACACTCAGGCTGGGAGCAGGAGCCCAATGAAGACTCCAAGCCCCGTGATGCAGAGTGGACCACAGTCTTCAAGAATACCTCCGGGTGCCTGAGGTACGGCCAGATCCTTCCTTCCTAAGCATTTTCCCGGCGCTTCTCCTTATTGAGCAGATGCCTCAGTTCATTGCACATGTGAACTCCGAGTAAAATGGTTAACAGTGCATCTACAGTATTTGTCTGTAGCACCAGGCAGCTCCTGAAATGAGTATAAAGTCAGCTGGGACGAAAGGGTAGAAATACTCTTGTGCTTTGGAGACAATGCCAGGGTTTAAACGTAATGGACCTCCAGCCCTCCACCATCTCCCAGGCAAACAGAAATTGAACCAAACCAGAAACACTATAGCTTTTCACAATGATAGACTGCTTTCAAATTGGCGGTGGTCCATTTTAAGATAAAAAAAAAAAAAAATCAATACGGCAGCCTCAATTACTCCACTTTGTGGCCATTAGCACTAATAACTAATAACCAAGCCCCTCTTACCCATGTATGGCACCAACCCGTGAGGGCTGTTTGGCACTCTATACTTTGATGTAGATATCTAAGGTTAAGAGGGTTAGCCCATCTCCATGGTTACTCAGCATGCAGCCTCCCAACTGCACCAGCTGCTCCCCTGTGCATTTAATAGATATCTCGGAGCAGTTTCAAACAGGCTTATTGGTGCTTTTGTAGGAGATGTTTCCTCTGAACATCAGCTAGAAATGATGTTTCTTCCCTTGTTACCAATTTGCTTGTGTGCTGAGCTCTATGGAAAAAGCCAAACAAAAAGCACCAAAGGAGTTTGTGGCAGAAGTAACTTAATCCAAAGTTGGTGTGTCACATCGTAGGTAGAGGATGCTCCACAGGGTCTTCTAAGTGAATGTTTCAAGCCTTCAGTGCTGTTGTAGATATGATGTTTGTCTTCTGCTATTTGGTTTTGGAGTTTAATTTTTTTCTCAGAGGTTGTCTTAAATATTCAAAATGTTTTGCATGATTTGATCTCATGAGACTGTAAAGCTTTTGAACATATTTCTGTCTCCAGGCTGTGTATGGTTTTTGGGCTGTGGAGAGATGGGAGCTTTTCAGTATGTTTTTGCTCTCTAGCGGTGACCTTGCACCTACGGTGCAATGCAGCATCCAGCCTTATTAGGACATTAGCAGTAATTGATACTTGAGGCAGTTGTGAGCCCTGCTCGCTCGTGATCAGTAGCCTTGCTGTGTGACCATGAACGACCTAGTGGAGATGGAGTATTGAGAGGAGGGGTTTGGCCATTATGTGACTCACAGGTGACGTTTAGTAGAAGAAAAACAAAACCGCTATTTCTCTGGCTTACAGCTGTCAAGAGAGACACCAGTCAGTGTCAGGCTTAACTTCACATCTGGGATCCAAATAGATGAGAAATGGTGGTATAGGAACACTCCATAAACTGTGCTAGTAAACCAATGTTTATATTTGAACTTCAGCTGGCCCACTTTGCTCACTCGCCATGAATGTGACTAGTCTGAGTCTATCATCAGGTTTGTCAGAGTTCACAAGATGGTGAAGAAGCATGGTGTTAGTGAGTGAATAACGCTCCTCCTCCCCCCATCCATCCAGCTGCTCTCTCTGTTTTCTTCTGTTTCTGTTTGTTTTCTTCTCTGCTTCTTCTGTGGAGAGGCAGCTATAGTGGGATGGTGAGGGGGTGTTGTCCCAGGACCAGTTGCTTGCCTTTCCCTGTACAACCTGCCAAAGTGCTGCTAATCCCCTGCAGTTTGAGTACTGCTGTCTGCTGGCTTACTTCCAGTCACAAGATTGCTCCTCTTTGCCTGCCCCCCCCACCTTAGTTCCCCCAGTTTTTACACATTCCAAATTAAAATTCCTCTGGCTTTTTCTTCTACATATACATCTGGGGCTGTTTAAGCAAAATGAACGTGGGCTGATGGAGCAGGGGGCTCAGTTCAGATCCAGCTGTCCTTAAATTACATCCCAAGGTTCCAGGGAGCACCTCCTACCCTTATTTTATTTGAATTAATGTGTCTTTCTACCTTATGGATTAGTGTGAGTCTCTGGATCACTGCTTTTGGTGTGGAGACTGAGACCAGTCCTGCCAGGCTGTTCCAAGAGGCTCCAGCAGGGACTGGAGCATCTCTTGGCTGACAAGTGCAAGGACCACTGTGAATGACACCAGTATACCTAAAGGTACTGGTAAGGGTGAGCTAACAAAGGAAATATGGGAAGGCTATCACCTCTAACTACCCTGGTATGGACTTTGACCTGTCCAGTGGGCCTTGCCAACCCAAGCCGTGACCAACTGACAGGGTCAGACATAGGTCTTCTCAGCCTGTCTGACGCTCAGCCGTGTATGATGACTCCCTGTCACCACCCTGCCTCTGAACTCTCTGCCAGGCCCATTTCTATGGAAACCGTAACCAATGACATCTGTTGCCTAGTAAAGTGCTTAGCAGCAATGCCACATTGGCAGTAAACACACTGGGGTTTGGTGCCGTTGCTGTCAGAGTGAATTAATTATCTAGCTTCCTTGAAATGGAAATGGAGTTGGTGATCTGTACAGCTTGACCAGGACATTTATTGTTAAATATCCTGGCCAGATTTTCTAAATGTTTAGATTTAGATAACCAGACCATATCCTTATTTTTATATATTTTCCTAATCAAAACTTTCTTTTTTGGGTGAAAATGATACAGAGAGCTGACAACTACATTATAGAACCTTAAATGATGCCCATTTTGCTGATTGTCATTTGCTTTGGGGTGAAAAGGTCATCATGTTAGCGGTCAGACCAGCAAATGCCGCAAATAGTCTGTTTAAATGAAGCTGCCCTGTTATTGACTGCTAGGAAATTAAAGTTGGTCCGTGGGTGAGTGATTATGTACGCGGATCAGGATCCCACTTTGTTAGTTGCAACCTTCCCATCATGAGGCTTTCCATAAACTAACTTTATTTACTGTGCAGAACACCCACACAGGAGATGCACAGCAAAACTGCCAAGTCAACAGTTTTTTTTTTGTTTTTTGTTTTTTTTTTTAAAAACAGTGCTCCATAAAGAAGTGTCATAACAAAATGGTCAGTCTGAGAACTTTCTCAAGCTTTGGCAGGGTACAGCACTGAAAACGGGGGGAAAAAACCTGATTTATTTGCTCAAGCAATTTATTGAAAAAAAAACATCCATTATAAATGCATTAAGTGTTAAGCTTGGATGGTACTTATTATGGGGCGAAGGGGGCTTGCATAAGACAGGGGCTGAGATTCTCAAGAAGTGGCTGTCCAGATGGCAGCCAGCATCTGCATTCTTCTCAAACTGATTTGTTTTTATTAATGTGAAGTACTCTAATGGCTGGGTTCCACCTGAGATGAGTGGGTTCACTGATTCAGGAACACCAGAGCAAGACACGGCCTGGAGAAGAACATAGCAGCTATGTGAGCTGTCCTTCAGCTGCTTAAGGTCTGTGGTCAGTGAACCTCCTGAATGGTGTTTAATCCTCTTGGATGACCGTAGAACCAGCCCACAGTAGCTTACATACAAAAAATGACCTTCAAAGTAACACAGTTGTCAGTCTGTCCCACGAATTCCTCAAAGGATTGGCAGCCACAGTAAATGCCTCTGAGGGCTGAAGGAGCCTGCATGTAACTAGTCTATTATTTAAATGTTTTGTTCTGTTGTTAGAGGACTTGGCAGAAGTAAATTTCTTGGTTAAGGGCACTACAGAAGGAGGTGGGTTTCAATTTGTATTGTTTTATTGCAAGGGAGTAGCTGTAAAAACTACACCACCTGCTAACCTCCATGTTTTTTCCACTGTGATATTGTTTCATTGGTCCCACCTTAGTTACAACGATGTTTTAGGAAAGCTCTTCTCCTGTTCCAGCATGAGTGTGCCCCTAAACACATTTTTTGCTCAGGCTAGTGTGGAACAACTCGAGTGGCTGGCATAGAGCCCTGACCTCAACCCCACTGTACACCTTTGCGATGAACTGGAACGCCAACTGCGAGCCAGGGCCTCTCACTCGACATCGGTGCCCAATGCTGTTGTGACTGAATGAGCACAAATTCCCACAGCTGCACTCCAAAATCTGGTGGAAAGCTTTCCCAGAAGAGTAGGGGCTGTTATAGCAGTAAAAGGAGGAACAACTCCATATGAATGCCCATGAGTTTGGAATGGGATGCTAAACAAGCACATATGGGTGTGATGATCGGGTATCCACATATTTTTGCCCATATTGTGTAGGTGAAGGACATGCAAATAGATGCTGGGACCTCACACAGTAATGCAGAAAGGCATCAGCAGCACAAACCCACCCACACGATGCTGTAGCGCTGCACTGCAGCCTCTGATGTGGCCGCTGAATGTGTTGCAGGAACGTGAGCTCAGATGGGGCAGAGGCCCGCCGGCGGTTGCGGGAGTGTGATGGCCTAGTGGATGCATTGCTCCATGCCTTGCAGTCAGCTGTGGGGAAAAAAGACATGGACAACAAGGTGGGTCTGTTTGGCCTTGATCTGTAAACGTCCCCCTTGTGTATCCCATTCATATACATGCGTACGTGTACATACCTGTTTTCATTTTTTTGTGGGGGCATCACTGTTACTGCTAAGCAGTAACTCCTAACTGACATTTCTAAATGTATAAAAATTTCAATTTTGCACATTAATGTATAGCCCAAAATACTATGTTTATTAATGTGTCAGTCTAGATTTATTTATGTTAAATCTTGCTATTATTCCTTTGTGCCCATGTTATTCACAGGTGGTGAAACGCATCCCTCTAAGTATGCGTACCGTTTATTATTTGTTTATAACATCTTCTTCAAAACTTGCTGAATGGTTACGCTACTGCCTGGTTGTCCTATGCTGAAAGCATATAAAAGAGCATCCAAATGTAATTCCTTGCACATACAAACATAACTGGCTATTAATGTCTTGCCTTCTCTTAAAGTTCTGAGTATTAAATAAATAAAAACCTTTTCCCTTGTGAGGGACATCCCCTGGGGAGGGAGTTTTTTGTGCGTTCACTCGCACAGCCCCGCACGTGGCATATTTTCTGCGTTCAGAGGATGACACCTGTTTGTGCTTTGTCTTGTGCCCCTGCAGTCGGTGGAGAACTGCGTGTGCATCATGCGCAATCTGTCATATCACGTGCACAAGGAGGTTCCTGGGGCAGAGAAATACCAGGACCCCTCAGTCAGTCAGGCTCCGGGCTCAGCGGGGCCACAAAGGAAGAAGAAAGATGATGCAGGCTGCTTTGGGGGAAAGAAGGCCAAAGGTAATGATCTGTATCCATTGCTGACAGAGCACTAGTGGAACTACAAGGGTAGAAGAACAGTAGAGGAAGATCACTGATGTAAACACCTCAGCCCCAACCTCAGTTTTTAGCTTGAACCTAGTGCCAATGTGCAGCATAAGTCACTACCACTTGGTCTAGTAGCAGCACACTCAGGATAATGGACTGTTTGGTCTAACTTTTGGATGGCCATTGCTGCTAATGGGCCCCATGATGATGTGTGACTGGTGTGAATTACTGCCACATTTGACCACTAAAACAAGATAGGCCCAAAAAATGTTTGGGGGTCACCTACCCGTGGTGTCACTCTGCTCTCATCCAAGGGACAAACTTATGGTGCATTACTTAATGTGAAAATGCGTACATTAAAACTACAACTCTGCCCCCAAGTTTAACCTTAAGCTTAAAATGCCTTTTTACCTTTATGTAAAACCCCGCCTAACTGTACTGGACTGACCTTCTCCCAGTTCCTGTTAGTAAATATAAAGATTTCAGCTGACTTAAAGGGCACTTTTTCTCTCCCAGTCATCAGTATTTGGTTTGACACACAGTGCTTAACTGACAGTATGATTTGTGTTAGCTTTTTTCAGCTGAAATTTTTTCCCAGGATTCAGTTTGAAAGATTTTCTGTGAATTTTTCCAGATACACGTTGAAAAAAGATTAATTCTCAGCAAATTTAAATCAGTCATAAATGTGAATTAACGCTTTTATTGCATGTGTGTTTCGGTCTTTTGCCATTGAGACGTTAGTTATTCCTGGCCCTGTAAAGTCCTCGGAGCCAATGAAAGTGTTTAACATTCCTTTCCCAGACTCCATGTGACCGTCACCGCCGGGGTGTCCTACTGCTCCGTAAACGCTAAACACTGACATGAAACTCTGCAAACCTGACCAAGCTGCAGCTTGTGTACCGCTAACAGATTTTGTTTTATTGCCATGTTCTTGCAATGTACTTGCTTCTGTCTTTATTTACAGCCTTTGTTTAAGTGAAGAATTGTGCACCTGTAAATTCTGTCATCCTTAATGCACACACCTTTTATCATTCCTTTTCTCTCCCCCACCCCCCACCCCGCTTGCGCCTTTTTTTTTTTTTTTTCTTTTGCATTGCTGCCACTTCGTTCGCTAACTGTAGAGGAATGGTTTAATCAAGGTGAGTTTCCTCTCTCCTCGCCTCCAACACACTCCATTCTCCACGTTAGAATCTCTTTCTGTACTGAAGGCAAAAATCGTTTTTGACATTTGGTTCACTGGTAGTCCCAATCACCCCAAGCCCCGTACCCGCCCCCTTGCATTATTTAGCACCCCATCACCACTCTCGGTGTATTATTGCAAAACAGCGTAGCAGAGAAATCCTCCTGGTGTTGCTGGACGCAGTGAGCTGGAACCTCAGCTGTCATCTCTCAACAGATGACCGCGGTCGAGTCCGTAGTTGAAGTCTGGCAGTTCGGCCTGATAACACAGCTCACGGATCTGATTGGCCCGCATCCCCCTTCATTTCGCTCCAACTATTTAATTCCACACGCACCCCCTGCAGTTCTTCCATAGTCTGATGCTAATGGCACAGAGCTGTGTCTGATAGTTCTAGCTTCCACCAGTCTGACTGCAAACTGACAGTCATTAGGCGGTCACACTGGGGATCCTCTGCCTTTCTCTCCACGAATGGAGGCTGCTGCTGGGTTTGGTGCTGTAGAGCCGTGTAGAGCCAGTCAGAATGTGTGTGCCTGTTCAACTGTGAGAATACGTGTTTGTGCTCTCTGTGTGGTTTTATCTGTGCGTGCATGTCTGTGTGTACCTGTGTAGGTTTGTATGGACCTGCCTGCGTGTGTGTTCAGGTGTGTGACAAGGACAGGCTCCCTTTGCAGAGCGTCGCTGTGCTCACATGCCCAGCAGGTTTAGCACTCTTTGAAGGTGATGCTCATCCTAGCTTTTCTCATTCCTTGTGCAGGCAGAAAAAATGGAGAGAATGACAAAAATTACGACACTCTGGACCTGCCCAAACGAACAGAACCCACAAAAGGTATGAGTGCAGCAGCAATGGCCTGAAGTTGTCATTTGAGTGTCAATGAGTAACATGAGCACTTGGGTCCCTTCACTGACAGCAGTCATACATTCCTGACACACTTATAGCTTGGAGAAACTTATTATATGTATTATTTGTAAATGTGTAATGATGCATATTTTTATTCTGCATTTTACCTATATAGTTTTTATTTAAAAATCTGTTATCTTCACTACTGAATAAAGTAGTTTAGTTTGTCTGAGTGTATATGATGAGTGTTATATGCTTAACTTATGAATAGCCAGACTACACCTGTATTAGATGCCTGTCTGCAGGTACACAGAGAGCAGCTCTGAGGTTTTTAATGATATACAAAAAGTCAGCCTTTTCATGTAAGCCAAAAAAATCAGTAATGTAAATCATATCAAATAGACAAGTCAGTAGTTTAAAAGGCAAGGTTAACATCTCTATGCCTCTTTGGTTTAGCTGCGTGATCTGTTGTATAGCAATAGAACTCGGACTGTTCAGTGTTTTGTGCAGGTGTTGGGTAGAGCAAATTGGTGTGATCCATTCAGGTAAAAATAATGTTCAACAATAGGATGTATTTCGGTGTAATGAGTCACCAGGACTGGAGCTGATGATGATCTTTCACTGAACTGTACTGATTCCCTGGAGGTGATGCTGTTGCTCAGTACTGATCCCCAGAGCTAGAATGGCTTGTACTCCAGATCATAAGACATAGAGATGTTCGGACTAGCTGACACTTACCACCTGATTCGGTCACCATATGAGTAACTGACCAGAAAAGCCTTGCCCGTGTGTGATTGTAATGTTGAGTTGCTGCTATCGCACACAGAATCCCGTGATGTGTATGTCGATGAAAATACACACCATAAGTGGGATCGCGTGTCCTCCCTTGGCACAAAATGAGGTCACGATGTCGCTGCCTCTCCCCTCATTCGGCTAAGTCTGGTTGGTGGTCCAGCAGTCCTGAGCACCAGGCCATGCCAGCGGTGGCAGAGAGGTTAAACGCTATTAATTATGACAGCGAGCCAGGTGTGATGAGCAGGCATTCCAGGTTAATGTGTGTCCCCGAGCTGGCAGTTCACACGCAGAGCCCCCAGGTCCACCCGGGTCTCCGCTGAGAGGCCCCTGCAATCAACGATGGCTGTGATAAGCGGGTTTAGTCCTGTTCTCCATCAGGATTAGGAGTCAAATGAGCCCAGCGCCTCAGAATATTAAACACCCCTGATAGTAGTGTATGACCGCATTGTCACTTTCTCTTTTTTGCCCTAGATTTTCTTCAGAACCAATAAAACACATTTTGACCTGGTGCAACCTGTCAATTTTTTTTTTGGCAGGGAATTGCTTTGCATGTGGGGTATAAATGAGCATATTTATGATGGTATAAATATCCAGCAGCAGCAGCAGCACTTTCTGTTTTCTGTAATTTGTTACATTAGCTGGCCAAAGTGGGCTGCTATTAAGCTAGATTACAATTAATTGCAGTGGTTTATGTAGGTAAGCCGATTTTGCCTTTTATCGCCTTAAAGTCAAGCAAAGCAGATGAGCCTTAGGAATAATTACCCATTTTTAGTCACAGCTGCAGCAGTGATAATTGTAGTATGGTTTTAATGGGCCACAATTAAAAATAATCTTGCCGGCCCTGAACTGGAATTTATGAGAAATTAATTACTGGCCTTCGGTGTTGATGATGATAGGTGTTTTCTTGTGAATTGGAGGTTACTTGGAGGCTCGCGCCTTCTTCTGTTTGTGCACCGTGAGCATTACAGCCAACCTCAACTTGTGCCGTCATAACGCTGAAAAGGGAGGGATGAAGGTCTTCGCCGAGTCCTGTCCGTTTGTTTGGTTCATCGGTTCCTGAGGTCTTTTTCAGGGTAATGGGGCGTATGGCTAAATGGAGATTTGCGTGAAAACGCTGGGGCACACGTTCTCCTGTGTAGCAGCCCTAGTACAGTCCTCATGATTAGGTAGTGTCCTGAGAACCATATGCTGGCTTTCCACAGTCTCAGCAGGCCCTTTACCTGGTACAGGTGCGGGTGGAGACTTTCTACTTCTGTCTGTGAGCTCAGGCTGGAGTTCCTGCGATTGTCTCTCGGCGCAAAGCCATTGTCACTGTCAAACAGCCAGGCACGGGCCAGCTGCGCTGTGCAGTAAAAACGTCCTCTTGGCAGAAATGGGCTTTTTGAAATGTGAGGCTTCGCACCACTTTTTGTGGCATAGTTTCCCACATTTGAGCGGAATATTATAAAAGGAGCAATTTATAGCCTAGGGAGTAAAATACTTAGAGAATGAAAATTTGAATAAATTGCTCAGCTAACGTGCTACCCAGACCATGTTTCACCTGTATTGCAGAGCACTCATTTTCACTGTATTTGACAATGCCATTTAGAAAAGAAAGGCAGCAGTAGGACTAAAACTAAGAAAGGATGTGTCTTTTTTAAAAAACTACCCTTTGTCATCTTGCTTTTCCCTTCTCATTGTTGCCTGCAGTCAGACAGTAGTGAGCTGACATCAGGTGCTGAGAACCGTGACTCATGGGCCCCAGTTTGCTTTGCTCCCACTCCAGCAGAGGAATGTGTACACAGAAGTACAAGAGATTTGTCCCTCACCTCCCTGCTGCCACCCGAGCACTGCTGTTGCTCTGTCGGTGAGCCTTAGACACACCTGAGATGGCCCAATGCATGTAGCATCAAAGGGTATGGAGGGGCTTTAAGAGAATTAGTCTTAAATGATTACATATCACCACCCCTCCAGATTTCAGTTCCCTGGAGGCTTAAACTACCTGTATCACTGGCGTGTGGCTCACTTGCAGGGTCAGGGCCCCTTGAGAGGGTCAAGTTTGGATAAAGTATTTGATCACAGCTGTCACCATGGACACTTTCCCCCATACTGGAGTATCACTATAGGGGGATAGAGTTGGGGTTGGTCTGCGTATGGGGTGCCGTAGGAGGTTGCATGGGTTCACCATACATTCTCTCATAGCTGTTTCATCATTTGTGTGGTCTGGCAGATCTCAGGCTCTAATATGTTTGATTGACTTTGAAAACAATACATCTTCAAGTAAGTTGGCTGGTTTCCCTCAGCTCAAGTCTTGTTCTCATTTTCATTGTTTTCATTATGCCCATTCATGGTTATGTCATGGTTGTGACAATAATTTCTACCTGCATGAATCCCACCAACAGTGCCTGCAACATAAAATGTGCCCAGTACCTGACCTCGAAGTCTGCTTTCCTTAAGGCTTGAGTGGCTCGGCTACTTTTCCACGTATTCCTCTGAGTTCGTTGTATTGATTGTAATGCATTTCTATGTTTGTGAAATGAAGCAGCTTCACACATGCTGTGCTGTTGATATGGTCGCTGGTAATATTAGACCTGGAAGTTCCCTACCACCTTTCTTTATACTATAGTTTGCCTCCTGATTGTAACTGTTTGTGGATTTATGCTTCCTACCACAATGCAAGGGAGATGAGGCATATAAAATGGTTATTCAGCAACTAGCTTGACATCTTGCAGAACAGCCGACCGTTTTGTTTGTGACTCTAGGGTTTGATTTAAGGACAGTGGCTGCTGCTGCTAGTATCTTGGTATAATAGCCCCACCAGATGATGTGCTGCATTCACACTGAACTGCACTGGCTCTCAATTTGGGGGTGGCCTGTGGCCCCCAGCCTGACTCGTTTTCTGCCAGGCACAGTGAATCCGTGCCAGCTCCCATCTTTTCTGCACAGTCGTTTATCATTGGCACATTTGTCACATTAACACCTGTCCCCCCACCTCCCTTCACCAAGGCGGTGACAGCAGCATGACTGCCCAACTCAGGAGAAGACTATTTGTGTTTGAGTTCAACTGAGAACTTCCCACTGTCCCTGGAGGCCTGTAAACGCAACGAGTTTAATGTGCGTCACATTCTGTGTCAGGATTTATAAATAAATTCAACCTCAAATGGCTTCATACAGACGGAGGGCTGTTTGTGCAGTTAGGCTCATCCTGTAGGACGGTAGAACTTCCTCTGTAATTCATAGCACCTAATGTGTAAGGAACATCATGCTCAGGTAAAGCGTGACGCTTCGTTTGCCACTACATTGCCAAAACCGTTCGGTTTTGAAGCCGTGGCGCACGTGTCTCCTCCAGCACACAGAGATTTACACCGCTTCCTCCGTTCTTCTGACATCATTGCCTGCTTTTCTCTTGTCGCTGTCAAAATTCACGCAGTCCTAACATTTCTCAAGTCCATCGACCTTAGCCTGTCCCTTTCCCTTTAAAGGTCCTCGGTGGCTACTCCACACCTCCATTTCAGCTATAGGGGCAACAGATGAGCTGCATGAGTCACCTTTAAACACACATGTGACTGCTTTTGTCTTACAGTAACTGCCATGGGGTCTTACTGAATTAATTATTGTTTACTTCGCTCATGTTTTCCCCAAAGCTGCTTATAGTGTGAGGCTGCTTATGGTGATTTACCTTTTATACTGCTGGGTAATTTTTACTGGGGTAATTTGTGGTGCATACCATGCTGCTGCGAGAGAAAGGCATTGAACCTGGGTCTTTCATGTCCAGGACAGCAGATGTAAGCACTAGACTACAGTGTATAATATTGTGTATCTCTGCTGTTTGCATAAAATATCTTAGTACCTCTCTGAGACTAAACAAATAATATTTTATTTAAAATTAATCCAAGTAATTTATTTTGGAACTGTATGTGTTAGGGGAAAACAATCTAGGTTGCATTTAGCATCCATGCTCCTTTCCTCAGTAGTGGAAGAGCTTCTATCACCTGTGTGCCTTAGGCCACAGCCAGGCAGGCTGTAATGGGTTAAATCAGCCAATAAGCTAAATGCTTTCTTTATTTGTTTCATTAAAATTAATAACACAAACTTAAACTTAGTTATAAATAATTTAGTGTCCTATTATTAATTTCTCCACCATCTTCAATCTCCTGAACAATATGGGAGCAAAAAATGGAAATGAAAATTAAGGTCATTAAAATGTAATGTATTGTTTGGAGAGCAGATGAACTAAATCAAGTTTTAGAAACTTAATGCACTTCATAGTAGGAAAAAACAGTTGACAAAGCACAAATCGCTTCTAAATGTCAGTAGATTAAAAGGTTTGATTAATTACAATGGTTTTAACTAAAAACAGCCTGTAGTTCATAAGTCTTCAGAATCCAGTAGGGCAGCTTGAGTTTTACTTAAAGCTTTGGATTTTTAAATGAGTTGTCTGGGTCACCAGGTAAACAACTTTACATTTTATATGCTATTTGCAGCATGCATTACACTTTGAATTCAAACTCACATCCATGATGATTAGGGGATTACTCCAGCTTTTCATCTGAAATAAATATTAATCTGAAACTGTTTATTGATATGATATGTATTCATCCCCATGTCTAATACAGCACTGGCCTTTGAGTGGCCTGGGTTGAGCACAATTGCACACTGGTGGAGGCATCTTCTTGATCTGCAGCCGAGTCAGCACCTTCACCGAGACGGTCCGCCTTGTGCTCGATGCATCATGCCTGGTCCGACGTCATTAACTTCATCTTCTTTACATCCTTGTGATACTCAGTAGATGCCTGTACAAATATCTCATTGTTATACAGACATTTAAACTTGATTACTGCATATTTTGTTAAACTGGGCATCACTGTTATGGAAAAAGTGGTTAAAAATTGACAGGTGACAGCGATCAAATTGACAGTGCATAAACATGGAGATACTTATATGAGCAGGTAAATGACAGGGGTGGAATGCATGGTTCACTCCTGAAAAGGTGTCCAGATTGCTGTAATCTTCATTCAGACATTTCTATATCTCTCATTGTAAATTGATAGCACTTAGTATACCAATGTGACAGATGAGCGGCTTTTCATGGATATCGGTTTTATGAAGGGGGTCCCCCCCTTTTTTATTGATGAACTTCTTGGAGTTGTGAATTAAATGTTTATTCTTCTTGTGTTTAGTTGTCTGGGTCCGGCTTGGTGAAAATAGATAAATAACACTTAATGTGAATGTCTGGCAATTTGGATGGAGCCCGAAAGCTTTGTGGAGAATCTTAGGCTGATTTACAGTCCTGATCTTGTCGGAGGGAGAAAAACCATCAGGCCACACAGATAATTAGAGTGGAGTGTTGGAAGCATCAAGAAGGAATGCAGTGAGATTTAACCCCAATGTCTCTGTTTTCTTCAGCCAGAAGGAGATGTTTCTGCTTTTTCAAGAAATGCCTTAATGTAATTACGGTCAGATCAGATATTAACCTTCAACCACAATGATAGCTTTATCTTTTGTAATTCATTGTTTTATTCTTTGTAAACAAACCCTTGTAATAAAATGCTTGTTATAGAAGTCATTTTATAGTAAACCTCATTGAAACACTATCACTTTCAAGGTACTGTTTCTCTTTTCTGGCCATGTTCATGCTTACACTATGATCTGTCAGAGCTGTAGGTATTGTTGCTCAGTTAGTGGATGATGGACCTGGCCAGACCCCACGTACTGATCTTGGCTGTGAAGATGTTATTACCTTCTAGCCAAGAGTGATGCCCCAGAGGGGCAGAAAATTACTTCCCAAACTTCCTCATATCTCCTCTAGATTGGTGTATGATGCAGCAGCCTGAGACTCTCCCCATCGCTCAGCATGGTGCGGCATCTCAGGGACAAGCACAGTGTGGGGTAAAACCACCCCAGAGCTGCTGCCACTTCGCTAAGGCCCTGGGTCTGTTCCTCAGACAGAAAAGAGTATTCCTGCACCTTCACACTCAGCTCTAGGACCATAACTCCTCCATTTCAGATCCCATCAAATGGGAACTGTCCGTCTCACATTCCTTCCCCCTTCTCATGCAGCAAAGCTGTTCCTCTGGGGCCTTGAGGCCTGTTTCAGTGGGGGCACGGTGAGCCTACAGGCAGGGCTGCTCACCGCAGCGCTTCAAATGCAAAAGCCTCCATTTCTCACTCAAACCCATGTCAGATGCAGCTGCCATGCACTGGGAATAGCAATTTGCTTGTCCTATTTACCAAACTCTACACAGTTAACCAGCTGTCTTATAAGTTTTATTCATGTGAAGCATCTCCATGACAACTTTCTTCTACCCCGCTGAGAGGGTAGATTCATACAGAGCTAATTTTGGGAGGTTTTTCCTTTGGTCTTAAACAGTCTGTCTTTCTTTCTCATAGCAGTCTCAACTCAGAATTCTGAATCTGGTATAGTTGCACTGTAGTGTGTGTGTGTGTGTGTGTGTGTGTGTGTGTGTGTGTGTGTCTTTATGATGTTTCAGTAAACATGGTAAACTTCTACAACTGCCGATGGATTCTGCCACTGTTATTGTGAACTATAACACATCTAGCAAATGAGGAAAAAGTAAAGGCAGGCGCCATTAAAACCATATGGGGCAGCCTGCTGTCTTTGGTCTGTGGAGTATGTCTCGTGCCTGCTGTTCTCAAACAAATAATGGTTTTGTCTTTCCTTGCATATTGTCTCTTACTCTGATACTTCGTAGTTCAGCAACAAAGTAAAGAAATTAAAGCTCTTTTAGGTTTGCTTTCTGCTGTTTTCCCGCTTGCTTGTTTAAATGAACAGATTTGTTGGTTTTAGATAGATGTGGTCGCCATGGCAACGGAGCCCTATGCTATTTTCATTCTCCCCTCTGCTTTGCGCCTTCCTGCCCCCTCTTTTTCTCCCATTCCCCCCTCCCTCATCCCTTTTATTTTCTGTGTTCGACTGCAGTGTGCGAACAACTCGGCTGTGCTCTCAACATCAACCCTCAGAAACGCACACGTGCACGCGCGCACACACATACACATACGTGCACACACCCAACCCCAAGGATCTCAGTTCCTCTGCAGTATATCAAAATATGTGTAAAAGCTACATGGAGCTTGCCGCCCTGCATCATGAAGCTCAAGCTTTGCGGGCTGCTTTTTTGGGGCCCTCGAGGGGAGGGGCTGCCGAACTGAAGTTGAGAACAAAAGGATGGGCAAGACTTTAAGTGTGTGCTCGCTCTGTGGCGTAGAGCGACAACACAATCTCACAGCAGGCACCTCCGCATGCTCACATGTTTTATGCATGTAGCAAACATACGGTGATGTTTGTACGTTGCACAGACATGCTCTGTTTTGCTCTTTAAGCAGGAGCAGCTATTGGTGTGTTGCGCAGTTGTGCCAAGACATTCCCTACGGATGTCTGGGCCATGGAGTGTAATGTCTGTGTTTAGAGGTGCCTGTCCAATATCTGAACAAAGTTGGTCAGGTAGGCAGCTGTGGGTAGCAGGTGCTCAGGGTTTAACCCCTTGTGTACCTGATATAGGAGATATATTTGGACATAAACAATATGAACGTAGTGGTGACACTTGCTCCAGCAGGTTACGAGTCTAACCTGAAACACAGTGACAGGAGAGGTGAAGTACAAGGGCAGTGTGATGTGGTTTCCGCAGACCTGGATGTAATAGATGAAAAATGTGTGACACGAACAATGGATCACATTGAGCGACATTCTGAAGTGGGTGGACCTCCCCAGGCCTTTAGCAATAGGCTAAGCCAGCAACCACAGGACCCGGGGGACCCCCACAGGACCCTAATTAGCCATTGGAAATGGTAAACAGTTTCCAGAGCAAGTAAGGCAGCGTATTTGAAGCAGGATGGCCCTGGTGGAGACAGAGGGGGGTGTTTCAAAGGCTCACTCAGCCCTTTGGCAAAATCATCCCATTGATTGTGAGATAAGGAGGAGGAAGGAAACTGTGGGGGGGTCCCGAGGAATGGGCACCCGTCTACCAGTGGCACCCTGGCACATAGGTTGGGCTGAACGTTGATCAGCGCACAGCTCCCACACCCTGTCACTTACACCCTTCGGTCCCGGGCAAGGTGCCGTGGACCGCATCCAGATACCCGCTGTCTGGGAGACATCCATCCTCCTGCATCTTCATTAGCAACCCATTGACTAAGCCAGCCATAGCACAGATTTTACGCCGTTTTATTTATCCTTGTTTTTGTTATTGGCTGCTCTTGCTTTATCGCGGTGCATTTTTCAGGAGGGCACTCTCATGTTGCGTACAAATGCTGAAGTTGCACCACGAGCTGCAATGATATTACTCTTACTTGCTCATCCCCACAAGCTAAGTCGACTTTGGGAGCATCCTGTTTTTGAGAGTTTCACATACAGTATGTGCTGTATATTTTGCAAGAATCAAATAGCAGTGATTTAAACTCTTGCACATAAATTCAAAAAAAAAAATTATACAAATATGTAAATGGTTTTAAAACAGGTGATAGTCATGACTTTTTACAGTAATTCAATACCACACATTTGTTAGTTAATTTTGAAACTGTGGTCCTCCTGCAGGGGATCATTTTTAATGCTCTCACACTCAAAGCTTTGCTGAGTCTAGCAAGACCATTATGGCTTTTTGTATTTTTGGGACTACAAATGCTGTTTGGGTATGACCTCCAATTAGGTGTAACCAAGGGCGAGACAAGTCCATGACATATGTCAGCTATTTGTTCTTTTGCTCCTCCTCCTCTTCACATTTTGATATTCCATAAGCCATTTTTTGGGAAAAACAGTCCCAACACAAGACCAGTTCAGGTGCTCTGATGCCAGTCATGAGGGCCTTTCTCCCCTTGTCCCCATTATATTGACTCTTCATCTTGTGAGCACAACAGCAAATGGAAGTTTATATCTCCTAAATTACATTCATCTCAAAATCACAGCCAGTAAAAGCTGAATAATACAGATGTCCCTCAGTTCATGGAGGGTTAGGGTTATATAAAAATCTTCAGTACAGCTATAAACCCTTGCTGAGCTCCGAGGAAAGCTTGGTGCCTTTGAGATGGACTTGTACCCTTCCCCACATTTGTTCCTCTCTATAATTATACTAGTAAAGGGTATCATGGAAAACCTCTACCCTACTGTTGGACCTCCGTGAGAGAGGGACTATTTATCCTCATAAATTAATTGAGAACAGGTGATCCACCCATTTCCTACACAGGCAGAGACCATCAACCAATTGAATGGGTTGGTGCGGTAACAAACTGTACTTGTACAAAGTTAGCCTTATATTTATAAAGGATGTGAATACTTTTAAAATCTCACGATTTTGATTCTTACTTTTTAATAAAAGGTTTTCAGTTTGTTTGTATTGATTTCACATGACATGCAATGTTTTATAGACCAGCTTTTAATATTACTTTAATGTAGTTAAGAATGTTAGACAATAAAATGGGGTTTTTGGGGCCAAACACTTTTTCAAGGCACTGTATGTCCCTCAGTTTATGTAGAGGTAAAGTTACATACAAATCCAGCTATAAGCTGCACTATATGGCCAAAAGTATGTGGACACCTGAGCATCGCACCCATATGTGCTTGTTGAACGTCCCGTTCCAAATCCAAGAGCATTAATATAGAGTTTGTCTCCCCTTTTGTTGCTATAACAGCCCCAACCCTTCTGGGAAGGCTTTCCACCAGATTTTGGAGTGCGGCTATGGGAATTTGTGGCACACCGGCCTCAGCAATCCATGTGTTTATGGAACTCGCTTTGTGTATGGGGGCACAGTCATGCTGAAGCAGGAAAGGAGCTTCTTCCCCAAACTGTGACCACAAAGTTGGAAGCACGTAGTTCTCTTCAATGTGTCTGTATGCTGTATGGGTGTGGGTAAAAGAGCTTGATTCAGTCATTAGTCCATGTATTTTTGGCCATATAGTGTATAAACCATAGCTAAATGCTATCTGTTGACTCATTCATCCCATAAACATGTGGAATATTCCTCTTGTTATTGACTAGTACAAGGACACTATATAGCACCTGGAAACATTATGAAGGCCAACCAAATGAAGGTGGTCCATCTCTCCTAGTTTCTGTTCCATTTTGGAGCATTTTACTGCTATCTACTGGATGTGGAAATACAGAATACTTGCATTCAGCTGCAGACAGAAATTAAATAAATAAGTAAACTGGGAAATGTTTGCATTTTTAAAAATTTGTAGCTTGAACATCTATAATGCAAAAAACAAGTGTACAGTACTTACCACAAAGTATCTCAGTTATGACCCATATACTGCACTTGTGAGCTGTGAGTGGTGCAGCTGTATTCTGTCTCAGGAGACCAAAGGCATTCCATACTAGAAAATAATCCAAAAATGGCTACAGGTACTGCTCTAGGTGCTCAGCAAGCTGTCAAAAAAGTGTAAGTGTGTATAAAAGTTACATATCTGGGGTTTCTGAGGCTGCAGGAGATAAGTGAGCAAGTTTCTTATCGTAGTTCAACCCATGGGTATATGGATCTGAAAACAGTTAGTGCATGTGTATGGTTGCAGCAGGTGGTAGGCTGGTTCAAACCTCTGCCTTGCATTCAGATGACCCAAGTTCAAACCCTACTCCCTGCTGTAGTACCCTTTATCAAGGTGCTTACTCAAAATTGTAGTCAGCCACTGACTAATGGCAGCTAAGAGCCGTACTAGTGTTCCGCACCTCGCCCCCATGTCTGCTGTTTGCCGTAACAGAGACAGCAGTGCTCTGGGGTCCCCAACAAGAGAAAAGGCAGCAAATTATGAAAAGCCCCAAAGCATTGTGTACGTGTTGCTTTCTCTTTGCACTTCCTTTCAGAATGCTAATTTGTTTTGCATAGTAGAGTAATTTTGCAAGTAGAAATAACTGACCAAGCCAAATATGCCTGAATGAATGTGAATTTGCTTTCAGTGATGTGAAATGTTTGATTAGCTATTTTAAAGTATTTATTAAGAGAATTCTTTTCTCTAAAGCAACATACAAAATATGAGTATGTACTCCTTTTATATTTATGGATATAAGGGGTTGGAAAGTGCCATTAAGTCATGTCCGACTGTTGGTGTGGTTGTCAAGGCAAGGATGAACAGAAGTGGTTTGCCAGTGCCTTAGAGGGGAAAACACGAAGGAGAACATGCTAACTCCACTCACACCCCTGAGCTAGACTTGAATCCCACATCAGGCAAGCAGGCCCAAGGGCTGTGAGACACCAGCTTACCCCACTGTGCCATCGTATCTGAATGGTGGCAGCTTTTAACCACCGTGCTAACCTGCTGCCCCAAAATGTCATTTAAATCTATAAAAATTGTAATGGACAATATTCTCCAGTAAACATTTAGTTTGTTCTTCTGACCTTCTCCAACATGCGACTGCTGACTGTCCAAGGGCTACACACGCTGCATCATGTGTTTATTCTTTCTTGGTGCAAAAGGAATCTGTAGCCCTGGTGTTTAGCTGGTGTTCTGTCTCTGCCTATTTCTCAGGTGCTTGGATCACAGCGCATTCCGTCATGCATTGCTCTTGTATTTGAAGGTCTAAGTGGAGAAATAAGTGAGCAAATTCCACTCAAGGTCTTCACACCTCCCAAAGGTCTGCGGTCCCACCACAATCACTTTCCTCCAGGAAGACAGGATAGGAGGCCCTATACACCAGACCCTTCATGCTTGCAAAGGTTCTACAACTAAACCTGACTTAAGCAAACTTCAGTTTATAGGCTATATATTAACAAGCGCTTAAGATCAAAAATAAATATGTCATTTTGTGCCATATGCCAAGTTGTTTGGTGCAGATGTTCTTACATTTTATTAATTATCATGCTAAAATGATTTACCGGTTAGGGTGAATCCGTCGTGCAAGTTTTACACTGAATGTTTACTTCTATCTAAGGTTTTTGCAGAACCTAAGCTTGGTATTAACTGAGGGCTGTAACCTGTGCATCTCTTATAGATTATCATGCATTGCTTGAATTTGCAACAACTTTCAAACATAAACTTCTGGTCCCAGTTGTTTTTAAAAGCTATTGCCTTATTTCATATAAGACACATCAGAGGTTTAATAAAGAGCTATACTTCAAGGGTAAGTCAGTGGTTCTGAAACCAGTGGTCATGACACCAAATAAATGTCTTGCCTTGGCCTCAAGAATTATTAAAGTATTAAGGGGATTTCTTCACTAGCACCATATGAGGGATTATTGAAGTAGGAATAGACTTGCTGAATAGGAGTAGAATAATGCAAGCAGAAGTGGATAATACGGCATCCCTGTTTAAAATGATAAGGTCTGATTTCATTCCTATCCAAAACTCATACATCAAGTGGACCAACAAGGAGCCTGACTCATACACCACTCTACCTTGAGAGCGATATTATAGATTCGGCAAACTTAGTTTACACACAAAAGGAAGCAGTACTGTGATAGTGACTGAGAAAATCTTTGGTTTCATGTAAATTTGTTTCTTATTTCGCCTACTTGAACACCCTTTGAAACTCAATGTGTTGGTAATTCAGTAAAATATGAATAAACACAAGGCATGGAAATAACTGGTCTTTAACACATCATGAGCCATTGCATTAGGGTTACCAGACCAGGACATAATTGTATTCGGGGTCACCACCAATAAAGGTTGTTTTCGACTGGTGTGTGTGGACTGTGAGGGATGTTGCTTCCACGTGAAATAAGTAGGGTGCGGCTGCTGCAGCAGGTGTGGGGCGTGTGGTGCGGTGGAAGGGATTTGGAAAGACTGTCCTGTTCTGTCAGGGCTCGGGTTCCTGTTGAGAGAAGCAATTGTTGTCACCCTGTCAGCCCACATCGTGTTGCCTTCCCTGCAACAGCTCATTTAGAGGCTGGGCAAGGTCTGCGGTGTCATCATGGGAAGCCACAAAGCGCAGTAGAGTTATGAAGCAGGAATACAGAGCAAGGAGAACCGGAGGCCCTGGCTGAAGTGGCATCGACCCCACTGATTGATTTCATTCCCAAAGCATTTGAGATGTGGACTGGATAACTGCTACAAAGCACTGTGCCTATTAGCCTATTGGCATTTTAAGTGTTCCATTCTCCAGGTTGTTTTTTATTTCTTGGAATGTGGGGAAATGTGTGCGTTTGAACATTCCTCAGTTTTAGGCGACTAAAGAGTAAAGGATGTTTACCAAAGCAGACTTTCCTCGAAGTCACAAAACTCTGTCCCATTTGATTCAAAGACAAAGGAGTAGCAACCTGGAACATCGCCTTCTCGGCTGAGTTTTGAGCTTGCAGGGCAAAGGCTTCTAGAGGTCTGATGTGTCCCATTCTGCTTTCCGCACATCTCATAGGGTTTGAGCTGCTGTACCAGCCAGAAGTAGTGAGGCTCTACCTGTCTCTCCTCACCGAGAGCCAGAACTACAACACACTAGAGGCTGCAGCTGGTGCCCTGCAGAATCTGAGTGCTGGCCAGTGGACTGTAAGTATGATAGCATGGCAGGTTGTGTCCAGGGCTGGCACGTTCACCTGCTTGCTAGACACAGTGTGGGGTCATGTGCTTGAAATTGCTGAAGCAGTTGTTGCACATAGGAGGAGAGATGCGCTCTTTGCACAATGTCCTGCGAGATCCAAAATGGCATGAAACTGATCTGAATAATATAGTTTGTTGAATTACAGTAGCCTCAATAAAGTCAAACAACCATCTCATTATGTTGCTCCTTATATTAGGTCACATTAATTTACATTTATTGCAGTCTCAACAGATCACAACCCGATTACAGAAAATATGGTTTTCCAACTGAAACAGTAGATTCTACGCTATTATCAGTTTATTCAGCTAATGGCATTTGCCTAAGCGACTTACTACTTTTTACCCATTTTTATAGCTGGGTATTTTTTTGCTGGAGAAATTCTGGGTAGGTGCCTTCAGCAAGAGGTGAGATTCAAAGCTGGATTCTTTGCCGAGAAGTGATCAGCTCTAACTACTATGCTACCTGCTGCCTGTACAGTCACGCACAGACAATTGCTTACCCACGCCTGGCATAGGAACAGACTGACAGCAGCTGAACTGGTGCTGTGAAGGTGAAGGAGCTATCAGGCTAAGCAGAAACATCCTACATTCCCTGTGATTATAGTGTCTAAGCTGAAGCTGATCTAAATGTCTCCACACAAACAGGAATTTTGAGCTGGGAACACATCAAACCTCTGGATCTGCAAGATGGACCTGTCCCGTTTTTGTCCCTTAAGAGGATTTGAAAAGTACATTTTTTTTTTTTTTTTTTTTTTTTGCAAATGCTTTTTCATCTTCTGGAAGTTGAAGGAGTTGCTGTATTGTGGCTCAGTATTGCCCTCGCATGGCAGGCTTTTGCCATTGCGACAGTTTAATTACATCTCACAGGCTCACCTGCATGTTGCCCAAATCTATTTCTTCTCAAAGCAAAGCCTTTTGTGTGGCAGAAGGAAGAACAAAAAAATCAGTTTATGTTTCATAGAGACAAATTACAAATTCTCAATTCAGCAGTGAAAAAGGAGTACCTATAGTTGCGGGGGCTCTTCATATATATGGTAGACACAGATGTTGTTTGTCATCATGGTGGGAGTTGTCAAGGGGATTCGGCACCTCCCTGATGGTCATCCTTTTCTGGTTCCATAGTGGTCAAACTACATACGGGCCACAGTGCGCAAGGAGAAGGGCCTGCCTATCCTGGTGGAGCTGTTGCGCTCTGACTCGGACAAGGTGGTCAGGGCAGTTGCCATCGCACTGCGCAATCTGTCCATCGACCGCCGCAATAAGGACCTGATAGGTAGGGCATGGCTTTGCATGGACCCCATCCCAAACAATATTAGACAATAATTTTAAAAAGACATCAGTTTGAAAGTTAGTTTCTCTCTGCTGTGCTTGAGGGTTGTATTTAATATTAAAATGAAATGTACATAATGCTTTTCAAAGGGAGAATAAATTTAAATAATTGGGGTACTTTCGAAACTTTCAATTTTGTATCGGCAACCTAGCAGATCTGTATCCTACACTTGTGACCAGGCTGACCTTGTATGTTCCTGCCAACTCCAACCAGGGAGCTACGCCATGAGAGACTTGGTGAGCAACCTGCCCAGTGGCCAGCAGCGCCCAGCCAAGAACCTAGAGGAAGACACAGTGGTGGCCGTGCTCAATACCATCCACGAGATTGTGACCGACAGTTCAGAGAACGCACGCTCCTTAGTCCAGGCACAAGCTGTGGAGAAGCTGGTGGCCATCAACCGAACGAGGTGTGTGTGCGTGTGCCTATGCGTGTGTGTTTGGTCTCTTATGGCCACCCTATGAGCAAGTAGAATGTATGCTCAGTGGCTTCCTACTGCTCACGTATGTCAGCGGTTCAAGCTTTCCGCAAATGTGAAACTCTTAAGAACCAAAGTACCTGTGCTGACAGCAAAACCAAGACATTTCTCATCTTGTTCAGTGGCAGAAAAAGTGTTTCCCCTCACCTTCTGTTTGCTGTGCCCTTTACAGCACATTTGCTCATTTACGTTCTCTGCATGTGTCAATACGCATGATTACAATACACAGCACCTGTGACCGTAATCTTATTACATGGAAATAAAATGTTCTGTTTTAACAAAATAATAAGGCAATAAACTATACATTTATATGGCCACAGAATAATAAAATTGATAAATGAACAAACTGTGATGGCACCTTGTCCAAGGTGTACTTTCCTAGCCTTGAGCCTAGTGACTGTGGGATAGGCTCCAAACTGCTGCAACCCTGACCAAGGGAAGTGGTTATGGGTAACTGATGGATGAAAAAAATATAAAACAACTTACCAAACGAAGGGTTTCCGCTGTGCAGATCTTCTTGCACAGTTTATACTGTATGATGGTTCCTTATCAGTCTTCCATTCAATAAAACATTTTTGGTTTTTGCAGTTAACAATTCAATGTCAATCACTTCAGATACTGTTATCAAGTGATTTTTGTTAATTGTGGTTTTTCCCTTTTTAAAAATTCTGGAAAATATGTTTAATATATTGAGGTTCCCTGAACTGTCCAGTCCTTCCAATGTCCACTCACCTTGTGTCCAGTCATGTGTAGGCTTACTGTATTTCTTCACATTTTTTCCAAAGTAATAAGATAAAGAAGGTTCACTTTTAATTTCCTCTAATCTTCAGGAAAGGTACATTGTGAAGGCAAATAAAAATACATGTTTAACAGAGGTCCTTATAAGGAGCTGATTAATTGAATGAAACAGACTTCTGTCTAGCATAGAAAGAATTTAAGAGCTGCTCCCGGGATCATTTTCGGAATTCATGGTTTTAATTCCAGCCTACTTCCACCAACTCCTTCCCTAGAGCTCACTTCTGCCTGTTTCAATCCTCTCTCCTTCACAGTCAATCTCAGCGAGAGACCAAGGCAGCATCTCACGTGCTGCAGACTGTCTGGAGCTACAAGGAGCTGAGGAACGTGCTCAGTAAGGATGGCTGGAACAAAACCCACTTCCAGGTGTGCCCCACCCTCAGAACCATTTCTGCCAACCACCTTGCCTGTTCTGGCCAGACGCTGTTAAAGCTTCCCTTCTCTTTGTCCTTCAGCCCACAGTCACCAGCCAGACCAAGGGACCCAAGAGTGGAAAGGCAGGCTACGATGACACCACCCTCCCCCTGATGGAGAAGAACCAAGGTTTGTAATGGGTCGTGTGGGGTGGGGTGGGGTGGGCAGTCGCAGGACCAAGTTTGGTGCCCATGGAAACGTGTTTGACTGAAATGCCACAGAGGCTCCTGGGCTCCACTTAAGAGCCCTAGTAAGAAAGCTGGCGTAATTAAAGTGTGGGTTTGCGGTTAATTGTTTGTGCTTGCCTCCCTCATCCCCCATCCTCTCCCATTGCTTGGCTGATGTGTGTGGTTCTCTATGGGTCTCCTGTGCATTGTTGGCAGGTGGGATCTGGAATGTAATTTAGGCCAGTGGGCAGTAGCAGGTAGCTGGCAGACCTCAAGGAAGTCAAACACTCCCAAGAATCGTGGCTAAAAGTACACAGTAGCGCGCTTCCAAAGAGCACAAGCCGCCCACAAAGCCAGACGTTTCACTGACAGGGAGGTCCAGGGCTCGACTGCACTGTTTGTCTCCTTTCACTTTTTGTTTCTGGCTTGCGACTCGTGGCACCATGCTGCGCATGAGGCGGTCGTTCCCACCTGTTCCCTGTTCGTGGCTGGTGAGAGCAACAGCCAGTCAGCACGCTTTGCAACCAGTGGCAACAGCAGTGTTCATACTGTGGCTCAGTAGTTGATGTGTCACAGTCATTTGAACACAGCATTATATATACATACTTTGCAGGAAACAAGAAATCTGGCAGTGGTGATATGATACCTATGGACGAGTTTGGCCCAGGTAAGGTACAATTTACATCACTTTACAAGAGGAGGTTGTCACTCTCCATCTCCATTGTGTCCTGAAGACAATTTACTTAAGGGCCATTACTTAGATTAGCATTTTTTTCCACCATTGCCAACCTTTGAAGGTGTTCAGAACCATGTTTGTCTTTTGAATCTTTTAAAAGACGTTTACATCATATTTACATGTATCCATTTGAGAGGCGCTTTTCTCTAAAGCAGCGTTCAGGTCAGAGTGAATAGAAGTGCAGATAGGAGCCTTAGATACAAGCGCACAGATGTTGAAGTGCACCTAGTTTCAGGAGCTTGAGAGGAAATTAGGTCTAAAAGTGGTGAGTTTTGAGATCCTTCATGAATTTTGTAAGGGATTCAGTAGTTCAGTGGGACAGAGAACCTAAGAACTTGGGCTTTAGGTGTTGGACCCCTTGTAAAATGGGGAGTAAGCAGCCAGAGGTGGAATAGGAGAAGCTTAAACTCAGGTCCTCCGCCATGTTCCTGGTAAGAGCTCAAACCACATCATGACACTTCTCATAAAATAATTTTATCACTTATTTTGGCTCATAGTCAGTTTGCAGTTTGCGACTGACAATAAACAATGAGTTTTTATTATCATGGCTTCAGCGGCTTCAGCAAAATGTATGCCAAGACAGCAGAAACTGTATCAAACATGTTAATGCCATCCCGCGAGATCCCGCTCTTCACAAGCTGAATGTCCAGCTGTGGGCTTACGGGAGGCATGGAATGAATGGAGTAAAATTAGGAGCGATCAGCTAGGAGTAAACAGAGCAGCCAGTGATCCTCCCAGTCCTACACACACCTAACTTACAGACCCCGTTCTAATAAGAGGACCGGAAAATCCCCTAGTGCCCCCGTCAGAAAGCTGCTGATTGGATCTTCTCCTTCAGAAGTTGCCGTTTGAACCGTTTCCCCGAGGAACGGAACATCCTCATCCTACAGAGCAGCAAATGAGGGGATGTCAGCAGGGTTTACGGACTTGTCAGGCTGCCTCTGTCCTCCATCAAGGGGACTGATGGACAGTAATTGTTGCGAACCTTGGCCTGTAGCACACAGTGAGGAGGGGGAGATACACTGCAGGTTAAGTTCTGCCCCGGCAACCTCAGCCATCCTCCCTAACACAGCATGTCGGCTCTCCCACCAGTCTGCACTTCTGATGAGTCCTCCAAGGAATGTGGGGAGGCCAAGACAACTGGGGGTGGCCAGGAAATGTAGGGGCCTTGGTTCACGAATGACCCAGGCACTCAGGAGGGCTGCTTTCAAGCACGATCCCTCCACCTTGGGCTACCATACTGATGGAAGGATTCAGTCTACAGTCTACTAGAAGCTTGTTATCTAATTACATTATACATGCATTTTCAGTATTATTCTTCTTTGGCTGTATTGTTTGACAGTAAAACCTCAGACAAGAGGTCAACAAGCAGACAAACGTTATTTCTATAAGGTTAGGGTATTTGCAGAATAGCAGCAATTGTTTACTATGAATATTTCCTTGCAAACAGTTAGTACAGCATATTGAAAAAAACTGTTGAATAAACTGCTAATGCTAAGGGTCCCTTATCTCCATCTGCAGGGGGTTTGGATTTGTACATAAACACTGGCATTGTTGCTCTTCCCATGTTCTAGAGGTTTAATCTAACAGCATTGCAGCAGATTGTGGTCGTTGCCTATGCCCTAATCAGACTTGTTATCGGTACAGATGTCTTGGAAGGCGGGAGTCATGTGTGTCTTGTTTGTCCTTCACAGATGGATACTCCACGATTGACCAAAAGGACAAGTACAAGACTGGGGACGGGTCAACGGATATGACTGAGCATGAGCCCTTAAAGGTACAGTATGTCTGACAAAACCTCTGTGGCAGCTCTGTAGTAGTAAGATTTTGTTGACTGAGTTGTGTAAGTAGGGAACTGTGAGTGTTGTGTATCTAAATATAATGGGAGGACATGTTCGTATACAGCAATCCCTTGGTATCTGAACGCTCTGCATCTGTTTTTACTAAAACTACTCTTGAAAATGAATATGTCAATATGGGACCTTTTGCTTAAATAAATTTTTTTTTCCAAATTAGTCTAACACATAATTTAAAAAAGAAATGTGATTAAAAATAAAAAATAGCAACAAATATCGTACAGTATGCTGTATTAAAAGTGTACGTATTATAATAAACCATATCGTATGTGGTGTCTGTCACCGCGCGAATCACTTCCTTACCTTTGCGTTTCACTTTTTAAATAAACCCATCTATTTAACTATTAGTTGTTTTGTCAAGACTCAACGGGTTCCTTTGCAAAACCCCCCCCCCCCATGCATCCTCTTATCTCCCGTGTGTAACACACCACCACCAATGTTGGTACTAACACGCAAAATGTCCTCTGCTGTACATATCATAGCATACATTATAAACATCCAAATGAATAACAACTTTAAGTGTTCCCTAATGAAGCAACTGGTGTTTTATTCTGTTATGCTGAAGTCACAGATTTAGTTAATACTATATAGGTGTTTTCAGATGGGCTCGAAGCACATTATTCATTTTCCCGTTTAAAATCATGGGAAATGGACGCTTGGCATCTGCAATTTCGGCATCCAATGTGTTTTCAAGAACAAATTAGATTTGGATACCAAGGGATTACTGTATTATGTTTGAGAGCTATTGATGTGAGAGTATTGTTTGCAGTGCGGGGAATATTATAGAATTTGTAATGTGATTTGGGTATATGTGATGCTTTGTTTTCGTGTTTTTCAGTTTTGGGGTTATAAAGGATGTCATGTTATAATTTTGTTTAGTTTAATAAAGGAAAACGGTTGCTGGAAAAATTAGATACTCATTTGGACAGGCCAGTATATTTTGTGTTTTATTACAGACTGTTTCCTTTTTATTGTGAATTTTGGACAGAACAGTTAATATCAGCAGACAGCAGCGCCTCACTGGTGCAAGGCTGCTGGTTGAAATCTGGTCTCATTCTGCATGCTGAATCTGAACGTTCTCCTTGGGCTCATGTGGGTGTCTTCCCGGTTGTCTAGTGCTCAGCGAAAATGGTGACTTTAAACTGCCTTGTGATGGATTGGTGTCCTGTCTAGGACACACCGTGCCATTCGCTACTTCCTAGACCCGTCCCCATGGAATCGTAGGCCTAGTTTCATTTGTGATTTTTGAAAATTTATATATAGATGATGGATACTGCCAATTAATTCCAAGTTCACATCTCCTACAGAAGAAAAAACTACAAACACTGTGAGAAGAAGCCAGTGATTTGTTTTAGCAGTTTTATTTTTTATTTATTTTTTTAAAGTTCCCGCCAATATTCCTCCTCTTAGCAAAAGTCTCCGATTGCAGGCCAAATTGCGTCTCACAGATAAGAAATAATAGACAACTAATCTTTGAAGTTTAAAAAAATCATTTATCACCGAGTCTTTCACTCCACTATCTCATCTACCTCTTTGTCTAAATGACCTTCCTCTTAGAAAGAGTGGTCAGTATAGGAAGTCTTTCTCCTTAAAAAAATTTTTCCTCCACAGCACTTCTTCTAATTTGGCACAACTCCTACTGTCTACTATTTTGAGATATGGTTGACACAGGCCTCCAAACTGAAAATATTAAGAAAGCATCTTGTTCTGAAAATAGATCACCAAAAAATGAAGTGCCCGTTCACTTTATTGCGTTATACAGTATTACACCTGTATCTTATGGATAAAGATATTATTCATCAAGTAATCCTGCAGACCTTTTCCCGAACGACATCTTTCTCTTTAAATGTGTTGCATAAAATTAAACAAATATTAAAACTGACAATTTGGAGAACCACAGAAGCACCATGTTCCAAACAAGAAGAGCTGGGCCTGCATTGGTCAAAGTCATCCATCAAGCTAAAGAAAGATTTGTACAGATTATTAGATGGACAGATCCTAAACTTCGGATGGAGACACAGACCCAAAGGAGTTAAATGCCACAGCGTTAAACAATGGAGAGATACAAATAGTTGTTAACAGAGCTGCCAGGAGTTCATGGACTGCTGATGGAGATGATGAGAGATGTGGTCAGTAGGCAGTTGAAAGGGCAGCTTTCCCAGCTTTTGTTTGCTCCAGACCCAGCAGTCAGCGCAATGCCCAGCCATGCCCTGAGACCATGGGGGTGATCCTGCTGTTCTCAGTGCACTCTTCTATTTGAGTTGTCTAGCTCCTGTTGCATTGGTTTGCATGCTTTTGTTCTGTTTAATTTTTTTGTCACCCTGTCTTACAGCTTTCCTTATGTGAGGACTAACACTGGCTTCCACACCTCTGTATGGACTATTTTAACTCTTGTTTTGCTCTTTAACCCTTTTCCTGTTGCTGCAGAATGATACAAATAGGAAACTCTATGTCAGGAGTAACAGGCCAACAGTGAATCTGGTGGATGCTTGTGACGTTAAACCTCAGCCTGTAGACTCCTGGGTCTAAATGCATGCATGGTAGGTTCTTTATTTATTTTTGGTAGATTTTATTTGGAAACAGATTTTTTTTCCCCTTCTTAACCACTTAAACCACTTATTTTACCACGTGTAACCCAGAGCAGTTAGCTCATGATATGATACAAGCTGAAATAAAGGAGTACTACAGTAAAGGCTGTTGTTGTGCTGTTAAAATGCATGAGCAGCAATTTGGCCAAATCTTTATTCCTTTCTTTGAAATTCAAAAGTGGATCTTCCCAGTAAAGCAAGCTAGTACTCGCGTTGAATAGCAGCTTTGGTAAAACGTACCTGGAAGTGTGGCATGAGTCCCATCCAGAAAGAGAAAGTTCTTGGCTAACTGCTCTGATCTGATGCTAGCTTGATCTGCTTGGGCTTTGCGAGGAATCAGGCGGCATTTTCAAACAATGCACCCCCCACCCCCACCCCCCACGCACTCTGTGTTGGTTCACCTCAAAAGGTTGGTCATCAGCTTGCTTACAAGGCACTGAATGTTTTACATCTGTGGTTTGGGAAATCATCTTTCACCAATATCAGCTGCAGTGTTAAAGCGACAATGCTAAATTGGGAGAGGATAGTCACAGACCTTTGCTAAAATTAAACAAATGTATATTATGTCTTTCATGCTGAAACATTCACAATTCCTTCACTGTGGCCTTCATGATTATAACTAAAAAGTCATACCTTCTTCTTGTAAATTAATACATTTTTCAGACCGTTTTCGGTATAATTATTTCGTAAATATACGATTGCGGTGATTTGTGTCCAGAAACTGTTAATGCTTTGTAATTGTTCTTAGCTCTGAGTCAAATGCTATAAACTCAAGATAAGGTCTTATCATTTAATGCTCTTCATGCTTAGAGAAAAATAGAAGACAGATCAGTGGAATCATGACCAACAATGGAGTTTAGATTGATGATCTGTGATCATCATATGAATAAATCAGGTAAGTATTGCAAAAAAAGACTGATGAAGGAGCATGCCTGAGTATGCCGATCACTGCAACCTCATAAATGTCTCCATTGTTCACCTGTAAGAGGACCTCCTTCATTTAGGACAGAGTTCCCATTCTAAAAATGCATAATCATCATTTCATTCGTTGTGTAAAATTCCTGTTTCATATTTTGCATGTTTGTGCTTTTAAAGAAATTGTCTATGTAGGTTCAAGTAACTCTCGAGATTAAATTTCAGTTTTGCAACTGATAGTCAATGTTATACAGTGACAGTAAATTATAGAAGCAAGTAATTTCAAATATTTTAAAACCAAATATAATAAATGATGCAGTGTCTTGAACAGTCTTTTTTTTTTTTTTTCTTTTAGGCTTAGAATTAAAGCAGCGCAACATCTCAACTAGAAGAGGATCTCATGTATCATCACTGCCATTAGAGGAGGTCATTTTATTCTTGACTTTTGAGCAGACTTTATGAATATACATGCAGAACTGAACTTTACCATCCAATAGCCAATGTTTCATGCTTCACAACAGACCAGGAGTTTTAGAAAGAAGATTTAAAACAATAATTATTCTTCTACTTGTTCTCATGTGTACATTCCCGCTGGACGCAGGTCACCAGGACCCTGAATGGAGCTCATATTTAAGTGGTGGTTGATGCATAGAAAGAGAAGTGAACGTGCAGTGTTGGGGAAATTGACATGTGGCTGAACGAAATGGAGAGAAAAGCAGGATTTTTTTAACGATATATCTATTTAGTCTCAAATGGAATTTTGTTTCCTTCTATTTTGAAAATATATCTTCCATTATGGGGGACACTGGAAGTTCTTCTTAAGACTGATTTGCTTCTGCTTTTGGTTTTTGAAATTCTTTTCCCAAAATTATTTTGTTTCATATTTTATTTTTATTCTTGTTCTGAGGAATAGAAAGGTTGTGGATGGCATGGAGAACATTTAAGGAAGATGTATATTTGTGGTTTGAGTTTGGGATTTGAAAGCACAAAGGATATTGGAAGGCAGCATACGCACTTACACCATTTCACACAACCTGGCTTTATAAATTCACCACACATAAAGGCATTTACATTTTTATATCACTATGTTATTATTATTTACTAAAGGTGTTTCAAGCACTCACTCACTTTTTAGAAAGATGTTCTCCATGGTGTTTCATGAGGTCAGGAGAAATGACCTCTAGGTGTTCTTTGAGTAATGCACAAGTGTCAGTTCCACAGCTCCAGACAGTGGTGGCCAAGCAGTTGAAAAAAAAAAACATCATTTCCTCAAGATAATGGTAAGTCTTTAATTCCCACACACAGACGTTTCTGAGTGATAACAACTTTGCCAGTTGTCCTATTTCATTGCAGTTTGTTTTATATTAAATGGCTGACAAAGGCAAATTAAATATTGGGTGAATTCTTTGGTTTTTGGCACAGGGAAAAGGGCAGGAACATATTCCTGTTGAGAAAGGCTACGTTTTAAAGCATTTTATATTTTTTGTTGGTTTTATAAAGCTATATTAGGATTAACATAATAAGGAAAATGCATACATGCCTCTAACCGGTCTTTACATATTGTTAGCTGTGTGTCCAAACTAGGAGATGTTCTGGAAATGCACTTGCTGAATAATGGTTTTTCATGTTTTTGTAAAAAGAACAAATAACTCCTAAACCTAACAGTGTGTGTCAAGCCTTTTAGAGTCATGCCACTCACCTATTTATATTTTGTACTTTCGGGAGTAAGACTTTTATCTACAACTTTGTTTTTAAAAGTCATGAAACACATTGTAAGTTTCAGACCTGGTTGCCAAAATTATTTAGGGGTAGGGAATGAAGACAGGGGGGTAAGGAGTGGGAATCTGGAGTGGGGTAGAGGGGTAAGGAGTGGGAGTGGTAGCAGTGCAGGTACTCAGAATGGGCTTAATACAGAGTTGAGCCTAGGATGAAGGGATAGACAACGGATAGACAGTGTTACAGTTCCTATTCATTTCACTGCAGATGTACAAAGTTTTTATGGACTGTCTTAAAATGTGCTCCAGTTTTACTAATGCATCTTTTAAAGTCTTTTGAAGCAAGCATGGAAAAAAAAAATTGTAAAAATGTTTATGTTCTTTTTAAGTGCCAGTTTTTGTGGTGTAACTTGTTATTGAAGTTATTCACAGCCAAGAGGAAGAGTAACAGCATTTAAAACTGGCTTGAGACAGAGCTTGCATCAATATGTAACAACTAAATCATAACGTGGCTTTTACTTTATCGTGTTCCTCTTCTCTTTCCGGAGGGAAAGCAAAAAGGAAGTAGAACTGCAGCAGCTGCAGGAAAGCGGGACAAATGAAATGGTTTATGTAAAGATGTGGAACTGTGTTCTGTGGTGTTGGTGACTCTTGCAGTCTCAGTGGAGCTCTCTGGTGTTGATGTGTCGGTGGACACGTTTGACATAACCATGTCCAGCAGCCCAGCAGTAGAAAAGTGACCTTCAGGATGAAAAAAATAACTGGTGCATCCGCTAGGCAATAGGTTGGCGCCTGTATCAAAATCTTTGGGATGTGACCTTCTAAACCTTGCATTTTTTACACAGTGTTTACAAAAATGTACATTAATGAATGAAAATTGATGTACTAACCTGGAAAAATACAAGAAACTGTTCATTCTTTGTCTTGAGTACAATGTGCTTTCAGTGGAAAAATAATTCCTGTCTGTCCCTGACTGCCTTTTTTGCAGTGCACAACCAAAGGATCTGGCAATGATTTCATATATAAGTCTGAAGGTTTATCTGTACACATACTTCAGACAGTACACACAGAAAACACAACTACTGTGGAGGAAATGCAAGAAACTGACAGGAACAGAATGACTTGAGCAAGGCCTACCTGTGTAGATATCACTGAAAAAGTCAAATCAAAGTAATCGTACTACTACGTAGCAAATGTGTTTGTAACTATCATGTGCCTTAAACTTTTCCATGGTAGACTAAAAATAACAATGTGTTTTGTATAATATTCTGTCTGTGTCTGTTTTTCATTCTTTTTTTTTTACCTTTGTTCCTTGCTTTCTCTCCTCTTTCTCGCTCTTTCTCTCAGACACACACTCACTCTGTTCTCAGTGTAGTCTAGACTGGTGGTGGGTTTTTGCCTTGTATCACATTGTATTATAAACCTTTAAATTAGAGAACATTCAAATGGTTTGATTTCATAGAAGAGTAAGTTGTTAATGCTTTCATAGGGATCAGAACCAATGCCACAGTGACAGAATGTATTATGTTAATTTCACTAATATCCTGGGGCAAGTAATACGCTTGTTAAATTAAAGGAAAAATAAAGGTTTGTAGAGAATCAATTTGGTGTGTTTTCAATAAACCATGCCTGAAAAAAGCACCTGTTGTCATTTGTTATTAATGTGACTCCTTAAGCTAAAGTAGCTGTTTGTAATATTTTACAAGTATGAAGTTATATTTTTATTCAACAATGGATGAAGAATTCCTATATAAAAAGTGCAGTAGTGTAAACTGCATAGGCTTGACTACACTCAAATCGTACTTTACTAGCAGAGAGGTGCAAAAAAGTCAAACATAAAAAGTAAATGTATCCGTTTGTGTTGAGAACTTTGTTGAAATTGGCAGTTTTTAACTATAATTTTTCACTGAATCAGTATGCAATATGGAAACTTGGCTCTTGTATGTTTGAACAATAAACATATTAAAAAAGTTTTAAAAAAAAAACAAAAGTCCTGCTCAAAGTGTCGAGGATTATGGTGGCTGGAGAAATATGCAGGTACACAGAATAAATTAACATTTGCAACAATAAAATTCAACAGGGAATCTCTTCTGGCAAACACAGTTAAAAATAATTAGAACCAAGTTCACTACAGCTGAATTTACTGGTAACCACACAAGTTTTTTTTCTTTTGCACTTGAAATAAAGTAATATGGCCATTGCTGACATGCAAGATGGACTTATTTCAGGAAAATCCTAATCACCTCTATAAAGCGATGCAAAAAATGAGACAAAGTAGCACTGTTGAATTTGCACACCAGCAATTGTATTCTAAGCATACTGTACGGATATGGCTCTTTCTTTTACCCCAGCATCTGAGGTTTTTTTTTAATTTAACGATACTTGATGTGCGTGATATTAAAAACATTGCATAAGTAATAATTTGGCAGTTTGTCCAAACTTGGACTCTACTATTTGAGAACCATGTGACACATGGCGTATTCTTCATGAACATTGTATAGCACAGTTGCACACGGCGTGGAAGCTTAAAATTCCATATTGCTGTCAAAATAACTTTACACATCTAACAGAGAAGGAAAACAGGGGAAACGTCAGACATCTCCGATAACGTCCTGTATGACAAAACAGGCAATTTTTAGACACCTTACTGTAGTCTTCAGTAGGATCCTTTCTGATGGAGCAAGAAAACTGGCAAATTCTCAGGCAGCTCAGTCTCCGAAGGGGTCCTTTGTGATAGTGCAGGAAAAGCCGGCAAATTTCTTAGACACCTCAGGTCCGCGTGAGGTCCTTTTATATCAACAATATGGCTGCCTTCTCTAAAGGCAACAACCAGTTTAAACAGATAGTACTTCAACATATTTTAGCCCGAAACCTAACAGGTATGTTTTTTATTTATCGTCGAAGTCATTTTAATATAATTTGAGATTTCAGGTGAGTTTAAACAATGATGTACAGTTTAAGGTTTGTAAGGTTCTCCCTTTAATAACTGACACGTTACAGTTACTGCACACTACAAAGTGCGAATGTCACGTCAAAAAATTATTGTTTGATATTTTCAAGCTGACTTGATAAAAGTGATTTTTAATCATTTAAAATGTAATGTTTTACGCAACCATCAGATTGGTTGATGAGAAAAAGGTTTGAAGTTTAATGAGTCTAATGCTTTATTTCTCTGAACTCAGACTGTATAGAATAAAACAGCTGGTGTGACTGAGGATGGATTCGAGTGTTTTTACCTCAGATTTGTCATGTGGCTCTTGGACTTTAAAATGAAGCTATAGCTAAAATTAATCATTGTTTTTGTCCTAAAGATGGCAGAGCCTCAATCTTTTCATGTATTAGTAATATCGGTTGAGTAAGTTTCTTTCCAGTTGTTAAAATCTTTTTTCGTCTATGTTGTCCCCAAGCTGTTATTACACATTTGTCCAGTCTACTTTTGTAACGTCATTGTTGTTGTGTATCCAGCTGTTATCTTCTTTCATCTGTCTTTCAAGAATAATAAAGTTCTCATGTCATCTGTGTAATATGTCTGATTAAAGTTGAAAATCACTGAATGTTCATGGCCTGTTTTTTGTAGGAAAATATGACTATGATCTTGTGGTTGTTGGTGGTGGCTCCGGAGGCCTGGCATGTTCAAAAGAAGGTGAGCCCTATGTATGTGCTGCATTATTTCTTATTTGATTGTACAGTGTTGGTCAATCCTGTGCCTGCTTCTTGGAAAAAAAATTTTTAGGGTGTAGCATACAGTATAGGATAGCTGTCCAGCTTGTAATCCTGTCATTTCTTTGTAGCGGCTCAACTTGGGAAGAGAACCGCCGTGTTGGACTACGTGGAACCATCCTCTAAAGGTGAGTGACCTTAGGATAACACTGCAGTCCATTCTTCTAAAGATTGCATGAGCCACCCGAGGACTTTGCATTACAGGGAGAATTTCTTTTAGTGAATGTTTCTTTCCATGGATGTGTGTCATTCCTCCTACAGGCACAAAGTGGGGTCTAGGAGGGACTTGTGTGAATGTAGGCTGCATCCCCAAGAAGCTCATGCACCAGTCCGCATTGCTTGGTGGTGCAGTAAGAGATGCAGCCAAGTATGGCTGGAGCATCCCTGACAAGGTGTCACACAACTGGCAAGTACCTGGGGAGCAAATGATGAAGCACTGCTTTTGTTCATCCTCTTGTTGTTCTGTGCCAATGTGATGTGCAAACAAAAGAAAACAACCAGCTGCATATATGATTTCTGCATATGGTGTGAAGTGAAGTGGTGTATGTTCAACATAAAGTTTGACTGCAAACAATGTATTTGAGATACAGACACTGGATTATTGAGGCTCAGTTTTTTTACCACTGTTTTTGCTGGTACATGTCACTTGAGTTGATGCTTATAGACTGACAATCTGACAGTAGGTGCAAAGATTGTTGATGACAAATGGTGCTGAAAATTTTTGTCAGGAGATCAAGGTAGAAGTGGGTTCAAATGAGTTGTGAGATTCTTCTTGTATGCCTGGAGGGATTTGGCAGTTCTGCAGGAACAAAAAAGCTCATTCCACCACATTTGAGTTTTGAATTCTTTGTAACCAGGATTACAAACTGGCCCAAAGTGGAAGGCTAAGTTATCTTAGTCATATAGAGAGGTGTATCTGGATATATTCACATTATGCAGAATGTTTCAGGAGTTTCCTTTGTCCTCCTCTGGGAAATTAGGCCCTGAAAGAAGCGCTGAGCTGTTTTTATTCCTTGTTTGTATGTTGTGTTGCAAATTCTTGTGCACCATTAAGAGTTTTACTTATGTTCCTCAGGACAACCATGAGCTCTGCTGTGCAAAATCATGTAAAGTCTCTAAACTGGGGACACCGTGTTCAGCTGCAGGACAAGTGAGTAACTCAGCATCTCAGTACAACCTGGAAAATGCAGTTCTTTTGAGGACTATTGTATTACACTCAACATCGGAAGCGCAGACACATTGTTGTAGATTCGTTGCTTTTATCCAGAACACCTAGCAGTATTTCACCCTTTTATACTGTATATCTTTAAATAGTATTTCCAGAAACATCTACATGCGATGTAATAAAATCCTGTTAATGTTGCAGCCTTAATTATTTTATTAATTTGGGGTTTAATGAATTTCAAGGCTTCCTCAAGATTCAAATTGTTTTTGTTGGGTTAAATGAGAATAAAGGCTGTATATGTGCGTGGTCCTTTGTATATGCTAGTTATTGTACATTTATTTTACTCCAGATACATTTTCATATTACATTATTCCTTATTTATTCTATGACCTTAATGCACAGAGGCTAGTTTATTTCCTCAACTAACACAATTGGCAAGTACTTAAAAATAGCACACTGGCCACATGTCTTTAAATGTAGCTCCTGCAATGTTCCTGCTGGTGGTGGACAAGGGACCCCTGAGATTGTACTCTTCATTCCAGTGTGTTAGTGTGGCACAGACTCCCCTTCAGGCTAAAAGGTCCCTGTGGCGTGACATATATCACAGCAGTTTGTGTTACTGTGAGTTTCAAATGCGTTCAAACTCAGCAAACTGGAAAAGGTTTTACAATTTTTGCCTTTTCCACAGGATAATAATAACTTGTTGGAACATCTGTACTGTTGACACAGTTTGTCTAAGATATTTCCTCCTAAGTAAAAACTTGTTGGTACACTGAGACTACTGCTGTATGACACACTTGACTGGACTGCACTGTCTAAATTGCTGAAGGGTAAACAGGTGGTGTTTTGTCAACGTGCACGGAAACCCGTTTGTTAACAGGTCTTTTCTATGTGCCACTGATTGTCATTTCTAGCAAAGGTAGGAACAGATAATAGCTTCACTGCTCAGCGCCTTCTCATGCAAAACTACAGAAAGGCTTTCGGTTTTATGAAAACCATCACATTGCTGTATTTGTCTTTTAAAGGAAAGTGAAATATTTAAACTTGAAGGGCAGACTGGTGGATGAACATACTGTTGTCGGAACAAACAGATCTGGGAAGGAGGTAAGCTAGTGCTAACTGCTGTTTTATACTGACCTCATTGAGAACAGTGGATTTTTCCTCATGTTCCTTAGTAATATGGTTCCTTTAATTGCTTCCTGTGTCTTCAGACAGTCCTGTCTGCAGAGAACATTGTCATAGCAACTGGAGGGCGGCCAAAGTACCCAGAGAATGTGAGTGTGCAGGCAAACCCTCCCAGACCTTGGTTGATCATGATTTCATGAGCCCCATGCTTTTGAGACTGTTTTCTCTTTGGATCAGTGGCCCAGGAAGTAGAAGCAGTGTCTGTTTACCTTACCTTTTGTTTTTATTTCCCATGTTTATATAAAAAAAAAATTGGCATCCCTGTTGTTATCCTGGTATGGATGTTGTTGAGCAAAGGTCATGAGCGATAACAAACCAACAAAGAAAAAGTCCCAGTGTTTTGCATGTGTTGTCTAGGGACTTTCTGGCAAATATACATTTGTGTAATTTCATCAAGCGGACCATCAGAGGAATAAGATGGCAGTTAGTCAGTCAACCAGCTGAACACATTGTCAGATAGAAGTCCATCATCAAGTTTGTTGCAATTGATAAAGTTTTTTTTTTTTTTTTTTTTTAATAACCTGCTTTAGATCCCAGGCGCGAAAGAACACGGCATCACTAGTGATGACATCTTCTGGCTGAACAAGTCTCCTGGAAAAACGTGAGTGACTGGTGTTCAGCACCTCCCATCTGTCATCCAAGACTTCTCTCTGTGTCAGTCACCTCTGCCCCCTCAGGGTTTTTCAGTGTGCTAATAGCACAGTTAGTCATTGCTTCACCCTCTCCCAGGTATGGCTGAGGTCACCGGCTGTCGTTGTGAAACTAAAGCCATCAGGAAAGACGTGACACTGGTGTCCAAGCTAAATTCTTGGCCTGATTGCTTAGAATCCCTTGCAATAATTCCTTAATCAAAACTAATTATATGCTTTTATCCTGTTGCATTGTTAAGGTTCTGGAGTATGATATTTGCCATACTCCTGATTCCCACCCTTTTCCTTCTTAGGGTTTGTTGGTTGAATGTAACATTTCTTTAGCTAAACATGAGGGAGTTGCAGCATGCAGTTCATACCTTTCACCACTTGATGGCAATAAAAGTTTAACATTCATAATCCATTTTTGTAAATTCAGTTGGCTAGATAATGCTGCACACTAACATTGTTTTGAAAGATAATTTCACTATTGTAAGCATTTTGTGTTTTTGATAACATATTGGTTGCTGCCGTTGTCTTGCACTTCAACGATCCAGGTTTGACAGCTTACCTCCTGTTGTAGTACCCTTAAGAAAAGTACTTTCCTTGCACCAGTAAATTTACCCTGCTGTTTAAATGTGTAAATAAGTGGAAGTAGGTTTGCATTGTAAGTCTCTTTGAAGAAAAGCATAAGATAAATAAACACATTTCCTGGCTTAGTTTTTTTATTATATTAAAAAATCCAAATATATTTAAAAAATCCAAAATCTTGTTTAGGGTTTGTCTAGTCCCAAAAATCTCTGTGGTCGATGACACGCCCCCCCTTTCTAGTTCCTGTTGTGACATCTCTAACATGTCAACATAAAAATCCAATTTACAGGCAGGTTTTCTCACAGTTTCTGTACTTTGTTTAGTGTCCTAGTAGCTTTCTGAGACTTCCATGAGTCAGTCAAACATGTAAGAAGAGAACACTTCAGACGAACAATATTTGTCTTGATGTGTTAACTTTATTGAGCTTATATTTTAGCTTCATTTGAACACAATTGAAAGTATGTGGGAGTTACTGCATGCAGGGAAACCACATGGGGATTGTTGCAAGGAAGTGCTCAGATGTATAATTAAATTCCTGAGAAGGAGCCCAAAGGAACAGCTGTGGAAGTCAAAGTCAGGGTTTGACATGTTAAAAGGACACAGTGCAGCACTTTTCTTCTGTCCATTTGGCTTTGAGTGCAAGTTGTAACAGTGTGTTGAGGGAGTACAGTGTTTACACACCAAATTCCTCAGTTTCAGTTCAAATAAAGCCTGCAGAAGTAGCACTGCTTTTCTCTGTTTCTCTCCCATGAGCTGCAAAGATTCGACAGAGGGCTGGCTGCTTTGTGAGGGGGGTTGTGGTGGCAAAAGGGGGTGGTAGGCAGACACAGGTCAGACACTCAGAAGGCCATGCTGATGCTCCTACAGCTCAGTTATCATACAGTGGCAGGATAGTGCTGAAAAGCTCAAGGTTAACACAGATTTTGAGCCAAACACTTACTATCTGTTACAACAAAGAGTGGCCTCCACATAGAGAGATGTCTGTGGAGTGGAATTTGAGTGTTAAAAAAATACAGAGTGGGTGGCAGCTTGGAAATTAAAAAAAGAAATATATAAATTTTTCATCTCCTAGTAGCCGCACAGAGAAAGTTTGGAAGGAACTTTGTTGCTGTCAGTGCCCGAGGCCCTGAAACCTGTATCTACACTTAGTTTGTTCTTTGTTCTTTCACTATTGGTTTTGATGTGCAGTTAGCAGAGCTGCTGGACCCACATCACAGGGGTATTATTGAGGTGGGTGTACTATGTCCAAGCCCCCTTCCCTAATCCTTTCAGCCCAGCCTACCATGTACATCGAATGCAGATGTCTGTGTCTGTTTCTGTGTGTTAATAAAAAGTGACAGCACATCAGACAAAAAACTTCAACTTTCACAGTCCCACCTCCTTTCCATCAAACCCAAGCTGCTGGCCCATACGGGTGCAAGCAGTCTCAGGAACACAGGGCCCGGTCCTGCAGGGATTAGCCATGACAATGCCTAAGCAGCCCTTCCACCGGGATACCTCTACACGGATTAGTGGTGTGATTCACCAGGGCCACACACAGCCCGTCAGCACCGCCCTGCCTTCCACCACCCTCTCACACATTTGTCTTATGGTGAACAAGGGAGAATTCTGGGAGCTCAGCACAGCTATGAAATCTGGCTTTGGTAAATCCAGAGTAAATACTTTTTCAGAATAGAAATTCTCTCAGTCCTTTTTGTTTTTTAGGAACGGATTTCTATTTACTAATTCGAAAGAACAGTTTTTGTAATTGAATAATTTCATGCAGTCTTTTTCCTGTTTTGTCTATAAAAAGGTTGGCAAAATAAATATTGTGAGAATATATGAACAGCAGTGCTTTAGATTGGAAGGATATCAATGTATGTAAGAGTAACAACAGTTATAAAAACAAGTCTGCTCTAAGAAATCTTGCCTGTTGAAGTTCTCAGACCCTTTCTGTGTGTTTCTTTCAGGCTTGTTGTTGGTGCCAGCTGTATCCTTGAGAGGTTTTAAGGGGAGCCACACTGCAGCTTAGTTTCTCTGTTGGTGTGTATAAGAGGTTAGACACAGTACTGCTTTTCACACACATCTGTCCTTGGCCTCCCAAACACGGTGGAACTTGGTGTGGAGTCACAGAGTCCCACGGAAATCCTGTATACGTGTAGTTTCACATCAACCTGTTGTTGTTCTGCTTTCCTGAACTCAGTCCCTTATAGACGTGGCCCTGGAGTGTGCTGGATTTTTGACAGGCATTGGCCTGGACACTACTGTCATGGTGCGCAGCATAGCTCTGCGTGGCTTTGATCAGGTATGTATGCTCAGCTCAGGTGCAGGCATCACTCACATGTTGTCAGCCTGGACCAACACTTCTCACACGAGTCCCTACCAAGGCTCAACATCAATTTTTAGTGCTTGGTTGTCCACAAGACAAGTTACAATTTTAAAACTAACTAGATGTCTAGACTTAAAATATGCTTGTTATTTGTATTGAAACTGGGCTCCAGACTGCGACGACAGTGGTCAAAAGTAAATGCGACTGATCGGAAGTACACCTGTTACTATGAGTGTCCAAACAGTAGCAAAGCAAAAAATTTCAGACTTCTTTCAATGATCTCCACTTACATAGATGAGCACATTTCCCTACAGTCCTCTGACTGTTACATCCTTAATTCACCTAAACGATAATTCAGAGCACCATGGCTTCACGAATGTACCTAGCTGAGGTATGACAGAGACAGTTGAATGATGTATTGTGACTTTTGCTGTAAATCCACACAGAAAATAGTAGGCAAAACAGAATTTGTCAAAGGTATACAGTAAATAATTTGAAAAATAGACATTAAAAAACACTGTGAAAGTGGGGAAACTAAAATGCTCAGGAGTGTATGATTGCAAAGTGTGCCACTGGACAAGCCACTTTAGCCCTTGCTTTGTGTTTCAGACATATGACAGCATGCCCTGAATTATTAACCTGTATTGCTGATGATGTTACTGATACAAACAAGATGTCATTGAGGGAGAATTATTTTGTTTGTTTTAACCACTTTTAGTCACTCAAAAAACATTTCCTTTAGACTTTTTTCAATTCCTGCAAAGAGTAATTTCTTTACAGTCCTTGGCACTCACTTACAGCTGTCACCTGGGGTACCTCCCTCCACCATTAGTACGCCACTGAGCTCAGTGGTATGTTTTAACAGATTGTAAGCATGCATCATCTTTTTGAGAGTGTAAGACAGAAACTGAATCCCAAATATTTTTGATTACGAGCCATTTTCTTCTACCACGTTTTTTAATTTGGTTCCTTGACTTTCAAAAAGCCCCCAGCATAAACAAACTCCACAATATACCAACACATCTGAGTTATTTTGTTTAATTTATGACTTTATGTAACTTTGTTAATGAGAAAGCATTCAAAACAAAAATATATATAACATGGTGACATCACACATTCATTATTACAGTAGTGGTTCTAATATTTATTGTATTACATATTATGTATTATTTTATTTATAATATTTTACTTCCTGTTTATCAGAACAATTCTACCACCAAAATTTTTACGCAAAGTGCCTGTCCTTGACATTGGGACAACCATTAATGTAAAGCATTAATGTGCCTACAGTGTGAAATTTGGCTGCTTTTGGTAGTGAAAAACAGCAGGAGAAGTAGTGGCGCAGTCAGTTTAGCCATAATCCATTTTGAATGAAAGCATTCAGGCTCAGCTGGGAGGAGGACAGCTGAAATGCAGCGGACAAGTTCCAGAGCACTGTCTCCACAATATGCAGACACAGTTTTTCTTCAGGGCTCTTGCCTTGCAGTGAACGTTTTTTCTGAGACATTATTTGCATGTCTAGGCTAAATGTTTCTAGTGTGTGTGTGTCTATATATAATCACACTGTATATACAAAAATATTTTTTCACTTGCATAGAACTGATGACTTGGGTTTTATAACACTTAAGATAGTTATATGGTTTTTGCAATTTCCACAGTGTAACATTCCATAGAAATACAGAATAGTCAGTGGTGCAGAATACAGAATATATAGTATTGCACATATAAATTACACCAAACGTAAGTAGAGTAAGGTTAGCACCATCCCATATTCAGTGCAAATCCTGATTAGTACAAGTCTGCAAAAGATCCCAGTTAACTAAAAATAGTGCAATGCACAAGCAAATGTGACAACATTTCTAAAAAATAAAATAAATACAAAGAATGAAGGAATTAGAAAAAAACTGAAGCGGTAATAATGAGTAATGGGAGAATACAGTGTTATGCAGATTTAAAGCAGCTGGGGGAGACAAAGTCAATGTTCTAAGAGTAGATCACAGCCTTGGGAAAGAAGCTGTTCCCTAGCCTGTTTGTGTGGCTTTAAATGCATCTGTACCTCTTCCCTACTGTAATAAGTAAAAATAATATGATATATAAATATATATTTAATTTTTACTTGTTACAGCTATATTTAGTCCTTCAGCTATTTCCATACACATCCCTGCGTTGTATAGTCATTGCATTTTTTTAATGTATTGTTTTATAATTACTTCAATGTTCTGTTGTGCTGACTGTTTTTAAATGGACATCCACTCATCATATTCCTTGTATGTACAGGCCTATTTGGTTAAAAAATTACCTAAACTGCAAACAGGTCTAGCATCAGCTCCCTACCTAAATCGCTTACAACTCACTGCCTGAAGGCAGTTCTTTCAGTGGCAGGAAGTTTACACTTAACAGATGTCATTTTAATATCGTCACAGATATTTACACTTTGGAGTTGTTCCGCATTTATTTTCTATACACTTTAATGTTATGGTTTTTGCTGAGCAGGTTTTCTAACCTTTTATTAAATTTAGAGAGCCAGGTGCCATTATTATCAGTGCATTTGACTGGAGATGACCCTTCTGTACCCCAGTTGGAACTTTCTGAGTGCAATCTAACAGTCAAGCACTGGAGATCTTGTAGGAGGTACCCCCAGGGGCACTGTGGCAGCGGTGGGTGCTCGCAGCAGCTAGTAAGTAGTCTCCCCAGTGCACACGCCCCATTGCATTAGGGGCAGCCAGACCTGTGGCCTTAGTGGCTCCTCTCCACTAGCACAGGGGCACCCAAACTTCACTAAAATAGTAATGTAAATGGAAGAATAAGTTTTGAGTTTTGCAGCATATGCGGTCTACACACACAGGCCTCAAGTAGGCAAGAGTGTGGCAAAGGATATGAAAGTTTTGTTTTTTCAAAGAAAAGATATGACAGAGTGACATAATGACAAATGATGTTTGGTGTCTGTGTTCACGCAGCAGATGGCTGGCCTGGTGACAAGCCACATGGCTTCCCACGGTACCCAGTTCCTGTGGCACTGTGTCCCCAGGAAGGTGGAAAAGCTGCCATCAGGCACCCTGCAGGTCACATGGGCAGACACAGACTCTGGGCATGAGGAGTTGGCCACATTTGACACAGTGCTGTGGGCCGTAGGTGAGTGACATGAAAATGTGTATGGTGTCAGGAGGTTTGCAAAGGTTTTGCACTGCTAACGTACTGTATTGCCACCACACGCCCTATCTTGTTGCTGAGCTGTCATTCACAATAGACAAATAGGGCAGCAGGTGGCATAATGTCCAGAGCTGCCAACTTGCAGGTACGAATCTGCACTTCCGCCATAGTGCCCCTCAGCAAGGTATTTACCCTTAACTGGTACCGTGCTAAATAAATGGTAAAAAATAACTAAATTAATAAATGTGAACAAAAAACTGAGTTTTGTCAAAAGATGTTAATCTGGAACTTCCTCTACAGATAGTTTTTTTTTTTTTTTGAGCACAGCTGCAGACCTGACTGCTGCTTTAGTGTCCCAGCCCAATTGTCTTTACTCAGATGTCATTAGTTCAGTTCGTTCTCAGTTTTTCATTTTATGGTTGATTACCTCAGAGTGCACTGTCAGCAGACCCACAGAATCAGCTCCAAAACAAGGTAATAAATGCTCAGCAATGGAATCATCGGAGGAAGTTTTAATGGCCCGCAGGAGGGCTACGAGTCTTAGCCAGGATGTGCCATGCTGGGGGACACCGCATTCCCCTCTTTGTTGTTTCTCCCGGGTTTCCTGCCTCCCACCACATCTGCGGAAACCAACGCAGTGTCTTTTTTTTTTCTTTTTCTTCCCCCCTTCCAGTTATCGCACGAATGCTAGTCACCTAGGTTGTCCCAGAGGCCTTTGCTCTTCACATTGCTCTACCGGTTGCATCCAGTACAGTGGAGATTCGTGAGAATGCCATGGTCTTCTCGGCTCAGTAGCACCACAGTTGACAGGACCTTTGTCAAGGCATGATAACTTCTATGTACATAGACATCCATGCCTTCTGGTTTCCCGGTCCAGGGTATGAGTTGTACCAGAGGATGAGGAGGAGGGATGTCTTTGCAGACTTGAACTTGGCAATTTTTGATCTCCCCTGGAAACAGGGGGCAGGATAAATATTTGTGCGGGGGTTTGTGGACACGCTCCACAGGCCTCCTTGCCTGAGAAGGAGCAAATGGCGCACACCACCCCACCATGCCGTGTCATAGCTCATCGGGGGCCTGCAGATCCTTGTTGAGTCTGCATATACTTTATTGAGTCTGTATGCAGCGTCAGGAAACCCCGAATCAGTGGTGATGTTTGGCTGACCAGGACACTCTTTCAGGGTTGGGACTGTACATAAAAACAGGGGACTGATGACCCCCATGCCACCGTATTAACTACAAGGAGGGGTATCTTCAAGCTGCTCCTTCTCATGACAAAACACAGGAAAACAGTCCAAGGCAATTCAGTAAAATTGATTGTTATGTAACGGTGTATCCTGCAGACAGACTCTTGGCACAATAACAAGGTAACTGCTAACGCAAGTGACAAAACATCACATATAACATATTTGCTGAAGACATTACATTAGTTGAAAGTAAAGTAATAGAGACAAATGCAAACAATTGAATAAGTGAATAATTGGTTTAATAAATGCAGGCAAGAGAGTCATTGACTATTTATTTTTTGAGGATGATGTGGCCAGCAATGAGGGTGGAAAGGAAAACAAACACATAACATAAAACTAGAGAAAATATTAACATAGTCCCTGGCAGCATAGAAGCAAAATTTTATTATATTCAAACTTAGCTATACTTTTGCTAATTTGTGTATGCTTTGGTTTATGTTAACATAGTCTGTTTTTTAATTTGCGTAATGATAATGTTAACGGTAGTCTAACAGTAACTGTCCTCTAAATGGCTTGTGTAAAAAGAAATGATGCTTAGAAATGGACCTTGTTGTCTGGCTCTCGTTGTGGACCAGCATGGCGTGCTGAGGGTCACGTGGCAGTCATTGTCCGATCACAAGTTTGTGGTTCATATCCTAAGTTCACAAGTGTTTGAGGGTCTAGTCTTTTTTTTATCTACGAGCCAAGGTTTCACTGGATAACAGTGTCTGTTCCTCAGCTAATGTAACTGCCGCTTCCATTTAATTTAGCGGATAAGTTGCTGCTTAGCTTGGTGGCACTATGGCTTTCTGCCATACCGGGAGAGATGTTGTTGTCCCTCTCTAGGCTATTGCTCTATGGACACCTTGGAAAGAACTTTGATCTGGTCCACACAAACCCACTTCACAAATGGAACGCACATTGATACTGAACCCGCGAAGGTCAGTCAAGGTGAGCACAGTGGGGCATGGACAGTTTTTCAGAGCAGCACAGACTCTTTCACGTCACAGACTCAGTTCTGTCTCTGTGCAGGCGTTTGAGAGATACACACTGACGTGACACCCAGAGCACGGAGTCTTTTCCCTCCTCGGGCAGCTGTGGAAAAAAGACGCATGGAGGATGTTTGTCACTGCAGGCTCAAGGACGTATTCAAAAGAATCCCAGAAGGGCGGCATTCTGTACAGACAGTTTGGGCACTCAGTGGGTGGGAATGTCTGCACTCAGGCCACATGACACCAACACGACCACATTAGCCATACTGAACCAAAAACAACATTTCAGGGGGAAAGACACAACAATCCAGAAGAATTGTGTTTGTTTTTTGTGTCAAGTGTACAAATCCATTATGAAAACCAGCTTGGGCTTGGGGGCTCAGCCTGTGCGTGTCACCAACAGAGGAAGAGTTACCGATAGACTCACAAATCTCAAAGCACAGTCAGTTTGTCTTATAGCACCAGTTTTGCCAGCACACATTTTACAAGTAGCTGCATAGGATAGCGGTGATTGTGACAGATAAGGCAGTGCAAGTGAGTGCAGCAGAGATTCTTAGAGAAATGGGTCTGAAGTAGATGTGTTTTCAGATCTTTTTTTAATGTTGAAAGGGGTTCAGCAGTTGTGATAGATAGAGGAAGCTCATTTACATCAGAGGCAAAAGTGATAACCTGTGCACATTTAACTTGGGACTGCTTGTGAGAGGAACTGCAAAGTGACCAGAGCATAGTGGACTCATCAGGCACTGTAGGTATCAATAATGGACGCTTGACCTTTTTTGTGTCTCTTAAAAAGTTAGAGATGGGCAGGTACACCAAGCCAGTAGACAGAGCCATGTAGGATCACTTGGATAACTGGAATATGTATTCTATGAAAATGACTATCAAACAAACAAGTTCTTCAGTAAACCGTGCTTTTTGCGTTCGTACCTAAACCCTCTAACTGTTGTGAAATGCACTTTGTTTACTTTTACTTATGCCTAGGTATGGAGAAAAGCATCTGGCAAATGCATAAAGGTAAATGTAGCCCAAGCTGTGCAGGTCTTTCCCCAAAACAGAGGTGTCTAAGCTTCTCCACCACATCTACCCAACCCCCTATCCCTCTGCAGCACCCTGGTAGTACCACCAACCATTTGAAACCCCGTACATTCTCAAAACTCTCTGCAGAGTAAGAGGAAGCTGTTTTCCGGCTCCAGCCAGGAAATGGGTTCTGTGGTTTATTATTTTTGTTGTGTGATAGCATCGACTGTCGTACCTCTGGGTTTGGAGGAAGGGCTGTGGGGCTGCAGTGGGCTGCTTGTCCTGAGACGGGAGATGATGAGGGTGTCGACAGCATCCGTCAGCTGATCCACAGGAAGTGACAGACAGAACAACAAGCTCCAGGTGGTAGATAGGATGCAACACCATGTTTACTTGTTATGCGGTTCATCGAATCCCTGGTTACTACCCCTCTTCTCCCCCTCCTGCCCCACCTGCACAGTTGTTTCCTTCTCCAGCTGCCCGGTAAAGATTGTTACCTTATTACGATAGTTTTGACTGGCAAAACATGGCCACAGTTAACCTTGCAGCTGAATGTTATAGTTATTAAGAACAAACTGCTTAATCTGCCACTCAAACATGGGGGATTTGTGTTACCAGGCCAACAGTAAATGTTTGTTTTCCTTTTGCCCAAAGGCAGAGCCCCTGAAACTGAGAGTCTCAACCTGGAAAGAGTCAGTGTGGCGCTCAGTAAAGATACTGGTAAAATAATTGTTGCTGAGGATGAGGCGACGTCTGTAGAACACATCTATGCCATCGGAGACATCGGGGAGGTGAGTCTTGACAGCGCCATTGTGTTTCAGTGCAGAAGTACAGTTGGCAGCATTATAATGAAAACCTTTGACAGCTGTGTTGTAAGGTATTCGGGCTGCAGTCATATGTGAGAAACACAACCTCACACACCCATCTCCCGTTCACATACCCTGGGGTAAAGTTGCACTAGAGTTAAACACCGCTGCATTTCCGAAAGCCCTGACATCACGAATGACTCGGAACGATTGAGTGGCCAATCTGCTGAAAACCGTGCAGCTGTGTGCATCGCGCCCTGCCTGTTGCTGACATGTTGTCACATTAAAAGTGAAGGTTTGAAGGGTGTTGTGTGCAGAGGGCCGGAAGAGGCCATTTTCCTGATGCCAGAGATCCTTATTTTAAAGACATTGTCTAACATCCACTGGTGTGTGCAAAGCATTTTTTTGCAGGTGGGTTAAAAAAAAAATCTTTGGGGGGAGGAAACAAAACTTAAAGAGAACTTGAATAAAATGGTGCCAAGATATACACCTTAATGACGCAACTTGGGTGGCGCGCACACACATTTAAAGCATGCTCTCACATGTACGCACACACACGAGAGAGAGACATGGCTGGAGGAGGTGTAAAGCAGGTTGTTGATGACTTTGGTCATACTTTTAGAATTAGCCTGCAGCCCTCTCCCAGCTAAGTATTGCTGTGGGTGCAGCAATAGGTAGTGTAGTGTGTAACTGTACTATCTTCTTGATTATAATAATCAGCTCCATGTGTTTTATAAGTAATATAAATTTGTCGTAGTCTTGAATTTTCTCTGTCAAGAAGACGTGACTGAAAGCTTTTTTTGCGAATATTAGGTTAACAGAGTATAAATGCTTCTGACAAAGAGCACTGGGTTCTCTGCATCTTTTTACGCACACGGTTGTACCCAGAATTCTGCTTGTAAATGGACTTATTAGTAAGTCCAGCCACTCTGTCACAGTCAGTAAAAGTGTTGTAAAGCAGATATATATCTCAGTTTAGTCACTGGGCAGGCTCAGTAGAAGTCTCATATATATTATAACGCATATAATAAAAATTTGTAAATTTACTAACTGAGTTATATGAAAATTAAAACTAATGTGAAATGTAAGGAAACAAATGTCATTTGTCTCAAGATTTCCTCTTTAATACCATTGTTAACTGATTTTTTTTTTCTCATTCATTTATTTCATTTATCTCACTATATATAGATCACTGCTCACAAACTCCTGACACAAGGCATAAATATTGTGAAAGGGAGCTGAATTAATCCGACCACACATTCCTTCTCTGTTTTGGGCGCATTGTACTTATGGGCGGATACATAAATGCAGTTGATGTTTGCTCTTTGAAGCAAAGCAATGCAAATTTTTGAAAATGGAAAAGTAAAGAAAATACAATTGAAAATCAATAAAGAGAAATCTTTATATGTTTGAAAACTAGAAATTTCAATGTTTATAACACAAAGGCTCAGTGTACTCTGTTGGTGATCATCTGGGCCAGAGCTATAAATACTGTTTTCATTATTTTCTCTTGGCTGTCTGTGGACATCCCCTGAGGTGTGAGTGTAGCTGACACTGGTGATCATGTTGGGGTGTGTTTTAAAATCTGTTTCTGTATGCATGTGCATTTGTGCCCAGTAATTGACGGATGCTGTGCTGTGATCGCAGGGCCGTCCTGAGTTGACCCCCACTGCGATTAAGGCCGGGAAACTGCTTGCACGCAGGCTGGCTGGTGTTTCCTCAGAACTCATGAACTACAGCAACGTAAGTTGAGACAGAAGCATTCGCCCTTCTCATTTTCAAGGTGGTGAAGAGGTTTCTGTGGCTTTCTACCCAGTGGAAGCAGTGGCAGTACACATTTCAGAATTCTTTATTTGCTGTGCTTCCTATCTTCCTATTGGGATGCTGTGGAGTGCTGTTCATCAATTTGCACTTCAGTGAGAAACTTTGTGCTGCTGCCGCCATGTCCCAGGTACCTACAACAGTCTTCACACCCCTGGAGTACGGCTGCGTGGGGCTGTCTGAGGAGGAGGCCGAGCGGCAGCATGGGAAGGATGGCATTGAGGTGCAGCTCATATTGATGAGGAGTTTTTACAGTTACTGAATAGAGCATAAGATCATTCTGTGTGGAGAGGTGTGAGGGTACCAGTGATGGTTCTTAGGGGGAAATTTTTTTGCACTTTTTTCTATATAAAAGCAACAAATTCCATCAGAATACTTCCCCAAGTTAAAGGGTATTATATGCTATATATTAGCTGCATTGTAGAGCATACACTCCCTTGTTTGCAGATGAGCAATCCCACTCCCTTGTTGCCCTGACAGCAGAGCAAAGACCCTCACACCTGCACTAAACAAGGTCCAAAACATGGCTGTGCAGGGTGTGACTCAACAGCATGACTGACATGCCGACGGGAAGCCTGATGGAAGTGCGTCGTAGGTGATGACAGGCTACGGACGATCAAACAGTCCGCATCAGACGCATTGCCTCAGCAGCCCTGACAGCTGGGCGTCTGGGAGTCCTGTCCCTGCACGCACTGCCATCTTTGTGTGTGTGTGTGTGTGTGTGTGTGTGTGTGTGTGTGTGTGTGTGTGTGTGTGCGTATGAGAGAGAGAGATCAGTAAAGTGCAGCATCACTTGGTTCACTGAGTTGTGTTTGTAGGGTTTTCTACAAGAAAAGATTAACATTTCTCCTGTTAGTAAGGTATAAAGCATTAGCTGCTGAAATATTGTCTCAAATTGATTGTGTTTTCATAATTCTGACACTTTTTTAATAACATAATGGGAGGCTGGTTTATCATATATGTCCCTTCTTCCCTGATAGGTATACCATGCCTTCTATAAGCCTTTGGAGTTCACTGTGGCTGAAAGAGATGCCAGTCAGTGCTACATCAAGGTGAGCAGTGCTCTGGAAGTGCCTGTTGTGGAAATAAGCTCTGGTGGATGTGGCATTGAATGTCAAACTGCTGATCTTTAACATATGCACATGCAGTAATGGGACCTCTGTAGGTTGATGTGGCTCATGCCCGTTCCAGGCTGTTTGCCAACGCAATGGAGATGGGCGCATCCTGGGCCTGCATTTCACCGGACCCAGTGCAGGAGAAGTTGTGCAGGGCTTTGCTCTGGGCCTTCAGTAAGACAACAACCTTCTCTGCTGTTACTAATTAAGTTATTGTTGTTTACTGCACTCTTTTTTTATTACTTTTTATACAAATGTAAATGTCCAGGTCTCAAACAAAGCACAATAACTTTTTTCCCTTATCAACTTCTGAAAGGCAGTTTATTATCCAGATCCACATTTGAATGAACACTGAAGATCTTGCTATTAGCATCCAGTTCCTAAAATAAGAGCACAGTCAAAACTTTACACAATTATATATTCTATAATACAGTTACACTTATCCATAAAGCAGATGCTTTTCTCCAAAGCAAAGTACAGTGTACAAATCAGGGATAATAAAAGTGCAAGTCACCAATGGAGCGACGTATATTCAGGATTATCAAAGTCTAATCGGTCAGCCAAATACATAAGTAGATGCTTGCATAATTGATAATTATTATAATGTATTTATAATAATAGTAATGTAAGTAATAAATGTAATATAATATGACTCATGACACCTATTTTTATTTAATACTAGCTGAGTTACCCGCTGGTTGGGTCAAAAAAGTGTAGCAGTGGAACAGTAGTAACAAAAACTGTTTTGTCATTAAATTTTTTGTATTTAGTGTAGTCCTAGTCAAGTGAAAAGTAGAAAAAAAACACCGTTTCGGTGTTTGACTACGCAAAAACCAAGCATGAGGTGAGGAGTACCTGTGTGCCAAATTTCAAGTTTATTTAGTGGTGTACCTCATAGGCTCTTTATAATACTGCTAAATGCCAGTGCATGCTATTTGCACCGTTAAATACCTCTCGATAGCCTCGATACAGGTACGCGCCGCATAATGATGTGTCGGTCAACGACGGCTCGCATATACAATGGTGGTTTGTAGCCTAGGAGCAATAGGCTGTAGCATATACAAGTCACAATGAATAGATGGGTGCTTGTACAATCTGATGTTTGTACAACAACGAAATCGCCTAACAAGGCATTTCTCAGAACGTATCCCTGTTGTTAAGCAACACATACCTGTATACCGCTTACACTCATGTATACTGCATATTCTGTAATAAGCTGTTTATTAAAACTTAAACTAGTTAATGCCACTGAATAGTTTCTGTATACAGCTTTTGTAATTGTAGCCACTCCATTGTCAATGTATACCACTCTTTGTCCATTTACATCCCCTGTACTCTGTATACCATATATGCTGTCTTCTGACAGGTGTGGGGCCACCTACTCTCATCTGCTGGCCACGGTGGGCATCCACCCGACCTGTGCAGAGGAGCTCACCAAGCTGCACATAACCAAGCGCTCAGGCCTGGACGCCACAGTGACAGGCTGCTGAGGTTAAGTCCCGTCCCTGAAACCCAGAGGTACACGGGATGCTCATTTCGGCTCGGTAACAGGGGCTCGCTCAGCCAAGTCTCTCTCTCCTGATCGCCAGCACCATTAATACTGTCAGTGAGCAATGACGGCATCATTCACCTTTCCTTTGTGTTTCCTTCCCATCCTCTACCTGGGGTTTACACCGCCTGAAAAGCCATGTGAACATGGAGGTGGTTTCCTGTTTGTGTTTCAGTGCAGGGTCAGACAGTGCATTTTCCACACCCACAGTCCTGAGCAAAGTATCAAGTACGAACTGTAAAATAAACACAGCAGTGAATCACGATTAATAGCTGCCACAGCTTGTTGAAAATGGACTAGAAAATCCCAGCCTAATGTTTTTTAAGGCATTTTCAGCCAATATTGTTGTTTCTCCAGCAGTACTTCCTGCCCATTAGTCTTGGGGTTGCCACACTCAGCGTGTGTGACACTGATGAATGGGAAGGAGCCCTCGCCAGTGACAGCCCTGTTTCTCATGGACCCAGACCAACACTGGGCGAGCGGGCTGTCACTCTGCGGAGAGCCCATAACGGGCCGAGGGCTTGCTTGTTTAGGTATTGCCTCCTGCTGTTGCCCCAGTAGAGTCACAGGGGCCTTGCAATAACAGTGGCCAATCCCTGCAGTGCTTGAATGGCGTTTGGGTTTGATTGCAAAATGCGGCAAAGGTGCTAATGGGAATCATGTCTGCTGTTGATGTGGGCCACAAGGTGGTGGTGTTGCCTACTTCTTAAAATGAGGTAAAATTTAGGTCACAATCTCTTGGCATGATGTGAACATTTTGCAAACTTTAATAAAAGTAATACAAAGTCCATGTGGAAATGCAAACTGGCACATGAATAGAAAGAAGACAGGCTGAGTTGTTTGTCTTCTGTTCATGTCAGTCACTGCATGAAAACATTTTCATTTGTGTGATGCCGCGCATCTTGCAGGCTTCCCAAAGAATGCTGGAAGTTGCAGATAGGTCTGGATGTGGAAGGAATCGAAAAAGAACGGGGTGGTTTATTTGTGTTTGAAGTCTAATCTGCAGGCACTGATTAATGACGCTGGCGAGAGGAGTGACAGCGGCTGGGGAGGGCTTGCCACCAGGTTTATTTGTACCTGGGGCGGCTGGAGTAGGAGAGGGGAGAGCGAGGGAGGGAGAGGGAGGGGGCTGCCGGCCGAGTGGAGATTCCTGTGTGCTCCATTCAGGGACGAGGTGCTGATGGACAACTCTGACTCTGACCCCCCCAACCCAAACCGGCCGTGGTAGGAACAGCTTGACTCCATTGCCCCTTTGTGAAGTGCATGCACACACACTCACAAACAGAAATTGCAGGAACCCTCTGCTGCACAGTGGGGCACTTCCACTGCACAGGCTTGCCACCCCTGTCAGCAGAGCTAGTGTCAGAGAAGGTGACCAAGAACACACAGCTGTAGACTGTAGCTCTCACTGCAGGTTCTCACACCACATTTATGTCCCTTAGGGATTTCCTACACTTCACAAGTGAAGGTCATGTGTGAAAATGGTACTGTGGGCAACCACAAGTGCATCTGTGTGCATGACTGTCCTCACCTCTGCTCACCACATGGAAGCAAGCTTTGGTTTGGGTGTAGCCTTCAGTTCTGCTTACACAGTACTGTTGGGGTCAGAGGTCAACTTCCAGGAGACCAGATCATGATGACTTGTGCTAAAACCCTCACTGGGATGAACAAGTTTGATGTCACCTGGTAACCACCAGTATTATATGATTGTTTATCAAAGTCTACTGATTTGTACTGATCTATTTAAATATAGAATAATAAAATGTGAATAAACCATAATGTCAAGGTGCAGCACATTTCTTCTAGTGTATAACCATGTGTGTTCATCTGTATCAATGTGTGCATGTTTGATACGGAATACACAGCCCATGTGGTGATGGACTTCCTGAAAGAGGCGCTTGGGCTGGGACTGCAGAAGATGACAGGCCAGGTCAGGCCACTCTGACCCCGCTCCGTCTCCACTGACAAGCTGCTCCTCAGCACTGCCCTGTCACTCAGCCCAGTGTTGCAACAATGGCAGAAAAATTCCCCTCTGTTTGTTTGCTTAAGGACGTGACTCCCCCCATGCCCCTAGCCCTGTAGACCTACATACCTGGAAACCCCTCTGGAGCTGAATAACTTCTCCCCTGACCTCACCAGACAGATCCCTGATGATCTCACAACAGAGGCTGGGAAAAGGGTCTGTCTGTTCAGCAGAGTAGTTCTGAGTTGGATGAAAACACGATAAAAACTGCTATGTCGCACTCAGAACTCCGTGTCATCTCATTAACTTTTTGGGATTGGATTTCTTTTCACTCACTCTGTCCTGTCTTCACAACCTGCAGGTTTCTGGCACTGGCAGCTTTCTCCCCAAAAGTATGATTGTAAGCCTCAGTGACTCTGAAACTTCAATGATGATGCCGGAGAGCTTTAAAGGGGAGGGGGGGGGCACAATAAAATGGGAAGATTGTCTGTGGAGTTGTTACCCCACAAATTATTTTTACCTTCTACCCAAGGGGTTCAAATGTTCTTGTGACTTGGGTACTTGTTTTGTAGGACTACAGTGTGGCTGGCAGTTGTACTGAAAGTCGATGAACACAAGCAAGTCAAAACACTACATTACCTCTACCTCATCCATGACTTCATCACTTGTAAGTTACTGAAAAGGTTACACCCCTCCAGTTTTCTACCAGTTATGATGGTGTAAAAGGAGGGACTGTCTTGTGTAGGAGGAACACAGTAGCAGGTGGAGTGGGCATGAGCAGTACAGAGACGAGAAGCGACAGGTGGTGAAATGATGGAAAGTGCAGAGGCGAGGGCTGGTAGCAGAACTTCTGCAGTAAAGTGTTGGTTTCCCAAATCCTCCTGTCTCATGACAAGTCGCCTTCCCAGCGACCGATGCGGAGTCATTCGTCCCGGATGAGCTGAAGGAAAAAGTTAATAAAACAGGTGAGCCATGAGCCCTGACCACCACGTGACCAACAACTTCATCGCAACAATGCCCACAGAGACACCTGAGCTCATCACAAATGTAATAAAAGATTGTTTACTCTGGATACCAAATTTGGAAGAGAATTTGTTTCCTCTATTCCAGCCTGTTTTTCAGTCTGGTTCACTTACTGAAATATGCACTTTGCTTTCAGGAAATATTCTTTCAAGATCATCCCATGTTAATAAGCTCTCCGGTGCGTTGCGGTCGTGAAGCACTTCATCAGTTTCGGCTAATCTTTTGTTTTCCCGTCTTCCTGTCACCCCGTGGCAAAGCGCACCCAGAAAGTCTGATGTGTAATTAATTGTGATTTTGATCTACAGACATTAATACAAAAAAACTAATAATGGTGATAACTCACCCTTGGCCTTTAATTATTCTGATGTGTCGCCACAGGAATTTCTCAAGTTAGCCGCCCCCAAATAGGTTAATTAGATGTTATCGGCGCTATCCACATGCCATAGGTATGGTACAGAGAGGTGCACAGCATGCCAGACGAATTCATCAGTGCCTGTTTTCATGTTTTGGGTTCAACAAAGTGCCTGCATAATATACGGTGTTTTTGAAGAGCACTTAGCAGCTTATGGAATCTTTTGACGTCTGACTTGTTTTTTTTTTTTTTTTCTTCTTTGCTTCATCCTGTTTTGTCAGTTTCCATTTCACGTACAGTGCCAAGTTTTGGCATCCCTGCTTACAGCTTTTGCCTGCGGTGATTTATTTATTTATTTTTTAAATTGATTAGGGATTGCATTGTTTTGAAATCTCAGTAAGCACGAATGAGCATCTAGATTGGGAGGCAAAAGCCGTGTGTGATGATCACAAACCTGTTTCAGACAGCTCACTATTTGGTGATGTCTGAAAATGTAAGAAAAGGAGGTGTTTGGCTGTTGATGATGATGATGATGGGACCTTCATGTCATCTGATTGTGAGATGATGTTACGTTCCCTCTTACATGATAACACCCTGCATGTGCACAGAGTGTAGGGTCTTTACTGGCAGGATTCTAACCCACCCATTGCACCTCACTGAAGCTTGAAAATCTATGATGGGTGGCACACCGGGATGTTCTGGACACCGTGTGCTTGATGTCCTCCTTCCTCTGAACCCGGGTCACACATAGTCAATCAGGCTGTTCCTCCACTACACTGAGAAAGTTGTAAAAAAAATTTTGTTCTGTTGGTCATCATCTTCTTACCAAGCGCATTCCCTCTTCATCCATGTATACAGGCTATGCTAAGAGGTCTCAGATGGGGCTCTAACCTGACATCTGAGCTGGCAACCTCACAGTTTCCCAGCTCCATGCCATTTAACCACCCTGCTCCACAAAAAGCTTCTGTGTGGTGCTGAATAATTGGGCTGCTATATGATGAACTGAGCTGATATTTTGTCGTCCTGTTCTGGCTGGGTAATGCGGCCAGATATTACAGTTAACTCTGTTGCTGTATTTTATTGCATTTACTGTGGAAATAGGTATGACCTTCTTTGTATGACCGCAGGAAACCACAAGGGCACTCAGCTCAGCTGCAATGTCTTGTTCAGGACTAGATGGCTGGAATGGAACCAGTCGTTCGCCATTTATTCTGCCGACAGACAGACCCTTGTGCGTGCCACCTGTCCATCTGGTTTATTTCCCCTGAACCAGGCTCTGTTCTCCGTTCCCAAGCCTCTGTCCTCCCCCACTCCCCCTCTCCTCCACCAATCCACTCCCATCCCGCCCATGTGCTGTCACACTCCTGCTCCGGCAGTCAGTCCACACTCACCCTGGGATCCTTCCACTCGCACCCAGGCCTTCCTTTGCCTGGCCTCCCACTCAAAACAGACCTGGGGGGGGGGATGTGCTGCCATCCAGCAGATTCTGGATACCTGTGTTTACCCCCTAAATTCTCTGTGAGAGAATACTCTGGTATACAGCTGTCCTCTGCTCAAGGTTTTAATGAGGCCTGGCGTGTGCAGTCGCAAGTCATTATATTTACGGGAAAATAAACAGGGTTTGATTAGTTAGATTTACCGAGCGCACGTCTTGCTTATGCTGATTTCCACTGTGCCTGGGGCACGTGTGGGAGGACAAATGAAGCAGAAATCCCTCCCTGCCAAAATCAGCACTGGGGATGTACGTCCAGGCTTTGTGCTTGCAAGGATAGAGGAGCTTGCTCACATCCCACTGTACAAACTGCCAGGGAGAACCAACGCAGTGCAAAATGCACACAAATCCTCCTATTCTGCTGCAAACAGTACACAGGTGGTACGGTGGTGCAGCACAGCACCTTTGCTATGCGCTTAGGCATGGGTTCAGTCCTCAACACGATTCCCCGTGTTCACACAGGTTTTCCCCCACAGTCCAAAGACATGTGTTTTAGGTAAACGGATAACTCTGAATTGCCCGTTGTGTGTGTGTGTGTGTGTGTGTGTGTAAACAAATGACTGTGTGGCTACTGTGTGATGAACTCATGTCCCATCCAGAGTGCACGCTTACCTTGCCCAATGCTCCATACTTTCAGGATAAGACTGATGACCTTGCCTTGGACAAGTAGTTATTTTCTTCAAACATATGCGAGAACAGTTTTCCACAATCTCATGGGAGTCAGAACAATGGTGCGGCTGGGGCTAAACATGATGGAAAGGTCCCACATCCTGCCCTGTGCCTCTCTAACAGACAATGACAACCAGCTGCCTCTAATGAGAAAATAATTCTGTGATATGATGCAGCTTCACTGAGAATGTTGGGAGGGTTATGATGAAGAGGAGCTCCTTACTTAATACAGATTTAATGCTTTTTTATTAGCATGCTGGTGTTGGATCCCTTAGTGGTTGTGTCTTCTGTAGGTATATTAGTGCCCACCATCCCTGTTCATCTCTGTTGCCAGTGCCACCCAAAACTGAGCACATTTATCAGCCACTGTTACAGCCTTGCTGTCCTCTGATGATCAGATGGAGGTCTTTCTATGTATGCTGGTGTTAAGCTTTTTGTTTGGTAGACTTTTTGGCATGTTAGCATCACACCAACCTGTACTTGGTCAGTCTGATGGAATGTGCTCACTGTGGCTTGATATTGTCTCCTGGGTCCTATCTCTGAATGATGTTTCTTAAAAGTTTTGAGGAAGAATGACTAGTAATCGTCTGTATGGTTTCTTTAAGTACCGGTTCCTTAATAATTGAGGAAAGGTGTTCTGCAAAGTGAATGACCTTGCAAGCTGATCAGTTTAACTAGATTTGAATAGGTTCCAGCAATCTTTGTGGAGGGAAGTTTCAATGGTCCTCAGTTTCTGAATTAAATCAGAGTTTTAGGGAACAGCATGTGGTGAGAGGATCATGTGGGCAGAAGAAACTGTGGTGCTCTAAGCAGTTGCATTGCAGCTGGAGCATTTGCATTGCTGTTCCCACTGTACTACCCTTGAGCAAGGTACTTACCTTAAATTACTCCAGTAATTACTCAACTGTGGCAAAATATTAACAGTAATGTAGCCAGTCTCAATAAGACCAGGATTCACAACTCGGTGACAATTTTTGCACAAAAATTTATCAGTGCAGATTTTCTTTGCATTTTTTTGAAGGTTTGCTTATAAAGAGACTTCTTGTTGGAGTTTTTAAATACTGATAATTATATTGTAAATTGCTTTAGAACTATAGCCTGTACAACTTTCTTTTTAGTTTAAGGTGCTTTGAAAAGCTGCTTTTAGACATATTATATTAAATAAAGATTATTATTATTATTATTATTATTATTATTATTATTATTAAAACACTAACCAGTTAGGCAACTGTTATTTCTCTAATCTCTCAGAAATGTGTGTATCCCCTCTGATGAGTTACTTGTAAAGTTTCATTTCTGATAAAAGTATAGTAAATCAAATTACATTGTCATTTATGATGATACCTACTTTCAGAAGACATAATCCTTTACTGTTCCTAGGTGTATATTGGGTCAATGTGTTAACTTTGACTGAAAAAAAACATTAAATGCAAACAAAAAACTTAGCATCATAGCCTTCCTGAAGACAATAATGGTTTGCGGTACTGTATATTGTAGGCTTGGCATTTCTGACTTCCTTGATTAAATTATTTTATTTTACCCATTCTTTAAGATAAAGGGCTACATTCAAGAATACAGCAGCAAGGTTCCTCCTGATACTTGAATCTGCAACTGTTGATGAAAAGTACAGGCATGGGGCCACTGTGCAAACTGCTGCCCTTTTTGTGTAGGGGTGTGTTACCATGTGATTCCTGGATGACAGAAACTGTATTTAGTGTCTCTTTAGTGACACCTGGCTGACGTGAGACTGATCTATTTCTGTTTAGAAGGCACAATGACCAGGCCAAGTTACTGAACTGAAATCCTTTTCAATTTGGTGATGAGCTGTAAGGTGACCCATGTGCCCCTGCAGAGGAGAGTGAACGAGTGGGAGTCCAGGGATTTTATTTTTTTTTCTCCTATTCTTGGATGAATGAACAATACCTCCCGAATACCCTTCGCCCCCCACACAACCTTCCTCACACCCTGAGAGGCCACGACACCCATGCTGCTATTGTCATCCACCCTGGGTAAACCGAGATGCCACTAATAATTCATGGCCATGTGGGGCATGGCATCTGACCAGCCCCATCAACAGACCCTCTTTCGTGGCCTCCTGCACAGGGTCACAATCATTCCATGTCCATTTTCTGTAATTGACTTTGCTAGCCAACTTCTGAGCCTGTCCACCTCTTGCACAGCCCCCCCCACCCAGTTGATTTCTGTGCTAACAATGATACCCACTCCTTCCATCTGTTCCACCTGAGTTATCCAGTGCCTTGACAGCTATAAATTGCACTACCAGCAGAGACATTACTTAATTCCCTGTGTTTCATATCCTTTTTTTGTGTTTGCCGGCTTTGTAAGACATTCAAGGTTAAATATCCATTTTCTCACACTTATCTGAGAGATAATACCCAAGGATAGTTGTTACAGTTCACATAGGAGCCTCCCATTCTTGCATACAAGTAGCTGCAATTGCAAATTATTTTTGTTCTTTCTCATTAAATATTTTGCATATTAAGAAGTCATCGATCCTTCGATTGTATTTTATAGTGTATTTTATGTTTAACTCTAACTTGGGGGAAGACAGCTGTCTTGATATGTCTGCTGCCATTTGATGCTGGTGTGTTTAAACTTCATCTAATAATATGTTGCTCTGAAGAAAAACCTGTGATTCTTCCTGTAGTTTTGATTGTCATTGCTGGCATGTTTAAAGAATAATTAAAGAATAATAATAATTATTATAATTATTATTATTTAAAAAATGATGGATCAGACATTAAAAAGACTGGTTATTTCAGAGGGGCCACAAAGTGCCCCAAAACCACTGTTTCTTTAGACTTTTTTAAGGTAAATTCCTGAATTTTTTCAGCTTTATTGTATCAGATACCTCTGAGCACATATTCTTTCCTGATTCATTTAGCTTCACAGGAAAGACAATATGTGCAGTGCACCTAACTTAATCCAGGGCCCCCCTAAAGAGGTTTAAAACACTCTGGTTTCATCTAATCTTCTCGCTCAGACCCAGCCAAGCCTGAAACCTCCCCTTTCCACGATAGGAATGGACAAATAAAGGTTTCTCATTCATGAAAGGACACTGTGTGCTCTGTGGATTATGGGCTTCAGTTTTTTTCCCCTTTCTATAATAGCCTGAAAAGGATAAAAATAAAGAGCAGTCTGTTTGTTCAGTATAATACTTGGGAGGGGGCTTTGCAGGCCCCATTTCTCTTCTTCGTGTATTGGGAATTTGCTTATGAAAAGAAATGCATGTTCTTTTGGCCACTAAATGCATGCTTGAAAGGCAACTGTGTTCTCCTGCCCTGTGTTTGCAAATACTATAAATTTAATCTGTAATGTATAAAATAATGCAGTCACACAACTTGAAGACAATATTCAATTAAAAAATTAAACAGATTTTCTTTGCATGGGATTAGATAGAACTTTATTAATCCTTGCAAAATTACTTTTTTAGTATTGGGAATGCATGCACAAAGCATCCTGCCATCCATCCATAATCAGATCGAGGCGTCCTCATCTAGAGTCCCTCCTGGAGTCACAGGGTCCTGGGCAAGGCCACTGTACCCTGAATGGGACACCAGTCTGTGGAAGGCCAGCATGACATAAAGATCAGTGTAAGTGCCTGTGATACACAGTAAAATAGACATCTTATTTTTTATACACCAATCAGCCACAACATTAAAACCAGCTGCCTGATGTTGTGTAGGTCCCCCTTGTGACGCCAAAACAGCTCTGACCCATCAAAGCATGGACTCTACAAGACCTCTGAAGGCGTCCTGTGGTATCTGGCACCAAGCTGTTAGCAGCAGATCTTTTAAGTCCTGTAAGTTGCAAAGTGGGGCCTCCATGGATCGGACTTGTTTTTCTAGCACATCCCACAGATGCTTGATCAGATTCAGATCTGGGGAATCTGGAGGCCAAGACAACACCTTGAACTCTTTGTCAAGTTCCTAAAACCATTCCTGAACAATGTTTACAGTGCGGCAGGGCCACTGCCATCAGGGAATACCGTTGCCATGAAGGGGTGTACATGGTCTGCAACAGTGTTTAGATGGGTGGTAAGTGTCAAAGTAACATCCACATGAATGCTAGGACCTGAGGTTTCCCAGCAGAATGCTGCACAGAGCATCACACTACCTCCCCCGCCTTGCCTTCTTCCCATAGTGCATCCTGCTGCTATCTCTTCCCCGGTACACAGGTAAACAACGCACACACCCGGCTGTCCACACACTCTAAAAGAAAATGTGGTTTGTCCGACCAGGCTGCCTTCTTCTGTTGCTCCATGGTCCAGTTCTGATGCTCATGTGCCCATTGTATACGTTTTCAGTGGTAAACAGGGGTCGGCATGGGCACTGACCAGTCTGATGCACTGTGTGTTCTGACACCTTACCATCATGGCCAGCAATACGGTCGTGAGAAATTTGTGCTACAGTAGCTCTTCTGCGGGATCGGACTAGACAGGTTAGCCTACGCGCATCGGTGAAGCTTGGGCGCCTGTGATTGTGTCGCAGGTTCACCAGTTGTCTTTCTTTGGGCTACTTTTGGGTTAGGTACTAACCACTGCATACCGGGAACAGCCATTTTGGAGATGCTCTGACCCAGTCGTCCAGCCATTGCAATTTGGCCCTGGTCAAAGTCGCTCAGATCCTTACTCTTGCCCATTTTTCCTGCTTCCAACACATCAGCTTCAGGAACTGACTGTTCACTTGCTGCCTAATATTTTCTAGTGCCTTGACAGGTGCCATTGAAACGAAATAATCAGTATGATTCACTTCATCTGTTAGTTTGTTTTAATGTTGTGGCTGATCGGTGTGTATTGAAAAAAGATATTTTTTGCCTGTATATTTTTTGTATTCACTACAATATAAGCGCTTCGATGTCTCTACTTTTTTCCCCTAAATATTGTCCGTATAAGTTCTGTGTAATAAGTACTTATTTCGTCAGGCTTTCGAAGGAAACTACAGGCGCGCGTCTGGTCGCCTTGCTATGCAAGTGCGGGTCCTTCTGGGCCGCCGTCGCGTGTCTTCCGCGAGAGTGAGCGTGAGCGCGCACTCGGCAGCCCGGCTGTGCCTTTTGGAATTCGTCGAGGTGTTTCTTGGCCGCTTTAACTTAATTTGATTTTTCTCTCGTTAAAATGGCAACGGGCTCATATCGGGTGAATTTTACTGAATTTTGCTGGGTGTGATTAGAGCTGCTTCACTACTGTTGATGTTGAGATACTGCGTGAAGTTTGTCTCACTTCTGTTCGTGACGAGCGGGAATCCGGCGACATAACCGAAGTGTTGTAATGTGTTTTGCCTTACAGAAGGATCTGTTGTGGGGAAAGAGGCGTTACGAAACCGTGTTTGTTCACCAGGTAAAACCAACTGTACGGGCCGCATTGTTGCTGCTTTTCAGGTTGTTCGTTTGCGGTATTTCTTTGCAAGTTTTATCTTTAGCGCTTTAATGCAGCGTCACGTGTGGCTGCATTCAGTTTTAACTGCCCGTAACTTCGAACCAATTAAATTAAGCTGTCATCTTCAGAACTATACATACAACTGTTCCCTTGCCATCCTTATATTACACCTTTTACCATACATCGATAATCATTTTGTTTTATGAATAAGTAAAAGGTGGAAATAAACTCCATGTGTCAGGCCATGATGGTACAGCAGATAGTGGTTGGTGTCTCCCAGCTCCTGGGCTGTTGGTTTGAATCTGGCTCAGCCTGTATGGAGGTGGGTTTTCTCCCACAGTCCAAAGACAGGTGTTTCAGATTAATTGTGACTTTAACATGTCCATAGTGTTTGTGGTTGAGAGGATACTTGGGTATCCTGTCTAATATGTGCCCACCCTAATACTTTTGCCTCCAGGGTGAGCTCTGGCTCACCACAACCCTGCACTGGGCAGATGCTTATTGATCATGGATGGATTAAGAAACGCTGATCTTCCTTGTTCAAGTGTTTCCGTAGCTTACAGTCAGAAGTGATTAACAGCATTTACCTAATTTATAAATAAATCAGTGTTGCTTTGTGCCATCTCATTGAGGTCATACAGGGTGAGGGTGACTTCTGTGGAGCACCAAAAAGCAGCACGTAACTACAGAACTGTGATAATAAAGGGCTTCCTAAAGAAGGAGACGTGTAGATCTCATGGTGATAGGGCTGACAGCGCATTGATAACCAGCCCCCCCCACCCCCCCGTACACACGTACACTTCCTTTCTTGACCCATCCAGTGTGAGATGTTTGGTTAAACACCTGCCGGAGGAAACCCGTGATAGTGCTAACAGATAAGGACGCTGTACCTGCAGGCCTCTTTGTTGCTAATTAGCTGTATTGGCCTCTAAATCAGCATGCAGTGACAAAGTGCTCCATCAGTGGCCTGAACAAGATGGACCCACCATTCAGCCTTATCTGCCGCGGCCCCTGAAATGGCATTCACGCCGTTGATGGGAACAATGCGGCCTCTTCCCCTCCTGGCGCTGTGAGTGACAGCGGGTGTGGGTTCTCTAGTGTCTGACTTCACCCTCTATCTCCCGCCAGCGTGTTTTTCCAGCCCGAGTTCCCCCAACGCTGGTCTGTACAATAAAGGGTGTGTGTCCCCCGAACTTCCTACCCTGTTTGTTTAACTGGACTTTATAATGGACCCACGTCTCCATTCAACAAATTTGTTTCCTCCTCAAGAGAGTTTGACTTTTGGGGAGCTTTGCGGGCTCGGAAGAAAAGCTGACTAATGGTTAAAAAGTCAATAGTGACCCCAAGTGAAGTGGAAAGGCACGAGAAGAAATTTAAAAATGGGAGAAAAAAATAAACAAGGATCTCTGATAAAGGATAGAATGCCTAGTGGCTAAAATGATGTCATAAAGACAGGATTTGGGGCTACTGAAAATCAAGTACAATGAACCTTGGCATTTTTTTCTGATCATTTAACCTATCAATCAGAAAACTTATCAACTGAAAACGTTATAAGCGGATTCAAGGGGCACCTGTTTTTCCCCTTGAATTTCAGCGAGCAGATTAATTCATGCGTTTTCCCCGACATGACTTAATCGTGTATCTATACTATGCGTTAGATCTTTTTTTCCTTCTAGGTTGCGTTCCAGGATGTGCTGTTTGTAGACGGAACAATGGGGAAAGTCCGAGCAAGCGCTCCAACCATGCCTTCGTGTACTGAGGTTTGTCGGTTTCCGTATCTACCCTTTGTGGCCCGTGTGTCCAGGTCTGATTTATGAATGGGGAAAATATGACAGCAGGGCAGTTCAGGTGGGTTGCTGCCTATCACATGATAAGTACTCCAAAGGGCCGACCAGAGGAATGTGGACTGCTTTATTCCCCATCTTTGATGCCCACATTAAAATGACTCTCCCACCCCCCCCAAAGAGAGAAATCAGTTGGGGGGGGTCTCAGATAGTGGCTTCGTTTGATCTGAAGGTCGCCAGTGCCTCTACGGCGTTGAGAGATAGTTGGCTGGCGAAGCCACCTCTCATTTAATAACATGAAGGGGAAGCGAACTCTCTCTCATAATTAGGCCTAATTACCAAGGAGGTGTTGACAGATGGACCAAGAAGGGACAAACTGCCTTTATCCACAGACTTAGAGTCAGATTACTGGTGCTGTCTTATCTGTTACTGTGGGAGCACAGAGTAGAACCCAAACTCCCATGTCCTTTTCCCGCTGGGAGCGGAAATTGTGGCGCGATGGGGTTCGTGGATCAGGCCGGTCCTAGATTGTGATTACCAGCCACTGTTTTGTAATTAATGCTTTTTCTTTTCTTTTTTTTTTTAATTTACATTGTTAATGTTTTCCCTGATCCCTGTTTTCAGAGCTGCTAACAATGTTAGGCTTGTACACTGTGCTCCTGACAATGATTTACCCAGTTATACAGGGTAATGGTCAAGGGTACTACATCTGGAGTGGCAATTCAAACCTGCTTCTTTGGGTTGCAAAGACATGGCTGTAACCACGATGACACCTTCTGCTGCGCTGTTATTTGTCTGATCTGGCCAGATGATAATCGTGTTACACTGCGTACATTTTTATGATGGCAGACTCAGCTGGGCATGTAAAACAGTGTAATTTGAAATCAGAATTGCAGGCCTCAGCAGCTCTTTTTGTCTGCTTGGGTGGACCCTGTGGGAACTGAATGCCAGGGCAGAACTATCTGGAGGAGTTAGGAACAGGTTGAGAAGAGGACATTAAATGGTGGGGCAGGAGGTCAGAGTACTGTGGCTCCTCCGAATTTGTCTCGGTCTTTGTGGGAGCTGTGTGGCTCGTGCCGGTGTGGGATTGGACGCGGCCCTTGGCTGACACTGCAGAGCCAGTCCAGGCTGGCGTCCAGCTTCAGATCCGAACCTTTTGAATGTCCTTGTAGCATTTGGCACTGAAACCAGATTTTAAAAGCTTTTTTTTACAGCATAAAAAGTAATTTTTCTTATTTTGGATTTACTGTTTTTTTCGTGCATGTATGTGTGAAGCATAGCCTGTATGCAGCAGAGGGATGAAAAATCTGCTTGCTGCTGAGGTCTGGGTGTGTGAGACGGGGCAGCAGCGTAACAAGAGAAAGGAGCCTTACTGGCTGTCCCCTTTTACCCCCTGGGGGACCGTGGTGCCCTTTTCCTTAATGAGGAAGGCTGGACCCAGCGCCGTCTCCGCTTGACGGATCAACACGGGCAATTTAACCACTAACCTCCTGAAATGAGCGGCTCTGGGATACCATGGGGTCGAGTTTCAGCAAGCGATCGTCAACCAGGTCAGAATCAAGGCTGCAATAGAGAATTGGTAGCACAGCGCAAGTCTGGCCTCATTCATGTTTATGAAGAAGGTTTGCCTTTGTTTTATTGACTTTGTTCGAACACGATTTGTGTGTTTGTCTCGACGTTTTAGCGAACCACAGCAGAGTCTGTCTCATCAACCCGCCCGAGCAACACAAGATCGACACACAATTTCCTGTTACATTTTTGCGGTTGGCAGCATTTCCAGTGTAATCTTTGTGTTGCTCTCCTTGGAAAACCTGCTGTTGGTAAAAAAATAAAGTTAAAAGCCTGAATCTACTTCTGTTTACAGTAATTAAGCTGTCTGATGATATGATTTATGGCATATTGGGTAATACCTTTATCACAAGCGTAGAAGACAGTCACAGTTTTTCACTTCTTGCCTTGAGGCTTTGTTTATATTTATGGTGATTTCAGTTCCTGAGATTTGAAAATATATTTAATTGCCCTCAAAATACTACCAACCAGAATTTTAGGGTATCTTTAAATAAGTGACAGTGCTATGACTAATTTCTTTCATTTGCATCTTGCTTTTGACCGTTCGGTTATTAAGAAGGATCGGTCTCTTTTAAAAACAGTATTCTTCCTGCCCAATCCTCAAATTCTCACGGCTAAAGAACAGGCATCTGTTATGATTCGGGACAGCATTAATGCATTAATCCAAACCACAGATGGGAAACTTTTTATGTATACCGGCCTTCTGTGTCCGCTCCAGAAGAAGTTTAATTTCTGTTTTGATTGAATCTAAACCAGGATTTGCCTACCCTGGTCCTTAAAGGCTACTGTGTGAGCTGCATCTCAGCAATTACTGGCTTTGATTATGTAATTTTTTTTTTTTTTATGTAAAGTGACCTTACATGTCATTTCATGTGCCAGTCGAGTGCTAATTAAAATGTTTTTTTTTTAATTTTTTTTAAATTAAAATTAAACCCTGCTGTACTGTAGTGCTTCACATTCAAGGTTTGCTAACCCTAATCCAGAGGACAGGTAAATTTGCAAAAGTGAATTTTAGTTTTCATACATTTAAATATTTTCTTTGCCATATGTATGTAGTGTAAATGTTGAAGCTCACTGATGATATTCTTTCCAGGCACCCAGGTATTGATTGAGAGACAGCCAGCAACTTCTGCAGTGTCTCAGTGATGACCCGCCCGCCACCGGCTCCGCTTTTTGTCTTGCGGGGGTCTGAGGCCCCCATCAACACTCTACACTTTAGCTGCAGAGATCCTGATTCCGCTCTGCTCTTCTCTGGGTGAGTGAAGTGCCCCCCTACCATCATGCTGTTGTGTTTTTGAGGATGTGTGTGTGTATATGTATGTATTCACACCAATGGGCTATTGTACCGTAGTTCAGCCAAGGGTGCCATACACGTATGGAACTTGCACACCAGAAGGACCCAAAGAGTTCTGGAAGGCCACGGAGGGTCTTCAGTTATCTGGTTGAACACTCTTGGCTCTAAAGAGATCCTCCTCAGGTATTTTCTCAGCTACTGAACCAAAGTCCCCTCATCTTTTCTTTCAGATTCCAATTTAAGATTCAACACTATTGGTTTTAAATAAAGCATTTAATTTGTCAAACCTGGTTTGCTGAAGTATTTTTAGTCTGACTTGAAATTTTTTCACTCATGACTGAACTCATATGGACTGTTAAAATTAACAGCTTTGACTTCTTTAATGGCTCCTAAGGCATATAGCCTGCAAAGCATTCCTCTGGGACAGACTGCAAAAGTGTTTCAGTTACAGTTTCAGTATCACCAGTTGAGGTTTTAACCCTAACTGGACTTATAAATAGTCCCCTGTGTGTGTGTGTGTGTGTGTGTGTGTGTGTGTGTGTGTGTGTGTGTTGCAGTCAGGCCCGGGACATGCGGGTCTGCACCTGGGACCTGAGCGAGGGCCGCAGTGATGTCATACGCTCCATTGTCACTGGCAGTGTAGGCTTCTGTCAGGGCTCTGTGATGGAAATGCAGTCCCAGCGTTGGCTGCTTGCACACCCAGGGGAAGACATGGAGGAGGTGAGACACACTGCAGTAACTATTAACAGCCACCTTGATCATTCAGTTTAATTCTTACACAATGACACAGAGTACCCAGTCCTTTACAGGCAATCTGGTATTTGGTGTTGGAGGATGAGTTGTAAGGTTTCTGCAGGGTGGGGTCACTCAGTGGCATTTCTCCCACTGTCATACATCTTCTGATCATGTCCTCGTCCAGCCAGTCACCCACTGTGCGTCTTCTGCTGCACGCATCTCTAGGCAGTTCAGCCTTTAGGGAAGGCGTGACTGCCACTGGCACAGGGTGCGTCAAGGACCCTCAGGCAGCTGCCACTCTATTGGTTTCCTCCTTTAATGTTTACAGAGCACCTATAGCTGGCAGCAGCTGCCTTCCATTGTGGGGCACCAATTAAGGGAGGTGGTGTTTTACAGGTACTGGGTCCCATACATGCACAGACTGCCCCTAAGGGCAGGCACTATCTAATAACACCTTTGAAAGGAAGTCTAGATGTACAGTCCTGTCAGAGAAGGAATTTGGCCCAAAACAAGATGCTTCATTTTGTTGTTAATGATATTTTTTAATAACACCAACTCTGGAGGTCATGTGAAAAATATTTGTAGTTTTCTATACTTGATACCAAGTATATTTTGTGGCATTACCATGAAATCTTCATTATGAAAAGTGAACTGTGTTCTGATTAATTACAGTTGACATTCTAGCATCAACTGGTGATGTCACTGTAATGATAGCAATGATGTACTAATTAAAAGGAAACCTGAGAATTTATTGTTGTGTTTTACAACAGAGGAAATGTGTAAGATGCTTCAGAAGCAGCAGTCAGGGAGTCCTGTCATAACAAGCTGTGAATGGGTTTACCACATTTTCAGCAGGAAAGGCACGAAACAGGCTTAGTGCCAAGTCAGTCAGCCAGACTTTGCCAGAACGTGTGCACTTGGCAACTCTTTACAGATGAGAGGACTGTGTCCATGGTTTGGTGGTAGTGGGTTCATGTTGGTCTGGCAACCAGGTGTCTGCAGCTGGTTGCTGTGCAAGTGCCTGAAGAGCAGAAACCCAGCATTGCAGCTGAAGAATGTTAACATCTGAGGTGTCCACAAAGTGATTACTTGATATACCAGTGAATTTCAGAAAGCAAAACCTACACAGTGTGATTGTCATCATCCTGATCTCAAATTTTATTCTAAAAGAGCAAATAATCCTGTCTAGTAAACAGGATTGTGAGTGACATGCTTCCATCTCACAATCAATCGCTTCTAACCTCCAGCTGTATTGACAGGCCTCTTCTTCCTCCAGGTGAAGGTGGTGGAGCTGCCCAGTGGAATGCCCGTGTGCTCCCTTAAGCCAAGCGCCAAGCTAGGGATGCTAATGTGTGTCAAGCTGTGGCAGGTAAGTACCCTGCCCATCATGGCCCATGGAGCCCTGGATTGAGGGAGATCCACCCCCTTGATGTTTCTTTTAAGGACCGGAGGTTATGCAGTACACAGCCTGCTGTTAAAAATGGATTGGCACAAGGCCCTCTACAAGGTGTGTAATAGATGCGCCAACAATTATGAGGGTGGCGTCATGCGTGATTTATGGCTGAACCTGTCTTCGACCATTTTTTACAGCCGGTTTCTCAATTCATAGTCAGTCCCAGGCACACTAATTAGCCCATTGCAAAGACTGATTTCACAGCCATATATCAGCCAGCAACTGGAGACTGCATCCAAGAGCCTGAACTCGTATTTTGTAAACAGTTTCAAAGTTTTCTCCATCATTCGGCCTTTAATTATTACCATCAATTAATATAGGTTTTTTCTTGTTAGTTTTTTAATGATTTGCAGACATATATGAAAACCTGTCTGCTGACTATGGGGCATCCACGGTCATGGTTCAGTGCCAACAGGAATCGCAGACAGCATGGCCAACTCTGTCATCTTGCGGAATTGTGTCGTTTTGTGGGTAACCAAACAGACGTTTGCCAGGTTAGGTTAATTTTCGCAATATGCCTTCCTTCTTTGTGCGTTTCTGAAGCGCAGGTAGCGTTTGGTGAGTGCGAGGAACACAAAGCCGCAATATTAATGGAATCGTCTGCAGGCAATGTGCAGCATCAAAGCAAAGGCCAGGGTGACATTCAATCACACCAGACTGGCTCCTTTTATCACCCTGCCAGAGTCATCCATAAATGTCATAGTGAGAGGTGGATCCTACAGCGCCAGACACTGTATCCCGCGCAACACCCTGGCAGCCGTCACACTGCGTGTTGATGTGTGTGCTGAAAGTGCGTGTGCGTGCGTGCGTGCGTGCGTGCGTGTGTGTGTGTTTGTTGTGTTCTCTGGGGAAGCGCCGGGCAGGTGTCGCGTGGCTCTTGCAGCAGCTTTCTACATGGTGTTTGCTTGTACAGTGGAAGACAGTGCAACACAGTCCCCATGCCGAGTGGGCAAGAATCCTCTATCATTTGATGCATGCAAGGAGATTTATTGGCAGCATTAAAGATTTTGCCAGCAGCCACTTTTGAGGGTATTAAAGAGCGCATTAGGTAGCGCTTTCTTTCAGGCCTTTGCATCGCTCTCTTTAACGGGTGGGATTTCAGCACAAGACCCGGTACAAATAGTAAATGGGCCTTCAGTTGATCCCACACCCTCCTGCCTGGCTGATTGGAGGAACTTGGGAGGCAAAAGTGCCTCCATATGTGAGGTAGAGAAGCCAGCTCCAAGCTTGCGTGATGTATGATGTGCAAGCCTTTTAACGTAAAGGGGGGGGGCTGCCGACCAGAAAGAAACGTTCCCGCTGCCGAGATCCATCACCCTCAGCTTGTCACCGCTAGCCAATGATATCACCATGGCCCCCGCCCTGGGATTGGTTCCGTATGCGATGGCCACCACCTGCACATGCTGTGCAGCTCTCCCTCTGCCTTACATGTGATGCTCCCTGTACTGTCATTTTGTTTGCTGGCTATCATTGTATTCTGTTTATATGAGTGGCATCATGTGTTCGTACAACAGGTCCTGGGGCTGGATTCAGTTACCATGTTGCCAAGGTACACTGTCAGAAACGTTCCGGATGTCCTCCTTATCACTGTGACCCTGTTAGCAATGCGAAAGAAGGCTGGTTGAATCAGAGATCCCAGGACCACATAATGTTTATACTGCTGGAGGAGTGGACGGTGAGACGGCGAAGACGGTCAAATGTAGCGTTGCGGCACAGCGCTTCCACTGCGGCCCAGTTCCAGCACATTCATCTTGCCAGCTGTGTGAATGATAAATCCTTTTCCTCAAGTGTGAGCCGTAATCCAGTAAAGCGTGCCCTTGTAGAGGAGCAGTGGAGGATATAATGAATTAGGTGTCTACCCAGGGTTCCGTGACCTTTGTCCTGTGACATCATCAATCAGAAAGCTCCTACACTTAGCTGAAGTGCTGGGGCCATGGGGCAACAGACGGTAATGCTTAACAACCAGCCGCGAGGTGAGGGGAATTGATTCACATTTGTTTGTGTTTGTTTTTTTAATCTCTTAATATTGCAGTTAGTGATTTGTTTATAAGGGGATACACGATTTTGTCTATAATCTGTTTTAGTGGTGTAAACGCAACAGACCATTAAGCATAGTAGGTCACAGACTAAAAGGAAACAAATGAAAGTTTAACCATTGGTGCCCCTGCACATATGGAAGGGATTGCTGCGATTCAGCATTTATAAGGTGCTTAGCTGCTTCTGGCCAGGCATTGTGCGGAGATTCCAACGTGGCTTCACCCTGGACAAAAGCAGATAGGAGGCATACAGCATGGCTGTGAGTATTTGGTTCAAATGTGGCGATGTTCACCTTGTAGTCAGATTGTAAACCTTATCGGACTGTCTGGAACCCTCCAGGAGGTCCACCCAGGAGGACTTGTGCTTGAGGGTTGAGCGGTGGCGAGCTGGAAGGACTGGTGCTCGGGAGAAACTTGCGTTCGGAAATGAATGATCTGCCCCAGGGTCGAGCCAGCTAGCGAGCGAGCGAGTGGGTGGGTGCACCTCCTGCACTGTAAATCTCCTCTGCCATTTATCGCCCTCCAGCGCTGCAGTGAAATATGTGGCCCTCCTCCTCTCTCACCTCTGCTCAGTTTATGTTTTCATCCCCTGAACTGATTTATGGCCTAGCCGTGTTTCTCCACACACCGCTTCCACACGCTCGCTCTGCAGAGAACACACGCAACGAGACTACCTGCAGTACCTTACAAACAACTGCCACACTGTTACTTTTATTACTGTTTTGTTATTTTAGGCGGCAGCATTTAGCACATGATGTGTAAAATACAACAAGTCTGCTGATGTCTATGTTGTAGCCCTAGTTTAGAAAGCAGTACGGATATGTGCATGCATGTGCATGTGTTACAGACTGCAGATGGGGGATTACACTGGGAACTATGTCTCCGTAGAGGAGTGGGGGGGTACTCACCTGAGGATTCAGATGAGGAGCAAAGTGACGAATGCTGTAATTGGCTGCTTGCGGGAGTATCTGATTTATGGTACAGAAAGTGTGTCTGGGTGCAGCGGTATGCTCTGGCTCAGATAACCCCTGCTCCTTTGCATGACCATGAGCTTCCGTGTCTCACTCTCTCTCTTCCTCTCCCTCTCATCTTCCCAGCCCAGTGGTGGATGCAGCCCAAAGTTGCTAGCTGGCTATGAGGACGGCTCACTGGCCCTGTGGGACATCTCTCAGAGGCAGACGCTCAGCCGCCTGACTGCCAATCCTGAGCCTCTCCTGTGCCTGGACTTCGATCCTGTGGGTTTGCGGGGTGTTTCGGGCTCTGCGGAGAGAGCCATCAGGTCCTGGGTGCTTGATGGACAGCAGAACCTCCAGGTCAGGAAAGGTGACTCCTCTCCAAAGTGGTCCCACTGGCCATGCACCGGTGCCCTGATAGGCAGGAAAAATATTTGGTCACGAAGAAGAGCTCTTGCAGGCCCCCAGGCCATTAATCAGCTGCTGGTTACAATGTGGTGGCATGACTCGCCTAGCTTTGGTGTCAGTTCAGACAAGGACCCCAGAAGCTCTCAAAACCCACTGTTCTGCTGCTTCCCTCGGCTAGACGGACTTCAGAATGCGTTGGATTAACCATATTTTCCATCACGGCTAGTGCTTCTGAAACGTGATGCCTCGTTGAGCAGTGTGCCATTGTAGATTTCATGGCCAGAAGGGGTGGCCCAATATTTCAGATGCAGTCTGTGAATCCATGCAACGGGGAATATGATATAGTGCACCTCTGCACTGGAGTGCTTTATTATTCTTTCCTGCGCTTCTTATGCATGAATGGATGAATTGAAAAGCATCTTGGTTTTTGGTAAATCTGTTTAAAATAATACTGGTGATGTTTTGATTCGGTTAACAAAGTAGGGAGCACAGTCATTTAGTTTATTTTGCACCAGCAGAAAAAATAAGATTTAATATGTAATTCTGGTAGTGAGTTTAAAAAAACCTTTGGAATCCGATCCAGCGGGGGCTTTTAAATTATACTTAAATGCAACGCACTGTGACGTCCAGACAGCCATCTCAGAATCTTCCCACAAAAGTATTTTTGTCCCATGGTAGACAGTATCTGCTATGTGGCTGCCCTGGTGCTGAAGCAGGACCCGTGAGAGGTAATAAAAATATCAAAACCTTCGAGGTTGTTAACCAAACAAAAAACACATCTGCCATAAAGAGAACAGTAGTTCACAGTGGGGGGCTGCAGTGAAGACAGCCCCCCACCTTTCCCTGTCCACGACCGCAGAGCACCCAGAACTGCGGGGGACCAAGTGTCCTCAATTTCGGGGGCAGGGAAACTGAGTTTGACAGAAGGCAGTGGGGTCCTGGTCCTGAGGCCTGTGGAGGAGGTGAAGGCCTGTGAAACACACTTATCAGCATTCAGCTTGAGACCTACAGATAAGGCAGGCAAATGTGCAGAGCAGCATACTTAATCCACTACACATGTGGCGGTCCAGCCTGGGGTTCAGCAAGCACAGCAGTGTGTTTGAGTTTGCTGTATTTTTCTGTGCTCGTGTGTTTCTATGTTTGGAGATTGCTGCTGTCCTTCCTCAGAGCAGCTCTCCTCACTGACAGACGTGTTCCTCGGGTCCTTGGACTTTGAAGGGGGAACGAGAGGGATACAGGGAGAGATTAGCAGTGTAAGTCAGCCATAACTGTCGGTGAGAGCTGTTTAAGATATGATGACAGCTCCCACAGGTGGAGGTCTGTGGCCCTGGCAACATTGAAAGTTTTCCAGCTTACCGAGTATGAAATGCTGCCAGCTTCATAAAATCTGAATTAGGGGTCCTCCCTTGACCACCTAGTGGGCGGGGGGAGGCGCTGCTTGGCTTTGCAGTCTTTAAGTCCACACGTGTGCATTTCCCATCGTGATCTCTGTGTGTATCGAACATATCTGAGTGCATTGTAGTAAATGTAGGTTTTACTGATGGCATCGGACGAGCCAGGGTTAGGGGTTAGGTTCATCTCCTTAAATTGTTTCAGGAATCTAACCTTTAGCAAACAGACCGTGGCATGTTTCACAGCCAAGTAGTGACAGACTTGTTAATGGAACATTGATCCCTTGTTGAATGGAGTGTTTTTAGTATAGCGAAACAAGAGGGTATCTATCTCTGTTCCAGCATCAGTAGCTGCTATTTATGGTCATACTTTACAAGACACAGAGCTCTAGTGCTAGAAGCTTCTTCCTGCTGAAGTGCTGGTTTTGTTTGTCTTACAAAATGTGGGAGAGGCGCAGATTGGGTTATAACTCAAAGCGTTATGGTTAAGGACCAAACATCTCTCTGCTGTCTGTAGATGGGGAGCAGACCAAAGCGCTGGATCTGCAGTCGTTCGTCATGCACATTTCCCCTAATGGGTAGGATTGGGTCCAGATAGAATAGTTAATAACTTCCCTGAATAACAGAAAAGACAAAAGGCCATAATAGCAACCATAATATTCCATAGTTGTGTATCATAATGTAGACCAGATTGGCTTTAGTTGACACATGCCATGTACCTCAAGAAATAAGGCAAAATTCCTTAAGGGTCTCTCTGTTTTCTTTTTGCGTGGATGCCGTTCACCATTAGACATGGGTGATTAAAAAAGATTTGAACACTTTCATAAACGTATTACTCTGCAACTAAATATCACATGAACATGTAGGCCAAAAAAAATTTTGTGGCGTTACCTTTTTTTTTTTTTTAAATTTTATAATTTTTGCACTGGCAGAAATGTGTTCAAGTGCCAAGTGCAAAAAATCTAGAAAAAAGAGTAACACTACACGTTCATAAATTTACAAACATGTCCAATTCTTTTTGAACCAGCCTGTATCTTTCAGTCAAATGGTTTTGCTCCTTCCTCACATTCACCCGTTACTCTGTAGTTATGGAGGGCCAAGTGTTTCAAAACTCGTTCATTGCTGGAAAGGTCCGATTTGGGGCAGTTTTATGTGAAATGAAGAATGAAGAGTTTTTATTTTTTCCCCTGTAATCAAAAGTCATATTTAAAATGAGATGAAAATTAAATGAAAATGTAGCATGTTGGTTGCCCTACCCTGTTTTTTGCATGTTAGTTACATTCCCTTTGACCTTGCGTTGCATTTATCTGAGGATGTCTTCCTAAAGCAGGAGCAAGTAGATGTTTCCACTTCCGCTAAATTGATTGAGAACAATTAGTTGTTTTCTGTGCAGTTTGAATTCTGTGACAGTTGAGAAGTCTGAAAAAGCAAGCAAACATGTTCAAATTATGCTCATTGTTCTCAATACAAATGTGCCTCCGGAAGGTCTTCAGTTGTTGCTTGTTGATTATAAAATGCAGCATTTTATGTGATTGCATTCCTGTAGCCTAAATTAATTCTATTCTGGAGGAGAGAGTATATCATTGGGACACTGGAGAGTTTGCGGTACACGGGAGTGTGAAGCGGCCTCTTCTCTTGCTGACTGTATCTTTCAGTGCTGCACGCACTTCATCAGGGCTGCTTAGAGAAACGCAGCTCCACAAACAAAGATTTGGCCTCCTCCAACAAGAGTGGTAACTCAGCCAGCACATTTAGAAGCGACCAGTGCTCCAAACCAAATAGCAGTGCAAAAGACATCAGTTCACAAGCCTCATACCCAAATGTTTTATGGCTGATGATTGAGCCTCTGAAGCTCTACGTAGATTTCAGCTGCCAGGTTAAACAGTAATGTAGTCTTGCATTTGAGCCTCAGTCATCAGATGAGCTGATGGGTAGAAGATGAAAAGCGCTTCCTTTTGTTGTGCTAAGGTAAATTTTGACAAACCACAACGATCAGAGAACTTGATAAGATTTGGTAATGTTTTTAAGCGTGAATGCTTTTCTGAGTTTCCTTTCGTTATTGCTGCAGACTATATACAGTTACTGTGTATATTGCTAAAAACCTGCTTAACTGGATAATCCTCACACCCTTAAGTTTTTTTTTTTTTCTGTTGCCTCAAAAATTTCACTTCCTTTTCTTTTGTGCTATTGGTGGATTTTTTGGTGTTATGGTTAAGGACCATTGTCACTAGAGTTTTACTGCTTTTGTACTTCTAGTGAAATTTGCCTAATGGTACAACAGCAGCGCAGCTGAACTGTCACACGTGCAACCTTTTTGCAACCAACAAGTAGTACTAAATTACTCTATAAATGTAATGCTTTGCTTAATGTTAAAGGTGTTTAAGATGCTGAGCAAACAATTTTTGTATGTGTTCATCTACTCCCCTGTCCCAGTTGTTGACAAATGGTACATGACAGAGGTAGGTTTTGAATGTAATGCGGTGTGTGGAATTGCAGCATGAAGTCCTACCAGTACAAAGCAGTATGTTGCAGTCCTTTTTGAGAAATGCTTGATACCTCTCTTTCCTCAGCTACGGGACACTGTGGAGCTGGTTAACCCAGGGCTTTCTCAGCTGTGCCTGCGGGCGGACTGCCGGATCCTGGCATCGGCAGGCTGGGATCACCGTATCCGTCTCTTTGGCTGGAGGAAGCTCAAGCCCCTGGCTGTGCTTCAGTACCACACAGACACGATGCACTGTGTTACTTTCTCAGACCACGAAGACCCCCGCATGGGACTCATGGCAGCTGGATCCAAGGACCGGAGGATAAGCGTCTGGTCTGTGTACAACAACAGCTAGTGGAACCTGGATCCACTTCTGTGACCTTGTCTTCTCCCATCACCACAGTGCTTGTACAGTCTGGGGCACAGTGCTGCTTTCCTGTTTTTGTCACAGATTTTCTTCAGTAGTTTTAGGGAATGTGGTGGCTGTGCTCTCATTAGCCCATGGAACTTTTCCTTCCAAAGTGTGGACTGTTCGTTGGTATTTTGTCGCCTTCCTAGTCAAATATTTACGTAGTAGGTGAGCACTAGTACTTGGAGTCAAAGTGCTTACCTTGCAAAGCTTGGAATAGTAGCCTTTGTTGAGGTGAATTTGCTGCAGTTTGTATGAGGCCAAGATGGAACATGTTGGAGTGGGATGTCTTTGCTCATGTCAAACAAAAGCAACAGATGGCCGTCAGGATACAAGGTGTTAGTCTTTTTGGTTTCAAGCCACCACACTAGATACACCGACATACAGACTGAAAAATTTTAATCCATTATTTGTCTGAATATAAAGAATGGGTTATTACTCTATTTTTTTTTGTGGGAAGAGGCTCGCTGTAGTAGACGTGAATTTGAACTACAAATCATCCTTGAGCAGCTGTTTTGTCCAATGTTTTTTTTTTTTGTTTTTTTTTTTTGGTCAGTTTGACATTGCCCTCTACTCTGACCCAAACTGCATCCATCAAACTGGCCTAATCAGACACATATACCCATCAGAGACGTTTTTTTTTTTTTTTTTGAAAGACTGATTTGCAGCCATCCCCCAAGATGGAGAGAGCTGTTGAGGTGAAATGGTCAAATTTGGCATTTTTCAAAAGCAAATCGGTTTCTACCTGTGAAGTTTAGTCAGAGGCAGAAAGATCCAATAACCAGACTGAAAGTTTTCAGATGTAAGAGTGAACTTGGTACGACTATGAGACCCACTGATGTAGTGTGCCAATGTACTCTAATGGACTGAGTTAATTTTTACTTAAGTGCCTTACTCTGTTCAGTCAACCTCCATTTCTCGTTATTTATGGTTTTGTACTGACAGTAGAAAGACATGAAATATCAGTCAAACTTGCAAAAGCCACAAGAAAGAAAAGAAAGATGAAATTTGGCATTTGCGTAGTGGTAATGTTTTGCTATGAAGGTCTGACTCAGCCTTTGTTCCATGTTACAAAACATACCACACGGCCTATAGCGAGACCTCATGTTTAACTTCTCTGTTATAGACCTTGTAGTTTCCTCAATTACTGTACTTTCATGAGTCATTTGGAGCTGCCCACCCCCCAGCATCTCCCCCATTTCGAGCTGTCAGCCCCGGTGCTGTGAATACAAAGCCTCGGTAAATCAATGGTGCTCCTCACTGGTCAGATTATCCACGGAGCTGCTTGCTTAAAGAAACATCTTCCAGCTCATTCATTACTGCCAGGCACTCAAAGGCCATGCTTAAACAGCAAAACCAGAATTCGTGGTGGTGGATGTGCTAGGCAAGAGTGTTTCTTTCTGTCGGCGGGTAGTATGTACCCCGATAAAAATCACACTTTTTTAACACTCTGACACAACCTTGGAGGTCTAACTCAAAGTAAGCACATTAACACCCACTGTGGTTAATTCAGTATGACCTGCCAATGTTATACGTGTTGGATGAGGATCGAAATGCAAAATAGCTCTCTGGTGAGTGTGGACAATGTAGTAAATCAGCTCACCAGCCTTGGAAATGTTTTACAACTGCTAACTCGCAGCATAATTGTTTTATGTGTAATTTTTGTATGTATGTTGTGTTTGTCTAATGTATTCTGAACCATTCTGACTCTGATACTTCTACATGACAATGCAGAGCTTTTTTTTTTTTTTTTAACTGCTTCTGAAGGAAAGGCCATTTTGTTAAAAGCTTTACGCCCCAACGTGCCGAGGATGAGTAACGTGGTCATTGTGGCTCGTTTTTTTTTTTTTTTTAGTTTTATTTTGAACCCACTGTAATTTGGCCTCAGTTCCAATTAAGTAATTGCTGTAACCACTAAAGCAAATAGGAAAGTTGGGACCAGAGCACACATGGTCTTTGGGGCTGCTAATAATAGACTCGTTTGGTGGGGGTTGCAGCAGAAACTTCTTTTCAATGTGTTTCAGACTTCAAACAGCACTCAGGCGTTATGCCTCATAAAGCGCTTCGTCCCCGGGGACGAGTTCTCCTAGAGCAGTCCGCTGTAGTTTACAGGAAGGACAGGAATCAAAGGCCTGGTCTCAACCCAGAAACAAGTAATACAACACGAGTCTGTGGCGAGGGGAAGGACGAAGGCGACTACATAGACCTCCGCTGTAGACACCCGCCCTGTCACCCCCAGCCTCCCCCCACCTCATCTGCGATCTGCTGTGACCTTGTGAATCTGTAACAGCTTCCTACTTCTGCAGACTTTGAGTGGCTAACAAAGGCTACGTGGGGCAGCTTCCGTCCATTCTCTGATAAATCAAATGCTGCAGATGTGTGTTCAATGGCACTTGGGCCCAACAGCAGAGAAGGTGACCTCATAAATCACTTTATAATAGATCATTTAGGAAGTCCATAAAAAGAGGGGAGTGCACAATGATTTTTCAACTAGCGAGTCAATAATGCGGCAGGAGAGTGTCCTCACCTGAAGCTATGGCCTTATGGGTCAAGAGCCAAGGAGCCGTAGTCTTGGCCTAATTTGCTTTATTTCTCCTGCATCTCTGCAGAGAAGCTGTATTTATACATTATTTACACATCCACAAAACGCACTCTGCCGTCAAACACAGCCATAGGTATTAATGGCTTGTAAGAAGTCGTAAGAGGCTCTTGAACTCTATCGGTTAAAAAAAAAAAAAAAAAAAAAACTGAAAAATGGGCACAACTATGAGTTAGTAGTACTAACAGGAAAGCTGAGAAGGTTGACTAACACAGCGGGCTCTTTCACATCTAAAACTTGTTATGCAAATTAATTAAAAATAATAGTTTGCTCTGAATAACATGAACCGGCTTACATGTTTGCAGAATTGATTAAGGAATATTTTTAATGCAGTCGTTTTTTTTTTTTTTTGTTTTTTTTTTAAAGCTCATGCTGCTGGGGGGGCAGAAAATAAACATGTAAAAAAAAAACTAAATAAATACGAAATGCAAGCTTTTCGCACTGATGACTTCTTTTGGTCTAACTTGTGTTGTCATTATCAACCCACAGATATGTCAAAGTGCTGAGGAGCAACGGAAGAAATGTACACAAAGGTAAAACAAACTGAAATGTTTCTGATAGACTTGTCACAACAGCTGTTCCAGATGCTACACGCTGTGAAGTGATGACTTTGGTAGCCTTATCTAAGGGTTTGTTTTTTCCTTCCCTGCACGTCAGGCCTTAAAATGTTGGCAGGATATCATTTTGAGAGTCATCTTAAATTTCATTCCAGATAGTTTAGATCTGGAATGTCCTATTAAGCATGTGCTTTTCTTTCACTTTGAACTTCTGAAAATAATTTATGGAAAAACCTAAACCAAGATGATTGGCAAATATTAAAGTGAAGTATGTTTTTTTTTTGCTTATTTGATGACCAATGATATTCCAGTATATTTAAAATCCTTTAGCGGATTCTCCTAGACACTTCTTTATGCCTTTCAACAATTCTGTTTGATTTTTGGGATTGATGCATGCAGGATTTCGGTCCAACAGGTGCGATTTAACTGTACCATAATTTGGATTGCAAAACCAACAAGCACTATAAGCAATGTTTAAACTCTCCCATTTACCAAAGGTGTTTATTGACACGGTGTGCTTTCCTTTAACTTTACATGTTTCTAGAGTGGTGAAATTTTATTTCTAATAAGTTGTACAGTCAAAGTAAACAAGCTCAAAAAAAACCTGGTAACCCTGAGTATAACTTGTGTTAGAGTACAAATTGTTTAATTTTAAGTATGATATACAAGCACAATATCAGCACAGTAACTGCTGTATACATTGAAGGTAATAACATGGTTTCATGTGGTGGTTTGCGGTGGCTTCCAATGGACCTTTTCTCCAAGGGAAGCCTCTTGTCACGCATGCCGGTGAGAACTGTTGCTACTATTTCCATGCCGCACGCATAAGTAATTCCCCCGTGCCGTGTGAAGGGCTTCGGCGTGCGGCCCCGGGCCTCACCTGCTGGCCCCACATCAAGGCATCCCCGAAGCGGGTAAACACAGCTGGGCAGCCTGAGGAAGAGCAGCGCGGGTGGATCCCGCCTCCTTCACGCAAAGGGAGTCTCAATTCTCTAACACAGGAACCCGGAGGATCGGGGCCAAGCCGAGCCGTGCTGTGCCGAGCTGGGAAACCTGCGCCCCCCGTTTCCCGCAAACGGCACTTTTCCATAGCGTCACCCGCACGTGTTGTATACAGTAAAATGGTGGGAATATTCACAGCGCTAGGCGGCGAATAATATTCTGCTGAAATCACATCGCACATGAAATAAGAATTCCTCGCTAGACTGTCCTACATAATTTTAGTGTTATTTCTAAAGTGTTAACATTAATGCCAGCAACAATTTATTCTTGTAATCATTATTATAACAGTAATAATGGCTAGGATGTTTGCTAAGAAGCAAAGAATAGGAGCACTTTGCCTCCAGAGCAGGAAAACTAAAACAAATGAAGGTGGTCGTGCAACTTCTTTGTGTGCGTTTTCCAACTGCGATGTGTATTATTGCTGACTCTGCGAAAAATGTTATTTCACGTTTTTAAATGCGGACAATGTCAGCACTGTGAATGCGGTAATTTATTTACATTACAGTTGCAACAAAGTTGAAAATCTTTACAAGACGAATTGGGTTCACGAAACTCGGTTTCCCGCGATGTTTCGGGTGCTGCGCTTTTCCGCAGCGCGGGAGGCCACCGCCGGCGCCGCGTCACCTGGTGCGCGCGACCGCGGGAAACGTTGTTTAACCTTTGACCCCCGTGAAAGTCATTAGCAGCCTGGGGTCGGGCTGGGCCCAGCATCCTTCCCTCCCCGTCGGAACATCCCCGGCTGCGGTCCCCGAAGGGCGAAAAACACAACAGCAGATAAGTCATTATATATTTCCTTCTTTGCTATGACTGATTATCTTACAGATAATTTCCGCTGAAAAGGGAAACGGCCAGATTTGTGTCCTTTTCGTCCCGACAAAGTGGACGTTAAAAGACGAGAGGGTGGCAAAGGTCGCGAGCGTCTCCGTCCTCCGCCTAAATATAATGCCGTACCCGGTTTTGCCGTCGTATGAAGTCACTTGGAACAAAATTGTCTTTAATAACTTTTGTGTACTAAAAAGCTACAAAAACTGCGTATTTCTGGTAAAAGTACCAGAGAACGTCCGTTTGGCCGCTGTTTGAGGCACTGACACTTGGAGACTGACAAAAACCGCGCGTGAACGGCTCACTGTTGAAACCTTAAGATGTATGGAAACACGACACATTTAATAGTAATTGGTATATATAATGATATATGTTTATAAAGAATGTATTGTAATTATGAATTGAGCAGTAAAAATACCAAATGCTTGATGTGGGGTCCCTGGTGGGGGGGGATCAGCCCGCCCAGTCACTCACGAAAACCCACTTTTTGCACTTTTTCCCCCCGGATAAAATGATATTAAACAGGGTCATCCATAAAGCTGAAACTGCAAAAGTCAAATGCCTATATATTAAATGCACGTAAGATGCTACTACATTGTACTAGAAATGTTTATATGATACATGTATTTTTATTTGTGTTGTGTACTGCGCATATGTCATTGAATTTGCAAGAATAACACTTAAGACTGTGATTTTAAGGATATGTGGTCAGGTCTAGAAAAATACCTTTGGAGACTATAAACATTATGATTCACCTGCAAAAAAAAAAAAAAAATACTGCATGTCCAGAAGTCTTATAGCAATATTTGCTTATTCTCTAGCTAGTAAGGTTCCATTATTAAAAAAGTGAAAGGCACAGTATTCATTTTATTTCAGTTTGAAAATTCTTTTGTATGTCCGTTCAACTGATGACTTCATAGTAATCATATGAATGTTGTACATTAGTGTATATTTTAAACTTTGTTTGTTGAGACCCAAACATGCAAAGTAAAAAGCAATTAATGGTTGACTTTTCTTGGTTTTAACAAAAGAACAACGTAAAGTATGTTTCCCTGTAACTGTGTATATTTATGTCAAACACTAATATTCTGTGGTCATTTAAATAAATAACACCTTTCAGTCAGGTACAAAAGCAGCATATGCAAATATCTTATTCATGTGTGGTCCTAGAAATATCTGCAGAGCCACAGCCTTTTAATATTTTTATGGTCAAAGGAGGTAAGAGATATCTTTCATAGGAATGTATAACATTTTTTTGAATGATAGTGTCAGCTAGGTCCTGACCTTTATTCTGATAACATGTACTTATACTGCATACACTGGGATATTAAGTATGTAGCAAAACTCCTATGCTTCTAGTGAGGTAAGAAATTCATGCTGCAGATATCTCCCATACCTGTTGGTAAGATATTGGTAAACAGGAACATTTTAAACTTGTATTTTACTGTTAAGAATAGCCTGCTTTGGTATGGCCCATACACTGACATGTGCAGGGGTATAAAAACAAAAATTTAGAACACATGATGTAGCAGTTGCTTAAAAAACAGCTGTGAAATTAAGACTTTTTTTTTTTTTTTTTTAATCTGGAGGCTATTGTGGTTACGTGTGAACTGGCCTGCATGTACACATGTGTTATATGTTTTCAGCTACACAGGACCACATCTGGGTCAATGTCTGCTTTTCTTTACCATTGAAAAATACATTTAATGGTGACACTGATTTGCAAGAAAGTGCACACACGCTCACTGCATAGCACTTACTCGGTGAGAGCCCTGATAACAGAGGCGGTTTTAGATAAGTAATACAGCTAATCCAGTACAATGGTCATTTCCCTTACATGTATGTGTAAAATGGGGCAAAAACATTGTTTCAATATGCATGAGAATAAAGCAACAGTTAAAAATGTATGTTCATTTACAGGAAAATTTAATATTCATTTTACAGTTACAGCACAAGCATGGTGTCTCATTTAGATGGTGAACTTCTGCAAACGGTTTTAACTCCGTGCCATTGTACAGGCCTCTAGCAGGGCCTCTTTCTTCATCCTGTGGCTGCTGAAAAACATGTCTCTTGAACAGATTCAGGCAGCACCATTCCATAGGCTTTTCAGCTGCCCTCGGTGAACTCAACATGCAGATATCAGTTCTATCTAGAAGCTTGATGGGCTCAAGATTATACAATGTATGGCTTTTTTTTCTCTCAAAGCAACAGCAAAAGTGCATCCGACACAAAATTAAAATTCCAGTCCAAAATAATGTAATTTCATGTCTATAAGAGCATCCGTTTAGTGTCTTTGCAGGGTAAATCACTGCTTAGACACCAGATGATGGGCAAAGCTGCCCCGCTGAAGAGCTGTTAGAGCTGAGACAGCTGAGGTGTCCTCTCGTGTCGCTCCTAGGGCCAAGCTGTACTTTTCCTCAACTTGAGCCTCGTTTGGTAAATACGTAAGGCCTCTCATGAGCATCCATCTGCCACGGAGTTCCTCCTCAATGCTTTCCTTTAGCACTGACCATGAACACAGCATAGTGTTTTGCACAGTTCAAGTTGCAGTGCGCCAAATGGGCATCTGTCATAGCAAAGGCATTATCTGGGGCCATAGTCATAATTGGCTGGAGCACTGGTGGCTGAGTACATGTTGGCAGTGGCAGGGTTCATGTGGTGATGGTAGCCATGTCCTCTTATGCTGGGCAGCGGGTAGGGAGATGGCCGTGCCTTGGAACCCAAGTAGTGTTCGTAACTGGTTTGATACTTGTAGGGGTGGTGGTGGAGAGTGTCGGGTGGCTGGGGATGTGTGTCCAGGCGTAGCTCGTGTGGGGGACTGGGGCGGCCGGTGGTGAGCGGAACTGCGTGGAGCCCCCCAGGGACAGGCAAGGCAGGGCTGAGGACTCGAGACATGATCTGGTGTGCTGGGTCCGCATGGATGGGTGTCCCGCTTGGATCCCGTTCATAGTCTCGCCTGCTGTCCTCTGAGTCACAAGAAGCAAAAAAAAAAAAAAATCAGACGGGTGGCTGCAGAGTACTGACAAGGTTTTTAACCTCATTTCTGTTTATTAAAATGCAGTGTCTGTTATTGGTAATGCCTCAAATTGACGTTGATGTGTCATTCTCTGAATTTTCTACAGAAAGCAAAGTATTGGCTGTTATCGGTTTATAATGGCACTTTGCTGATGTCTTGGCTGCTCCCTCGGACAGATTTAACACAACAGAGTAACAACGTTTTAAAGTAAGTTTACAGCAACAAAGCAGAAATACTATACAAAAGTCTGAATGACTTGCAGGGATAAATATGACCATACTGCAACAGCAGTGGGACTAAACGTAGACATGTTTTAATGGTGACACTAAAAAGTATATTGCTTTAGGACATGGTATACGCCAAATTGCAAGTGCAAAGTCTTAACTGGAGTCTGTTTAGGGGCTTGATGCCATAATATGAACTTCTGTGTCTTCTACCTTTTGTGTAAATTTCTGTATTTGAAAAAATTTGGGAGACGCAGCACATTCATGTTTGGAAATGAAGAGGGGAGAAGGTCAAACTGAAAAATGTAACGCTCAAGGTTAAGAACAAAAATTGTTTGTTTAGAGTGAATCTGAGAATTTGTGACTAAGGTAAAAATGTAGTATCCAAGCAGTGTAAGACAATCCTACCTTTCTCTGTGCCGTTTTGCTGTGGAGGCGATGACATGGGGTTCCTTGTCCTGGCAAAGGCACTCATTATTGGCAGGGAGCCTGGCCTGTGATTTCTGGGCCTGAGGCAGAGGTACAGACACTTAAAAAAAACTGCATGTTTCTGTACAGCTCACAATAGCTAAAATGTGAGATGCTTTTTGTTAAAGTAAATTCTTTGTCTTGCATTTAGTGTAATTGCTTCTTTTCTGCATGTAGCTGTATACTTGCTTGGTCAGTGGTTAACTCGGACCAGTCATTTCACCACTTCTACCAGACCACAGTACTATAAGACATCATTCAAATTGCTCAGTGTTTCCATGAAAGACTTGCATGATGATACTTCCCACATTTTTTTGCACTTTTTCTTGGAATGAGAAAGTCCTGGAATTGTGACTAAGTATATTGGATTAAGTATAAAAAAAGAAAAGCAAGTTTGTTTCATTAAGGCAACTTAACAAATGAAGAATAAAAACAGAACATAATCTGAATGGTGAAATGAGCTGTTGACTGGAGCAATGAGCTTTGCCAGGATTTTAAACAACCACAAGGTTTCACCCACCAGTCTTCCGGATCGCAGTCTCTAAACCCTTTTGCAAAAGGATTACTGGCGATTTTCAGCTGTGTGATCTGAAACCAAAAGCGCAAGTAAAATGGCATGTTGCAGTGTAAACAGTTAAATGCAAGCATAAATAAAACAAGAATTTGTCTCAAAAACAAAGTGATATTAATATCAAAGGACTCAACCTAAGAAAAAGACCAACAAGTATTAGCAGCAGTACTTAGTTGTGCATAAATGCTACATTAAACTTACTTGAACCTCAGGGATAAACACCTATAAATATTGTGTATATGTACACCAAAGGTGTATAAGGCAATTCTCTCATCGCTCGAATTATTAATTAAAAGCGTAGGTCCGTTGTCATAGCTACAGTATATCAACATTCAATCTCCTTGCATACACTGATTTATCAACTGGATAATCGATTTCAGCAATGAGTTGGACTGGATGTTCTGCAGTTACGGGGATTCGGTGACGTGAATTTCCGGAATGAGAGGGAAAACAAACTGAGGGCTCCTGGGTGAAAGTGTAGGACTGAGGGGTCAAAGTGATAAAGACGCGGACAAACCGGGATTCGTTTCTCATGAGACAAATCCGCTTTTTCATAGTTACAAAACGATTCAATAAAGCTTCATTTTTCTCAAACGCAGCGCGACTCGATAATTTGCTTTTTTTGTGTAGAAACAGTAACATTCATTACATTTAATCGATGTTTTTTAGTGCTTAATTTGCATTTGCTAGTTAAGTGTGTGCATAGTAAAATCAGGAGTGTTGAAACGAGTCCGAGTTCATTTCGAACAATTATGGGCCAAATAAACTCACGGCATTATTTAAACGCTGTCCATTTTATTTTGTAAGTCGTGGTTAAAAGACCGCGTATTCCGTGTCAATGAATATGTCTTATAACTGTCAGTACTTTTCCACCGCACAACTTGCATTCTGCAACCATGGCAGCATGGACAAGCCTGTTTGCGCCAGTTTCTTGTTTTATTTTATTTACATTTTTATATCTGGCAATAAAATTGTGTGTTTGCATTAATTAAAGAAAGCGGTATTTTGCATTATGACTTGGATCCAAACAAACACTGGTAGAAGCTCGCCGAGAGGCAGCCGAGGGCCGCCACCCTCACTGTTCGGGAAGACGGGTAAAAACTATGCGAAGTGTGGAGCCTCCAATTTAAACACTGGTCATGTGTGCACACAATCTACATTAACCGTAAGAAATAGGGCATTTTTCCTGTGACTTTCTTGCTTTACTCGTTTCACACCCTTTAACTTTATTTAGCCGACGACATCCAAGGAAGCTTATAGTTGACGATAATCGAAATTAAAATGTATCCATTCGCGCAGCAGGGTTTTCTTACTGTCTAAGTTCAGGATAGGTGTTTTGATCAAGAGAGTGGGATTCTAACCAGCAGCCTTCAGGTGCCAAGGCTATAGCCCTAAGCTAGTCTCCCTGCTCATGTTATTAAACGTCTTAAACCCATTATGTGTTTACATTTCCTAATCTCGACAGTTTGGTGATTTATCTCTACACGTGTTAGGTAGAGTTGGGTGCAGAAGGCATTAATACTGACAATAACCGACATCAGACTGACGACAACACTCACCCGGTGGTTCTGGTAGGCTGTGACGGCTGTGAACCGGGTCTCTTCAAACACAAACGTTTTATAGTTTTCCTCTGCATATTTCTCACTGTCCTTCCTGGGATCCACATACACGACGTGGAACCGCGGCTGGTACCTGTGCATGGAGTTGAGAATGATCTGCAACACAAGTAAAAACTGTGAATTAATCGTTTGGGTTCAAATGTAGCGCCGTCTGCTAATTGGGATGCATACAATAATCATGTATCTAAGATTTTTCCCCCTAAAGCCATTCTAAAATGCCTCTTAATTTAAAGGATTAGTTTTGTTTGTTTTATGAAGCTAGCATTATTTTAAAATTGTTTTATACAAACTAAGTGGACCCGTGTCAATTTCAGTAGGTCTACACTGAAACAGAGATTAAAACGAATGGATATAATGCCCGTTTGAACCAGTAAAACGATTACAGTAGTATTGCACTTTACCAAAGGATTATAACCGTATGAAAAACCGGTGCAGAAATTCCCGATTAACAAACAAAACAAAACTTTTTCCCTTTCGTCCCACACTGAAAACGGGAACAAAATTAAAGATTTATTTAAGAACACCATGTTTGGTGAAAGTGTTCATCCTGGAGCTGCAACAGAACCAAATCAGTATACATTATATGAGTAGAAGTGATATTGCTACTTACAGGAAAATTATTTTTTTTTTTACTGTTTCTTGCTGCTACAGTTACTGTATTTTAAAATGCAATGGTATGTCATTATGAAAGTGTGAATAACTTAGCGAAATTATTTTCATACGAGTACTACTGTGTAGCTTTACAGTTACTGTGCAGGTTGCCTCAAATTTAACTCTCACAGAAAATGTACATTGATTCGGTAGCATAACAGCGTGCCAGTTATTGGGAGGATGAAAAGTCATCTGTAGTTCTCAATGAAATTATAAACCAATATGTGCTGGACAAAAATATTAATATTTCTTGTACACGGGCCGGTCACTCCCCGTTACTCCTTTAATTGAACTGTTAGTTTGTGGTTGAAGCTTTAATTTAATTGGACACGAAAAATGAAAAACACTGGCATTTTCGAAACCCGCTGAAAATAAAAGTGCTTTTAAGTGGTTATCGACGAAGCAACACTTGTAGCTGGTGAACACCTACGTGTCCATTGTCGTCCAGAAGATTGTTGGTCAGTTTCAGTTTGTCGAAGGAGACGATCTGCTTCATCCACTGCGCGCCCTTGGCCGGAGAGTCCGGATGGTAGTGGACCCTGCCGGGTGTGGCAGGGTCCGCTTTGCCGGCCACCAGCCAGGACGAGCTGTGAAACGCGTAGCTTCATATGGAAATATAATAATAATGATAATATATATATTTTTTTAAATCGAAATTCAACGCAGAACTCAGTACCCATCTCTTTGTAATCAAAGCTCGAATAAGACTCTTACTCCATATCCCCAAGCAATATATTTGTTTATTTGCTTAAAACAAATCTACGCATGATTAAATAATCGGAGCAAACTTGGGAAAGCCTTATTTTATTTTAACGTACCGGTATCTTTTATCATCAACCGGTAAAAAATCCATTAAGAGCATGTAGTCAGCCATAGGGTCCATTCCGAATATCTTCACCTGAAACGTAGGAAACATCCTCCTGAAAGACAAAACACATGGGTTTGTTTATTTGTTCATCTATCTAAGCTTTACATGGTTTGCCTTTCATGTTTTGTCTGAATAGGTTGGAAACGAATTGTGCTTTTATTCAGCAATATAAAAATAATGTACGACAAAAATGCGACAGTTTTGCTAATGGAAAAGACCAATGCGAAGTTAACTTTAAATATCAAAGACTGAATTTCAGCTAATGTACAAAACTTCTACTGAAAGTAGTCCTTAACGTCTAAAAATGCGTGAAAACGTAAAAAATCGGTGTGATTAGCTATTATTAACCCTGTATATTTTAAAACACTCAAACTTAATGGACAGCGCAGGAATATCTTAATTATTATAATCCCGTATTAATGTATGTTGGGCTCTTTCCTTTAACAAATAACTGCTTTTGACCCAGAGTCAGAGGATCGCAGGAAATTGCATTTATAACGAACATAAAACGAGTCTTCTTTTATGGCACTTGTAAAGGGAAACTACTGTAGGGACGCCTTTTCTTGTAGGAGCTTACAAATATCAAACTATATATGTGCACAACTTGAATTTTAAGTTTAACGTTCCATAATGTAAAAAAATATCTTGGAATGCATATTTTGCATTTCCAGGCCAAAAAGTGCTGGATTTCGGACAGGAGTATGAATGTTTGGTTTGGATACCCTCAGTGAACTCGACCCATAGTTAAAAAATGTAATAATATAAAAAAGTCTATTCAGTCTGCAGTCTAACTGAATATTCATTTTCGCTCCTCTTCTATGTTGCCGCCTCTTTCTTTTATAATTCATCCTGCACACAATAGGTATCAGCAGGTTTATTACAGCAGGTGAAACAGCAGCGGGCAGCATCAATCTTGAAAATAAATGCTCGATTAACAAGCCTTGTGAAGGGAAGATGAGGATACGTGAGTCTAAAGTAGCATTTAAAACGTGGTTTTTCTTCCAGGCTGCTTTCTTTAGTGCCCTTTCAGTGACAGGTGGGTCCCCCACTGTCACACAAATGGGACTAAAGGTAACAATGACTCCACACATTTTAGTGTCCCCAGGTCGGAGCTTCTAACACGGCACTTTTACAGAATATGGCAGGACGTGTTTGTGATCGGTTATGCACAAACAAAGCACGTTTCTCATCAGTTCACGTTTCATTGCGACTATTCTTATTTTATGCACAGTGCTTTAAAAATATCTAAAAAAAAAATACACATTTATTTTTCTGGATGTGGCTTTGGCCGAAGCCACTTAATGTTAAAAACACAGCTTTTCAATGATTTGTACTGCAGGGAATAATCCAGGTTTAGGCATCTTGATCAAAGATACAACAGCACCGGGATTTGAACCGAAAAACCTTCAGATCGCAAGACTACAGTCTTTTATTAGGCCTAACTTAATACATGACAAATCATTCAGAGAGAACAGTTTTTGAATATAGGAGTTCTCCGCAAAAAGAGAAGGTATAAGATTTACGGTTTACTGTCGATAACCAACAAATACAATTACGTCACCGATAAACCCTTGGGTTTAGAGCTTGGAAATCCAAGATCAGGTGCCTTAAAACGTAAAAGTTTTTTTTTTTCCCCTTTTTTCCCCAAAGACACCAGTACGACATTTTTATGGTGCCTGTGAAAAATTCCGATCTTATCAATCGTTCTGGACTGATCGTCAACAGCAGGTGAAAAAATCGCGCAATGAATAAAGGCTGCTACAGACTTCTAAATACATTAATTCACATTATTCATGCCTGCTAGTGTACAGTCTGTTTGGATGTTCTGTCGCTTCTGGAAAAGAAGAGTGGAGCCTACCACACCCTCAACAGATGCAAAAATATATTTTCCGGCATTTATTGTATTATATATTCTGCATTAAACAAAAGGCTCAGAAATTCCCAAGAAGTCGTTAACATATTATTGTTCATCATAATCAAATTGATTTAACTTGAATAAACTTTGAAATACTTGCTCAATTATTAGTATTTTATTCAATGCTTTATTAACAAGAACACTTTATTCTTGTGTAAGAAAAAGAAATCCGCTTACCGCTTGAGTTGTGAAATTTCTAAGGTCAAATCGCAATAGTAAGGACTACTTTTCGCCCTGGAAATCCGCACATATTTAGCACATTATGCACGAAAATACTGCAATAAATTTAAAACTACACCTGCGACGCTCATGTTCTTCTTCTTGTTCTTCTTCTTCTTATTATTATATACCAAGTTTGCCCAGGGTGCAGAGTCACAGTGAATACATGGTGAATTTCCACTAGGAACAGCGGGTCACCCCAGACCACCTCAGTGGCCACCACAATCTGTTTGTACAATCTTCTGGGCTCGTGCCGCATCCTCTGTTTTCACAGCCTTTGTAATATTGTTTCTCGCGGCGAAGGGGCCCTGTCACCCTATAAACCGTGGTCCCAACAGGTCTCTTTTCTGGTTCCTCTGACACTTGCAGCATATGTGTTGAATGACTCTGCTGCACCAGTATTTCCTCCACCGTCCTTACTTTAAATGCAATGCAATGCAAATAACTGATTTACTCAGGGATTTGTAGCATCTTACATATGCCCGAGTTTGTAGAAGTATTCAGTCATAAACATCTATGGCTAGGAAAGAGAGGTGGCAGTAATTCAACCCTACGCGTTATTAATGCCTTTCAGAAAACTGCACAATCTCCCTGTCGTTTTCGAAGTGCTTCAGTAGTTGTGCTGTTTGAACTTTTCATTTTATACAATCTTTATATTTCTGTACATTTTTCAAACCCAAATATTAAAGAGGCTTAGCAAAGCACAGTTAAATGTCTTATTTTTCTTGTATAACATTTGAATTTAATAATTTTCCTTTTTCCTTTTTAATGGACGTCAACCTACCGTTCTTTCGAGTCTTGTTTTACGAAAGTATTTTGCACATATTTACAAAAAATACTACGCGATTCTGCATGTTAAGTAGGCTACCGTCACTAGAAATTCTTTAAGGTTGTTATGATGAAAACGGCATTACATTGACTAATAGACAGCTGTATAGTAGCATTAATTCCTGACCGGAGCGTATAAACGGTGCATTATGTGTTGGTGGTTTATAGGAGGCTTTAAAATAGAATCTGCCCTCCTGCTGTACGCGAGATAGTTATGCTGAACTGATACATTAGAAACAACCTGCTGTTTAAACGATTAACTCGATTATCTGGCATTACGTAGGGAGGTGTAGGTCGTCTAGGAAATAGGCATCTGATAAATAAAAGGTTAAAAACTTTAACTGGAAATGTCATAGTTTTCCCACTATGAAAAACCTACTTCACAATCCAGTGAGTATTCATATGGTGTGATTTTTTACTAATGTTTAACCTTCGGTATTGAAATTGTTGCACAAAAACGTACATAATTTCATATTTATACACTTTTGGAAAATATTACGTATATTTTCTATGATAAAAATTACATTTAAATAATTCAAAGTTAATATATGTATTCAGCAGTTGGCGTCTGACAGGGTTTTCAGCTGTTAACGAACACTTTATAAACTATGCTTCGTGCTAAAGAAATCATTAATTTTATATCGCAGAAATCTATTACTTTATGGAGTTGGTGAATATAACACAAACACTGGAAAAACATTAAAAAGCAGTGCTCAAGCTGAATCCATCCGTGCGTGTGGAATTAGACAGCACCTTTTCTAAAAATGCCTCGAATTCGATAATCTTAAAAAAAAAAAAAAAAAAGACCAAAGGTAAAATCTCTATAAAGCTGAAAAGTGCATTCTGCTCACCGTCCCGCCTTCGTGACGATCATCTCCGTTCCAAGCTGGTTAAACTCATCCCAAAGCGCCTTCATCTCCAGCTGGACGTTGATGTTAGCCACTTTGGGGTTCTTCTTCACCAGAGACTTGCTGTTCGCTGAGGAGTTGGACGACGAGGAGCAGTTCGACGTCCCGGTGTCGTTCTGCGCGGCTTGGCCCGGGTTGGAACCAGAGTAGCTGTACGAGTGTTGCGCGGCCGAGCAGGGCTCGAAATGGGCTTCATGCTGGCTGTAAGGGTCCCCGGGGGACGGGGAGAGGTGGTAACTCCCCGGGGTGTTGAGGCTGCTCAGGCTGCTCGTGGTGAAGGCTGCAACATCGCAAAAGTGGGAGAGCTGCGTAAGCCACGGGCTGGAAATCGCGGAAATCATCCCAAAAGTTGGCTTTACTGTGCGTGGGCTTTATGCGTGAAAATAAAACCTAAAATAAAGTTACGCTGGGAAGCCCAGTTAATGTTTAAAATGGTTCTTCACTTGGTCGCTCTTTCCCATTAATCCTTGATTTCGGCGCGCCTTTAAATCTTCTTACGTGCGCTGTGTATAAAACTGAATCAGCGCACAGTTCACCCTTTTTTATTGATGAAACTTCCAGATGGGGAAAAAATGTTTCTGTCGAGCGAAACGTCTTTTCTGCCGTCCTAGCTTTCATAGCGCGGAGCCTTTCATAATCATCGCTCTTCTTATTTAGTAATGTATAATCTTGTTCGCAAACTAAAACAAAAGTATATCTCTGGTGCCCGCCTCGGTGTGGAGTCCCAAGCGGCCTGTGTGCTGCGCCGCCGCCGTGTGCTGCAGTGCGATCCAGACCTCTCTCTTATCTCTCACAGAGGGCGTCCCCTTCATGATAAAACCGGTTCTTATTTCTATTTAGATAAGGAACTACAGGTAATGTGCCTTTCCTCGCCTTGGGCCGAGGCTGATTGACAGAGAAGTGCGCCCCTTTTAATGGGCTTTCCGGCACCCATTTACTAAGGGATAAGGGTATCGCCCACATGGAGCCCTCTAACAATAGACAGGGCGGCTGGCACAGAGCAGTGTACCCCCCTTACAAGGTAAACAAACACCTATTGTACATTAACAATCCTATATCCAACATTTGGACTAAAGCTCATTTAAATATCTAACTATGAAACGTGCTTCATCTAGGCACTTCAGAAGTCCTGTCAACATCAAGTGATAATACCTGCATTATCAGATATAGTCATTGATAATTTTAAAAGCAAAATATAAGAACCAATGAGCTTCGTATTCCCCGCCCCTCTGTGCAGATCCCTGGTTGTAATAAACTGCAGATCACAGAAGAGATTCAACACCTTGTCGGTGTGCTTTTTAAAGCCCCTTTAAATGCACAGCCTATTCCGTACAACATTATTTGTGCAGCAAAATAGACGGCTTGGCCATATTCAGGTCTAGGTATGTTCAGTTGGAATTTTTATACATGAATGCTTATTTAGGACCTCTGAAAGTATTTTACAAGACGGCGAGCGGGACCACCTTTTAAAAACTGCATTTTTACTAGTTAATACTTCAATCCTAATTCGTTTTGAATGATAACACAGCACAGTGCATTCGGTTGCACTGTTCCCGGACTGAACAGCCGTAAACTGTGAAGTCCAGGCAAACTATTTGATGCATTTCACTACTTGGCGTACATGCAGGAGGAGCCCTCGCGCTCCACAGCGCGCGACTGACGTGTTACCGAAAGAGCAGACAGAAGCTCGCGCTCTCTTAATGGCCGTGCTGGGGAAGTCGAGCTCTCATACCTTCCATTTCCCGGGTGACAGTGCTGTAGTGCATGTTTAAGGTTGTGCAGCAGCTCTGCAGGTCCTGCTTGTCCGGGCCGGTGTCGTGTTTGCTAAATGCTGCGCTTCCTGCTCGCTCCGCCGCCGCGATCAGAGAGGCAATACTGAAAGCGTTCGCCTTTGGAGAAAGAGGACTGCTGTCGTCCATATGCGAGAAGTCGGGTCGACAAAAGCCGTCTCCCCTGCTTTTCCTTTACGCACCGACTCCCAAACTAAATAATATCCCGTTTTAGGAAAACAATAAACCAAGGTGCGTCGCAAGCGGTGAAATCCTCTACAAATGCCCTCGATAAAGGGCCTTCGGCGATGTAATGCACTTCACCGTCTTCGAGGCAAACTTTTCCCATTTACAAGATCTCAAATAAAGTGTCACCATTTTAGGTGGCTCCTCTGCGCTTCTGCATGCGGTGGCTCATGCCGCCAACGTGGAACGGGGACTCCGGTGTTTTGCCAGTTCACATCCACAGTAAAGTTTCTTCTGTCTTTAAGACGCCAACTTCCCCCATTCACGGTGTCTCTGTGATGTCACGCGAGTCTGCTGCGCTGCCTCGAGGAGCCGAGCTGCCGCGGCGAGGGGATGTCAGGAGTGGGAGCTCCACGCCTCCCGCGCGCGCAGCCCGAGGAAACACGCGCGCGCGCGCACGCGCACACCCACAGACATTCATACATGTACGTACGCACTCACACACACCGCGCGCGCTTTCCACGCCGTGTTTTATTCGAGTCGCACCTTGTCAATCACTCCGCCAAATTAGTATTCGCCGAGCGTCATCGCGCGGACGTCCGCCACCACAGTCGTTCCTCTCGCTTTGCTCTTTCCATGCCGCCTTCGCGTGATTGATTAATTTAAAAAGTCGGCTTTGGTCTTCATTTCAGGGTTTGAGCATTTAACTGGCAAATTGTTGTGGAAATGTTGTGCTTAGAAAGAGGTATGAGAATGGTTCGCCGGCACTCTTGTGACTAACGCTTTTATGATATGCTTCTTATATTTTGCTTATCGACATTGTATTTAATGGCCACGCTCTATCATCGGCTATTTGTAATAAGATCCAGCAACCTAAATACACATTGTATCTAATACAAAAATAGTTCTAACATGAATTACCTGGAAACTGGGTTGTTTTTTTTAACAGGAAATATACCAATATTTGAATGGAAACTTTAGGCATCTCATTTTTTGGTTCCAATAAATTGTTTTGTATGTGAAACTACAGTTGATTTAAGGAATTGCTATTTACATATATTCATTCATATTGGTTTCAATAATTTATTACTTGAAATGTTTGTTCTCTCTATGGGTCTGCATTATAGCACGAAAGGAGTTTTTTGGAGGTGCAGGGCACAATACAGTTTATAATAAATTATTAGAGCCGCTGTTAGTCAATGCCTTAAGACGAAATCTCGGGTGTTTGTAATACACTGACTCGTTCTTTGCTAGAGTACTTGACCTTTTCCTCACAGCTGCGGTGTCTCACTGGTTATCAGATTATCAAGTTTTATAATGAATGAACAGTAAGGGAAAAGTTATATGTTTTGCAGAGCGGCTGCGACAGCAACTGGATTTAATCTAATTTACACCAGAGAGATTGAATAACAGGCCGAAACAGCGGGGTATTAATGGGATAAGCTGGTTAGCAGCAGCGCTGTTTTCCTTTCTGCTTTAGCTCTATTTGTTTTGGATGTTTGTCCATGTGCAATCAAGCGTGTGCGAACTACTGTTTTCATCTGTTTCGTTACGTGGAGACCAAGACTTCCCTACTTGAACAGAAGTTGGCATTAGACGCAGTCTGTGCACACATACATAAAGACACACACGCCACTACTGCCGCCACCACTGCCGCCACCACGACCACCTCCGCTCGTAAATTCATTACTGAGCTGTGCTGGTCATGTTCGTGTACAGCATACGTGTGAATGCGCTATAGTGGCCTATTATAATGGCCTGCCACTGAAAACTTACCAACACATAAACGCGGTTTTAAGTCCTCGCTTAAAACCGCCCAAGATCGTACAGTTCACACTAACAGTTTTCGGTGGGTTTCCTTATTTTTATCTGACAGAGCCGGTGATTCGCATATAATTAATCAATGCCACGTCGGAAGCGCCTTTGTAAATACTTGGGTGATAACAGACAAAAATCAGAAACTGATAAAGAAGACGGCAGTGCAGGAATGTGCTCGGCTGTCGTTCGTGAAGAGGCACAGTAAGAACCGTCATAGGCAAGCACCAATTTTTCAGCCTGGACATCAAGTCAATAAAGGTTTAAATCCCCAGTTAAGTAAAAATACATCTGAAACCTAGCAGCAAAATGTGCAATTATAATATCTATGAATTGTAACTTGGACTCCAAGTGGACCTTTTCACTTAAAACAGTTGTTCGGCTTGTGAGCTATAAAACGTGGTATAAAATTGCCACCGTTACGGAGTATGAGTGAGACAAACCCTTTAGTTAACCTGCTTTTGTTTTAAGATAGAAAAGTAACGAAGCGTTGGTGGAGTCGTAATGTGTCTAAAGCTCCGATAGGATTCCGCATAAGCAAATTTCAGCACACGATTGCTCTCTGCGAACAAACAAAAGAATCCTTAATCTGTGTCGGTGGAGCATTGCAGGGGACAAGTCCGCGCCAGAACTTATAATAGGGCTCGGAGATACTTTTTGTCGTCTTGCCGAATGTAAACAGAGACGCGCAGTGCCATTGGGAAGTGCCGCCGTGCATGTTCTCTACAGGCTTTTCAAGTCAGTCCAGGCTTGTAGAAGCAGGGCGCTCCAATTTGTTGCCTTTGTATGCCCACAATCAGCTGGATTATTCTGACTCCGCATGGGGAGTGGGTCCATACCTGTAGTGTCCTGTTGGTACACGTACACGCATAAAGGCTTACAAATAATAACGGCAATAACAACAATTCTACCATTAAAAACCCACACATATTTAATATTTCAACCTCTTAATATCTTTAGTAGGCTACTTTTCCAAGGGAAATTATAACGTCAGATAATGAGGCAGGAGGGGGATTCGAAGTGAAAATCCCAAGATTTTAAGAACGGATTGTTATACGGCCTGCTGCGATTTTATATTATTATATGTGTCGTGAACTGTCGGGATTGTTGCTGTAATTTAGTCCTTTTGAGGAAAAATTCCACTTGCATAATAATTCTGGAAACAAACTTCATTTTTTGCAGTAGACATTTTTAATGCACGGGTTGCTACCCATATATTTGGGTTACACGTTTGCTTTTCGGACACCGACCCGTCGGGTTCCGCGGGACTCGACGCACCGTCTCGTTTCCTGTTTGGATTCCTCACGCACCAGGTGCGCACGCCTGCCGTCCCCTTACCGTAATACTTCTAAATGTGCCGCTAACGCGTTAGCGCGCTTTCAACACGGTTTATAGACAGAACAGAAAATTGCTAAGACCGAGCTCAACTTCAAATAAACCCGTGAAGTGAGATGCGTTATTAACTCTTATTCTTGATGCAGCCCAAGTTATGACTAGGTCCGGATTACGTCGGTTTTAAAATCCGGGAGGCCTTTGGGGGAAAAAAAGAAATGTAAAATAATGGTCAGTTTTCTTCATTTCCGATTTCTTTTGACGGTGTTTTTATATTCATCGTATAATATAACAGAACATTGCAATTTAATTAAGTTAATGCCTGTATTGGAAATACAGACTTTTGGATTTCATCCTTAGTTATTGATATTGTTAGGAAATGGACATATATAGACATGAGAGTCTTAAAACTGCTTTTGATTTATTCTAGGGAACTGTTAAAAGCAGGCAGACGAAGGTCAAATACATTAATGAAATAACAGTGCTTACACTGTTTGCACAACTTGAAAAATAAAATTGCTTTTAGCTGCTGCTCCAGAAATGCAGGGAAAACATTTGACACAATTTAAAGATGAAATATGTATAGTAACTCATTTCTATACTAGAATTTGCTTTGTCGGGCACAACTTCTGCCATGAAACGTATGCTTGTTCCACAAGAGGAAGTTGTTTCCATGAGATGTTTAGGTTCTTATGAACGATGTTCCTTAGGGGCTCAGAAAGGACAGCATACTGAAAGGCAGTCGTGCAGATTCAGCGAAATGAAATGTGTCAACTTCAGACCTCATAAGCACCTGCGCACAAAATGAAAAAAACTTTTAAATCAAGTCAGACTGAAAAAGGAACGGTATGCATTCCAAATTTCATCTATTCATGTCATTTTGCATTAACAGTGTTTTCAACAAGTACTTATAATAACACACGTCTGCTAATATGTTACTTTCAACCACCAACTTTGGTAATAAACAGTGTTGCACAAAAATTGGTATACATTAAGAAATCTTAAAGAAAAAGAAAGGTTTTCTATTTTTTTAAGGATTCTACTTTATAGTTAAGCGGTCCAACAGGTGTGATAAGTCCATTCATTCATTTTCTTGTGTCAAACTTTCTTTAATATGAAATAAATAAAAAGATTCGGCTGGTGTATTTCCTAAATCGGCATAAAACACAAGCAAGGGCTCTCTAAGAGCAAGCTTTTATTTTATGTCTTGCATAATAAAAGTTCAAAATAACTTTTTACTGATTTTTAGTATAAATATGTTAAGTTCAGAACAAAAGGTATATATTGTTTTAATATTGTATAATTATTATCTTCTTAGATGGCATACCTTTAGTTAAACTATTTTAGAGGCGTCTAGTAATTATTATTATTATTATTATTTATTTATTTTTTTTAAAAAAATAAGAAACTGTAACTCCCTTTTGATGGAACAGGAGTCATAGGTTTATGCATTCCAAATTTCATCTTTTTATATATATATAGTGTTTTTCTTTGTTACATTTTGCAACATATAATTAAAAATACATTTTTTGGATTACTTCGCAGACTGCTAACATTATTTGCGCCTGAAGATGTATTATTTTTTGCAGCTATAATTTAAGCATTTCTTCAACAAATTTGCAACGTTTTGTAATTTTATCGTTTTACCAACTGTTTTATATAAGTTTGCGCCCTTTCCACTGCAGAATTTTTTAATATTTCGCACTGCAGCTACAACTTTTCGAGAAACACTTTTGGTAAATGCCCCTTTTCCCTTACTTTGTGCTATTGAGTCCTTTGAATGCACTGTAAATTTTACTGCAAAAAGTATTTTTGCAACCATACATATAAAAATAGCACAAACATTGTTCTTGTCCGATTATGGAGTCCCCAAATTACAAGTAGTAAGGACAGGGTGATTCCAAAAGAACTGAAGGCTTTCCGAACTGTCTTACTCAGTACCTAAGGTAGCGAGGGGAAAATGGGTACAACCTTCAAGTGTCAAAATCTGGGGAAAAATTATGCATAACTAAAAATTGTAGACTACACGTTTACGTGATACTTAGTTCGCCAGTACCAAGTCCATTCCTTGAAGTGTCCAATTCTTTGTGAATCACCCTGTAGCAAATGAGGGAATTTACATTGCAGCGTCGCTTTACCTGTTCACTGGACGCAAAAACAGTAATATGTTCACTGTATAAACTTTCTATAACCCTAACACACAATGTTACTAGTGCATTTTATGTACAAATGATCGCAAACATATGTTTGCGAACAAAGCGGTGATTTTTGATGAAACGCTGAAGGAAATAAGGTAACGAACGTCATCACAAGACAACGGGGGAGGGGGGGCGGTAACTGGCGTGTGTGCGGCGCCTTGAGAAGCTTCATACAGGTACAGTATATGTGGGGCAGCAAAACAGGGTCGGACCGTGTGTGGGCGCTCACGCATCCAGCACGTCTCCAGTCTATCGAAGACCTTCATGTGTACAATAAATACACAGGGGGTTCAAGCATCCCGGTACAGTATGGCTTTATGTTCACCTCACCCCCATCAGCACCCACCCCATGGTCAGACTTTGCTCTGCTGCCCAAAATATGCCAGAACAAGTATCCTTTTATAGGCTCACGGTTCTGCTACAATAAACCACAGCCCCGTTTTGGCTCCTTCTAGAAAATCCGCATCACAAGACACAATTCATCATTTCAATTTACCCGTTAAGACCACTTGTTGACACGTCTGAATTCTGCCCCTCCGCGTGGGCCTCCTCGTACAGTTGAGATCATTTTGATTCCAATTCAAATATTTGTAAAAACACAGTTTCGTGAAGCAGAATACTACATAAACAAAATTAATCGCAGTGTCTTTTTGTAATAGTTGCCTCTCGTGTGCTGACATTGTTTATCTCAATGAGATTAATTCAGTTTTTTTATTGGATGTCGGGAATTATCATTATTATTTAGTCAATACATTTTTTAGCGGGCACATTTGCAGAACTTTATTATGTACACATTTGTACAGGTTCTAATTCAGGGTAAGGACCTCTCAAAGGTAGGACAGCAGGGGCTGGATTCAAAGCGGCGACCTTCACAGTATTTTGTGAAGGAGTATTGTATTCATTATGGACAATGGCTACATCTCCTCCTTTAAGTGATGACCTTCTCACCAACAGCTGCCCGTTTCCTTAATGCAGTTCCTCAACACAGGGAAGCAGGGAAACGCCTTGTGACCTTACAGTCGTTCGATTTGCTTTACTGTATTTTGTAATGGTCCATTTTATTTATTTGTTTATATAATTGATCTAGAACTGTAGACCGTGTTACTTCTCACAAGCTGTTGTGCGTGTCAATTTCCTTGCGGGATCTTCTGGATCATATCTTCTCATATCCACTGTTGCAACGTGTATTGTATGTATGACGTGTACACTATAATTTAAACTTTATTTTCCTGAGTCGTAAATCCATGCATCGACGGAAGCTCCGGAGTGATTATTTATTCGGTAGTTTGTACTTTATTCGTGTATTCGCCGTGATGTGGTCGTTTGAAACGTGCTTAATGTTGTTGATCACATGACAAATGGCGACCCGAACTTCTCCACTCCCGCAGATTCCGTCTTTTCTCTCACGTTTCTGGCTGTTCTCGTCCCCCACGCAGCTCAGCGGCTTTGGATGAGGCCGGTGGTGAAAATCACATCAAGTGGGCAGTGGTCACATGACTGCGGTTTGCTTTGTGCTGTGCTCTTTGATCAAGGCCCCATCTAAAAGTCATACAGTGAGAATCATTGTAATGTTTATTGTCTAAGACCGATTCCCTTTGGGGGGGGAAAAGTAACCTACATAAATTGTAATAATCATAATAATTTGTAACGTCTAAAACAATCGGGATATTTCGGTTTAAAATGTGATTGCGAAGCGAAACTTCAAATTTGTATTTAAAGACTTTACATTTACTCGAGGAGTCCACCTCTAATTTTTCATCTTTTTGCGATGTATTCATTTGGACAAAAATGAGTCTGATGTTAATTTAGATCTAAGATCATTTAACAGATAACAAATCAAGTGGTGTGAAATGATCCTGCAACAATAATTGTAACTTTCATCCAGCGTAACTTAGACTGTAGAAACCCGGGCTGTGCGCTCAACGTATAAAATTCAATCCTATATAAATATTTACCTAAAACCTTGAATAAGACAGAGAGGAAGTGAACAGTTGACCGCTGACAGCTGCCCAAGCCGGTCATTTTACAGTAATAAACAATGGGCTGTTATATTTGCGGCTTACTAGAAAATGAAAATATAGATAATTTTCAGTAACAACCAAGGACACTGAGTCAATTATTTCCCACACTGTTTGATTCTGGAAGCTATAAAAGGGCAAAAAGTTACCTGTGGCGGTCCTTTACTCGTTCCTTTATATATATATATATATATATATATATATATATATATATATATATATATATATATATATATATATAAAATTTTTTATTTATTTTTACAAAATGTGGTCTTAAATCGGTTAATTCATTTTACTGATTTAAGACTGCTATGAGATATGAAATGCAAGCTAGTGAAATGAAATAGTTTATAAATTCCAGTTTGTTCGGAGATGATTGCACAAATTCCCGTTAATGTCGAAATAAAAATGTTTTAATTATTAGCCAATACAGATATTGATTTTCTAACGATGGAAAAAGTAAGACCTTTCCAAAACGCGAGCAGAGTAGTCAGGAAACCTTTTTTTCCTGTAATTTCATATATTACCTTCAAGTTATATATATAAACCTTCAAGTTTACATAAATATCTCTCTGTGATGTACTGTTGATGGAGAGCTCCGGTATTAGAAATAATAGTATTTTTTATTGTGCTTGTCAATGTGCACAGTAAAGGGAAAACCGAACTAAAATTGTAGAAACCTTTATCATGGGCTCGTACTAAATGTGAAGTTGTTGATGTGATATCCCCCCCACCATTCAGAATGTAATTGATGTGTGGATTCGGGAAATTTGGTGTCTCATTTCAGCAGTAACACTGCAGTTATCCAACCGTTGGGCAACACTGTGGAAATATTATTAACCGTGACCCCACACCCACGCAGGACCGCACACACATCTCCGGGTCGAAGATGCTTTGATTTTTGTTCATATTAACAACCAGGAATGTTTCGCACTGTGACTAAACAGATTGTATCAAATTGTATTTTATTAGAGCAAACATTTTCATGTTTGCCGAAAGTGTTTCTGCTTTAATTTTTGGAAGGTGTTTTATTCCATTAATATTCCCAAAAGGACACTTTCGGATATTTATCTGAAGATTTATGTTTATTACACACGTTTACCTTTTAAACACGCAGAAAGAATGACCACGCAATACTGATGGCGTGGGTTTATGTGGAAAATGAAATTATATCCCGGGTAGATTTTGAAAGAATCCAAGAAAACGTTCTTTTTTTATTCAGAATAAAATTTAAAAATGGTAGTGAAACGGGATCAGTCTCTTCTACGGCTTTTTTCAATTTTAGTTCAAATCATTTTCCAAAAATTGTGTCCTTTGGTGTTCAAGACCAGGTTTATGGCTTTGCGGAATAATCATTTGTGCTGGAGACACACACACACACACACACACACACACACACAATAATTTATGGAAAAATCAAAATTCCTGGATCAAGTAACAAAAACTAATTGAAACAATATATAGTACAAGCTGGTCTAAGTTCTATTTATTATTCGGGAGTTTATTTTTGATTCTTAGGGACATAATGAAATCATTATTGTAAATGATACAATTTTATGTGCAATGTAATAATTTAACAACAGCACATTGATTGTATTAATTTTATGCTTTTTTTGCTGTTTCCTGAACTTTGTGTTAATACTGACATTGACAGGAGAAAAACAATTGTATCGATACAATTTTAACTCAAAATTAAAAACACATTTCTCATTTCAGTTTCTTTAAAAAAAATCCTCATTATATAAAATTTTTAATCATAATCCAAGATGTAGGGGTCATTATTTAAGTAATTTCCTCCTGGAATAATTTGCTTCCTCTTTGCAGAAACGCCGTAAAACTTGAGGTCCTGAAGTTTTATGGACGATGGATTAAATGCTGGTAACGAAGTGAACTTTGCTCTACTTTGCTCCTCTAATGCTGTTCAATTGGGAACTGATGCATTACTCTGGTATTTTAATTTTTGCCAGCGAGCCTTCATTTCAAATTTAAGTCCTCCTTCCTTGTCAGCGATAAGATTTTAGCTGAAATTCGTCACTCGCGAACTCACAGATGAACAAAATCACAAATGTATCATAAACGAATTTGGTCATGAATTTATTTTAATCTCAAAATTTGTGTTTGCAGATTTAGCACCAGTCAGTAACAGTTGGGAATCATAAATAGATAAGCGGGTAAAGAGACATTTAATCTTGCTGATTTTTAATAAGATCTTTAATGTACAGACAATTTGCTGACAGATGAACATATTGTGTAGCATCTGTTCGTGATCTTGTCACAGTCAACATTCAAATATCCGTTAGTCTGCCGCACCCCTTCCTTCCACGTCAGTTTTATTTATTCATTTATCTGAGGCTTTTCTTCAAAGTCTTTTACAGAATTAGCTTTGTATAAATATTATCCATTTAATACAGTAGTGCAATTTAGTTTCGGAATAAAATCCTTTCTCAAGGTTACTACAGCAGAAGCGAGATATATAGCAGCTTTGCAGGTGTCAGTTAATATTTGTATGATTAAATTGTAAGTGTTACTCCATAAGGTACAGAGTTTATGGAAAAGTAATGAAAAGTATTTGAGAAAACAGTGGCTGCCATTATTCTGTGTTCCTTTTTTTTCAGAAGCTGTTACAAACTCAGTCATTCATTTCTGATCTGTATAAGTGATTTTTAAATTGTAGAATAAAAATATAATTAAACATCTTACAGTGGAAGTGCAGTCAAACTAAGTTAATGCATATTGGAAAATGTGGGGGAAACAGGTAGTCTTTGTGTGGTGTGGATTACAAAAAGAACAAAAGGGCCTTAAATCTTGAGGGGTGGAAATGTGACAAATCAACATGCGATGACATTTTGAGGAATTTACAGTAAACACACTTCCCTTTTGGCTTGAAAAAAATGTTTTCCTGTTACACTGTGTTCAGTTTTGTTCTTTATTTTTGGACTTTTTTCAGAGTGACTGCATTCACATAAAAACACAATAGGCGTGAATGTAGTGGAAGGGCAGAATGTGAAGGACCTTTATGTTCATCCCATATCTCCAGCCTGAGAACTGCACCCATGTAGAGGTTCAAAATTTCACCAAAAATGACACAATGATGCATAAAATGAGAGTAATTGTTCTTTCCTGCCTTTCTTCTAGTTATTTATGAATTGTGAGCTAATTTAATATTTTAATATTTTTCCATAAATCTTACTAATTCTTTCAGAGCTGTAAAGAAGCTGTTTAACTGAATCTCCTCAAGTGCGCTTATCTCTAACTTGGTATAAAATCCAAGCTTCTTTTTCACTACACCCTTCAGCTCGCCAACGCTTGTCTAGCACTTTCATGTAGTCGTGCATGCAACTGCGATAGTTATGACGTTGCTGTGTTAAAAGTAACCCGTAACTGGGACTTTATTGGACCTATACGTGCTGATTTATTTCAGCTTTCTTGCTTGGTTTCAATCCATTGGCATTATGTGCTTCACCATAACGTTCTAGGTCATTTTGCTCTGCTGTTTTCACAGAACCATTTGCAGCTGTGTTACACAAATCACCGTACTGTTTTCATTGCTTTTTATCATCCAGTTGCTAAAATGTAGCTCATCACCTTGGGTCATTTTAATAATCCAATAACCAGTGCTGGATTATAATTGACAGGACTTTCAGTTCCATCTAATCCCACTATGAGATTGTAAAAACATTAGTTTAATCGCTGTGTTTAGCTCTGTTTTTAGTTACCTACTTTTAAAGTATTTAAATGGAATAAATATGCAAGTTTTCCTTATTTTAGTAGATTCGGTGCAAAAAGGGAACGTCTGCAATATATGCTGTAAATAGTTTTATATCTGGAAAAGTAAACTTTTTATTAATGGAAAATAATTGTTTTATTGAATGTGAGCTGAGAAATACTGTTCTGATGAAATTGTCTGTATATTCGTGTATATAATTACCCTTGAGCAATACTCAATTTCAGTATCATTTGCAATACCATTTTAAATACAGTAGAAAAAGAAAAAGTGTCACATGCATGTTCTGTGTGCTCAGTTTTATCTCTTCTTGTGGAATACGTCTGAGCATCCACAGTCGCTCCTTGGCTTCTCTAAAACCATATCCCAACAGAAGATGTGTGTGTGACCACTGTTTGTTTATTTGGGAAGGAAGTCCTTCTCTCCACACATCTTTACAGAGCTAACAAATAGAGGTTTGACAGCTGCCAACTCTGCCCTTCGACACATCCCTGTAGGCCAGTGTGGTCTCTCACCAGCCTGACTCTCAAAGCTGCCAAATGAAGAGGGACAGCGAGACGGCCATTAGGCCATGGTAAGAACTTGGCATAAAACGCGCTTTTGTGAACGGTAGTTTTGTTTACCCAGCTTGCCCAAAATGGGCAGTGACCTGTTGCTTTAAAAATGGCAGTTAGCTACAAATGTTTGAACTGGTCCGGTGGGAGAGATGTTTGGTTTCGACTAGGGTTCGACGATACATTTTGCAGCTGTTCATTTTCTCCTAACCAAAGCTCTGCCTTTGAAGATGTAATTACAAGATCACCGCCAGTCTAGTCTCCTTCGGCCATCTTTCAGACACGCCGAGTGACATTCGCGGAGCCAGTTCAGCGTGCCTCGAGAGGTGCAAAATTAGGCTGGAATATTTTGAGACCAAAGAGCCTGTTTCTTTCCACTATTCTTTCGTTCCTCTCCCCCACCTTTGTTTAAGAACAGGGAAGCTTTTAGCTTTTGAAAAGTATCCTTCTCCTATCTCTCCCGAAGCTCCCCGGACATCATCACCTCTGCTTTCTTGGCCTCCTATTGGACCACAGCTAAATAACTTGCATTCCTGCTACAAAGAACTGATGATATGGAACTCAGGCTTCAGTGATCTTTCAAATTAATTAAATCTTTTTTTCTGCTAAGCAGGACCAATGGGTTTTGTATTACTAATGCAACCTAAACCTTACATGAAGATATGGAGCCAAGTTCTACAGTCATCATAGATCTTTGATTGTTGCTTTCCCCGTGTTCATCAGCCTGTGCTTTAACTCGAAGATTACCCCCATCCCCTGCCCTCTGCACTATTTATTTGAATTTGAGAAGACCTTCATGTTTTTTCTGGCAGTGGGGTATGGCGACACCAGGAGCTCATCTCCTGACATTCCCCCCGAAAACAGCTACTGAAACCCATAAGACTTTCACTATTCACAGCCTTCATTCTTGCGAACTTGAACTGGAAAGATCCAAGGCTGGGAGTAACCAATTGAGGTGTGTGTATTTTTGTATTCCTCTGGAGAAGAGAAGACCATCATCCACCAATTATCTGATGTTTTCTATCGTTGATTTGGAAAATTTTATGTCTGCTCAGGTGTGGTATTCAGTTTTCCTTATCTTTCTATGACTGTCTTACACAGTCATCCCTTCTTGGACTCAAAAAAACACTTTCTCTTGTCGTGTGGTTACCTAAATTGCTTCATAAGTTTTTTTCAAAAGAAATTCGATAATGCAAGGAAACTGTTTACAATAGCCTTCGACCGCATGAAACCCAAGATTTTTTTTTCAGGGTCGCAGAGAGAACTGTAGTAGGTTACTACTGAACAGCGTAATAGCAAATTGGGACTTGCAGATATAAAGATAGCGACTCAAAGCACAGGCACAGAAACTGAAGGTAAAAAGAGCTATAGATATTTTAGCTGGAGGAATCCCTCCCACCCCACCCCCACCCAGGGTAGGATCACACTGTGGTGGAGCCAGGAAAATTAGCCACAACACAGTTTTGTTTTTGCCAGGGGATGGCGGGAAAATGAGAAACTTGCGCTTTCCATTGCTCCTCTTCCACACCGCCCAGATGAAGATCAGGAAGTCACATGGGTACTGAACAATGTGGGGAATGGAACCCAATCAGAAGCTGTGGAATTCTCCTCCTCTGTCGATGTTGGCTCAGGGCCAAGCGACGACAGATGCTCTGCCCACCAAAACACTTTTGTGCATGTTGAATTTTTCTTCTTCATTTTAGCAGCAGGCTGCTTTCAGAAAGAGGTGTCTTCACACATACCTGTGCGGGTTCTTCCACACCCACGAGCTCATTTTTAGCAGCAATCAGATTTAGAGCTCAATTAAGCTGTGATCAGGTTTTTCATTCCATTAATTTGTGATCCAGATCATGAACACAGCTATGTATGCTGTCATTTTTATGACTTTTCTCAGTCCATGGTTTATAAACTTTCAAGACATATACTGATACTGGTTACCCCGTGCCCTCCCTCCAGCAGCACAGCATGTTTTGTTTGAATTTCTTCCTTGGGAATATGGTGACAGTGAGAGATGAGGAATCCTTCTTCAGCTTTTGGGCAGGCCAAGCGCTGAAACATTGGAAAACTGTGCCGCCGCATCACCCTACCCCCTCACAAGCTTGCCACAGTCTTTCTCAGTGGGGGGCGTGTGGCTCTGGGCAGCAGCTAATTGCGGGCCCAAAAGTGTAACATTAGGTGATGGGTGGATTATGGCATGTTGACTTGTGTTCACTGGGGGGCTAAACTGACACTGTTTCACCCCTGACCGGACAGTTATAGAAACCCTGCTCCTGGGACGGGAGATTGTGGGGGTTATGTGGTAAACTGAGGCAAACTTCTCTGCTCTGGCTGCAAAGAAACAAGCAATGCTGTACCCAGAGTGTCGGGCACGTTGTCTGTTTGCATCCATTGGTGCTGTGGGTGTCAGAAAGGCTTAAAGCTGAAAAATATAGTGCCCGTTTTCATATGTCTTTACCCAAAATTGAAACATTCCTTCTACTGTTCTGTCTGCAGATGGAAAAAACTAAGATGTACCTGCAAATATTTATGCCAATAATAAGTTGTCAGCAGAAAGTCTGACAGCTGGCAATAGCACCACAGCTAATGAATGGAAACATGACAAATTTGTAAAATGCGTACAGTAAACATCATCAACTGTGTATGGCTTGTACAGTATGTGTATGGCCTATATTTATATATTTTGTTTATATTTTTAAAAAAGTATTATAAAATTAGATTGCCCGTATTCCCCACATTCCATTTACAACTGAAGTGCAACTTTGTTTCAATAGTTTGTTTGAAGTTGAAAGCAGCAAATTCAGATGGCTCAGTTTGAAGATAACTCTTTATAGATGGGGCGAAGTTGATGTTGCAAAGCAAACAAATGCTTCGAAATAGAACATTTCAATCTCCACTCACAATAAAATAGAGTAGATGGAGTGTCAGTTATGTCCAAATAAGTGGTACCCACACATTTATCAATTTCAAGATGTAAGTCAGTAAATATATATATAAAAAAACTAAGCCTAAGGACATAAGAGCAACTGTTATGTAACGGGTATCATCATCCTCACGATGAATAAGCTGAATACGCATCAAATGGATGTGACCCATTATTATTTAGTCTTTCAGTGTTAAGGTTCGTGGTTCTTTAATAGACAAGCCCCCGATGACCTCGAGTGTGATCAGTTTTTTTTTCTTTTTTTTTTTTTGCTGAGTACAGGGTCAAGCATCTGTGTTACTCTGAAGCCAGTCCTGAAGGTTTTAGAATATGTACATTTAGCTCAAAGAGTCAAAAAGAGTTTATTCGTCACTTACATGGTTACTGAGTATACCATGTAGTGAAATGTGCTTAAAGGAAACTTTGCAAAGGAAACTGCCGGGCCTCCCGCATGGCAGGCGAGAATTCGGCCACTGAACCACCAATGCAGGTAAAGTGAACTTCTAGTGAGGCAGGTTGTTCCGTATAGTATTACAGAGTTCAGGGTAGAGTCCAGTGGTACTGTTGAGCTGAGGAAGTCCTACTGGAACTTCTTGAGTCTTCACCCTATGTTAGGGATGGGTGCTATTTTTTCTGCATGGATCAGAGTTTGAGCCCTTGCAGTTGTGCTGCTTGTAACAGGTCTTCGTCCGCCTTTCATGGGCTCTCTTTCAGTGTAGTGGAGAACGTCTAACTCAACATAGCAGCAGCATGGCATGTGCCATCAGCAAGTGGTCTGTTGTTACTCTTGATGTCTTTGTAAAGGATGATAATTCCTTGGTGTGGAAGGAATAAAACTCTTTTGTGCCATGATGCTGCATGCCTGTTATATCATGGCACAAAGTAACAAACATGACATGGCAGGATTTCTCAGCTGTAGAACCTCCACATCAATCCAAGAACAGCTTGTGGGCCTTGGATTTGGATGTCAAGCTATTTTCTGAATGACAGTTTTTGAGATTTGACAAAACCACCACCTCATTGTGTACAGGTGTTGATTACCGTCATAAGGCACATACTATATGAGAAGCACTGCAGAAAATGGTAGTAATGCTTTGGAATAGTAAAAATCCAGCTCACATTTTCCAGGATTTGACTTATTTGTTGAAGCTGGTAGATCTTGCTCAGTTTCATTGCAGTATTTACTAGGACAGGTCCTGACATGTAGAATGTCTTAAAATCCACATTTAAATTATACGTGTTCAATAAGCCTGGGTAAAAGAGAAGTAATTTTTCTTTTGTGCAGTCAACTCATTTGTCATTAAACTCATTAGGTTTGTTAGGTAGTGACTGTAATGAATATTTCTCAGCAAGGAAAAGGTGTTTTATTGCACATTTGTATTTAATTCTGACAGGAGAGTTTTGCATTTCGTGTGTTTTGATTCTGTATCTTTGTGTCTGAAATATTGTAGTATAACTAATAGTAAATATATTCTGCCCTCGTAAACATAAATGTGTTCACATATACACACACAGCCAAATAGAATGCATGGTCTTTGATTTGTTTCTGTTCAGAGGACCATCTCACATACTGTCTGTCTCAGCATCTGTTGTGGGTTTTAGCAAAAGCAGTAGCTCCCCTATGTGGTGTGGCAGTGTAAGAGCACCTGGCACCCCCCCACTGGGCTTGGCTCTGTACCTTCTCCATGGCAGCCAGGAGCAGGCCTCCATGCCCAGCAGCAGGAGGCCAGCAGAGTGACAGATTATCTGCACACGGGGGGTCTGAATCTGCTGACTGATGGTTCCAACTGTATCCACGTGGATATTTGTTTCCCATCTAGAGGAATATAATATCAGAACATTTTTTGTAACATTTCTGTTTCGGTCACAAAAATGACCAAAGACAGAATGATAATTTATTTAAAATTTAAATGTCTTCATGTCTACTGTTTGTCAGGCCATGTAGCCCCAGCACCAAGTCATTGGATAGCGAGGTGAATGGTATTGTTACCAGTTCCACCTGGTGACAGTGACTCGGAGAGTAACCATTAATGTGTGTCAGCAGATCCAAAGCAAATATCAGTCAACACCTCACCTCTCCCCCAGCCCGCCTTTTAACACACGCAGAGCATGCACACACACTCACACACACACACACTCTGATACACTTTGGGCAGTTCATTAAGGGCTCCTCGGTTCAAGGTTGTGTTTATCATAGCCAACAGTGCCTATGGCATCAGAGGCCAGCCGCGTCTCTAATGTTGTATCAGGTGTCCCCATCGGTGTTGGGTCGCAGTCAGCATGGCCCTGAGTGCAGCCTTTAGCAGAACACGCTCTCCGGCCCACTTGCTTTCTGACCACCCGAAAATATTTACCTAACTTTTCTCCTTGGGAGGTCGACAGTCCAGGGAAACAGAGGCACCCCCCCCCCACACACACACACTTTTACCTGCCATTTTGTGGATTTAACATGGGCTTTAATTTTTTTTTTTGTAAAAAATTATTCCTAACCTCATTCAATGGGATCAAACTGATTAACATGGTGATAAACTTTTTTCCAGAATCTTCAATCAGGCACATACACCTAGATTGTGAAGCTTTTTTATATGCTCCATTTGCTTGTGGTCTTTGAAGCAGCCCTGCCTGTTTACTGATGCAAATTAGTCTGTGGGGGGTGCATGGGGAGTGAGTGTGTGTTACACCACCCTTGAAGTCCCAGCTCAGAAGCTTTCCAAGGACCACGCTCTTTGCCATTAGCTGTCAAGCTATTGGGCTATAAGATAAGACACCACATGTTATGCCCTGTAAAGCTGGTGCTGGTGTTAACCCATTATGTGAGAGAACATTTGAACATATGAACACTAAGCTGTCTTCCAGCGAGGGATCCAGCTAAAAACTTAAAAATACCTTTTATGTTACCGTGGGATTAGCACTCTTTTGAGTGTTTAAACTCATTACAATTAATTTCCGTTATTGTTCAGTTGTATATTGTTCCTTATGGGAATGGGTGGCCCCAGATGTAGTTTTTGAGTTTTTGGTTCCACATCCAAAGATAACTTGCATGTGTCTGCTTTCCAAAATGTTAATCAAACCACTCTTGTAGCTATAACAAGTTGTGGCTGTGTGAACATGGAAATTCTTCAGCCATTTGACTGATAAAACTACAGCTTCTTGGATCTGCTTGTTGACAGCATAAGTGGACATTTCTATAATTCAGTGGTGTACTGGGGTGAATTTTTATTTTTTCCCCAGTTTGTAGAAAGTATGCATGAGAATTAAGGCAGTGAGGAGCTAGCTTGTGACAGAGGATTTCTGAAACCTATTGAGTTTGTTGTCTAGAAAGGGGTTTGGCTAGCTTGTGTCCTGCCTAGGGACCTTCCAGGCAGGTAATTATTTATTTTAGGGATTATTCTTCCTTTCCACCCTGGAAGCCCACCAGGACTACCTGTGGGTATGAGGAAATACCAAGCACTTGTGTTGACCAAGGGCACGGGAAGCTTTTGGAGGACACTGGGAGTCCCCCAGGAGGTGTTTGTGGGGTTGAGCAGAACAAACAAAAGCCAGACTACTAGCATGAACTCCAGTCCATGGTTGCCAGCTGACATAGATACAGAAAACATGGTTCTTAAGAAAGAGGAGGGACAAAAATGTGTCATTGTTCGAGTTTGTATTTTGCTCAGAAATGGGAAATTTGGTAAAGGAAATTTTAAAATAGTCTCGGAAATGTCAAACTGCTTTCAATTTAGTAGTTTAGCATTTTTTTCAAACTGATTTAGAGTCATGATTTTTAGAATGTGATGTCAGTTTTCATGATCAGTGTGAGGAGTCACTAGAGCAAAAGTTTTGCAAACCCAAGCCTTCCATCTTACGTAAAAAAAAGGGAAGAAATTGCATGTATGTATAAATTATATAGCCTTAAAACTGACACACCAAAGACTGTAGTATTAAAAGGTTTTTGTTTAAATTATTACACAGCTTTAAAAAAAAAATCAAGATTAATTGTGAAAATAAAACATACTTTGTGTCTGTTGTTTTCCATAAAACAGTTTAAATAGCTTTTGATTTTCCTAAGACCCCATTTGAGATTTCCTGAGACCCCATCTGGGAGTTGTTTTCTGAGGTTTGTTACTTTGATGTATGTCTCAGTCTGACAATGTCTGTTCTGCCTTTAATATTGCATGTAAAGCTCAATTCTGTTTTGTGCTGGAAAATTAAATAGACACTAAGGTGTCAAACATAACATGATGCATAGTGCAAAATCAGAGATGTCGCTGAGTTGGCCTGTGTAGGAAAAAACAAGGAAGGTAAGGACACATATATTATTAAATAATTCAGAGGGAGTTGTCTGTCCTCCTTGGGAATCCCACCGCAGTGCTCCTTGCCCATTCCAGGTGCGTGCTGTTTGTAAGCTCTCTGCAGTCCAGGGCCCAGGTGTGCATGATCGACAGCTTTGGGGCCAGCATTCCAGCTTTCTGAAGACACCGCTTGAGCTCTCTGGAGTGTTATGCAGTCAGGGGCAGGATGAGTACATTGCAAGCTGGTTAATAAAAAGGTAAAATGAGCTGGGGCTGTAATGCCACTGCTTATTAGCACTGACGTTTGTGTATTATTATATTCACTCAGTACAACTTCACTTTGCATATTGGCACTTTACCGAACATTAGAAGATGCATGTGTACATGCAGTGCTTCATATAAGCAGTTATTCCTTGGAGTTTTCTTAAACCACAAAAGTATAAGGAGTCAGCTGCAAACCAAAAAAGATGTTATTCTTTTTAGTATGATTTGACATCTGATTAAAATAGAAGCAGTCTTTTCAGATTCTTTAGCAGAAATGGGTAGTAATGCATAATTTATTTTGCCACTTCTGTGTCTGTCTATAAAGTATGTCTATAAAGAAATTTTAATTTTCAGAATAGTTTTTAGGATCAGCACTTTTGCTGGAGTACATTTATAAAGAAATAAGTACTTTTACATGCATTTTTGTATTTGACCTCTTCCTGTTACTTTTCAAATCATTTACTGCTCTCTCCTTAAAATGAATCAAGTCACTTTTACCATGAACCATAACATACAGGATTACAGATTTTGGTTATTTCGTTACCAATAATTTGCTTGCCAGTAGGACCAATCAAGCGTTGAGTTTTGGCCCACCTGGATTGACAGCTCAGTTTATTTACAGGCTAGAGAACAGCAGTATTTAAAATGATATTATATGTAATGTCAAAACATTTTTAAGCAACTGTACAAAGTAGTACCTTTTTTCTTTATTTTCCAGTGCACTCATTTCAGCTTTTTTCACTTTAATGTTTTTATCTGTTTTAAAAATATGAACTAACCAATTTTTTATATATTTAACTATACTAGCAACTGTATAACTATATTTAAATATTTGTAGCCCCTGAAGATTAGATTTTTTGGCTTGTATTTGCTACTACAGTTGGTAGTTTTACAAAGTAAAAAAAAAATTCATTCATTATCAATTGATCTTTGTTTAATACATGGATTACACATGCATTGTAAACTACAGAGTGTGACTTCAACAATCACAGTACAGATGTTGTGTTTTTTGGCTGTTAATCTCATTTTCATTTTGGGGAGTTATCAACTTCCTTAAAAAAAATCACCACTCCTAGGTAGTGCTGAAACAAATGTAATTCTATTTGAATGTTACAACAAATTTTACTTTCCATTTATTTTAATGTTGAATATAACTTCTGAATACTGTGAACACATATTGTAGTTTTATAGTGAAGCTGGATATTTTTTTCCCCTAAATTTCACCCTTTTCCTCCTTGTGGAAAACTACTATACAGTATATAGCTGTTTTTCCTAACCTAAAAGGTATGCTGTCTGACCCAAACACTGACGAATTCTGACTAAAAGATATATTGACTATGCTTCAATATACATTTCAGATGTGTGTTATCATTCTTGTTTGCAAAGAATGTCAGCATCACTGTATGTCCTTAGTTCATATTCTTCTGGATGCTTTAGTATACTTGAGCAGTGTGCTTAATTTAGGTACTTCAAACTGCTGCATTAAACATTTTCTAGCTTTACAAATAGATAAATAATTTTAAGTAGTATCTTATCATTGTAATCCACTTTGGAGAATGAATAAATAATAGCTCAACACTGTCTTTAACGTAACAATACATTAAGTTGTAGTTCTTATTGTTTCATTCCATAACTATTCACTAATTAGCTAACAAGTTTTTATTATCCAGTTTATTTACAGAATGTATACAGTACATATAAAAAATAGTTAAAACTGTATACTGAAAATTCTGACATTAACAGGGATTTAGAACATTATAATTTAACTTTTTTTTTCCCCTTCAATGAATCGTTTTTGCTTGAATACTGTGTTTAGCTACTCTACCCACCTTGAGTACAAACCGATTAAGTAGCACGGCATCTTCCCTTCTTGCCAGCTAGTGTGTGACGACTTTCTTCCCTCGGGATGGTTTCCGCTGGACTCCGCCTTCTCCGTACCCATTAACTACCCACATCCTTAGAACATCCTTCCCAAATGCAGCCTTGCTGTTATTTTTCCTGGGTCTGTGATTAGCAGCTACTGACACCTGTTGACTACAGTGCGGCAGGGGGTGGGAGTGTTAGGAGACAGAAGGAGCGCATTCCGCAGATTTGCACCCAAAGCATCTTGAGCCCACTGTATTTGGCAGAACTCCTGCTCTCTGAGGTGTACTTCCTCTAGTTTGGCTTCTAACTTGTGTCCTGGGGCAGTTTGCTCCCTTACTCTGCAGCACACATTCTTATGTCTGTCCTAGTGTTGGGGCTCCAGGGCTCACCCAAACATGTACGTCATAATGCAGTCTCTTTTCACCGCCTTACCTTCCAAAACCGGTGCTGGAAGAATGGAGGGTAAGAACAAAAAAACACGATAGAACCAAAGAGAGGAGGGAGAAGCTCCATTCCAGACAGCTGTTGTGCACCCAATCCTGTTTGGCAACACACCACAAAATTAAAAAAAAAAAAAAAAAATCTAAAGTTTGTTTTGTTTTGTTAAATGAAAAGACCAAGATAGAAAAATATCTAGTCAAAGACTCAACCTGCTTTTAAAGTAAGAAAGCAAAGTTTCTCTTCAGTGCCTCCCTCTCTCACTTTTACCATCTATTGCTCTCCCCATTTCCCTTTTTCCTTCCCTCTATCCTCTCACTGATTTATTTTCCACTCTGTTTTCCCTGGCCCACATGGCTTGGGAGTTTGCACCAGGATCATTCAACCAGAACCAGTGTCATTCAAATCAAGTTAAATGAATGGCCCTATAAATTCCCTCCAGGAATATGGCGAGATGTATCAGGAATGCTCAGTGGAGAGAGCACACATGCGGACGGAAGGCCCCGGGAGTAGAGGCCACTGGGTGCTTGTTAAAGGGGGGGGTTCTCTCTCTCACGGACCAGCAGCAGAGCCCACAACTCCAGGCTTTCGTCTGCTCTCTACCTGGAACGAGGCCTCTGGGAGAATTTAACTAAGCCCACCCAGAGTCAAGGACTGGCAGTCAAGCCCCTCACCAACCCCAGCAACTAATCTTCAGGACATTTCGAGAAACATAACCTTCTCAGCCATCTCTCTCGCTCGCTCGCTCTCTTTCTCTCCCTTTCTCTATTTGCCTTTTGCACTCTTTTTTTGTAAACCTTGCCATGGAACTTTCAGAGAAATATGGGTGTTCACTGGAGTCATTAATGGTCAGTTAATCACCAGGATTACGGATATGTGTTTATGATTACATAAACAGTGTTTGTCACATTTTCTTCTTCTTTTGGATGAATGCTGGGTTACTATAATGTGTATTTATGCTTTTTCTTCATCATGCCCCTCTGCTGCCCCACTTTCTCACCATACTTGCAGTAAAGTGACTAGCAGGAGTTACTTAAAAAGAAAGTGTTGTAGACATGCAGTTTAGAATGCATGAGTTTTTTCAGTTATTTTTTTCCGCTGGATTTTGGATAACTGTAGGGTCATTTTGTTTGCAGTCTGGTTTGTGCATGTCGCAGTCTCACATGTCATATTTTTTTGCCCCCTGAGGGGCATTTCATGCTGCTCTTCCCATATGCTCCAGCGCTAGCACATACTTCACTGACCAGTATGAACCAGGCCCTTGTATGATCAGCCACTTTTAATTTACATTGTTGTTCCATAGAAACGAGTGTTGAAAAAAGATAGACATAATATAGCGCATATGTTGTTATGGAGTACATAATACGGTACTGTGATGCTGTAAAAGTTCTCCAGGCACTCTTGTATAGTGGCCTTTAGCTGTGAAACTAAAACAAACCATAGCAGCATGTTTTTTAATGGAAAAGCATCTAAAATCTTTAGGCAAAATGATTCGTGTTGCAGTGTTTTCCCAGTTGAACTGTACTGCTTGTCTATATGTCTTGTTATTTTGAAAAGCATTAAATGTCCTGCTCGTGTTGTCCCTGCTGGATACACATAGTGTCTGTTCTGTTGTTGTGCTTGTGCTTATACTGAGTAATTTATTACACCATTTATGCTTTGAAAACTGTGAGTGAATGTCCATTGCTGTGCAAGGAGAACAGCGTAAGAGTGATGATGGTTCATTAGTTATATAGGCATTTTACACTATTTTAGTGATATTTGAGAAAATTGGGGTTTTTTTGGGGGGGGGGTAAAACAGATTATAATTTTTCCCCTTTAAAGTAATGGGAAATGGGCACCCTGTTTATGTTTTTCCAGTTTAAGCCCAGTTTTCAGGAGCAGATTCGTAAAGCAAGCTGGGTGACAGGTGTATTTATTTTATTATTTTAAATGAATGCTAACTAAGAGTCGATTAATCAGAATTCATGTATTGAGGACCAAATTATGCTTATTTTGTGAGGGAAGTCTGTAGTGATTATATATGACCATTTGCGAAAAACAGCCCTTTCTGATTTGGAAGTGAGGCCAAGTGAGGCATTCCTTCCAGTGCTGTTTCAGCTCCTTTCCCCTCTCTGTACTTGCCAGATATATTTTTTTTATACTGCATTATTACTACAAGCTCATTATCATCTCAGACCTCAGTAAACAGACAAGGCCTCTGATACTTGCAAGGTATTATGTATCTCACCTGAAACTGATACTTAATATTGTCCTCTGGCATTGCATGTTCTTGTGCTTTCCTGTCATTCAAGTGCTGTTTTGGTTCATGTAACAAATTGCAGTAAACGTCTGTTTCCTTTTTAATGTGCTGTCCAATATATAGCTTCAGAAATTACAGTTTTAAAATCGCCAGTTAACTTCTGATTTACTCTGTCCATTTTAATGGCAGTGTTTCTCCTCATTCTGGGTACTTCTTGACAATTAATCTCTGGGCAGTTAAACCAACTTTTATGTGTAGTTGTGGCTGTGGTTCTGTAACTCACATGTCCGCTAAGATATATCAACACATATGTTAGTCAATTTGCTGTGACATGAGGTTATTTAATTTTTCATTTTTTTCTCTGCCTTCTGAAATGTTGCAGTATGATGGTAATTTCTGTAGCTCTGCTCTTGGTGTTCCCTGTGACTTGTTTTTTTCTACTTTGTTCTAATTTTGAGGGTTTTACACTTGAAACTTCCTGTCTGTCCTATGACATCAATGTGACAGCTTAACAATGAAGCCAGATCTCTGTTAATAACTCTGCAGAGCCAGGCTGCTTTCCACTCAAGAACTCTGAAAGCCACAGTGGACAATGGCAGTTTAGCCACTTTGCTGGGGGATATTTTTGTCATTGTGTCCTTGTACACATGCATGTGTTTTTAATATTCTTTCTTGTAATTGCTGATATAAGATGGTGTGGTTGGACATAGAGGTTTGCCTGATGGATGAGCATGTTTAATATACTGAGTCAGCATCCTGGACCAAGCCACATCTAATCCAGCCAGTTGGCTGAAAATGAGCCTCTTCCTCTCCTCCAAATATTTTTTTTTATTGAGGAGAGAAAAGAAGCCTCCTTTGAACAAACTCTAAGCCATAAGCTCAATCAGACTGCTTCACCATAGGAGGGTAGGTGACATGGGAGCCTATACAACCTGCAGGTGTGCATCTTTGGACACCTGTACACATTCGCATGTGCAAATACATTCCCCAGACATCTGGACCCATGCAGCAGGTGTGCTCTTGTATTATTTGTTCTTCCATTACTGGAGGTTTACTGTCCTTCTTGAGACCCCCCCAGGGTTCATAGTTCACCACTGTCACCACATTTTATGCACAGTGGTCACAAGGGACCTTTACTGTTTGCAGGACAGAAACTCTGGGTCAGTATGACAGATTCTGAACATTGGATATACATGTACACATGCTCGAAACACCAGTTACTGTATATACACACCTTGTTTACACACAGCATACATATTCAGATACTTCAAAGATATGCATACTATAAGTAAATACATGCAAAAAACGCACAGAAGACATGCATTTCTAGGGACACAGGGAATTCTAATTATCATTTGGGGTTTAGTAAGGCAGGGAGGGAAAAAAATGGTTTCCTCTCACAAGCCCAAACATTTTATCCACCTTTCTCTTCAGAAACATTGCAAGAGGTTAAGATTTATAATGTTTTGTCAGCAGAGAATTTCACAGGAAATCATTTTAATTAAGAAATATAGCTGCTGGGTATATCTATTTACTTTTCCAAAATTATCATTAGCACAGTCCTGGTTGTCCTATTTGTCAATGACTGAGCGCTTGGCACGGGACAAATGTGCGGGATCAAGTCCTCAGTGTTACGGCTCCATTAGGTCATTCGCTTTCAGTATAAACATGTGTACTTTTGTCCGTGACACAAAGTTGTGTAGTTTAAACCAAAACTGAATGCATTTTCTTAGTTTTGTTATAGAAGAAAGTTGTCTGAGAAGTAGGGAATGTGGTGAAATATTCCTTATCTAGAAAGTAAGATGAGAAAATTCTTAAGGACTTGTGATTGAAAGATAGTCGCACTACGAAATAAAGGAATACACACACACACACACACACACACAGTACAAATATACAAACATATAGGAGAGTTGATCGAAAATGAATTTTCTTCCTTTCTCAGAGCTGAAAAAGTTTTTTTGATCACCTCTTAAATAAATAGCAAATACATAATTACAAATAAAATGGCTAAAGAGGCTAAGAGACAATTAAAAATTTGAGTTATACTATAAAACTGAACTGTTGAAAAAGTTCCGCTGCTCTAAGATCACAAGGCACTTGTGATTTCTTTGTGTTGAAGAATGGCATTGGATATTGGTAGGATAGACACTTCATTGTACATCATATCTTAATAATCCACTTTCTTAAAAGAGTTGATAGTGACCTCTTTATACAGGGGATGTGGCCAATGTCCATACTAGATCTTGGCTTCCTCCTCACCCTGAGATCTGTCACTTCATCCACGGAGTTGGGAGTCAAACCCATTACGGATCTTGTCGTCTTTATGAATTTGTTGAGTTTCCGAGCATCACCAGATTTTTTCCTCAGACAAAGCATAGAATATAACACACCTACTGTATATCCCGCTACCCAAGTGTAGTTGTTTCCTATAAATTGCTCTAATACTGAAGACTTTCTATGAGAAGTATTATTATTATTATTTATTTATTTATTTTTTTGTTTATAGGTTCATACCAGAAACCCCAGTTAATTTCATCAAGGTCCTCCGAACACTCTAAAATACCTTATTTTAGCACAATAATGGACATTTTAAACGATAAATTACCTAACTATCAAACAGTTAATGAGGTAATTCATATGCAGGTATGTGTTTATATGCAGTTTTTTTGTATAGTGTCACACATTACCTTTTGTTTCTTATAGTTTCTTAAAACAAGCCATTAATAGTCAATTTTGTGTTTAAAAAGGAAGAAATGAAAACCATATTAAATAGAATAGAATATTAAAAGCCATTTCCATAATGAACTGTTACTGGGGTGCTTACTGAATGAAAAGGCGTGAGTGAAACCTTGAAATACAACTGTGTGTTGGATGTGTTGAAAGGAGGCTCCAAATCTTTTGCCAGGAGCGTTTAGTGCATTTTATTCCATGCTTTTTTAGCAATATATTATACGAGATCATCGTTTGCAGTCAGTGTGTCAAGGTATGTTTGGTGATGAAAATGGATCCTTGATCAGCAAGCGTCATTTCACTGTAGTATCCGCGAGTAACGGTGATACTACTTAAACTCTGACTGTCTGGTACACTGTATGTTGAATTTCACACAAGCTTTAATTTATAGACTGCAGCTTTGCTCTGTTATGTAGACCTATATATATTTTTTGGCAGTGGTGTTTAGTGCAGAGAATGAACCTGTCAGCCTTCACCCTGGATAATAAATTAAATATGTGTATATGTACTTTAGTGTGTGTGTGTCCTTTTTAAAAGGCCCTCTGATTTATGACAAAGCCGTGGCCCATAATTTCAACATCATTTTGCAAGATGACTTGCGAATAACCAGTGAATATTCCAGGTTTTTATAATCAAAAGTGATCTCATAGATGATGTTTCTGGAGTAATGCTCTAGTTAGTCTAAACGGCTGGAAGTGCTTTTGCAGCTGTATTTCAAATTGACTGAGCGCGAAAGAGATGCATAAATGACATTATTTAAGCAGACGTGGAACAGCCACAAACAAGACTGATATGAAGCACAGAGTGGAGTCACAACCTCTCCATATTTTGTTTTAACTACAATCAGGAGATCATCAAAAGTGCAACAAATCACCCATAATGCAAAGCTTGTCTGTCTTTTCTGAAAGAAAGTGGAAATTCCAGCAGCCCAGAGCTGCTGTCATGAACAGGAAGCCCACTGTCACGGCAAGGCGAGTCTGCCTGACACGGCAGGGGGAAAATCACGTTTGACAAGTTTGCGCCTAATCCACTTTACCGAAGGCTTTCTCGGTGTGCAGACATCACCTCCTCTCTTCCTTTTAAAAAGTGAAGGTTGTCGGCCCACTTGTCGAAACTTGCTGGAGTTGAGAAGAGTGAAATTAGAAAGTGAGCTTCCTCAAGATAGCCTCAGTGTGGTGTGTGTTTTAGTAATTGTTCTCTAAGAATAATTCTGTTAATGGTTTGGCTGTAGGACAATTCTACCTGAACTTGCGTCACCATGCACTGCTGCCCTAACGCATAGCTCTACCTGTTTGGCCATTTCAGGCTGTGTATAATGGTTCAAGAAGAGGTGTGCTAAGCTTAACTGAGCCCAAGCCTGTTCCTCGCAGACGTCTTGGTTTCAGTTGCATTCGGGGTGAGGGAGAGCATCTGAAAGACCCCCCCCCCCCTTCTCCCCAGTGGAGGCTTGCCCTAAATTTATGCAAAGACAATAATCCGTAATTGCCAGGATCACATTACAAGCAAATTCTTCTAAAGCCACATTAACAACTGTACCTAATTACAATGTAAAACGGCCTTAGACATTATCCCAGCACCGAGGGAGAGATGCAAAACTGGGAAGGCAAATCTCTTGGGTTTCATCTCCTCTCTCTCTCACATATGCACGGAGAGACATCGATTCCTTTCATTCTGAGGCTGTTCATGACTGATGGCTTTTATTTTTTGTTTGCCCCTTGTATAGGGGATTTGACTTAATTAAGATGGGGATCAGCGCAGCCCCTGTCACATTGTCAGAGTCGCAGCTATTTCAATATTGAACTTGTTCAACAGCGTGACGTTGCTAAAACTGTTACATCTGGAGCCACACATTTGAGCTGCGCTTCTGCACAGCTGAGTGCATATCTAATCCGGTTAAAAACAGAGGGAGTATTTTTGGACTCTAGGGCTCTTGTTCTCACATTTTGTGAGAATGAGGTTTTTAAGGCGTGGGGCACTTGTCTCAGCCGCCCACAGGATATGTTCAGGTGTTTTCTTTGACTAGCGGTGACCGTGTGAATCTCCAGCCCATCACATGACGACCGCTGTTTGTTTTCTTTCATTTCACAGAGTGTCAGCTTCAGGACTGTAACAGTTGTGGTTGATTTTTAATAAACATCAGCAAAGTACTTTCAGAAGCCACAGTGCTGACTTCACTTGCAAGCATTCTGTACCTCTTTTTGCCCTTTTTTTTCATGTGGAACTTCAGTATGCTTGGGTATCCTCTGTGGAGTATTCCATGAATATGTGTGTTTGTGTGCATGGAAGTGAGAGCCATTTTTGGGTGCTTTTTGTTCTGCATGTTCCAAGCTGTCTAAACATGGAGAACCTGGAGGCTTTCAGAAGATTATGGGAATCTTGCAGCAGGGTGGCTCTGAGGATAGTACCTTTGATGAAGATGAACAATGGAAATGATTTTGATCTCAGACCCAGACCTTTAAGTCAACTTCATTCCTAGTAAGTGTGTGAATGGGAATAACAGGTGTGCCCACCCCCCACTGGAACCCACATACCCCCCCCCCTCTGAAAATTGAAATTGAGATGTCAACTCAGTAATGAGAGTGACTCCACAGCTGTGACTTCGTGCTGGTGGATGATGGAAATGCTCTAGAAGGTCAGACAGTGGTTCCAGACCCCAGACAGCACAGGAGGGGGTCTGTCAGTTCCAAAGCATTTCCTTGTTCAAGTTCCAGAAAAAGGTTCTGCTGTTGGGTTGAGGGTAGCTTTTGTGATATTTTATGGCAGAGACCCACTGTTGTTTGGAAAGACACACACTGCCAGATCTCAGTCATTTCAGGTCACTTGTACATCTTTCCAAAGTGCAATATATAACATTTCTCACAAGGTCACCTTACCATCATGGGTGTGTTGTAAATTAAGATACAGAACTATACTGACACTCTTTTGCATCTGGTGCTATTGTTCACTTTATCCAGGATGTTTAGTTTGCAAATGCAACAATACCATATTAACAATCCTACAACTCCAACTTCAAAAGAGTTGGGACGGTATGGAAAATGCAAATAAAAACAGAAAGCAGTGATTTCAAAATTCACTTGGACTTGTAATCCATTGCAAACAGTGTAAAGACAAGATATTTAATGTTTAGTCTGGTCAGCTTCATTTTTTTTAAATATACATCAGCTCTTGTCAATGAGAGCCTACAACATATTCCAGAAAAAAATTGAGAAGAGGCAGTTTAGGGCCAATAATGAGTTAAAAAAAAGAAAATAATGATGTGAGTAGAAACAGATGATGTTCAACAGGTGATTGTAATCATGCTTGGGTATAAAAACTGCATCCAGGAAAGGCTTAGTCCTTTAGGAGCAAAGATTGGCTGAGGATCAATAGTTTTCCTACAAAGGCATGAGGAAAAATCATTCAAAAGTTTAAAAAATGATGTTTCTTAAAACAGATCAGAAAGGATTTGGGTATTTCACCCTCAACAATGCATAATATGATTAAAAGATACAAGGGAGCTGGAGAAATTTTGGTGCGTAAAGGGCAAGGATGCAAGCCTAAGCTGACTGCTTATCATCTGTGATTCCTCAGATGGCACTGCATTAAGAACTGTTAATCATCATCGTCATCAATAAGTGATGTAACCACGTGGGCTCAGGAGTACTTTGGCAAACCTTTATCAAGTAACGCACTGCTTAGTTGCATCCGCAAATGGTGGTTACAACTGTACTGTGCAAAAAGGAAGCCGTATGTTAACAGTATTCAGAAGCACCTTCGACTTCTCTGGGCTCGGAGGCATCTGAGATGGCCCATCACACAGTAGAAAAATCAACATTTCATTTCTTTTTTGGTAGAAATGCATGTCGTGTATTCCCAAACCAAAGAAGAAAAGGACCATCCACACTGTTACCAGCTATAAGTCCAGCAACCAGCATCTGTGATGGATGGTTGTGTCAGCATCCTGGGCAAGAGAAACTTGCACTTCTGTGAAGGCATCATTAATGCCGAAAAGTACATACAGATTTTGGAGCAACATGTCCTGCCTTCAAGACAACATCTCTTCCATGGGTGCCCATGCATATTTCAACATGACAATGCAAAACCATATTCTGCATGCATTATAAAGGCATGGCTGCATTGGAAGAGGATGCGGGTACTTAACTGGCCTGCCTGCAGTCCTGACCTGAAAATATGTGTGTGTGTGTGTGTGTGTGTGTGTGTGTGTGTGTGTGTGTGTGTGTGTGTGTGTGTGTGTGTGTCTGTGCATGCAACAAAGACCCCATAGTGTAACAAAGTTTAAGAATTTTTTGCAAGAAGAATGGGACAGAATTAAACCTGAAACACACAATAAACTGGTGTCTTCAGTACCTAAACTGTGTTGTGAGAAGGAAAGGCAGTGTTGCAAAGTGGTAAGTTCTTTACTGTCCCAACTTTTTTGGAATGTGTTGCAGGCCCTCAATGGCAAGAATGGATGTATATTTACAAAAAAATGAAGTTGACCTGACTAAACATTAAATATCTTGTGTTTATACTGTGTGTTATGGATTACAAGTCAAAGTGAATTTTGAAATGACTGCTTTCTGTTTTATTTGCATTTTCCATACAGTCCCAAGTTTTTCAGAGTTAGGCTTGTACTTGCATACAGAAAAAAATTACTATAGATTGTTTGTGTATATGCATATTCTTCTGGGCATGTTTTGCTGTTTGTGGAGTCCATTTTACATCAGATGTAAGAAAGCCATCAGACAGCTTCCCCAGTAGAACTTTGATCTCAAGGTTACATCACAATCGGGGTTTTTCTTAAGGAAAGGCTGTTGAACAAGTTAGTAGACATAGCATGTTATTTTCTGGGATAGCAAACTTCTGAATCAAGGGTGGGCCATGTTACTGAATACACAAAGAAAGAGTTGCATTTTAATTTTGCCTAGTACCTGTTTATATTGGGACATGTTACTAAGGACAGGAAAAGCTGCTTTTTAAGGAACCAAATGTGTAATAGATATTATTAGCTTATGAATTAGTGAAGCAAAACGGGTCAGTAATGCATTTATTTTCAGCTTTTTGAATGGTAGCTGGCTTTTTTTTGTTACCTAGAGACCTGGGTTTTAGCTACAGTAACTTGAAATGCAAATTTGTTATGGAAATATGTTCCCAGGGGCTAATGAAAGCACAAAGGATGAGGGAGAAATTGATGGATGTTTCTTTTTTTCATGTAGATGAGACTCCACCTGCTATTCTGAGTTTTCTTTTGGCACGTTTTGGCCTTGGAGATGCTTTCGCTTACATGCAAATGTGCAAAGCAAACATCAGCAACATGTTCTTTCCTGACACTCAACCTGGTACCTCCTTACCACATGATCTTATCTTTTAGGATCACAACTTTTTTTTTCCAGCCCCCACCACACATCCAGCACGTTTAGACTGAGGGGTTTGCTGGGGTGCCAAGCTGTAGGTTGACATACCCCTCCTTCCCCCAGGCTTTCTGCCTGCATGGAGGGAGGACGTGTTTATTAAGGCTCCCGCAGCCACAGCAGAGCGATTCACTGGCTCTCAGTCTGTTGCTCTGTCAGAAGCTTGCTGCTGCTGATGTGAAAAAGAGCATGGAAATCCCAGGTCACCAGCGCAGCAGTCCCTGCCAGTCACTGCACTCTCCCTGCACGCTGCTGCTCTACCAGAGTGTGTGTCTGCATTCACCACTAATGCATTCGTGCAGTAAATGTGAAGCATAATTCTGCAGACATACTAACACTTTGTAGAAAATTATTAAAAATGTAATATTTGTATAGATTTACTTGCATGATAGAAGGCACACTTGCATTGCTCTTATTCAAAGTTAAGGTTTCCATTAATTTTAATAGAATTTTTAATGGGAAAAAAACAGGAAGGTCGTTTTATTGGTAACATTTGTAAGCACAGTGTTAGTGTTAATTTCTGCCTTGTGTTAGGGTCTTTTATGCCTGAATGTATGACACATTTGTTTGCACCAGTTTTATAAACTCTGCAAACGGTATTAATAAAACTAAAGGATACCAAATGTTCATTACCAGCACTTCCTCTAGTTTTCAAATGATCTATGCAATCATCACACAGTGTAAATTTAAGACATTTAATTTGATTAAAAAAAAAAATTCATTGCGGATATTTTTTCCTAACAAATAGAGCACACATGCATGTTAATTCACAGGCTACTGCACGCACATACACACGCACACACACGCACGTTCACACCCCTATCCCCACCTCTTTCCAGAAGCTCCATTGACTGGTGGTTGCAAGGTGGTTGTCATGGTGCAGTTTACTCTTGAACCTTTTTTGCTGCGGCGCTTCAGCTTCGTAAGACAGTAAATGACACCCTGTGAAGGCGTAACACCTGAACTGTAATTTATTTCTTCCGACGCCGGCCTGGAGGTGTGCAGCAGCATGCACAAGTGAAAAACACTGCCCTGGCTGCCTGCCAGACCCTTGTCAAACAAAGAATTAATGTACCACCCTCTGGCCTTTTCTCTTTGCAAGGAATATAGAAGTCCTACAGTCAAGACAGATTACACGTCTTTAAACTTGGCCATACCTTTTCAGGCAATTTTATATGTACATGGACAAAATATCAGCTGTAATAAGACCATGACATGGATATGGAGCTGAACATCATCCCCAAGGAACATGAGCATGTCTGGTCTAATGACACTTTTGTGCTGAATGTTGTTTTATATGGCTGACAAATTGCCCAGGTGCCACAAAGCCCTCGAAGGCCTAGGTATCCTGGAGAAGGCCTCAACCTTTAGTGTCAAGTGGGCAATTTTGTTGTTGCAATGCCCAACAAAATCCTATGAATGAAACTATTGCACTGGCTAGCTTAACAAATGAGGGATATTTAATAAATTTTGGAGGAAATGCTTGAGGAAGTATATCTAATAAATATTGCTGATGTCCTTTTGTTAAAGTGAACTCTTAGGTGTGTTAGGAGTCTGTTCGGGGACTGAGGAAATATGTTTTACTGATTATTCTGTCACTTTGTTTAACCTCCTTTTGTTTGTAAAGCAGATACTAAACAATCCCTGAAAGATAGGAATGTTCTTGCAACCATTTGGCAATAGGTTTGTTTTGCTTTGTCTTCCATTTAAAACAGGCTGAAAATAACAATATAACAAACTTCTTGAGCTATGAATTAAAAAATATTTCACACCAATAATTTCTCAGAATCATTCTTGGTACTGTGTCAAATGCAGAAGAGAAGGTCCCTTTGGCATGTCCAGTAAATGTCTTGCAATGTGGAACCGCATTAGCAGATTTAACAGGTCACCCGATGTAGGCTGATATAAACAGATCATTTTATTGTGAAGTAATGTATCCATGACCCTGGTGCTTCTTTTTTCTAGCAAAAGGGTTTAGCAAAAAGCAGAAATCCATGATGATAATTTAATATGTTGCTAATCTACACTAAGTCTTGCACATTTGTCTTTTCATTGCAAAATTAATGTGTGTAATATGTGTGAGTATAAGCAATATGGAATATAAATGCCAAAATTTAACTGCCTTGTCAACATGAGTCCACAGAAAGTGTTGTTATCCAAAAGGTAGATTTGATTTGACACATTAACTGGCTGACACAAATGCAGGGTTATTTATGACCATCAAAACCCTGACATCACATAAAAAGTTGCGTGGGAATGAATATTTACAAAAGCTGAACTGCCTTTCCTGTATTCAGCACAGCAGTTCTGGAGCTGGAAGCAGTGGTCCGGGAGAGACTGTTGGCAGGTATCTCCAGCTGCAACTGTAGGGGTTGTTTTGATGTTCAATAATGCGTACGGCAGGGGCTCCAGTACACCAGAACCCCCTCTTTTGACACGCACTTTCACTGCAGGCAGCACATGCTGTGCAGTAACTGAGTTAAACAAACAGCCGTGCACCGTGATAAAAGAACAGCTTGTGGGGGTCTGCAGTCAACCCGCAGTCATACAAACTTCTTCCAAGCTTGGTCCTCAGTCCCAAAATACAGTAACACATTATTCATTCAACTTGCAGGGTTTTTACAGTTCCCAAAGGTGCGGTTCCCCGTGGTTATTTGCTCTGAAATGGATTCAGTTAAACTTGCTCATGGCCAGATCACTGACTTAGATTCCAATCCTGTCTCACATGGCAACACTAAAAAGAATCTGGTTAGGCTTGTTTGTAAGCATCCATGTTACACAGAGTTGCTGTGTGTTGTGGCCCTCACACCTTCTGTTTATGGTAAGCTTGAGTTAATTTTCTTTCCTGACCGGTTGGAGCATCATGTCAACGGTTGAATAGTCACGAATCCTCAGTTTGACTTCTGACAGTGTGTGCAGAATACACTACTGTGGCAGAGGTTCTAGAAGTATTTTAAAAAAAACACAGTATCTTATTGATTTTCTGGTGTCAGTGCATTAGTGAGGAAGATGGGGTGTTTTTTTTTTTTTTTCTTCCTTCTTTCTCTCCCAGATGAGACCAATTCCTCATGTGGTGTTATGGCATATACTGCAGTGTAGATATGTGCTTGGGGGTGTTTGTCCATGCACTTCAAATGAGAGAAGCAGAAACAAACTGAGCCTCTTCTCAGGGCAACCTATTTGTTTTCCTCCAGACCCTGTACATTTAGGTTAGTTTATAGGATGCGAGGCGTGACAGAGTACACATGTGATTTTATTTTAGGGTCCGCTTACATGCGTTGGGCACATGGAGCCAATCAAAGCAAATCACTTGTTGATGTCTCAGTACTTCAGCTGGAAAAGGGCTTGGAGTTTTAGCCACAGCTGAGGTTGAACAAGGGCCTGTGATACATCATTATCCTCTGTGATCTCCGCATTTAAACTTTTGTTTATCCGCTCTAGTCCACAGGACGTTGGTGCACAACACCTAACGTACCGAAAAGCATGTTAGCTTTGCAACATTTCTTCAGAAAACTTGTGAAAGTGTACAGACATTGTTTATAAGTTCGCACTGTCGGCGAAAACGAGTGATGTTAACCATTTGGATTGCATAATTTTGCATCCTAGCCATCTGACCACTGCTGCTATTCAGGCTGACTTGCGAGGCCATGAGAGCAAAAGTTTAATGCAGATCAAAGTGTAAATGTGGTTTTGACATGTCTGCCGGAGGCCGGGAGTAATGTTTGTGGTCAATTGAAACACATGCTGCCGAAGCGGTGTGACTTCATTGACGAGTTGCCTGGAGCGCTCGGCTCAATGAAATGCTTGAACTAACATTTATTTGTCAAGCAGGAAACGTGATAGGAAAAACTGTGTTTGCACAGGAATTTGGTTATTTTAGAAACGCTGCCGTTCAGGCAAGTTCAGGGAAAGTAAAAATATAGACCATGTGCGCAGCTGCTTCCTGGCAATATTCATTACAGGCCTGCGCTGGAAACTCTGGTCATGACTAATTGTTTTCTTCTCTGTGTCGGGGTGGGAGATTTTCATATGATCGAATGACTCTGATTTCACGAAGGAGGCCGAGTATTTCCATGAGTATGTAAGGAGAGCTGAGGCTCGGAGTACGTCCGCGTCTCTTAGCTGCATTACCTTTCTCCTGCCCCTTTTAGTAAAGCTCGGTGATTCGTTGTGGTGTTGAAAACACAAAAATATGCTCAGTTAAACATATCCCTGTATACATTTTCAAGCTGTTCAATGTGCTTTTAATCAAAGAAGCCTGTTTATCACTATTAATATGGCCACGATGGATACATAAATTACTACAGTCACAGACATTATTACTGAGTGCATTGCGAGCCATAATTTGTATAGTTAAGGTGTAGATGAGGCGAAAAAAAACCATTTGACATTGGCTCTGTATGTATTTTAATCTTTGGAACTTTAGAACTGCCAACAATTTTCCAGAGGAAAGATCCTCATGTAAAGATCACGTTACAGTGCACCACTGTAGTCAGATGAGTGCCAGCTTTTCTCAGGCAGCAGGAGAAACAGGGGAAATAAACTTGGAATGACAGTCAAGATAACAACTGAAACACCATTGTTTTTCACTGGCGAATGTGCAGCTGCAGCAACAGGAAGCAATTGTTGCTCAGCGATTGTGCCGCAGGTACACATGTAAGATTGACCTTATTGAAAACCACAGAGAAATCCACAAACAGCAGAATGTGGCTTTACCATGTTTGTCCTGCAGAAATGTACTGTGCCTTGCTGTGGTAGAGGAAAATGTCCCATTTTAGCAAAACACAAGAGCTATTTTTTTAACGTGGACCTGTTGACCATGTTTTTTAAGGGATTTTTTTTCACCTGGAATGGGCTGCATGCATGACTTTTCTTTTCCTTCATGTTAACAAGGTTAAATTGGATATAATGTAAATCTCATTTAGGCCTTCAAGTAACTGTAGTGTATTTTCTGCTGGTAATAATTTGTAATATTAAACATGAGCTCATCTAGATTAAGTTTATGTGGCCACGCTGTCCCCCTAGTGAAGGAGTTCACATATCATGGGGCCTCTATATATATAAGTAATGGAGCAGTGTAACAGGCCACTGAAAGGTAGATTGGGACAGGATCAGCAGTTTTGTGACATCGTTCTCATCTGCCGTGTTTATTATTTAGCGTGCCGGACGGCAAAAGTATCAGTTGTGGAAAAAAAACAGTTGTGAAACTTTTGTATTTATGTGAATTTCTGCATGAATGAGTCATTAAATGTGATCTGATCTTCACCTAGGTTATAATAACAAACACTTACTGTATATACTTTACATTTCCATATCTTTATTGAGCCAATGACTATACGTGCTGAAGATAGGGTAATTTCAGCCACGTCACTAATCATTGAGTCACGAGTTCCATTTAATCCAGGCGTAGGTCTACCCTGCCCTATTAAGTGTGGTTACCTGCTCTTTACAGCAGATATCTGGTGGAAGTGAAGTATGGCCCAGTCGAAACAGATTGCAGAAGAGCCGTTAAAGCTCATAAGACTGGAAAGGGTTGCAGTAAGGTTTCTTCGGCAGTCCACAGTAAGGTAGATATCTTAAAACTGGAAGAAAGTAATCATTGTTGCTGCTTTCCCAGCAAGTGGGCGCCCTGCAACAATCAGTGCAAGAACATGCCATACAGTCCTAAGGCCAGTGGCAAAGAACCCTGTGGTGACAGCTAAGGATTTGCAGGAATCTCTTGCACTTCATAATTTTTGGGTTCAAAACCACAGTTTCGGTGCTCACATCTGGCTACTTGGTGCCTTCTCTTACCTGACACATCACATGAAATTCACTAAAAAAAAAAGCCTAATAATAAGAATTTTAAAAAAATTAATTTTTTTTTTTTTTTTTTAAAGGCAAATTGTATGCTCTTTGCTTTGAAGCACAGACAAACTCCGCATCGACTAAGCTGGAGGTGTAACATGGGGATAGAATAAGACAGAGATGGCGCTTCATTGATGGGCTCAAAACTAGTAGATGTAAAAGTTAAAGGATCATCTACAGCTTGTCCCCCTTCTTTTTGCTTTGCACTTTCACTTTTTTGAAAAACCAAAAGGCTTAGCTTACTGTGTACATTGCCATATATGCCATATATGACTGCGTTGCTTGGTGTTTTGCAACATGATTCGAAATTCTCTTAAAATATTAAATATAACTACTATATAAAATATAAAAATATAACTACTAAATGCCTCTCAAATAGCGACCCGTGATTGAACTTTATGGATGTAGAGATGTCTGTTCATCTCTTATTTCACAGTAAAACAGTATTTTTATTTGCTGTGGACAGTATGAAAATGTTCATTTTTCAGTCTCATGGGAAGAAGTGAAACAGTGAATCAAGTGCTTAATAGGATGCAAAACATTTAGTGATGAATGACAGGTGAGTTATTTGGATTGAGAAGTGCATATCCTGTGTTGTTTTTCAGAGCAAAGTTAAAATTGTCCCTACCCCTAGCAAACAGGTACTTGTTTTGATCGAGATAGTTTCCTGTTAACCAGTATTTACATTTCTAGAGATTAACTGCCCTTCTTTTGGATTGAGGATGACTTGTTTGGCAGGGAGCTACATGCCAAGTTCATGGAGGCCTCCAAATTCCTTTGCCAAAGTTAATAACAGAGTAATTTTTAGCGCTTCTGTCGTCTGCATTTGATTCATGGTTCTGGAACCCTGCCAGCAGCTTACCTGCTACATAACATCCCATCAGTGCACGTATAAAGAAGAGCGCTAAGTGATTCTTGAATGTACTGTACATGTCCAGCCTTCCACTATTCTCGATATTCCCTAGTTTTGTTGTTGGAAGCCTTTTTTTTCTTTACATTATGTTGTGTATTTTTTTGTGCATTTTTGTGCTTTGGAAGATTACATTGACCTGACTGTATGATATAGCCAGGTTTTCGTATGCTGTTGTTCCATGTCCACCAGCTTGGAGACCAAAGGCTTAGTTTCACAAGAAGCCAGTTTCCGGCACCTTCGTGAGGTCTGGTATAGCTAACTTTCAGCCTCACATACATCTCCAGGTAACATGAAAGCGGTAGTCCGTGCATAGCAGCATGCTGTCAGTGAGTGGGTCACAGGCCAACCCCACATGGCAGCCACACATTTTACAAATGGATGCCGCACCCACAAAAGAACAAGCTGTTGAGCTATGGTTGCCATAGAAGCACACGATCCAGAGATAAAACCCACCAGAAGTCTGAGAACTATCAAGGAGATGAGTGGAAATAATTAATAATTTCTTCTGAAGTTTTTTTTTGGAAGAAAGTAGAACTGCAGCTGACCAACATTAGTAATAAATTCTTCTTGCTTTGACAATAGATATAGGGGAGACTTTTTTGTGTCTTAGGATAGAAGAAGACCCTGAAATTGTCCCATAGGTTTTATGTTACAGAAAAGATTGGAATTGTCCCAAAAAGAACAAATACAACTGTCATCAATGCCCATACCCACACATACACACCCCACGCACACACCATCGTACATCAGTCGGTGGATTTCACACACATTTAAATATCCAACTATTGAAATAGTATTATTTACAAAATTTGTTTATTTGTATGTTATGTAGTCTACATGTGAAGGATCCTGTGCTGCTAATATTAGAATTTTAATGTTTGGTCATGTGACATTTTTATGTCTAACCAAATTTATCTTCACTATTAAGAGAAATACGTGAACCTTATTTTAATATGATGATGTAATTCAAAAATGTTCCAAAATATTTAATGATTGCCCCTGCAGCTCTGCCGTAGGACCCATATAATTAATTATTGAGTACTACTTGAAAAATATTGCTGGCCGTATCTAGCAGTGCAGAGCGCACCAAGCTCTACCTGATATATTCCTGCATGATGGGGTTAGGTAGGAGGCAGAAGCTTTTTTGATTCAAGTGAGATGAAACCCATGGATGGAACATGGTTATAGGCAGTGGCATCTGAGCCCCCCCCCACACACATAGCCACAGGTTCTGTCCTTCTAAGGGATGCCTTCCTTGCACCTGCAATCTTTTTGCTTAGGCTCCCCTGAATGGTGTCCAGGTAGCTGTACCATGTGCCACCGCCTGGAATTAACTCCCCTTGCTCTTGACCTGCTGTGAGTTCAAGATAAGCTTGAACTCCACTGACTTCCGTATGCTACTGCTAGGCTATGAAACTCCACTCTGGATGAGATGATAGTCCATCGCGTTACTTTTATAATTAGTACTTAGTTTAGTTGGAAGTTATACAGCATGATGTTAAGTAGCTATGGGTAAATCAGCAGGACACCTCTGGAGACTTGAGCAATAAGATTTACTTTAGAAGTTTCTTAGATAAAGCTGATGTCTACTATCAGAATCAGAATCAAAAAACTTTATTAATCCCAAATGAAATTACTTATGTTACAACTGAACAAATAGACAAAGACACAAGTAACACGAAGAGCAAATATAATGATAAATTTAAGTAAAATAAAATATAAATATCAAAATAAACTGCAATAAATCCTCATTCAAAATATTGCACATATAAGTGCAATATTACACATTCTGCATACCAAAGTTGTTCACATAGGACGGAACAAATGAGTTATTACATATCTAAGTATTTGAATGACCCGAAGTAGAGTTATAAAGTCTGATGGCAGTGGGGAGGAAGGATTTTCTGTGATATTCAGTGGAGCACTTTATGCAAATAAGTCTACTGTTAAAAGCGCTCCTCTGTCCCACCACCACACTATGAAGTCGGTGATTAGCACTTTAAGTAATAGACGGAAGTCTAGACAACATTCTCCGATCTGCCACTGTTTCTAGACTGTCCAATTTCTCTCCTACCATAGAACCAGCCTTCTGAATCAATTTATAGAGCCTCTTAATGTCTACTACCTTCATGCTGCCCCCCCAACACGCCACAGAGAAGAAACTAGCCCTAGCCAGCACGCACTCGTAGAAAATCCGCAGCATTGTACTACACACCCTAAAGGATCTAAGTCTGTGTAGGAAATAAAGCTTATTTTGACCCTTCCTACATATATATATAGCCAGCGAGTTCTTAGACCAGTCTAACTTACTGTTCATATACACCCCCGGGTATTTATAATCCTGAACGGTCTCTACATCCACCCCCCGATAGACAAGGGAGTAACTGGTGGTCCTATCCTTCTCAAATCCACCACCAATTCCTTAGTCTTACAGCTGTTGACCTGCAACTGATTCATCTCACACCAGTCAACAAAACTGTCCGCTACACTCCTATATTCCATCTCATCACCATGTCTGATATTTCCCACTATTACAGAATCATCAGAGAATTTCTGCAGATGGCAGCCCTCTGTGTTGTAACTAAAATCCATAGTGTATAAGGTAAAAAGGAATGGTGACAAAACTGTCCCTTGTGGAGCACCAGTGTTACACAGCAGAGTATCAGATGCATAGCCCTGTAGCAGCACATACTGTGACTTCACAGTTAAATAGTCCATAATCCATGAAATTAAGGCAACATCCACCTGCATTGCACACAGCTTACTCCCCAGTCTGGCTGGCTGGATGGTATTAAAAACACATGGGAAATCAAAGAACATAATCCTAAGAATTCCTTCTGACTTGTCTAAGTGACCATAGGCACAGTGCAGCAAATAGATGATGGCATCTTCAACCCCAATCCTCTCCTGGTAGGCAAATTGGAAGGGATCCAATGCAGACCTAACCAGGGGGCAAAGTATTTCCAGGACCAATCTCTCAAAAACTTTCATTATATGTGCTGTGAGTGTCACTGGCCTGTAATCATATGGGGCACTAGAATGTGCCTTCTTTGGAACAGGAATCAGACAAGATGTTTTTCACAGCAATGGCACCTTTTGAGTACTCAGACTCATGTTAAAAATCCTTAGGAATACTCTACAGAGCTAATACTATGCTACCAAAATGTATTAGATATTTACTAGAACTGTGCAATGGGCTAGTGTCCTATATGGGTGTAAACCGTTCTTGCCTCGCGCTTCTGGAATAGACCATAATAGACTCCAGACCGCTGTCACCTTGACCAGGAGAGACTGTCCCACACTTTTTGGTGTGTGATTATCACTGGATCAGTATGAGGGAAGCCAAAAATGTTCAGCCTCCTTAACACTTATTACAGAGGGGTGAAAAAAACTCAGCATTGTAAATGTGTTGCAGTTCTATCCTTCACTTTATTTGCTTGTTCAATCCCTGATTCATGTCATTGGTCTGAATGAAATATTTAGTATGTTATTTACTTTTATCACTTTTGTTGCTTCTGTGGAGAAAAAAAAAGATGGAAGCACTTTATTATTTCTCTTATCTCTTAGTACCATTAAGCACTACTTGGCACTTATTTATTGTTTTTTCCACGGTTGCTGTAGTTAATATTTAATCTCATGATAAAGGAGGCTCTCAATTAGTTTGATTATGGATAAGCATCATAGTGAGAGAGAACAGTTGTAACTGCACAATACAATGGATTCAAAGGGTTCAATAAACGGTCAGCTTTTCTCCAATCCTTTCTTGATACAAATATATTTTCTCACTTGATGTTACTTGTTTATTCTCATAAAACCTTAACATTAACCTTAACTTAACCTTAGCTTTCCTCATCAGTGCATGTGGCCTGAGGTCAGCTCCCTACACATACTGCTGCTGAAGCTCCTGTTACAGTGACGTAACTGTGGGAATTGGCCCCGGTGTGTGTGTGTGTATGTGTGTGTGTGTGTGTGTGTCGAGGGAGAGTCCGACTCATTCTCGTCCTCAGGGGAAGGGAGCCAAGCCTCTTTTTTCTGTGCTGTGTTCTCCTTTTTTTACCAGGCAAAAAAGTCCAAAAATTGACCTCTCAGTACTATCTGCTGAACATGTACTGAACATTCTGCAAGCAAGATCTGTACGCTTACAGCTTTTTCACTTTAGCTTTGATTAAGTCTGCAGTGTAAACATTGCTGAGCAGTGATCTCACTAAGTCCATTCAGGGTTCTGCCCAGTGCTGCACAGCTGTCTGGGTTCAGAGTGATCAGGGCCTCTGTGCAGGTCCAGCCTAAATACACCACTCTCCAGGCCTGGCCTGCAGCACCAATGTTCTCCTTTCCCAGGCCCGGCATGCGGCTGGGAAGCAGTCTTTAGCAGCTGTGGGACAAAATGAGGCATGACGGGTCCGTATCAGTGTCGGCTCTGCAGCTTTAGCCCCCTGCCTGGCATGGTGCTGCGTGGTGCCACATAACAAATGACTCACAGGTGCAATCAGCTGATACCGATGAGCTGTGGTGACCGTCACTGCCTTTGTGCTGGCCTTCATACGCATGCCATTCGGGCTGTACCCATGACAACGCGGGGTGCAGGGAATTGGGCAGAGCCGGTGTCTGGGTTCACCTGTCCTTGTTGGATGGCCTTCCAGTTTCATCAGGATCCTGCGGCTGCTCCTCCTGGTCCATTGTCTTTAAACATAAAATTCTTTTAAGTAATCAAACCAATTTCATAAAGCCCCTATTCTTTATGTTTGTTACCTATAAGGAAAGAGTGGTGGTTTCTAGACGTAATAAAACAAACACACATATTCATTTGAAATTGCTTAACTAAACTAATTTAAGTTATCTGACTGTCCTCAGATGCAGTGTTAGCAGTCGGGTGCAGATCACTGCCTCCATCATGGCAACCTTCATGTAATTATCCACATTGGCATCTTTATCAAAGCCCACTGAAACATTTTGGATGGGTATATGTGTTTATGTGTGTTTAATGTATGTTTTCTGTTTTTATTAAAGTTATAACTCTGCAGGGCATGGAAAAAATAGAAAAAACTTGTTTGCACACTGAGTAAACTAAAGTTGCTGCAGACAGGCGAAACCTTTTATTTGTAAACTTGCTTCATACCATAAAGATGCATGTCAGCTTAGAAAAATAACTCCTTTCAGGTTTCACTGATTGATTGCAAAAGGGTGCTTCTGCACTATCAGTCAAAACAGCCCTAAATGATAGTTGTCATTTGTTTCCGGCTTTAACAAGGTAATGAGAGTGACTTGGAGGAGTTTGCTGTGCTTCCTGAGACATCCTCACACTGCCCCAGATTTGGCCAGCATCCTGTGACATTGGAAAAGACCCACTCATATTCCATAGTTGTGCCCATACAGGGAGCATTAGGAGCTGAGCAAAAAGGTTTTACAGACAACTTGGCATATCACATTTTTTTATGACAAGGAGGTATTCAGATACTACTTTAATTTTATTTTAAAATATGTAGAAAAAATATTCCACAATTGTAAAGTATCTTTTTTTATGCAGGTCTATTTTTTTAAACTTACGCTTGATGTAAATGGTCTCCATAAAACATGCATACCATGTATGTGTTTGTATTTTCAGTGTCAAAACAAAACTGAGCCAGTTACTTCAGTATGTGTTTTTACTGATGTATGGAGAGTAAATATTTAACATTGAGCTTATATTGAATTATTCCAACTGCGCTGCACAGCTATGTATTTGTTATTTTATGGTCGTCTGTTAGATGTTGACTGCAGAATAGTCCTTTACCATGAGCTTTGCAGTTTGGGATGGAGGTGGGACCAAGATTCTTGCACTGTGATTGGTCAGCTCCCTGTCACAAGCCCCCCCGTTGTGTCACGTACCCAAATGGGTGCTTGGGGGGCTATCATCTTTTGACCACCCAGAATGTGCCCCACAAATCCTGTTCACTTTAAAAAATGTTGTTATTACTGAATTGATATGCATATGCTAATTGATTTATTTTAATATTAAGTGTATTGTGTTTCATTTTTGGATGAGTATGCATTCCAGACATAGCTCGGAAAGAAGAAACTGCATTAGTAGATGGTATCTCACTCATATGCACACTGACTCACAAACACATCTCCCCTCGCTGGTGACCTCTGACCCCAGCTGTAGCATCCCCTCGGGGCTTCTGGTGATGTTGCAGTGGCCCCTTTGACTAGCCAGTCCCTCCCAGACCTTGCCCTGAAAGCACTGAGGTCCCAGACAACAGACCCCTGGCCTGATGAATCTGCGTCCTTACTGCCCTGTGCCCTCAGCTACATCCATCCTATCGGCAAATGAGCCTGCTATGAAAAACAACTCATCTTTCATCCTCTTACATCCTAGTATAGGTATGAATAGATTGGATTTGAATGAGCAGCAAGGTTTAAAAAGTATTTTTAGGAAAATTCTATTATTTTATTTTATTGGAATTTTAAATAAAGCACATGATCTCGCGTACTCATATACGTAAGTAAAACAAGGGGCGTGCTACCTTCCTGCTTTGTGCCAACCCACTCCAACACTGTTTCTGGCAGCCCACAGAAGTGAGAATTCCTCTGCTCGTAGGGGCTTTCAAAAAACACACACCACATGTTTGAGTCTGACGTATCAGTGAGCCACAGTCTAACCAGATGTCCTACTGGCTTCCAGGCAGCCCTGTGCTCTGCCTTGTGTGCACCAGAGCTTCAGGCCAGCTTTATCTTCAGATGAATGCTCCTACTTGACCTTCAGGTCTGAGGGGGTCCTACATATCAGTTTATGCTCCCACCAAGAATGGCAAATATTAAAGAACACTTGTCTACTTGGATGTTGTAGCTGCAAAATTAACTATAACTATGTAATATGACTACTAAATATATTCCTATTCCTAACAGCTATAACAGGACTGACAAATGTGTTACTGAATTTACACTAATTTAATTTCACTTTTTAAAAAATGCAGTTAAAATGTTGTAATGTATAGTTATTTCAAAAGCTGCAGATGCTGCTCATATTAAGTAAGTATGTTGCTTTTCAGAAAGAAATGTTTTCAAAATAGGAGAATGCTTTGTATTAAAGGAATGGTTTTAAATTAAGCAAGGACATTAATTATGAGCAAAGTTATTAGCGTGTGAGCATATTAAGCAGCACATTGCTATTTGAGACTTCATTTTGCTGGATAAAGGAAACTTACAGTGCCTTCAGAAAGTGTTCACCTCCATTGATTGCTTCCCATTTTGCAATGTTGCAGTCAGATTAAGCCATATTTAATCGATTTTTTCTACACCTGAAGCAGTAATTCTGTATAATGTTCAAATGAAATATTTAGATATCTATAGAATTATATTGAAAATAAAAATCCAAAAATGTAGTATTCACAACCATTGTAACAAACTAGAAAAAATGGCACAACCCAGACACTACCAACCACAGGCCATTATACCAATTGAACAGCCAGGTAAGAAGTATGATTGTCAGAGAAGTGAGCAAAAGGCAAGATACAACACTGATAGAGTAGCAGAGCTCTGTATCAGAGAAACTGTGTAAATGTTAAAAATCTTTTCAGTTTGACAGATTCAGTCTCTTTGGAGAATGTCTAGAAGGAAGCCACCTCAAAGAAAGTAGATATTAAGTCACACTAGGAGTTTGCTAGAAGCTACATGACAAAACCTGAAACCTTCTGGGAATAAAAAATTATGCTCTTTGGCATGAAAGGAGAGCACTTGTTTTGGCATAAACCAAATACAACCCAGTACCCAGGTAATACCATCCCTACTGTGAAGCATGGTGGTGGCACTATCATGCTCTGGTGTTGCTCAGCAGGAGGAACTGGAAAGTCAGTTACCATCGAGGGCAACTTGGAGGGAGCCAAACACTGGAAAATCCTCGACAGGAATCTGTTTCAGTCAGCCAGAGAGCTTAATTTAGAATGAGGATGTATTATTGAACAGGACAACGATCCAAAGCACACGGGGAAAAAATATGAATGAATATCATGGAACAAAGTTATTATTCTGGAATGGCGAAGCCAGGGCCCAGATTTCAGAGTCCTATTGAAAATCTATGTATGACATGAAAATTGCTGTCCACTGATGCTCGCCATCTAATTTAGCAGACTTGGAATAAATCTAGCTTCAAGAATGGGGGAAAAAAGTCCAAAATCTCAATGCGCAAAGTGAGAACTAGATACAGTTAAGGGGGGGTTAATACTATCTGAAGGTACTGTAGTGTGGGAACTCACTGCATGGGAGGCCATGAGCTTTCATTTGGGCAATCTGTTTAAAATCATTCAACAACTTTTTACTCTTGAACAACCTGGAAACAGATGTGACATGCTAGATTGTTAAACTATTACTTCCCTTAGCAGTTTTAAAATATTATTATGCATGACTAATACATGTGTGTTTTAGATTAAAGTAATTGTTCAGAATAGAACGATGAACACCAGTAGTTACCCTGATGTTGTTCTCGTCAATATGGGTTGCAATGCAGTCTACTTCCCCCCTGTGTTCTATTTCTAAGGATCCTTTCCAAATGTTGGAACGCTGAGAAAATGTGGCATGTTCACTTCTTCCACAGCAGCATGTGTGCATAAGCTTGCTGTTTGTTTTTAAGACGGTGGGTTGTAGGAAGGTTGACTGCCCTGACACTAGGGAGCCATGTTTTCTTTTCTTTCAGCATATTAGAGATGTCTTCACGGTGCCCTGATGCTGGTACTGGAAAGAGGCAAGTTGGAGTGGGGAGGGTTATTCCCACTCCCCTATTTGACAGGTTCACTTTTAAGAAACACACTTTGATGAACTTATCAAGAAAGAATTTATCCCCACCTCCCTCTCTGACACATCCATGTCTGTGTTTTCATCTACCTTTGATAGAAATTAGACTGGGTCTATCTATCAAGGGGAAACCTAATGATTTTCTCAGAGGCTTTATGTAGACCTGGCTTACGGGTCCACTGGAATGTCTTTTTTTCTGGAAGGAGAGTATATGCACAAAAAGGCATAAACCTGAGGTGGGGGTAATTCAGATGTTGCTTGGTCCTTGGCATGCATCACAGCTCTGGTGCACCTGGCCCAGTTTGAAACTTGTGCGACACTTCAAGGGCATCATTTTCTTGTTTTTGACTCCTCTCTGTCACTTATTGTTTCTCGGTCATTTTAATTAAGCACTTGCCCTTGTCAGAGTTACAGGAGACTGGAGTCTTTTTTCTGAATCGCTAGGTGTTGGGCAGTGAGGGTCCATCACAGGGTAGCCACAAAAGTTCATCCACTGTTTTTGATGAGAACCATCTTTATTGGTGTTAATCTAGCAAGGATGAAACCCTGTTGTTGGTGTTCCTTGCAATGCCGATATTTCATCGTTGGGGAGTTATTACAAAGGTCTTTAATAAGCCCAAACTAAGCATTAAATGTATATTTTCAGTAAGTATATACTGGTGGGGGTGTCCAGTGACAATAGGAGTTCTTTTTCAAATGTTTCAATCCAATCTGTATGCATTAAACTGTTGACCCCACCCACACCCCAATTACCAGCATTCACTTATGTTATTTGTGTGTGTGTGTGTGTGTGTGTGTGTGTGTGTGCACGCGCGTGCGCGCGCGCATTTCTCAGTTTGATTGTTACATGATCACTTGCTGAATGGTATGTGAGCATTTCTGTGAATTCCGTGTAATGGGGATGTAAACATAGGTAGTCCCGTTGGTTTCTAGTTTGTTTGAGGGAAGCAGAGGTGTTATCTACATAAAACCAGCTATCATCTCCAGAAGAAAGCAATACGGAGAGTCAACAAAATCACCAGACAATTGTTTTGTGTGGAGGAGAATGTGTCTGGCACACACTCACAGAAACAAGCACATACAGACACATGCATGTACACACAGACATAAAGAGAGAAAGACAAACACAGAAAAATGTATGTAGAGACAATGTGTTTGTCAGGTGACCTGCAACTTTCTCAACCAAAAGCAGTGCCCGAGATAAATGAATTGGAAAGAAGGAATATGTTTGCCCTGGGGCCAGATCTCTAGACAGTTTCACGGTTTTTCTTTGTCTGACAACTTATGAACAGTCTTGGGTTGGCTCTGTTAAAAACTGTAATACTCCGGAGAGAAAGAAAATAAGTTTGGATCCTGTGGTCTGTGTGTTTGCCAGTCCACTTCTGGTCAAATATTAATAATAATCTAAAATGACTCTCTCTGGAACCAATGGCGACCCAGACTAGAGGAATTTGGGTGAAATTTGGTGAACCTTTTAAGAGTGCGTTACCATAACCTCAAAGGACAAGCATTCCAAACATAGGATTCGGAAAATGTCTTGTTTGGAGCTGCACTGAAAGCATTTTCTTTCTGCACTGAAAACGACAAGCTTATTGTGCATATTAGATGCCACAGGGTCCAAGACCTGACACGTAAATCATGAAACGAGAGATAAATGAACACACAGCCTAAGCAATTTCATTTCTATCCACAATACTAATGAAGTTCATTTGGAGCAAAGACGTTGTGTATTCCTTGTACTCCTGGGAGAATCATAAATCACTTTCTTGTAAACAGCAGTGACATGCAGCCTGATCTGTATTTTGATATACATTTCTGGGGAACCTTGTGCACTGAAATGTGATCCACGTTCATTTTTTGGGGAAGGGGAGAAATAGTTGAGAATGCAGACGGGCCTGGGCTCTGCTGTAAGAAACACTGGCATGGTTTCAGTAGGAGAAAGCACATATTGTGTGCAGATGTTGCTGTGTTAATCTGTTCTTGCTGTAATGACATATTTGGTGGCAGCACTTAACTGTGACAATGCTACCAACAGAAATAACACAGACACACACACACACACACACACACACACACACACACACAGAGACTCCAGTAACTCTGATTCTGTGTGATCAGGTGGGATAAGAATCTACTCCAAATAAGTGTGTACGTCCAGGCCTGCCCACACAAACCTGAGAAAGTGCTTTAGTTGTGGTAATCCACATTTTAAACCAGCTATAAAATCTACCAAATATTTTGGAGCACTGCCTATATCACAATAATTACAGTTATAGTCACATGTTAAAATGCATTTTCAACCTCTAAGCCTCTTTCTCCACACCACTTGTCCAGCAAAGTAATATATAGCACTATAATAAACCTGTTTCCTCATTTTATTCATGAATCTACAAATCCAGCTCTGCTCCCCTTTGGAGCAGACGGACAACAGGATGCAGGCAGAGCATGAAGAAACCTTATCGGCACCCCACTGAGGGTGTTTTGCAGCTCTGATTTGATCTTCTGATACCTGTGTTTGTGCAAGCAGGGACTTCACAAGTGCTTGAGTGGAAGCAGCTCAGCTCAGTCTCAGTAAGGAGTTTGACAATCTTTGACTGAAATAAAGGTAAAGTTTCAAATACTTAACCATGTGCCTGGTATGTAAACGTATTCTATTCCTAGAAGTGGTTGTAAAAATTTTCTCTTGTTTTTGTCCTTTTTTTTACACCATTGGTTAGAATCACAACTGCATTCATTGAGTCATTATATTAATTTTGATGTAAGAGTCACCATATTTGTGCATGTTTTTTGTTGGTTTCAGACGAGCACCATTGTGTCGTGGTGAGCTTCAGCTTTTAGTGAGGACGGTATTCATCATATCCAACTTGCCTATTAATGTCACACGACAGCTGATTTTAAAGGTTAAGAAATGTTACAGAGCTGTTGAATCCCCAGTCACTGCATCCAGTAATGGTTTTCTCACACACTTGCGTTGACACTTGTTGAAGTCATGATGTCGGTGGTCTGGAGACTATCCCGGAAGCACGGACTGCTAGGCTAGACAGGGCACACCCAGGACAGACATCAGTACATTGCGGCGTAATTCTGCAACCATTATTATCGTCTAAACAATGAGCAGGAACTACAGTAATCACGTGGACTTCTTTGCATAACTAAGAGAGTGTCGCACTCGTATAAATGTGCGGTTTCTTCTTGCCTCCAGCGAGGAGAGCCAGACAGTTCTTATCTCTCTTGCCCTAACTCATCCTTTTCCTGTCTGCACTGCTCAACCAACACTGGCAGGACAATAAGGTGGCTCACAGTGTTGATGAGAATAAAAGAGAGGGACTGGATATGGATGATGGAAAGAGTGCAAACAGACCAACGGTTTGGGGAAAAGGAGCCAGGAAGACGAGTGTGTCACTGAATGTGTAGCAAAGCGTAGCAGCTGCAGGGTTTTAATGAAGCTGGACATGCCCGGGTCACTGGGGTTCTTGTGAAGTCTCACTCGTCACTTCGCCCCTGTTTGACCTTGGATCAGCCTCCTCTTCCAGGTTTAGGTGTTGGGAAGCTGTCCGGTCTCTGTGATTCCTACCGTTAGATGTTTGTGAGTCCCACAGGGATATATTAGCGCCACGGTCATCTGTCGTGTTTGACCTCTATAAAAGCTGGTAAGGACAGCTTGAATTTCTCACACCAGAATTCCCCTTTGGTCTTACAAACCGGAGACTCTGCACTCCACAGAAGGTGACAGATGGAATCAGTACTGCAGGCTACAGGGACAACACTCATTTTGAGAGCACAATGTGTTGAGAGAGACAGTACATGCTAATATCTGCAAGTATATCTGAGGGGGATTAAACAGAACTGATTATTAATTTAGCAAGGGATCAGGGGCCTTGTTAACTGACTGTGACACACCTCACATCAGGTGTGATGCTTGGTAAATAATGCATGGCCAGCACTTGTTTTTAATCGCAACCATCTTGAGTTCTTTGGAAGGCTTGCAGTTTGGTTTGGCCAGAGCACAGAACACTGACTAAGACAAAGGGACGAACAACACGGACCAATTCCTTGGAAAGTTAATGCTCACATTTTTAAATAAATAATTCAAAGCGCCTTTGAATTATTAATAAAAAGGTTTCATATGTCTGTGTCTCTTCAGCGTTTGTATAATGAGGATTGAAAGAGTTTGGCAGCAGGTTTTCAGACAAGGCCTTGTTTGAAGAATGCTTCCTAAAACGAGTGTCTGTTGGCCCTAAGGCATCTCACCGTGTGTGCTCAGAATATCTCTGTCATGGGAGAAAATGCAGCAGGGAATGATGGCCCCGTTGCTCATGATCATACCATTGTGTCATTTTCCATTTTGTTGTGTTCCTTTGTTCTCTGACTGATAGATGTAGCAGAAAAACTAGGAAGATAAAGTGCTGAGGTGGTTGGGTAAGTCTCAACCACCCTGGCTCAGTGGTGCGCAATGTGTCTCCGCCTCCATCAAAGTGTGGCTCTCATTCATAAAGGCCCGGTTATCTGCTGCCATATCTCCATTTGTTTCTTCGTACCTGTTGATAAAAGACGTCTTCACCACGAGCCCTGCGCCTGTCATCACAGCCTCGGCTCTTGCGCTGCCTTTATTTTAACCGACCCCACCGCTGTTGCTCTATGTCTCTCTCTCTCTCTCTCTCTCTCTCTCTCTCTCTCTCTCTCATTCTTCTACCTTTTGGAAACAAAAATGGAAAAGAAGGCAATTAAAAAAAATAGGAGTGTGGGTATCACCAGGCTTCAGATTGGTCATTGTGGTGCATTGTGTTATTGTCCACTGTTCTGTAAGCATCTGGAATTGGCTACTGGAAGATGTGAGAAAGATATATCTCTGGGGGTGGAGGGGTAGTTAAATTTAGCATTACGGAGCTCCAGAGAAGGTTGTAAATATTTACAAATGATGGGGGCGGAGTATTTGGGAGGAGGCAGGACAGTTATTTCATCAGCAAAGTCATAACAGATGGCCTCTTGAAAGGAGAATCTAACTATACACTATATAATATACAATGTATTGCCTTAATTATACTTAGATGGTACCCAGTTTTTATCATTTACATGTTAAGATATTTTATCTTCCATTTAAAACCATGATGCATTTAGGCAATTCGTGTATTTTCACATATCCTCTCTCACATACATGTAATTTCTTTAGTTCTAAAAATATGAAAGAAGTAAATTTGGACTTCTACTGTGTTTGTGGGTGAAGGAGGCCAGAGCAGACATCTGCCTGTGGGCCTATGTAATTGTTATGGCATCTTGTTTCTGCCTGATATTTTAACAAAATGATTCCTGAATGGATTATTTCAAAAGCAAACTTGTTACCTTAAATCTGAAATCTGTCGACACCGTTTTCGCAGTGGGCTGCAGCATGTTCGCAGTTCTCATTCCCCTGACACCAGTATTTCTCGCCGAAGGCAGACCCTGCAGCCTAGAGCAACTTCTCTGCTGACACCCAGACCTGTAGGCTGACAAATGGAAAGGCTGGAAGATGAATGAAGCACAATTATGGTGGGTAACAAATGTTCCTAATGATTTATTCCCCGATCAGGTTTCTTTATTTTTGCCCGCACACAAGTTTCCAGGAGGACAGTTGTGGTACAAGCCCTGCTTCAGACAAGGAATGCTGATGCCCTCACACACACGTAGGGGTAAAGGTATTCGTGAACGTGCTGTCTCACTGCTACACGCATCCTCTTTGTGTTGCTTGTCCCTGGGATGTCGTTTTCTATTCTTCACTCACAAATAAGTTTTGTGCTGTTTCTCATGCTAGAAACCATCCTCCTTTACTGTTCAGACTGATCAGTCCCTCTTAGTACCCAGGCTGGCTGAACACAACAGCTGCCCAATATGCGTACTTAACCTTAAATACTGCCTTTTATTGTACCACATCAGGAGAAATGTATGCACATATATTGGTCTACCTTGAAAGTCATTGCTGCTGGAAATTTTGTCAAGTGCACAATAACTTTGTGTTTGAAGAAATAGTGACTAAGGATTTGTAGAAGTCTCTGTATGCAGGAAATATTAACCAAATTCATAAACTGCAGATTTATTACAGAGCAATTTACAGTATTTATTTTCCATACTGTGTTAGTATGGATTTTTGGATCTTTTCTAATGTATGAAGTACTTAAAACCATGTAAGTGTGAGAAAACACAATTTAAAATTACTTAGCATTAGTATGTGAAAAACAAAAATTGTGAAGGACTCGTAAACAAAAAAGAGAAAAGTGTGAAGTATTCCACAGTTGGTGTCAGTACTCTTCAAAGTTCACACATTTTTTTTTAACTATGAAAGGCTGTAGAATTTTTCCAGTTTAAGTTGATAAGCACATAGACACAATCCTAAATCTCAATAAAATAATACCATACCCTTGGGCATTTGTAAACATTAAAACCTAGGTAGACATGAATTACAACTTTGATGGTTTGGGATTTTGTGTTAGAAGGGTAATTAAATGTACAACATTCTGTTCCTATTTCTGGCCCTTGTGTATTGAAAAGTAAAGAGGACCTTACTCCAATTACAATGCTGGCCCAGGTGTTCTGTATCAGACTCTAGACATAAACCCACCCATGATTCTATGGTTATTCTTGCAGCTATTAATCTTCAAGTTGCTGTACGTAATGTTGAGAAAGCATTTACACAAAGATCCATGCAAGAAATCACAAGTCTCTGCAAGCATTTATTTTTTATCTAAATTAAGCCATATGATTTAAATCAGAAAGGCTGTATGTCAAGGCACACAATAAAAAAGTTATTTTCAAGTTTAAACAAGAATTTTTTTTTATAGAGACAGGTGACTATTATGTGTTGCACTTACAAATGATTACTGAAACGTGTTTGTCGGATCCCAAAGAACACCGACCAAATGTACTGCTACTTGTAACCCCTCCTCTTATAAATAGACTTGGTCTTGTGACAGGACACAGCTGTGTTCTTCATGTAGTAGGAGGGAATTCTGTGTAATTTTCAGAATTATAGCTGTCTGATCACCAGTCTGCCGCACCTGCGTGCACCTGTGGTCAATAACAAACACTGGGGCATCAATTCATCCTGAAGCCAAGCTCTTCTGAAACCCTGCTCCACCCCGGTCTGCTCCCTGCTCTTCCCCACCTCTCAGCTGTTTTGAGCACCTGCCTCAAGGGCCCGAGAGCTTCATTAAAAAGAACTGCTGGAAAACCAGGAATTGAGTGCTGATGTGGTTGGCTTTTGTCCACCAACTGTCTCTCTTCGTTGAATATTGGGGGGTGGGGGGATGTTGTTAATAATAATAACTAATACTCAGACCTCCCCTGCCACCTCCAGCGTGTTCTCTGAAAGTTGTCCTTGCAGTGAATGCCAGAAACTAGCATCAAACACGTATGTGTATTACCCCAGTCAGGGGATATCATTACCCGTATCAATATAAATATAAGGTATATATGTAAAACACGAGATGATTTATGATATAATGCAGCTACACCTTTTTTTCTTTGGCAAATGAGTTCACAACTGCAATTGTGCCCCCCTGGTTGAATCATATCAAAATGAAGGGAAACACCCGGGTCGGGGGCTGATCTGGGCATTCGGGGGCTGTTATCTGAGGTGGTCAGTGTTGAATGGAGAACACTTTGGACAGGAAAGAGGCAGCCTTAACAGAACTTGCTTCCTCTTGGCTGTCTGAGTAGACACCGAAGGTTGCAGTGGTACAAGGGCTGGTCGTTCTTCATTGTAGTCAAAACATTGAGGACTGGCAGTCTGCCATGGCTGTAAGGGTGTGTTAGGCACTGCATGCAAATGCTGCTGCAGAGATATCAGAATCACTTTGCACTTAAAATGGTACAATTACTGCATATACTTACAGGTCAGTTGGAATGGCAAAAATAAATGGTTTAAAAATCATTGATTTCAGAGGAATTTTGTTGAAAGCAGCTGTTTGTTGTCTTTGCCCACAGAGCATAATGGAACAATGGAAGGAAGATTCTATTATGACAGTTAACTGCAGTCTACTCTGGGATCTCCATAGTCCTATAGTAATATGCCATGAATTGTTTCCTAGTCTAGTCTGGAAATGCGGTAGATATTCAGCTTCTTTCCATCTGTCCATCCATTCATGATGAATAATTAGTTGTCCGGTCGTTGTACAGAGAATATTGGGGAAGACTGGGGTGTAAGCAGGGCATACCTTGAATGGTGCCAAAGCGTACCACACGTCATTAATTTATTTAAATGAACTCACATGCAATCTAGAATTACACATTCACCTGAAATGCATCCTTGGACTATAGGTTGAAATTGGAGCACCTGGAAAAGATCCACACAGACATGAGGAAACTTCCCAACCAGGTTTGGACGCACATCCAGACCTAGAACCCAGAACCGTGTAGCAACAGTGTTATCCACTGCCTCATTGTAGCTATTGGACAGTAATACTGGAAACTAAAGATGATATTTAATAAAATGTACTTCCCTTCTGTTATTATATTAGATGCCTGACCTAAAACCTGCAAATAGTAGCAGATGTATGAAACCGGCAATTTGGCAGATAAGCAGATTATCTTTGTATCTCTAACGTTCAATCTTTGTTTCTTTATTTATTCTTCATGCACGGCTGTGTTTTTCAAGCCACAATTTGGCACACTATCCCTAAGTTGGGCTTTTGCATAGTCAAGTTCATTAAATTCCAAAAAGGCTACTTACTGTTTTAAAAATTTTAAATTCATGCCCTGACAAAGGTGGGAGTACTGACATCATATATAATAACTTTGCACATTTTCACGCTACTGATGATCATCACGCACTCTGCAAACACACATGCATGCTGATGTGCAAGAAAATGCCAAATCAGTCGAGAATGGCTTCAGTATTGAGACGTTATGGACCGAGTGGTTGGGTTTCAAGGTCTTGGGTATGGGCCGGTAAAGGACTTCAGTTTCCTGCCCATGCAGACCTTTTCTCACCACACCCTATTTAAGACAAAATGTTCCATAAGAGGATCCTGATGGAAATGTCTCGTTTCCCATTGTGTTTGCTGGTGTTTGCCCATGTTTGCCTCTGTTCTGCTCGTGTTTTGTGCGCTAACTGGTAACGGGCTGTACGTGTCCTTTTCAAGTTCCCTCATTTACAGCTGTCCACGTACAAATATAGGCATGTTGAGGGACCAGCATAAGTGGATTTATAAGCTGTCTCTAAGCCAAGCTGACAGCAGAATTTGATTGTTTAAGACATCCTGCCGGGAAGATCTTACATTTGGGTACAAGTCGCTCTCCACCCTTCTCTAAGTAATAAGAGATTACCTGTAATCTCTTGTAATGGTGGTTTGGAAGGTATGTTCATGGGCATTCTTTCATTAGACTGATAGATGTTGATTTTGCCCTAAAAGGTTCATAATCCTGTATCCACATTTTAATTGGTTTAGTTTAAAACAAGAGCATAAAACAAGAGCTTCTGAGAATCTCATAGATTTTCCAGCTGAAGTTTTAGATGGAATGGTGGCTCTTCTTTGGCATGTCTTTGCATGTGTAAGCATGTGTGCAGCATTGAGTGTATTTTGTGTTGATTTCAGTATGAGTGCGGTTATGTGTGTCCTTGTTCATATGCATGCACTCCTGGATTGGTGTGCGACTGTGTATTCATGCATGTACATCCAGTTCCCATAAAAAACTGTTTTGTGTTCCTCCCTGATCATTCAGTGATGAAGGAGGAGAATTAAGATTGATTTCAACTTCTTTTTTCATTGGATGCAAAAATTAGAAACCTCTGCCCTGTAACACCACTAGACAAGTCGATTTGTAAAAAAAAAAAAAAAAAAAACGAGTGACAGACACAATATTTCCACAATGCAATATACTTTTGCAGAGTAAATAGTAAAACAGTGAATATGTTTTAAGCAACTGCAGTTGCTGATTAATTACTTTGTTTTTTTTTTTTTTTTATATAATCCCTCAAAATAGACTTTATATTTCTTTGTTAGCACAGAAAATGCGTTACTCCAGATAAACAATAAAATAAAACACTAAGTACTACAGGGAAAAGCAAAATATCATACATGCTGTGCAGCTAAAGACTGCTGCCCAAGGCTGCCTGCCACGTTTGACCAGCATGGCTTCTATATATTTAATGTTAGCAGAAAAATGTGCATGAACAGCAGCATTTAGACCATTTGAATCTCAAAGGAACTTTATTGAATGTCTCTGTACCATATCAGACTCTGTGAGAGGAACGTGATGGGGAAAGAAAGAAAGCACCTGAATTGCACCCCCCTGATAGCCTTTTCATGGCTTCTCATGTGCATCTGCAGGCAAGGACCGTGTGCTTGCCTTGCTCAGATGAGACTGTGCAAAGGCTTCATTTGTACCCATGCCAAACCACAGAAACCTTTTACAGGCCACTCACCCTGAAAGAGGTGAGCTTTTCAGTGCGCTCCATTTTCCACTGGTGGACAGACCCTAAAGCAGCATCTCACAGTACTTTGACCACAGTTAGGAGAGTAATGGACATCACATTGCGGGTAACATAAATGCATTCTTCTGTTTAACCATGCTGTTTCGAAAGCAGAAACAACAAGTTTCACTCAGTTTTACAGAGTGTTTCTTGCCTTGGGAGCTGGAGGACCAGGATGCAGGTTAGGTTGTATACCAAGGAGTGTCGGTCCACACTGGCTAGCCAGAAGAGGTCAGCAGACTCCCTGTTGCTCCATTTGAATATCCATAAAGCAGTCTGTGGAGTGGTCATCAAATGTTTTGCAGCTGGCTGCAAGCCCAGCCTGTTTTAAGAGCCACAGTGCACAGTAAAACTGACAGTCCAAGCCTTAGAATTCCCAGGTTCCTGCCTCCGGTCCCTTGCTTGGGAACATGGCCGAGTTAGAGGATTAGAGAGGAACCTTCTTGAAAGCCAGTAAAGCACCATGGGTTGGGTCTCTGTGTCATGGGGAAAACATGCAGACAAAGCTAGACCATGCTTCCAAATGCCTGTAATGCTCTATAATATCTTAAAAGGTGTATTTGGGTGATCTGAAGTTGCCTATCCCTTGGCTTTACTGTATGTATACCTTGGTTTATTAATCAACATTGTTGTTATCTCATTTGAGTGACACTATTAAATTAATTTAAACCAACATTTGACCTTTATTCTATCAATAAAAACACAGAGGAGGGGTATTTGACTGTTAATAACTGTGAAACCAATATGTCATTTTATTGCTGTGTTGAATGGGGGAAAATTCTTAATACTTCCTGCAGTTCTATGGGGAAATGATGTGGCCTTTCACTGGACCATCAAAACTGGATGAAGTGTGCTGTCTGTCCTTCTAGAGGAATGCCCAGGTACTTTTGAGACCTGGAGACAAATGGAACATGTGTTACAAAGCAGGGTACTTGAATGACTAAGCTCATTGTCATCATCTGAGAGTGATTCCATGAGTTTCAGCAACAAAAGATACACCCTCTCATCAAACCAGGAAACTCTGCGTGCCCATTTGTAAATGCTACAAAAACAGAACATGAAATTGTTTAATTCAACTCAATTTTGTTTTTATTGAGTTCTTCAGCAGTGACCCCGAGCACTGAACAAAAGATTAAAAAACAAAACAGACATAACAGACATAACATCAGCATGTATTACCTATATTTAATGACAAGAGGAACTATACTGGCTAAAAAAAGAATAAAATAAGCCTGCCATTAACTGAAGACAGGACAGCAAAAAACTCACTACCAAAAATGTGAGGTAGAAAAATAAACCTTTAGTGGTCCAAGTGCCAGCAGCTGCCCACCCCTCCTGGTCATTCTACATATAAAATACTGACAGTAGTTATGGTTAGGAAAGGCTATACTGCTTTATGCAACATTCTTTTCCAGAGCTGAAGCTAAATAAGCTGCAGATATGCTGATTTCGTCCATCATGAAATAAAGTCCTCAGCTCCCATCAGCATGGAGTACTGGTCTCTCAGCTCATGTAAAAGGGTGAGCAAAAAATTTACATTTGCATACATTGACATTCCTTTTGCAAATGTTTGTATCTTCATGGGAGATGGTGTGGTACAAAGTTGGGCTGCTGTCATAAGACTGGTACAGAAATTCCTGTGAAACAGGTGACAAATGTGTAAGATGCACTCAAAACTCACTCAGAAATAACCAGAAAATCTGAACCATGAAAGCAAAGAACTAACTTGGTGTAGTGGCCTTCAGTTCTTAACACATTTTTTCCACATTCATGTGTATTGGAAAGAGACAACTCCGAGGAAGAGAGAGCCAAAAATAGCAGAGAGAAGGCTCTGTGGGCACTGGTCTATGACAAAGCCAGGCGGGTGATCTGTAACTGAAGTAAGCCCTCTGTGAACTCACTGATCTCTTGGGTCTTTTGGCTTCATTTATTTCTGCTGGGGGTGGTGGGTAGGGAATGCTGCTGACAGCTCATGTGAGAGGACCATAAAACCACCGTGGGCCATGAAGCCTAAAGTTGGTTTGAGACCCCACAGAAGGAGTCCCATAAGGCAGAAGCAGGCTGTGCTTGACAGTGTAGACCCAAATATCATAGGGCAAGGTTCCAGGTATTGCACACCTCCGTGACTGATGAGTTTAACACGTCCGTGGGATGAGCCTAGGAAAGTACCTGGTCTGGTGCTGGTCAAAGACCTCTCTGACCGAGCCTTTGCATTCACTGCTACTGGAGGTGGTGCTGACCAGAATGAAGCACATGAAGCACATTCTGGCTGAGTTAAGTGCTCCTAGTAGAGGTGAGCTGGCAACCACAGGGATTCTAAGCTACCTTTGCTGAGGGGAATGCTCCTGCTCTCCTTCCCCCAACCCAGACTGATAGCTTGGCAGCCAGGCAGGAGCCCAGTGGCTCGCCCTGATCCCCATCTGTGGCGCCACAATGAGGATGATGTCAAGCCATGCCCATACCCCACCCTCTCTGCCAGCCCTGCTCACATCTGTGTGGTGTCCAGCCCTGAGGCAGCTGCTCTCAGTCATTACATAGCTAATGGCCGTGTTCATTTGGCTCTGACATCATCCCACTACGCTTCAGCACTTTGCCCTCAGTCAGCCACAGTCTGCAGTACTCTGGTCTGGAATTTGCCTCTCTTTCTCTGTCTTTCTTTTACCATTGTCAACACTGGAGTATTGAATATTAACAGGCCTTTAACCAGCTTTTTTTAGAATCAGAGATTGTTGCAACTCATCTAACACTACTGTTTGTGTGAGGTTGTTTATTGAAGGTGTCCCGGTTACTCCCTTGGGTCCATTGGCTCTAGTCCATGTGCCTGCTCTTGTCCACCAGATCAGATGTTGGTCTATTTTTGGTCCCAGGACAGTAGACCTGAGGGTCTTCAATGAGGAAAGGAGAAACAGGGAGGCAGGGTAAAACTCTTTGGTATTTGTGCATGGTCTAGGGAAAGTGAAGTAGATGAGTTTGAATGTGTTCCTATGATGCAATGATTGTAAAATACAAAAAAAAGATTTGCAAAGTGTTGCAAAACATTTGGTCGCTTAGCAACAGTGTAGTGAACAGTGGATGTATCATGTTAAGAGGAATAGTGGTGTTTGGCTTTGCACACAGATATGATTTCAGATTTGCTCTTGGGAGGGGAGCAGAGGGGGGTGGAGACTGAGTTGGGGATGTAGTTTGGCAGAACCCACCTGCCTCAGGCTGTCAAAAGCCTGCTTGAGAGGAGCAGCTGAGCCAGGCCCAAGGCCCAGGTCCCGGGGCCCAGTCAGGGTGGCACAGCACTCGCTGGCATCTTAATGGGATTCTGTCAAACAAAAGGGATCCATCAGGGACAAACACTGGCATCTCCTCTTACACTGCAGACTTTCTCTCTGTGTGATCCGGCTCTCATCCAACAGTCTGAAAAAAAAGACGTCGATTACAAGTTAATTCCCCGTATACAGCATTGCGACAGACTAAGCCCAGTAATGCACTTACAGTGTAGCACTTGCAGCAAGTATTACTGTCAGTGTGTAGACCTTACTTCAGAGAGCATGGGGCTTGGAGAAGAGATGGGGGGGTCAATGTAACCAAATCCTAAAATGATCCTGGTCACCCTGAACCCGGGTGCCACATGCAGGCCACCATAGAACACCTGTTGTTGTGCTGAGTGCCTGCAGTCACCCCATGTGATTTCCCAGCATCCCACAGAGTCTGTAGCCAGATTGGTGTTGCACCAATCTTGTTTATCATCTGTGTGTTTTTGCCTCCCTTTTTTAGCGCTATTACACCATAGACGCTCATCTGTCAGTGTGCCGATTCCCCTCAATTTGTTTGACATGCTTTGATACAGGCACGCAAAGCCTGCTGGAATGACAGTTATGCCCTCCAACCCTGTTCCTGGAAGATGGTGAAAGAGCCGCCCCCTTCTCAGTTGAGCACACTGATTGATAACACAGCCTAAATGATTTTATTTTTCCAAAATGGAGGCAGTATGCTATGATATACACACACATATACGCTGCCCTGGTATATGCAGTTTCACTATAATGCAGTTAATCTTTTAATACCAGCTCCTGATTTGCGCAGCAGAAGTTCCACTGTAGCGCAGTCATATATATATATATGCGCACCAAATACCATTGTGAGGTATGGCAAGATGTTACTGATATACTTTGCAAATATACTGTCTCATGTTCCCTTTTTTCCTTGTATTTGTCTTGTGCCTGCTATTTTAAGCTTATGCATAAAGTGTAATCCACAATGAGACCACAAGGTAGAAAAGCTTGTGAAAAGCTTGCAAAAAAGGTAATAAGGCCTGAAAAGTTCATAGGATAGAATATAGAAGTGATTAAAAGAACCGGAAGAGAGTAACTCACAATCCACAGTTTTTATCACTTGTGAGTTCAGTAACAGTTTGTGACAATAAATTGTATTTTTTGCTTTAAATTGTTCGCTCTGCTTACGTTTTTATTATAAATTTTGTACTGCACAGTGCACAGCTACAGGGTGCCCTACTCCATGGTGTGATTTCGGTATAGTAATTAAGTATATAAATTCCAGCGCTGAACTGGAGCAAAGCCAGTTCCACAGGAGGATTTACGTATGAGACGTAAGAGTTACCATGAAGAAAACTTCAGTGCCTGTGACAAAATCTATTTTCAGTATTCGTGCTACAGGCATTTTTTATTTTTCAAGCTTGCGCATGTGAAAGAGGATCAAGGTTTTGGTACTTTTACTGTGCAGATGTAATACCTTGTCTTCCTTTACATTTTCCTTTTTCCTTATGGTCCTTGATTGCAGGCGGTTGAAGGTTTCCTTGGTTATTCTAAGCACAGTTGTCTGGTGAAGCACAGCCGTCGTGCCTTGTAAGGAGATGGCAGCTGAAATGGGTTCTTTCAGATCTCAACCCAAAACAGAGGTTGCCCTGCAGCTACAGTGTGACTTCTTGGCTGATTACAGTGAAGATGCACACCAGATGGAGCTTCTACTTTACATGGTGGCCCTGACACTGGCCAGCACATGCTTTTCCCTATTCATAAAGCCATAATAACAGGGTGATATTATTAATTATCCTAGTGGCTCGCTCCCTGAAATACTGACACTTGTACAGTAGGAGTTCTAAAAAGTATTTTCATTTAAAGGGTGTGTGTGTGTGTGTGTGTGTGTGCGCGCGCGCGCGTGCATCTCTGTACATGTTTTGTGTGTATATGTCAGTTTTTTATGCCAAGATAAATAGACCTGCCAGAAGAAATGTCAAAGTGGAGAACTAGGAAGCCTAGTGTGGAATGTCATTTTAATAGGACAGTGGAAAGGGACTAGTGCCACAACAGAATGTTTTGTAGGTAATTTATGTCTGAGTTTGTAGTTGAGGTTTTCCTCACCTCTCCAACATGTGGTGGTCAGGCCCAGATCCTTTCTCAAACAGACTCAACACCCTCAGCCTGCTGACAACAGGCGACCAGAACAGATAGCACAGGCCTGCTGGTCGGCTGCATTGTGGACCCCAGGAGGGTCATGGTGGAAGCCAAGACTAGGCCCGACAGTGGTCCCCTGACACCTGTCACAGCTGGTCCCCAGCAATGTGACAAAAGGCAAGGCCACAGTTTCTGACCCCTGAAAACCCTTAAATACTTAATTTCCTTTCTCCAGCATATAACTTTTTGGCCCAGGGCTACCATGTTCCGATCCTTTAAGATTTGTTTATGTGACTAGTGTTTATCTCTCCACAGATTATCCAGTAAGGTGACACGTACCTCACTTATTTCTTGTGAAATGCTTCCTGCGCATTTAAAAATGTATGCATCAGGAGTCAAAACACAACAAATTTAACTGAAATGCCTTTTAGAAGCATATGTTGTGAAAAGATATGGATGATAAAACAGAAAAATATACTCATGTAATGTTTTATGTTGGACAAAAAAAATGATAATGGTCTTTTCTATTATCTAGCGTGTAAATGTATGAGTGACTGTATATGTATGTACCATGGTTACTACATCCCTTCCAGAGTCTTCCTGCTTAGCTCAGCACCCTGTGCACCTTGGTGACCCTGCCTTAGGACATGCAGTTATGGGTAGTGAGTGAGTGGCATCCTTTTATACGGTATAAATGTTCATTGTGGGGTTAGTTTTAAGCAGACAGTACATTTCTTTCATCTGATTTTTTAATTTTAATGCATCCCTTCCTCTTTCATATTGGCTACTGGGAGTAAGGTCATATAACTGAGTAGCATGACAGGGCATTCACACAAAACTGTTCAGAAAAAACAGAGAATGTAATAAAACCTTCGGATTTAATCTCTCTATTAGAAACTACTTTTCCCAGAATGCACCTGAAATTGCACAGTCCTTTTGCAAAACTTGACTCAAAGGCCATCCTTGTTTTAGACCCTAGAATTAGACAGTGGCTTTGTGCTTGTCACTTTGAATGACTTCATAAATAACAAAAGCTGTAGAGACCATAGGCTTTGGTTAAATTTTGTTTTGACATTTGCCTAATACCACTCTTACACATGGATATGTCTGTATTCCGGGCTCTTGTTTATGGCTGTCATGTTGTTGTACTATGCAAGCTTGTGGAGACAAGAGTGACCCTCCACCGCACTCCTTGGGAGGGAGTTTTTGGCACGTTCCAAGCTGTGCTGAATTGTTATCCATAGTCCCAACTCACTCAGCCCTGTCCATCTCCAGTCAAGTTGACTTTTGCACCACTAATCCTTATACGATGAAAGGCCAGCATGTGTTTCCCAAAGTTGGGAATTCATCAAGCCAAACAAAAGAGGGGTGGGAATCCCTCCAGGCACACTACATGTAATTCTGCTGCCCTTGTTTTGAACATTTCCGAGGCTTACCCCACTGTCTTCAAGAACAGCCATTTAGCCGTTTGTCAAAAAACGAGGTTACTGACTGGGAGAATCGTTCAGATTTCCCACTGCGGAAAGAGCATTTTCTATTTGCCACAGAATCTCTGTGTATGACATGTTGCAGTATCTCAGGTTAAGGCTCACATCCAGAGAAACACCCACTGCTGTCTTTGTTGTGGTCATGCAAGACATCATAGCCCAGGGTAGGGGTTCCTCTAATAGGGGAGCTACACAGCAACATCCTGTATGCTAATATACAGGTAGCCACCAAGAAGTCAGTGAACTGTATCACCACCTACTGCTGATCATACTGCCAGGAGTAAAATGACATCAGTATTGGCTGCTTAGAAACTCTGGAAAACCCATGTTTGCATATACATTGCATTACAGTCATGCACCCGAATAATGACGTGTCGGTCAACGACGGACCGCATATACGACAGTGGTTTGTAGCCTGGGAGCAATAGGCTATACCACATAGCCTAGGTGTGTAGTAGGCTGTACCATCTAGGTTTGTGTAAGTGCACTCTATGATGTTTGCACCATGACAAAATCGCCCAATAACGCATTTCTCACAACGTATCCCCGTCATTAAGTGACAAATAACTGTATATCCGCTGATGGAACATATTCCACAAATACACATTAATAGCCAGTATGATAAACAGAGCTGCATATGCACAGCTCTGTTTATCAACTCATTTGCAACAAGTGAGTTGGTACTTATCAAATATCAATATCTGCACCATATTACATGCAATATGCAAACTGTATGTAATCTGCAATTCATAGCCACCACATTATTTATTTAGCATGAATACATGTTTTTTTTTTTTTTTTTTTTAAATATTGCAGCAAAAGGTCTTCGTGTAAGCTACTCAAATCTATTTGGGAGGCACGTGGATTATGTCACTCTATTAAAGCTCACTGTCACAATTCTACACTGGCTTCTAGGACCCTGGAATGGAGGCACTGGTGTGATGAGTAACACAACGATGAAGGCGGACTGATAATGAGTACAAATACCTGAGATCCCCGAAGCTTCCTCCACAGGAATGAAAATAAGGGTGCGCAGCATTTGACGAAAAGTTTTTACATGGTCTGTTGCTGTGTGTGTGTACCCACACCAAAAGGCTGTAGCCTCTGAAGCTCCCTTTGTGTGTTTTGGTGGAGTGAAAGGGAGACAAAGTAAACTTCAGTTACCTGTTAAGTGAGTCACTCTCAGTGAAATGTGGTTTGTTCAAACAGCTTTCCCCCCATGCGTAGGGGTGAGATAAAATCTCACAGAAAACAAGTTTTCCTATCCTCATTTTAACTTGGCGCGGGTCGCCTGCCCCGGGGGGTTACAGGCCTCATCAGAAGTTCTTTGGTGGGGGCTGCTGGATGGGGCCCAGAGCGGGAGGGCGGTGGATAGGAGAGGGAGTGGACAGAAACCTGCTTGCAACAAGGTCGTTCTGTGCCACACTTTGATTGTGCAAGGTGTGAGAATTGATGGACATTCGGTACTTGTCCCCGGGGTGAGGGGGGCTTACGCACTAATGCACAGCACTGCAGACCCTCAAAGGTTAAGTTATCCTTTCCTATTTTGTAGACTGAGTGCACGTACATATCTGTGGCCATGGGCTCTAATTAATTTCCTCCAAATCATATGAGAAAAAAACATAAAACCCATAACATCATGTTTAAACGTTTACAGATAGATAGCTGGGCTTCAGAGCCACCTACTGGTGAGAATAAAAGCACAGAAGGCCAGGAGTGATCTCTTCACATTTCCTTGTGCTGTTCTATTTATCCATCAACCCATCACCCCATCCATTCAACCCTTACCGATCACTTTTCTGTGGTGGGTTTGTATTCATCTAGACTGACAGTAAAGTCATTTAGCTGTTTGACTCCCCTCCAAAGAATAACCTTTACTTGTGCTTGTTGTGCAAAATGTTTGTTCTGTGAGATCAAGAATGAGAATGTGCGCCTTATCTGACTTTATTCTGCCAAATATTAGTGGCACACAGATTGCTTGCATGCTCACTGCACATCCAATATTTATTTGGGTAAAAATGATGAAACAGAATGTCATATAGGTCTTAATCAGGGATCAAATTAGTTACCCACATATATTGTTTCTGTCTGATCTTTCTGGAAGTGTATGCTCCCCCAGTCCCCCTCTAAACCAAGGACAAAGTTTTATTGACTTTCCTGCCTCAACTTGAATGTGATGCCAACTAATGGTCTTCCCACAGGAGATACGCGTGCATTGTCCTTGAATTGGGCAAAACTCTCCTGCTGGTCTCAGTGGACCCCCTGGGGGTTTTTACAAGCATATTTAATCTTTGCAGGAAGACACCTGCCCAGCTGTTCATGTTGTGAGCTCAGGGAAGCTGGCAGCTGTACATGGGGCAGCTTAGCATAAGCTTCTTGTGCTGCTCCTTTTGTTTCGGGGATAAAAGTAACTGTTCAGCTAACTGTGTATCCATATTACATGTAGCAAACATCAAATAATTGAGGCAGCTGGCCTTTGTTGATGTGTACAGTGCAGTAAGTCATACGATGTGGGTTTATTTAAAAAGGTACAAAAACAAAAGGGAGAACGGTATCTGTATTGGATATCACATGCATTTGTCAAATAGTCCGCCTTTCCAGTAAGGCTTACAACAAGCACATATTAAAAAAAACCCACCTTTAATGAAGTGTGTTGATTTACTGTGTTCGCTGGTGAACACCTCACCTGCTGCCGTCTCTCAGCGCTGCCATTGAAAAGCTTGTGTGTCCTTTTGGTACCCTAAATGGCATGTCATCACCTGACTGTATTGATCAAATCTCAGGTGCAAAGTTTGTGTGTATGTGTGTTTGTGTGGGAGAGGGCTGAATCCCCCATCGCCTTCTGCCGCTGGTGTTGCTGTAAGGCAAAAAAACATCTTGTTGCCCTTTGATTAAACCTAGGCAAATATTGCTTGAAAGCACCAATCAGTCATCTTTGGAAAGCACAACAAAACAGGGCCACTATTAACTGTATTCTGCTTTCTGCGCCACACAAATAAGCACCAGTGTCTCCTTTTGCTCCTGTTGCCCATCGCCTCCTCCCTTGTGTGTTGACAGCTTCTGTTTTGGGTCCATTGTAAGGAGACAGGCATCGAGGACAAGGGATACTGTTTCTGAGATACAATGGGGTCCACATGCAAACTCTACTGTCCCTGTGCTTAGCCAGCCCTCGCTGACCTTCCGCAGGCACTGCTCCTCTCTGTGCCATGATGCGGAGAAACTACTGCCACCGGCACCGTGCTCGGTGGCATCGCGGAGCACAGAGGAGGCATTCCAACTTTCCGACAGGTCCTGCGATTTTTGAAAGCGGTACACTTTTCCCACAGCCTTTCTGCATACTGGTATTAGGAGTAATAGGTGAACAGCGAGTAAGGTAATGCTGGCATAGTGGTTTACATTTGCCAAAAAAAAATTGCCAAGAGGACAACTAATGAAAAGACTTTGACTATGTGTACTAATAACCTAACTGATCTCTCCAGTGCTGGGACCACCTATGATCACTGTGGGACACAAGACATTTCTGTGCTATTGGTCTTTCTTCAATGCTGGTTTTGCTTCTGGATCCTTGTAATCTTTTATAGACATGTTTGTCTCCAGACTCAAACACATTAACTATAGGAATGTGTGTTCTGCCTTGCTGAGGAACACCTTCCGCTGGAGTGGGTCAGTGATTGCAGGAGGTTGTGCTTGCATTTGGCTTTTTTGGCCAGATTTTGCAACAGTAGTCTATGAAACTTAAGATTTTGTTTCTGAGTAAAGTGAGGCGCAGGTGGCATTGTCATTAGAGCTGCAATTTTTGAATTCAAAGCACCTGGGCTCAAATCCAAGCTCTTGTACCACCGAGCAAGATTATTACCCTGAATTGCTCCAGTAAAAATTGTAAGAACTATAAATGTTAATTATATCTAATAATTATGAGTAGTATCTAAACATGGTAACATTGGAGGAAAGTGTAACCTAGATGAAAGAATAGTAAAGTACATCTTCTGTCTGTGACATTTACTTTTTACTAGTTCTTTGTGTAGCAAGATGTCCTTGTTGTTCATAGGCTGCTATTTTGGTGTGCAAAGAACATTCTCTATTTAATTAGCACCACACCAAGGAATATATATTTTTTTTTAAAAATTATCATTTTCAGATAAAAAAAAACGAGAAGGTCTACAGGGGCCTCTAACACAAAGGGTTTTATTCTGAGGGCCTGTCCTGCACGGCAAAGATGACAGACGCCTGCTGCTGATTGGCCGGTTCCTGCTCCGATGGGATGCCCTGTCAACAGGTCCCAATTAGTCCAATCAGACTGGAAGGAAGTGCGCTAGAAAGGACACTTTGTTGGCCCGTCTGTTTGTGGAGCTGGGCTTAAAAAACAACACACAATCGCTCATTCGTTGTTCACTTCAGTTGACCTGCCACAGATTCTACCAGGCATACTGACAATAGTTATTTTTTTGGGATTGTTGCACTGCAGACATAGAGAAACACAGGTTCTCAGATTGGGCTTTGATTAAGCTTCATTGTTGTGCCACATAATGTCGCTGATGACATAAATATGACATGGCATCCTGGCATGAAAGTAAGGGATATGCCGCAACCAAAGAGACCTTCCGGTCATAAACATTTCAGCAAGAGAAATGAAGTAAATAGAATACGTGGGTCAGCAGTGAACAGTTTTAAAATAGTCCACGTCAGAAGCTATACAATTTATATAAATGCCAAAAGAGCAAGCTGTTCGTAAAAGAAAGGGCGGAAGGTGAATTTTGGGAAAATCTGTCGAAGACCAAATAAAATCACTGTGAGAATGTTCGCATGCATAAATATTATGGTAAACGAAAAATATATAAAAAAGTAATAAATAAAAAAAAGACACAACTAAGTTTCTGCATTTCTGATAACATTTTGAAAGCAACATTGAAGAAATGTAGGTTTCTGGTGTCGATACTGGAAGCTGTGTGGAGCTGTGACAGGGAGTCCAAAACTACAACGCAAGAGGTACCCAAGCACCCACTGGCCAGTGTGCTGTGACTGGGCTACTGGCCTCTGATCTGAGGAAGTACTTGGTAGGAGCATCGCTTTCCCAGGCAAATGCTTATGCATAGCAGCATACTATGCTGGGTACAGGTGTGTGAGGTGGAGTGTGGAGAGGAACCCCTCTCTGCATTTGTTGAAAGCAAACCCAGACTGAGACTGGCTGTGACCAAAAAAAGTCATGGTCACCATTGCTGCCATTTCCAAAACCTTTGATAAGGTGACCACTGTGCTATAAAACATTATAAATAACGCAAACATTTCAGTTGCTGACAGAGCATTGTATTGTATTGTATTGTACTGGTTTCTTTCTATGTGTCTGAGAAACATTGACCGATTAAATAAGTAACCAGTAGGTCACCTAGGCCGGGCGGTGAACCATTTTGTAAATTTGTCTTTTTTCACCTTATGCGGCAGTTTTAACAAATTTTTGTGGCCATCCATTGCTGTTTTGGTGCTAAGTTTAGCGAGGGATTTTCAAACACACATAAGCTCTTGCTAATGTTATTGTTGAGGTGCTGCAGAAGAATGCTGTTGCAAATGGCTCAGCTAGTAGCTCGGCTTGCCATCTACCGCAGCTGACCCTGACTGACTCTCAGGCAAAGGATCAACAGAAACACTTTTGTTGTGTTAAAAAAAGAGAGAATGGCAAGCAGGCTCATTCGGCATACTCTTCATAACTAATAGCTGCTTGTCACAATCACCTACAAACAAATGCAAATTATGGGGCAAAGAATTGTAGGGTTGCGGCGTACCTGTGTTGTTTCATAATAAGCTGTATTGGGTGGTTTAGATACTTTAGACATTTAAGACAGGAACATGGTGACAGATGGTGTCATAATCTGCTGTCTTTTCTTCTGCCGTCTGAGCAAACTACACCCCAAATGCCTGGTCACTTCAGTACCCACATGTGTATCGTGTCCCTCATGGTGAGCCCTGTCCCTCACCGAGCCTTAGTTGACTAAGCTTTCAGTCGGCATTTGCTCAGTTTCCGAGACCCACCTCCTCTTCCCGTGGCCATTAATCACTGTGCCCCCAGGGCCCAGCAGCTGGAGGACCTGCACCGCCAAGACCCGGCGCCGCCAGCTTCCTGTGGGTGAACATCACATCCTGCCGTCGTTGAGCATCCATGTGGTGGAAACCAGAGAAAAAGACTGGGACAGAGAATATAGCTCAGTTATTGGTAAAACACTGAATCCCATGCTTTCTCTGTTGATAAAGGGGGAGGCCTTCCAGTTTATACTATTGTAGAGAAACATACAGATGTCCTGCGGGACTCTGCACTGGCATTATGATGAATAACCTTGATTGTGTTTCTTTATTTTGAGGGAAAAGATGTTTCTTTTGGAACAGTTCTGGCCTGTATAAAGAAAAAACTCTAAAATTAACATATCAGAAGGTATAGTATGGTGTGCTATATGAGAAGCTGAGAATATGATTTAAAAACATACCTTTGTTTTCTTCACCCTTTAGGAAAACTTGAAGAATTTATCAGTGTGGTTGTTAGGGGAAAAAATGAATTCATACCACAGTCTAAATTGGTTGCACCATATGAACCATCTCTCAAATGCTCCTTAATGACTTCAAAGTCATCAAGGTTCCATATGATGCACTATATGGTTTAGCACCTCTACAATCTTCATCCATGTGTTTCTGATTTCTTAAAGTTGGCCTCCAAGTTTACTTACTTGCTGTCAAGTAACAAAATTTTTTGTAAGCACAAACTTTTTTTGGGAACTATTATGTGCTGTAGTATTGTGGGCCACATGGCGGTATAGTGTGTAGTGCTGCTGCCTATTCAGTAGTAAGGGCTGCCTTAAGTTTTCTGAAAGAGTGAAGACAATGGGAATTAAGAGCAAATAAGATGAACAAGGTGAACAGTGTGCATGTACAGGTTTTCAGCTGCGCAGTGAAGTGCACCCTCTTCGTTGCCTTGCGCTTGCATGTAATAAGACCGGGGTTTAAGGCGATGTGCTGTTGTTGTCTGTGCTCCATAGTAAAAAGGAAAAAAAAAACATGCACAATTATGGAAAAAATACAATTAGTAAAAATACTAATAGTATAAAACTTGCACAATTATAGAAAAAATGAACAAGCTGTCTTCCACCCTCACCATCTGCAATCTGCTCATTGAGGGTGAGAGGGGAAGTCCACTGCACTGCTCAGCTCACATGCAAAAAATCCCTGCTGTTGACTCTCAGCCTGTGGATTTGTCCAGTTTGCTGACATCTATATAAATATATATATTTATTCATTTAGCCATCACTTTTCTCCCTGCGAATGTGCCACTCAGAGTAAACAAAGTGCTTTTCACATCAGATAAAGAGATACAGATGCAGACATTCAGTTCTCAAAGCACAGTTTGTCCAATCCAGCACCACCATTTCTACTGGCATGTCTTATGAGTAACTCTATAGAATTGCTTGCCAGCCGTTTGCCTGCTCCATGCTATGTTTGACTAATGAACTTTTTGAATAACAAACCAACTCTTGGTCCCAATTAAGCTTGTAACTCAGGGACCAACATATACAGTATATGTTCATGTCCCTCATTCTTGCCCACACTCTAGCCTTACTGGTGTGCCCCCAGACTGTGACATTCCCTCCTTAGAAGCATCTGGGAACCCCCTACTCTAAGCACCTTTTATTCCAGAATGAAGATTCTCAGAATCCCTTTGAACAAACACATTTGTGTGTGTAATTTTTTCCCCTTTCTTTCTCATCATTTGTTTAGCTGCTACCTGCATTATAATGTGAACAAGGATAAAGTGGTTTTAGATAATGCATGGATTTTTTTGATATAGTTTTTTACTCCGGCTTTTACTGTAAACTTGATTTTGTTCTTATGATTTTCATTGCAGAGGGGTACTTTATAAAATATATTGTAGTATAATTATATGAATTATAATATAATAATGCTTGATCAAGCATTGTTGATACAATTGTTAGTGGGACAATGAAACAAAAATGATATTAATCATTATTGTGATTGTTGTTTCTACTACTAATAGTAATAATAATAATAATAAAAATTAACCTAGCAGTGTAACACTAGGCAGTCTGGGATTAATGTCTTCCTTCGCATCCCTCTTGAGACGCAGGGTGAGGCTTTAGTTGGGGTTTTTGTAGTACTGTATGCATAGACACAGGACATGATATGCTGGCATGACAAAGTGAACCCCTGCTAACCATGCAGGTTGAGCACCCTGGTGCTGAGCTCGCAGGATGCACACCACAGGGATACCCTGCATGCAAATATAAGCTCTCACTGCAGGTGCTTGTGGCCTCAGTTTAATCTGGCAGAGGAAAGGACAGACCCTTGACTGACACACATGAGAGCTCTAATGATTCCCAGGATTGTTGTGGATTCTGGTGTTTATACTCTCAACCCATAACCATTTTTTACCACCTCATAGCAGGACCAGGCAAAGTAATACTGTTTTCAGAAATATGCATGCTTGTGTGTGTGTGTGTGTGTGTGTGTGTGTGTGTGTGTGTGTGTGTGTGTGTGTGTGTGTGTGTGTGTGTGTGTATCTGCAACATTCATAACTAAATGAATAAGCTCCCAGGGGCCCTCTTTTTCAGTAATTTATGGTCAAACAAAAACTGCAGAGACAAGAAGTTATGGCCTGTGAATTGCTTGTCTTGGCTGCTCCATGAAAGGCATCACCTTGTCAGAGCCATCAGTGTTGGGGACGGGGTGCAGGGGGCACTGTGCTCTGAAAATCAGCTGCTCTCCATATGGGTGGCCTTTGGCTTGCCTCATACCCCCCCACAGTCCAGTGTTCCCATGAGAGCTAGAAGACTGTCTGAAACCTTTGCTTCTAACTGACAAAAAAAAGCACAAAAATGCCAAAGGCCCTAATAACTGCAAACCTCCCTTATTACAAACAAGCTATATGACTGCAGCAAATTTATGATGGAGAAATGTTCACGCCATGGAAGTTTCTCAATTCTACTTGCATCACATTTATTTCGAACAGACATGTTATTCTAGTGACATGGAGGTGGGTTACAAGTCAGAGAATGAGTGATTTATTAGTGTTAATGTCTGTTTTCCTATTGAATTCACCAGAGGACTGAGTCACTGGCTGCATGCAGGGCACAGAGGGCAGCCCCAGCCAGGACAAGGGGTGGTTGTCATGCAAACAGAGCCATTCACGTTTGGTGAATGACACTTTTAAAAAAAAAAAAAATCACATTCGCCTCATATAAGTTGCATTTTGTATTTTCTGCCGAATTCTACGTTTACATTTTTTTATATAACTGATTCTATTTTCCAAAGTGAACCGCACTGTTAAACTACTTACAGTGATTTATCAGTTTATATAGCTTTGTAACTTTTATTGTGTCAGTTCTTTGGTCAAAATTATTGCAGCTGGAAGTGGGATATGAATGTGGGTCCTTCAAGTGCGGGGTGGCAGCTATAACCATTTTGCCAGCTGCGTCTCCGTTCAACAGATTCTGTGTTTGTCAGGTCAGTTTTTTTTCAAGGTTTTCGTGAAAGCAATAATCATTTGTAATATTTCCAAACAGTCACAAAAAGCTGGTAGGCGGTACAATTAGGAGAACATTCCTAACCAGCACTACACACACATCCTTCAGCCTTGTGAACTATTGCCCCAAAACAAGGCATCGTACTAATGACTGTCTATATTTGCTCCGGCAATTATAGTACATTATGTCCAATTTACATCAGCTGTTCCTCTCCCTCCCCACTTCCCCATGACAAATGGCAAATGGTGCTACTGCACTTTCTGAGGACTCATATTCGAGAAATGGAGAAGCCATTTACACTGCGGCAGGTGTTTCTCTTTAAAATGACTCCAGACAGATTCCCATGGCGAGGTATTCGATCAGCTGGAAAACAAGTGCCTCCACAGATAATAATAGGGCAACTGAACACAGGATCAGATGACACAACCCTGGTCCAGCCATGTTACAGTGTGCACAGGGCCCAAGTTAGATGTGAGACATTTTTAATCTGTGTCTGGCTTTTAACTCTGGTCAAAAGCCCAGGACACTGTGCTTCTGTACATTTCATGTTGCTCTACTCCACCAGCCCTATCAGCAGAAATCATTTAGTAATCTTACTGTGGTAAACGGGGCTTAAAGTAACTTGGCTGTTTGGTTTTGATGAGCTGCGCAGTTGGAAGCTGACTGGCTCTAACTAGGTCTTTCTTGCTCTGGGTCACTTTGTATCCTAAGCCTTCTCTTCCTGTCACACTCTGTTCAGCAGGGGCATTAGAACTGTATAATACAAATGGCGCATTTAATCCCAAGTTTTTAATCATATTTTGGATGTCTGGACCCTCTTTCCAGATCCCAGCTCAGTGACCACCCTGGCAGTTCCTTCTCTAGTTTCTCAAGAATCTCTCAGCGCCAACATGGCGCCATAAACACACAGAGTGAGGGAATCGGGGTCTGGAGAACAGAGCCACATGTGCTGCGTTTTCACTGCTCTTCATCTGTGCAGTTTTGTCTGTGGCTTCTCATTCCAAGGATGCTGAACAGCAGCATAACAGAGTGGTCACTCAAAGTGCATCTCTAAATAAACAGAGTCGGAGTCATAGTTTCCAGTGCTTATTTTCTCCTGTCCAGTGGGGACAGCTTCTAGTGGCTGCAGACCATTCCCAGGCTCAGTATAGGACCCCAAGTCGTGCTATAGAATTGGGTAATTGGGGTCAAATGGCTACACAGGAGCTTTTTGAGGGGATAGCGCAGCATCGCCATGGTAATATGGCATCAGAGGGAGAAGGGAAGGGACATCTAGTGCAGGAAAAGGCCATTTTTGGGACCGGAGTAAACCATCTCCAATAGTCTTTGCCTCTGAACTGTTCTGAGACAGAAGACCACATTACAGTGTCAGAAGGACATCTATTACAGGCATTGTCAGTTTCCTTTACAGGGCAAGGTGTTCCGTTTTTCGGAACGCCTTTCAGGGAAAACATATTTTAACAACCTCCTGGACAGGACCTTGTGAAACTGATATGGAAGAGTGGCAGCTGGTGCCCCCAGGGACTAAACAAGAAAAATGATAATTCTGTCTCTAAATCCAGCATTCTGTACATGAGCAGTGAACAAGACTGGGTTAAGCCTTTGAACTTTAAATAAACAAGTCAGATTATTATATAATTTGCAAAGCGTATGTGAAACAGTGACCTTCTGTTTTGAGGGTACTGGCTGCAGGCCTTGTGGTGAGTTTGACAGTCCATTTCTGACAGGAGGTTCATTATAATGGGGCTAAATTGCTGCTTCTTTGTTCATAGTGATGATATGCAAAATACCATTCTACAATATGTTCATGTTAAATGTGTGGTCATTTCGGAACGATAGTGAAAATGCAATCTGTCAACAGTGCTTGCCATCAGTAGCAAAAAATCTGACCTCAAAAAAAAAAAACAAACAAAAAACAATCGGATATCTACACATACCTGTAAAGTTAGCTTTTTTAATAACAGTAACACAGGGTGACAGAAATAGAGGCAAGAAATAATAGTGACATCAACTGCAATACATATGTGAACAAGTACTACCGGCTAGAAAAAAAAGAATGTATAATTCATCTCAGAATTAATTTAAATCAGTAAACAAGAAATAACCTTATTACTACTGGATAATAAATTTTACAAGTATTGTTACACTTGTACACTTGACGCTATTAATTTTCCATCAGAATTACATGTGAAATGGTATTATTTTTTCATTTGAATACAATTATGAAAACAGTGTCCTCATGTAGTTATAGTAACTCAGGGGCTACTGATAATATTTTTAAACAATATTTTCTGTTAACTGCAATGGACTGGTATCCCATCCCAGTATAATGGCTAGCGTTGTTATTTCTTAGTGCTTGGACTAGTCAAACCAATTTTAGGCACAAGTATGAGTTTGACTCTGTCTGGATGGATATTGCTTGTTTTCCTAAAGTCTGTGTTGGTTTCCTCTAACAGTCCAAAGACTCTGTTTTCAGTTAAATGGTTACTGTATTTCCATATCCCCAGTATTTTTTTTGCATAGTTTCATGAATGAATTGTACAATCAGCAGAGGGCGCTGTTTAATCTTTCCACATTTGAAGATCTTGATTCTACTAACGTGTAGCACCTGGGTCCTATTGCTCGTTGCAGTGGCCAGTAGGTGCTAGTAGGGCACCCAGATGCCCCCTGCTATGTGAGATCAGATCAGATGTTTGAGAAATAGTTTGAGAAATAGTTTCCTGTATCTTTCTGCTCTGTGTTCTCAAAGGGCATAAGGATATCCATAGGAGTATGTATAATGAACAAGTATGCATCACACATGCACACACAGACACCCAGTGAGACAGCAGCCTGAATGTGTCCAGCAGCCAAATAACAGTCAGTCAATGATAAAGTGCTGCCATACAGCTAGGAATCCACCAGGGAGTTACCCGAAGACTCCTGTGGGGGGTAGTGTCTTTACTGTGAAATGAGCGACAACATAAGATGGTAATGCTCATTACATCATTAAATTCCCATCAAGTTCCAGTAACTGGGGCTTAGAAGGATCAGGGGGAGGTTATAGGTCTGTTGGAAGAGAGACTTTTAAATTTTATTCAAAGCTGTTCTGGGGTAATCTTGCCATCCTGGAAAACTACAACCTTTACACAGGTTTAAACTCCAAGCAGGCCTAGAAGTCAGACTGATCTGCACCTGATGCTTCCGTACCAGAGAACAGTACTGAGATCATCTGTGTGCTGTCTGACATCCTGGTCCACCTCCCGTCAAAGACATATACCGACTTGCGTGGACTGAAATTATACACGTATCCCCTGGCGAATATATGTACCTGCTAACACAACCATCACAGTTCGAACCCTTCTGCCCTTAATGGTGCAATGGCCTCATTGTCTCCCAGGGTGCAACTTTCAGGTCAGCACTTGGGGGCTGTCGAACACATCCCCCTTTTCCTCCTCAGTCTTGCCTCAGGCTGGTGGTGTCAGGTTCATCTAGTCACAAGCAACCCAATACAATGTGCTGGACAGCCCTGTCGGCAGACAAATCTCAAGACAAATGGCCTATTTTGAGTATCTGATCTCCGAAGACGCGTCGAGCACTACAGGTATATATTTTTAAATATTTACAAAAGAATCTTTGAAGTACTATACCAGTCAAGAGCACACGTCAGCAACCTGGACAGAACAGTAAAAGCAAAGCATCCCACAAGAGTCTTAAAGCTCCGCCAATTGCTACAGAAGAGCTTGGAAGAGGTGGGCTTCCAACTACATTTGTTAACCAAATACTTTGCGAACAAAGACCGGTTCCAGCAAATTGCACTTCCCACAAATACTGTACATAAAATTACATAAAAGACCTCTAGGTATCACAGGGTGACATGCACAGTGAAACCTTACTGCTGCAGTAGTTGCAGGAACCTCATGAACACCAAGGCTTCTGTGTCATTCCCAGAACATGGTTCTAGTTTACCTGCTTATCACAACATATTGTGCTTGTCATCTGGAAGCAGGTTCAGCCTTAAAAGTATGGAATTATCACTGGGCTGTTGTCTGTTCACTTGACCAGAGATTGCAATCACTACCGGTCAGTCTTTGCCCTGGGTATTCATTCAGAAAATATTGTTGTCTTCAGCAAATATTGAGGAGCTTGCCTGGAGAATGGAGCTCTGAACTGATGTCCAGAACATCCCAGCAACTGGCCGTTTTCTGTCTTGCCCTTAAGGAGCAGTAGGCCCAGTTACTATAGCAGTTGCAGATGTGGTCTAATCTCACAAATACCTGTGTGATCTTTTACACCATGGTGTGCTGGGGGGTATCACTTCTGGTGAGAAGCACAGACTCAACAAATTGGAGAACAAAGCAGGTTCTGTCATAGGTCAGAGCACTGATTTGAGGGAGGCCATGGCAGAAGTGAGAAGTTATGGACATTGGCTCATGTCCCCTAAATGGAATGATGGCCATGAGCTTTATTAGTCAGCAGGTCATTCAACTTAGGTGCCCTAAGAAGTGCTTCTGGATATCTTTGTTTCGAGCTGCCATCTGCCTCCATAACGCCAGACTAGGATCTGTCTTTGTTGATTATTGTTATGTATTGATGTTATGTATTTATTTGTTTAGATTTTTGCTACTGATATTATTTAATGCTTTGTGTCTTATGAGGGTCCTGTGTTTAATGAAGTTTTACCTGTTCTATTCTATCCTGTCCTGTCCTATAAAAAAAACTCTTAAACATCAAGAATAGGACCTGACTGATGCTGCTGTGTGTAAGAGGTGCTGTTTGTCTACATAATTAATATATTTTGACAGTGGAAATGAACTGCTTAGTTGGGCTTAAGTGTTTTATTAGCAGAGGTGTGAACCTTCAAAGGTGTGAACCTTCTTAGTGGTCTCTGAGCTGTAATGTCCGTTTGGGGAAAAAACAAGCTTCTGCTAAATAAATAAATTATATGTAATATCCCATCAGGCTCCTGTGGGAGCTTCTTGTTTTTTCCCTGTGGGAAATAAGTGTCGATTTAAAAGTTTTGTGTGGCTTTGCTGACAGATTTTGGGCTCTTTTTTGCATCCGCAATGTGGAAGGGAAATAGAAATGGAGATCATGGGGTACTTGACAAAAAAGCTACTTTGACATCTATTTTGGTGGCAGCATCGAGGACTGATATTTCTCTCAGCATGGACACGCCACCCTGCCATTGCATTGTTTATGCACAGTCAGACGCCCTTTCCTGTGTGTTTCTACTCTGCTGAGTATCCGCTCGCTTTAACCCGACATGTTTGTGTCTAATCACTGGTGTTGTTGCTCCGCCATCCTGCCCATTAATCTGATTAAAATACACTCATTTCATCTTACAGTATTGTGTTTATAGGAAAGAAAACACAGGATTTGAAGAGATTTTTAAAATTCCACATATATAATCTTGGTGCCCCCTATCCCATACGGCATTTTCCCACCAGCCACCCCCATCAGCGCTGACACATTTTTGCTTATTCATGTAATATTGCTGGGAGCAGATCATTTAAGTCACATTTTATTCTGCTGTGGGAACGAAACAGGACTTAACTCTTGTGTTTTTATAACCTGCCATCGTAATTTAAATATTTTATACCGTTGTCATGATGTTCTACACCATATCTTCATTCCTTTTCCCTAGGTTTTGTTTTTGGTCAAGGCACAGCTACTTTGCATCTCCAGTCATTGGCTTCTTCCCTTTGTAGAGAACAAAACCAAGCAAATATTTTAGAAGAAAGGAATTAAAATCAGAAAAATCAAGTGAACTAGGTCTGCACAAAATTGCTGTGTACGTTTCATTACCTTTTTAGTTTATATACTGTATATCGCTAATGTGGAAACTAAAAAATATTCTCAAGGTTTATAGATAAAATATGGTATCTCTCCTGGCTTTTATTTTCCCTTTGACTCTTGGTGTCTTTGAAAAATGACTCTGGATTTTTTTTCTGGTATTTGTTTTTAAGTTGGAGTTTTGTAAAAGCAAATTTTTTGCAGTGAAGCATTACATCTTACCCCTGGCCACAACGCGTACAAAACACCCGCTTCCCCTTCACACACCCGTATGGACTACTTTCTGCAAACCCACCAGCACCGCAGGTCCACATCTCTTTTGTCCAAAAGAGTCTCCAGCAGAGTCCACACCAACAGGGAAAGTACTCTTAAGTACCTGCAAAAAAATACACAATTGCAGTCGATTACTTCAAACTCCCGATATGGATGTGAATTCAGCATACCTGAATAAGTACGGCGAGTAGGTCTTTCCCATTTATATTTTCCGTTTAAATGAGGTGTGTCCTAAATCTGAACTTATACCCGAAAAAAAGTGGTTCCTTTTGCTGTTTATGTCTAAAATTGATTTAATGTGTATCGTGTAAATGGACCATTTCAAAAAGAGCAGTATTGGAGCCACCTCGTATTAAACACTGAGATTTGATCTGCTTGAAGAAATATTCCATTCTGCTGACTAAATAATGTCTCCATGGCCTTTATTGCTTCCTTCCAGATGAGCAGAATGTATGAATGAGACCTGAAAAACTAAATTATTACAGAAAATTTGATGCACGTACTACAAATAGCCAGAAAGTAGTATATTAAAAAATAAAAACAATTCCAGTTCTCGACATAGTTTTTTTTCTTCACTTATTTTGATTTATTTAGGACAGATGACCCAGTCATTAGCAGAGTGGGAGTTGAGACACACAAGTTCCGTAAGTACTCGGCTCAACTACGGACTCCGTGATGGATAAATCACCCCTAGTAAAGGTTGCGTTTGCTGTCAGCTTTGGCTAATTATGGTCTGGGAGCAACCAGTAGTGCTTCTGGTTAACTACCAGAGGGACTGTGCTGTCCAGTCCTAGATCAGCACCTTCCGTGGATATATGAAAGTTTTCTTATACTCCTGAAAGCTTTGCTACAACGTGGTCATGTGTGCCATAGTTAAGTTTTTGAATCCTGAGAAAAGAAGAAAGTTATATGTTCTGTGTTGTTGAGATTGACTGTATATTTACTTATGGTATCAATGTTTATTTATGTCCATACATGGCATAACTGAAGATAGCATTCGTATTTAAACTGCGTTTCAAATGGGGTTCAGACATGTATTTCTTGATGTCTGTAAGTCAAAAGACAAACAAACATCATATGTGACAGTGGAGGGTCAAATGAAATCATTGTTTTAAGGTGATAATATTTTATTCAAAATTGATACACAGAATATGCTGTTGACCTTGAAATGCACTTCATCTTAATGTTTTGTTAGGAACAGCATCCCTCTAAAGTAAAAGATCTACGCTTCAGAATAATCCATGTTCATTTCTCTTTGACTTAATTTGTTTGGTAACTGAGGAGGACCCATTTACCCCTTCTGTTTCTGGGCTTTTTAACTGACCCATTAGAGACAGACAACCCCTTGGCATGAGAAAGAGAGCTTAAAAGCAGTGTGACCCCCAACCTTGACCTGTGACCTAAGGCCATAGCAAGAGAACTCCGAAGCCTCAAGTTAATCAGTGGGTGGAGTCATTAGCAAATATCTGTCTGTTTGCCCCTGTAATTGGGATGCAATGAAACCAAATGGCCAAGGCTGAAATCCTGATGCGGTGGACTGTCGATGTCATTCAAAACCAGGTTCACAAGCCGGGCACTGCTCTCACTACCTGGCAGCTGGCTGCTCTTTTTATTACACTCTTTTTCCCCGACGTACTGCAGAAACCATGCGCTCTGAAGGCCATGTGTCACTGAATGTGCTAAAAAGAAAGAATGGAGACACTTAAGTGCCAGTTCATTTATCTTTGATATTAACAAAGATATACTGGAAGTGCAGTGACCTCATCATAGAGCTCTTGCTCCCCCTGGTGGCCAGAACCAACACATTTGGCTCAGACGCCGCAACGCTCAAGCTTCGAAGTAACCACTGTGCTTACAGTGTGTCACGATGGGGACAACCTCTGCACTGGTAGGACATGGTTTTCAAATCTCCACCATAATCTTCTGCAATCCAGCTGTGCCTTATAAACATTTCAGCTCCTCTTCATACAAACCATGCCTGAAAATCATTCTTGCATTAATGCCTGATGTTGCAAAGATACCACAGATGAGGATGATTAAATTTCTTTAATGAAACCAAGCGCTTCAACCCTACAACCAAATCCTCTATATAATCTATAACAAGTCATTTTGAGGAGTTTTAGGTTTAATTTGATCAAAGCGCTCCAGTTAGTATCTGTAAAGCTGTAGGTAGAACAGATACTGTTGTCTTGGGTTTAACCATCCCTTTGAAAACAAACTCCCTCCAAAAATCCCCACTATGTGATGGAAAAATGCAGTTCTAGATTGCACCAAAATTTCCAAAGGTCACCCTTTACACGCTTAGTCCCTAGCACTTTGAACTTTTTAGAATGTACAGTTAGGTTTTCACGATGACTGGCTTTTCCTGACAGTCCAAAATCTAGGCCATTGTTTCCTTGAGCAGTGTCCAGCTTTGGGGCTGACCAGTCAATGCGCTAAGCACTCCAGTGCCTCTTCAGGAAAGCCAGGTAATATTGTTGACTCAGTGATCATCAGGGGGAAAAAGTGTATAGCAATGACTGTTCATCTAATTTTACAAGAGATTTGAGGGGAAGAGTAATGCGATAAGGAAGCCCTTTGCTTTCCTGTTAGTGTCGAGGGCCATGATAAATTAGGAATGTCACAGCGGAGCACACACTCCAAATCAATCTCGTGTGAGTCATGTAACAGAGCCAAGCCAAACTAAACTAAATATTTCATGTAAAATGTAAAACATGCTTTCTGTAATAAACACGCGCCGTTCCGAAGTATGGCAAGTCGGAGCTGAAAAATGATTTTAACCGTAACTTTAAGCTTTTTCCTAGAGTAGGGTTTATTTATGTAGATTGGATAGAGTGGCATATAATTATTGCAGTACTGCCAAGCCCCTCTTTATTTATTCTCCATTTCCTCCCTTTCCCGAAGCAAATATTGTCCTGGGATAAGGAAAAGAGGCTCCCACATCTATCTTTAGATGTGCTTTGTCCCCAAGAAAACTTGATCAGTCTTTCTCAGTTTGCAATCTGTTATTTTATTACTAATTTGAAATGTTTGAAAGTTCACATGGAGAAGTGGTCAGCAGTAGCTAATGTGCTTTCTTATTGCCATGGAGGGTACCATTAATACTATATTATACAATGCTATAGAATAATGCTATAATATTTTATAACTTTCAGCTTAGTTAATTTAATGGGAAAAATGCTTTGCATTTAGGGAAAAAGACGTAATCAACATCGTCTTTGCTACACTGGTCAGTCTGCGCACAAGCCTGCGTGTGTTTTCATTCCATTTCCTCTTCTGCGTTTAAACAATCTCTGTCCGGCAACTTTGTTTATTGCCTTAGTGTTTCTGGAGTGGTAATGATGCATGCAAAATGAAAGGAATGAAAGAACCGGGGGGGGGGGGGGCCCATCATATGGTCCATCATAATTTTAGTTTTATTGAATTGTCCCTAAAAAAGAATCAATGCCAACCATACGTGTGGTAAAGTCTGTATGTCTGCAGCATCCAAGACACAGCATCCTGTTGCGAACAAGTGTGTAGGCAGCAGTAACGCCTCCCTGTGTTACATTAATAGCTGATCCCATACAGCTTGGAGCTGTTGGCTGGCTTCATCCACGGTGCTGCGGGACATGCAGGTGTGCAGCAATTGAAAGCGACGCTGCGGCTGAAACCAGGGGCTGGAACCACACTGAAAGCTGGGCCTGTTGAGCTGCGCTATGGGCCTACATTAGAGAGGGTGATGACAGTAACAGTTAGTCGACCGCTGCACACATGACTAGGTTTCACCTGAGAGCGAGGGAGTCAAATGAAGAAGCACTAATGTGCTATGCTGGTAGGGAAAAAGCACCTTCCCTTGGGTCACCTTTGACCCAGGAGTGTTCCCACACACAGAGAGAAGCAAGCCCAGCCTGCGGGCCTCATTACCAGGCCAATACAGTGGGCAGACTTTAAGCAGTCATGGCTGAGTTCAGGTTGCCTTCTGGATTTCCTACTAATACCATATAAACTGTAACTGAAAAATTGAAGAAAGAATATATAAAGACTTTTTGAAGGTAGGGAAGTGCTTGCTGAGCACTGTGACAAAGACACACATCCACACCCGCAGGTGCCCATTCCTGTCAGGCTGCAATTAACCTCAGGGCTTGGAGCCATGAATCAAGTCAAAAGAAGAGGGTCTGTAAAATAAACAAGACACCAGTGGTCCCTTTTCTTCCCAGATTTATTGTGGTGGCAGAGTGAATAGCTTGGCTGGCCTCAGTGTCCCACGCTTGAGCGGCCCGGCTGACGTGAATGGCCCAGGTGAGGAGGTCAGTGACACTGTTGTGACCCTCCTGACTCTGAAGAGGTCAGCAGGAGGTGACAAGGGGTGACACTGCAGCAGAGGACCAACTGTCAGAACATCCGCAGAGGAATAATATAGTAATATTCCAGTAATATCAACTGAAATGTGCAGTGGTAGTCTTGTCAACATGGGAGGAATCCTACTGCTTCTTTAATATCAACCATATTTAACAAAAATATATAGTACACAAGTTAATAGGATACCATGTTCAAACTCACTTTAAAAATGTGTTAAAAACATGTAAAAAGTGTGATGAAAAAGTATTTTTGCTTATCCGGTATTCTTCATTTTTGCACCTTTTTCAGTTTAATGTAGTAAACAAATGGAGCCTATTAGAGAAAAAGTGCAGTCAGTTTCATATCATTCTTTGGCATGGAAGTGAATGAAATGGTTGAACAATGGTGTGGAAAAAGTAATTGACTTTTTACAGTCAGTATGTGGTTGAGTACTTTCAGTTGCAATGATTGCAGCTAAATGTTTTCTGAATTTGTTGACTGGGGTCTCGGATCGTTCTGGAGAAATTTTGGCCCACTCCTTCATGCAGAACTGCTTCAGCTCAGCAACTTTTGCCGGTTTTTAAGGATTACCTTGGTTCAGATCCTGCCACAACATCGCAGCTGAATTCAGAACATTGACTCAGCCATTCCATAACATAAATGTTAATTTTCTCAGCTGTTCTGACAATGGCTTGCTTTTATGTTTAGGACCATTATCTTGCTGCATCAGTCACCAGTGCTTTGGCTTGAACTCACTGACTGATGACCAGAAATGTTCTTGGTTGTCATACTTGGTTTTCACCTGATGTAGCGGGGCTCATGTTGTCCAAAGACGTCTACTTTAGATTTATCGATCCACAGAACACTATTGCAGAAGTCTTGAGAGACCTCTGAGTGCTTCTTGGTGAACTCTACACAAGCTCTTGTGTTCTTTTTTGCGAGTGGTGATTTCTGTCTTACTTCTTTTCTGAAATGAGTGCTGACTTGAGCTGAGGCAAGAATGGGCTGCAGTTTGCTGAATGTTGTTTTGAGTTATTTTTGAGAACATTAATCTTGCTTGAGAAAGATTTTGTCAGGATGGCCACTCCTGGATAGATTCACTGCTGTTCCAAACTTTCTTATTTTGAGGAGAATAGATTTGATTGTGGTTCAGTTGAAATTGAGAGGCTTAGAAATGCATGTGCAACCCTGTGGAGACCACAGATTTTTTTTTAAAGTTCTTCAGAAATTGTCTTTCAATGTGGCATGATATTCCTCTCAGTTTTGCCAACTTGGCCTTTGCTGGTAAGGATCTAAGTAGATTGAATATGTTTATTGAACAGGACTGACCTACGTAAGACCTGACTGCATTCAGACATCTGGTTCTGATTATCCCCCTTTAATTCCGTTGACAGAGGTTAGGGGGGCAGTTACTTTTTCACACCCATGACTGCACATTTCATTATCTTCCAGAACTGGAAGAACTGGAAAAAAGACCTGATCAAATTTAACATCAAAAGGTTACAAAACCCAAAATCTGGACAAGGCACAAGTTCTTTTTCACAGCCCAATAAATTTCACTGTATTTTTGTAGACTGCAAGTAAACCCCAGTATATGCAGCCTCCGTATATGTGGCTTTGCTCTGTTGCAGCTAATCTTTTAATGCCGATTTCCAGTTTGTCCGACAGACGTAAAGTCACAACGCAGGACCAGAAATTCGCCTGCAAGAAATCAAAAGTCCCAAGTTCGCATGTTGCACGAGATGCTAGTTCCTGTCTCTTACATACCCATGTATACAACATACGTGCTCCATACTACTCTGAAGTACGGCAATATGTAAGGGACATACTATGCTGATATTCTGTCTCGTGTCTGTTTCGTTTCTATATGTTTGTGCAGTGTCTCCATTTTAATCTCCTAAATAAAGGGTAATCTAGCAAAATGTGGCTAAAAAGGTAGATAAGTTCTTGAAAAAATTTACAAGAAGGTAATAAGGTTTGAAAAGTAAATAGAATAGAGCTGAATATTGAGATGATTAAAAGCATTGAAAGAGGGAAGTCACCCACCATAGCGCACAATTATTGATAAGTACAGTAGCAATTCATTATAGCAGATTGACCTGTTTGTTTATTATATATATTTTCCCGTTCTCTTTCATCATTAATTTTTTGCTGTCCAGTGTTCTCCTGTGCAATGCCATTGCTGTGCAACTGTGTGGGCCCACTACACAATGAGGTTGCTAGGCAACTATGCGGCTTCCTGCTATGCAGGGAGATTGCTGTGCAAGATTACTTGTACTATAAAGTGTTTTACAGTGTTGTAGTGATATTTAGGAAAATTGGTTTGGGGTTCCAGGATGGGGTGTACGTGGCATTTTGGGGAACCAATTAAGTCCATCAAGGGTTATCTGTACTCTTCATCCTCTAAAAACAATGTGTTCATTAACTAGGGTGGTGTACAAAACCATGAGTTTTTTGACAAAACGCCCCACATTGTAAGGCTAACCATTTGGAAAACAGTGTTTGGAGTTGTCATTGTTTGCCCGAGACATGTATCTTACATTAAAAATAACAGATGCCAAAAACGTATGGAAACATACATAACCTTAGCTGGTCCATATTTTTCCCCAGCTGGCTGACGCTGTCCAGCAGTCATGCAGGTTGTTTGTCTGGGTCTGCACAGTTCCTGTTCCACCATGACCACAATTACACAGACACAGCCATGAAGGATGCAGCAGCGTAGCCATCCCTGGTTATTTACTGCATCTTGGGGATACAGTGTTTGTCCAAGTAGCCGACCTTGTTAACCCAGAGACTATAAATTTTAAAAATGTTTCTTTTTCTTGCATGTGCTCCAACCAGCTTGGCAGTGAAACAAGGCCTAAACATCTTGAGTCACGCCGTCATATTTGCTATCATTATCATTGTTATCAAGGATTTACTATGCAGATAGCACATGCTTTGTATGTTTTAAAAGTCAAACTGTAGATGAACAAACATACAGAGTGTATCTGAGACATAACAATGAAAAAACACCGTTGGTTTTCCCCAGGCTGCAAGGAGGGGAGGAATTTCCCTTATAGCCTAAACAAAAATGGACCGAGTCGTCTTAAATACGTGCTGGTGGGTTTGGGGATGTGGGATGATTTATATAACCACCCATTTGGAAAGGAGCTTTGTAGAAGATATTGGTTGACAAGGGTTGCGCTCAGGTGTTGCCTCAGTGAGATTTATTGCATGGAAAAATGTTTCTCTTTGCAGCTCAACATTTTTCCATACAAGTTAAGCATGGCAAGATGCCCCAAACTCCTAGAAGAATTAACTAAACTTTTTTTTTAAACCACACATGTTCTTATCCTTACCTGAAAACAAAGGAAAAAAAAACATCCCAAACGTGAAGCTTGTGCCTGTATTTCAGTCCACACCTGAAAAAGTCACAACAAACACAATACAAAGTTGTGTGGGGATAAAAGGCAGGTAGCTGCAATGAAGAATGTCTGTGGGGGATTTAGGTAGAAGAAAGATTGAAAGAGTCCAAAGAAGAAGAAGAATACAACCATTACTCCTCAGCTGACAGTTGACCATGCCTCCTGTTCTTCAATCAGTCAATTAGAGGGGAACACAAATAACCGGACCATGATGGATTGGAGGTGTACAAGATTGACACTGATAGCTGGAGAAAGGCCCGGTGAAGTCGTACTTCCTACGCAGTGATGAGCAACTTGAATAGACATCTTATCTCCAGTATCTTATTAAAACTGAGAAATTAGAGCTCCTCTACCCCAAAACAAGGGTTTTCATCTGAGTAGGCAAAACTGCACTTGATTCCCCACTAGACATTTTGCATCCACAGCAAGAGACCGGGCTCTGGTTTCGAGATCCTCGTGCCTAGCGGTAAGCACTGCTGTACAAGCGGCTATCGCTGACCTGATAAGATCATCAAGCCGGGGGCAAGGGGTGGTGGGGAGGTGCCGGGAAGAGTGGACAAAGCTTCATCCCGGGCCGTGAACCCATCCGTCACTGAAGGGACAAAGCTATTGTCAGCCACAGTGACCCAGTCCAGTGGGCGCGTCAAATGTCTGTTGGGATGACAGGACAGTCAGGTCTTGATCAGCTTGGCTTGGCCTCAACAACTGTGCCGTTGGTCTTTCTTCAGCAGCAACAAACTTTTTTTTTTAACACTTTCCGTTCTGACTCTTAAAGAGTTACAAGTTATACTGCTAAACACCATCTACAGTCCCCTCCAAAAGTATTGGAACACCAAGGCCAATTAATTTGTTTTTACTGTGCACTGAAGACATTTGTGTGTGAGATCAAAAGATGAATATCAGAAGAAAGATCAGAGTTTCAGCCTTTATTCCCTGGCATTTACATCTTGATATGTTAAACAACATAGAACATAACACATTTTGTATCAAGTTATGCGGATGATGACAGGTCAGCAAACCAGGTCATTTCTTCTCTCTACAACAACAAAATGAAAAAGGCAAGATCTATAAACAGAGATACTGAAAAGAAGACCTCGATCAAAAGAGCCATACAGTTATTTTGGAGAAGAGCAAACTAAAATCTGCAAAGTCTGTTTAAAATAGCATTCAATCGTGCATGTATTCTGGTTAAGGTTAAAAGCACATGTCAGTGTCTAAGCCATGTAAAATACTTCTCCCATAAAATCAAACACATATAGACACAATATTTTACCTTTAGTTGGACTGGGTTTTTGAATACTTTCTAAGAGCAATTTTTGCAAGCTTACGTGGCACTAGCAAAACAAAGGTCCTGACAGGTTTACTAGTTTGACTGGCCACCGGGTCGCTGAGGATCCGTGCCCAGTCTGCAGGACAACAGGTTCCCCTCGAGGACAATTCTGCAGCTGAACACAGGGTGTAGGAATAGTTTAAGGGGTCAGAGCTATAACATTAGAGCTACAGTTAAAATTATAAATATAACTTAAATGCAGAAAAACCACAGGAAAGCTGCGTGTCTCTACAAAATGTGTCCTTTCAGCAAGATAACTGAATACTGGTTAAACTGGGAAAGAACTAACTTGTACAGGAAGGTGAACATTGGGTTGTTGTGTCTTGCTGCACTGCAGGGGAAGTTTTGAAGATTTTATTTTTCTCACTGAGGACAACCCGCAGATTTCCTCATAAAGTTATTGCACTGTAAAGTCAGCAGTTTAGCTTTTCGTTGACATTGTTAGCTGCTTTTTTTCTGAAGCCAGCAGACAGATAGCATAAGGTAAGAGGTGGAGTCCGCTGAGGCGGCTCTCCCCTATTAATCAAACCCCGAGACGCAAACAAAAAAGTCTATGTTTCGTTGCTCCTTTGCTGCAGCACAAAGGGGCTACGAGTGCTCGCTGAAAAAGTCCTCTGCTAAAAATCTATTCATCAATGTCAAGCCCTGCATGAAATGGCCCCTGTGCTGGGGGTCCTGTTGGGCCCACTGAGCCCCTGGCTGGGTTACATGTGTTCCCTGCAGACAAGGTACAGAGAGCAGTGACATCATACAGGGACTCTTAAGCGTGTGTAAATATATTACAGGGGCCTGGGTTTCCTCACAGTGTGCGATGGCTATCTTATGCCAGAATTGAGGGCTTCAGAAGGGATTTTTACACTTGAGGAAAAAATGATGACTTAACATTAAAGATGTGATTGGGCCAGTAAAATAAAAATCTGGGATAGTGAAGGACAACTACAGCTTCCAAGACTAGAATGTTTTATAACCTTCAGATTATGAAGCTTTTCTGAGTTTTGAGGATTTCGGCAGCAGATATTGCCATGTAGATTTTATTTTGCTGCACTGTATAGGCAAAAGTCAAATGTAATGCCTTTTCAAAGCTGACTCATATGAAACCATCAGAAAAGACTCATCAGGCATCCCTAGGGAGGCTTCTGCCCGTGTACACACAGGTAAACATTCTCTAGTGTCCATTCACACAACTATGCACTCGGTTTGATGAACTGGTTTGAAGACAGATTTATTAGGGAGCTTTTATTCACTGTGGAGCCTGAAAAGTGCCATTCGTGATGGAACTGCCTTCTTCAGAAAAAAGAGGGACACACAGCTACTTCCTCTGTGTCTGTAAAGGGGCTTCCTAGGTTGACTGACAGGCTGTCGTCTATGGGAACCAGTGAATAGGATGGGAGGAGGAGGGCACAGCGAAGATGAGGGGCATCTTCCTCCAGCAGAAGTCCTTCTGTCAGCAGCCCAGCAGTCATCACAGCCAGGAACAACGGTGCCTCTCTTGGAAACCCACCTCCTAGTCCCCTTTGGTCAACTGGATCCTCTTGGTGACTGACATGAGAATGAGGCCCAAGCAAAGCAGCCTGCTCTTTCTACTCTGAGTGGCTATTAAGCACCACCCTGGAGAACCGTGGTACAAGTCCCCATCCCTGGTACAACAGTACGTCATGAACTTGAAAGCAAGAGGGGAACAGTTAAAATCATATTTGGTTTAAGTTAAATTCCTTGCAAGACTGTCCCTTTGATATTCAAGAATTGATGAAAACCGTTAGATCTTTGGACCACAGCAGGCCAGTATGGCTGGAAATTTGTCCCATGTGGTGGAAATAAATATTCGAAACACCTGAAAGTAGCCTATAAATATGTGAATGGTATCTGTGTCAACTACGTGCGTCGTACATTAAATATGCTTTATTTTACTTAGAAAATACAAATATATAATCACAGTGTATTTTCAAATCCATTTCAATATATTTGCATATTAATAGTGAGATCACATTTTAAGATTTTTGAGCTTTGAACAACACGTATAGGTTGCAGCAGTTCTGTATATGCCAAACAAAATTATATCCAAAATTTTAACAATAACCTTTAATCTTAAAGATGGAGCAGAAACGGTGACATCTCATATTATCATAACACATCAGTACTTGACCCCAGATGTCTGACTTTTTTCCTGAAAGGTATGTAATAATGAACTTTTATGAACCAGGGGAAACAGAATGGAATCTCTGTTTTGCTTTTTTTTGGCCTGGGATGAGATTCATTTTTTCATGTGGTGAGCGATGTGGGAAAGGCCTCCAGGCCTTGAGGTCCTCCCTGTGGACAGGATACAGGTTACACGAGCTGATGAGAACATTTACTGCACCATGAGTTACTTTAGTGCGCTGCCAAGTACGTTCTTTTCTGCTTAAAGTATGTAAAGCATACAATGTTTCCCTTTCTGTTTCGCCCAGGAAAGCTGGTACCTGGCTCTCTCCTCGGGGTGGAAGTGGAGAGTCTGCCTGCAGTTGGCGCAGGTACGCGGATCCGGAGCCGCAAATGTTCCACCGGTGACCCCTTGCGTTCAGGTGAGGAACTGCACGTAAATTTGCACTAAAAATTATTAGATTATTTGCTGTAAATGTGTTTTTCGTGTTTTTCCCTTTTTGCGGGAATCCGTGTTTGTTTTTGCATGCAAGAAAGACATTTCTTTGTTTTCTTCCTGAAAGAAGCAGTTAGAGGCCTGTGTCAAATTGTTTAAAATAATTGCTAAATCAAAATTTTGCCTTCAAACAAAACAATATAAAAGTTTATGCAGTCCAGGGTCACAATTCAGTTTTTATCATTTGTTGTCTGACAGCCTTTGTCAAATTTGTCTGATTAATTTTAAAAGTCTGCAAGGTATTCAGAAATCCCAGGTAAGAGTTTAGAAGGTAAAGAGAGAATAACCTTTTAACAGCTTCTTTGGTTGGGCTCAGAAACCTGCATGCGACTGACATTTTTGTCTATGGAGACTTATAGTATTAGGTAATGAACTTTACATTGATTTACCTGTCTGTACAGCAGGGTATTCTTACTGGAGTAGTTCATACCAAGCTGGACCATTGTGTTCAGCCTCCACCAAAACCCTGTGGTTCATTTTAATTGAAGAGGAGGCCTGCTGCTCTTCCTCCTCCTCTTCAGGTGCCTGTGCAGCACCCTTTTTTAGGCCCGGCTGTCACATGTACGCTCTCTGCCACTGCCATTGCTGTCTCTCCCACTGTGGTGTCCATCTGATGTTTTGTTAATGGCTGAAAACTGTAGGTGATGGAAGCTGGAGGACCAACAGAGTTAAGTAAGGAGGAGGGGGTTGAAAAGAGAACATATAGCGTCACCTCTGGACAAATATAAGATTTTTCCTGTGGATGGAAGGGAGGTTGGGATGACAGAGGAAAGGGAGGAAGGCAGCAGTAATTTCAAGTTAAAGCAGAACAATTATTATTTGGACAGTTAATCCATTCAGTTTATATGTGCTTTTGGCTAAAGTGGAAGCCACCTTTAAATTATAGCATTTTATTTTTTCATTATAAAGAATTTCTTCATTACAAGAATTTTGAATTCAGACTGAGAGGCAACAACGGAGCTACTCATACAATATGCCCTTACAGCTCATCACATATGAATATCACCTTAATTTTATACATATTGTTTTTCCCTTTTTAATGTTGTTTTTTGCATACAGAATTTAAGTAATTGTTTATTTTTTACATTTTGAGTGCTTAATTTTTGGCAAAGACAGTATTTATTATAAAATACTGAATTGTTTAAGAACTGAATCTGACTTTGTACAGTCTGATTCTGTTTCACTGGATTCATTCATTCATGAACCATTTCACCTGAAACACATGTTAGATGTAAATACATTTAGTTTCTGTCATAAACTTAAATTCCTTTGACTTTGTGTGTAGTATTTTGAACTAAATTAAATGATGTATCTTTGGATAAGATGGAAATGTGTCTAGAGATGATAGAGAAGACTGGGAGCCTGTTAGGTTCTTCAGGGCACACAGGGCTAAGTGGCGTGTTTGTTCCAGCATCAGGTGAGGTGCCACCATCAGAGAAAATGGGGGGGTGTTAACAGTGTGTTTGTATGCAAGCTATCAGGTCACCTCTGCAGGTGGGCATTGGTAATCCTGAGCAGGGACACTATGGTCTGGAAGCCATCCTGGAGCTTTAGGTTATGAAACTTCCCCTGGATGAAACATCAGTCCAATATGATATAAAGAGGTAAAGATATGCATGACAGTCACACCAATATATTATCACTGTCTTGCATATCTTTACTTCTATGTATTTTTACACATTTAAGTAAAATTTTAAACCTGGAAAAAAATATTTTTGAGGAATACATTTTTTCCTCATGATATGATGGTTCTTTAATTATTCCCAAATGGGAACTCGCTAAACGGACTGATTCCATGGACCGAATTAACCTCAGTTAAGTGAAACAGTTTTTCCACTAATTTTGCAGTATTAACTTTTGTCCACAAGGGGGCAGAATGCAAGCAAAAACTCCCCAGTTAGTCAAAGGTGCGATCTTAGTTTTCTGACCTCTTGTGGTTGAAAAAGGCATTGCAGTTTTTAAAAGCTACTTTTTAAACTCGTAATTAAACTTTTGTCCACAAGGTGGCGATAGGCAAGCGAAAAGCTGCTGTCAAATTAGTATATATATTGTACTTTTTTGGAGTTAAATAGTGTCACTTTTTCAGTTAACTGCAATATTCAGTCTTATACCAGTTACATTTGTGTAGAACTGAATGCTTTTGATCAGCTTAGAAGTTGGATGTTTTTTGCATGTAAAGCACCTGGCCACAACACTTTCCGAAGATCATCCAGTTAAACATGACCGCGAGTTTGATAATGTTTCCGAATCTGTACTAAGGGGAAACCAGTTTGATAATCTGTGACTAAAGGGGACTCTCACCAGTAGTATTCAAGTTTTGAGTAAATGCCACTAACTGTTATACTGGATGCCACCCTGTGGCAGGACAACATCTTTCTTTCTGATTTTAAACAATCATTTTTTTAAACATTTTTTGTTCTTCTACTCATTCCCAGTGAGCTGAATGAGGACAGCTTAGAAGTTGGTATGAGTCGCTTGCTGGGTTGTTTCCCAGTCCCAGTAGCCTTTTGTATGGGCTAGCTCTTAGGATCCTGTTTTTTTTCCCCCAGGCAGTCTAGGTTCGACTCCTAGTGTGAAAAGGTGAGTGTTTCTCAAGGAAAATTTCTACATCCCCTTCTATGTGGAATCAATGAAATCAGACTTTAATGTTTACTGTTCATGTGCATATCTGTCTATCTTGTCACTGCCTTTTCATAGTGACCCTGTGATTTTTCGGGAAGCATAACAGTTTGGCAGGGCCAGTGGTGCAATGGCTATTGCGCCTGAGTATAAATCAGGAGATTCCTGGTTGGCTTGTCTCTTTTTCCAAACTGCATGAACTACCACTATCAGTTTGTCATTGACTGTAACAGATGTCGGCAGAAAGGAAGTAAAATTTCCTGGTCAAATTGCTAAATCTGTCCATTTTCTGGTGCATTTCCTTAAAGGCTGAGTGAATTGCAGTGATTGTTTTGGGACCACAAACTGAGAACCACTTGCTTACCTTTGAATTTTTTTATGGCTGAAGCAATGTATTCAGAGCCAAAATGTTGCAAGTTCCACTCCAGAAAGAAATACTATTTACCTTTAAGGTACGGATGTGAAAATTAAAAAAAAAAAAAAAATTAAGCATATGCTTGTATTTGTCAGTGGTTAAACAGAAGGACATTTATTCTCAGTGTTGAATGGTGTGCTGGATGGAGGAACCCCAAGTGAAACTGTGCAAGATAACAAATGATACATCACACAAACAACTACATGCATTAGTTGTGTATATATCCAGCCTTCCCTCCAAACATCCATCCATTCATCCATCCATCCATCACAAAGTGCTTTATTCTAGTTAGAGTCGTGGCAGCTCAGTTGCACACTGAGCTCTAGGGTATGAAACTGTGTGTGTGTGGCCACCCTTCCACCACAAAGGGGCCACACACACACACACACACACTATGTGCACTTTATAGTGACAAATGACCCACAAACACATGTCTTTGGACTGTGGGAGGAAATCCACGCAGACTAAACACAAACTGTGTTGGATTCAAATTCACCCCATACATTTATCAAAATTAATATGATCATTTATTTGATTACTGTTAACTTTTCACTATTACAGTTTATTCTTTTTTATTACTCCCAGCTCGGCGAGATTCCTTTCATTTAAATCACTTCCACATATTAAGTTTAAATTGGAAAGTTTTGGACACTGGTTCTCTTGTACTAATAGATAACTGACTTAATTTTAATTTGTTTAGTTGTCCGTCATAGTTCTGTACACTGATTGGTTAAAAGGATGAGACGTACGACATCACTAGCAGAGGTGGGGTTAAGTTTTGAGAAGAGTGATGGTGGGTGTGAAGTTTTTGCCGAAATGGAGGTTAAATGTTAACTATTTGTATTAGAAAAAAGAGTAGTTTTGTTATTCAGAGTAAATTTAAGTTTTGACGCTGCAAAATCTCATTCAGAGCTCGAGAATCAGCCATTACATTGTGGTCGTTTTTCATGTAAATATATACAAAGTGTAAAGAAACTCATTTTTGATAACTGTAATGTTTCACATGTAGATGTGTGCAGGGCCCCCACCCGTGTAAAATCCCACAGTGAAACGTTTTATTTCCTGAGGAAAGGTGCATTTTAATGGCCATTTGCCTGCAATGTTCTATACAGTTACACACTGAGCCATGCTGGTGAGGACAGGTGTGTAAATACAAAGTGGAAACTTGTCATTCACACGTGCTGGTAGAGTCTGTACGTCTCAAGGCATCTGTCTGTCTGTCTCTTTCTATCTTTTTGTCTGTCTGTCTCATTAATACCTGTGACACCCCAGTAGTCCGAACTCCTTAAAACCCGTTTTAATGATCTCGCAATATTATTACTGGAGTCCCAGTAAAAACGATTATTTTATGTAATGTATTGGGTGTTATTTCACAATAAAGTATTTTGTAATAAAGTTTGTAGTTTGTATCCATAAACAAATTTACATGTGGCTAACTTGGCTAAGAGGGAGTGGTTGGTGGTTTTTAAGGTTTTGTGTTGTGGCCCCAGAGGAGGCTTTAGGGTTTATTAGAGTTCTTTCATTGCTGGTTCAACCTGCATGATCAGAAGAGGTTGAGCTGAGTTTACAGGTAGCTCCCCTGCTTGAACACAGCAGTATGCAGTCTTGATGGTTACAAGTTCAATTCCAGTTTTATTTAATTATTTGAAAACAAACATTTGTGCTGAAGCTGAAAGACTGAAGGATTTAAAGGAAGGTAAATGTTATAGTTTTACAATAATTAATTGATACACAACTTTTTTCACACCTTTAGTTTGTGTGCCTGTTTAGCTTGCCTTTTAAAGAAATGCATTGATGTTTTCAAGGTTGTGAGGGTGATTCCACCAAGCCCCTAAAAAAGCTTTGTATGTTGAAAAACACTGACATTTTGTAATACTAATTGGTTCCACACAGAGCAGTAGTTAGAAATTCTCACCATGGAAAAAGATCATCTTCCAACACCAGGCTTTAAACCCAAGCTAGCTATGTGAAAGCCAGAAACCCTACCCACTAGACCACATGGAAACCCTTGCAAAAGTGTGGGTTCTGTGCCTGAGTAATGACACACTGATGCCAACTTCTAAGCTGGACTGTGGTTTGCAGTTTAAAAAAAAAAAAGCCCCAAGCCAACCAGGAAGCAAAAACAGAATCTCCTGATTCATAGTCAAGCCCATTATTCATTGTGCTCCCTAAAAATCATCAGGTTCACTGTGTAAACAGCCCCAAAAATCAACAGCAGCGACTGAACAGAAGAGCATTGGAAGTATGAGCAAAGTTATACAGGTAAGGAGGAGTGAGTGATGCATTTATTTGGTTCTGCACAGAAAGAGAAGCAGAAATTTTCTGCATGGGAAAAGTTTGTCTTTCTTGAGGTGATGCAGAGCTAGAACACTAAGTGGGAGCTGAACCAACAAAGCCAGAACTATGAGCATGTGACCTTAAGAACAGCACCAAAGAACTTTAGAATGCCAACCTTTACGTGCTTTACAACTGTGTTTCTCAGTAGGAGCCACATTACTCAAAAACCACTTCAACCTTCAGGGAATCAGACCCTTGGTTTAACAGTTTCAATGTCAAACAGTTTAACCATCAAGACACACAGCCCTGCAGAACCACAAAAAACGCATCTATCACAGCTGTACAAAATCACACTTAACAGAGGACTTTGGTCAAAAGGGTTTGGAACTCAGCACCTACATATGACCAAATTCATGCTTCAGCCAGCAGACCACCAGAGAACACCCCATCAACTCTTACCTGCGAGTCTAATGAAGAAACTGTCTTTCCGCAGTAACACTGACTTAGGGTCAGAAGGGAAGTGCAAACAGCAGAATTAGACACCCCGTGGAACAAAAAGCATTCTTGCATCAAAGCGAGGACAACACCTGCTGCGAAGAAGCAACATTTCATATTACAGCGTGCACGCCATCACAACATAGCAAACGCAGTAAAGAGAAAAGCAGCGCCTTTGGTGTTTGTACCAGGATGAAGGACACCGTCTTTTCACTCATTGGAGGTTCTTTAATCCATGTCATTTTTATCGTTTGCTTCAAAGTTTGTATTTATTACTGTTTAGTGATTTGGTCATGAGTGTGAGCATACAGTTTAAGAAACTGTAACTTGTCAAATATATTTTTAAAATCACCCAGAGGTTTCTGATATTCAAGTCATTGTCAGTTTGTGGCCCAAACACATTAAGTGAAACTAACAGGAAACTCAGATTTGGATTTGTTTCTGCCCCCTTGTGGACACATCGAATATTGCAGTTAAATGAAAAAAAAACTGCAAAAACTTCTTACAACCACAAGGTGGAGGAAAACCAAGGGACCATTGTCTTCCCCAACGGGGTGGATTTTTCATTTAAGATGAATTTGTGATGTCTGAAACTCGCACTTGGCAAATCAGTAGCTGCCCATATTGAAGAAACTCTAAGATTAAAACTTGTTTAAAGTACACAAGTGTTCAACTGGAGACTACAAAAGTTTCCATTTGTGTGGTCCAGTAGTTAAGTCATTTATCCTCAAGGTTGTGTTCAAACATGGGAGCGGTCTATATTGGTAGGAGCTTCCTATGGTTTCTTTCTCTTAGTGGTCTGCAGGAAGCAGAGGAGATGGTCAGTGGCTATTGTGATGGTTAATGTGATGGACTTGAGCCAAGGAGGTTTGCTGTTCAGGTCAGAGTTGAGGTTCCTTCTTGAGGTCTTCCTCTCCTACTTCACATAAAGCAAAAGCCACTTTAACTTACAATAGACACAAAATAAATGCTGGCCAGTCTAGCTATTTAGGCATTCATTGGGAGTCTGAAATTAAAGTCTTTGAGCAGGTTGTGGTTTATTTGTTTCTGTCCCTGCCTTTACAAGGACCACAACGGACCAGATGAAGGCTGAATTTTAACTCGTTCTGTACAGAAGGGGAACTAGAAAATTCTTGCAAAAGTGTGCATTCTGTGCCTCAAGGACACACTCTTGGGGTATGGCTAAATGACAGCCGTCTCAGCAGCGATACGCTGATGCCAGTCTCTCAGCTGGACTGTGGTTCATGCAGAGCAGTCTGGAAAAACCTATATGCCAGCCATGAGTTGAATCTGGAATCTCGTGATCTGTAATCTGGCACATTATCCATTGCTCCACTAACCCTAGTACATTGTCACTTCTCCTCAAAACTCAGTAGGTTTACTGTAAAAAGGGCCTCAAAAATTACAAGAAACACTGAGAAAAGGCAGCAACAGATTTCCAAAAGAATGGAAGAGCACGGGAAGTAAGAGCAAAGTTACATGGGTATTGAGGAATTCTCTGTAAACTTTTCTTAATTTATGGTCACCTTTACGAGGAGCAGAATGAACCAGATGAAAGTTGAATTGAATTGCTTTCACAAAGGGGAACTAGCGAGTTCCTGCATGAGAAAAAGTCACTTCCCCACACCAAGAGCTGATCTCTAGTCACCTGGGTGAAAACTAAGGATCCTAGCCACTGAACTGCTTGAGAACCTTGGATAATGTGTTTTGTATCTCAAGGACACGCTTTTGGATTAAGTGACAACCTAGACAACACAGCAAACAATGACCCATTGATGGTGACCTCTAAGCTGGACTCTAGTTTATGCCGGCTGCCAGCCCTCCCATGTCTCATAGAGTGTGGTCAATAAGTTGCTCAGATGTCCCCTCCATGTGACTATGTCCACCTCAACTCACTGGGAATGAGTGGAGTTCAAAAATGGTGTAAGGTCACAGGATCATCTTCTTCTTTCGGCTGCTCCCGTTAGGGGTCGCTACAGCAGATCAATTGTTTCCACTTCTTCCTGTCCTCTGTATCTTTCTCCGTCACACCCACCACCTACATGTCCTCCTTCACCACATCCATAAATCTCCTCTTAGGCCTTCCTCTCTTCCTCTTGCCTGGCAGCTCCATCCCTAGCATCCTTCTCCCGATATATCCAGAATCTCTCCTCTGCACATGTCCAAACCAACGCAATCTCGCCTCTCTGACTTTGTTTCTAAACCGTCTAACCTGGGCTGACCCTGTAATATACTAATTTCTAATCCTGTCCATCCTCGTCATACCCATTGCAAATCTTAACATCTTTAACTCTGCCACCTCTAGCTCTGCCTCCTGTCTTTTGGCTAGTGCCACCGTCTCCAACCCATAAAGCATAGCTGGTCTCACTACCATCTTGTAGACCTTCCCTTTCACTCTTGCTGGTACCCTTCTATCACAAATCACTCCTGACACTCTTCTCCACCCACTCCACCCTGCCTGCACTCTCTTCTTCACCTCTCTTCCACACTCCCCGTTACTCTGAACTGTTGATCCCAAGTATTTAAATTCATTTACTTTCGCCAACTCTACTCCCTGCATCCTCACCATTCCTCTGTCCTCCCTCTCATTTATGCACATGTATTCTGTCTTAGTCCTACTGACCTTCATTCTTCTTCTCTCTAGAGCATATCTCCACCTCTCCAGGGTCTCCTCAACCTGCTCCCTACTCTCACTACAGATCACAATGTCATCTGCAAACATCATAGTCCACGGTGCCTCCTGTCTGATCTCATCTGTCAACCTGTCCATTACCATTGCAAACAAGAAAGGACTCAAAGCTGATCCTTGATGTAATCCTACCCCCACCTTGAAAGCATCTGTCACTCCTACCGCAGACCTCACCACTGTCACACTGTCCTTGTACATATCCTGTACCACTCTTACATACTTCTCTGGCACACCTGACTTCCTCATACAATACCACAGCTCCTCTCTAGGTACCCTGTCATATGCTTTCTCTAAGTCCATGAAGACACAGTGCAACTCCTTTTTACCTTCTCAGTACTTCTCCATCAACACCCTCAGAGCAAACATCGCATCTGTAGTACTCCTTCTCGGCATGAAGCCATACTGCTGCTCACTAATCGTCACCTCCCTTCTTAACCTAGCTTCCACTACTCTTTCCCATAACTTCATGCTATGGCTGATCAGTTTTATCCCTCTGTAGTTACTACAGCTCTGCACATCACCCTTATTCTTAAAAATTGGTACAAGTACACTTCTTCTCCACTCCTCAGGCATCGTCTCACTTTCCAAGATTACATTAAACAATCTGGTTAAAAACTCCACTGCCATCTCTCCTAAACACTTCCATGCTTCCACAGGTATGTCATCTGGGCCAACAGCCTTTCCATTCTTCATCCTCTTCATAGCTGTCCTAACTTCCTCCTTGCTAATCCATTGCACTCCCCTATTCATAATCCCTACATCATCCAACCTTCTCTCTCTCTCATTCTCTTCATTCATCAGCCCTTCAAAGTACTCTTTCAATCTGCTCAACACACTCTTCTCGCTTGTGAGTACGTTTCCATCGCTATCCTTTATCACCCTAACCTGCTGCACATCTTTCCTAGCTCGGTCCCTCTGCCTAGCCAATCGGTACAGGTCCTTTTCTCCCTCCTTAGTGTCCAACCTTTTATACAATTCACCATACGCCTTTTCTTTAGCCTTTGCTACCTCTCTCTTCGCCCTACGCCTCATCTCCTTGTACTCCTACAATCTTCATCTCTCTGGCTGTCCCACTTCTTCTTCGCCAGCCTCTTCCTCTGTATACTCTCCTGTACTTCCTCATTCCACCACCAGGTTTCCTTATCCTCCTTCCTCTGTCCAGATGTCACACCAAGCACCTTTCTAGCTGTCTCCCTTACCACTTCTGCTGTAGATGCCCAGCTCACTGGTAACTTTTCACTGCCACCCAATGCCTGTCTTCATTCCTCCCTGAACTCCACCTTATAGTTTTCCTTTTTCAACTTCCACCATTTGATCCTTGGTTCTGCCCTCACTCTCCTTCTCTTTTTGATCTCCAAAGTCATCCTACAAACCACCATGCTATGCTGCCTAACTATGCTTTCCCCTGCCACCACTTTGCAGTCTACAATCTCCTTCAGTCTGGCCCTCCTGCATAAGATATAATCCACCTGTGTGCATCTTCCTCCACTCTTGTACATCATCCTGTGTTCCTCCCTCTTCTTAAAATGTGTTTACCACAGCCATGTCCATCCTTTTTGCAAAATCCATTATCATCTGACCTTCTGCATTCCTTTCCTTGACACCATACCTACCCATCACCTCCTCATCTCCTCTGTTTCCTTCACCAAGATGTCCATTGAAATCCGCTCCAATCACTACTCTCTCTCCCTCAGGTACACTCTTTGCCATTTCATCCATATCACTCCAGAATTCTTCTTTCTCATCCATCTCACACCCAACTTGTGGGGCATATGCACTAACAACATTCATCATCACACCATCAATTTCCAGTTTCATAACCATCACTCTGTCAGACACTCTTTTCACCTCCAAGACACTCTTGACATACTGTTCCTTCAGGATAACCCCTACCCCATTTCTCCTCCCATCCACACCATGGTAAAACAGTTTAAACCCCCCTCCGATACACCTAGCTTTACTCCCCTTCCATTGGTCTCTTGCACACACAATATATCAACCTTCCTTCTCCCCATCATATCAGCAAACTCTCTCCCTTTACCAGTTATACTACCAACATTCAAAGTTCCTATCCTCACATCCACTCTCTTAACCTTCCTCCTCTCCTCCTTCCTCCGGACATGCCTTCCTCCTCTTTTCCTTCTTCGGCCAACAGTAGCCCGATTTCCGCCAGGACCTTGCCGGCTAGCAGTGCTGGTGGCGGTCGTTGTTAACCCGGGGCTCGACCGATCCGGTATGGAAATTTGTATTTTTGTCCGCATATTTGGTTTGGCAAATTTTTACGCCGGATGCCCTTCCTGATGCAACACTCTCCATTTATCCGGGCTTGGGACTGGCACAAAGAAATGCACTAGTTTGTGCATCCCCTTGTGGCTGGATTGTAAGGTCACAGGATCATAAGATTATTTAAAATCAAAATGGAAGGTGTTGCCCTGTCATGGAATGCCATGTAATGTAAACAGTGCAACAGTTAAGGGTATTGACTTTGAATCCTCAATACTGCTGGCTTGATTCCCCTTTCTTTGCTATTTTTTTCTTTGTGTAAAAATGGGATGTTCAACAAGCACATATGGGTGTGATGGTCCACTTATTTTGGCCACATAGCGTATCTATACACTATTTACAGCGATTGGCCACTTTATTAGGTGGGGAAGGTGTGAGGAAGATTTTCTCTGCACACTCTGGACTTTTAGTACCAACTAAGCATTGTTTGAATGCCACGAAGTGCCAAAACAATGTTGCTGATCAGATGCATCTCATGGTCAGTCTAGCCTTTTTCAGACTGATACTTGCGGCATGTCCATGTTTCATATTACACAGTGCACATCATCTAAGGATGCTCATCTACAGTCCCTTTCCTTAACTACAGTGGCCTGCACATCCCAGTTCACACAAGGCAATAGAGCATTTTAAAGATGAAGTGGAACTCAGTGCTGGCAGAGTGAATGTGCTACTGAAAATTCTACAGAAAATGATGAAGCTATGAAGCCAGCAAGGACCAGGAACACTGTGTAATGTGTCCATCACCTTGTTGTATTGTCTATCAACCAGTCATTATTTTCCTGTACCAGCAACTAATGTACACAATTGTGCAAGAACATCTGAACATTAATTTGATACTAAAACACTCCAAGCTCCGATCTGAAAAACAGAGGTACTAAATAAATATTTCATTACTGCACCTTCAACTGTGTTTGCTGCTCATGCGGACAGTGGCCTGTCTGAGCAAGATGCTAAAACAGATTATGTTTCATCTGTCAAAGTAACTGCGAAATCCAGGGCAAGCCCCAGAGCTCCTGCCATGGAATCCTCTGGAAGAGGATCAACTGAGTGCTGAGCAGCTAAGACAGTCAAAGTGTTTCTGTTTAGGCCTATCAGCAGTTAGATGCAGACCACTGCTGGAAACAGGATTTCCAGCTGAGATGTGTCCCCTTGGAGGAGTGATTTTCTCTAATAAGTTGAAAACAACACTCTAAGAATCAGTAGCAAATGCCAATAACTGCTTGTCATAGGCAGGGTTACTGTGGACCAGAACTTTCCTTGGAAGTGTAAGGTAGTAAGCTATGTAGGGTTCACCCTGGGCAGGACAGCAGTTTTTATCACACATATTCAAACAATGCAGGGAATTTAGCCACCAGTCCACCTCTCCAGGTAATTAAGTTTTAAAGTCTGAAAGTGACAGTGAGACTTTCCAGCAGTAATAAATCTAAGCTTCTTCTCTAAATAATACGATGAAGATCTCAGATCCCTTTTTTTGTTAATGTTGTGCTTTCACTTAAGGTATTTTATCAAGCTCTATCTTCTTAGACCCAAAAGTCTCAAAGCAGTTTATAAAGCTAAAAATTAGCCAAAAGTTCCTCTTTCTTCGCTTCAGAAAGGTACAGTTTCTTCACATTAGCAAGTGGGACATCAGGAAGTGTGAAAACTTCTTCCAGAGTTTCTGCTGCATAGATGAAAATGATTCCTGCAGCAAATGTTGGAACACCAAGGAAGCCCAAGAGGGAGCAAAATACACAACACCCACGTCTCCTTGTCCTCGTCTGTCACGGAGGAGCTCATGCAAGTCTGCCTTGCAGCACAGCTGCAGCTGCCAAGCCCAAAGAAGAGCAGGATCCCTTTTCCGTCAGTTGTGTGTGGAATATGAGTAGCTGCACTGGAACCTATTCCTTCCTGGCTGTGTCTTGTCACAGTACAAACCCTTACCTGACATTGCAGTAATTCATTCAAAGCCTTTTACTTTTTTTGGCACCATGGGATCAGGTTCAGCAGACCATGCTGAGAAGGAACGAATCGGTCCATCCACAAAAAGGTTCACTTCACACTGCTTGGCAAATGGCTTCCACAGATGAGAGTGGCCAAGAAGACCATATGCAGTCTGTACTTGTCACAAGTTTGTCACCTCACTGAGTTTGAGGGTGATATTAACTAGTCACAAAGGGTGCAGGCTGGCAGACAGGGAGGATGTGGGGGGCCATGATATGAAGCAACATTTCCAGTTTTGCTCTGCCTATTGTGACTTCAGTACTATAGTCAGGTGATGGGATGCATTTTAGTTGTGCAAAACAACATAAAACAACACCAGTTTGTTATTAGAACGCGGGTCGCGGGTTATTCGTCCACATTTTAAATCTTTATTAGCCCAAAGTGTATTACCTATAGTTACCATGTTAATACAGTATTTGACTGATGTGTTCACATCGTAAAAGGAAGAAAAGTTTTGCATGGTTCACCTTTCTCTGTTCCTTCAGTCGCAGGCCGCCGCCGTTGATGCGATAAATTAATACGGCTGACAAAACATTAGGGCAGCCTTGAATACAGATTTTAGCCACGATATTTCTGAGATCATTTTTTTTTCTCAATGCAAATTTTAAAATCAAGTTTAGATTCACAGATTCTTCTGGGAGTTTATATAAATCACTACAGAGAAGCTACAGTTAAGGTAAGAAGTGGCAGAATTTAAGATGTTGTCTCTCTTGTTGATGCATGGCCGTGTCTCCGAAGCAACTTATAATGCTAAGCTATGTATACAGTAGTTATTTACCCATTTAAATAACTGAGTAATTTTTAGTGCATCAATTAAAGGAAAGTACCTTGCTCAAACATGTTACAGAAGGAGGTAGGATTGGGGCTTTGGTCCTTTAAGTGTAGGGGAGCAATTTTAACTGATACTCCACCTGCTGCCCATCTTGGAGGGCACAAGCAACCTACCTTCTATGCCAGGTGGAGTCATGGTACCTCTCAGTACATCCCCGCTGGCCATTCGCCTTTCAGGGGAAGGGAACAGAAAATTCAACATTTTTCATTCCAGCTCTTCCTTACATTTTTCCTCAACAGTTTCAAGCAAGTAGCTTTCCAGTGGAAGTCTTTGAATGCCTTGTGAGAGGAAATACCGGAAATTTTTATTGCACCTTTGAACAATTCAACATGTTTCAGCGGAGAAGGTTTTTTTTGCATGTATTTATTTATTAGGTTTTAGTCAAATATAAATGGAAAAATTTTGTATTAATGATTGCATGAGTTAAGTAATTTACACTTTTAAATTTGTCATGAACAAAATGTTTATTTGTGCTGCACCCTTAAGAACAAATAATGACACATTTCTTGTATTGGAAGAGCTGGATTTAAAAAAAAAAATCAGACTGTTAAGTTTTTAAATACCCATAATTATCATTCAGCTACTGTGGTATCTAGGGGTTGGGGCTTTTTCTTCTTTCCTGTGTGTGGATGCAATTTTTTCAGTATTTTTTTATGCCATGTAAAAGGTCAACTGTTGTTTCTGCTGAAAAGGACCAGCGATTGCCAGGAGTGCTCCTTGGTTACGGTGTAACAGGCACTGATTTGCAATGACTAATCGTATTTATTATAAAGAAAATATGGGAGCGCTGATGTTATTTACATGATTTAGTGGAGATTGAAAGTGACAGCAACACTTTTATGCCCTGTTATTCCAAGACAAAGGCTGAAAAAAATGGCAAAGGATAGGGAGTGTGACTGAAGATTTGCTGTAGGCCCCACAAGAGCTGGAGACGGACAGCAGGAGGGCGCAACCCTGCAGAGAGAGGAGAGACCAAGGGCTATAGAACAGAGGAGGAATGGGGGGGAATGAAAGGGTGTGATGGGGGATCAACAAAGAAAGCCATAACTCAGGGTTGAGAGAGCAGAGGAATATAGAGCAAAGCAGGAAGGAGAGAAGTGAGCTGACAGGTTGCTGCTGCAGTGTGAGGACAGTGAGCTCTGCAGACCACAAGCAGAGCAGTGGACCTGCTGAGAGACTGAAGGGGGTGCGTGCAATACAGTGAAAGAGAAATTGGGGGTGAAAACACTGAGAAAGAAGGTAGCAGAAGAGCAAAAACAGAAATAATGGGGCAGCAGCAGCACTGAGTGAGATGGATGAACTTGGTCTAGAATAGAAGATGCTTTAAACCACCTTTCCTGTTACATATATATTTCTGAAAAGCTATCTTTGCAAAAAAAAAAAAAACTGGCCAGTATGTGTTTTCCAAAATTTGAAGGACCTTACTATACATAGAATTTACTACAACATTTGTTTTTCTTTGTATGCACTGAGACAATCTCACACACACACACAAACTTAGACTAGTGCATGAAGGATTCAGTTTTATACCCAGCTACTACTTTGTAAAGCTCAGATGAACTCTGTTTGGGCTATGTAGGACTGCACTTTAGTGTGGACCTTCTGGTCAGTTTTGCTCGTGAATTACTGGATGGTGCTCACATGGTGGCAGTGTTTGACCGTAGGAGGACCACCCGCCCATACCCACGTAGACATATTCTCCAAGCAGCCCTGCAGCAGGGCTGTCAAGAATTTGAAACGTAAACTCAGACTATGATAGTCATTTTCATCTGCAGTTCTGGACCGCCATACTGATAAACAGAAGCTGCGGTCAGACCTGACTAATTATTTTTTGTGTAAATAAATAAGGAACATGTAATAAACTTGAGATTCTCGCCACCATTGCTCACTGTTCACTACATCCGAATAAGATGTCTGAGGAGTACTTGTGCAGTCGTAAACACACACACTCGCCATCTCCTTTTCTCTCTCACTTGCGCACACTTTCATACTTGCTAATGTGCACACACCAACACACATGGGCGCCAAGATGTGCATATATAGGACGTTCGCTCATTTATACACAAACACATACACGCTGATGTTTATAAACATGCCGTCTTCTCACAGCTCCATGCAAGGAGGGGGAGGTATGTGCTTACGCCCAGTGCAGGGAGAGACAGTTGAAGATCCATTGGCCCCGGGGTCCAGGACCCCGTCATTATCCCATTTCCACAGTGCAACGGCTCTGCGGACACAGCCAGCGCTCTGCACTCCATTACACTTTGATGTCTAATCTCAGCGCTGCAAAAGCGACTGCCCAAAAAACAAGCTCATGGATGACTTTGAAACATCAGCTCATTTTCACCCAGGAACATGATGGAGGCATGGGGCTCGGGGACATGTTGGAGAGGGGAGAACCCAGGTTAGAGACTCTCTCCACAAATGTGTGGGTATGAATTTAAAGCCAGTGTTAGGTAAGAGTAACTACAGCACAAGCTGCTTTGCTTTGCAGTTGGAGGCAAGTCATAATTTAATAAAGCCCAGCGTTCGCTCTCACAGGCCCAAGGTACTCTTTTTCAAACATCAGTACAGACAATAAAACAACAGATTCCTCCGACTAGCACGATCCCTAGGCTACCATTAAAAAAACATTACAGAGTTTTAAAATGTAAATTTTTTTACTCTGTTTTGATGCTCTAGAGAAATGTACTTTAAGTTTGTTTATAATATCTATTTTTACTTAAAATCTTGCAAAGGCCAAAAAAATGTAGTTTGAAATAAAGGTTGCGTTAGAATAAAGCAGTGCTGCAATGTTGGCTATCAACCTCATCACCATTTTCATTATAATTTCTGCAGCGAAAGCAAATTTAGCAACGGCTGTAACTTGGTGTGAAATTAGAGGAATAGAAGAGTCGACTGTCCCAGTTAAGATGTACTTTGTGAAGCAGAGTTTACCTGGAGTCAGATAAAGTGGAGCGTGTATTGTGCTGAAAAAGGGGAAAGTGACAAGCGAGACAGGGGCCCAGGCAAGGCCTTGTTCACAATGGAATGGTTAAGGGCTGGGGAGGCACTGCACGTGTCTCTTTTTAGGCGTAACTCCAGTTACCGCTGCTTTAGTTAACATGCATGTGTGTTTCTCTCCCCTTGCTGGGAACACAGCGTTTGGTTTTCTTTTGCCTCCTCTCTTCCAAATGCACCTTTTCGCTCTGATATCTTGACAGCTTTGATAAGCAGACAACATATCATAAAGGGTTGTAGCACGGCATCCCTTGAGCAAGCACCTATTCTCAAATTGCTCTCACGGATTGGAGGAAAGGGGGGGGGGGGAGACCGAAATGCATTTTGGAGTTCGGATGCACACTTATTCAGCTGGAAAGAGCAAATGAGATTCATAGCAAGGTACTTTCTGAACGTGTCAGGTTGAACAGATGAAAGTGGAGGTGAAAGGCATTATGGGCACAGCCTCACCCGGGAGGAATTCTGCCGCCATAAAGAAGCTCGGCAGACAGACAGATGTCACAGGAACGAAATTGAATTCCGCTCTGTATTTACAGCGTGGAGACGACATCATAGACAGGTCCTGTCCGGATGAATTACATTACGACTCCCCCTCAAAGAGAACACTCAGTTCCCATTCGCGCTGCGCTCCTGTTATCCTTTCCTGCTAAGAGGCACCACAGGATGCCGCATAAATATAATTGTTTGCGATAGAGAACATGCTTATTCCCATTGCAGCCATGTCAGAAATAGCTTTGACATTCTCCTCGGTCAGGCAACACACCCTCTGCATGTCTAAAGCTTTTCTGTGGACCCAAGGTCACTCGGAAAATGTAACTATAGCATCAACCGCAAGCTATTTACTGTACTCTTGCAGATTTTCGCTACAAGTGGTGCGCAGTAAGTGAAAAACTGTCTGCAAAATGCATTGCTGTTATTTGAATAATCTTGCCCGTGGGCACGCCGAGAATCGGTTGCGTCTTCGCAAAAAGTTGCATCATGATTGCAGCGCGGAGGTTGACAATGGCTTTTATTGTTCCACCGGGTAGTTTTTTCTGAGATGTCTAAACACAGAGAATGCGTTTCAGTGTCGGCTTCTACATGGTTTGGCTCTTCTTATTTGCGCTTTTCAACAGTTTTGGTTTGGGTGCGACCTTCAGAAATACAGGCAAACACGGGCCTGCGCCGAGCGGGGACCGTACGGCCCGTAAGGTAGGAAGCGGAACAAGAAACAGGATACAGCCATTTTAAGAAGCTGTTTCGGGTGACTCAGCCGAACACTTCATTTATTGTTCTACGGTTGACAATGACGTCAGCTCTTGTCACGTGGCCTGAATAGTTCCGGATGCGATGGGACGTTTGGGATTGCTGGCTCCCAACCAGATGCTGTGCTCTCATGGGAAAGTGCAATGGTGACTTTGCATGTCACTTAAACTCCGCTACACTTTCCGATGGAAAATCGATAAGTACAACTCAGCCCGATGATGATCAGCTTTGACCTCCATCGGTGCGACTCGGGAAGAGGATTTTTCGGTGCTGAGCACACTCCTGGCTCTCAGGCTTGCCGGTGGCACCTCTTCTCAGTCTTCCTTTGTGACAGTAAGAAACATAATTGGATCCTGCGCGCAAAAATTGTTCTTAAAAGCATACCGACACGTTCGTGTTTCGTTCTGGGACGCTACGCACGGTCTGTTAGCAGCAGGGCCGAGCAGCAAGTCATCGATGACGGATGCTTTAATATAACATGCCCTTTCTTACTGGAAATGTGAATGGTGTTGTGGATCAGCATAAAGGGATTCTGGAAGGTGCTGACTTGTTTTAGGGACGCTTTTGTGGAGTAATGATGTGAAGGCACAATTGGTTTTATAGAGCGGCATGGGTAATTGGCAACTCGCTCCGTGCCCATGAAACGTAAAGGTCATACGTGTCTTTGTTCATAGGAATACAGAGCAAGATCCAAACATTTGATAGAGACAGGCTTAGTTAGACATTCCCTTTGTCTATATACAGACACATTTGAAGACTAAATAGCGCAAGCGTAGCGGAATTCAAATTAGGAGGAAATGATGAAACTGTCCTGGTTAGAGCAGGTATGAATGTGAGACACGGCATTAAGTTACCATCCTTAGTTTTACTGAGAGGGACGCCAGAGCCTCCGAGATGCTCCAGAGAGCGGCAGCTAGACTGAACCAGGACAAAGGTAGATCCTGCCTGAGGGGCTCGGAAGAGGAAGTTAAAGGTGGCACGGTGCACTGGGACAGCCAGTGTCGCGTTTTCAACATGAGGTCTATATTTGTGGGCCAGTGTCACCCTACAGGAGGGCTTTGCTTTCACCTCCCTGCCCTCACTAGGTCCCTCTGAGGGGAGACAGAGCTGACATATTCGTCACAGGACGTCCTTCGGGGGTTTCGCCATCAGACCCATCGTGGTGTATCTGGAGCCAGAACAGAAAGTCCCATTTGGGTCAGACAATGAGAAGAGACTAAAAGGGGCAAAGTAGATGCCTGGCGTTCTCACTGTGCAACTTATGGGAGATTTTAAATGGCTGAAAAACAGCTGCAAACTAAAACAATAAAGAGTTTGGGAAAAAAACTGCATATCCAAATTTATCCACCCAGAGACCATATATCACTCCCCGGCACTTGAGAACAACACGGAAATGTACACAAAGTACTGGCGAACAAAGACGTACCCTACCATTCTTGAAATACACACCAGCACACTTGGAGAATCAGAGAACAGCCTCCACGTACGTCGACACAGTTGTTCCAGGTCTCTGCGGAGCTCTGCTGTATGTTTCCCCCAGTGGGAGAGTCTGTTGTTTGGGGGAGAAGGAAGGTGATGAATTAGTCTCTTTCTAGATGTGAGGCAGAAGCAGTTCATCTTCTTCAGCTGACCTTGGACTTATGAGCAACAATAAAAAATTGTCCAGCCAGTTCTAAAACTGATGCACTTACAATATTATGCTGCCAGTAAATTTAATGCTTCGGTTGTGTTCCATCAATAATTCGCTGGATGGTGATTATTATTATTATCTGCTCAGTCACTTTTCCCCTGCCTGTGTTCAAGCTGATGTGCGGTTTGAGCAACCAAAGTATAGAACCGTAAGGTCACCGCTGAGCTCATTTCATATATGGCAATAAAATTGTTGCGTTTATTGGCTGAAATAGCTGTTTTGTTAACTTTAAAATTGCCGTTACCACCAATTTCTTGCTAACTGCTGGAGCGCGCAGTGTAAAATATAGGTATACTATTCCAGCTGCAGAGAAGACGTTCTGTCCGATTAAATGTAAATCCTTCCGAGAGAGGCGATTTTATACATTTCCAGCTGCAGAGAACGTGTTTTCGTTCGCAAATAAAGGCTTTAAAATGTTCCATTTTATTGCGAGAAGGTGCATCTTTTTGCTTTGCGCATTCAGTTATAAAAATCAATAATGCAGCTGTGGTGTTAAAGTCTTGCTTGCCAGTTGTCTGGTCCTAACCTAGACAGCACAACATGCCCATTCGGCTTAAACGTTCATTGTTGTAATATTCTTAATGTTACAGCGATTGTAGCGAGATGCCATGAGGGTGTGTGTGAATAAGGAATACAATCACAACTGCCAGTGAGATGCCCGATAGGGTCCACAGCCTGACAGCTCGGAGCTGCTTGGCCGAGGGCCAGCGGAGGAGCGATTGTTTGTGGACTGAATTACAATGATGTGTCCTCCTGCTGGGCGTACAGTGTTTCTGGTAGATGATGTATATTGATAAGTGCAGCAAAATGCATAGGTGGTGGACCGGTACAGCCGAGAGGATTTTCCACCAACAGCTAGGATTAGTGCAGGTCACTCCGTGCAGGTGAGCTCAGTCGTAGTGACAGTGACGTTTCGATGAGATGTGGGGCCATGATCTCCCATGGGTGGCCTACTGACAGGCATACAGGGCTTTCAGAGCCTTCAGATTTGTAGGGATTTACAGTGTGATTTGCGGCAGCTCTTGAGACTGGTGCAAGGCGGCAAGTGGGTGTTTGAGGAGCGGCAGTGCCAAGACACACATGGTTAACATCCTGGTATTGAAAGCACCCTTGTGGATTTTAGACAAATGAGGGCTGGGATATTTAATTGAGTTTCTGATTAAACTGTGACCTTTGTCATTGCTCTAAATATCAGAGAGGGGTTTTTTCCCCTTAGAGTTTTCGAGTGATGCGTTTGCAGCGGTGATCCAAGATGTGGGATGAGCTTGGTTCATGCCTGGTTATGCTTCCATTGGAAACATCTGCTGTAAGGAGACGACGTAGCAGTATTTCCAGCCTGGTGGAGAGGCAGGCAGATAATTATGTGGTTATTTTTTCACTTAGCCAATCCTTTTCTCAAAAGACATAATGATTTATCCATTTATACAGCAGGGTCATTTTTACAGTATCAATTCAAGGTAAGTACCTTGCTCAAGGGTACTACAGCTAGAACCTGGGCTCGTTGAGGGCAGCACAGCATTTTTAACCATAGCGTGCTCCATATAGGCAGAATGGAGAACATCAGTGCAATATTTGGCTCCTGAAGAGGTACAAATGGGTATGAGGGCCCTTCCCTGTTGGAAGGCTGAGTCACAGAATGTGTCGACGCTCTGTGGGCCAGGCCTACCTGAGTGGCGGTGACTGAGGCCGGGATACCAAACTGCACCGAGCAGACAAACCGCTAGGGACCTGGCTCTAACCCTCCAGAGATGGGATTGACAGAGTTCTCAAGTAGAGCCTGGAGACAAGTGAGCAACGGAGATGATGTCTGGGTGAGATCAGCCAGGTGGGCGTGAAGGATGTCACATGTCAGCTGAACCCATTGCCCTGTCAGCAGCTGATGGTGATGCCGCAGATTTCACACGTTCTCCTTAACCGTACATTTCTCTGCTGATGGCATCAGTTGCATTTCTGTTCCACAGCTCCCGCAAGCCTCTGAAATATTCATCTTATGAATATTTCACCAACTGCTAATAAAAGCCGCAGTCTTTTATTAACAAGGCGATGGAAGAATCCATTGATCAAGCTTTCTGTTTTATGTCATGCATATTTTCCTGCGTGCTGTTGCACAGACCTCGCCGGGGCAGCTGGGTAGCCATGGGCTTTCCACTTACTACCATCAATTTGTCGTGCTGTTCGACATTTTTTGACGGGTGATGTGAGGTCTTCGGGGGCAGCCGTACATTTGGCGTGTTCTGAAACAGCTGAGGTGTTGAATTGTCTCGGGAACCTGTAACAGCGGTTCCAAAACTTGTCTGTCCACCACTCTTGTCTCAACTTCCCATATGTTTGGAGACATTGGATACAGCTCTTTTCTTTCTACGGCACTTGTTCTTTTTACTACTTTCACTCTGCGTGTGAATAGCATGGCTGGAGGTGAACCCAAGATGAACACAGGTCAACCAGTCCACTATGCTCATGGGTTATAAATTCCCATTTACTACAGGTGCAGGAGGGGTCAGACCACCCTATACCATACGGCTGGGTGCGTCTCCCTTCTGCCAAGCCGGCTTCTTGCCAGGGGTGCTGTTAAAGGTACGATCAATAAACCCCTGAAATGCATCATGTCATTTGGTGTAGTCTGGGCTTCCGGAAACCGCGATAAAATGCACGGCTAAGCATTTTAATACAACATTAATTAGCTCTCTCGTGGGACCAGCAAACTGAATAAAGTCATGGATCTTTTTGAACTTGTATAAGCTGCTTCATCAGCACTTTTCCATTTTACGTAACGCTGTTGCTTTAGGACCCTGTCCGTCGAGGTGTACGCCTTCTGACTTGTGTAATCCCTCGGTGCGGAATTAATTGCCGCGAATTGGATTACAGCAGGTCCTGTTCGTACTGTTTTAAAGGGCAGATCGCAGTTAACAGTGTTGAGTTGATAAGATTTGGTTTATAACATTAGGTCTTGTGATGGGTTTGCTCTCTGGAGCCATTGTTGAGTCAAGCCCTAGAACAAAGGGGAATCTGTAATGGGTATAGCAGCGCTTCACACTTAACCTTTTCCCTCCTTCCCGCCTGCAGCCATATCAGATAATCGATGGACAGAGATCCGTTGCTGGAACAACCACATCCGCTCCTCGCGCTTTTTTTTTTTTTTCCCCACTTCCTGCATTTTTCCTCCCTGAAATATGAGCAAGCTTGTCAGTGTGCTCAGCCGTCACCGTACTGGTTCATAAGTGTCAGTCAGCTGGCGAATCTGTCCATCACCTGGCATTGCTATTTGCCCTCTTTTGCTAACCTTGCTGGGCCCGAGTCACAGACTGGTGGATCGTAAAGGGTGGCTAGCGATGAATAAGACGTTACAATTTTACCAGAACCCGAATTAGCATGTTAGTATTCTGCACAGAAAAGCACTTTCCATCCCTCCTAATAGCCTGGTAACACAAAGCTTAGTGCGAGACGAAAATCAATGACATCATAGCCACATAATTGTAGGTTTTTTGCGGAGGCACGAGACCAAGTGTGCGTCTCCGAGTATGTGTCTGAGCCGGCTCTTTTCCACACAAGCAGTTGTTCACGTAAGCGTGTGTCTGCGTGTGTGTCCGCATGTACATGTCCAGGGTGAAGGAGGACCTTTGTATGCACCATCTCTTGGGTTCTCTTGATATCTGCAGGCTAATACTGCACCATCTGCACCGCTCATGCAGAGTGGGGGAGGGGAGATGGGGAAGCCACAGAGATAGCAGTGTTAGCTGCAGTGCTGCACGATGACCCACCCCCACCCCCCGCATCCCCACCACCTCCTGCTCCTTCTCAACTTCACATTGAGATTCAGAGCTCACTCACACATCACCTCTCCTCACTCCCTGCATGACCCTTCCTCTCTTCCTCTCCCACTCCCACTTCCATTTCTCCATCCAAGGTGCTTTGATAGCATGCCAGCTGAGTGGCGACCCCTCACCTAACGCCAGCCCTCTATATGCTGTTTCCCTCTTTATATTTTTCTTCATGGTGCTATCAATCCCACCCTTTCTCCTCTGTTTGTCTTGAAAAACCAGTTTTGGAAGGGGTGAAATAAATCTTACGTAGCCTTATATCCTCCACCCCCAGCCTGCCTTTCCCCTGACCGAGGCCCCAGAAGGCAGCAGCACTCAAGGGTAACACAATACAGATGGAACATGGCATAAACAAAACTTCCCCGAAAAAACTCCCATTGCTTTACTCTTATGCAACCCTGTGCCTTTCTTTCCCTCCCCCAACCACCACTTGAACACAACAATCCTTACCCAGAATTTACAAAGCTTTAACCCCCTAAAATCCCTTGGGGTGTTTTTTTTTTTTTTGCCTTCCTACTATTGCTCAGTCTGTGACAGGTGTATTACATTTGAGCCCATGGATAAGTTTGCCCGTTTGATGTGGCTTTCTGGGTGACTCACTCCAAAGGTCTGCACCACCTGTTTCTTTATAGAACAGATCATTGTATCTGCAACTTTGTGCGGAAATTAACGCCCGTGTCCACCTCTGCCAAATCGTCCACTTTTTCGCATCGGACATCTATCACTGTTTGTCCTGCCCTGAGGGTTTGGTCTTTATTGTGTCAGTGAGGCACGAACGTGGTCAGAATCGACAAGCGTATGATACGTACAGACACGCCAGCCAGGAGTTTTGTAGCTTAAATCACTGTCAGATTTGCAGTAGGGTAAGATTTGGTTTTCCCACAGTAACATCTGGTTACATTGCTGGTGTAAATACATGAGTCTGGATTTTAGTCACTGTGACATGTGCTACTTGAGTGATTTTTTTTTTCACCTTATATGTAGCTCAAGGTGAACTTCACTGCTTCAGGCTGAGTTGCAGAGTTGTGGAGTTCTGAGTTCTGCAGCCTGGAGTCTTTACCCTTCACAGATACTTCCTGCCAGTATTCAGCAAGCTAAATATTTATATGTCATCGGCAGAAATAAAGACATGAGAGCATCACTTGAGAAGCAGGCGTCGCCCTTCCATTTGCTGTGATTTATTTTACAGGACACAACACGTATATGTTTAAAATATACACTTTACATATTACGCACATTTGCCATTTTGCTTTACTGAGTGTTTATTTAATTTTAACAGGAAATAGAAGCAACTGTTGTTAATAAAGCTTTAATTATTCATTCCCCTTCTGCCACATCTCTTCCTCTGCCTTGTGCATGCTACCTCTTTTCTCCGACTCCCTTTGCCTCTCCTGCTTATTCTTTCCCTTTATGTTTCTGTCTTCTGTATTTCTTCTCACAGAGTTCTCATGTTGCCCGTAACCTAATCTTTGGGTTATTCATTTCCTTTTCTCCAATATCCTGGAGTCAATCCCCCTCCCCCATGCCACCCCCTACCGATGACTAAGGCACTGTGTGTTTGTGAGCCACGATGACTGAGTTTTGTGGGCAGGTGTCTCTGTCAATGTGGGCTCTGAAATTGTGATGAGGCACCCACAGTGGTGTAGAAAAAAGTTGTGATTCCATCTGTGACTGTAGCTAAGTTTGTTTAATTTCAAACATCGGGGACTTTGTTGTACTTCTCTCTGTGCCTGAGTGTGAAATGAGCAAATGAGCTGCAAAAGACTCATAGATGTTAGAATGACGCTGTGGTCTTGGACTCTTGTTGGACTGCTTCTTATTCTAGGTTGGTTTTGCTCAGTTTTTTAAAGTTGTAAATTATCTGCAGTGCAGTCACTGCTGGTGTAATGCAGTGACTACAGAGTGAGACTTACAATTGGATTGTATGACTGAGATACATTTGATGTCCATTTCACGGATATTTCAGAGTGAAAAGTCCCTGAAATTCAGCTGATGGGTGTTCATGACATGTTGGCACTGCCTCCGTTGCTGATGATCCCACAAGCTCTTACGCTATTATACTGCAGATAAGTGACAGTGACAAGTGATTCCATAAAACTGGTCTATTTGTAAAACTATGGATGCCATCATTATGAATGTGATCCCCGCTCAGTCAATTGTGGACATGTGTTTTGAGTAAACTGGTGACTGATTCGCCCATAGTGTTTCACTATTTAAGTGTATGTGTTAAAATTGATCTGTTGTGTGGGTGGATCAATAGCTCTAAGCATCTTGGTGTAGAGTATCTGTCACTGCAAATCATCTTGGTCAAAGGCATCAGCTAAACACAAATTATAAAGATGGTAACAAGCGGCATCAAAATCGTGGTACTTCTTGTTATTTGAAGCTGGTAATGTTGCTGTGAAGGACAATGCCTCACACTCTGAAGGTCGCCCAAGAACTTTTCTTTAATATTCCTGACACAGAATTTGTAATCTAAATTGATCCAGTAAAAATATTCAACAATTTCAGTGCCTGAAACCGAAAGTCTAAAGCTGACTTCACTGTAGTTAAGGAGTCATCAGCAAAGAAAGACTCATTTTCATGAACTGCTTCTGCTCAGGGCCTTCACGGACTGGGGCCTATCCCAGAATCACTGCATGCTAGACAATGAGCAGTATATCCTGGATGGGAAGCCAGTCCATCACAGGGTAGCCACATACATGCATTTACTCATACGGTCACCCATTGTGGGTAGTTTGTAAAGACCAATTAACCTGAAAAACATGTGTTTGGAATGGAAGCCGGAACACCTGGAAGAAACCCACAGACATATGGAGAGCATGCAACCCAGATCCTACCTACTACACCACTATGTCACCTAGCAAAAGAAACATAACAGCAACAAGAACAATAATAATAACAGCAGCAATAGTAAATGTTTGCTGTCCTTCAGAAGTGATCAGCTTCTCATTCATTCATTCATTCATTCATTCAGTAAAACATTCAATTCCCCTCTTTCTCAAGGGGTCAAATGAATTGTGCAGCGGAGCTCATTGCGACTTCACCGGACAAAGCAGACTGAATCACAGCCGCTTGTAGCGGCTGCTGTGTCTTTACTTCATTGTCTCTCGTGTAACTTGTGAGACACCAACAGAGTAGCGAGCCTGGCTACATCTCATACATTTATATAAGTACTAGTTCATTTAACTTTATAATGAAGAAACAGGATCCGTTTAGAAATGATTTCTTCCATTTGTTCTTAATTTCACTTTAAGATGAGCAAGGAAACACAGCTTTGCTCAGGGGTAAAAATTACCCATATAATATAATTATATAGCTTTTTTCAATAATGTTTTTTACTTTATGAATAGTAATAGATGTTCCTGTAAGTGTGCATGCATACATTATGAACTCTAAAAGTATTTGAGCAGTGACATGTTTTTGTTGTTCTAGCTGATATTAACACTTAAACCATGTTCTGTGCTATCTTTGCCATTTTACATCCAGAGTTCTTTGTACAAACATATGATTACCAAAGACAGCCTGTTTGTTTGGTACCGCTGTTGTCAGAGCGTCTATTCTAGTGGCTACCTATTGAAATGTCAAGCCAAAAGAGAATCAAGGAAATAAAGTAGTAACGGGTAAATAAAAATGAATTGATGGTGGCAGACTTATAAGTTTTAGGACCTTGGGGTGGACATGGGTTTGAAAGGGCAGATTTTCAAGTGTTTTCAATGCTGGAAGACTGATGGGAGTTCATCCTGGTTTAGAGACAGCAGCTCAGCTAAAATACACACCTTTGGACTGTTGAAGAATACTGGAGCACCCAGAGGAAATCAACATACAGTAAGAACGAGGAGAACTTTCAAACTCCAGACTCAAAGCCTCCAGCCTTAGACCCGTGAGGCACCACAGTGCTTCCAACAGAGCACCTCTGTTGCACCTCTTTTGCACTTAATTGTATCCACATATATCTAAGGTCTAAGGTTATTTCCAAAAACTAAGGTTAACTGTGGTGGCACAGCTGCTCAGCGAGCAGCGCTGCTGCCTCGAAGCACCTGGGCTGGTTAGCCAGAGTTTGAGTCCAGCTCACTCGGTGGGGTTCCCTCCTGCAGTCCAAACGCATGAGTTTCAGGTTAATTGGTCACTCTAAACTGCCCATAGCGTGTGCACGCGTGGCCACCTTATGATGGTCTGGCCTGACCTTCCGTTCAGGGAAAGTTTCACAGCCTAGGGCCCAAGTCTTCTAGGATCAGGTCTGGACTGCTGTGACTCTGACTGGGACTAAGCGGTTAATGAAAATGAATGGGACGTTGGAAGGATGTTTTAACTGTGAATGTATCTGTGTTACCTTGTACTTTTTTGAATGGTTTTTAGACTGCGGGGTTACTTAAGATGAAGACCGAGTTCTGCCCTTCCCTGTTCTTTTGTACTTTGCTGTCATTGTCCTGTCTTTGCCACCCTCTCTCCATTCGGGCTCGGTCTTTCCCCACGCGAACCGCTCCTCCCTTTCCCCTTGTGAGCTCTGATTACCTCCATCTGCGCAGCATTACTGGGTGTATCTTCCTGTTTGCCTTTCCTCCTTGTTTAATTTTCTTTTTATCACTGTTTTATTTCCAGAGAGCAACTCTTCCTGTAGTAGGGATGAGAGAGTGGATTTTGGAAGAGAGAGGACAAGCGAGAGGGACTGTATTTATCTCCTCCTCACATTATCCCGCTGTTTGGACTCCCTTATCATTTCAGGTCCTGGCCTTCATCTTTTTGCGATTGCCCTTTCTTTTTCTTACCCATCGTTTTTGTATCGCTTCTACAATCTCTTGGCCTTTCTTATCAAGCTCATTTTCAAATCTCTCACAAGTGAAACCGATCACCGCAGATACACGGCAGCTCAGTTCATCTCCCTCATTCCATCTCTCTTGCACGTAAAGCTAAGTGGATTTAATGATGCGATTAACAAAACCCACTTCTCGGCCTGCTGTGTCTCCAGAGTCTCTTGTTCTTCTTTTCGTCTTTAATGGTGATACTTTTATAATTTTTCACTAATAAAAAGGAATTTTTTCATATTTTTCCTTCCTTCCTTTTGCTTTTTATTATTTCCTTCTTTGCGTTTTCGAATTAATCTCTAAAGCTGTACTGGTGCATGCTGACATGGGCTGGATGCGGAACGGTTAAAGCTGACGGAAAGTACGTGTTTGGGATTTGTTGATAGAACTGTACGCCGGGTGCTTACCGAGGTCATATAATTGTATCAGGATGGGTGGTTGCAGAAACCGACTGTTGCAACAGCAGCCTTTTCCAAACGCGCAGATAACATTTGACTTGTGTGCCTTCCCAGAATTCCCTTTTTTGCTTGTTAGTTTGATCGCAGTAGTAGAGCAGCGGGCATTGGGGCTTTTTAAGAACTGTCAGCTATTTTCTCCACTTTCATTAGAAAACATTACAAGCTGCTGAACTTGTTGCCCTAACAAATGCTCAAAAAAAAAAAAAATCTCATTTTGTTCCCACCCATGAAAAGTTGCTGTGTGTTCCTTGCAAATACACACACACCGCACAGTGGGATGCAGACGGTATGTGTGTGTATGTCAGTGTGTCTGTGTCCTTGCGTGCGTGTGTAATGCATGTTGACAAAGCGGACAGCTGGCTCCGTTTCCTCCACTCATTCTCACAGAGGGGTAAAAATAAGACCCGTAGGAAACTTCTGCGGAAGAGACCCATCCTGAGTGATCGGGACCTGTGGGGGGAAGGGATGACATCCTTTTCTCAGTCTTCGTCTCAGACAAATTGACCCAGGCCTGATTTATGGTTTGTGTGCAAAGCCAGCACACAAGGGCACATACTGTAGTATCCCACACATGCAAATTGCATAATTTTGCTGTGAACAGAACTGTTATCTGTTTGGCATCATTTCACAATGCCCATCGCAAAATCTGTGACTGCGCAAACACCGAGTTTCAAGAATCTACTGCAAGCTACAACCCAGCAGCAATGAAAAGCCTGCAAAAGACAGCAGGCAGAAACTACACCATAAAACTTTTTATGTGTTGGATCTGCCTTTGTAAATAAATACAAATGAATATAAACTTAACGGTATTAATCCATATTTTATTCTCTACCAGGATGACCAGACTAGAATTCTTATTTTCCCATTGTGCAGTAATTCAAAGTATGCACAGTACATACTCCATTGTGTTTTCATATTTTTATGGTGCTCTCAGTATTTATTAATTAAATGATTCTTTTCGCTAGGATCACTCTGGTTAGGAACTTAATCTAAAGCTAAACAGACTGCAGACAGGTTTGGATGATACAGCAGACAGTGCACCGTCAACCAGTTTGTTTAAAAAAAAAAAAAAAAAAAAAGGCAGAAATAACTTCAGTGCACCGTGATGCTGTGTGCCTTTGTGGTGCGCTTCTGTGCATGAAGAATAATGTACTTTTCCATTCTGACTTTTGAAGCCAGTTTATGTAAAACGAAAAGAGCTGTGGCAAGGGAGGTGGGATCAAAGCAACGTGGACAGACAGAGAACGCCACTAAAAAAGAAAAAGGGGAGATGAAAGCATGTGAGAGGCTGACCACTCCTCCTCTTTCTCCCACTCTTCCTCTCCTATGACTCATCCTCACTGCTAGCATCTCCCTTCTCACCTTCACTCCTCCTTTATCTTGTTCAGGCTGGGAACCGATGAAATTGGTATCGACACCTGGCGCGCGCCACCCACTCACACAGTATTAATGAGCGTCATCATTATTCATCACATTATCCGTGTGAAATCCGCTGTTACATCTCCATTACCGATGGCTCACCGCAAAGGGCCCAAACTTGAACAGATATCCCTGTAATAGTTGCACTTCACAGGACAAATCAGGTTAAATAGGTCACCCGATCATTTCTGTCACTTACATCCTGAACGCAGTTGTTCGGGGCTCATGGATATTAGTGTTGCACTTACAGGAGACGCGTCGATGTAAAGCTTTTGAATGCAGCAGAGCACATCGGTTGACCTATTTCCCCTGTTTGTCTTGTTCCTCCTGTGGAAGCATGTTCATTTTTAGACCTTGAAACCTTTGAATTTGCACGAAATGCTTTGGTAATAGCGTTTTTTTTGTTTTGTTTTTTTTTACAGGAAAGACTATTGCAACCATATGCTTGACTAGTATCCCATGACTTTTATTGTATTATATATTCCGTACAATCTGTTCTTGAATAATATTTATTTATGTGAGTATTTGGTAGTGTATTAATTGACTGAATGCTAATGGAAATACACCTTTTATTCATGGTTGTGGTGGTAAGAGTCAGTGCACGCCAACCAAGAAAACCCAGGTCTGAACTCAATCCTGCTATAGTTCCCTTGATCAGGACACTTAAACTGAACTGATGCAGTAAATATTACCCATCTGCATATATTATTAAATCATTGTAAGTAGGTATTTTAAGTCACTTAAAATACCTACTTACTGGAGAAAAGCATCAACCAAATGAGTAAGTGAATATTCTGAGTAAGCATTACTGTTGAACTGCGCTGCAGTGAATTGCAACTTCAGATTCTGCTGTAAGGAGCTCAGTACATAGGCGGTCAGAGATGTAGGTCCAGCCCCCACCACAGACGAAACCAAGACGAAATAAGGAGGAATCTTAGAGGTGCACAACTGATGAGTTAGAGCCTGGTGTGTATCAATGAATCTTCATGATTGCTTTGTGACCTGCCCTTTACTCCTCTGTTGCATGGGACGTTGCCCACACCTCTCCACGCCACCCCCCACCTCTGCCCCAATGCTGGCTGTCACACTCTTCCTGTCTTTGTGAGGCTCTTTGCTCCCTTCCAGGAATTATCTTGGAGGAAACTCAGCTGTTTTCCGGGTTTGATAACACCTTAGCGCCCCCCGACTCCCCACCCGGTTCACTACCCTCAGTCCTTCGGGGATGGGGTAGGCAAGGGTCAGAGCAACCAATTGTGAAGTGCAGTAGTTGCTGAAGCCATGTAATTTATTTGCAGATTGTATCTGATTATACTCGGTGATTGAAATACACAAAAACATCCAGAGAAATAATTGATCATAATATTGACTTTGCATCTGGAAGGCATACAATACAATCCAGAGGCACATTTTGGCTGATCCAAGGTATTATTTAATTCTTTTATACTGTTTATCAGTCTGCAGTTTTAACGTTCACTTTTAATCCAGATGAATATTTTGTTTCCCTATTTAGCTATTTACAGATTATCAAAAAGCTGAAACACCTTTTTTTCTTTTATTACTATTTTTCTCAATTGGTTAAGAAGAATTATCAAAAAAGTTATCCACATCTTTAACACTTTCAGGCAATCTTTATAAAAGCCAGCTTCAAGCATTACATGAATTCTCATTGCTTGGACACAAAATGCTTAAATCAGTAACTGTTTGTCAAACTTTTAATCTCTTTGCTCAGCAGTAAACACAGAACACATTCAAATAAATTGATTTAATTTAAACTGAGCAGTGGGGTCCTAGTTGGAAGCAACCTATTACACATGCATCTAATTTCACGTCGCAAGAAGAAATTGTCCTCTGCAAAAATACTTCAGCAATGAATTAGTTGGTCATCACTGGGTTTATGGGAAGGATTATCATAATGGTGATACAGATTCAGTTTGGAACAAATGGAACAAAGGCAACATCCAGGTCTCTGAGGATGTGGTGCCTTTATGGATGGAGGTAGAAGAAGGGTATTGATACAATGAGTACGTATTTCTGTTGTCATTTTTTTAAGGGAATGGATGTTCGTGTAAATAGCAAATGGAATGGCTTAGAGGAAAGCGTACGATATAAGTTGTTCATTCTGAGAGAGAAAGGGTGGTGAGTTTGGTGGATGAAGCAGGCCTGTAATATATTTATTTGTCTTTAATTTATCTATATCTGTATCACCTTTTTATGTATTTATTCTGTAAATTGTCTTTCTCCCTATTCTGCATAGTGTACACCCAAAAAAACTTAATTTTGTGCTCCCTTGTATACCTGATATTTAAGGGTGTTAGGCAATACGCTATTCTTCACCATTCTTGAGTAGCAAATGTGGAAACTGAACTGAAATAAAAATGGAACAAAAGTTATATATGGCTTGTACAAACAAATTAAATATAAAACAACTGTATTGGAAAGAGTATGACACAAATTTATTTAAAAGAATTTAATTCATTGAATTTTATGCCATTCAGCATATGGTTAGCTTTTCCTGGCTCTGTGTATAACAAACATAGCGTAGAGGAACACCACAACCTGCCAGAATTTTCAAGAACGGGGAAGAGGCTAATTAAGCAGAAAATTATTCAAAGCAAAAAACTGGAAAAAATATTTGAAGCAAGAAGAATAACTAAATTGCATTTTACAGTTGCACAAAACCCAGAGAGAAGCGGCAGGCATGTGGAATCATGGAGACATGTTGTTAGGGATGGTGCAATAGAGAAATACCTTTTAAGGTGCAGTCTAAACAAACCCTCTTCTCCAGTGCAGTCATCCTCCTGCACCATCTATGACACAGACCAGCCTACTGCGATCGCACCCACAAATGTGGCGAGTCACCTGTGGTTATGCAGTTATGCCCTTTTTGTCTCTTGTACGTTCTCAGCAAAAACAAGGAGGCCTTGTAGAAAGTTGTGTTAAAGACCTTTCCCTTTTTCGCCTCCTTAACTCTGCGCCTGGATACTTTTACTGACAAATCTGTCTCACTGTAATTGATCATTACAGCAGTCTTGCAAAGCAGTTACCTTGAGTGCACGGCACTTACAATGAACTGAAACGCACATCCCAACAGCCAATGTGGGCAGTTTTGTGTAACTGAATGTATAAGTTTAATAGCTGATTTTTCAGTTGGTCACCTGTGTTTATTGTTTGGATATTGCTAGTATCATATGGGCCATTTTCATGTAAACAAGTGTGAAAAAAACTAACACCTCTTAAACTGGTCAGTAGACCTTAAGTCCATTCAGAGCCCATGAAAAGAGACAGTTTTTATTATATAAAATGTATAGGTCTTCCAGAAAGTTTGTTTTACTGAGCCAGTGATGTTACAGTGAGTGAGATATAGTGTTGTTTAACATATATGCTTTTTAAGGCATCTGTGACATCAACTGTTACTGATGTTGGAGTAAAATCTGCATCCTCAGCTGACATATCCTACGTCAGAGGTCACTCTCTAAGGACAGGACTTCCTCTACCCCTCCTCCTGTCTTATGAGAACTGGGCAGTGATTCCACACTCTCAAGTAGGACGGGAATACTTGGTTAAAAGCACTCATAACTGACAAACTTCTTCCACATATACACACTACACACACACACACACACACACACACACACACACACACACACAGATGACTTTCTTCAACAATGAAGAACCGCTCACATATTGAATTGTGAATTAATTTGACAGTACTACTTGCTGCCATAATACTAATATGTTCTGATCTAGAGATGGTTAGGATTTTTTTCATCTCATTTTACATGAAGCACTATATCGGTTTAATATCCCCAAGGAATATCTAATGTTTCATTGTGCCACTTTCTGTAGATTTTATCTGCATTATGCCAAAAGTACCATACCTCCTATTACTGCAAAAATCCTTCCAACAGAAATCTGATTTTATTTAAAGGACCAAAATGTACTGGAGAATGTGCTGTGTGGGCTATTTTGTTTTTAACAACATAAACATAAACATTGCCCTACTTGTACATTACTGGCCAAATTTGTTAGCTGAATGCATCTACAGTAAACACAGATAATTCATGGACTGTCATGCATTATGCACTCACTGGGTGCTAAATATATATTTTAAGCATATTTTTAGACTTCCGGCTATTCAACAAAGTGCAAACATGGATGTTGGTGTTTTTGCTGAATGGTGTTTCTCAGCACCCCACAGTACACGGTAAGAAGGGTTTGTCAAGGAAGCTCATCCTGGCCATATGAAACTGTGAAGAATTAAAAATCGAGATTAGGGCTCTTGGGTTATCGAGGGGAATGTTCGCTCTCCTTGCTTGTTTCCCAGTCCTCCAATGAAAACAGCATGCAGACAGCACAGCGAGTTGAAAGCTGTTTTATTCATGCAAAATCCAGACCCAAAAAAATCATATAACTCAAGGCCGTTCAGTGAATTCCTCAATTATTCATCAAGCTGAGGAATGTATCCTGATTGAAGCTCCTTTGAAGTTTGGATATCATTTTTCGCTGCAGTTTTTCATAGTGTACTTCAGTGCTGAACAGATACGTTCCACAGTTTTCCTAGGAGCACTAGCAGTTTAATTTGGTGCTTGCTCAATCATTTATAGCACAATCGCTCCATACCAAATGAAGCTTTTATAACCTGTTAATAAACCAAAACAGCACACGAATGCAGTGCTATTACATGCTTTTGCATGCTGGCCTATTAACATGTTATTATTTTCTTGACAGATTATGAGTACTTCATAAAAGAACACACCAGAATTGTTTCAAGCAGCATTTCAGACATGGTGTATTCCCCCGTTCTCTGTCCATGCATGGCTTTGATTCTGCATAATGGTCCTGCGGCATGCATGGTAATACAGTTGCTTCTAAATCTTTAACTGACTGTCAGTACTGGGCTTGTCATCCATCACTCTTGAGAGGTTTACTTCTCTGATCAAAAGTTAACTGAAGTGGTGCGTGTGTGCGTGTGCACCTCACAGAAGACTGCTCCACCCAAACACACACACAGATCTCGAGCTTCTCTCTTGTTGGCAGAAGAACCTATTAAAGCCTTAGTTTAATTGTGATTTCTGTGCACCACATACGGCCACAGAAACAGCTCCGTTACAGAATAGCGCACGTTTATATAACCCCTGAACAAAAGTGAATTCTAAACTTGAATCCCTTTTCTCAAAACTTCTTAGATTCTGAATGTGCAATAAAAGTCTGTGTCTAATGCCACAAATCCCACCCCATTACCACCCACAACTCCTTCCTACTCCGGGTAACCAGACGCCAGTGTTATAGCAATAAAGCCACGTCACATTCCGTCTCATTTACGGCCTCTGAAAGTCACCAGAAGCCTCTGTGTCGATGTTGGATCTTAGTGCTTGTGCTCTGGATTAAACTGTGAATTTCTCTGGCAATCAAGCATGTAGCCTCTTTGCTGCTAGGGTTTGTGTTCATCTTTGCCGTGTTTTCACACACTGGGACTGTATCCAAGTCAAGATCTGTTTTTCAGCCAGAGCCAATGGACTGTTGTTATGCATGTCTGTCCTTAAACCACATTGTATAGTTTTGCTGGGCAGCATGCCTTCATTTACACTTTTGGCTCAAAGTGTCAGCTTATTTACTACAAAGTTACCACCATCAACACACAACTGGGACCTCAAGGCTAGGCCTGCAAAACACTTTGAAGGAAATAAGAAAGTGGTTCTCACTGGCTTGCTGCTACCAGTCACTGTGAGTTTGGGCTTTTAAAGTACTGTGTTTGAAAGGAGCAGTCAAGATATTTTTATCTGGCAAATGCGAAGAAATCCTCAGTGATAGAGACTGGCTTACAGACTTCAGTGTGAAGCAGTGTAGTAGAGGGTCTAAAATCATGTAGCTGAGATGGGTGAGTCTGAGCAGAGGGTTGTGGTTCAATTACAGAGACAGACGAACCAGAAGGTCTTAAAAGTAAAAACGACAATAAGAAATTTTATTTAATTTTTGGAAATTCTCTCCAGCGAAAACGATAAAATATATTTTTTAAAAATTTAAAAATGGACAGAGCAATAAACATGCACCCTTGCATTTTATATCATATACAATATTACTCGAAAAAAGTGAAACAGATTTGGTCTATATAAACACTCATTTGTTTAGTACAGAGCAACACAGGATAAAACAATAACAATTAAAAAAGGATTTGTGTTAAAATGGTATAAAAACTAAAAAAGTTGTCAAGACACAATTATTGGCAACCTTTTGAACAATTCAGATATGTTTGGTTAGAAGAACTAGATTCCCACTGCAATGAAACTAGACTCCCTGTGATAAATTGCCATTGTTCACATGACATGAATTAACCAATGATTAACAATCAATATTCTCAAAAAGGTCACTTTAATTCCATTCCTTTTGGACCACAGTGAAGACAAGGGATCTGTTTGAGACCATCAGAACAACTATTATCATCAATCATAAAAATTCAAATAGGTACAAGGGCATCTTCAGAGACCTTGGCATTCCTGTTCCCACAGTTTGAAATATTGCTAAGTTTACCACTCATGGAACTTTCAAGAACCTCACAGGACTTAGTGGGAAGAGGAAAACTGATCAAAGAAGGCTTTGAAGGTTGGTGCAAACTGTTAAAAAAACACCACGTAAAACTTCCAGAGCTTAAAGCTGACCTGCAGCGATCTGGAGTGATGGCTTCAACCAGTATCAAATGCTACACACTAAACCAAGGAGGGCTTTATGGGCGAAGGCCAAGGAAGACCCCACTGCTGAAAGACAATTGTAAAAAGGCCCAACTTAAATTTGCCAAAACCTACCTAGAGAAACCGAAATCCATCTGAGAAAATGTTCCGTGGACCGAACCAAAATAGAATTCTTTGGTAGTGCAGACCATTGACTTGTTTATAGGTGTCGAAATGAAACTTACAAGGTAAAGAATAATTAACGTACAAACCTACAATTAAATATGGTGGAGGTTCAATATTATTGTATTATTGTTCAATATAATATTATGGGGCTACTTTACTGTCTCTGACTGGAGGCTTTGAATATGTAAGGGAATCATGAAATCAGAGGATTACCAAGACTTTTTAGAGTATTGTACCCAGTATCAGAAAACAAGGAGGATAAAGACCCAAAACACAGGAAAAAATGGACTGTGTTAAACTGGCCAGCAGTGAGTCCTGATCTCAGTCTAATTGAAAACCTTTGGAAAGAGCTGAAATCTACTACTGGTAACGGGAATCCTGCAAACATTTATGAGCAAGAACAAATTATAACTGAGGGATGTGAGAAGCTACTAGCAGAAAGGTGCAAGAAGCTTACAGATTGCTATTAAAAATATTTGGAGGCATCATTGCCAGGGGTTCTGCACCCAAGTATTACCGAATAGTGTCTTTAATACTAAGGTCATATTTTCTTTTTCTTTTGTGAAAAAACTACATGTAAATTGAATAAACATTTTTCTTACATAACTTCAGATATCCTCTTATAGAATTTTGATGGGCAAAGGATGGTAAGTTTATGATTATTTCTGAAGATATTGTACATTGTATACCTAAAATCAGAGTGCCATGTCGATTAGAACTATATGTATGAATCTGCCCCACTGCATACCCAAAATCAGTCAAACTCTACAATATGTGTCACTGATATAATATACTATTAGTCACATAGTGAAACTATTTGATTTTCACATTAAAATGCCGTTGTTGTTGGAAATTGTATTTATAATATTGTTTGATGGAATGTGGTACCCTTGACTTTGCTGGAAGGTTATAGAGTAGATGTAAGGTGCTGTTAAAATATTTTGCTATCAAAGGTATTATGCAGAAATGTGCAAATAAATAAATAAGCAAGCTCTGCTTAAATAAATAGGGGAAGTTAGCAAGCCTGCTTTGTGAACTGTGGCAAGGGTTTAAATCCATTTTAATAAACTAAAGCAAATAACTAAATGTAAAACAACAGCAGTAACACCTGAGCACCAGCAGGCAGTAAAAAAACAGAACTGCCAGTGTAGTCTTGAGGAAGCGAGGACTACAGGCTGGCAGTGTGAGTCACATTGAGTGCGTCATCTGCAACCCATCAGCAGTGTTTGTGCATGATGTCTCCCCACATCACGCACTTGGTTTGCAATAACCTGTATGAGTGACAAGAGACATAAATATACAGTAAATGTGCCTCTTTCGCAAGTGTACCATGGCTTCAAAACCATTTCCAAGCACACTGTCATTGGTTTTTATCTGGCCTTTATTTGGTTATATAAAGCAAAAAAATAAAATGCTGATACCATTCAACCATGCTTGCAATTTAAAAACTATTTCAAGCTTGGAAACGGTTAAGAAGGAGGGGATGTGGGTTGCTTCAGTATCTGTGAGCTTTGCAAAACGTGTTTATAAAAGTTTGTGCTTTCTCATATTAACTTCTGATCTGTGTGACCATGTTTATGACAGTAATTCAGATGACAAGGCTTCCCTGTTTTGAGAAATGACCAGAAGCTTGTGGCTTGCAATGTCAGTAATGGTTCTGCTGTTGTGGCCTTGAATGAAACACTGCAGTGACCTAATTTTTTCAGTCAAATATCATATGCTGTGTAAATGAATAGTGTGAAACTGTTGATTCTGTTAAACTCATTTGGTACTCAACAAATTAACAATAATGATAATAGCTGTAATAGAAATATGTGCCTTCAACAGTTCTGAATTTAAAATGTGACATCCAGGTGCCACAAATCTGAATTAGGCCTATGTTGTTTGTGTGTGTTCCCTTTTTTCATATACTTGTATTGCAACACCAACAGCAAATCATGTCCAATTCATGCTCTGGCAGAGGCTGAAAAACACAAAAGAGAACATAGAAGAAAGAGTCTTATATGGAAGGTGGGTGCCTTTCTCCAGGCTGACACTGGGACTACAGAACAGACAGGCAAGTGTTTGAAGTCAGGTAGGATTTACCTCACCTCACAAAGATATCCGATGGAACGGAGCAGGAAAACGTGGGGGGGTTGGCAGAGTTGGACGAGTGTGTACCCGCAGTGGGGGTGAGGATGGGTGAGGGACAGGTACAGAACATTAAAAGGATAAAAGCAAAAAATGGATTTGGACAGGTGAAGCAAAACTGAGCGGTAGATGCCAAAAGTTTACAGAATATCAAAGAACAATTTGGAAGGGAAAAAATCTGGAATGCATGTCATACACATTTTCTTTCATTTATAGTTTTTGCTGAAGAGAGATTTTGTCTAATGTACAATATATAACACTACCACATTTTATGTTTAATAAAAATGAGTTGTAGTAGCTACTCGCAGTAGTTGTAGCATTTGGGATTTTATATTGTACTAGCTGCAACCCATTTGCATTGAATAAAACCAATACATAGTCCATTAAAAAATAAAGTGTTGCATATAATGTATACTGCTGAACAAAGGTCCAAAGTCATTTTCTGAACTTGTATTCCTCCTTGAGCACTCTTCTCTGTTGATGATGCATGGCATCACTTGCGCTGTAAGTGCCTTCTAATCCGTTGAAAAAATTTACTTTAAGACTCAAGCTAATTTTCGTTATACTCGAGAAGTGTCTCCCCCAATTACTTTACGTTTTCAGAACGTTCTGGAAAAAAGATGCTGACTCTGCTGTGCTCATCTCCGGCTTCAGTGGATCTTGCCAGTGTTTGGTCATACACAGCAGTCATACACATATTCAACAGCGCTGCTTCATCTGTTTGTTCCGGAATCCAGTTAATAAAAGTAATGCCGCCTTCCACCTGTGCATTTAAGCTGCTGACTTAAAAAAAAAAACAAATCAGCACTTTTCTCAGTCTTGCCAGAGTCAGGGGATGCGCTGGGTACAACAATTTGTTTAGAAACACTTCAAAAACAGGGTCAATGTGTACATTTTGATATATATTCCTGCCAATAGATCACATTACATACATTTAGCTTCTAAAATCTAAGAGATGCACATACTCAGCAACCAATTCTGTACTTTTAGAACTTCTATTCAGCCAATGGATGCCTGCATATGAAGTTTTGGTTCACAGCTTTTGCCTACCGAAGGTTTATGCTGATGAGGTCAGTCAGGCATCTCAGCTCACTGCTCCACAGCTATGCCCGAGGGTTCATTTGGGCACCTAAAAGTTTCCACTTCCCTGCAATGATGGATGGGCTGCTACTCATATCTGTCCTAGATTCCCTGTATGGTATCATGTGACTCCACATGAGAAAAATAACCATTGGCTCACAGGTATCTCTATCAGAGGAGCGCATGCTCTTTGGACTCTTGGCTCACCATGTTTCCTGACACTGCAAGATGCTGCTGACTGCCAAGGACAAGTAGCCTTTAAATTTGTAGCTTATCCGTTTTAGTCTTTTTACTTCTTTTTGATCCAAAAATATTTTTATCACATGAATGCAGAAAGCACTTTGATATACTGCGTACTGAATACACTCTTTTGATGAAACTGTATGATGCTGAAATTTGGTGTTTAGCATATATAATGTCTCCATTGTCTGTCTGGTCTAGGTATCTCAAGCTGAATCTGTGTGGGTTATGAGCTGGTTATGAGCTCAGCTGTATTCACTGTGGTGGGAAAGAGGGTGGGAATGAGAAGTGTTTTTATGGCCACTTATCTGTTGTGAGCTGTTGACTATTGTACTTGACACGTTACGGAACCATTGTCCAAAGAAATCTGTTGCAATATCGCTAGTCTCCCCCAGTGCCCGCACACACACACACACACACACACACACACACACACACACACACACACTCCTAATGCACAAAGGAAGTGACAAACAAAACTAACGGCATGTGCAGTTTTGTACGTCATTCATTGTTGGCTGGGTTTTTGTGGGAAGCTGGATAGCTGAAAGGGCAAGAGAGTAAGAGAGAAGAAGTAAGAGCTCAGAAGGATGGGCTGGGTCATTTCCTTGGCTGTTAACCCTTCCTCGGGCGTGGCCAGACCTCCGGGCCCCCTTCCTCAGTAGCCCCCCTCCCGCCTACCTCCTCGCCTGTCCTGACCTCTGCTGTCTTCCTGCGGTGGCAGAGGCAGAGCGCTCCTCCATGAGCCAAGGGAGGGGTGATGGATTTACAAGACACACAGACAGGCAGTGGGGCAGAGAAGGGATGAGTGGATGGGGGGTGGGTGGTTGGGGGGCTGTAGGCGTCTGTAAAGTTAATTAGAACATCCTGTGCCTACTTCTCTTTCCCCCTCTCGCTCCCTCGCTTCCCCTCTCATGACTGCTTTGATGTGGCTTAGTGCCTGGAAACTTAATGAAAAATGTATAATAGCCCTTCCGTTCTGTTTCTCTGGCTGGTCCAACCCCCTGTGACATGGCTGTTTTACACTACATAGAGAAAACTACAGTCTGTGTTGTACCCTGCTTGTCATATTTACCCTTTGGGACTCTGTTTCGTCCTCCTCCCTCAGTCAACCCCCTGTTAATTTCTTTCTGCCAGTCAGCACTTTGACGGAAAGTACGTTTGGTTGCTCTTTCTCCCTCTGTCCTTGATCAAGTTTCTGTTCAGATATGACCGCAAAGTTACAAATATCAAGGCTGTTGTCCAAAGACTTGAACAGAGACATTTTTTCATTAAAATGGCTTACAGGTTAGCTGGTATTTGTGGAGATTTTGGGAGAATGGCAGATTAATTTGCGCACGCACACGGACACACGCCTACGTACGTATGTAGATGCCTCGAAAGTTCGTATAAAGTGAGCTGAAATCCAGAAAATGCGATGACCACTGAGCATAGCTTCATCGCCTAAATATAGAAGTCTTCAGGCCGGTTAAAAATCCGTATACTGCCTTTGTCCATGGCAAGGTGCAACTTGTGCATTGGAGCAAATCCTGTAAAATAGCACAGTCTAAGGCAGCAAGTTTAAATGCTTTTAAACTCCTCAACAGTGCATTTTTTCACGTTCTGATATAGAAGCGTGTGTGTGTGTTTATCCACAGTTGTCACAGATGTTAAGGAGGACTAAAAATAACCTAAAACTAATATCTTCAAGTGTGGTGGAGGAAGCAGCAGGTTTGGTGCTGAATTACATTAGTACGTATGCTTCTGTTATATTTGATGTGTCAGTACATTTTGTTCAGCTGTATGCCCCACAGTGAAATGTTTCATTTGATAAATCTGCCTGCGTTCCCATTTTCCATTGTCCTTTTTTTGCACGGCTCACTCCTGATTAGCCCCTGGTGACTGTGGCTATATTTATTGGTAGATTTATTTTTTACCTTCCTCCACCCCCAACCTTTTCTTGTGCTCTATTTTCTCGCTCTCCTTCATCTCTGTCTGCGCTGTTACTCCTCATCCCCGTGTCCCTCGTGTGCGTTGTCTCTCCAGTACTGCTTTCCAGCCAGTTTGTCCTCCTTCCTCCTATTTCTGTGCATAATCCCTCTTTTCTAACTTACTGGCAGCCCTCCCTCTTTCCCTTTCCTCGCTTGTCCTTCTTCTTACCCCTGTACCCATTCCCCCAGCAGCTGTACTCAATTCCTTCCCTGTCCTTCCCTTTTCGCCCTCCATTGTCTCCTCCCCCCATGCTACCCTCTGAATTTTCCTGTCTTCTGTCACCTCCTCTCTACCTTCAGACAACCACCTCACCATAAGGGCCCTTCTGTGACCCTCACAGCTCAAGAGAAGGTCAGTGTAATTACCTGTCCATTAGGGAACAGTGCTGGGAGTTTCCTGGGGTGAACCAGTGCGCTGTACTGTACTCTAAGCTGGATGCCTGCCTCGGCACAGCTGGCTCTGCTCAGCGTAGAGAGGGGCACCCTGGGTCTGTTTGCTGTACTTTTCACAGCATCACGGCTCATTGCAGGCTGTCAGCAGTGAGGGCAAGGGCAGCAAGGAAGGAAGAAGGACACAAAGCACAGAAAACAGGGACCACACGGAAGGGCTGCAGGTACCAAAGCTAATAAGGACCCAGTCTTGCAGCCCGAACATTGAAATTTGTCCATTTAGAAGACTCCAAAACAATGTACAGTGATGATTACAAAGCATTTTACCAATACCTATATTCAGGAGACTTACTTCTACTAAACTCTACAACGGACTCCATCCAATAATTCACTCATTTATAGAGCAGATCCATTGATACAGACACTCATTCGCACTTTTAGATTCCCAAGGTCACCTGAAACATGTTTTTGGACCACATAAGATAACCAAAGGAACCCCACGCAAACACTGGGAGTGAATGTAAATGCCACACAAGCCGAGGCACCAGCACTACACACTAAGTCGCAGCAATAATTGAAGCACCAGGAGACCGCACACCCAGAAAGATGGCTTACTGGGAGCTGTTCCAATAAAACATTCAGGTGATCCAAGTCGCATTGGATAAGTGAAACAGGAAAATTATTTTAAAAAACTACACGCATAACAAAATGCTTTTCTTCTCACCCTCGCTGGCATGATTCTGCAAGACTGCCAGTAAGGCACTTGTTTGGACCAGTGGATCTTGGCTTGGCTTGGAGTTATTTTGTCAGCTTAGCTTCACTCACAGCTCTGTTAGCTATGATAAGTTCCAGAACCAATTGCTCATATTCCACACTTCTCCATTTCCAAATTCACTGCCAGTGACTCAACCACTCATTTTAACTTTCTTCTTGTTTTAAGCAATGTGCTTTAAGCGATAATATCTACTGTAAATGAGACTGTAACCTACTGGAATCCTGTGACATTGTAGTGAAGAAGTGCTACTTGATAGAAGCTATTTTATTTGCCCAAAGGGGTGTACAATGATATTTAATACTTCCTCTTGAATACTCGATTGAATTTATGTTTAAAAAATTTACAGTGACAGTGACTTCAGCACAAGGGTTCATATATTATAAGGTGAAATGCGCAAATCCTAAATTCGAAGGCTCCAATTCTCATCCATCAAGCTTATTTACCTGTCTCCTCTCTCTCTCTTTCTCTTCCTGTTGCTTTTTTGTTGGTCTTACCTACTCCGTCAGCATGCTGATGTTTGGCACTGATGCTCGCTCACGATTGGCTTAGCAGAGTCTAATCGTATACTAACACACCTGTTGCTGATCTCTCAACAGCAGTCTTAATCCCACCATCAGTACATACCTTTCTTTACCACACATCAGCATGGAGCAATACAGCCAACTCTTCACGACACGGGGACCAGAGTAGTAAGCTATTATCTCACAGGGTTGTCCAACGTGTAAAAGCATCAGTCTCGGTCCTCTGGCACGAGAGAGTCACCGAAAGCAAGCAGTCCATGCGGCGCAGCAGCCGAGGAGGAGCCATCGCCGAACGTAGGGGTCTCGTGGGGCCGAAGATTATCCCCATTCCGGAAGCTTGAAGCTGCTTAGCACACGACTTGGCCCCTGAACAGAACGCTGTTAAATCGGCTGACTTACAGTCACTGCAGTGTTGTTATTCCCTGGCCGAGTAACATACTGACTGATTTACAGCATCCAAAACAGATCAGTTCAATTTGCCATCCGACTAATTGTGTGACCTTGTCTTCCGGTATGGAAACAGTTGTATATAAAGCTCTAACGCATTCTCACCCGGGACCAAGGCAAAGCCATCCGAAGCGAACCCATGGCTGCCTTCTCACTACATATCCATTATTAATAGGAAAAATCACCCAGACTACCTCAAACTCTAATACCTGCTTCTAACATTGGTTGAAATAATTAGTCATTCTAAGTCATTCAATGATATCAACTATCATTTTCAAAAAAGCTCCTCCTGAACAAATGCTACTTAGATATTTTCCACTAATGTTTTAAACCAATCAAATAATTCCTGTGAATTATGTGAATGAAGAAGGGCCGATAAGGCTGTGGATATGTTTCGGTGTAGGCTTTTGCATGTGACAGTGCAACTACTTTCCACTCTTATTCCTCCACTGACATCTCTGGTTCAGTCTTCATCTGCCTCCTTTATATATCTGGCCTTCTCCTTTCCTCTGCCCCTCACCAATTTCTTTCTCAAGGGTCCTGTTCTAATTCAGTTTTTTTTTTCACTCTTTGACCCACTTTCCATTTTTTTTAATTCATTTTTTGCACTTCATCCACTTGTAGGACACCACATCACAGTCATAGCCTTGCTGCCCCGCATTTCCAATTTAAAGCCATTGTTGGCTGGAGTGGCGGCCTTTCATTGCCAGAGGTTTTGAATGCAAAAAGATGATGGAAATTAAGCAAACAAGCACTTAAGAAAAGAAGCACTTTCCCTTCTCCCTCAGCAAACCTTTTACTCTGTGTCTCAGTCCCCTGCACTCATCGTTTTCATACCCCGATTGCTGTTGTGATCTAGTCTCCCGTGGACTTCTAAATCTGTGAGAGGCCGCTGGTCTGCAGCCAGATTTGCTCACCCTTCAGTCTTGGAAATAGTTTTATTCTCAATGCTTTCATCATCACAGTTGCAGATAGGCGCAAAGTGTGGCTGCTGGTTCAGCCCACAGAAGAGCCATGAAACCACGGGTACAGTGTGCTAGGGAATAACTTCTCCAGGCTGCGTTCTTACGTGATTCTTCTGAGAGCATTTGTAATAGACACGCAATAGCCTTATAATTACCTCCGCGTGTTCCAGTGCCAGGTAGCTATAATGGTGGCGGTTAAGGAGCCAAACTTGTCAACATAGCTTCCGCAGAGCTATAGTGCATCTTCAAGCAAGATCCTTTTTAATTTTTTTTGTTTAAAATGTGCTGAAAATGGCAATGGCTGCAAATTCAATCTGGTATCTGCCAAAAAGTTACACAAAATAGCCTAATTCTGTGCTTGGTAATGTAAATGTGTTCAGCACTGTGTATTACAGTGTTTATTTCTTTGGGTTCAATAATAAGAAGCCATTCCATTACTGTGGAACAGTGACGAACACATTGTCCTTTACTTTTCTGTATGACAGAAAGAATTAAACATGAAAATGTAACAAATACAGAACACGACATTCTCCTGTTATCAAGGTTTAATGCCACTAACTAGAATACATATTAGAATTCAGTGCATCTATTTGTATGTTTGTTCAGGACAAGGTCGGATCTTTTATTTTAGTCCAATGGAATTTCTTCTGCTGATAGTAGACGCCTTTGAATATGTACTTTCAACTCCAGCTTTGCTGAAACAGAAGGCCATTTAACTTTGCCTCCCACTGGAAGGAGATCCAGAGAAAGGAAGTCACTTGAATTAGCATGTAAATGTATTTGACCCCCCCACCCCACACACAGACACACACACACACACACAGTCAGCTCACAATGTACTGTGAGTAGGTGCAGCAGATGTTTCTGAGAGTGGGAAGGTTTGCAGGGGGAGAATGTGAGTAACTGCGATAGTCGCAGGGGGACAGCTGTGCATTGTCTGTCCACACCATCCATTGTCTAAGTGAGAGAGATGGGGACAGATGGCCTTCGCAGCCAGAGGGAGCAAGGCCAGTGGGCAGGGCTGGCAGGCAAACCACCGGAATTGGATATCACCGGGACTTGGGCTACATCTCTTATGCTGGGACCCACAATAGGTTTCAAGTGGTTCACCAGCAGAAACAGTGTGCCTGTTTTCTGAGTGGTCCTCAGGAACCACATACTGCATGGGGATGTTACTGACCTTCACCTCAACTGTCCCTTCTTGGCCTTTTGGCTAAGATCAATGTGTTTGTTTACTGACGCAGTGTGCTGTTGAGTAAAGGCGGCAACTCTTTTCTACTCTTTCATCTTATGTCTTCTTACATATTGAAAATGATTTGATATTTGACACAACTCTTTGGACTGTGAAGAACTCTAATATGGTTTTTAACTGACATGCATAACTGAACACAAGAATTTCAGTTTTTCTGAATTTCAGTGGCTGGTGAAACTATGTATTTACTTGATAACTGGTCTCTGCCAGCTATGGACAGCAGTTAAATCAATCTCTCAGCCTAGGGCAGCACTTATGTGTGAAAACTCTAAAATTAAACCTTGTCTTTTTTCCATTTGAGCATTTTATGACAAAATGAGTTTTGTTCCGTATTGTTTTTTAGATTAATTTACCACAAATCTTTTTTACAAGTCAAAGGTTATTTTCCATTTCGAGCTGCTGTTTGGGAGGATAAGGGATATATATGTGCTGGGCCGTACCATAATGGTCTTAGTGTGTTGGATAAGAAATGAGAACTACAATAAGCTCTTCTTGGTTGTGCTACTAAATGAGCTTTATGTGGATTTTAATGCCTTCTTAATTTACATACATAGAAATTGCCTAAATCACATTTAATAGTTATATGAACAGTCCTTTATGAGATTACAGCTTGCTGCCTTATTTCTCTATAGCTGAGTCCTGCCACCATGGAAATGAATGAAGTGATACCCTAATAACCCATTAGTCAATGCTGTTGTTGTTGTTTCTCTGGGTGAAAGTGATTCTATGTAGAAGAACAGCAATTTTTACCCCTTCTCCCATTAGAAATTTGTTCCAATTTAAGCCCTAGTCTTTTCTCCGGTCTGTCTGCTTCATTCTCTCTCTATCCCTTTCTGTCTGATTTAGTTAGGTGAAAGGCAGATCATTTAACATATTAGTGTTTCTCCAGGGCTGAGAGACTATGGCTGATACCAATGCTATCAAACAGGGTGGAAATGGTGTCTAATTGTGGCAACAAATGTTTGAGTGACATCCAGCAGAGACCTTTGTCTTTTGTCTCTGCATTCAGGGCCACTTCCACCTGGCTCCTTACTACCAAGGGTTTCTTCCCCCCATCATGCTTACATAACACACTATTCAAAATCAGCAGGGCAACACATGATCTCGCCAGATCAACAAGGGGGTCTCTGTAAGAAAGTCCCGCAGAAAAATGGTTGCAAACAGTCAAAGGTTGCAGGCTCAAGAGTGCTCAGTCAAAAGTGACAACCAGCTGTGAGAGCGTGGCATTTCGGAGGTGATGCCTGCTTCAAGTGTGTCTGGGATAAGAACAAATATCAGGCCCTTCTTTCCTCTGCGTCATGAATCACAATGGTCCCTTCAACCTCTGGCTCTGTAGGGTTCTACCCCCTCACCATTTGACCCAGTTCAGCAGAATGCACTGATTCTACTGGAGCAGGAAATGGAAAAGGTACTTTTTTCCCCCATTACTGTCCAATAGTGAGTGGCGTTTCATTTTTTCTGTTTTGACACAGGCTGGTATTTTCCTACCCTCGTTCTGGCATCCTTCTATGCGTGCTGTTTTTTGTTCCAGCCAGGCTCTTGGTTACTTTTTCTGGACTGAACATGTTGGCTGATTGTTGTCAGTTTTAACTACTGGTATAATAAACTAAATTCCTGTCATTTGAGATACAACTGCAAACAAAGACATGAATGAAGAAATGTCCCTGAAGATATTCCTCAATTTTGCATCCTTGAAAGGAATTATACAGCAGCGTATGAAATGTACAGGAAAATGTTTATAAAATTACATTTTGTGGCCTTCATATAAGTAGAAATCTATTGGCCTGACTAATCTGAAAGAGTTGAATCACTAATTTGTTTCACCAGCAAAAAACACCACTATTTTTCTTAGTACAAATCACTCAGCTGAAGAAATATATTGAGTCCTCAGCTCATGTATCTGATTCAGCATGACTTACGTTGAGTAGCCGTAATCGAAACCGAGGAATCGGGATGTAATACGGTGCCATATTTTCGAATAAGGACCCAGGCAAATCCCCTTCGTGTCCGAAAAGGTTGTAGGGTCTGTGATTCGTGTGCTGCCCACTGAGAAAAGGCCACGCCAATAGTGATGAGAGATGGGAGGGAAGCTATATTTTAGGACAGTCTATGACTGGCTTGTTTCACAGAGAGGATGTGCCCATTAACACACTGCGCTTCTGCATGAAAGATAATCCACACGGTGCACAAGACTAAAGTAGGAGCCCACCTTGCCGCTGCGCTGCGCGGCACACATCTCCAGCATAGTAATGGCGTGAGTGTAGCTCTGCATGTGTAATTACTGCAGCACTGCTTCCCCTGGGCCAGGCTAGGAGTGTTTGACCAGTTGTGTTTGCTTTGCACGGCCCGGGCTCCTATCACATTACTGCACAGATGCTGATGCAGCAGGAGTGATCCACCCTAACCCCCCACCCCTCCGAGGACCCCACGCCGCTGCCTCCCAACCCCCTCTCCGCACCCTTCCCCTCTCCATCTGCCATCGCTGGTGAAATGGCATTGTCGAGTCAGGCATCCTTTAGCTGCAAGGGGATGAATTTTTGTAAACTTACTCCTACTCAGGAGGTAAGAGAGAGCCACAGCACGCCTGCTGAAGGAACAGGCCTTGTGGCGATCTCAGAAGGTAAACACAGCACTTCATACACACAGCTGTGTGTGGTTCCGCTTCAGCACGGTGGCTCAATAACACCAGTCTTTGCTTTCACACCGGCAGTAGGATGTGCTGATTTCTTTTTCCATTTCAAACCAAATACAGTTTATAGACTGTTTTGGATATGCTTTTCTGGGTAGATGAGCGGTTTAAAGGCTGTCTTTCACTTTATGACAGAACGAACCATACATTACAGTATGATAATAATCCTGGCTTTATTGGGATCCCTGTGGGGGAGGGTTTTGAGCAGCAATAAAGCACAATTCATCCCGAGCACAAAAGAGGACTGTGCTGTAATGTACCATAAAGTTTCACTGACTCACAGGGAAAAAAGGACTTTTCAGAAACTTTTCTTGGGTAACTCCACAAAGCTCCATGTGTATATATGCATCCCCAATCTATGTGGCAACATTTCAAGGCACGCTGTCTTTTACACACGTCACCCTGAAGTTCATTCTGTCCACAGCAATATAATCGACAATGACGTTCAGATCCAGTGGTCCCAATCCAGCAGATTAAGTTTATCATGCATCTCCGACAAATCCCCTCAGATGCATTACACAGTTTAGTTTTGGACCTGCATAGTTGAAACTGCTGCTGCCCACGAACAAGTCAAATCAGTTTCCCATTGTACAAGGAGGAAGCAGTGTACAGATAACGCTCAGAAACTCCGTGTCAGGGGTGTTGGAACACATTAAATATAGATTACTAGGAGCATCTGAGTGAGTCCAAGCTTGAGCTGTGAGTTAAGCTCCCCGGCTGGTATAATTGTTAGTTGAAACACGTTCAGCAGGACTAGGGGAGCTTGAGGGTATAGTTTTTATGGGGTGACAGTTGGTACCTCTAAATGGCTAAATCAAGTGGGGCATCAGCAATGGAAGGTTCCCCAGACAAAATGTCCATGTGCCTTGCCTCAGTCTAGAGTCTGATGAAATCATCAGCACTTCCATGAAGTTGCAGCCCTCCTGAATTTTTTTATGTTGTGTTTAGCGCAGCAAAACATTTTGCTGTTTAGAATTGGGAAGACGGTATATTCTGTCCCCACCATGGCAGACGGGAATTCAAGCCGATTCCCCGATGACAGAGCCCACATTGACAACAGTGCTGCATCCCTGTGTCGGTGTAGAGAGGGTCAGCGAGGGCCAGACTGTGGAAAATGTCCCTGTAAGAGAGGCTTTGGAAAAAGGTTACTAAATTCAATTCTAATTCCACTTAATTCACTGCCAGGCTTTAATAGCTGTTTGTTATGTCCTAAGCAGATGGGTGGATGAAATGAGCTGAAGTGAGACAAAAAGTTGTTAAACACTGACTAAGGAAGCAGTGTGCCTTCAGTAAGTGGTACAAACATGTACCAAAATCACATCTCAGTGAAGCAACTTCATTTGTGTTATTGTTGTGAAAATAAAAAGGCGTCTCATTTAATTATTTTCACATTGTTTATTCACTGGTCTAAACTTAAAAGGACTCGCACAAATGTCCAGATGTCACAATATGAGATATATATGTATTAGAGCATAAACGCCGCCCTGTATAGTTTGTCTGTAGCCACCCCAGCTCCTTCATCAGGCCGCTGGGCTCATGCAGATCCCACCGTATTTCAGATGTTTCGTTTCACTCAGGCCTTGCTGCTTTCTGGCTTCTCGGTTTCACTTTGCTAGCTAGAAAGGTGCAAGAATTGTCAGTAAATGTAAATATTTATTGCAGTTAGTAGTTCATCTGGTTGAGAAGTTACTTTAATTGCTGCAATGCCGCAAACTATGTACGGTATCTCAACGCGCCACAGCCGAACGGCTGCAGAAACGAATGCTTCTTTTGGATAACTGCCCTTTTTTGGCTCTAGCCACGTCTACGTCAGGGACGCCGGAGACAAATAACGTGTTTCGGAAGCTGAGTCAAAAATGGTTTTCCATTATTTCCCAAGTTCTGGTTCTGAAAATTAGTAAACGTCTATCTATTAAGACTCCAATACAGCAGAGTGAATCCCCTGAGCTCTCAGTCACTTTCAGCCGTGCTTCCTTTTTGTGCCTGTTGGCACAGATCATTTGGAGAACTTAAAATAGTCAAGATAAACAGAAAAACAGAAGCGCTTTGGTCACTGGGGGTTGTTAAAGTTCTTGCGGTGGGACAAAAGGTAAGCAGCCTGGCCTGGTTCTGCCTCATTATGGGATGCTTATGTGTGGCCCTTCACTGGCTGGACACTGAAGCCTGGTGGGAGACCCTAGTGGTAAAGCCCAGACTCTGAGAAGAAATTCCTCTGCTTGCTGTGGCAGTGCTTCACCCAGGGCCTCTGTCTGGCTCGCTTGCTGACTTTTGAATAAAATGAAACAAGGCACAACTTTCTGACTTAAGCAACTTAGCAGAACGGCCTCTTTTGTTGATAAGTGTTTCGGCAGCATTTTGTCTCGTCTGTAGCAGCCAAGTTTTCTACAGCCCTGCGCCTATGCAAGATTTATCTCTAAATAATGATAGCACTTTCAACCAAAAAACTGCATCATTTAACGCATTTAGAGTCTAAATTATTTATTTTCACTGTAACACAGGAAAATGTAAGATGTCATATGAATGTGACGTTTAACAGTTCGACGCACTGTACCGCTTTAAAGTGCTTTCTCTTGAATATAAAGTCAAGACTTGCTCTTGATTTCTGTCACCTTCTAAGGAGCGCAATTTATTCAAATGATCATTTTCTATCTCAAGAGCCCTTGCACTTAAACGCAGGTGCCATGGCCCACATCACTTATGAATATGGTGCTCAGAATAAATCACACATTGCAGAGCTCTAATTTCTTACTCAGCTCGAGAAACAGGCACTGCTCATTTTGTCAGGTGGGCTCTGAAAGTTAATTTCAAACCGTGCTTTTCCCTGCCATGTGTAACAGGCATTAAAAAAGCATGGAAACACTGATTTCATATTTCCCCACGGTTATGTGGTGTTTTTCCTTAATCGAAAATGCCACCCGTTTCATTTTTTTTCAGTGGCTGCACAAGAGAATGTGTTAAGCTATAATATGACAGTACTATTTGCAGAGAGTGCTTAGTAAGAGGTAACACCACAGAAAGCCTCTTTGTGACAGACATGTCTAAAGGCAGAAATAACTGAAAGGCTGGAAAAATTAAAACAATTAAACAGCAACGCTGTATTTCATAATATTTTGATTATTTTTTTCTGCTATGTAAATGTTCACTTTAATGCTTTACAGTAATATGTTATTATTCTACAGTACACAGGGTGAGATTTGTTATGATAGACATCTTCAGCAGGCATTCTTGTGGGAAGAGCATCTCTTATTCCACTCCGTATTACTTTTATGTTTTATTTAAACATCATATTTCAGAATACATATAATCTAACTGCAAAAGCCATCACAGGCATCATAATTGTGCCACTCGCCTCTGCCACATTCTTTCTTTGTCATAACTGCAGTTACTGCAATAATAACAAAACGGGGAAAATCGCAGTGTGGTAGTGGGGGACGGTTTTCAGTAAATCGGGCTTGCTATTGACAAGATGTTCAAGCCTTCATTGCAACCATAATAATAACATGGTGTTCTCCAAAAATACTTTTGGAGAAACATTGATTAGTTGTGTTTTAACTGTGTAATAAATGCACCTTCAGTTTTTCCCAAGGGCTACGTGAATCAAATAAAATTCTGTTTTACTATCAATATGTTTTCTCTTTGGTTGCCGTAAACAGTTTTTGTGGCGTTTTAATTCCCATCAATACAATCCCAGTCATGTTCCTGCTAGGAGGATTGACCTGATTTTCGTATAGCTGCGAATCACCGGCATTAATCCCACCTTCATTTCTGCAAAGCTGTATTGGCCTTACTGATTCTGACCATCACCACTACACTCATTGTTTAGTCTAACACAGAGCTTCAAACCTCCATTACTAGCATTGCAGCAGAAAAAATGTATTTACATTTTTCAGACATTTTTTTATTTTAAAACTGACAGTTGTTTCCATGGGTATGATGAAGAAATGAGAAATTTCAGTAACGCCATTTTTTATTTTGAAAGACTGTTGCTATCATTTTTCCACATATAGTTGCCTTCATTGCATCCTCAGAATCCATTCCTCTATTTTCTCTTTCAATCTGCTGTTTCTTTTGTGTTTCTCCATCTTACCAGAGAAAAATAAGCTTGTCTGTATTGTCTTCATCTTAGTGTTTAGTCCTCAGGATCATGCTGTTACTGTAGAGTCATTTCAACGTTTAGCAAGCTGTAGTAGCTTGAACCCTGCAAGACTATCTTACCAATGGCTAAAAAAAATACCCAGTCATCTAATGGTTTACGTGGCCATCTTTGACCGAATTATTGATTTATACCGATTTAGACTCTTGTTGGGGCCAAAACATACTTTTAGTTGGTCTTGCAGCTGCTAAGGATGCAGATCTTGAGAAAACTACTGGATGTTTATATTGCTTACAAAGGCTGTTATTTCTCCACTGAGTCATCCGTTTCCCTGATAACAGAATTTAATTGAAATTTTCTGTAAATCTGAATTTCATATGAAGCATTGTAGTTATCTGACTGTGTAAGAATTTACATCATCCAGTTCTTTTAAAACTCAAGGGTTTATGTTTGAAATGAAGAGACACAAATTAATATTTTCCACATAAATCCTTTATAGGCAACTAAAAACGTTCACGTTACATTTGATTCTGGCAATGGAAATGCTGAGAAAATATAAATAAGAAATAATTACATTCTAATTGAAGATAGCACACTTTGGCTGTGACACGGAAGATTCAGTTGTACATTAGAAGGTGGTGTACTAGACTACAGCAGCATCCAGTGCCACTGAAGTTCATATAAATTCGAAGTTTTGTACGACATGATGGAACAGTCCATTGAATTGTATTTTAAGTGTCTCGATATATTCTCCATTTGTTTTCATAATTCATAGTTAGTCTAACCCAACTTCAAAATTTAAAATTAAGTCAATTTTTTTATTTCTCAGCTCACAGTTCTATCAGAAGTGATTCTCTTAGCTTACATTTTTACACATGGATACTTTTACTGATACGATATAGATTAACCAGCCTTGCTCAAGGTCCCCTCCAGGGACTTGAAATGGCAACACTGTAAAATGTCCAAGTCCCTGATGACTTTGCTACCTGCTGGGCCTTTTTTATTTTAAGATTCACAAGTCATCTGAAAGCTGTCTATAATATTTTGTCAACTAAAAATTCTTTGTCAGTAAACCCACTGTGTTACAAATCCAACAAAGTGCAGTACTGCACTTACGAGAAGACTGTTGTGCATTAATGTCCCAGGAGGGATACTGCTGTCATAAATTTGGAAAAGATGGAGCTGAACTTTTCCAGTAAAGAAACAGTTCTAAGGAAAATAAGGCCTGAAAAAGTTCACCCAGGGTAACAGAATCAGCCAGTGAAGTAACAGTGAGAACATTTACCACAAGCACTGTGATAAAGTCTGTAATGTTCATTTTTAATACAGCAGGGCCAGATAAAGATTCATGTGTCTCAGTTCCAGTGAATCATGTATAGATGATGCCACCTAAACTGTTTTGTGCTGATTGATTTATTCCACTATAACTTATCACAGGTATTTTCCTTCTATAGAAACACACACACAAAATAGATACCATTTGACAGATTTAAATATAAAAATTAACAGTTTGCACTATTCACAGGGGTCTGTTTTTGCACAACTGATCTACTCCAGTGTTATTCTGGTGACTTCTGTCACTACTTTTTGTATTTGTCCTGCTGTAGCATTCTTCCTTTGGGATTATAAAAGTTAAAAAGTTAAAAGTAAAGGTAAAAGTATCTATCTATCTATCTATCTATCTATCTATCTATCTATCTATCTATCTATCTATCTATCTATCTATCTATCTATCTACTTTATTCATAATTCGTTAGAGTCAATTTTTGGGAGGAACAGCCCCCTCTACACTTCCTGTAATGAAGTGCATCCACAGAGCTCTGCTGGTCTGCCAAGGACCCTTTGGTCCAGTATTACTCACGGCCACCTGTATCCTCCTGGCTACTCCCGTGCTTGTATGTACTTCGCTTTTGTCTCTAAGAGTGATGCTCAAATGGTAACTTTATCAGAAGAGTTAGGTTACACCTTAAACATGGAGTATGCTGTGTGTGACTAACGTGCAAAAACCATCTAACCTCGAAACAGATTAACTTCAGCCAACTCTCCAAAATTTCTTTTAGAAGAAATACTAGATCTTTTACAGACATTATGGATATAATTTCCATACAACAAGCAGACATGCACAAACACAATACACTGTTTTGTTCAGTTTTGCCTATCCTATTGAAATACATGCACCCAATCTCTACATGAGTACCTCCAGTATGATGCTCAAGGGTTAACTGTGTGAAAAAGTTAGTTTTGGTCTAAGCAAAGCGTAACTAATGTGTAGGATAAATCTGAGCCTGAAACACATAAGTTTCAGGAAGTCCTGCAAATTTTCTCTGGGTTTATTAGAAAAACAATAATTCGATAATATAAGGAACTTTTCTGATTTCCCTGGCAGCAAGTAAATGTATGCGTACATACTGTACTCAGTTTTGCCCAACTTAAATATTTAAAGTGTTTACATGAGTACCTTTAGTGTGTGATTTTTCATAAATAAACTTGCTGTATTCAAAAGCCCGTGTTCAAGGGTTTTGTGAAATAAGTTTTCTCAGCCCTTCATACAGGGTCAGTGGTGGGCAGGACTACAGGCCAAGCAGTGCTTCTCCATTTGCTTAAATCCTTCACATGAAATAATTTGTGGAAACCTATTATCAGAGGATTTAGCAGAAGGTTGAATCCCACTTAAATCCTCTAAACCTTTGTCATAAGTCCACAGTTTTTTTTTTCTCATTATTCTGTGGCTTTCTTGCGAATAGTAAATAATACTGATCTAACCCTTTGTCCACATCCCCGGGTAGAGAAGAGACAGTTTAGTGATTATGTGATTCTGGTTATAACACAAAATAGTCCGATCAATCTTTGTTGTACGTAGTCTAAATTGAACGGCTTGTTTTTTTTCTATGAATTTCGGTGTATTCTTTTTTCTTTTTTTTTTTGGGAAGGGGGGGAAAACTGAAATGGTGAACCGTCGTAATGATACGAGCATAAATTTGTACAACGTGTTTTTGATGGTTGCCAATAAAAATGCTTTTCTTGTTTTCGGACGAAGCGCTCCTAAGTGTCTTTTTGTGCGGGATGGGGGCAGGACAGGATCTCATGGGCGGGGAGCTGGTCTGTTCTCCCTCTCCGTTACCCTTTTCACAGGCTACACACACACACGCTGCAGAACAGGGGCTTCCCGCACTCATTTTTTACTTTACAGCGGAGCTCTAGAGCGCCGCGGACACTCAGCGTCTCCCTTCTTGATCGGGCTCTGCACGCATCATCCCGCACCGTTTGTGGGTGTGTGTTTTGTTTGGAAGTGTACTTCATGCGCTCCCTGTGCGGGGCTCTCATGTTACAGCGAGCCACGGAGTGAATGGAGGAGCGTCCAGGCGGAGCGCAGCGTCCCTGCAGTTTCGCGCACGCCGACGGAGCGGAGCGAAAGGCTACGGACGGGAGAGCCGTGACTTTCGGAGCCGTGGAGTAGCGCGCGCGCGCGCGCGGAGCTCCGTTCTGGGTCGCGCGGACGTTTGCGTCTCTCGCGCGGCGACCATTGCGGGCGAGCGCCGGAGAGGTGAGTTCGAGCCCTCTTCACCCTCGCACGTTAAGCAACGGCCACTCGTGTCGATTCTGTGTGTTTGTGAGCGAGAAAGAGGTCGGTAGGAGCTGTGAGCAAAGGGGGAGATGGCCGGCGGAGTTGGACAGAACCGCGCTGCGTCCCAACTGTTGCCGAACCACGGAGGTCGCGAAGCTCCAAGGACCGTTGAGTGTCGCACAAGCCTGAAAGTGACGGACGCTGAGTTAAAACTCAGTAAACATGCACGAAGGACGACGTACACCCGTGAATGTACGGAATTTCTGCCCACTGACAAACGATTTGCTGCAAGATCGCTCCTCTTAAGCGTGTATTTGTAGTTTTGTCCCCGTTTACGCTTAACTGCCAGTTCATTCCGCAAACTCCCGTTCAGTTGGATTGCGTCACGTTGCCACATTGGGATAAATTGCCGGCGACAAGGTTTTAACGCGGTTTTAACACGGTTTGCCCAAGATCTAAATTTTTCACCGTGCATTTTCATGGACTGCTAGAGATGTAATGTCGCCTGTATTCGTCGAAAAGGGGTGAGTTTTATTCGCGCTTTCCGTGTTGCTGCGTCTTCCTCACGCATTGTTATGTTCGTTGCTGAGTTCAGGCCAAAAGTTACTGCAGTGATGCTCATTCTCTGTGACTTTCACAACAGACATGGGCTGTTTTCCTCCTCCTTTTTGCTGCAAACCGCAATGAAATAAATGTTGGCGGCAGTTGTCTCGTTGCAGTAGTGGGGGTGGGTGGTGGCAGGAACCTGGCTGGACCCTGATGAACCCCTAACCGTACCGTTACTGTCACTGTCCGCACGCTGCTCTTCGGGATGAACGAGTCACAATCTCGGTCGTGTGTCCGCAGTTGTGAACTGCGCCTCCTTGTCGTCGTTTCTTCGTCAGGCTGTATGCTGACGTCCTTGAAAGGGTGCTCACCGTTGCTGCGAACGCGAATGTGTGTTTGTTGGGATGGCATGGCTCTGGAATCACACTCGGCACCTCTTTCCCAGATGTTAAACGATACATTGAAAGTCAGATTGGATTCCTGCAGGGCTGATCTCTACATTGTTGTTGGCACAATAGTGCTCATCGCGAGGTCCCCCCTGCCCTGCTATACAGAACTTCATCCTGCTGATTCACACACAGAGGAGCTTTTTATGTAGAGCGCTTCAGAGCCATTAGCACTGAATAACGGAGATAAAGTAAGGGGTGTTACATGGGGAATTATATGCCAACTATATACAGCTAAGGTGCAAATGCGAAAAGCAGAAGTGTGATACGAGATGAATTCATTGCTTCTGTGTCATGATGTTGCTGGTTAATTCGTGGTGTATCGTGACCTGGTGCACAGCAAACATATGAGCCCTCAGCTGATGTCTGTCATCAGTAATGAGACAATGGGCTGTGGTGTGAAGCAATTCTTTACACAACAAATCAGGTCAGTGCTTCAGTTTTTTCATTTATATTTCATTGTCAAGATGGCACAATATAAAGAGTCCTTGTACAGAACAACTTACTTGCCACGTGTTACGATCCAGTTTCCATATGTGTAACCACATAAATAAGCACAACAGTAATATGACCCAGGTCAAGCCTTTGTTCTTGGCTCAGAAAATTGGTTTTTAGGGCGGTATTATCCATCTGTTGGTACAGTCTAACTTAAACCAAGATTATTCCGTGAACTCCTATCCACAAATCATTTGAACTGATTTTGAGATTGAATCCAAAATATCCTTGTTGGTTTTTTTCTTTTACCTTTTCCATTCGGTCTATTTTTCCATCCCCTCCATCTCACTTATCTACACTATTTCTCTCCATTTCCTTCATCTTTTTTCCTTCTCCCAGTTCTCATTGATAATGAGCAAAATGACCCTCCATCATCTCTGCAGTAGGCCCACCAGCAGGGCTGGAGACTCCATGTGGCACTAATGGTCCTGTTCAGTTAGCCAGGCGAGAGATGAGGCTTGGTAGCAGCCATTTGAGGTGCTTGGGTGGTGGTGGGGGTTCTAGGTTCACAAAATGATGTGGGCGGGAGAGAAGCACAAGTAAATTTTTAGATTTGTGCTAAAGCAAGGGTTTCTGATCGTCACCTCCCTAGACTACATGGATGCAGATTCAGCAGAACACATTATTGCTTGGATGTGAAGTGTGGTACCCATGCAAAGATCAGTCCCTGACTGACAAACTGCTTTTTTGGTGCTGTGTTTTTTTTTTTTTTTTTTAAAGTTTTTTTTTTTTTTTTGGTACGGGGGGGTCTGTTCTTATTTTTGGTTCTGTGGGAAGGACTTGCATTCTGAAAGCATTTGCTGTGGGCCAAATTCAGTCTTATGGCAGTTGTCATTTTATGATACCCAGCTGAAGGGAGTGAAGGAGAGGAGATAGAAACAGGAATGGAAGTAAAAGCAGAGGTGTGGAAAGCATCAGCCTCGTTTAAACAGAGCTGGAAGGCAGGACTTGCAGTGAACTGTCTTCTACCAGCTGACCAGTATTGACTGACCATCTGGTGCTCTCTGTCCTCCCTGAAGGCTCTGTTAGTGATTTCTGAGTGTTAGTGTGTGTGTGTGTGTGTGTGTGTGTGTGTGTGTGTGCGCGCACGCGTGCAAAACCTACCGTTTCTGTATTCTGAGGCCTACAGTAGATTTTCTTTTTACTGTCTATTGGACACTAAACTGGTGTAGATTATAATGCCTGACAGCTGCAACTAAACCGATTTCCTTGGAGCCATACAAACAGAAAGGGCCTTAAAGTATGTCAGAAGTGTCCTGTCCAGATGCCTCTTGAGTTTCTGCTGAACATGGGCTGTTGAATCACTTCTCATCCTTTGTGTCTAATCTAGTGCTGTGTGCACACAGCCTGTGGGGAAATTACAGGCTATGGTAGTCTGTGCTGTAAGTATGACCCTCTCCCACACGAATGAGTTCTGGGTCGTACAGGCTCCCCATGCCTCCATGGAGCTCCTGAACAGGTTGTGTATAATTCATAAATGCTCCAGCCTGTGGGTCCTGGGTGTGCAGACTATTGGCAAAGGCGAGCAGCAGGGGACGGGTGCATTTTCTCTGGGTTTGAGACTACAGTTTGTTTGTGCTAGTGCCTTTTTTGGCATTTGCTTTGTTCTGATACAACAGGCCTTCCCGTGTGACCACACGACAGAACTGTTAGTAGCAGGAAGTGCTCCAAACAAGAAAGGGGGGGGAAAGGGGTTGAGGACAAAACAAACATGCCCTCACAGCTGGGTCAGAGGGGTACAGGCTCAGTTCTGCCAGTGCCAACTAAAGCGAGCCTTTTTTTGGGAGTGTCCCAAGAATGCTGAGCATCAGAACCTCATGCTGGCAGCCATGATGCCTGTTCCAGTGATCTTAGCTGTGCCAACTCCTGACCCCGGAACAATGGCGGGATTGTCCAGCAAGGCAGGGGAGCTACATCACAGCACTTCTGCATTTGCTCTGTGTCCCCGCTGGGTGCAGCGGGTTGACCCTTGACCTCAGCTGGCTGCACACAAGACCCCCTGCTGGTATCTTCCAGCCCTACTGCACCCTGTCTGTATGAGGGAGGGGGCAGCAGACAGATGCAGCAGGGGGTGGCGGGCTGTAGTCAAGAAAAAAGACTAAGAGGCTACACACCTAAAGCTCAACCTGAGAGACAGCGATAAAGCTGAAGCAGCAGTCTACAATTACACCATCAATCTCCACCCTCTCCTTCTTTGTGCCTCTCCCCTGATATCCCACCCTCTCTCTTTTTCCGACAGAAGTGTGTTCACTATCCATTGCTCTGCTCTCTCGGTTTCTTTCTCGGTCCTTCGCTTCTCCCTCTCACCCTCTTCCACCACATATGGAACAGTTTATCTAGAAGCTTATTTTTTGCACCTATTAAGCAGTCTTTTTCTTTTTAAATGACTCAAGAGAAGCAAACTCTTATTATTTTTTTAACATCCAGCCCAGTGCAGGAGAGGCTGTCTGTTTGCTGGGAGTGAACTCCTTTGTCTTTGCCCCCCCCTCCCCAAGCTTTTAAACCTTGTGCTTTTTACCCATCAGAAAATCAATAAAGCATCTCTTTAAAAGGTCTGGGAAATAATGGAATAAGACGGAAAAGGGGAGAGGTAGAGATCCAGACGGATACATCCAGTTGCTTTCATCTCTTTCCTTCTACCCCTCTTCTCTCCATCTTTACTATACAAAGGAGGCAGGGCGGGGGGTGTTCTGTAATGCTAATAAATTCGCTTGGCTTCCATTTAAAATTTGCTATCTTCCCAGCTTTTTGTACCTCCTTTTTTAAGTGCTGTGATTTACATTACTTGGAGTGAATCCCTTATGGTCATATTCATTTTCACCTTCCTGGAAACTTCTTTGTTATTCAATTGATTTTATTCATTAAACTAGTTTTAGACATACACATCTACTCAAGTGCCAAGTATTCCGCATCATACAGAGGAGTGGGTCTGAGTTGTTTTGTGCCACATGTTTGTTTATTTTACTCGGGTGTGCTATGTCCAAGTGTGGGGCAGTTACCTTAGTTATCTATATTAAACTGTGCTTTTTGCATTATCTCGAACCTTACCAAATTGTGTCATATTTCACCCTGCATAAGCTGCCCCTGCTTTTACGGTCTTCCTGTTGACTCGACACTGCGTGCATGTCCTGCACTGGATTTTTATTGCTTTCTGGCATTGTGTGGAATTCACGCCTGTGCTGCAGAGTACTGTTCTATTCTGGGCAGGTTTTACACTCCAGGGTAGCACAGTGCTCAACATTTGCTTTGTGACTGTAGCACAGCTGCCAATACAGCTCTATTGATAGACTTTTTGCTGTTATTGAGTTTAAACAAAAATATCAACATCAAAACTAAAGTCAGTGACTGAGCTCCACTGATGATGGACAGTATCCTGCCCACCAACACCATCACACCCCATTCTTCCTGGGCTTTCTGTGATTGACTGGGGGCAGCACTTCCCTGCAGCCATGCAGCCAATGCCAACTGGCTTGCTGCGAACAGGACAGCTACCTCAGGGTGCTGGACATGATCAGTGGATAGATGTCCTCTTTCCCCACCCTGTGTTCAGCAATGTAGCTGTTCCTTTCGGCTTTTAGGCTGACTCGTCCAGCAGTGACCTAAACTACGGTCCTGGCCATTAACCCCATTGTTTGAGTTTCTTGATAGATGCAGCTATGTTGCAACCTGTAATATCAAAATGTATGTTCATCTCAAGTCATGGAAGCTAGCCTTTATATTCATTTTATGTTCAGGCTTTGCCCAGTGCCCCTTCTCATTGCTTTTTATTAACATAATAGGGAACTGTTCATTTGTGGACCCAATTTTCAGTGTGGTATTCCTTAATTCTATCATTGATCTGTTCACTACTTTAATGGAATAGAATTTAATAGCTGGAATTACATTTAGCAATGTCTCTAATTGAATTACTGTATCATGTTTTCTGAAATAATTTGAATGAGTTAAGAAGCCTAGCTTCACATGCTGCAACAAATGCTTGGAGTTCTAGATGCATATGCATGATTCCAAGCTTTGCAGCTGAAGGGTCTCATCTTTGGCCCGTAGCTTACCTCCTCATTACCAGCCCTCCAGATCCTATCATACCCTCTCCAGTTCCTCTGTGGGTCCCATAAAGCTGATCTACGCCACATTACCCAAACCAGGGCTGGAAAAATGTAATAGGAGTTGTTTGGGGAGTGTAATGGGGCAGTCATAGATGGTAATTTCACTGTCATTAGGTGCCCAGCATGGTGGACAGAACAGTCTCTCTGCTCTGTGTGTTGTGTGCTCAAACACCTGTCAGACTTTAGGATAGTCTATTGCTTTGCCTGTTTGCTACAGAGCTGATCAGATAGGCCCATCGCTCACGCCTGTCGTTGCTCTCCTCTTCCTTTACTTACAGGAGTTTTTGGAGCACTTTGTTCTTTTGCTTACCACATGCTCAACAGGCTGTGCCCAGGAGTGACCCCCTGCGTGCTCTACCTGGTCAAATAATAAGGGATAACCACCTCATCCAGTGCCAATCGGGACACACACAGGCACCTGTAATACAGGGCGTTGTTATTGTTATTGGCATTATTAATATAAATGACTTCATCGGGGTCCTTCAAGTACACATACATGCTTGCTACGGTCTCTGTGCTGAATAATGAGAGCATATCCCTTGCTACCTTTCTGTGTAGCTAGCAGTCTGTGTGATGATATCCCGAGAGACTACTTCAAGGATTCAAACCTGGAAAAATGGCATATTACTTAATTATCTAGATGAGACAAGTATGGGATTATGTCAGCATGTCAATTGTCCAGAGGTTTATCCTACTGTGACCAAGGCTGAATAAACACATGAGATCACCTGTACTCAAGTGGCCTTGTGTGTGTGTGTGCATGCATGCGCAGTCATGCGCACACATGCAGGAGTGGTAAAGTGTTTATGTATTCCTGATTCGCATTTCAGAAAAAAGACACAGTAGGTTGCATTTGTATGGTGCTACCTGCATAAACAGTCAGTACATGTTTTAGACATATATGGTAGAATATTATTTCCCCGCAGAAAAGAAAATTTGAACGGGAAAGAGATTTGACTCTTCCTGTCCAGGACAGTTGCTTAGTCAACATCTGTAAAGAGAATGCAACACGTGTTGGCCTTAAAGTCATCACTCTTATACTAAATTTTTGTTCAATTGAAACTATATATATCATGCAGAAGACAGTCCTGCTTCCAGTGAAAAACACAATGTTTTGCAGAATGTTTATTTTTTAGCTAATGTATTGGTTACTTTGGAATTAATGATATTGTAGCCTGTTTCGGCTTTCTGAAAGGATGTATGGTTCAGGAGAAAAAGAAGGGCTCGTCTCCACTTTTAGGCTGCACTGCTGAGGAATGTGGAGTTTAACATCTGGGTGTTTTTACTAGGCATGTTTTGTTTTAGTTTTTTTTTTTTTTTTTTTTTTTTTTTTTTTTAAATCAAAGGAGGATCTGCAGATTAATGTTGTGCAGCAGGGCCATGCTGTGAAGAGGGTAGTGCTGAATCAGAAGTATTATAATGATATCCTCCTGTTTATTCGCATACAAACATAAATACACACATACAGACTTGTGTTTTAGTGAATATTTTACACTCTTCAGCTTTGCCATAAAATATTTCTCAGCTCACATCAGTGCTACTCAAAACATGAAAGTGCATAACAAAGCATTTGTACATTTAGTTCATAAAGCTAAAGATTTAGAAACATATTTAGAATTGAGGCAGCATCTATGCAACATCTGGTTTTTTGGGGTTTATTGTCTTTGTGAGGACACATTTTTCAAAAATGACACCTCAAGATACAGGAAAACAAAAAAGCAGAGGCAAACGCGCACATCCACAGTGATAGACAAAAACACACTTACACATAAACCTGCTCACTGCTCTCAGAAGAGCTGTGTGCTGTGAAGTAGTTAGTCTGGCCCAGCTGTGGGGTTTTGTACACATGCCAGCACTGGCACCAGGTGCTGAGCATTTCATGCCTCTCCTCAATATATCGGTACAGGAATAATATTCAAAGCCGCAAGCACTTCTACTTGGGTCTGGCCACTATCAGTTAATGAATGACTGTGACTTTGAAGATGATTTGGTGTTTGTGGTGAAGAAACCAATGGCAGATACATGTTTTCTGTGTCTACATCACAAGGGACTGCAAAAAGCGTTTTTGTGTTGGCTTTGTGGTGGCTGATGGTCACAAACTGTCATAGTGTTTTTGGAACTAGCTGCCTGGGGTCCATCTGTGCTCAATAAATATGATCTGTCTGCACCTGTGGATAATTTTAAACATTTAGGTGAGAGTGAGGTTAGAAGTTACAACAAAAGACCTTTCTAGTCATATCCAAGCTCTTTGCCATGGCAACCAGGATCTTTTGTTAACATGAAAAGATTATTGGATTTTTTTTTTTGTTAAGTTTGACCTTACTGAGGCAGTGACAGTGTTTTTATATGATTGATTGTTATTACTGTGTCCTCAGTCAGTTCCCATGAAGAGAAAGCCCTGTACGAACCCACAGTTGTCAATTTGCAGTTGTATTCTTCCTACATCTTTGCGAAATTCAGACTGATAACCTCAATCAGTAAAACAGTGATGTGTAAGGGTGGCATAGCCGATTTTACGTTCCATTGAATATTTAATAAATTTTTTGTTCAGACTTTTGTAAATGGAATTTTTTCAACTAACCATGCTGCTGTCACGTAAATGAAAGTATATTCAGGCTTCATATATCAGGCTCCTGTGAAACAAAAAAGCAAGCAGCCAATGAAAATATAGAGCTAATTTAATCATACAGTGGTATGTTTGCCATGTTAAGCAGTCATTTTATTTTAGAAAATAAAATAGGTATTTTATTCACTGCCTAGTGTGTCTTTTCACTCTGCAAGGCAGACACAATGCTTCATCCATAATAAAATTGTGTGTACTCATTTATTATATTGACAGTTTCAGCCAGTCACAACCTTGGATGTAGGAAAATATAATGTTAACTAGAACAGGAGCACCTTTCGTTACACTGATTTATTCATTTGGGTGGGTATTTTCTTATTGAGCGTAAATCAGAGCAAATGCCTTGATCGAGGGTTCTGTAGCCACAGTGGGATTGAAACCTAGGGTCATTGAATCCTTATAGAATTTATGATACTGAAAGAATTGATAATTAAGGTCAATATTGCATCATAATACAAATTTGTATCAGTATATTGTAGTAAGTATGAATTATGAGTATATTGTAAATGGGTGGATTTTGGGTTAAGTAAAAATAAGTTCTCATTCCAACTTTTCTTTCCTAATTTTAGGAAGTTTATATGCTGGCTGTGATGAAAGTGTAGAAATTCAGTCTTGCGGAAATACAGGGTGTGCTTTGAACACTACAGTGGGTGATGAGGTTAACTCATGCTTAATGCCATTTTTCTGGTAATAAGTGCGAAAAAGCAAGGTCAAGGAAGTTGGAGGAAAGCGTCCAGGTGGTTTTTACATCCGTCTCCTTTAACATCCCCCTCCTTCTTTGTTCGCCTCTGGTGTGTGTGTGCGCTCAGAGTGGGGGTGGTATTTCTTCAGAGGAGGAAGGGGAGGAGGAAGAACAAGAAGAAGGGGGGGGCTTGGATGTGCTGTTTATTTAGGAAAATCCTCTCTGAGAGCAATAGCATATGTGCAGTGTGGCTGTAAAGGAGTGTGTGTTTGTGTGTGTGAGAGAGTCATGTAGTAAAGCTGTAGCTGATGTTAAATATGTTTCATTCACCACATGCACTGCATTTACTAAATAGATGCAGTATATTTGGATGGGGAGTGCACTACCGATCCTCAAGTGTGGTACCTGATGAATATTTCAGCATTTTTCCAGAGCAACACAAGCTGTTCCCTGGTTACGTAGTACTACTGACCTGATCTTTAGAATTTTAGAAGGTAGAAGTTCATAGGTGTATGTGATACTGGTTTTCTGTGTGCCCATTAGACTTTAAGTTCTAGAAAAGCATTTACTAAATGAATAAAAGTAAATGATAAAACGAATGTTGGAACCCATGTGCAGTAACTGAGACAAAGGGGTCTGTTTTAGTGTTGCATCAAGACACTGATGGTCACATGATACATTCCCTTTCCTGAGCTCAGCTGGTTTGTGAGTGGTGAGGTTCTTTCGTGCCAGTCTCCTGTTTGAGGCCCAAGTCAGGAGAGTGAGCATGTCGCAGGAAATCAGGCCTTTGCTCTTTTATCTGCCTTGCTTTGTGAGTGTCAGAGTGCACACGCGTATACTATGTGTGTGTGTGTGTTCTCTATCTTTTTGAGCAGGATATTAACCTGATTGAAAGCAGATTGGCCTCTTTGCCATCACCTCCCCCCAAAACACTTCTGCTGTCAGAACCCCACCCCCTGAACAGCTCGATGTGACCTTCATTTGGGCTCATTGGGTCCCAACTCCCACAGGAAGTCTTAAAGCAAAAAAAGAGCCATTTTACAGGCAAGAGCCTTTCCTGAAGAAAGAGGGTATTTTCTGAAAGGAGGAAATGAGAGTATAAAAGAAGTGAAACAAAAAGAAAAGAAAGAAAAAGGAGGAAGAAATGGTGTTTGATTGAGATGGAGCAATTACAAGTGATTTTGTAGGTATTTTGCATGCTAAGAGAACCAAAAACAATATATCATAATAATTGCTTTAGCAAGCCAAACTGGTGAGGTGATGAATCCATTTTTTTTTTTTTAACAGAACATGTAATTATTAGAGAAGGTTATAAGAAAAGTTGTGATAGGGGTGCTTGGCTGCTGAGACGACAATTATGGATTCAGAGCTGCTGTGCTATTTTTGTACGCTTTAATTGCAGTGATAAAGGATGTTTCAATAGGTTCCTGATCTTGTAGATCGCTTCAGATGACAGGAACAGGCAAACAAACCAAATAATTTGTACTCATAGCACATACTGAACACAAAGATAGAAGAAAGTATTAGAACACAGCTGGGTAGAAGCAGCCTGAGGCAAAGAATATGTAATCTGTGTGTGTGTGTAAGGGTTGGGGGCAATACTGTACTTAACAGAAGAATAGTGGGTGCTTATCATAAATAGCTCAGCACTGTTTAGATCCTGAGCAGAAGTGGGGGAGGTGTGCTTGAAAAGGAAATGAGGATGGGGGAGGGAAAAAAAAGCGGAAAAACCAGGAAGGGAGAGGAGAGATAAGGGAGATTTGGAAGAGAGGAGTCGGAAATGAGGAGAAGGAGAAGGGATGAACAACAGGCAGTGGGAAGTGGGTTCATGACACAGGCCAGTTTGCCATTCATTGACTGGCAGTGTGGAACTGCAGCCCCAGTTGGCCGTGATGCAGTTACTCATGTCTGCAGTGCCTAAAAGGAATCTGACCTGCAGCGCCAAGGCAGTCGCAAGATAATCTCATTCACCTTATCTGGCAAATACTTCCCACAGTAGTCTTTCATCTGTATTGATCTGAACACAAGGGAAGGTAGGGTAATTTACATCTTGTAAAAGCAGTGTCATGGGGATGCTGGGAAAGGGGGAAAGCACAGGTATAATCTGGCAGGATTAGATATAAATATGTATTGTGTACTGTCAGCAGGGTGAATGCAGAGGCCTTGGCTTCACTTGCTGCTCCCTGCTCACTCCTCAAAGGGAGTGTAGGTGATCAGGTGCAGGGAGAAAAAGCCTTCCTCTCATTAACGTCACATGCCTCGGGTCATTTCATCCTGGATGCCCTGAGTGGCAGTGAGAAGGCAGAGGTGTGTGGGAGGAGTGCGGGGCCATAAGCCCCCCCCAAGGAGACTGGTGGGTGAACTGCTTTTCTTCCCTAAGGTTCATTCAGGCACATTAATACAAAATGAACGCAGAAGTTCGCACACACATATGCACATAGGTCAACCCGTGCAATCCATGCACGCGCTAGGTGGTCAGTGTGTGCTTGATGTCAGGATGTGGTGCTGCCTGTTCTGAGGATACAGATGCTAAACCCACGTAAGGACACCAGAACATAAGGCACATGTGGGCCAGGATCCCTGCTCCCCAATAGATCAGTGTGGGCAGAAAGAACAAGGTCAGCAAGAGACACGTACTCAGTGCTTCTGCAATAATTACACACACACAGATGAGCACTTGTGTCACATTGCAGTTGGATCCATTTCAGCTGTAATGAATTGCTGCCTTAGGGGTGGAGATCAGGAGGCATGGCCTCAGTGGTGCTAATGTCTCTCCATATGAACTACACAGCCATGCCTGGACTCCCGCCTGGGACTATGGCAGCACTGGTCCCACTGGGGGATGGAAGGTAGATGCCAGGATGAAGCTTCTCATGCTTTCTCCTCTCAGGTGTTTTTTTTCCATGACAGCCTGCAGCTGATTAAACTCAATTTGACTGTCATTCTTATGCTGACTGTTCCATAAACAGTGCAACCAGCCAGCTTGCGCGCACACACATACAGAATAACCCAGCTGGTGACACACTGCTGTGTAGTGCATCATGCGAGCAGCAGCAGTCCACCACTACCTCAAAACATCAGCTGTGGAAGGTTAACTGGACCCCCACCCTTTCATCCGGCCATGAAAGATAGCATGAGAGTCACGGGGGGGGATTTGAGTGGGAGCACCCCCTCTTCCTGCAGGGCTGTCTGTAAGAGCAGACAGGGTTGCACTCCAGTGATTAGAGAGCATATTTCTGTAAGGGGCGAGGCTGCCACCATACCCACAACTATCAGTCCAGGGGTGGATTTGGAGGATAGGTGGGGCTCACAATGGGGTGGATCTGTGCGTCGTTGGCACTTGGTCAAGTGTGGATGCTAGACGGAAAAACTGGAAACTAGTGCTGCATCTGACCAGGTGGGAACATTGTGTTAGCATTGATCTGCGAGGATGATAATTTGATTTGATAGTTTCTTATCCCCAATCTGTATTACTGGAGTGTATGTGTGTGAGAGAGAATGCATGTGGGATGGGAGAGTACTGAAAAGTCATTTTGTCACTGTCTGTGTTTGACTTCCCTTTGGCCAGACACCTGTGACCTTTGAAATGTTATGAGATCTGAAGCAGGAAGGGTACTGCACCCCTTTCATATGAACACGTCAACAAATGGACCTTGAGTGTAGGAGGAAGGAAGAAAGAGGCTGAGGTGAAAGGCAGCAAGTAGGCAACGTGGGACTGCAGACAGACAGTGAACAAGGCACAGACAGTGAGGCCTGTCAGTACATTATCTGTAACCTTTAATGGGAATCCTGCTAAAACGGTGGAATTTTGAATCATCATATGTTTCAAACCTGCCATGTTGGAACAGAGCGCATGTTCATCATTCTGTATCTTCACTAATTATTTTAAGTGCATATAAGGAGTCCAAAAATGTCAGATCAGTCTGTTTTGTCTCCAGGGCTTTTGGTTGTTTGTGTTCTCTCCACTTTCTAATCTTTGCTGTTGAGTCTTCTGAGGCAAGTTTTATTTGCACTGTGCTTTTCTGCAGCATGTGCCTGATAGTGTCTGCTTACTTCTTCCATAAAAAGGAAGAATTGGTTCCTGTTTCAAGACAAAGGATATACTACTGGCCTAGGATTAGGTCTGGGCTGCTGCAGGTATGCAGGTTCGAATGGTTCTGGACTCTAGTGGCATTTCCAAGCAGGCTGTTTTGTATGTTTGCCAAAGGCACTCGATTGATCCAATAAAGCAGAGTGCCAGCTGTGAGTCATCAGACCCCAGTACGAAAGCCAACTCATTTTGACGAAATTGCAGTGATGCTTGACTCCAGAGCACTCCTTTTTTACTAACAGACCTGGCTGGTGCGACTGCTGTCTGTCTCAAGCTGTCTCAGACATACAGTGAGTAGGCTTTTAGCTGCACCACTACAAAATACAAGTGCATTGGTATGGACAAAGAGGAGATAGTATGGTGAAGCAAAGGCACAGATTTGGATGTGATACTTTCTATGTTGAGCCATCGCTTTTGTTTTGCCAGGACAAGCAAATGGAAATACTATTAATTTAACCGTTATATTGACTTGCTTTTGCAAATGGACTAATGCAGAAATATGAACTATAAAATGAGCACTAGTATGCAAAAGTGAAAGAACAGTATTTTAGAGTACTGTTGAGCATGTGAAACATTAATCATGTGCCAGGGCTTTTTTGTTTTTTTGTCAACAGTTGCACATTTATCTTCAAGTTGTTGGTGAAATGTTAAAATGGTTTATGAAAATGGGTATTTTTTTTAACATGTACATAAGTTTTATTAATATATTTATTAGAAAATTATGCACATTTCATCACATTATGCACTTTTATCAATTTTAGTGAAAGAATATTTAAAAAATTTGAATAAACAAAAATGCTGAAGAAAAATGTTAGAAACTAGATTTTAAAAAGTACAGAAAAAACCAAAGATGCTGTTTTTATATCTGGGGATAAAGTGAAAATGAGTACGAATATGTTACTCATTTGTAAAATTAGTTCTGTGATTTCATAGAAAACTTGCACCCCACCTGATCATGCTGAGCCCATTGTCGGTGTATGAGATCATGCTACACAGTTTCATTCGAGAGTTTCTCTGTGTTGTTGACACTGAAGTATGTTGGAGCCACAGTGGATCACAAACTCCCTGTACAGTGAATGCATGGAAATGGTAGAGAAGGTTCAGTGAGGGGTTAACTTGGTAAAGTTCAGGCAAGCTTTGTTTTCCAACATGAGGGGAATTTTGGGATGAAAGACAATGACATTTTTCAGTCACCCGAACTGCCTTTATGACCTGTATGCCAACCGCCAATTGTGATGCTTACAGAGAGCGATTGTGGCAGCAGAGCATTCACTCTTTCAGCCATAGAGCTCTCAAAATACTGCCCGCCACTCCCATTTTTTTTATTTTTTATTTTAAACAATTGGTTGCATACACTGTTCAGTATGTGTTATATTGTAGTGAGTGCAGGCTTCAGTGGAGACACTGTGGAGACCAGGAGAGCTTCTATAACATAACTGTTATTAACAGATGGCAACTGTTATAAGTTACAACCATGAAGGGCAAATGGAAGGCTCGCTGTTTTAGGGTCCATCCTGAGGCCAGTCACCTCAAACCACTTTTTTGACACACAAGAAAGGTACAAATCACATAGTAACTAACTAACATGGTCTCTTCAACAGTTGCACACATTACTAACTATTTGCCTTTATGTTGTGTTGGGTGCTACAATATTTTTACATGCCTCTGCAAGATGCCAAAAGCTTAAAGGTACTCTTTTTTAATTGCTAGTTAATCAGACTGAAATTGTTTTAAAAAAATTACTTGGATTGCGTTTCATTGCACTGGTTATTGGTGAGACCAGGATTTCAATTTGGATATAATATGGAAATATGCCTATTAATAAAGGTTTTCTTTTGGTAGCAGATTAAACACATGGCTAGGCTTTTTAATTGGACATATGCTCAGTTATCTGTAACACTTCATTTTAAACTTGAAACAGATGGTCAGTGTGTGACAAAAGGTAAGGTGGTAAGGTTTTACTGTATTTAATTTTTGGGCAAACTTATGAGATACGAAAGTAGCTTGTATTACCCATGCATATTGTCATGTCCTAGCACTTTTGTCCAGACTGTGTTTGTAAATGCTGCCCCATTTCAACTGGTTGCTATCTTTTTTTTTTTTCCCTTTTCTTTCTTTCTTTCCTAGACTGACACTGAACCTGAGTGCCAGGGGTGTGGTGAGCATCTGTCTCTGCTGCATCTTTTGTTATCATTTGAACACTTACTGGACAAAGGCTGGACCAATGGCCGGTGCCAGGATTCCGCTGCTGCTGCTGCTCCTGATTGGTTGGGAGAAGGTCATATGTCTGAATTGGAACCCGGTCCCACGTAAAACCATCCTCCATAGTGGTGAGTCAACATATCTGCTGCAATTTTTTGCTCTTTTATTAGTGTGCCACTTTCTATTCTACTGTCTCTTTATTTTTTCATTTTTCTGATTAATTTTCTTTTTACTATAGAACTGTTCTCTTTTTCCATCCAATTTTATATGTGAAATAATTTAAAGTCTTTTCTTAAATTTTAAAAGTTTTTAAATGATTTTAAATAACTTTAAAAGGCATTTATTAGATTTTTTTTGGCCCAGCTAGTTTTACTACACACCCCCTCTCTTGCTCACTCTCCCTCTCTCTTACTTTCTGCTTTGCTCCACTCCCCACTTTACTGTCCCTCCCTCTCTGTATGTTGGTGAAGGGTGGGGAAACGGAAAGGAAAAAAGGTCGGCATGCAGTCAATAGGAGACAGGAAAAACATATACTCCCTGACACTTCAGAACTTGTACTCCAACTGAAGTTGAGACACTGACACTGTGTGAACCAGTACAAGCAATTAGTGGATTACACACACTGCATTTTATATACATGAATACATTATGTTTCTCCTGTAGTAAGCTGTGCAAGGAGAGACACTTAATACCAACTCCCTTGCAAGGGAAATGGCTCCCCAGCAAAAATGAAGAAATTGAAGAGCAAGCTGCATATGGAGAGTCTGTGTTGTATACAGCCCGTTCCTTCGCAGTCCAGTTACTGTTGAATATGTCTGCTAACTATATAAGCCAGAATTCTGTGTGTGTGAGAGAGAGAGAGAAAAAGCCAGCACGTTAATGCTTAGACTTGCAGTTTGAGGGATTTAATGCTTTTGGTACATTTGGGGGGTAGGGGAGATGGGAGTGTAGATAATATTTGCTGCCCCAAAGCCCCCTGCACAGGCCCCGCCTCTATAATTATGTGTGGCTTAAAGTAATTTGGGCTCTGAAGGGGAGAAACAAAAACATGTTTAACTGCTTCCTTTTCTCTTTTTTTCACTCACCATTTTGTCCTCTCTATGCTGTTCTTTCTTTTGCCCCATCCCTAAAAAAGTTATTGCAAATAAATGTAAAATGCAGTTCTTTTTCTAAATACTTACTTCATGCAACAAAAGTGGAAGGCATTTGCTGAGCTCCTCTAACTCGTAATGGGTTAAAATGTAGGAGGACCTCCCTCTTTCTTGCTCCTCCATACCACTTCCTCGCTCTCTCAACAGCTGAAAACAACTGATCTCAGCCTTAGAACCACTTTCGGAGCTGTGGTCAGCAAGGGAGTGAACGAGAAGGAAAATCAAGAGGGGAAAAAAAGATTTTTTTTGTTTTGGAATAAACAAAAATTTTTCTTAAGTACACATATGTGAGCTTTGATCTGGAGACCAGGGCAGTAGATGAGAGAAACAGTTGAGCAAGAAAAAGACTTGGAAGGACAGCAAGGCCTATATTGAAAAGGGGATAGTAAAATGAGCCTGAGACTGAGAGCACACAGCAAACTTAATAAGGAGGGAAGGATGGAAACAGACGCTCTGCAGCTCTCTACCCCTTCATTACTGTAATGAGTGGTTGGCAGGAGAAGGTGTGGCCACTTGGTGGGCGGAGCCAGGAGGACATGACACGTTAATGGAAATAAGTGAGCATCATTTTTACCCCAAATCCCACACTCTCCAGAAACTCTTGTTTTATTTGGCCCCATTTCCTGGGTGACTCTTTACCTACGTGGTTGGCCTCTAGACTCTTCTGCCCAAAAAAGTATTTACACAGCTGGGTTTTAATCTGAAAATGTTTTTGCATTTCAAAAGCCGCCACACCTGTCATTTCAGCCCAGAAGCAAAAGGAGACCCTGCTCTGCCTCTTACATTTCTATGAAGAAATCATTCATGCAATAAATCGATTTTTCTTTTTCATTGTGTTTGAACTAGGACCCGATTCTGACTCATTTTATTACATCTGTCCATGCCTCTTGTCTTCGATTTGATATCTTGCTACCCTTCATTAAGACCAAGCTAAGTTTAATAGCCTTCCATTGTTGGTTTAGTTTTAACCTGTTCATCTCCATACCTCCATCCCATCTCGTTTTTCCCATCCTATCTATTCATCATCTGCTCTGTATCTCTCAGCTTCTTGAGTTATCGCACCCATCCAGCAGTGACTGACACCTTCTCACTGATACACTTTAAAGTTTTCCTTTGTGCAGCAGTGCAGTTTTTGTTTTTTTTTGTTTCCCATATGCCAGTATGTGGGTAGATGGGTGTATGTATGTGTGTGTTGATTTGTTTGCATGTGTGAGAGACAGTGTCTGCTTTTTTATAATCTATAGTGTATATATATGTGTGTGTGTGTGTGTGTGTGTGTGTGTGTGTGTGTGTGTGTGTGTGTGTGAAGGAGTTTTATCCAAATCTGGTAGATTTTGAGTCTTGCTTGCTCTATTGCTGCATCAAAGGGCTTAAAATAGCTATTTAATTACAGTGCTGTGTGTGAGCTCCACCGTGGCTATGAGCTATAAGCAGAGCCCAGCTGTATTTATAGTTAAGAGTCTCTGAACAGTGCAGTAAAATGGCCAAAACTGAACCTAGGCTGGGACAACAGAACAACTAAAAGCACGATCTGCTTGCCTACTTATTTTCAGAGTCATGACTCTGGTTTTTCTGTCCCTCAAGTTTTTTGGGAGGAACTTTTCTTCAGGGGTTTTTTTGAGATTCTTGAAATGGATTGGGACAGGGAAGCTGTCTGATTCTGAGTGATGCAGTTAAAAGAAGGTGCAGCTCATCTGATTTTCTTGTTGTGTTGCCCTTTGCCACAGGGCCTGGCCAGGAACTGTGTGCGAGAACAGCAATTGAATGGATAAAATGCCATTGAATTCCTCCCTTTGTTCTTCTGGTTTTGTTCAGCTTTGCTTTGTCATCAGATTTCTCTTTTTTTAATATAATGTTTCTCATTTCTTTCATCTTTATATCATATTTCAGTGTAGTATTTCAGCAGGTCTCTATAGTTTTACCTCCACATTCTCTGGACAGGATGAAGAGCGTGACAAACAAAGGGGGGAAAGTTATCTCACTGCTGCCTCCACGCGGAGATGGAGGGTGCATGTTTCTTTGTCTGAAATTTAAATCCATATTTTAAGGATTGCTTCGGAATGCCATGCTGATGCCACAAAAGCTGGTACATAGACTTTTTATCCGTGGCTGCAGGGAAGTGCTCTGTTTCTGGGCAGGTGCCTAATGGGGCTGATGGGGAGAGTGTAGCGTGTGCCTGTTTGGTTGACTCATCTGGCAGAGTGGAAGTGAACAGATGTGCGTCTTCCTCCCTGAGGGCCTTCTTTCCTCTGCATATTCAAAATGGTTAACACATGCAAACGTTAATCTTCATCCCTTTAAATAGTGCATAATTTAAGGATGACACCTAAAAGTAATTTTGTTTGGCCCTACTGCCTCCCCCCAAAAAAATATTAAAGATGAATGAAAATTTAAACAATTCTGGCAAAATCAATGCAGAAATCATTTCCCCGTTCTAGGTGTCTACACTGATTGTGTCTTCCACCCACTCATATTATCTTTTTCTCTTTAAGCCACTCAGCAGGGTTTATATTATGGGCAAACCTGAGCGAAGTCTAGTGGCTTTTTACCTCGGATTTATTCTGCCAATATGTATTCCAAAACGTATAGCATTTTTTAACATCTAATAATATTAAATGTTGCCAGCTGTTGTATCACAATCATAGCTTAACATAATGATCATCTAGCTTTTTCGATTAAAATACTCATTTGATACATTCTGTTGAGGGGTAAAAGGAGCAAATGTGACAGTTAGCATCAGTTATAACCTAGCCAGAGATGCCTAACTTTCTACTAAAAAAATATAAACAGTAATATTTCTGAATTTGAAAGCCCAGATAAAAGATTCAGACTCAAATGCAGGGAACAAGTCAGTTCCTCAGAATGAACAGATTATAGCAGCAGGGAAGCAAAGTGAGGGAATCTTAGTTTATGCCTTGGAAGCTACAACTACATAGAAAATACATTGGTTATCTTCGACTCATCCTGATCAAATGCCATTCCTAGTCTTGTAAACAAAACTGTAACTCTCTTCAAGCTGTGAGCATTCTGGCTCATTACTTTGACACATATTATGGCTGGGGTCACAGTATGGTGTACAGTGTACTCTTCTTTTGTTAGTGTATGTTCTTGTTTTTGCCTTTTTGTTTTCTATTTACATCCTTCCTATTTTTCATGCACTGACATTTCTCATTCATTTACTACTTTGCCAAACTCTTTAATCCTTTATGTTTTCATCGTGCAATGTCGCATTTTAGTTGTATTTTACACAGTAAGGCTGCAGATTTCAGTCAAACATTAAATAATTAATATAGGAGAACAGTGAAGTTATATAAATTATGTATTCCATATATAGAGCTAACATTGAATCCTGTTGACAACAGGTGGCGTAGTGGTCGCAGCTGTTGCCTCCACTTTAAAGGACCCAGGTTCAAATGCCACCTCCTGCTGTAGCACCCTTTAGCTACTTTAAACTGTTAATGGATAAATTATTGTAAGAAGATTATTGTTGACTTTAATAGTGCAAACTAAACAAATCAAATGTAAGCATAGTGTCACAGATGCTGGGAAAGTGGGAAAAGTGTTCATGTGACCCTCTATCTTTCTGTGGTGTGTCAGAAATATACGATAACGTGACTAGGTTCCGGGCAGTGGGAGTATGGAACTACACTATGCTAACCCTGTCCGAGCATGAGAGGGTGCTTTACGTTGGAGCCAGAGAAGCACTCTTCGCCCTGGACCCCGGTAACATCAGCAAGCAGCTCAAACCACAGGTATCAGCTCACAGCAGGGGAACTTGACACTTGTCTATACACCTCTGCTCTTTCATTGTTCATGGGTTTCTGGTAGAAGATAAAGTTACAAGTTGTGAATTGGGGAAAAAGTTCTCAATTGTTTTTACTATTTTTGGGTACATTCTTGTGAGAATATTGTATGCATAATACATAGGTGGCGCCTCTGACTGTCTGTCCCATCTCATGTCAGATTGAGTGGCAAGCTCCTTTAGAAAAGAAGAAGGAATGTGTTTCAAAGGGCAAGAACAACCAGGTACTGTATGTGTGTGTTCGCACCCCTGAATCTGTATAATAGGACGTCTCTTGAGGTTCTATGAGCTTCCTTGGGGACAGCTGCTGCTTTTCTCATTGTCTTTGTCCTTCACAGACCGAGTGCTTCAACTACATCCGGTTCTTGCAGAGCTACAACCACACACACCTGTACACCTGCGGTACCTATGCTTTCCAGCCCAAGTGCACCTATATAGTGAGTAATGGCTTTGGACTTGCACCGTACACACCATCAGTGTTCCACAGCCCATGATGCTCAGCCAGCTGTCTCTGTCTCTTCCGGCAGAATGCAGAGCGCTTCACTCTGAACAGTGCTGCCCTTGAGGATGGAAAGGGGAAGTGTCCTTATGATCCAGCCAAGGGGCACACAGGGTTAATTGTTGGTAAGTGTTTTTGTGCATTTCTACATATGTATTTTACTTCTTTTTACTTCTGTTTGTCATTTTGTCAAATATGTGTAAATTACAGAGGACAAGCTTTCAACAGAAATGCATTCTCTCACCTCCTCCTTATCCCTCAGACAAGGAGCTGTACTCAGCTACGCTCAATAACTTCCTGGGCACAGAGCCAGTAATCCTGCGTAACCTGGGACAGCAGCACTACAGCATGAAGAGCGAGTACCTGCCCACGTGGCTCAATGGTGAGGACTAGATGGGAAGGTGGGCATGCAGGAAGTGTAGTGGCTGAAGATGCAGGGCAGAGCTGTCCCTACCTGTTTTAGTCTCCTTATACCTTCCTTTGTGCTCCTCCTAGAGCCTGACTTTGTGGGTTCAGCCCTGGTGAGAGAAAGCAGCGGGAGTCAAGAAGGGGACGATGACAAGATCTACTTCTTCTTCAGCGAACGAGCACTTGAACTGGACTGTGACAGCGAGCTGACTGTTGCCCGAGTGGCACGCGTTTGCAAGGTGGAAGAGCCAGAGTACATACACATGCACACAACTGCATGCACCTTTCAGCATCTCATTTTAATACAAACCATAATTTGTAACTATTAAAAGGAAACTAAAAACCATTAATATGGATCATAATTAACTTTTGAAAATGGCCAGTATGTACTCTAGCAATGTCCAGAATAGGTCAGTTTAGAACAGGAAAAACACCCACAGTAATGTATATTTACTCTGGAGGGGAATGTATGCAAACAAAATGCATGCTTGCACACTTACAGCCATTGAAATACTGACAGTTCAGAAGCATATGCCCAAAGTTGATGTTACTGATACATTTGTCTTGTTAGGGGGACCTTGGCGGGACAAGGACCCTTCAGAAAAAATGGACCACGTTCCAAAAGGCTCGGCTGGTCTGCTCACTTCCGGAGCGTCACGTGAGCTTTAACAATCTGCGGGCTGTCTTCACACTGCCTGATGGAGACTGGAGGAACACTGCTTTCTATGGCATCTTCCATGCCCAGTGGTGAGCAGGACATTAACAGCAGACCATGCCTGTCCTTTCTGTCCCTGCAAGCAGGGGAGTGTGACTGAACCTCCTTTATCCTCTCTCTCACAGGGGCGACGTGGATGTGTCAGCGGTGTGTAGGTATCAGATTGACGAGGTGAAGAATGTGTTTGACGGGCCCTATAAAGAGTACAGGGACCCCTCACAGAGGTGGGGGCGATACATGGGCACTGTGCCAAGCCCCCGACCTGGAGCGGTGAGTCAGGGATAGTATGAGAGGGGGGATCAGCAGCAGGGAGCTTAACACCTACATGCACGGCCTGTGCCTGTGAGATATCCATGACTAATGCGGGCCTACCTTGTCCTTCCCTGTATGTGTGCGTCTTTCTGTCAGTGTATCACCCGCTGGCACAGGGAAAATGGCTATAACAGCTCTCTGCAGCTGCCCGACACCACACTGAACTTTGCGAAGAAACATCCACTAATGGACGAGCAGGCTCAGGCCCGCCCCCTGCTGCTTACCAAGGGCATCAACTTCACTCAGCTGGTGGTTGTCCGTGTCAATGCACTTGACCAGAGGGCTTACAGCATGCTCTTCATTGGCACAGGTATGATTCCACACCCCCGCACCCCTGTCACATGCTCACTAGTACCTGGAGGTACCTTCCACACCAAACAAACACACCTCAGGTTCTCAGCCTGCACTCTCTCACACTGTACCTGTAGTTCCCCTTCATTGCTCTTCGTGGACCCACATCTCCAACCTCCTCAGTTTCACTAGGCCACATGTGTGCAGTATTGTGGAAATAATAGTACTTTAGCAAATATGAATAAATGTGGAAGATATAAAGTATTTCTATGATACTCTGTGCTTCCTGTTACATTTAGAATATTATAAGTGTATGCTATATTGTAACTGAAAGTCACTGTTGATGTATTATGTATGTTAAGTGAAGATATGCAGCTTCATTTTTATCACTGGCACAGAGGAATTTCTAAATGGCATAGTAATTACCTAGGCAGTACTTGTGCAGAAAGTTTTTTTGCTGTGTTCTTTTATGAACATAATGACATAACACTATATCTAATTTAATTAGCTTGTTTGCAATGACAAACTAACAATATTTTATAAAATTTGTAGTACTTATTTTGTTATCAACTGCTTGGTTCACATTTTTAGTTTTTGTGTTGTCATTTTTAATATAGATCCTATTTAGCATATTTAAACAACAGTATTTGGAACTTTTTATCCATTTACATGTGCTTCATAACTGATGACAAATTCTATTTGCTCTTGTTCTTAGTACCACTACTTTTGTTTGATTTTAATACTTTTGAGTTAAATTGCTTTTCACAGTTGTATTTCTTTGAACTAATTAATGATGGGTTACTGGGTGACATTGTAGTAGTTTGCACACTGAGTTGCATGGAAGTGCTGACTCTTTATGATAGTTCAAACCCCAGAGACCCCTAAGGGAACACCAGGCATTGCCCCTTTTGTCAGTTTAATTAGCCATTAACTGCAGGGGAAAGCTGATGAGGGGCACCACATTATTTTTATTTTTGATAGTTTCTAATAAGCTATGGAATTGTAAAAATAAGCAGTTTGGAAATGAGTCTTCTGTCATGGTATGGTATCTTCATACACGGGTCACTGGTCATTCTGCTAGCTTCTTCACACTGGACAGCACTCGCCAGTCTTATTGAGCTCACTGTAGCAATTAAACAGCAGCACAATAACACATGCATTAATGTGCGTTTCTGTAATACTTTCAACTTTATTTAGCAATAAGCAAATTTAATTGCACAGTTAATCAATAACTAGCAGATTGTCTCCACTCTAACAAAAGTAATCAATAATAATTTGCAACTTTAACAGATGTTTTGCTAATCTTTATTACTGTGTGCTGTCCTTTCTGTTCTTGCACAGCAAATGGTTGGCTGCAGAGAGTGGTCATTCTGGGTTCACAGGCCCACGTTATTGAGGAGATTCAACTTTTTGACACACAGCAGCCTGTGGATAGCCTCACCATATCCAAGGTAGACCCCAATGCAGATTTTCACTCCCCATTTTCAACGATAGAGGTGTTTGCCTTGTTGACCTTTCTCCTTATGATCACTTTTTTTCTGCAGAAGTATCTGTATGTTGGCTCTCGTACTGAGGTTCTCCAATTGCCATTGGCCAACTGCAGTCGGTATCAGTCCAACCCAGATTGCTTGCTGTCCCGTGACCCTTACTGCGCTTGGGACAGCGAAGGGCGGGCCTGTGTCCGCGCGGACGAACACAAAGGGTGAGCTGCTCCCACGTCCCTTCACCTGTACCTATAGTCTTAAGAGCAATGGTCATAATTATAGTATCTGTGTGTTCAATGTAATCAAGACATGACCAGGGGCTAAGGCACAGTAACAGTAACTCCTTCTCGTGCTTTTCTGCAGGTCAACTTCCACACTCAGTCAGGACCTAATGCTGACTAGGTTCAACAGGGTCAAGTTTCCTGTTTCCATACCAAGCCCAGGTGAGTCACTGTGGTACCGAGGGCAGTATATAGAGTTCAGATGGAGGCTCTTCCTAAAGAGCTTAATGAATGCTTTAATGCATTAAATATGTAGTAAATGTTTCACTGGCTTAAGTACATGTAGATATGGAGGAAATACTTGTACCAATGAACTGAAGGAATAGTGATATGCTGAATCTTTCCTTTTCTGCTCAGAACACTCCCCACTACGGAACATGACAGTGGTGGTGGGATCCGACCTGGTTTTGCCTTGTCAACTGGTGTCAAACCTGGCGCAACCATCGTGGCTCCTAAATGACAGAGAGCTGGTACTGGGAACAGAGGGAAGCATGGGGGCCCGTTTCGACAGAGCCCTGCGTGCTCTGGTTATACCGGATGCAGGCGCTGCTCAGGCTGGCCGCTACACGTGCTACTCAGAGGAACAAGGTGTCCGCTTCCAGACAGAGCGATATCAGGTGATGGTGGTGGCCAGTGCCCCTGTTCTGATGAAGACTCATGCCCCAGATGGGAACATGGGCCTCTTCTGGGTCCTGGTGATCACCCTGGGAGCTGCCTGCCTCCTGCTAATGGGAGTTGCCCTATACCTGCGCCGCCGCCTCAAGCTGGCTTTGGGCAAAGGGGCAGAGATGAAGCCCCTGGAGAGTACCCTGGTGTATCCAATCACCCTGCCTAAGGAGCCTCCTACCTTTATACCCAGCAAGATGTCTAGCGATGAGGACCGATTCTGGGAGACAGGAGCCAATTACTATTACTCAGATGGCTCCCTGAAGATTGTGCCCGGTCATGCCCTATGCCCCAATGGCAGCTCAGCCTCACCCAGCACCATCCCAGGCCAGCCTATCCACTCCCCGAGCCGCCTTAGCTTGACCAACATCCGTGGTTCCGGCAGCAACGGGTACATTCGCCTCAACCTGAGCACAGCCGGAGAAGAGAGAAGCAGTGGGGGTGGCGGTGGGGGGCTGGCTGGAGGCAGCATTGGGAATGATTATTCCAGTCCCTTCAAGGAGGAGCTGCGCAGGACCCTGCAACAGAGGAGTGTGCTGCCGGATGCCAACCCCGAGGAGTCGTCCGTTTAGCCACCCCCTGGAAACTGCTTGTAATTGCAACTTGACTCACCTACCTCCCTCCTTGTGAGGAAGCCTCTCTCTCCACAGCCCATTCTCTCACTCAGACTTCCATGGATCACTTCCAGCGCTACTTTTCAGAAGAGTTTGCACAAGGCTGGTTATGCGCTACTGTGCTTAAGCACCTTTACAAAATGTTTCCAAGCAACTTTTTACAACAGTCTTTACATGGCGCTGTAAATTTTGTCTTTAAGAAAATGTGTATTTATCCTGGAGGACAACATCTCAAGCATGGTAGTTAAACAAATGAACACTGAGAACAACGTCTGGTACATCTTTGCACTAAGACCCAGACTTGATAAAAATTTGGGCACCAGTACCAAGCCAATACACAAAAAACACTGACTGCATGGGAATGGGCTTTTTTCTGATATCCTGAGGTTCCTTCTTGTTCCACTTGAAGGATTATTTGAACACACCAGTTCTTTTGTGAGAGAGAAATACTGAGAAAGAGTGAGTGACAGACAGATACACATGAACAAAATAAAAACTGAAAAAGCGACAATCACGTTCCTCTCTCCTGGTGTGAACCGATGGAGAAGCAGAATGTTCGAGAGGAACAAAAAAGAACTGTGTTAAAAATACTGAAGATTTTTTTTTTCTTTTTTTAATTGAAGGACATGCATTTCACAGACTTTCAGAAATTGTACATTTTTCATGCTGTCTTCCCTGCAAGACTGTCTACAGCCCCTGTGAAAATAATATAATGTGATTATGAAGATTGAGTTTTTGACAAACTATGCTGTTTTATTTATCTACCAGACAATGGCAGTACAACTGGTAATGGCTTTTAAGCACCATCATACTGAATGAGCATGTGGTAGTTCTTATCCACTCTCTTCCTGCCAAAAAAGTCTGTGGTTAGCCTGTTCAAAAGAAAATGTAGCTATATCCTGACAAAAAATGTATTGATAAAGGGTATGGCAGTATGAACAGTACACTGAAAGCAACCAAAATTATTCAAAATTTTACCCAATGACTGTGCTAGATGAGTCAGTAAGTGGCTTTATTGTATGTGTTTGAAGGCAGGGGTGGATGTTTATGTTGCCAAAAGAAAGCCCTCCATTTTCAGGCTGCAGTGGATTCGATGGCAAATTTGGCAGTCATTGATTGGCCAGGATGGGCAAATTTATAGTGATTTTGCACAGCCTTGTTCCCTCACTGATGTGACACCAGCCTCTACAGTGTATAAGGTGATGGAATACATCTTGGACCAAAGAGGAGAATACTATTGAAAGGGGACAGTCAGAGACCTGCCTGGACTGGTAGATGGATGGACTCACCAGTGAGGAGCAGATGGCCCACCATTGCAGGTACTGCTCTCTTACAAGCTTAGCTTATCTGTCATCTCTGCGGTTAAAGTGATGTTTGGTGACTGGTTAAAGGAGCTGATTATTTTAGAATGCCTCTGTTCTGCTAACCCTTTTCATGCTTTTTCAACTTTCCCTGCCCCTCTCTTGTTTTACAGAAGCAGAGTTTCACCACTACACACCTAAGAGCAACACAATGTTGAAGTGAGATGTTACCAGATGTTACTTCACGAATGAGTTATGAAATTATGATGAAGGATATACATCCCAGGTGAAGAGGTACTTGAAAGTTCACCATTATTTTGACTGGCACAAAGCAACTTACACTCTACAATGGGTAGGATTTTGAAGAGAGAAATTTATTCAAAAGACTGGATTTGGAAGTCAGTAAATATGTTTTGCCTTGTTTACTTCTGCTGTACCTCTTCACCGGGGGATAAGCCAAAGAAGACTGCAAATGTTTTGTTTCTTTTTGTTATATTATTCTATTTTATTTTTATGAGTCTGAGAAGTCCGTCCAGAAACAAAGTATTATAACACTTTATGGCTTGCTTGTTTAGCACAGCATACCGTCTACAGTTAAATCCTGTTCAGCAAGAGTATAACGCGCTGCATGCCATTGTGTTTTTGAACCTTTGTTTCCAAATCTTTATATTTCACAAACAGTATAAAAAGAAGTCTCCACAGTCCCAGATTTGATGTTCTGACTTAAAGTTCAAAGGTTTGAGGTCACAGATACGCCTTTGACCCCTTGTTTCCTGTACAGCTGTCTAGTCTTTCCCTGTTTTAAAGTTGAGAGTTCTCAGGGTTAGCTGTCTAAGAAACTCACAAAGTGTTGAAGTCATATATAAGTTACATCTAAAGATTTTACTTTTAGTGCAGAAATATTTTGTATGCAGGGTTATTCATGTTTACTTCTGTCTTCAAGTAAACTGTCTTTAAAAAAAAAGTTATCCATTTCACATGAAAATGGCTCTTAAGATTGACAGGTGTTTGGAAGCTGTGCTCTTCTTTGACCTGAAGTGTAAATAGTCCAAGGTGAGATTACGTTTAAACGCTGTGTTTAAATAATGTCTCACATTTTTCTTATAAATTGATTTTTGACACTGCTTATTTTGTTTTTAATATAATTTCATTGTGTTCCTGGAATGATGCTTCATATGTCTGGTTTGATTTTATGTTTGATCTTTAAAGTGTTATGTTATTTAGTAAGTTATTTTGCCTGTATAAAATGTTGATATTTATTGTCACTGTAAATATGTCCTTATTTTTATATATATGTGAATAAAGTTAGAGATCACTTTAACGTCTATGTATGGATTTCAGAATGCACAAGCCGCCTTCCTTAAAATGACTAAAAGCTACAGAAACACTCCTTACAAAGAAGCTATAATATTTAAAAATAAATTCTCAGCTGGAGGTTTTAGTTGTGTTCAGTGATACAGATTCATTATGAGATATGTTTATTTCTTATAGTTGATATTATGGCTGTTTCTCTGATCAGTTACATAGCAAATGTGTAAGGAGATTTCATTGGAAGTCGTGTTTGTTATACTTTTTCCAATATGTTATTTTTGGCTGCTAGTATACTTTTGGCATAGAGCCTACATTCTGCATTACAGCTGATATTGCTGCTGTTTTTGTACCCATGTCCACACAAACCCATCCCAGTCCTTTTCTCAGTGTTTCAGTGCTGCTGTGGTTCCTGCTCTCTCACTGCTGCACTGTATAGCTGTGCAGTCCCACACAGCAGCAGTGCGGCAGCCCCAGCTGTGTGTTTGCACATCCCACTGCACTTAGCACAATGTCATAGCGTGCACAGCTGGCCCACTGCCACAGTGCCAGACCCTCCTTTACAGGTCAGTAATCATCTCCCATCTACCCCCACCCTTGTCTGCAGGAAGGGAGAGGTTTGGGGTCTTATCTAAGGATGGGGATAAAGAGCTGGTTCCACTTGCTGATGCAGGCAAATCATATCAGCAGGGGGAGAATGAAAAGGAGAGGGAGTCGGGTCATGGTAACAAGCATTTCTGCATGGAGCGCTGTCCCCCTCCCTCTGTAGGGAAATAAACCTGACCTGGGTGGTTACCACAACCTCCTCACTTGAAACAGCACAAGAATGGAAATAACTGTGTGGCCTGCAGTGATTATGCTGAAAAAAGAGCAGGAAGGTCAAAACAAGCGTGTTCTTCACCCTCTGCTCCCTGCACTCCGAGTCCCTTTGAGCATCTGACTACATTGCACTTTTTTTTTTTTTTCTTCCCCAGGGGTGGAGGAGTACAAGTGCTATCATATGCATTTTCCCTCTCCTTTTTTTTTTGCGTACAATTTTTATAAGTGTTTAAGCAGTATGATTGAAAAAATTCTCGTTTTGAATTTAGGTTGAGCTCTTATAACATCCCTCAAAGAAGAGGCTGCAAAACAAGAGGTTGCTCAGTCACTGACAAGGCTTGCATCATTCCAGTTCAACACATCCACAAATCAGACACCTCATAAGAAATTAAATTTCATGGCTGTGTAATATGCTACAATAAGCCTATCATATACAGAACTGCTTTATTTTAATGGTGGAATATGACATTAAGTTTAAAATGAGGAGGTAGTTGTGGTATTTCTGGCTTTTGGCAGTAAACAAATGTTTCCATTTATGCTGAGCAAAATCTGTATACTGTGCGTTGGAAAGATTTTGTCATCTGCTATAGCGCTGGCTGCGCGAGTACTTTGGCACGATTCATCCCACCCCATCTCGCTCCCACCTGAATCTCTGCATCTTTTCATTTTGGATCTGTATGGTGAGGTCATGGCTGCACAAGGGGAACAAATAACAATGAACAATGGGCTGCAGAGGCGACCTTGGGACTAGTAGGAGTAATGGAGTGACTATCACTGGAACACCTGCTTTAATATATACTTTGGTGTAGTATAAAACTAGCCATTTAAAAAATGTATCAGACATTAGGAGGAAAGGTAAAGATTGCCCTGCTGTTATTACAGTCCACTTAAGAAGTCTAGGAAAGCCATACTGTATATATTAATTTTTGGCATATGCTAAAATTGTGTTGAGATGTCAAAAGAGAGTCAAAAGAGTTTATTTGTCAAGCACATGGTTGTGTACCATGTGTTGAAATGTGCACCGATCTGAACCAGGATGACTGTGCGAACAATCTATAATGGAAAATGAAGCAAACACATATCCAAACACTAAGAAGAATAGAGACAGAAACAAGCAGTAAATAGATAAATAAGTAAGTAAATAAGTAAATAAATAAATAAATAAATAAATAAATAGGCAAAATGGTACGGAACAGTTAAGGTGCCCTGGAAGGGCAGTGACAGTGGGGGGGGTGGGGGGTGGGAGCGGAGTGGTCAGAGATTACGTGAGGGTAGTCATGTCATGTCCGGGTTCAGAAGTCTTATGGCCTGTGGGTAGAAGCTCCTCCTTAGCCTCTCCGTTCTGGCCATAATGCTTCTGTAGCGTTTGCCTGATTTCATCAAGATGAATAGATGGTTGCTGGGATGAGACAGGTCACCGACGATCCTACTCGCTCTGGTCCTGCATCTCCTGGTATAGATGTCATGTAGGGACGGTAGATCAGATCTGGTGCAGCGTTTCGCTGCCCGGATCACTCTCTGCAGTGCCTTGATGTCCCGAGCACAGCTGTTCCCAAACCAGGAGATGATGTTCTGAGTCAGAACAGTTTGTACAGTACCAGAGTAAAAGGTCTTAAGGATAGCTGGAGAGACCTGTAGCTTCCTCAGCTGCCGGAGGTGGTAGAGCCGCTGCTTTGCTCTACTGGCTTGAGCTCGGATGTGTACAGTCCATGTCAAGTCCTCAGTGACATGAACGCCCAGGTATTTGTAACTGCTCACCCTCTCCACTGCAGTCCCGTTGATTTTAAGGGGGGTGCAACAGATGTGCAACAGATCAAAGTCAGTTTTCAAAAAGCAGGGTATTTTTCAGACTTAAAATAGGCTAATTAAAAGTTAACATACTGTACAATAACCATAAAACAGTGGATGTCTGTTGGATAGAAATAGATGTCCTTTTTGTTTTTTTTTTCTCTGCACTGAGTGCAGTTTTTTCTGTTTCTTCAGATTTTTTTTAGCAAGATTAGTCATCCTCAGGATGTACCCATTCGAGTTACGAGATTTTGCAAGGAGTTTTATTTGAAACCCCTGCTTTAAATTATAAAGCATTTCTTTGAGTTTTCCAGAATCAAATTTGAAGTTTTTGCAACAGCTGAGGCGTAGCAGACATTTGCATGTGCATCTATTCAACAGATACCTTTCTCCTGACTATTATGTATTTTTATTCAATACCAAGGTTACTTGCAGTCCTGGATACACTGCACTGAATAGCCTACAGTTGTCCAAACACATTTACAGACTATTGCTACATGCACACCACATCCAAATGTAAAGTCCAAATGCTATAAAACACCATGTCAACTTTTTCAGTGAATGTGAATTCATTTACATTTTTACACATTTCTTTGGTATGGCTTTGCATTAAAGCTTGAATCAATATGTAAACACTGAGTTTCATATGCATGTATGTTTTGTTAGCAACCTTTTGTTAAGTGTACAATACGTAGTAATCTATAAGAAAGAATTGAATGGGTGCAGGTACACAGAAACATGGTGCAATATTGAAAATGAATGCAAAAAAATTCCTGTTTTGTGATACAATGATTAACTGTAACTACTTAAGTAACTGTGTAGGGTTTTAAGGATCAGAAACACATCAAAAACTTTCACCAGTGAAACTTAGATCTCTGGGTCATTAGAATTTGTGATATAGAGCTTTTCACATTACTGTTGTAAGGTGGGGGAAGACTGTACTTGAATTTAGGATGGCATCAATTACTGTGAATACTGAAGTTTTAAACTAATATGGAAAGACTACAGAAAGCTTGGGATATAACCTTAACGTCAAACTCCCTTAAAACAGATCAGGTTGATTCTGTAGATTTGAAGCTGTGACCTGTTCGAGGACAGGGCCACCTACTACTTTGCTGGCTTCCTTCCATTCTTGGAGGAACATAATGACCTTTTTCCTGGCACTTTTTGGAAGGACTGTTTAATGAGGTCAGTACTGTGCAGTCAGTGAGAAAACTTTAGCCTTTGCTTGCATGTCCTCCTTCATTTGGCAGGTATCAGATTTGGGTCCAGAATCCCCTGCTTATATGGTAATATGAATTCCCTGTTGGAAAATTGTTCAGATGCTGCCCTTTAGGTCCTTTTTAGCAATTTGAGGTTCACAGTGTCCAGGCTTGCTGTCTGGCGTTAATTTTTTATCTTTTCCATGTTTCTGCCAGTTATGATAAATCCATTTTCTGTAGTGGGAATGGCCACTAGAAGGTTATCAGCCTGGTTGTGTAATTCATAACAGTAATTCTGGGCTGACTGAATACTTCTGCACATGCCTAGGCTCCTGCAGTTTTGTGCGGCTGTATTTTGAGTAGGGCTTGGCTATTCTTCAGATGACTCTTTATCTAGAAGTCTCTAAAACAGTTAAGAAATTGAACGATGGCAATAAATATAGCATCCATGAGAAGTAATCATACTGCTGACCATTTTTGGGCTTTCTTTTGGAATGTATAAAAACCACTTCCCATTTCCCTTTATGGGAAAATTAGTGAAACAGACTGAGAAACAAATTCAAGTAAAAGCTCAGAACAATTTACTGTCTTAGTAGGGTCTTGCAGGTTGCATAAAAAAATGAAAAACTAAAAACTTTCAGAAATTTGTGAAAACAGGTGCAAAGACATTAAAAATTCCAAAAGCACTAAATTATCCTTGCTTAAGTTTATCAATGTATATATGATATCACTGAGGTTCTGCTAAAACTTGGACTTTGTCTAAAACTGAATGGCAAAGAAAAAAAACATTATTAATAGAAGGCAATAGAAGGACAGTAGTAGAATTTGAAGGAGTAGCTGAGAAAAATCTACCCACGTGTCAGAAATAGCTCCATTGCTCCAAAAATCTGGCTTCCGCAAACAGGCGGAGGCCCCTACTGAAAAAGGCAATGTATTGTAATGACTCCCACTTCCAAAAGAAATAACTATACTTGAAAGTTGTATAATACTTAAAAAAAAATTCTGTTTGATCAAATTCAAATAATTATATGCAATGAATTTGGTCACGTACAAAAGTCACAGTAATATATTATAGAAAACATATAGCACAGGTGCCACCATCTGCTCTGCTTGATGGCAGCAGCGTAACAGAAAAGTTATAGCGTGCTCTTACTCAGCATAGGCTGGACAGCTCTTCAGGAGAGAGGGCAAAATGTAAAGCAAAAGGCAAATCTTTGAGGAACAGCTGATTTAATATGCAAAAGGTCTGGGACCAGGACAAAGATCGAAAGAAACGCAGAGTGGCTTTGGCAGCAGGAGAGAGAGTGTCCTACATTCAAAATCGTGATTTGAATCAAAATGAGAAACGGGTAGGTGCTCTGATTTGTGGGCAAACTGCTTTCAACAAAGAGATGTGAAACTCTCATTGCAAACAGCTGCACAGCATGTAGGACTGATGCCTCGCAGCTCCTTGCCTTACGGTTCAGATGTGGTTTTGAATCTGACTCAGTCTGTGCAGAACGTGCCATGTTTTCCACATGTTCATGTGGGTTTCCTCCAGGTGTTCTGGTTTCCTCCCACAGTCCAAAGACATGTGTTTCAGGTAAATTGGAGAGCCTAGATTTCTCTTGGCGTGTCAGTGATTGCCCTATGATAGACTGCATCAAAGTCACACCTGTAATGATTCCACTAAGATTTATTTTAGCATTAAAAGCATTTCAAAACTACTATTTCAATGTGACAAATGGTTGTGCAATTCAACCAAAATGCATCTAATAAATAAATAAATTGGAATTATATCTGTTGATATAACATAATAGGCTTAATAGGCTTTTTTCATAATTGCAATAAATAGCCAATGCATGTTATCTAAGTTGTGTCTCCTGCTTTCAAAGTGTCAATGGTGATGTATAATAATGAATTAATTGTTGCTAGTTTTATTGAATTACAAAAATATATAAATACTGCTATCACTGATAGTCTGTTTTAATGTATTATTTTGAATAATACTGCAAATTAATTATCAAACAATTTTGTTTCTGGAATATTAATAAACAGTTGTATTAGAATATTACAGTTTAACTGGCAGTAATTGGTCAAATTACACTAAAATTGTTTATAGTTAATTAGATGAATAGTGATTAATAAAAAGAAAAATATTCAAATTAAATTAGAATATTTCTGCGGTTCACTTTATGTTTTAAGTCTTATTGGGATGTATCAATTTTTATATTAAGCACTGAATGGAAAATAAATGAAAAAAATCTGACGAAAAAATATTTTAAGTTCTTGTAATGTGTTCGGAACGCTATTTCTAGTCGAAAATACGAAATTTATTATACCGCCAACATCAAAATATTTCCATGGTTTGGTAAGGGCAACCTGGGCGCCTTTATAAATTTTGGATACCTTTTTCACTGTTATTACGGTAAATAAACTCAACTGACACGCTTTGAGGCACAAACAGTACAAACACATTGGACCCTTTAAAGCACGTGACTTGAAAACTATCATCCTATTGGTTAATTCATATTTGAAGGTAGGCACTTCAGATAGGTTGAGAAAAGAAATAGTTCCTTAGTGGACAAACGTATAAAACGCGAGTACTTCATACATGAGTGTAAAATAAAAACACTGCATGTTTCTTATTTTATTCACGTTTAAACTAGTTACTTTTTCTGTTTATAATACACATCCTATTTTGTTTATTTTAAGTTTGCGCAACAGATTTCTACCGCGGAGTAATACGACTCACGTGGTTTGTCCACCTTGGTGGACGCGCGCAGTTTAATTTTTGTTGTGGTAGGCTGCCGTTCTGGAGCTAGACAGGTTGGTTTAAATTTTACTCATATAACAACATTTTAAATGTTACATTTTACATTTTGTTTGTCTAGAACAACTTTTATGCCAGTTCTAAATAGCTCACACAGGCACTGCAGCGGCCTAGGCGTTGCATTCCGTTTAGGAACTTGGCTAATGGTGGCTATCTGGTTAGCCACTTGAACAGTTAACTCGGTTCCTAGTTTTATTCGTGTCACTCAGTATTTATTGTTAGTTTGCAGATACTCGTCACGTAGTGGAGCTATTTTTGCTCTCCTTGTCAACATGAAAAAAATTGCAGTTACGGCAGAAAACGTAGGAATGTCGATTAAGGCTGGCGTTTTCACATTCCTTTAACAGGAATTAGGTAGTCTTGTAAAAATATTACTAACCTCTAGCTGAGGCCTTTGTACATCACTGTACTAAGTTTAGGCACTACGCAGCCCACCACTTTTTTTTTCCATTTGTATAAAAGTATAATATTTACAGCATCAATTCAGGGTAAGTTTTTAAGCAAGGATACTCCAGCAGAAGTGGAATTCAGACAGAACATCCAGGTGCCAGGGAAACAGCCCTAACCACTCTGCCATCTGCTGGTGGTGCATTTGTTAAGGACACAGATTTAGTTTAGCGAATGCTCATTGACTGGAGGTTTGTGTTTTAGGTGGTGAGGTTGTCAGCATGGATAGTACAACAGTCGCTGAGGTGCAGGGTGCTGTTAACTGTACTGTGACACCTGAGAAGGAATCCACCCTGGATTTCTCTCAAGTCAGCTGCTCCCAGCTTGGAATCTCCACACAGAGCTTTATTCCTTCTGCTCAAGGCAAAGGTGAGGTAACTCTCTGAGGCTGAGCTGGCTGAAGAGTCCACATGCTCCCTCAAAGGTCTTTTGTTATCCCTCCCATCGCTCTCAGTTTTTTTGTGTGCCCTATATTTAGGACCATGGTAGGAGAAATTGAATTTTAAACGTCTTCTTTTAATGCATTTAGAGTAGTCAGTGCTGAAAGAACTTTTTCTCCATTTCTTCAGATAAGTCCCGTTTGTTTCAGCTGAAGATGAGACGGAGGTCGTCGATCGGGGTTCGGGGGTCTCCAGACACCAATTCCCTGATCCGCTTTATAGCCCGAAAAAGGAGTCAGACTCCTCCAAGCACGCCTCAGGTAATCATACCGTGACCCTTTAATACTTGGGTTGCTAGTAATTTGCTGATACTCGTCGGAAGTGGTGCATATGAGATTTTTCCTGTGTCTCCACAGAATCAGCACACCAGTCCTTTTGTTCAGCGCAGCTTTTCTGCTCTAAGGCAAAAAATGGCTTCTTTCCAGAGCCTACTTGACGTGGATGAGAAACTAGAGCTCCTGCCAAGGAAGGATAGCGAGAACGAGGGCTTCCGTAAGACACAAGATTCTGCAGTTTTGATAGATGAGCAACAAAGATCACTAAATGTCACTAAACAATTGAGTAAATTGACTTATTACTAAAATGTAGTGTAATATTTCCTGTATAAGTAGATATCTTAGTGGCAGGATGCATTTATATGCCTTTAGTTAGCCTGTTTTGGTAGTGTATAAAACATTACCCAATGGCATCCTCCAAGTAATTGAAATTACATGGAACTTTTAGATGAAGGGAGTGCTCTGGCTACAAAGGAGAACATGGACCCACATGGCTGTCTGACATCTGCTGTGCCCCCTTTCTGTAAGAAGAACTGTTTGGAGATTGTGGGAGAGTGCAAAGAAGTCCTCCCACTGTGTCTCACTAACAACTCCTCATTGACACTTGGTACTCCAGGGCTGGAGGTAACTAAGGAAGTTCTTGAAAAGCCAATATTATGGTTATATTAAAATGCTTTATGTAAATATATCTTTTAAAATATTATTCAGTGTATAGTTTAATATGACATTTTCTGCCCAGTAAGTATGTCTTTGGTAATATTGTCATGAAGTTCCTTATGTCTTGGACATTGCTTCTTCCTTACACTGTAAAAATTCCAGTGAGTTCTCTTTTCAGAAGCTAGGCAGTGAATGTACAGAACTAGACGATGCAATGTGTCATTCTCCAGATGAGTCTTACCTGCTATCACACATCTCAGATTCTGCACAAACCGAGTGCATTTCTGCACTGGAGCATCACGTTAGACTTGGATTTGAGGATTCTGGCTTGAACTGGTAGCTGTTATTCACAGTGCATTTAGTTAGCTGGCAGTTTTCTCCTAAGGGGCATGAAATATTAAATTACTTAAAATAATACGCCCATTTATATAGCTGGGTAGTTATTACTGTATCAGTTGAGGGCAACCATTTTGCTTAAATGTACAACAGAAAAGATTTGAACCTGGTTCGTTCAGCTGCAGTGCATAAGCTATTATTAATGTGCTATCTTCTGCCTTGTTTTTGGTTTTGCACAAACTGTAGGCTTGTCCCTCAGAAGTCCAAAACTGTGAATCTTGCACAGTGCCTCTGCACAATGGCCAAAATGTGTCTTACAGTCAAGACCTATTATATGAATCGCCTCTGACCAAACACCCTACAGGTAAGGATGCTCACAGTAGAAACACTATGTCTTTTTAACTCTAACTTTTTACAAATAAATTATTAAATTACAACACATATTAATAGCATTTTATTAACTTTAAGCTACATTAGTTAAAACTATTTGATAAAAATGACTGGTTTATCCCATGAGCAATATTATTCTGGTGATTGGTGTCATTCATGTTCATACTAAATGCAACTAAAAACAAATTTTTTGAGTCTTTGACTCACAAACTTTGAAGAAACAGATTTCACAGATAACTTTTTTGAAGTATTTTCTTTTTTCACAAATACTGGTGTCTGTTGCGCTTTTGAATTTTGGTGATCCTCATATTTCCAATAAGAAAGTGTAATGTTACTGTGGAGACCCTCACTGGAGATGATAAACAAAGGTGCAAGTGGCAACTAATTTGTTTCAGCCTAGCTTAAAGTTAATAGTTTTAGAGTGTATTTCTTTTATGTATTATAGTTGTATCTGAATTTTTTTAGAAAAAAGTTCTGCATTTGTCTGTATTATTGAACTTTTAATTATGACATAGTGGCAAAAGTCTCTTTGAAGTTACAAACAAAATGAGTTGCGTTTTTATTATCACCATAAGATGAAGAGTCAGCGTTTATGTAGGTTTATAGTTTAAAACTCGATCTTCGGATCTAAAGTTCAGGTTGACGGTAATATTAACAACCTTTTTGTCTCAGTTCTTGTTTAATGATTGTGGTTTCACTGTTATAATTAAAATTTTCTTTTTGGGTGTATGTCGGCTGTAGATGAGGTGGCATGTCCTGGAAACACCTCGAGGAAAAAAAAGAGTGTACGCTTTGGGGCACCACTGTCTCCAGAGCTTTTTGATAAAACTTTGCCCCCAAGCACCCCGCTGCAAAAGGGAGGAACACCAGCACGTGCAAGTACATCAGCAGAACCCCAGCTTCGTCCACTGTTGAAAACTCCGCAGAGATCTGTCTCTCATTTCCCTCAGCCAAACTTCACGAGTCCTGAGGTTGCTGACTTGGCACCTACTTCTGACGGGCCCTCCTGCACTGAAGCATGGTGTGACCCAGCATCCCATCATGATGAGGTTGGGGAAGAGGTATATGTACCCTGTGAGCTGTCATGAGATGAAAATGAAAGGGAGTCACATTTCCTCTACTAGATGGGTACTTGAAGGAAGACATTAGGACAGACACTGTTTTAAACAAAACAGGTGCCAACAAGCAGTTTCTAAAGACTTCTTAGACAAAACTTTTCATGCCTTTACTAGATGTCAGTGAGCACAAGATGTTGAAGTGTTATTTTACCATTCAATAAGCCAAGCACTCTTCCTTGTTCACAGATGACTCTGTCTATTGCAACTGAAAAAACATTTGACATAACATGTACAAGTACAGGTAATTGTTACAAATGTTTTTCATTTATCTTAAGCAAAGAATCATTTTGAACATTGGTTCTTTGTATTACTGCTACTACTGCATTGTCTTGAAAGGTTTTCAATTGTTTCTTGTATCAGATGTGGCCTCCCAAGTGTGCACAGAAAACAATGTGAAAAGCACTTCGCCTCCTGAATTGCACCTTTCTCCTCAACATGACACCTTCAGTGGGATGGAGACTGGTTTGTTGTGTTCTCACCACCTTTTATTTTTGCAGTTTTTTTTTTCTGTGGGTCTCTGTCCACCCTGTTTTAGCTCCATTGTCTTCAATTCCCTCCAGCGGTTGAACAGTACATGAGTGTTGCCTCAGAGAGATTTTCTGTTTCAGAGCCAGTACCTCCATGTGCCTTTGAGCCGCTTCAGTGCACAGCGGTACCAGCTCTGGTTCCTCCACGTAGCAGGAAGAGAAAAGTGAGTTACGCAAACTGGTTATCGTAGGGTGCCATTTCAAATTCTTTCACAAGATTTGAGCAGTCCATATTTATCCTAACCTTTGGAAGTGTTCATCTTCAGTGAAATTTCACTCTATCCCTACTTTCAGCAGCCAGATGCAAATGTGATTGTCAAGAAGAGGACAAACCGCACAGCTGCTATGTCAGCAACTAGGAGGATAAAGGTATGGACCTTTGTTGTCCTAATGTGTTTGTGAGATATTTTGTATACTGCTGGTTTCTGATCTTCAGTATCAAAGTAAACAGCTGAAAATGTTTGTACATATTTTTTATAACAATTATGCATTAATATTCATATGTCATTATTGTTTTAATATATTCCACTTCTGGAAACCTCAGTAACTTCTCTACTGTAAAATGAAACACAACTGATTTTTTAAATTTAGATGTTAATTTTAAAGGAACTTTAAATGCATTTGAAAAGGCCTTTACCTGCTGATTTCTTAGCTTCTAACATCCTTTCAGTTGTCCTAGTTACACATACCTTTAGTCTTACACAAAGAATTGCAGTCTTGACAATAGAATGTCATTGTGGGGATTTTGCATGAAAATGGGATGTTTGGCTAATGCTGTTCTAATTCAAATCCAGTGTTTGAGCTTGGGGAGCATGTTAAAATGGATATTATTAAAATTTTGATTGTCACTTCCATTTGCAGTTAATGTAATTATGTAGTTTAAAATGGGCTGTGAAGTTTAACTTTTTTAGAAATGTAATATAAAAGTTGCAGAATGCCTCCATACCCTAGGATAATATTTGATGATGGTGGTGGGGGGATGGGGGGGACGGTATGGAATCCAGTCTCAGCACAGTCCTGAGAGGGCCAAATTTTGCTGTATGTGGTTGGACATGTACTGATGGGTATCTATGTTGTTACAGGACTCCTCGTCCAAGAAGCGCTGGGGCACCAAGGAGGTGGACCGCTCATTGTATGGGAAGAGAGACTACGCCTCTAAGAATCCTACACTGAGCCCCATCACAGAAACCCTGTTATCTGCAAGCCGCTCCCCTACGCCACAGCGCTGTCACAGTTCTAACAGACACTTAGGTACTGGTGCCTTACAAAGGTATGAATGATGTAACATGTAGCTACAATGTCATCTGACCCTGATAAATATATTTGCTTTCTTCTTCAGAAGAGGACACATATGCAGTGTTGGAGGCTCCTCGGGCACCCCTAAGAGTGATGGGTTGTTCTAACTCCACTTTGGCAGCAGTAACAGCTGCTGCTCGGTTTCGCCAACGCTTCAGCTTCCTGCGTGTGGAGCATGCTGCTGAGGATCAGTTTGCTAAAATGGCACAAGAAACAAACCATCCAGGAAACATGACCAACCTGTCCCATGAAGTAGAGGCTCCTACTTTATGTGAACACAAACTGGTGCAGCTGCCTGGGTCAGGGCAACAGGGCAAGAGAAGTAAGGGTGGCAGGGGTAGCTGGAAGAATAGGGGAAGAGGGCGGGGAAAGGCCCAAGGTGGGGTGTTAAGCTCCAATTTGCCATTTGTTGATGGTGTGACAGAAGGAGCAGTGAGTGAGAAAGATGGTGAAAGTAACAATGAACACCTTGTGGACCATACTGACACAAGAGCAGGTCCTTTGCTGTGCAGTTCATCCTTTTCTTCAGTTTCTCCCGGCAACAGACCTAAGCCCATAGCTGGTAGTCCCACAGCAGAATGCTCGGCTGAAGATATGCAGGCTGGCAGGAATTTTAGAAAGCAAGATGTCCAAATGTGCAGCCCCACTGACCACAAGAACCTTGCACGTTGTGAGCCGTACACCCAGGTAGCAGCAGAAAGTGATGTACAGTTCTCTTTGCAGTCAGGTAGGGAAAATGAATTCATGGATAGGAAACCAAAGGCAAAGAAGAAGAACAGGGCACAGGGCAAAGTGCACAGTCTTAGAAGTTCTCAAGTACAGTCCAGTTTCATCACAGATGAGGCTGTGGGGCTGGGCACCCAGACAGACACTCCTGCAACAGTGCACATGGGTAACGTGCAGCAGAAAGGACCTGAGGACCTGAGTGTTTTTGTCAGAGAAGCAGGAGAGGAGGGTTTCCTGGAACAGGGAAGTGGCCTCAAGAAGGAAAGTGCAGGTGAAACAGAGAAATCCTTTAACAGCACAGAGCAGGTGTCCAGCAGGAGCTTGAGCCTCCCTGAATGGGCACAGTTCTCTATCGAGGATGTGCTGAAGCCGCTGCCCAGAGCCCAGCGCTCTGTGCGCCGCAGCCTGAGGAACCAGTCCAACGCGGACTCCACTGAGGCTGGGCTGGCCTGGGTCCCTCGAGTTTCTCCCGTGTCTGTCAAAGCTGTTCGCAGGAGGAGCAAGTGCTACACTGCCCCTGCTCTCCCTGAAGATCCTGCCCTCTGAGGGCAAGTGGTTTCTTGGCACAAAGTGTACAAGACAGGTGTTTTTGGGTGAGTTTCAGTGTGAATAGAACTAACTTGACAATTTCATGTTCATGGAAATGTGTTTTCTGCGCTTTTGAACTGTGTGGATCAGTGTTTCCTTACATTAAGCATTTACTAGTGTGCTTTGAAGCCAAAATCTAAAAATAAAATGTAAATATCAAGAAAGCACATCTGTAAAAATCACTAACCCTTTTTGGTGTGTGTTCCTTCCTTCCACACCCAATGTCTTGTCATTTAACTCAGACCCCACAAGTGTCTTTTACAATATTTCTTAAAATGTTATTCAATATTGCAACTTAAATGCATACTGATTAGTAGGCTTACAGCCAAGAGTGAATTATATTTATTTGTCCAGGTAAGTTTCAAACCAGTTTTGTAATTTTGAACAAAAAGGAACACCTTTGAGTGGAGCTATGTGACTGAAAAAGTTTTGGTGGAGATAAATGAGGAATGGAAGTGTTTGGTGTTTTAGCTGTTGGTTTGTGATGCCCAGGGGGCAGGGAGTGAGAAGTTTGCTGCTGGTGTTCAGCTTGCATCAGCCAAGGCTGCACTGGGTCATTAACATCCATTTCATTGACTCCACATCACTCCTGATCACTGTTATTCAGGCTGACATTAATACATTTGCACTGATGATTGTTTTAAAGAGAAGTTAGTGTCTGTCTTTGCTTGGGAAGAATTCTGATGAATCAATTTTTTGGGTAGTCAGGAAGACTATGAATGTGAAGATCTGTGCATGGGACTTACCCAGGATCCCCTACAGGGGTCGGTCTGTCTGTCTCACAAGGTTATAGGAAGTGCTCAGCTTCCTGATTTTACATTTGCCTGTTTCTGCTTAAACGGACCTGATGTACAGTAATTATAACATTTTAGCCCTTACACACTTTCATTTCTTTCTGTGCTGTTAAAGGTGCCTTTGCAAAGTTTATGAACTTCACTATGAAATGCCTAAATATGCAAATGTGATGTCTGACAATGGCAGTGTTTATCTCTTTCCCTGCAGTATATGGAATGAATACATGAGTTAACAGAGCATGGGGAAGAGGAACAAAACCTAGGTTTTATTAAAAGCTGTTACATTCCAAACTCTTAATGCAAATATCGATATTTTATGACAGAAAAGGGATATTCATTTTTGTATTGCACATGTATGTCATTTTAAAAGGTTCGACCGAATTAAGCTGTAGATATACACCCTGCAGTGGTTGAATTTAACCCGCAGATTTAAGGCTGCGTGATACAGTAGCGCCCCCTAAGGGGTTATCAGGATCATTACCTGCAAGTTGGCTGCAGCCCCAGTCAGTTGTTCCACTGCCCCCTGGTGGACAAAAACATTAGCATAGAACCCAAAGACAGCGAAATCTAACCAGAAGGCACAATAAAATACCAGCCGAGTGTAAAAAAGAAAAACAGAATGGTGCCACTTTCAGCGGTTATTAACATGCAGTGCTTAATCCTTGCAATTCATTTTCTGAGGAGATTAAGCCTAATGTGATTATTTTAAGGTTTCGAGAAGGTAATTGACGTTTTGTTGTGCTAATCCTTTGAAAATAAATCTATACAGCCACTTGTTTGCTGTTGCCCACTAGCAGAATTTTAAGGATTTTTATTAATTTTATCTTTTTTTCATACGTATAAATTAAAACAAAAGCAATCCCATTTTAGGCAAATTCCAGTTTTGTCTAGATTTCAGGGGTTGTGATACTACGTAAATCTGTTTATCTCATGGTATTACAAGGCCAGGGAAGGAATGTAACTGTATGTTAATGAACCGTTTCAGTGAGACATGCAGAGGATATCAGTTCAAATAAAGTAAAAGGATTTGCTTTTAATTACACTTGCTCGTCAGATTAAGGTCACCTTTGAATGGCTGAACCCCCCCCCAAAAAAAAAAAAGAAAAAAAAAGATGCTGTCTGCCCCCCCAAAAAAGGCTGCATGTTTTCCTTTTTCTGTTATCTGTCATTTCTCTGAAATGAAAGCAACCTGCAATTACGCGACTGGCCGATAGGTGTCGGTAAAGCGGACCCAAACTGACCAGGAGTGCAGAACTGCATCCGTTGATCGTTGCAGCCGCTGTCTGTTAGTCGAGTGACTCTGATCCCCACCGGTCCTGTTATGGGGACAACGTAGAAATAATTTTTAAAAAGTTAAATGAAATATCAGAAATAATAAACGGTGAAAGAAAATGTCGCACTTGTATCTGACAACTGAGATTTAATAGGCATTTTTAAAAACATTTGTCACTTTGAATTTTTATTTTAATTCATTTGGAATTAACATAAAAGGCACAGAGTAATATTTAAAAATAATTTTCCAAGATTTTGACAGAAACTAACCTTGACATAAGTTTAAGATTGTCTCTTCAGCTTATATTTATTCATTTAGCTGTTAAAGTTACGGAGGAAATGGGCCGACCTGGTTGTTTTCCTGAATTACGGGGCCAGGTTACAGTAACGCGGTTTTATCTTTAGTCACAAACTTTGCAACTATACTGCCATCTGGTGGAATCTATGAGATTTCGGCTGCTAAGCTGCGCATAAAGTTTGCACTTTCCAGTGGTTTTACTTGAAATCAAAAAGTGGATTTTTGTCCTTTATTGTTGCACATTTCATACATTTGCACCAGAAACCTTTGCGATAAATATTTGCCTTTGGAAATTTGGAAAGGAAAGGAAATTGTACAAATAAAGAACACAGTCCCTGTGTGCATATCTTAGTGCAAGAGTGAGGGTGTCAGGGTGTGAAGGCCCTCTCCCACACAGACGGGTGCAGTGAAGACGGCTTAGCACAAGAACAATAGAGTCCTTTGACCAAGACGACGCCCCCAAGACATGTGGCCTCCTGTCACCGTAGCAACCCACCATGAGATGGAGGGCTAGCTGACAGCTGGAGGGGGGAGAGCTACAGATACTGAGTCCAGTTCTTCACCTCTCTCACTACGAGGCAGTCTGTCGCCATGCGTCTCAAAAGCCTTTCCGTACACATTTATCTCCTCTCCACAAGGCTGCTTGTGTAGCAGACGTAACGCAGTGCTCCGGGCCAGCAAACCTGTGCAGGAAAAAAATATCAGTTCACAATCAGACCCCTTTTTCCTGGGGGTGGGGGCAAAAAAAAAACACAGAAAAAACTACTTTTATATTTGGCTCAGTGAACTTAACTGTTGGAGTTGTCTGCCCATGCAGTTCACTGTTAGTGTTCTGGGATTGTTCTGTTGCTTATCTGAAGGATGTTAACTCAGTCATTTTTCTGGCACATTACCAGAACAAAAATAAAGACTCCAGTGTGCAGCTGCTGATGAGCTGTTGTATAATTTTATTTATTATTCTAGACACTGCCAGTGTACCTTCTGTGCAGCCATCATTTAGTGATTTTTTTTTTTTTCCCCCCCTGGTGTTACGTAATTCTGTCAACCGCAGTGCTGTTGTGGCGCTCAAGAACTCAATCCATTTTTAATGTTGTGTGTCTGTGCACTGCTTGTGGGGCCTGAAAGAAGATGCTCGGTGAGGTCCGTGCTCTACAGCCGCCATCCTTCCTTCTTTCTGGTTCTCCGTCACAGTTTAGCATGTTAAGATGTCACCAAAACAGCTTCGTTGGTTTTGCTCATTCTCACAACATCAAGGTCTTTCTGTGAATGTCCCCAGTGGCTGAACAAGCTCAGGGTGTGTGGAGCAGTGGGGTTCCTTCCTGCTCTCCATCTGAACCTAGCAGATACAAGAAGTAAACCTGGATATCTGACTGTTCCGTTTGCTGAAAAGTTTGTCAAACGGGTTGAAGCTGTACAGTCTTGCATTGTTTAAAAGTTTCTGCATTTAAAACATTTAAAAAAAACAAGCTTGTCAGTTTCAGAAGGCTCAGTCCTGCTTCATCTTGTTTAACCTCATGAAGAGTATATTTAAATATGGAAAAGATATTTAGTTCTACAATCTGGAAAGATTCATAAAGTACAGGCATGGAATAAGATTCAGAACTATTTTCAGTGTTATCTACAGTAAATATTTCCCCAATGTTTAACATGTAAATTAGATTTTAACTCAAAAGGGATTAGGTACTTTACATACACTTTCTTTGCGATATCACATTTTCTTTTTAAATTTAATTACAAAATCAATTTTAACCATGTACAAACACAATTAAAAGTGATATTAATCTAATGGGGAGAGAATTTTGGAACTTCACCCGTAGTGATGGTTACAGACTCCAGGGATGATGAAATGCGCTCAATTGGTCCATTCAGGGACTTCATTTTGTTGCCAGAAAAAAGTATTTTTAAAAAATGGAAATGTACATTTAACAGCTGTACAGCTTCCCAGTTTTGTATTTTGGGCACAGGGGGGAGACAAATATACAAAACTATACTGCTGTATGGGTGCAATGAATGAATGAAGGGATGAGATGGCCAGATGATGCCTGCACTGCACATGTGGTGCACATGGCCCTGTTGTTCATATCTTAGGTCAAATTGATTACCTCACTCAGAACAGCAGTTGCTCTCCCCCTGTTTCATAATATATTTCTCATTGTTCTCAGCACTTGTTATTCAGAACTTTCTTGTTCAGGTACTTTTTGAGAATAAGGTTTGGTATATTAAAGTCAGTCACAAATTCACTTGAACAGGACAGGAGGAGAAAACCCATGATAACATGGGGCACACATATAAAATCCACACAGACTGAGTAAGATGTGAGTCCCACAAACCAGGAGCTGTGATACACACACATACACGTGTGTGTGTGCCATATGTACAGGTGGCTACCAAAGGCCTGGGAGTCTAAAGGTACAGCACAGTATTTTTGCGGTCTCTAAGACTGCGCTCTTCTGCACTGAGATTGACATCATTCCTGGGATCTGATGGAGCTGCTCTTGCAGATTAGGGGTCACGATCCTATGTGTTTCTGTCACCAGTGGGAATACCTTGGTTTCCCCCACATTCTCTCCAGTTTCTCTCTCAATCCCGGTGCTTTTCCACCTGCTCATATTCCTTCCCGATTCTTGTATCACTTGTAAAACTGCAGGATTTGTTGATCTATACAAAAACATGCAGTATATATATATCCTGATCATATATTTCTAAATATATGCCCTATACACTACAATAAATATCTACAAATCATAGTCTGATAATAAATATCTTAATTTGTTCAGTGTATTTTTATACACTGATGAGCCACAACATTAAAACCACCTCCCTAATATTGTGTGGGTTTCCCTAATGCCACCAAAATAGACTCCTGTGGGTTTTTTGGAATGCATTTTTATTAGCACCTGGCTGACACCTGAAACACCAGGTGGGCTGACACCCTTTTTCTGCTAATTATTTTATTGAAGCAACTAACGTATGACATTTGGTGGAAAAGCACTATATCGTTCTCTTGGGAACTTAGGTTTGTGAGCCCAGGGTTGAAAGGCAAGTGAAGCTGGTGTAACTGAATGAAAACCGAGGTTCAATGTGTCCGATGCCTCAGATCAAATTTATTTCACATAAATTTGGCATTCATCACATTTTTATTGTAAATTTGCAGACCTTCTGAAATTTTTGTTACACTTTGGAGGAGGCTATAGAGAAGAAGAAAATGTTTGCGGAAGTGAAGGTTAGAGGACAAGGTTTGTGTCCACCATAGTGCAGCCTGGTGCATGCTGGGTGCCTGACCGCTGTTGGGTTCAAGGCAGTACCACCTGGATGCAACCTGGGCTCTGATCAACCTTGGTCAGGTTGCCCAAAACACAAGGTGACACCAGTTACATTGCTGATGATATGTGCAGGTGCATCACAAGGTCGGTGTAAAAGAAAGTGGGCTTGGGAAGGTAAGTGAGAGCAAAGGTCTGACTTGTAAAAGTAAATTTAAAAATAAACAAATTACTACAAACACACATTTTAACAAAAAGATTAGCACTTAGCAGATTAAAGCAAATGGTTGAATTCAATGTTAAAACTGCATTTTCTTTTATGTGAATATAGATCTACGATGAGATGAATATTTGTTCACATTAATATTAATCATGCTTTATGTGTATTTTTCTGTCTGGAACTTACTGGAAAAAATGATCCACCGTGTCATGCAGATAAGAAAGTAAAAAGCCAGTTGAAAATGTACCCTGTAGTACACACAGACATAGCAGTACCCCAGCGCACAGTATGCTGTAGGTTCAGTGCTCTCTTCTGACTGCTGTCATACTGAGTCACACAGATCCCTGCCTATAAATGTTGAACACATTACATATTTTGTCTGTTAGTGCCTCGTGGTAGGTTTCATCCCTGCTCAGTATGTGTGGAGGTTATGCGTTCTCCTTGTGTTCGAGAAGCTCTCCTCCAAGTGCTCTGGTTTCCTCTCACAGTCCAAAGATGTGTGTTTCAGGTGAATTGGTGACAGTGTAAAGAGTGTGTGGCTTACACAGCTCTCTTTTGTGAGGGAGTTGACATCTGTAAGTAGCCTAGTGGAGTGCTTCTGTGATTATAAATGTCCTGTCATAAATGGGTATTATTATTATTATTATTATTATTATTATTAGTTGCAGTAGTAGTGACAGATGATGATATTATTGTTGCTATTTGTTATTATTAATAATAATAGTAGTGGTGGTAGATGATGAGTAGTATTATTATCATTATTATTATCATTATTGCTGTTGGTTGCTGTTATTTGTCATTATTAGTAATAGCAGTAGTGATAGATGATGAGTTATTATAGTATTATTAGTAGTAGTAGCGGTATTGAGAGATGTGTACAGAAAGATGCTGACTACACTGATGGGCATCCTTCTCTTCATTTTCTCTCTTTTCTACAAGAGGCTGTTTCTGCTCGCACTAGGTGCACGGCAGCAGGAGTGCAGAGGGCCGGGCTTCCCTGCATAGTCATCCTTCACAGATAGTTGAGTTGTTTGAACTGCGCTCTGCTGTCCTCATCTGTCACCATGAGCGTGCTGGTGAAGAACAATGCTCCTGTAGGTGCTGAGAACAAGGTGAGCGGCGGCTGGGATGTGGAGCGCTGTGGACATCCAGGGTTCTGATCCAGAATGCTGCTGTTGCACCACCCTGCTGGGCAGCGCTTAGTGTCTTCATTTGGCCTTTGCAAATCTGATTATATCTCTGCTCTTCAGTGATACCACAGCACTGCATAATTTAAGCTGGAGGCTCTGAAATTGCCTGGGAGATCAGTGCTCCTGGAAGATAGTGAGAAACTGGCAACAGTTCCAACTCCGCTCCAAATAATGTCTCCAGGCTGGATTTGCCTGTACAGCTGCCAAAAGATGGTCTTTTGTGTATGAGGTAAAAGGCAGCTAACGCCTAAACCCCATATGGCGCCTGAGAAAAGTATGAGTTTGGAGCCAACAGGTGCTCCCCGCACGAGTGTCAGTTTACTTGTCTTTATGGAAGAAGAATATCAACAGATGTGGAGGCTGGGAGATGTTAAGGAAGTGTTCACCTTGTTACCATTAAGGTATGAGTAAGACACCACCCTGTGGGTTATCTTATCTGCTCCGGTGGTACAAAATCATTAAACTTTCACGTTACTCCGCATTCCCCATCAAATTCCAGTGTTACTTTGACAGTGAACACATTACCATCTTTTTTTTATGACCAAGGTAAACAATATCAATTGAATCACATTACTTGTCGACATAATTTTTGTCCATTTGGAAGTGTGCTTAGCAGCAGTGACCGCGATTATGCAATAAACTGGATTGCTAGCCACAGACTGTGTGAACTCTGGCTAAGGTACATTTTTTGAGAAGGGATTAAAAAGTGAAAAAAGAGGCAGACCTCAAACACACAGAGGCGCTAAGAAAAGCTGGCTGAAGCTCAAATTCAGTCACTGCAGGGGGTGTCCAGGCGACCCCTAGGCTTTCTGTCTCCTGCAGGCCGCACTTCACCTTCCAGCTGCTGTCTGTCCCCTTTGGGTTAAGGAAGGGGGTTGGATGGGGAACGGGGGATGGGTGGGGGTGCGCTCTATGCCGGACAAGCCTGGAAATTTCCGTTGTGTGTTTCAGGCCGTTCCAGGATGGGAGGGGTTTGAGCGGTGGAGTTGGGGTTTGGGCCTTGGCCGTGAGCCAGCCACAGCAGGAAGCTCCCCAGTTCACACGGACAAAAGCAGCCGTGGCTGTTGGGTTGTCCGCGCTGAGCTTTCGCAGCCAACAGACACGAGCAGCGCACTGCTGCCCATCTGCGATACTCAGCTTCGTCACAATGCGGTCACTCTTCATTTTCTTGCCGCGTTGTTAACTTCCTGCGATGACTTAAGTCACGGGATCACGTTCTGTTATGAAAACACAATGGAAAATTGTACACGGAGCGATAAAGTAATGAAGACGGATGCACAGCACTGATTCGTTTTTGGTCTTTTATCAAAGTTACGAGTGTTGGAAGCTAATTTAAGGTTGCCAGATACACACGTGCCTGTGTCGGTATTTAATCTCTCCTCTAGGTTTTGTGTATTGGTGGACAAAGTGAGGGTGACATTGTGTGTAAACAAAATATGGATATTGGGTGAATAATAAAGCTTCCCTTTGCCTTCAGAACAGCTTCCTTCATTCAGGAGATGCTCTCGTACAAATTCTGAGGGTCACAGAATACTGAATCGCAATCTATCGTTCGCTTAGGCATTTGTTTAGAGGCAGAATGGCCCACAAAAGTCCGGTTTTGTCTTTAATCTTGGCAGAGGGCGTTGAACTTAATTCACGCTCACTCTTGTGTTCATGAAGTAATTCGAATCTTTAACAGTGACTGCAGTGCTTTATCAGTGTGGTGGGACAGCGGGTTAAGCCACTACTTCATAGCTCTTATACTGGTCGGTATGAGGTTTGAGCCCAGCTCAGTGTGCAGATACAGTAAGTTGCATGTTCTCCTCTTGTCCCCTCCCTGCACACATGAGAGGAAGAAGGCACTGGAAAATCATTTTCATCCTCTTGTTTGCCCTGGAAACCATAGAAGCAAGTGCTGTGGGTTGGGTTTGAGTCTATGGCACTTCCTTCAATCCAGAGAGGGTTATTGATTTATGAGGAATGTGTGAATTTCTTGAATAAATGCACCTGGTTACCTCCACTCACTTCATCTTCCATGGTAGTTACACAACTAGACACAGCAGTTGTCATATGCTGTCACTCCCATGAGATGGTTATCAGTACTGTTCCATAGATGGAAAGACGGTGTGGGCTGAAAACATCCATTGGCCTTCCACAAGCAGTAGTCCCACTCGGATTTGAGAAAAAGAGTGAAAGCAACTCATTAGTTTAGACTGTTTATCCATTGCTCGGGGATCTCCGATATTATCTTTCTTCCAAATTATGCATTTGGCACTTTGGTGTCGTACAGTTTCGGAATGGCAACGCTACCATCAAATCCAGCTTGCATGAAGCTCATGACATGCAGCTTTTGTTACGATTGAGTCACAAAACAGTCAACATTAGTAATTTTTGAGACAGTTTTGTCTTTTAGAATTTTTCCAGTTAAATATCAATCTATCTCTATTGACAGGTTTCAAGTTACAGAGATTGTTCTGTCTTTAAAGTTTCTCCTTTGTATAGCAGTTGTTACACTTTGTTCCTCTTTCCATATTAACTTTGCTATTTTTGGGATCAGTGCATCTATATTTCAGGGACAGAATATTTGCTAAGACGTTTATCCAAACTGTTGGCAATCTGATTTTGCCTTATAACCTCACACGTTCGATACATTTTTTACACGTGTTTATATCATACATGCAATATGAGAGGAAACACACTTATCTTCTGAAAACAAATAATGGCAGAGCATTTTCTTGGTTTGCTTGCACTGAATTTTTAAATCTGATGCTGCAGTCTCATTTATGAGAAGAAAATCTAAATTATTTTACTATTTATTCATCAAAACCTGGACAGTAATACCTGAATGGATTATTATTTAAAAATAAAAAATCCAGTTTTTGCTTGCAAAGTTATCTGGGCCTCACCAGTATATATAAAGTAAAAGAAAGTAAAAAACACCTGTTAAAATGAGAATTTTTTTCACCACCAGTGGTTTTGGTTAATTGTAAATGATATCCAATATTTTCAAAACAAATTTGCGGTTAAATTAGATTTTTTTTTTTTGGGGGGGGGGGGACTGTTGTGTGTTGGACTGTGTAAAAAGTTTTAAACGTATTACAGAATTCAATGTACTGAATTCTGTCAACCTAGTGTAAAATGTAAAGTGAATCCCTAATAGAAATAGAAAATGTGGTTTACAGTCCATCCTTGTTGCTAAATATGTTTTACCTTGTAATTTTTCTAAATATCTAAGCCTGCTGTTATCATTAAAAATTAAATACAAAGGCATTGTTTTTCCATTCAGGTGTTTCTTCATCGAAGTTCTAATACTATTGGTCGGTTATTAAAAACACCTAATGAATAAAAATAAATGTTTAATTAATATACAGTATACTTTAAAACATGGAGGAAAATGTCACATTGAAAAATTGGAAAGGATACATCAGTTGCATTGGTATTTGATGCGATGAGCAGGTAAGATAGATTCAAGGTAAGTTTACACACAATTAGAGATAAAACACCCCCCGGTGTGGTGGTGAGATCACCACACTGCACACAACAGGTATTCCTCCCGCTGTGTTTGGCGGGGGGGCGTTCGGGTCCTTCACTGGTTCGTGTGTCACCTGTCAAAGCTTTTTTGCGGTCAGTTGGGGACGATTGTGCGGGTCACCGCTGTCTTCAGCGCCACTGCGGTTAATGCACCTCAAATAAACGCGCGTTTATGGGCAGAGGAAAATCTGTGCGTGTGTATGGAGAGGGGGGGTGAGCGCATCCTGCGGCATCAAACGCAGAACAATGATCGGTCCGATGAGCCCGAAGGTGGCGGGATGTCGCGCTGGATGTGAGGGATTCTCTCGGGGAGGGGAAGGATCACCTCGGTCCGCACGTTCGCGAAGACACAAAGCGAGCGACCCGCTACAATGCGGCGGAGAGCCGAACAGGGCTGGAGGAGGGTCTCCGTGATCTTTAAATACCCTCTAACATTAAAACCACAATCCGAGGCTTTGATTCCCCCCCCCTTTCTTTAAAACCGCGTCCCCAGTTGAAAACAAAATGTCAGACGCTCCCTAACACGCGCGCATCGTTGTGTCCGCGCACGCAAGGGGACACGAAACACCGATCCCTTTTTCCGCCGCGCCATCTGTCCTTTTCTTCCATGTCGTTGGTGCGGACGATGTTCACCCTTCGCGGTTACAGCCCCCCGTCCCCATGTCCCCCCTGCCGTCCCCCCGCCGAGCCGAGCCGAGCCGAGCCGCGCCGCGCCTCGCCTCGCCGCCTCCTCTCCAGCGCGCGCGCGGGTTGGCACGATGCAGACGCTCCCTTGGCCCGACTCTTCCCCCCTCCCCCACTCGCAGAGCTCCTGTTTCACTCAAAGATGGCGTCAGCTTTGGAGCCTCCGGTCTCTGGCTGCATTTTTGGGCTTGTTGTTGTCTCCGTTTCGAGCGATTTTTGGCACGTTCCGCGCGGCCACTCGATTCTGAACCCCGGTGAGTAACGAGGGGAGGGAGCCGGGTTCCTCGGGCTTCTTTGGGCTCCCTTTTAGCGTCCGCGCCGGACCCATTCCTGGGCTTTCTGGGAACCGCGAGAGGTAGAGGGAGAGGGGCACGGAGAGACGGGGAGAGAGCGCGCGGGGGGGCGGGGGGCTGTGGGAGGGAGAGGGGGGGCTGGACGTGCGAGCCGAGGCCTACTTCGCTCCGTCGGCCTCGTCTTCGCCGCACCGCGGGCGCTGCGCAGGAGGGCGGGTGAGACGCGAAGGACGGAAGCGGAGAGGGGCGGGGGTACGAGCCGCACGTCGGGACGCCACACGGCGGCGGGACCTCTACTGCGAGCCGAGGCCGCAGCGCAGGCCGAGCGGCCATATCGGCCCCGTGCTTGGCGCTGAGGAAAGCAGGTTTCTTCGCGGAGCTGTGCGGCGGCGTAACCGCTGGGTGCCGAACCGCCCGATTCGTTGGGGCTCATTGTTCGCTGCACGGAGCCACTCGCCGTGTTGTGCTCCATGGGTCTCCCCCTTGGCGGCTCTGCGGCCACTTTAACGGCCCCGGTGGCGGTTTGTTGTCGGAGGTTCGTCAGAAGTGGGATGTGGGAACACCTGGAGCCTCAGAAATCACAGCTCGTCGTGCGAGTGTTTGTTTTCCTTATTGCTTTTTCAGTTACAGTGTGCGAAACATGCAGTTTGCTCTTTCAACCACAGAGCCGGTTCTGCTGAAGTAAAACAACACAATGTCAAGAGAGAGGCAGCTGTGTGTAAATAGTGGATTTAGGCGGTGAAAGTTGGCTGAAGATGGAGAAACTGACGTGTAGTACTCAGCTGACACCGAGAGAGTGTTCCTGCCTCGGCAGGGCTGTTTACACTGGTCCTTGCGCGTTCTCTGCTTGTGTGTTCGTGAGGTGTTTGCACCAGGGCCGTGTCCCCATTGCAGGTGTTGTGCGGAGAGCCTTGGTCTCGGCAGCGCTGGCCTGTGGCAAGGCGCTCGGGTGTCATAGGCACGTGTTCTGTCAAGGTGGTGGGTTCATTGATGAACGCTGGGGCGAGGGACCCGTTACTATGGACGCGGCAGCCAGTGCTACTCGTGCAGATGAGGGAAGGCAGCTGACACACCCATTCGCTGGGACAGGTGGGGGACGCAGCACACCACTGTCAAGCGGGATCGCATCGGGTGGACGGCGAGGTGATGTGCAAGGACAGGGAGAGGTGTCAACGGGGTACCTGGTACTCTGTCGCAGTGCACCTGGCCATATGTCGGACAGCGTTGTTGATGTGTGCGTTGTCTTTCTTTTTACCTGGTCAAACAAACTTCTTCTGCCAACATGTCTATGTTTTTGCCACTGGTGTCCGTTACTATGATACTGTGTTGTTTGTTTACAGACATATTGATGGCGTGTCTCAGCAGAGAGGTGGACAGACGGGGAGTTCAAGGCCTGTACCTCCAAAGATGCGCTGTGCTTTAAAGGAATGTGGGTTTGTCTGCTTGTGAGTGACCTTTGCTGTGTCTGTCATTTGTTTCCACAGGCCCTGTGCATTGCTGAGGCCCAGTCGGCATGACGGTGATCAGCCTCCGCTGCTCCCTGGGGTGAGAGACCTGTCACACGCAAGCCAAGAGAAAGCAGCTTGATCCAAGGAGCACCGGGGCCTGCATCACACGCACGGAACCGTGTCTTCTTCGGGATACTTCACGGCAGTGTTACCGTCATTTTCGTCTGTTGCCAAGGCCCTGTTCAGCAGCACTGCAAGCTACAAGTTTTGACGGAGAATTCGACCCTTGTGTCGTGGAGGGTTGTTGGTTTGTGTCCGAAACTGCTGTTTGTTGGCGCCCAATCCGCCGAAGACACAGTGGTCTGTTGCGAGGGTTCCAGTGGTGCAACACTCCTCATTTTGTGTCTGCTCTCATCCTTCATCTCATTCTCCTGCAGCCTGCTTGCCTGCCGGAGGAGGTGGGCCAGTGAAGGAGGTTCCGTTTGGGGGGGGGTGGGAGGGGGTCTGTGCTATGGTGAGCTGTTCCCTGCCGGGCTTCTCGTGCTCAGGCTGTGAGGGACTCTCCGTGCGGCCCCGGAACAAAGGATAGTCTCTGGGTGGAGTAGGAGGCGGAGGAGGAGGGGCGGCGCTAGGGCGCAGGCCGGGCCGGGCGCTTCCTGGATGGGTGTGTCGGCAGGCCGCCGCCGCAGCCAATCATCAACCATGGTGAAGCTGGCCAACCCTCTGTACACGAACTGGATCTTGGAGGCCATCAAGAAGGTGAAGAAGCAGAAGCAGCGTCCGTCTGAGGAGCGTATCTGCAATGCCGTGTCCATGTCCCATGGCCTGGACCGCAAGACGGTGCTGGAGCAGTTGGAGCTCGGTGTCAAGGATGGCTCGATTCTCAAGGTCTCCAATAAGGGGCTCAATTCCTACAAGGATCCTGAGAATCCTGGGCGCCTGGCTTTCCCCAAGCCTCGTGGTGGGGGTGCGGGCAGTGGCGGGGCTGCAGCCGGACCAGGCCGGAAGCCAGGTCTTGACTGGAACAAGCTGATCAAGCGGGCCCTGGAGGGGCTTCATGAGCCGGGTGGGTCCTCACTGAAGAGCATAGAGCGCTTCCTGAAGTGCCAGGGTGATGTGGCAGCACACCTTTCCGCCGGGGGCCCCGGAGGTCCCACTGTGTTCCACCAGCAGCTGCGGGTGGCTATGAAGCGTGCCGTGGCCCATGGCCGGCTTTTGAAGCAGGGCCCGCTTTACCAGCTCAGCGGCTGGGGCACGCAGTCAGAGAGCCCTACCCGCCTCTCTCTGGACTCCCTTCCACCTGTCCGCCTACTGCCACATGAGAAGGATAAGGTAAGTGCCAAATGATGTTCTGCGCATCACACACCTGTGGACAGGTGTCTTTGTGCATTGCCTTGGTTATACGCTCCATGCAGTTAGACAAGTCTTTGGGCCAGGGTTGACCTAGTATAAACTGGCACAAATGATTGACAGAATGGCACCTGTTTCATTGGTCCTACATCAAAAGACATCCACTTCACACCGACTCTGTCAGTTCAAATGACCAGGTGGCCCAGATTTACATCCAGTTAATGGAAGTGTTGGTGTAAATCAGATCCACTTGATTTCAGTTTAGTCGAAGCAGAGGCATCAAGTGCTGATACATGTCAGGTTAAGTATGGTGACCCCCTGAAATAGATGAGTGACAAACGTATAATAGTCTGTCTATTATACTGTATGGTAGATTGAATGACATTTGGTTTTAATTCAGTACAAATGATCTTTTACAGTTACAGAAGCATTTATTACGAACGTAAAGTTTTCATTACATGCTTTGATTTACTCGCTCACTGTCTGTGCCAAACATCTAAAACTTAGTACTAAACCATAATATTTTGAAGTATTCGTATTAAGCGCATATTATATTTACTATTTTGCTACTTATTTCTAAGATACGATAAAAGCATTAGTTTTCCCCGGCAAAGGGGCAACATTAAAACTTAAGTAGACAGTGGCATGGCCACTGAGGACATGGACCTGTAACCTGAAGGTTGCTGGTTTAAGTCCCACTCCCTGCCTCTACTGTAGTATCCTTGAACAAGGGCTGCAGAACTGCTCTAGTGAAATGCACAACTGTTTTAATTTGTGAAATACTACATCTTGTACTTCGGATGAAAATGTTAAGAATGAATTAATAATAACTAGGCAGATAGCAGCATATTGGGTTGCCCATGTCTTGTTTGTGTGCTTCATAAATAAAGCAGCCATCAGCTTTGGGCTGTAGTAATCAGTATGGTGAATAACACCTAAAAGTGCAGATGCATTGTTTGGTTATCCAAGTAAGGAACCTTACACATACGGTAGCTGTTAAGACACGAGACTTGAGGTTGCTAGTTGAATTCCCAGGAAATAATTGCCTGTAGTGTACTCGGCAAGGTTCTTAAAATGCTTCTGGAAAGTATTCAGCTGTCTCTGTTTGCAAAATTGTAGGTTAGGACAGTAGTAAGGTTATTAGTAGTTGTATTGAAGTATTGTACCTGTAGCATAGGGTGTTACGGCCGATGGTGTCAAGGGGCATGCTTTGTTGTTTTTAATTGTATCGTTTGAGCTTTTGGTTTCGATTTCATGTGCAGCTTATGCAGTGATGCATGCTGACTGCTGTGTCACATAAGAGGAGGCACAGAGCTGCCAGCTGCACAGAGCTGCCAGCTGCCCACAGCTGTGAGACTGTTTCTCCAAGAGGGGAGAGGGGAAGAACGACATCGTCTTTGGCTTTGGTGCCAGAGGAAGAGGCATGACTGATGTGGAGTGGGAGCTGCCCGGTGCAGACTCAGAGGCGTCAATGGAGTGGGCAGACACGCCCATGGTTGAAACCTGATTCCCCAAGCTCTCTTGCCTTTGCTTTCTCCCTAGGGCTGCCCTTCTTGACCACGCTGCCACCCACCTCTGGCCTCCAGCTGGGAAATGTGGAAGCAGTGCCAGACAGGCCATGCCCCTGCTATTTTTGATTTGACTGTAAAGTTGTTATCCCCCCTCGCCATGTGCCTCCAAGGAGTCTTCTCATCCAATATTCTGGCAGTTATCGCATGTGGGACTGTGGGTTATTGGTGCATGTGTGATTGCAATGGTGTGTGGACATGGTAAGCCAGCGCCTGTCTTGAATGTGACATTTGTCAACTATCAGAGGTAGACAGTTGTGGCTTCAAGCCCCTGTGTACTTTTGCCGGTCTGTGAGAACAGTTGCCTTGATGAACCTTGCTCTTGCCCTCTGTGTGCATTCAGCTGACCACAGTGCACGACTGATGACCCTTGGTGCAGGGAAGTCTGTGCAGTGGGTGTCGCACCATTCCATTCAGTTTGTGCTCAGACACACATGCTTCTCTCTCCCTCGCTTGGTCATGGTCTGACAGGGGGGGTCATTGCCAGGCCACACAGGGGGGGGGTCCAACGGGGAAGGAGTCAAACAGAGGTCATGGATATATAGATAGCAAATCTCATTCCTTTTCTGGGCGCTCAGTAGCAGTTAGAATGTGTCACCGTTGGGAGGGATGGGCCCAGCGCCTGGGTTTTGTGTCCGAGTCAGCAGTAAGAGCGATTGCGCTCCCCAGGCTGGCCTTTTCCAGCAGCTGGCTCAGGCCAAAACCAGTCCCCTTTGCAGCCTTGCCCTTTTCATAGAGGCATGAGGGCTGTTACAGGGAGACCGGGGTAAATATCTGGAAATTACTGGCCTTACAAGTCCCATCTCATTCATAGATGGAATTGGTTGCATTGAGCTCATGCACGAGTGTTTTTAAGTTAAGAATATGCTATTTTACATTATTGATATTGTGGCCTTGACTTCAGCTGTTGTCCCTGTAATTCTACATGTATATATGATTGATGGTAAAAGTCTAAAATATTTTGAGCAATCATGCAATCCACAAGTAATGTGACAAGGACATTAAACTGACGTTGACTGCCTCCTGTTCCCCAGCGTCTGAGGTTTGTAACCTGAATTTATATTAGCAATGATCTTCAGAAGTAGGTCTGTTGCTTTGGCTTTTGGTAGTGTCTCTGTCTTTTGTGCATCACTACCCTCGATGATTAGGGATGGATGAATTGAACACAGAACTTGTTTTTCAGCGAAACAGGAAGATTCCTTGTTACAGATACCCCTTGTGACTTTTCTAGTAAAGAATCTTGTACATATTAAGTGAAAATATTTACGTGCCCTGCCTTAGTGACTGTATGAGGTACCTGGGTGAAGGGACAGGTCTTCAGTAAGGCATTGCTGTTTATGGATTAGATGGCAGGCTCTCTCGCTTTACTGAGAAAACATACTGCTAAAACTTTCTTTGGGTACAAAACAGTCTATACTTATTCCTTAGATTTTGTTTTCTAGGATGTAAATAAATATTTTAAGAGTTTTTTGCTTAATTGGGTTGTGGACCCTTTCTCTTTTGGGGCTGCAATTTGTCATTTTGATCCTGTCTTTCCCCAGTCTAAAAGGTGAAAGTAGGACTTAAACCTTTCTATCATTTTAGGTAATTCTGCTGGATTTGTCAAAAAACAATACAACTGTAACCTTTTACTAGCAGTTTAATCTCTGTTCCCCAAGTGGGGAACACATCCATGGCTTGTGGGTGCTGAGCAGTGAATGTTTTTTGACTTGGATGCCATGCCAAAACGTGGAGCTCCCTCAGTGTTTCTGTGTCCAGAGTTTCAGACACTGAGTCTGTCTTGGTCTCATTTATTAAAACAATTGACAAAGTTTTGGGTATTTCAAGACTGAAGTTAGGCTTGTTTTTACTAACCTTCCTGTGAAACAACAGACTATGCCTGCTCTCTACAGTAGTTGAATTGCAGTGGAATATTTGGATAAATTATTAACCACATGTGCTGTGACTTGTGCAGGTCAGAGAAAGTCAACAGTAATCTAGTCTACCATCTTAGCCAGCATACTACAGTATATGCTCTGGTTTGTCAGACCAAAGAGATGGCTTGAAACCATGCTTGTTTTGTCATGTTCCATATGGGTACTTCTCTGTTTTGCATCTCCTAGTTTCTGGCCCTGTTGTGCCCTGTGCTCATGCTTTCCCTACAGTGATCAATGGTACTCAGGGAAGGGGGCCGACTTGCATTGGAGAGGTGGGCAAGAAGAGAGATGGGCTTCCCATGTTAATGAGAACCTTGGCTGGGGAACAGACAAGGACAGCAGGTCCTCCTCCTCTCTGTTCTACTCCCTCCCCTCTCTGCTCCTTTCCAGGCTGTCCTTGCTTGGTTATTCCCTTGCACTTCTCCTCAGCATTTCTTCTAGCATCTCCTCCTGGAGCATATCCAGCAGACATCCTAATGGATAGGGTAGTAGGACGATGCTTGGAAGTTGACACTGTCAGTAAATATGTAGTCCACAAAGCCCCTAGTTCCTGAATGAGCACATGTAGTTTGTGCTATTAATGGAGCAAGGTCTGAAACGTTAAGCCTTGCTTTAGATGCGTGTTTACACAGTTGGGAATCTTGAAGTCGGAGGTATGCCATTAGCGATCAGGAACTTTGGAGTTATCTGTGTTGATCATGTGCACAGTAGGGTTGCCTATGACTGGGTACAATTTAAAGGTGGATTCTTTTTTCCTTCAGCCCAGCGTCCAGTAGAACCATAGTTTGAGGTTAATGGTCCAGAGTGGTTGAAGTTGCTGCTAGTGAGCCAAGCCTTCACATGCCCTCTGCTTTCCTAGATTCGCTGCTGAATGCTAAAGTCCTGGGCCCTGCAGGAAAGGATCTCTGTCCTTAATGCTTTCATTTTGCTTTTCTGTTACTGGCTTTGCCTATCTGATGGATATAATACTATAGGTCCAAATGTTGGAAGGCTGTTATAGAATGCCGATTGGGTACTGTATTTGTGCATTCACAAATCCAACAAAATATTTGTAGAAGAATGTTTAAATTGTAGTTTTATGTATGAAATCATATCACGTTTTCTGGGTGCTGCAGACTTTTTGTTGGAGAGATGCACTTTTTCCAAACCCACCTGTAGTATTCTAATAAATGTAAGGTCAGCATGTTCTGGAACAGAGAGTTTGGCACCAGTGATGGTGTCAGTGACAAATGCTGGAACAAGTGAGCTGGACTCTGGTGTAAAATTCACATGGAATGAGGAGGGAGGCAAATTGTGATGTGAGCTGGAGCTGAGCCAGGCCTACTGTCTCTGGTAGGGAGCTAGACTGACTGCTTTGGCAAAACCAGATCTTTAACCATGTGCACTCATGTTTGAAATGGCTGTGCTGTGAACCAAGCCCACTGGCAGGTCTGTACATCAAGCAAGTGCGGCACACTGCCTTTTCCACCGCTATGGTTTATTTACAGGCTTAGTGCATTGCCAGCACGTGACGAATGGATGGATGACTGCCCACCAGGTCAAGTACCAGAATCGGCCCAATCAGCAGCTTGGCCCGCATGGCAAGGAATTTTGCCGTCACACTGTACTTTAGTTCAGATTTAAGCCTCATTGCTGGATGTGTGGATGGTCTGGCTTTTGTGCCTGTGTGTGTGTGTGCGTGCCTGCTATTGGTAGGTCCTCTGCAATGCAGAAGGATGGTGTGCTCAGAAAAGCAGTACATATGTCAGCAGTAACAGAGCTCCACCTGCAGGGGGCCAAGTGAACACAGGCCATGCAGATCTGTTCCTCTTAAGTGCTCCAGCTGAGATTGACCATTGTTGCTTAGTGGCATATTGTGAAGTTTTTTTCCTTTTGAGATGATGCAGACAGAGCGTTGAAATTGCAGGAGTCTAAAGAGCAGATAACCCTTGTATGTCATAACATTGTTTTAAAGATCACTTGATTTAGATTTGTTTGTACTACTATCAGATACACAAAATCCCTTTCCAAACTTGACAGTATAATGTTTTTTTTTTTTTTTTTTTAAATTTCATGCCTTTCTTGGTAGCAGTTTGATTGGGTCTTTGTTCCTTCTACAGCCGGTGGCAGAACCAATTCCTATTTGCAGTTTCTGTTTGGGGACAAAGGAGCAGAACCGGGACAAGAAGCCGGAAGAGCTCATCTCCTGTGCTGACTGCGGAAACAGCGGTGAGTGGGGTTCTTTAGGTTTCTGCCCTAGAGATATTTCAGGGAGCCACCCACCCTCTTTTTTTTTGTGGCATATACTTTTTACCCCTCATACAGATCCGCAGCTCTTACCATTTGGGCTTTCATTTCTTCTACAGTTGTTGTTGCTTCCAGTGTAAAGGCCTGCAAAATTTTCAATATCTTTTTGCAAACCCTTTTTGTAATTGCTAGTGTGGATTGGCCTGTTGCGGATCTGTTGACATTGGCTTGTTGTCAAAGTGGAGTTTCTGTATTGGAGAATATATAGAAATTGCAAATATAAGAGCTGTTCATTGGAGGTGTAACTCCACCATTCTTCTGCCCCTGCTACAGGCCATCCATCATGTTTGAAGTTCTCCCCAGAGCTCACAGTGCGAGTAAAGGCTCTCTGGTGGCAATGCATCGAGTGTAAGACATGCAGCTCCTGTCAAGATCAGGGCAAGAATGCGGTGAGACCACAAACAAAATTCCTGGATGGAGATTAAATACACTTGTTCTTACTGTTGTTGCAGTACTAAATATATATTTTTTCCCCTTCTAAAAATCTCATTGTATCTTCATTCATTTTATTAGAAATTAATAGTAACACCTTCTCTCCATTGTGCTGAAGCGCAGTTTGTAAACAATATGGGATCTTTATGAAGTTGTTGCATGCTGACCCCACATGTCCCCACATGTCTGTACAGGAAAACATGCTGTTCTGTGACTCTTGTGACCGGGGCTTCCACATGGAGTGCTGTGACCCACCCCTTATGCGAATGCCCAAAGGTTTGGCCTTGCCTTCTGCTGCTGTATTCTGTAGAATCTGATTTAAACATAAAGCTGTTACATGATGCAACTTGCATGCAATTTGTGTTGCTCTCAACTAAGTTTCATCTGGATTGTTTCATGTGGTACCACCTGCAATTTGCCAGCAACTTAAGCGCAGTTTAGCTGCGATCATTTTTTTTTTTTTTTTTTTTTTTTTGCCTGAAAGTATAGATAGCTTCGTTATGTTTTTTGGTTTGTTCATTCTCTTTATCCTTTTCTATTAAGTGACTTATGTTGCTAGAAAAAAATTCTGTACTTGGACAATTGCATCCTAATTTATATTTAGTTTATATAATTTTTTTAATGTAGCTAATAGCTTTATAATTTAGAAATATAGGGTCAAGGTATTTTTTCAAGATGTCAGATTGGCTTTTGGCTTGGCTAGATGACATAAATAGTAATAGTAGAGTTAGAGATGTGCATCTTTAGTAGTCCAGTAATTAAATTTCACATAATGTTCTTATTTCAACTGTGTAGTTAGCTTGGTATAAGACAATATGTTGTAAATGTCAGCCAGTTACATTTTTTTTATATTGTTTTTGTCTTTTAAAGAGGTCTGATAAAATAAACACATGGCGCTTTGCTTTTTTCATTTTAATCAATTTCTTATTTTTGTAATACTACAATGAATGTCCTTTAGAGAATCATTACATCCAAACAGTATTAGTAACCACTTATCCATTAAAAGGTCACAGACATCCATGTTTACTCCAGTTCATTGCAGGGCATAAATTTGGTATCAAAAATGTGACATGTCCTTCAAAATATAGTTCTCATTGTACTAGAGTGGCTAAGTTTGTTGTGAATTGCTTCATGTGAAGAGGCATACGATAATATCACGCTCAGTAAGTTACTGCATCCAAAACTGAATGAATCTTGCTTTCTTTTAGCACCAGTTTAGAGATCAGCATTCACAAATAGCACTGGGGTGTTACTCTTTCAATTTGTAGCTCCTGTTGGTGTAAAATGTAGCATATCTTATGAAATGATGTTCAAATTTGGGTTTTTAGGAACAGTGTAAGATGGTGGTACAGACGGAAGTAAAGTCTTGCTTGTCCTACAGGTATGTGGATCTGTCAGATCTGTCGGCCTCGGAAAAAGGGAAGAAAACTTTTGCACGAAAAAGCAGCACAAATCAAACGGCGATACAACACACCATTGGGGCGACCCAAAAACAGGTACGAAGAACACACTCTTGTGAGGCAATATGAGACAGTTCATTTTTCCAGTAAAATAAGTAATGTTTATTATTTTGATTTACCTACAGAAAGGGTCAATACTCCGAAAAAGATGTTAACTATTCTACTCCTTGTGTACGGGTTTAGTAAACCTGCTAGCCTGTATGCTTTGGACTAGTACATACTGTTTAACATTTACATTTGCAAATTTGACACGGTATTATGAAAAGTGCTTAGATTTCAACTAGCTAGGATTATGTTTAAATTTAACTGTGTACAGGGTTTATTTGTAAAAGTATGCATAAGTCATGCTACTAACAATCATCATTGATTTGTGTGAAGGTTTAAATTAATGATTTCACTTTACATGGACTAAATCTTCAGATGAGCATGCAAGTCTCCTCTCACAACACCACAAACAGGTTGCCTGTTCTTCAAATTTTTTCTTTTTTCTTTTTTAAGCGTTTGTAATACATTTTGGGAAAACGAGATCCCTAAATCACAGGAAAAAGATCCTGTTTCAGTATCATTCATTATCAGTCGCAGACTAACGGAAGCAACTATACAGAAACCTGTGCTGCTCCATGTAAAAACTCAGAGTCTTCGAACATTGCTGTTCTTGCTTATCTCTGGCAAGCACTGAGGTTAGACCAGTGGTTTGAGCATCTATTTTTATAGTTGAAGATGATTTCATTGACACAAGGAAAATCTTAAGGGTTTTTTTCCCCCACTAAAGTTGCAATTTAATAACTTAGAATTTGGTCATATTTTGGTGTGAGATACTAAGAGGCCAGGTAATTGTCATTTAGATGTTTAGATAATTTTTAGATTTTTTTCCTGTTTTCTATAAACCTTTTTGTATAGGCCTGCTACTGTAAAATTTTCTGGAGAATGTTACCAAGGATAGTTTGGCTTTTTTGTCTCATGTTATGCAATGTTCTTTAAACTTTGAAGCTTTTTGGTTTGGAGAATAAATTGTACATTTTAAGGTTTAATGTCCAATGACCTGACTACATTACTCTGCATTACATCTTCTGTGGCTGTTTATTGGCCAGATTTAACGAGGTTTTAGAGCACTAACATGTCTCCTTCAACCCGCAGGTCAAAGCGGCCCTTCAAGAAATTGCGTGGGCCAGGAGGGCGGGGCCGACGGCGACGCGGGGTAGCAGGGGCAGATCGCCACTCCCAGGGTTCCTCTTCCCCACCCTCCTCCTCAGGCTCATCTTGTGAGGGATATCCTGGGGATGACCGACTGCTGTTTTCCCTGAGGACCGAGGACTCCACTGAGGGGGGACTGCGCTACAACAAGAAGACCAAGGGCCTGATTGATGCCCTTACCAAGTTCTTTACCCCATCCCCAGATGGTCGTAAGGCCCGATCTGAGGTAGTGGATTATTCCCAGCAATACCGCATTCGCAAGAAGGCCAGTCGCAAAGGGGATGCCGATGACCGAACTAGAGGTGAGTGCTCTTGCACTGGACCTGGTACCTGTCTGAATTTTTTATAAAGCTCTAGACGAATATATCAACTCTGTGTATGCCCAACTAGCCTCCCCCTCTGTCCCACAGACAATCAGGAATGTGGGGACGACTGGCATGAAGATGAAGAAAGATTGCCAGGGCAGGAAAACCTAACAGAGAAGGATGTGGAGCTCTTCCGGCACATCCAGGAACTTGCCTTGCAGGTAACTGGCACCCCTCTACCTAAATGTACGAATGCACAAAGGCAAGAGAACCGAGCTGTTAAACTTGTCACTCAAGTTCTTTATAAAAGTTTGTGTTACAATTGTTACAGGTTTGACTACAAGCCACGGGTGTAACGTTTGTTTTGTTCAACGGCAGAGTGCAATTAAACCAAAGGCATTTGTGCACAAACAGGAAAGTTTAGTGGCTCTAAGGTTAAAGGAAGCACTGCTGATCGTTCAGTGGCTAGGGCAGCGTTAGCCTAGCGGAAGCCTTTCACTGTGGGGGAGGGTGTTGAGAATCAAGTGAGGCAGAGGCACCTAGTCAGTGTGCAAGAGTCTGAGGACTTTAGAGATGTGCAAGCAACTGCACTGGAGCCCTCACTGGGTGTTGCCCGAGGGCATCTTTCTTATGGACAAGGTGGAGCATGTGGAGGTACAGGGCCTGCAGCAGGTAACTGGGCTGCTGTGTGTACACGCTGCGAGACAAATGTGCTTCTCTGTTTACAAGTGCACAAATCTTGTATTGCAGTGCTTGCATGAAATGTAGGGTATATGAAGATTGCATATTTATATTCATTCGTTTAGCTATTATCTTTGTATATCTGCTTATGGCTAAATGCAGGCATGGTGATCATTTGTTGCACTTTTTATTGCTTTTAGCTGTATCTGCATCAGTGGTTTTCAAGCTTTGGTCTCCCTAAACATCGAAGTAGTAAACATGGCAGTGCTTTTGTTCTATTAAAATGTTCTTTATTTGATCATTTTCAAAAGTTAAAATACATTATTCACCTATAGGATACATTATTCTTATTATTTTTCAATGCATTTCTCCAAACTGACTTAAAAATGTATTGCATCAGGTAATGTAGTGGTTAGAGGTGTCACCTTGTAATCTGTAAGTCTTCGATTCAAGTCTCTGCTCCAGCAGTAGTACCACTGAGCAAGGTACTTGCCCTAAATTGATGCTATCAAATAATTGTATTTTGCACAGTGGTGTTTTGTAATTTGGGGAAACAAAAACTTGTGTTCAGCTGTTCTCTGCTAAGGTTTTTCTGCCATTCCATGGAACAATGCTCAGGTCACTCTGACAAGAGCACTTTATAAAATAAAGTGAACTTAAAATTTAATAACAAGTATGTAATCGCAGAAATGCTCAATAGGCCTTTTTACAGGAGAAAAAAATTACTAAAAAATACAACTAATTTACAATTGGCATGTTTTAGTTTTTTATTTTAAATCTTGCCATTTGTTAATAAATAGCTTTATCAGACATGGTTATGCCAGTTTCAGCACCACACGAAACCATCAGAACTACGATCTGAATTACCTTAGGGCTTGTGTATATGCTAAGTTTTGCTTCAAACTAGTTTCAGATCCTAAACCATTTCTATTTTTAAAATGTGACTTTCAAATGATTACCCTCCGCTTCCTTGTAATCTGTGAAGGAAAAATGTAATTGAAACTAGATAAGATGTTGATTATCATCCTCTTTAAAAGAAGTGAAATAGTTTAAATATAAGCCAAGCCATATTTCTACCCTCTGTAGACTGAAAATGCAGTTTTTTTGTACTGAATCATCTGGCACACTCAGTCATCCAAACTTCTAACAAATTATGGCGAGTATAGCGTCTGAACTATTAATGCATGTCACTGAGCTCCACATCCCCTCACGTGCACACTGAAGGTTGCACTCGTGCCTTAAGCATGTTGTGATAAACAAGTATCAGAGCAGCCCCTTTCATGCTTGCTGCACAGACAGGTGCAAGAAAAGCATAGCAACAGGCCGTGTCTAAGTGTGTGGTTACAAGTGTGTAGCAAGAATCAGGCAAGGGACAGATGCTGAGTTTCCACTCAAGACAGATCAGAATGCTAATAATAATTCCTCAAGGCGGCAGCCATGTGGCATGGCCCACGCATGTGCCTCTCTTTCTCTCGCGCTCGCTCGCTCTCTTGCTCTCTCTCTGTCTTCCTGTCTGTCTGCCTGTCTTGCTGTGTGCCAAGCAGTGATGTGTGAGCCTCAAAGTAAAGCAGTGATCAGCAAGATGAGGTTGCCAAGGCACACAAGTTCCTTTTTTTTTTTTTTTTTTTTATCTGCTTGACTGCCCCATGCTTCCCTAATCCCCTGTGAAAAATCTGTCTTGGCTCTAACAGCTGTCTGTATTACTCTTACAGAAAGTGGGGGTGACAGGACCCCCAGACCCCCAGATGCGATGTCCATCTGTTATAGAGTTTGGGAAGTATGAGATCCAGACGTGGTATTCCTCTCCCTACCCGCAGGAATACAGCAGGTAAGTTTCCAAATGCAGTTTGAGGCAGTAACACTGAACTATAGTTACACAAACAAGCTTAGTGTTCTGAATTAACTTGTATGCAACAGCTAATATCCTGTCCTACCCCTTCTGTTCTCTGTTCTATGTACCTTTTTATGTTTACCTCTACTTATGTTTCCTCTTTATTTTATTCTTTCCTTAACTCTGAACCTACCTTCCACTTCTGTATTTACTAGGCTGCCTAAGCTGTACCTGTGTGAATTCTGCCTTCGCTATATGAAGAGTCGCAGCATACTGTTTCAACACATGCGCAAGTGCAGTTGGTTTCACCCCCCAGCCAATGAGATCTACAGGAAGGACAGTGTCTCTGTGTTTGAGGTGAGGAGGAGGGGAGAGGCTGCTGTCCTCTCACTGGCCACACTGTCGACACTGCATAAAGAGTCCCCAGCTTTAAGGGAGTTGTGCCGATTTATTTATTTATTTATTTATTTATTTATTTTAATAACATGAAAACTTTTATGAATTGATGTCTGTAAATTGCATTACGTGTAAAATGCATAGAAAATTCTGAACTTGGGCTTGCAGATAAGAGGTGTTCTCTCCAAATTCTGGTAATAATGACCAATTCTTATTTTTAACATTTTTCGCAAAATAAAACTTGTTAGTTGTAGTGGTACTGTTGAACTTTTCTGTCTGAACATTGTGATTTGTAAAGTTGTGCACTATAAATTGTGTACTGTTAATAAGTAAGATGCTGCTCAAACGTAATAAAAATATGACTGTTTGCTCAGTTAGTCTATACCTGTGCACAAGGTTTGAAAGGTACATATGAAACTGGCTCTGCATCTGTAAAATTATTTGCATTATTGTATGTATGCCTACAATTAAAAGCCAGAAATATGTAAAAATTCAGAACAATAGTAAAAGTTGGATAATGCAAAGTATATTTGTACAAATGTTTAGTCGTAATAAAATAAATGCTGCATGCATTTTGATTTTGTAGTCATTTGATGAAGGGTGTAGTAGGTTACTTCTGCCTGCTAAAATAAGGAAGTTTTGTAAATGAAAGTGTAATATTTAAAAACAAAACATGTAAGTTTTATGCTTTGCAGAAGACACTGAAAACAGCTGTTTGGGGCTCCCATTTCTTTCCTGGGTTTAAGTGCAATGTTTAATTGTTAAATTCTTATTTTCTGAAGCCTGCTCAGTTAGTTCTCACTCAACAACCTGCCCCAACACAGACATTAATGTATCTCAAACTACTATTAGCCCATAATGGTGAAATACCAAACAACTTGGGCACCCTGTAACATGAACACATCTATTGTGTTGTTTTGTTCCAGGTGGATGGGAATGTCAGCACAATCTACTGTCAGAACTTGTGTTTGCTTGCCAAACTTTTTCTGGACCACAAGACCCTGTACTATGACGTGGAACCCTTTCTCTTCTATGTTCTGACACAGAACGACAGCAAGGGGTGCCACCTGGTGGGGTACTTCTCCAAGGTAGGACTCCTGGATTGCTGAGAAAATTACATTTCTCCTTGCATGATCCAGGGATACTTACTGGGTCCTGTCTAGTTTTCATTATAAAAAAGGACACAGGAAAAAAACAAGAAAGCCATCACTTATAGATACTAATACAACTAAAATGCCTTAAGATGTTACATGGCATATTTTTAAGAAACACTGTTTCTAGGGTCACTTCTGACAGTACAGTCATTCTCCTTTCTCCTCCTAAAGAAGTAGCCATGGACTCATGTTATGGTTACTTTGATGGAGAACTGTGCTCTTAACGTTTTAGAAACTGTTACGGTTTCGAAAAAGAGATTAATTTTTCAATTACAAGTGTTCATTTTCAGAGTGTAAACAAAAACAAAACCTTTCATACTTCTAGTTTGCAGCAGTTTTGAACATGCAGTTACATGGCTAGAAATCTATTGAACATTATTTTAAATTTAGTGCAGGTTCTTCCTGCCTCATTGTGAAAATGACTTTTCTTGCAGCTCTCCATGCTACAATAAGTGGTGAAATTGTTTCTGGAATAGAACAAGGGGTAGTATTTGAAGATCACTTCTGTACACTGTACCAAGCATCTGTCAGTCACACAGCTGACTTGTATTTGGTATTAATTTCAGTGTTACTAAAGCTGACATGTTTAGTTTAATAGATACATTATAATTGGAAGTTTATAACAATTGTAGTTCCCAGTAGTTTTAGTAAAGAAGCCTTTCTTTAAAAATGGTGAGAGGAAATTAGGTGTTACATATGGCTGTGTATGTTTGGAAGCTTCCCAGTATACTCAGTTAACATGGAAAGTATTTGTATTTCGGCAGGAAAAACACTGTCAGCAGAAATACAACGTTTCCTGCATCATGATTCTTCCTCAGTACCAACGCAAAGGCTATGGGCGCTTCCTCATTGACTTCAGTAAGGCCATTGTCAGGTTTTTTAAGTCCTTAAAATAAATGGCAAACATCTTTTCACTAAATGACTAATGCTACCTGCTCCACTGTTTCAGGCTACTTGCTGTCCAAGCGGGAGGGCCAGCCAGGCTCCCCTGAGAAGCCTCTGTCAGAACTGGGTCGTCTGTCCTACATGGCCTACTGGCGCAGTGTGGTGCTGGAGTGCCTGCACGAAGTGCGTGACCGGCAACTCACTATCCGCCGCCTCAGCAAAATCACGGGCATCTGCCCCCAGGACATTACCACCACACTGCAACAGCTTGGCATGCTAGAGCACCGTGAGAGCAGGTGGGTATGGCTCTTTCACTCCTTCCAACATGAGCTCCTTTCTAGAGGATTTTAAATTTCTGTTCTGCTTCATTCCTCCTTTTCCCCATCTTAGTTTTATTAATGAAATACTATACATTCTTTCCTTTTACTCTTCCATGGAAATCTTTATTCATTTGAGTTGGAATGCGTGTATGTCTATCAGGTTAGTATTGGTGCGACGGGAGAAGCTGGTCTCTGCCCATATGGCAAAACTGCGTGCCAACCCACGGCAGCTGGAGGTGGACCCTGACTGCCTGCGCTGGACCCCTGTCATTGTCACCAACACAGTGGTGTCGGAGGGTGAAGGTGAAGATGATGATGAGGAGGATGAAGAAGAGGAAAATGACAGATGCAAGGATGTAAGGACCTGTGGGGGGGGGGGCAGAGAGGGATTGGCATTTTAAAGTATAACCCACCTTGTCCTGAGCTACCTCTGTTAGTAATGAAGTATGAACACACCTCTGAAGTATGTTTAAACTTTTTTGTGTGTGTGTGTGTGTGTGTGTGTGTGTGTGTGTGTACGTGTGTACACATGCCAGGCCAAGCCCAGCAGGACCATTTCTCCTCTGCCCTGGCACACAAGAGGTGAACGAGAGAATGCTGAGGAGAGGAGGTGTCCACCTGCCTTTTCCACCAACCATGCCTCCCCTGCATCCTCGCCAGTGCATACTGCCCCACCAGTCCTTGATGGACCTCCTCCTCCTGCCAATGGGGAGCGCCGTGGCCGGGGCCGACCACCAAAAAGTTGGCTGTGGGGCAAGGTGAAAGATGGTCAGCGGGGGAGACCCAGGAAGGTGCGAGTGAGTGAGGAGAGCCACGAAGAGGGACTGGATGCTCAAGAGACTCGGGCCCCTTCTCTTTCGCCAGCAGTGCTTGCTCCAGAGAAGGAGCTTGAGCACCTCCCCGGGAGGCCCAAAGACATCTCCAGGCACCCTGCGACATCAGCTCCTCGCAGCAGGGGGCGCCCTCCTCGCAAGAAGAGAGGTCCCAAACCCCGGATGAGTGAAGGACCTGGGGAACCCCCACCTCAGCTACCCTTGGCCCCTCAACTGAGTGAGCCCCCACCCATACACAGAAGCTGCTTTAGTGAGAGCAGTGAGGAAGACGAAGATGATGAACAGTTGAGACCGTGCTCACCACCTATCCTAACCAAGCCCACAATGGGGTTAAAGTGCAAGGTGTGTTTGAAATGGCATGTTCTGTGTCAGCATGGTAAAGAGCTTCTGGTGAATGTCTTCTGAAATAGACAAGACTGACTACACTGGAGGTTTGGGATTATAATGTAAATCTGACATTTTCTGTTATGCCTCTGAAAACATTTAAATAGTTTTTTTTAGTGCCTGATATGTTTATTCCATTGTATGTGTTCTGCCAAATGTAAATTACATTTTTCTTAAGTTTTCACGCTGCTTCCCCCTCACCTGCCTACAGAAGCCTCTTCGTAAGTGGCGCATACACCAGCGGAACCACCCACACAGCAGTGTAGTGACAGAGACCATCTCTGAGACCACCGAGGTCCTAGACGAGCCTTTTGTGGATTCGGACACCGAGAGACCCATGCCCCGACTGGAGGAGGAGACTCCACTTGGCTGCCCACTCCGCCGTTACCCTCCTGCTCGGAGGCATATGGGGCCCCCAGCAAAGAGAGGGCGCCATGCACACCTCTCAGAGTCAGAAGAAGAAGGTGAGCTCCAGTAACCCACAAGTCAAACAGTTCAGAGGGTGGTGGCTATGAGTGGTAATTGTTCTGCTTTTTTAAGTGAGTATTTAGTTGTTTCTATTGCATGTAGAGGTACATATAGTATAGATGGGTAACTAATAAGTTATTCTTACATTTCTGATTGCTTGTGTCTGTCCTTAGATGGTACCCCGGTTTTGAAACCCATCACCACGCTCCACAAATCTGAGCCAGCAGCCAGAGCGGAAAGAGATGCTCCCACAGAAGCAGAGCCAGCTCCCATCAAGAAGAAGAAGGGCTGGCCTAAGGGCAAGAGCCGTAAGCCACTTCACTGGAAGAAGCGTCCTGGAAGGAAGCCGGGTAGTGGGAATAACCAAGATGCTATTGAAGAGGGAGGTGCAGGTCTGGTGGCCTTGGCTTCTGAAGAACCGCCACCTCCCAAGATTAAGATGAAGCCAGGTCGCAAGCCCCGGAGCTACTACCTGCAGCGGGCCCAGGAGGAGGCTGCAAGGCAGGAACTAGACAGGAACAGACTGCTACAGCAGGAGAAGGAGGAGCAGGAGGAGCTGGAGGACAAAGCTACTGGGAAGAGGTCCAGGATCTTGGACTGTGATGGTGAGCAACGCAAAGACTCAGATGAGGAGGATGAAGATGAAGAAGATGAGGATGATTACATAGAGAAGCGACGAGACGATAAACCTAAACGCAGGGGGCGGCCTCCAAAAAGTACTTCCTTGTCAGCAGCTGTCACCAAGTCTGCAGTTTCAGAGGTAGAGGAGGAAGAGGAGGAGTCCTGGATGGGAGAGAAGACCAGCCGCCCATTGGCACGCCCAATCTCCTCAGCGCCCCGTGTCCCTCAGCCTAGGCCGCAAGTGGAGGTTGTAGAGGCAGTAGAGGAAAGAGAAGAGGAAGCGTGTGCCAATAAGAGGCCGGCTGTAATCACAGGCGTTGGAGGGCAGCGTGGTGAGGATCATGATGCAGATGATGAGGGGGATGGCCACCTGGAGGAAAAAAACAGCACCAGCACCAAGAAGAGGAAGGTCCAAGATTCAGAGGATGAAGAGGACGATGATGAGGAAGAGGACGAGGAAGACGAGGAACCTGTCTCTCCTGCACACTCTCCCCCTGTGAAGGAGGAGCCACCGGGGGGTGAAGGTTTTTTAGACACAGAGGGGAGTGCTGCAAGGGATTATGTCAGCAAACGGGAAGATGAACCAGAGGAGGAGGAAGAGGCAGAGGAAGAACTGGAGGAGCTGAAGAGTCAGATGGACAGCCAGGATGAGCGGCGGAGACGGGAGCAGGAGGAGTCATCGGCAGCAGCAGCCGCAGCAGTAGAGACTGTAACAGCCATGTCTGTGCCCCAGGAGCCCTTGGACCTCCAGCCACTGCAAACAGAAGACAAGGCTGTGCTCTTGATTGAACCAGAGCACTCGCACTCCCATTCCCACTCCCACCCTCATCCAGACTTCAAAGAAGAACTGAGCCACCATGCACATCACCATTCCAGTGAGCTGGATCTGGAGACAGTGCAGGCAGTGCAGTCACTCACCCAGGGTGAGGCACAGGATGAGGAACCTGAACCCCACAGCGCCTACCAGGACTGCGAGGAGACTCTGGCTGCCTGCCGTACACTGCAGAGCTACAGCCATGGAGAAGGTGAGGATGAGACCCTGGCTTTGGTGGAGGACTGCGGCACCTCTCAGCACAGCAGTCCCTTGCCCAATGCACCCCTGCCTCCCCTGCCTGGTCAGTCAGTCCGCTCTGTCAACAGCCCTGGGATGACCCCAGGACCACTGGAGTCTGGGCCAGGGGCAGGAGGGGGTCCTGCAGGAGGGGGAGGAGGAGGAAGCAGCAGCTACAGCCAGATAACCCCAGAACATCCTAGCTCGCTGTCGGCCCCCTCTTTGCAGAACATGGAGACATCCCCCATGATGGATGTGCCATCGGTGTCTGACCACTCGCAGCAGGTGGTGGACAGTGGTTTCAGTGACCTGGGCAGTATCGAGAGCACTACAGAGAACTACGACAATCCCAGCAGCTACGACTCCACCATGGGCAGTGGGGGCAACAGCGGGAGCAATGGTGGAGGCAGCGGAAATGGCATAGCCACTGCTGCAGCAGTGGCAGCAGCAGCCGCAGCAGGTGCCGTGCCGTCATCGGCCTCCTCGTCATCCAGTTCTGCACCCCCTTCTTCTTCCCAAGCAAATGGCTGCCCCTTTGTTTCAGCACCCAGCCTCACATCTTCCAGCGCTGCAGTGGGCTCCCAGCTTGGTCTGGGAAGCTGCAATCTGATCCAGCAGGCCGGGCCCAGCACGACTGGTGGAGGGAGCAGCAATGCTGCTGGCAGCAGCGTCCCCCAGCCTCCTCCACCTCCACCTCCTCCTTCTAACACCCCCAGCTGCGGCATTAAGTCTCCCCAGAGCTGTGTGATCGAGAGGCCACCCAGTGCCAGTCAGCAGGCCCAGAAGAAAGCTCCTCAAGCCCCCCAACAGCAGCAGGGCCACAACCCGCAGCCCCAGCCTCCGCCCACAGCCCCCCTACCCCCTCCACAGCAACAGCAAGCACTCTCCCAGTGCAGCATGGGGAACGGTTTTCCCTCTACGCCTATGATCATGGAGATTCCCGAATCGACTGGGGGTGGAAGCAGCGGGCGCAGCTTGTACGAGCGCATGGGACAGGACTTTGGCGCAGGTGGGTACCACCAGCACACAGCCACGTTCAGCCTGGCCAAACTGCAGCAGCTCACCAACAACATCATGGACCCCCACGCCATGTCCTATTCGCACTCTACCGCTGTTACCTCGTATGCCCCCAGTGTATCACTGTCCAATCCTGGCCTGGCACAGTTGGCGCCGTCCCCACACCCTCCCCTGCCACAGGCACAGCCCACTATGACGCCCCCGCCCAATCTCAGCTCAAGCTCCATGAACCTAAGCTCCCCGTTGCTCCAGTGTAACATGCCTGGGGGCAACATTGGCTTGCCCCCCCCACCACACACTCAGCGGCTGCAGAGCCAGATGGCTACTGTGAAGGGCCACATCACCATCCGCTCCAAGGGGACTCAGCTACCTGCCGGCTCACCGCACCAGCAGCAGCTGTACGGCCGCGGCTCAAGCACAGTGGCAATGCAAGGCTCTCCCCGTGCCCTGGCCGTGCAGCGTGGTATGATGCCCAACCTCATGCCCACACCGGCTACCTACAACTCTATGAACATGAATCCGCTCAACGCAATGCCAGCTGGCTACCGCATGCCCCAGCCTATGATGAACAGTGGGTACCCCGGGACCCCACCCTACATGAACCAGCCCACCCAGTATCCCATGCAGATGCAGATGGGCATGATGGGGGGGCAGGCCTACCCACAACAGCCTATGCAGCCCAATCACCACGGCAACATGATGTACACGGGCCCTTCGCACCACAGCTACATGAACCCCGGCGTCCCCAAACAGCCGCCTTACATGAGCAGATGAGCGCCAGCAAGAAGGCTGGGGGGGAGGAGAGGATGGTGGGCTGGGTGACAGCCTGCCACAGGACTCCGCTTTTTCATACTGTATTCATGTAAATTATCCCTCTCCACAGCGAGAGAGAGAGGAGGAGAAAAGGGACATTGCTTTCCTCTGTTTGTCGCTTTGTTTCCCAAGAACCATTTTCTAATAACGGTGTTTTAGGAAAGGGAGCTAAAATGTACATGGACCTTTTTGTGTGGCTGGACACTGCAGCCCAGGCTACTCCTGGCTGCTTCCATTGTGACTGGACTGGGGATGGGAGGGGAGGGGATGGGGGGGCATGGGGTAGGTTGGGGCAGGAGGGCTCCTCCGTTGCCCGCTACACCACCACTAATCTACAGCAGGCAAAGGGGAGAGCCTGACCTTTTAAACTGAGAAAGGAAATACAAAAACATGGTTGAGAAGCTAAATTAAACCATGTACACAATCTTAATTGACATAGGAAGCCTTATCTAAAACAAAGACAAAAAATTGTAGATGGACTATCTTTTTATATTTTTAATTTTTTCGACTGTTGAAATGCTTGTGTGCAGTCCAACATTCTTCTGTTTTGAATTTTGTGCGTGCGTGCGTGCGTGCGTGCGTGTGCCTGTGTGATTCTAGAATGTTCATTCATAGTTGTCTCTTCTGTACACACGTGATAATACCGCTCTGTTGCAACTTTGTGACTTCACACATGGGTCCACTTCTGTTTGGCGTGAGTGCAGGTGTGGGTCCAGTGAAGGTGTGCTGTAAAACGTGGAGTGTGTTTGACGTCTTTGTCTTCCTAGTACTGTCCAGGGCCGCACAGGTCTGTGTACAGGTGCAATGGCAGCAGGCAAGCTGACATTTGCAGAAACCACAATGTAATGTCCAGCTTTCTGGGCTGGACAAACCCGGCTCACACACTTTGACAAAAGTACATAGCACCACACATTTGGAACATGGATACCCCCCTACCCCCATGGCTCTCTGTACTTGCCGGTGAAGTCACACTTCATTAAAACACTCCTGCTGTGTTTGCTCTTAGTTCAGATGGCACTCAGGATCGCAAGTTAAGGAGGTGATGTTTTTCCCCAAATGTAACTGGCTATACTGAAATGTATTTTTTGGAACTGAAGCACTTCAGTACAAACCCCAATCCAGAAATTCAACCTGACTATTACTTTGCTCACACTAGCCTTCCGAAGATGATTCGCACATGTGCAACACGACTTGCATATGAGACACACCGTGGCTATGGAGAGATGTTTATAAATGCACGAGATGTTCTTTACAGTTGGTGGTTTAGTCTTCTCATCGACCTCCCTTCCCCAGTCTGACGCGGCGTGGATCCCAAGGCATTCACAAATACACGAACGCGCACACACACACACACACACACACACACACACACTCACACACAAACGGTAAGATGTAGTTATAAATATAGATGCCGTCCTGGACGGCTATTGCATTAGGATGAGGGGTAGAGACATTGTTCCAAATGTTCACTGTTCCAGTATTCAAATTCTGAGGATACTTTTAACAGACCGGACGTTTCATATATTATTTGTGTGTTTTTATTTTGTTTTCTCTGAATTTTATCAGACTGGGCAGCTTTCTTTTATGACACAAGCTGACTCTTTTTGACTTTAGAAAACCTATTGTAGAGAAAATGTTTTTTCTATAATATAAAAAGAAACTCTGACATTGATATTGGTACTGTCATTTTTTTCACTTCTGTTTCAGGAAAAAAAAACTAAAGGTATTTTTTAGCTCTACTTGGGTAATAATATTAAATTCAAAATTAAAAAAAATTACAGCTCACTTTTAGTGAATTTAAGATGCCTTTAACCTTTCCATTCCATCCCATCTCTAGAGTTTTCTATCTTTGTGTAGTATATTAATGCTATTTTAAAACAAAAGGAAAAAACAAATATCTAAAGGTCACTTAGCGTTCTTTTTTTGTTTTGATTTCTCTGTGTGTGTATAGGGCGACTTCCTCGAGGCATGTAAAAATGAGCTCAGTATATTTCTGTCTGTTTATATCGCTTCCCTTTTTGTACCCTTTGTAATTGTACATGGTAAGGTGTAAGCCACGAGCGCGCGCGCGAGAGTCGGGGGCGCGAGAGGAGCCCCCCACGATTCCCCACCCCCCCACCCCCCGCAAAGGCTCCCTCGCCTCTCTGCTTTGTCCCTGTATGTATTTCCACTTATTCGTTTTTTCTTTCTTAGCAAGTACTTTCAAAGAACTCTGTACATTTTAACATAAAAATAAATTATGTTGAGCCATTTCAGTTGTGAGTGCACTTTTTGGTTATTATGATTCGAAGCGGTTGCTGTGTGACGCTGCAGTGGCGGCGGAAGCTCGTCGGCGGTCCGGTGAAGTGGTTCCAAATATTTAATGGATTCGTTCAAATTAAAATAACTCGATTACTTATTTTGAAAGAGTGGGCAGTTTGTGCGATATTGTTCAACTGTGCAGGAATTGGTTGCGGGAGAAGGTAAACACTTGAAAGCTGATGCACTTACAAAGTAATGCATTTATTTGTTTATAAACACCTTTTTCTATAATCCTAAAATTAAATGTACATCTAGCATTGAACGTTTACGATTCCCAAGATGAGCTTCGTTTGCATAAACAACGTGAAGTGCCTAAAACCTATGAATGTATTAAATTGCTACATTTCATAGAATTCTTCCAAGATTTTCTCTTTTAAATTTATTTCCGAATTCCGTACCACACTCATTTCGATGTAAAGAAAGGTAGCTATGAAATTACAAAGAGCGCGTTAGTATCACTTTGGCAAAATTGCAGCTAAAAAAAAGTCCACTGTTGGACAGCAGATGGCATAGTTGCTAAAAGCACAGACGTGTCGGCGCTCGAAGAGACCCTGCTGTCGTGCGAGATAGCGTGCAAAACATAAACAGCCCAAACCCTCCATCTTCCTGTCAGTCTGGAGGCTTTGTTTGTTTGTCTGTCTGTCTGTCTCTCCCAGTCTGTCCCACAGCCGCTGTGTCTCTCCCAGTCCGTTTCACGCTCCGTGTCTGTTACTACCACATGTGCATTGGGCCGATTAAAAAAAAAAATTATCTTTTATACTATTACACATGTGCGTAACGTTCGCTTGTTATTATATGTGAAGAGTAAATTATGCCGTACATAAATATCATTATTATCCTAAATGCACAGTTTGGAAGACAAAAAAAAGCGAAATGCAGATTAGGCGAGGTAGGTACGTTTCCATCGTCACGTTCTCAGTTTCCATTGTCTGTGTCGCTGCCCGGCAGCAAAGGAGTCTGGGATACACGCATGAGCGCGCACGTTCACGTGAGCGCGGGAGGGCGGAGGGATTGCGAGGGGGAAACCCTGGTAAGATGGCGGCCGCGTTCGCTTCAGACGTCGGCGTGGAGGTCGAGCGCTCGATGGACTGTGCGAGAGGGGACGCGCGTTCGTGCACGTCCGCAGTGAGGGGCGCGCTTGACGATAAAGCCGAGGAGTTTTTTTTTTTTAAAACCCAATTCTATTCATTTTGCAACCGCGGTTATGAATAATGTAGAAATGTGACACGAGGTTTCAGTGCTCAGCCTGCTCATCTTTATTTCCACAAAATGGCAGATATTTTGATACCCAATGGGAAATTATCACGCTTTTTTCCACACTAGTTTGAGCACTATTGTAGTGAACGCAGAGAATGCGGCGCACAAAATGGTGCTATGATCAATTTAAAGTAGTCCAAATATCGAAAACAAATCCACCGTTCAATAAATTATACAAACCTGTCACTTGTCTCCGATCAGACACATAACCTATCAAAGGTATTGTTAGTAAAGGTAAAAGTAATTCGTTCAACGTTGACTTTTTTAGACGCATACCCTTTATTTAAACATCATATAATGTTTTCATGATATGTAGTTAGATCTTTAGATGTAAAAATGCTGATTTGTGCTGCTTAGAGGAAGGCTGTATTTTTCATTAAAAATTCTTTTTTCTAGAAATTGTCTTAACCAAGATCGGTACCTGCGCATATAAAACTCAACAAATTTGAGATTAACAGACCAAATTCTTGCATCTTCTACTGACAACGGCCAATTGCCGCTATTGAACGGTTTCGATATACAGATATAAGGGCACAGCACCACTTTACATGAGCTTATGCACTATTTGACTTTGCTAGCAAGAAATATTTTAGGAAAAAATGGTTTCTTTGTACTGGCTATCTTGACACAAGTTTGCTGCTCAAGGGATGCGATGGATGGTGGGAGACCGACGTGCAAAATGTCCTTCTTCAGCAGGTGGATGGTTAAGGGATTTCAGCTAGGCTAAGTCCAGGTTACCAAATTCAACATCAAATTTAGTAAAGCGATTTATATCCGTTGAAAGTGAAAATTAATTGGAAACACTATCTTGGAAGATCATTCTTCAGCCCAAAGGACTTCAAGATGCACCACCATTTTGTTATTCCTGACAAACGCAGTGGTGAGGAAACCTTGTATCTGTACATTTTTGACAACTGTCAGCATCCATAACACCGTACTGCATTTGCCCAAATCAGTTAAATGTATTCATTTTTATATACATTTTATAAAATGTTTTTGTTTTTAAAATTTGTGAGCCAGCATACATTTTAAAGCATGTTGCGATAAAAGCTGATTAAAGTCCACAGATTTGAACACCTTTAAATTATGAAGCACCACACCAGGCAAATATTAACAGCAGTTTGACCATCAGTAGTAAAATCGGCTGCTTGAAATGCAACAGAAGAAGGTACTGCTTCAAACAGATACAGCAGAGCAAAACACCACATAGAAAAATGAAAGCATGAATCACCAACTGGTTTAATTTTGATAAGTGTGGAAAGTAACTCCTGAAGTTAATTTCCTCCAAACAGATATTTTCTTTCCATGACTAGTATAATCTCTGAAGAGAGCACTATTCATTTTGAAAGTATTTCTGAAATAGAATCAGGTAAACCGTCCAAATGTTTGTGTGGAAATGGTCTGTTGAAATGATTCATGCAGCTCGCAGCCGTTAATCTTAAATTACCCCGACAAAAAAATCTGGCAGGCAGTCTGTTTTAACAGAGGACACTGTTAGTTTGAAGGTCATCTGGTGTTTTAAGGCTAACACATTTATTTGTGTTGTGTATTTTAAATCCACTGTGTTCTTTGAGATGTTTCAGTTGTCTATATCACTTCTGGAAAAGATATTTAATACAGTTCGTGAGATTATTTTGCATGGATGAATATCCCTTGCTGAATATACACTGCCCAACCAAAAAAAAGTAACCACCTGGATTTAACTTAGTGTTATGATGTGGGGTTGCTTCAGTTGGTCAGGTCTAGGTTCAGCAACGTTCTGTGCTCCAAACATGAGCTCAGCTGACTACCTGAATATACTGAATGATCAGGTTTTTCCATCAATGGATTTTTTCTTCCCTGATGGCACAGGCATGTTCCAAGATGACAATGTCGGGATTCGTTGGGCTCAAATTGTGAAAGAGTGCTTCAGGAAGCACGAGACATTATTTTCACACATGGATTGGCCACCGCAGAGTCCGGACCTTAACCCCATTGAGAATCTCTGGGATGTGCTGGAGAAGACTTTACGCTGCGGTCAGACTCTCCCATCAATACAAGATCTTAGTGAAAAATGACTGCAACTCTGGATGGAAAAAAATGTTGTGGCATTGCGCAATCTTATCGAAACGATGCCACGGCGAATGCGTGCTGTAACTACAGCTAAAGGCGGTCCAACAAAATATTAGAGTGTGTGACTTTTTTTGGCCAGGCAGTGTATAGCACATAGCAGAATTGTGCCCATCCATCGATTCCAGGATGAGCACCAGAACATTACTGACCAGCAGTTAAGGGTAATGGATCGCTAGTAAATGGCTGTAATACAGTCATGGCCGAAATTGTTGGCACCCCAGAAATTTTTCCAGAAAATCAAGTATTTCTCACAGAAAAGTATTGCGGTAACACATGTTTTGCTATATACATGTTTATTCCCTTTGTGTGTATTGGAACAAAACAAAAAAAGGGAGGAAAAAAGCAAATTGGACATAATGTCACACAAAACTCCAAAAATGGACTGGACAAAATTGTTGGCACCCTTTCAAAATTGTGGATAAATAAGATTGTTTAAAGCATGCGATGCTCCTTTAAACTTACCTGGGGCAAGTAACAGGTGTGGGAAATATAAAAATCACACCTGAAAGCAGATAAAAAGAGAGAAGTTCACTTAGTCTTTGCATTGTGTGTCTGTGTGTGCCACACTAAGCATGGACAACAGAAAGAGGAGAAGAGAACTGTCTGAGGACTTGAGAACCAAAATTGTGGAAAAATATCAACAATCTCAAGGTTACAAGTCCATCTCCAGAGATCTACATTTGCCTTTGTCCACAGTGCGCAACATTATCAAGAAATTTGCAACCCATGGCACTGTAGCTAATCTCCCTGGGTGTGGACGGAAGAGAAAAATTGATGAAAGGTTGCAACGCAGGATAGTCCGGATGGTGGATAAGCAGCCCCAAACAAGTTCCAAAGAAATTCAAGCTGTCCTGCAGGCTCAGGGAGCATCAATGTCAGCACGAACTATCCGTTGACATTTAAATGAAATGAAACGCTATGGCAGGAGACCCAGGAGGACCCCACTGCTGACACAGAGACATAAAAACGCAAGACTACAGTTTGCCAAAATGTACTTGAGTAAGCCAAAATCCTTCTGGGAAAACATCTTGTGGACAGATGAGACCAAGATACAGCTTTTTGGTAAAGCACATCATTCTACTGTTTACCGAAAACGGAAAGAAAAGAACACAGTACCTACAGTAAAATATGGTGGAGGTTCAATGATGTTTTGGGGTTGTTTGGCTGCCTCTGGCACTGGGTGCCTTGAATGTGTGCAAGGCATCATGAAATCTGAGGATTACCAAAGGATTTTGGGTCGCAATGTAGAGCCCAGTGTCAGAAAGTTGGGTTTGCGTCCGAGATCTTGGGTCTTCCAGCAGGACAATGACCCCAAACGTACGTCAAAAAGCACCCAGAAATGGATGGCAACAAAGTGCTGGAGAGTTCTGAAGTGGCCAGCAATGAGTCCGGATCTAAATCCCATTGAACACCTGGGGAGAGGTCTTAAAATTGCTGTTGGCAAAAGGCGCCCTTCCAATAACAGAGACCTGGAGCAGTTTGCAAAGGAAGAGTGGTCCAAAATTCCGGGTGAGAGGTGTAAGAAGCTTATTGATGGTTATAGGAAGCGACTGATTTCAGTTATTTTTTCCAAAGGGTGTGCAACCAAATATTAAGTTAAGGGTGCCAACAATTTTGTCCAGCCCATTTTTGGAGTTTTGTGTGACATTATGTCCAATTTGCTTTTTTTCCTCCCTTTTTTGTTTTGTTCCAATACACACAAAGGGAATAAACATGTGTATAGCAAAACATGTGTTACTGCAATACTTTTCTGTGAGAAATACTCGATTTTCTGGAAAAATTTCTGGGGTGCCAACAATTTTGGCCATGACTGTATATACCATGCTGTTAAGTGGTTTCTGTGTTTTAGCCCTACTTTTAAGTATTAACATTTCATTAATAACTGTGTAACAGACCTGCCAATAAGCTGTAAGAGGTCAAAATTAAATAGTGGGCAGAATTCGGGCCTATCTTGGAAAATTTCACCACAGGCCCGAAATAAAGCCTGTTCTCATATTGGTCACAAAGGTAAAAGCATGAGCCCTGTGTAAAATATTACTTATTTAAGCTCATGCTACCTCCAGTCTTGCATTTCAGTAGTGGTTCAGTATGGCAATTGATCCAAAGTTTCACGTATTCCACACAAAACCCACAATCCGTGCCAAAAACATGGAGTTACTCGATCATTATTTCATGTTTTTATTGCTATATTTTAGTAATTGTACTAACAATCTTTTGACCTAATGCACAACTATACAGTCAGGAAAATGCTATTAAACTCAAAGCTCATGAATATAAAAATATTTTGTCTTTGTGTCAGATATAGAAGATCTTATTAGCATGTTTCAACTAAAATTTGAATGTTTTTAAAATCACATTTACATTTCAAAGGTGCTTTCCATATTTCTGGACATCTGCAGTATTCTAGCTATGATGACCGGGCACTTTGTGTATCTGCCTTGAAATTCCAGTAGTGTGGAGAGCTGCCAACTTTGCATGTACTAAAAACAAATGTTATGCATTCTAAGTATAGCAGATGGGGTGATTTAAAAACTGGGCTCATTGTGCGCAGCCTACAAAAAGAGGGCTGTTTTCACCTAGCGGGCCTGATATGGGCCTGATATACGCTGGTGTGTACTGTGTGATAACCTTGGTTCTGTCCTTAGCATGTGTGAGCTGCCCACAGATGTTCCAGACCTCTGGTTCTAAACGTTCATAAATTTATGTATTATGCAGCCACTGTGGGCAACCCATTTTTATTTCAGAATTTGATCCACATTAGACCATTTGGGCCTGATCTAGAATAGTTTCCTGCCATTAGTTCAGTCATATAGTAAAATGATGTCCTCTCTAAAATTAAGCATGAATAATACGTTTGCTACTTCTTGTTTTTTGTTTGCTATTCTTGTTTACTAACTTTTAACTTCTACGTGTATTTATAACTTCTATGTATAGTTTTACATCTTATTCCTTATTTATTTTCCTTATGTATTTATTTTTCTTAATTTCATTATTTGTTATTTAATTTTCTTATGTCTTGTTTATATATATATTTGCTGAGGATGTCTGGAAGCAACACTTTTCATGGTCATAACACTGCTATGCTGCTGTTATTGCACCCATGACAAATAAACCTTGAAACAATTTGAAATAGTTAAATATTTAAAGGACTGGGAAAATGCTGTCAAGAGATGACGATCAAACAGTAGTTCTTCAAATTGCACCTGAAGCCAAACACCTGCAGTAGTGTACGCTGGTTGTAAAAGGTCTGACTCGAACTTCCTTCATTGTATTGTTCCTTTCAGGATGAACAACACAGTTGTTGAATAGTTTTTTCATTAAATGCAAATGTGACTAAGGCAAGTCTTCACCCACTAGATCTCTAAAAACATAATCTTTTTAAAATGATCTTCCTAACAATACAGGTATAGTCCAATTAACATTATAAATGTAAATGACAAAACTATAAATTATTTTAAAAAATATATAGTATAATACATTATACTATATATGACATAAAAGGAAAAAATAACTAATTCTGGAGAAACAAGAACAAACGTATACAATAGTATATTTAAATATACACAATCGTTTGAAAATATACACAATAGTCTTTAAAGGTGTAGTTATCTGAGGTCCAAATAGAGATATTTAGATCACCTTGAAGAAAAAGAAAAAGAGTGTTTTTACTGCTAAATTTAGTTCTAAGAACATGACAATTGGCCAGCAGAACCAGCGGATAAATAAATTGTTTTCTTTTAATAGCTTCTTGTTAATATGACAGAAGCCGAACAGTGCATCTTTAAATAATAAATTAAAAGTCATTGCACATACGATCATGAAAGAATCTGCACATGTCTTCCCAGAACGAGTTTGTATATGAGCAAAAATGAAGTACTGCATATACTTGTTCTTAAACTGTATATACTTGTTCTTAAACAGTTTGTTTGCATTTCCTTACATATTTAGTATATATTTTACCTGGAGAAAACCTTCTAGTTGGTTCAAGGTCAAGGTTTATTTGTCATGGGTGAACAACACAGCAGAGCAGTGTTGTCACCATAAAAAGTTTTTGTTTCTGGGCATCCTCAGTAATATAAATATGTAAATTTATAAATAAAGTATAAGAAAAGTTAAACAAATACTTGAATTAGGAAAAGAAAGGAAAAAATAAATAAATAAGGGTATGAAAATGTACATTGGAGGAGAGAGGGGGGAAAAAAACGAAGCCTCTGTAACTTTATTTGCAGTTATAGTAGCATGCAAAAGTTTGCGCACCCCTGGTCAAAATTTCAGTTACTGTGAATAGATATGCAAGTAAAAGAAGACCTGATTTCTAAAAGGTATTACATTAAAGATGACACATTTCTGTAATATTTTAAGCAAAATAACTTTTTTATTTCCATCTTTTACAGTTTCAAAATAGCAAAAAAAGGAAAAGGGCTCAAAGCAAAAGTAAACGCTTTTTGTAGCCAGCTAAGAGTCTTTCATTTCTTATTTGGGGAATTTTCATCTATTTTTCTTTGCAAAGACTTCTAGTTTTGTGAAATTCTTGGGTTGTCTTGCATGCACTACTCTTTTGAAATCTATCCACAGAATTTGGATGATTTTTAGGTCGGGGGAATGTAAGGACCATGCCAAAACCTTCAGCTTGCGCCTCTTGAGGTAGTCCATTGTGGATTTTGAGGTGTTTCAGATATCATTATCCTGTTGTAGAAGCCGACCTTTTTTACACATGGTGTGATGTTTGCTTCCAGAATTTGCTGATATTTAATTGAATCCATTCTCTCTTCTACCAGAGAAATGTTCTCCGTGCCACTGGCTGCAACACAAACCCAAAGCATGCTCTATCCACCCTGTGCTTAAAAGTTGGAGAGGTGTTCTTTTCGTGGAATTGTGCGCCCTTTTTTCTCCAAACATACTTATGCACATTGCAGCCAAAAAGTTCTATTCTGACTTCGCTGGTCCAAAGGACTTGTTTCCAAAATGCATCAAGCTTGTCTAGATGTTCATTTACAAACTTCTGATGCTGAATTTTGTGGTGAGGACACAGGAAAAGTGTTCTTCTGATGACTCATCCATGAAGATCATATTTGTACAGGTGTCGCTATACAGTAGAACAATGCACTACCACTTCAGAGTCCGCTAAATCTTCCTAAAGGTCTTTTGTGGTCAAACGGGGGTTTTCATTTGCCTTTTTGCAATCCTACGAGCAGTTCTCTCTGAAAGCTTTCTTGGTCTTCCAGACCTCGATTTGACCTCCACCGTTCCTGTTAACTGCCATTTCTTAATTATATTACGAATTAAAGAAATGGCTACCTGAAAACGCTTTAGTATATCTTCTTGTAGCCATCTCCTGCTTTTTGGGCATCAGTTATTTTAATTTTTCAGAGTGCTAAGCAGTGGCTTAGAGGAGCCCACGGCTGCTGATTGTTGGGACAAAGTTTGAGGAGTCAAGAGTATTTATAAAGCTTTGAAATTTGCAACATCTCGCCTTTCCTAATGTTGATCGTGAACAAGCCATAGCCCTAAAGAATTAACTAAAGTCTGACGCCTTAGTAAAAGTTATGCAAGACCTCAAATCTCTTGGGGTGCCCAAACTTTTGCATCGTGCTCCTTTTTTCTACTCCAAAATTGTACAAAACACTGAAAAGAATGATCCATCTTTAACTTTATGCCCTTTGGAGCTCAGTTCATCTTCTACTCACTTAACTGTTCACAGCAACAGGAATTTTGACCAGGGGTCTCCAAACTTTTGCATGCCGCTGTATATACTTGTCGAAAATGGTATTGTCCAAAATGTTTCCCCATTTCAACAGAACTATTTCAACTGGACATTACACAGGAAATAACGGCGGTATCCCTTTGAAAGCGGCACCTATTTCTTTTAATTCGAGTGAGGGGACGACATTTTAAAAAATCTTCCTACAGTATTTCGAAGGGGTCGAGACAGGTACCTTGAGGAGGTCGCTCCCATGGCAACCGAGAAATTGCGTGTGGATTAGACTAGTAATTCATAAGGAATACATTCTGGTTAAAGAGCCGGGTAACCACCAAATATTATTATTAAATCCGCCATCAAGAAACAGCTTTATTCCTGTAGATATTACCATTATTCCAGATAAAGTATTAATGGGGAGGAAAATAGATCTGAAGATGAGATACGAGTCCAGAAGTGAAAAAAAGAGAATACTTTGGAGGTATACGGAATATTTGTATAGGCGCACAGCAGCAAAAACTGCGAATCACCCGATTTACGAATATAATGTGAATTGCATGGATTAACCCAACTAAGCTTCTTTTTAGGTTACAGAAGAAACTTGTGATCGCGGTGGGGTTTGTTCTTGCACATGGGTTTAAAGCGCAATTTATTATCCGCCAGGAAGTGCTGGGCTATCGTGAAACACGCAACGTCACGTGACCTCAGCCTGTACCGTAGCTTCCTCACCCTCTGTTTACTCACCGCTGTCCAATGGTTGGCGAGGAGACCTCTCCAACATCCGCATCGTACACCAATAGCTGCCGAGGACAAGCGGACGTTCTCGCCTCCTCTGTCCGATTAGTGGTCGACCGCTGGGTCGTCCGTCCAATCGGCGTTGCGCTTTATGTAGCGGAGAAGGAAGCAGCCGCCCTGCCAACATTTCATTGAAAGAAGAAGAAATATTAAACCCCAGGCTTGCGGACTGCGGTAGGTAAGCCACGTACACGCGAGCATCCGCCAACACTGATTGTAGTGTAATATTTGGATGTTTTTAAGGGAATTTTTCTAGATTTGAAGTGGATGGTGGGATCAGGGCTCATAGGGGGAGGGGACGAGATGCGTGTCACAAGACTGCCGTGTGAGGCAGAGGAGATGCGAAAGGAACTGGATGTGGGCTCTACACCGTGTGTGTGTTCTATGGCTGAGATGGTGAAGAGAACCAGCGAAGGATCATTGCCTTGTTAGTCCTAGTGCAGTCCTTCTGCTTGAGGATTAAGGTTTGTGCCTGGCTGTAACAGTCTGTCTCCATGTTGAACCTGATATGGCTGGTGAATATTAAAGGAGGTCATATTACCTGTGTGTCTCTGTCCTCCTACTTCTCCCGTTACCCTGTCACTTGGGCCCTCTCTCTTCTGCACCGCAATATTCACAAATCTGTAGGCAGAAGCGCATAAGAGACTTGGAAACCCTCCCCTCCCTGCCAAAACATCTTCCTGCCCTTTGCAACAAGGATGATCCACAGTCTGTTCTTGGTCAACTCCTCGGGGGACATCTTCCTGGAGAAGCACTGGAAGAGCGTGGTGAGCCGCTCCGTGTGCGACTACTTCTTTGAAGCGCAGGAGCGTGCCAGTGAGCCGGAGAACGTGCCCCCTGTCATCCCCACCCCGCACCACTACCTCATCAGCGTACTCAGGCACCGCATCTACTTTGTGGCTGTCATCCAAAGTGAAGTCCCCCCACTCTTTGTCATTGAGTTTCTGCACAGGGTGGTGGACACATTCCAGGTGCGTGTGTGTCTGTCCTTTTGTAATTCTGTGGGTTGGCCTACTTTCCCTCCGGTGTCAATATTTGTTCATGCAAGTAGAAAAAATACTCAACACAGTGTGTAGCTGTTCTGCTGAACTGTAATAGTTAGTGTTTTAGGCAGAGTTTCCTGCTGTTTTTATGTCCCTGGAGTAGCTGTTTTTTGTTTTTATCCCTGGAGTAGCTGTTTTTTGTTTTTATCCCTTTAACAGCATATCTCTAATTTTTTTTTAATTTTATTAAATTGCAGAAATTTTTATACTTATTTATGTATTATATATAATATACTTATTTCAGTCCTCAGGATAAAGCTTTTCTTCACTAAAAGGTCATACCACTAGAAAAAACACTTTGCTCTCACTTATTCCCCGAACTGAAATTATCCAGTATTATTCTTTGTTTAATGACTCATGCCTTTTTTCTTCTTCTTCACTCATAATGCAGTCATTTGATGACTGCCATCACGCCACCCTGCAGGATATTAAACTCACATGATCTTGAGCTCAGTGTGGGATTACTGCTTTCTAAAATATGCAAGGGTTGGCACCCAGAGTTGAAGGACTGAAAGTTAAATACAGAAGTAACATTTGTGTCCTTACTGCTGTTCTGGACAGTTTTTGTCTATTATGTCAATAAGGTAATTGAAATGTGAATTTTTGGTAATTCAGTGTGAGACAGTGAAAATGGGTCTGGTTTTGTTTAAAGTTTTTTCCTCATTCCTCAATATACAAATATGTACTTTTTTTACTTGTGCTAACTGTGTCTTGTGTCTTTACTTACTGTTGTAAGTATTTTTACAATCTGATGCCCTGTTGGTCCTGTGCAATGGGACTCTGTTGTTTTCTCTGTTTATGTGTGCTTGCCTTTTGTAATGTGTATTTGACTATCCCCTCTTTTTTTTATTTGACTCTCACCTCTGGCCAGGATTATTTTGGTGTGTGCACAGAGGCAGCCATCAAGGACAATGTTGTGGTGGTATATGAGTTGCTGGAGGAGATGCTGGACAATGGCTTCCCCTTGGCCACCGAGTCCAACATTCTGAAGGAGCTCATCAAGCCGCCCACCATCCTGCGCACTGTGGTCAACACCATTACAGGTGCTCCACCACCTTTGGATGTCAGATACTTCTTACATGGTTGTTGAACTGGGTTTTGTACCTATGGTTGGCTTTATGGCAGCCACTGTCATGTGATGTGCAGAACATATGCAGTGTTGTATGAAGTAGATAACAGCCCAGATGTCAGGTCTGCTCAGGCATGCAGCTGTTTTGCAGTGATAGCTCATTGTCTTTGCAGGGAGCACCAATGTGGGAGAGCAGCTCCCCACAGGCCAGCTGTCTGTAGTGCCCTGGCGACGCACTGGCGTCAAGTACACCAACAATGAAGCCTACTTTGATGTGGTGGAGGAGATCGATGCCATCATTGACAAATCAGGTGATGCCAAACTTTCTCAATTCTGTCATCCTTGCATGTACATACTCATCTCTTATAAATGGGGTCCTGCTTTTATTTTGTGCAACTATATTTTTTTCCATTATGCAGTCATTTTTCTTCTACAAAGGATATTGTATTCTCTACAGTGGCTTTGCTGCTTGTATCACAAATGGCTTGGCACAAAGATACACAATTGGTTTCCCCAATCAGAAAGTTTTTGTTTCTTACTAATATCAATCTCTCTAATTTCTGGATAAATCTGGCACAGCATTAACCTCTATATTAGCCTCCAAGTGACGGCCACAAGTGTGCAAATACGTTTTTTTTCTTTTATTATAGGCACTGGCTCAAATTACGGATTTAAGTGATCCTTGACTATGTACTGATTAGGTTTTATTAGTATTGCTCAAGAGTGCTAAAGTCAGAGGTTTTATTCTAATGACTGAAATGCCTCTGCCACCTTGATCACAGGTTCTACCATCACAGCAGAAATCCAGGGAGTGATAGATGCATGCGTCAAGTTGACAGGCATGCCGGACCTCACTCTTTCATTCATGGTGAGGCATGGGCACGTTACAGTCATTGTGGTCTATCAGCCCTATCATTGTGTCTGGCACCGTGTAGTATATGCAGCGAGGGAATTTTTTTCAGTTTTCGCATACTGGCAAATGTAGAAAATGTCTTAGACAGCTTATTGGTTTGTTAAAATGTATAATTATAAAGACGATGTGTGTGTTCTGTTGATTCAAGTATGTGCTATTATTCCTATACCCTATAAAGTTGATTAAGAAGTCCCTGTCCCGCTGTCCCTCTCATAAACACACACACACAGAATCCGCGCCTCCTGGACGATGTCAGCTTCCACCCTTGTGTCCGATTTAAGCGCTGGGAGGCTGAACGGATCCTGTCTTTTATCCCTCCGGATGGAAATTTCCGCCTGCTGTCTTACCATGTTAGCTCCCAGAAGTGAGTAACACTTTCAAAAATACTTTTGTTCCCAGGGTACAGCTACAAGTTGTCGTACTCAGTGTTTAATCATTTTTTTGTCTCTTGCTTGCTGTCCAGGCTCTGTCTTAGTTCTGCAAGCATGCTGTGTCTGTGTTAGTGTGACAAACTAGTGCTCAGCCCCGTGGTCTCATTCTGTTGTCTGTGCTGCTGCTGACCTTCACTGCCCTGCAGCCTGGTGGCCATCCCAGTGTATGTCAAACACAACATCACCTTCCGGGAGGGGAGCTCCCAGGGACGCTTTGAGCTAACGCTGGGGCCCAAGCAGACCATGGGCAAGGCTGTGGAGTCTGTGCTGGTCACCAGTCAGCTGCCCCGCGGTGTCCTCAACGTCAATCTTAACCCCTCCCAGGGCACGTACACCTTTGACCCTGTCACCAAGGTACTGTTTTTCTCTTAGAAACTTGAAGGTTTCTAAGAGAAAAGGGCGAATCAGCATTTCTTTTTTTTTTTTTTTAAAACGTTTAGCGACTCCTGTAAATGTGCTTACGTAAATATATCAGTCCTTGCCTGATCAGTGCCAACATTTTTTTTTATGCTTTTTAAAAAATTGATCCTTGTTCCACCATACTTTACTGTGGAAACGTGTTCAGGCAGCAGTTACATTTTTGTGCTTTTGTGCAGCTCCTGTCTTGGGATGTGGGGAAGATCAATCCACAGAAACTTCCCAGTTTGAAAGGGTCCATGAGCTTGCAGGCTGGGGCCTCAAAGCCAGATGAGAACCCTACCATCAACATCCAGTTCAAGATCCAGCAGATGGCCATATCAGGTGCTGTGGAAAGAAAACACAACGCGCACAGCTGGCCAACCCCCCACTGGCTGCAGTTGTGGGCTTTCTGTCTGTCCCTTTCCACAGTTCTGGCTTAATGCACGCAGCACCGTTCGCCTATGGGCAACACATTTATGTTGAATCAGTAAAAAAGTCATGCAGTAGAAAAAGGGATCTTATTTGTGCACGCAGGTACTTCTGCTTACAGCGTGCCGAAGAGCAATAGCCTGTAATTAATTGTACATTAGATATCATTAATACACTCACTCCACCATTTAAAACCAAACTTACAAACTCATATTTGTGTGTTTTTCAGGTCTGAAGGTGAATCGGCTAGATATGTATGGGGAGAAGTACAAACCTTTTAAAGGTATCAAATACATGACCAAGGCTGGAAAGTTCCAGGTCCGGACATAGAGGAGGAGCAGCCTGGTACGAATGTCCCTGAGCCACAGTCCCTGAGGGAAGAAGAGATGGAACAGCATTGCCTTGACACATCCCCCTGAATTTCTGTCGCTCAGGTTTTGTCCACACTGTCAGTTGGTGTTAATGGAAGATATGTGTGTTCCTGCACATAAACACTTCAGCTGTTTGCAGGGTCCAATGTATAAAGATAAGAAAGTTTGTCCAAGTATCACTCCTTCTAACACCCCAGCTAGGGAGCTTGAAATAGGCCTCATTACAGAGCAGTCAGCCTCACATTTGCCCTTTGTGCCTGACTTTGACGGGCTGCACCTAATAAAACATCTCATCTGGTTTTTCTTTTCCGAACTGAAACATTCTGCCTTTTCCTCTCAGCCTTCCCCTCTTTCTGAACTCTTTGTTCATTTCTCTGTTATGAATCCCATTTCTTGCATATACTTTTCTTCTTTCGATTTTTTGCCTGCATGCCACCTGACCCCAGCAAAGCTTTGGTGAAGAGCAGAGCACAAGTATCCTCAGTCACCCCCACCCCCCTCAGGAGTTTCTTTCATACTGTGACTGAGACAGGTTGTTATGGCTTCCGGTGGCGTATGGCTGCCATTAGGGTACAGGAATCATGGCTCAGGTTCTTGTTCCACTCCCTGTAAGTACTGTGCTCTTTACCTTCACATTCCTTTCTTCAAACTGTTCTGTCCTTCCTACTGCAGCCATCAAAGTCTTCTTCATCCTTCTGAGTCCTGAACACAATTCCCCTTCCCCATCGTTGACTGGAGCGTATCACAGTGGCCATGGCGGAAGCCGTGATACGAAACACGTGTCACTGAAATGGGGACCAGTTACCCTCACTTTGTGGTACCTACAAAAATTCCAAGATTAGCATGACTTTCACTTGTTTTTTTTGGGATTTATTAGATGTTGTATGTTATTTATTGTGTGGTGTCATGGCTGGATGGCAGAACTGCTGTGTGTAACCAAGTCTGTTACTGTTTCAGTTGTTCTTGTGTTTGTCACATCTGCCCTAATATAGGTTTGTAGCCCAGTGGAAATAAAGAAGTGGAAGCAAAACCTTCTGGCCGTCCTTAGTTTTCTTTGTGGCCCAAATATAACAGAAATACGTTTTTAAAGTCAGTCCATGAAATGTACATTTCATGCGTAGTCAAAATAAAAGGCTACTTTTGTTCAGAATACATTTAGAACTACTGTTAGGAAAATGTCAAGTGTTAAATAGTTGTATCTTGACACTTTTGTTTATATATATATTCGTTTCTGTACTGGCTTAATTTTTTTTTTGAGAAGATATATTAATTCAGTCATACAGCAGAAACTTGTACAAAACTTCAAAGCATGTTCACATTAAATAATTATAGCAATATATGCATATTCAGGCTCATTTCTAGTTCAGATGCAAGGAAAATATCTCCAAGCCAAGTAGAAAGAAACGTGTGAGGAGAGAAACTGAAATATTTTCTACATTTGCACATATTGTGTAGCTGTGAATATGTGCCTATACACATATCCAGATTTCCATGTGTAGGGTCTTGGGCACACCCCCCTCCCCCGTTTCTGGTACAGGGCACAGCAAGTGATGCACGTTGGTGAAATTACAACCGAGAAATGAAATTTCTTCAACTGATTTTCGAATAGGTGGTTAAAATCCGCTAAAACGCATTCTATCTTGTACATTTCACGTAACTCTGGAGCAACTTTTCCTTCGCTTTTCCTGCGTTCAGACACGTGCTTGCGATCGCTGACAGTAAATTGCTTTAAGAAGAAAAATGTTAACGGCAGATTTGAAAATATCCCCCTTTTGGTTATGTGTTCGCCCTGTTGTGTTCATTTTATCTGAATCTGTTGTTCTCGCAGCATTTAGACTATTTTTACTCTAAATCCGATCAGTGTGAACCGCAGACGGGATTGAAAATGAACTCGTATTAAATTGACCAAGGCGCTATATTATCAGATATTTTCATTTATTAATGTTGTACAGTCAGCCAGAAAACTTATCTTCCCTTCGGTATTCAAGATTTTAAAAACGATCTATTACCTCCAGTCCCTTTCAGTCGCATGTCAATGAGTTTGTGATTCTGCACGTCCACAATTTATTTCTTTACAATTACAGCGGAAATAATCTCAGGCTCATTTTTCTACATATGTTATTGTATTTCTACATATTATATAATATGATAATAAAACTTTTCAGTGGATACAGCAGCATCCACGACTTTCTGAGTGTTACTTTGTTCATCTGACTTCCTTGTTCAAAGCGCTTTACGGCGTACCTATAAACTGCAATTAAGTAACTGAAACTATCACAGAGAAATGGGAACCATGGCGCTACGCGGAAAGCCAAAAAAAATTCTTGTCTGTTTCTAGAACCAAGGCAAAAATGTTTTTCAAGCAGCAGGTGATCGCGCTCCAAACTGAACGTTACAAACGGAAAAACCAAGTCAGTTTCCTTGATAAACGGACACAAAACTGGCGTTGTGTTACATCCCAATTCCGACATCCTTGATATAGGCATTAAAAAAATAGATATATCTACTTTACAAGTTGCATAAATGGAGAAAAAAAACATATCTACAGTTGTAGCAACAGTAAAAAATAATAGAAATCTGCAGCAGTTTCTGTACTTTCTTCTGCAGAACATATTTGTAAAAGCAAACAAAGCTGTACCGGTTCTACATTTTGATAAATAAAAGCTGGTATGGTTAAAAAAAATAAAGTTAATCGGAAACACTGTATTATTATACTATATAAATTATACTATGTCCCGCCTCCTCTTCCTGAAGATGAGCTGTTAATGTTTTGATTCGATTAAATCTCATCTTGTGGCCCTTCTGTCCGAGCCCTCAGTTATGATCGAGCTGGGGTCATCACGCATTTCACGCCGAGGTGTGCGTGTGTGCGTGGGCGCTCGCGTTCGATGACAGCTGTCACCTGAAGCCCGCAGTTAACCCTCTCGTTCCAGCGCTCTTATCGAACTCCACTCCGCAATTTACTGATCACTTGAACCTCCTTCACCAACGTTTCTTCCCCTTCACTTTTTCCTCCTCCTCTTCTTTTTAACTCTAAGGAGACCTTTGCCGAAGCAAGAGGCGTTACTTAAAAAGTGTTTAAAGCTTCAGGTATTTCACGTTATATTCCGAAAACTCGTTCATTTTGTTTATTTTTACCTTTTCCCAATCTGTCCGGTTTGACATAAGAACACCATGAGTCTCTACTAGGAGTGGTGGTGTTCATGCTCAACTTCTTATTTTTGGCCATTCTTTAGTTGATCATCTGATCGGTTTATGTATTTGGTTTGAGAATGAATGCTTGAAGAAGTTTCTTTTCGTTTCAGTGCATTGTCTTTCACAGTTCAATTCATGTTTTAAGGAAAAGAAGCCCAACCCTGACAGAACCACCCGTTACCCTCGGTACGTATACACGTTTTTACATGTGCTCTTTTACCGCCTCTCCGTGCTCTCCTATGACAGTCAACTCCAACCACCAGAGACCATGTGTGCGGGCCGCAAGATTTCCGTGTGAAGAAAGATAGATGTTTTGGAGCACTCCACGTGGATAGATCTTTATGGGTGAAATGAAAGAGATCGCCATGTGCAGAAAGAGGCATCTTTATGAGCAAAACGGGAGATCTCCATATGCAGATAGATAGAACTTTATGCGCAAAATGAAAGAGGTCTCCATGTGAAAGAAGGGACATTTGTATGAGTAAAATGAGCTCCATCTCCATGTGTAAAGAGCAAGAACAATTTGTGTATTGGCCTGAGGAGAAAGTGAATCGTTTCTCAGCACTAAAGCAATTAACGGAATACACATAGGTTGCTGGCTTCTCCACGAACCTAAAAAGACCAACTTAAAAGCTTCAAGAGCTACTTTCTTGTTTATTTATGCTGCTGCTTATATTTGGAACGTTCACTTATTTCGGGTTGCCTCGATGTCTTACGAATAATCTTATTTCGCTACGGCGTGCGCTGTCCTTGAAGTAGCCTTTGGCAGAACGTGGAGCCCCCCGGGGCGCTGTTTTCAACGGAGTTAAAGGGGGGTCTTGTTGATGTGTCGATTTTCTCTGGTTTAAGAAAACTGTTGCTTTGTAAATAAACAGCTATCGCCTTAGAAGTGATAACAGCCCAGAAAGACGCCTTTGGTCCTCTTTGCTCCTGGGAATCTCTTTTCTTTCCTAATTCTGGTGGCAGCGAGCAGGAAAGGAGCCACGTGCTGAGGAGCGGAGCGCGCGGCCGAGCCGTCTCACGTGCACGTCGCGGGCGTCAGTCGCGCGCGCGGCCTCAGCGCCCTTTAAACTGCGAGGCTTCGGCTCGGTTCGACGCGCTGCCATGTAGCGCGCGTTGAGTCCGTCGAACTTGCGTTTTGCTCTAAATGAGCTTTTTGTTATATGTTTAAAAAGATGATGTCGCCTGCGAATGAAGCAGCTTTTAACGTTTTACATTTTCAAAACTTGAGGGAAGTTTGGGGTTGTGGATGTAGCGATTATTTTAGGCAGCGCGGTTCTACAGAATTGCAGCTGTGGGGCCTAACGATGCCCTTTCGTCTCGAATATGGCTACAGTCTTTTAAAATTTATCCTTAAATTATTCATATTTTATCTTTCTCCTCACTCTGCGCCAGCAGCTATGTACACTGTTCATTGTCGTTCTGTTGACCTATTTTGGTCGATGGTGAGTGTTTATGGTTGTTGGCGAAAACGTTTGGTGCCAGTTAGTTCGCAAATATTAAAATAACGTGAACCCAAAATGTTATGGCGAGTAAAATGTGCGTCGTAAGGGTGGCTGAGAAGTAAAAATGTGAGTAATGTGAGGCACCGGCCAGTGCGGTAAACACGTCTGTTTACTGACTGTTGAGCTGAACAAAGAGCCGCAACAAAACCACGTTTCTCATGCAAACATGGTTAAATGGAGAACGCCGTTATAACCCTAAACTTCGCACGAACGGGAATCATTTCTGCGCTAACATTTATCAATTAAATTATTAATGAAACATAGATGTTACTAAGTGGGTTGGGTAATGCTTGGGGGGGGGGGATCCCTTTGGGAGTCTGATGGTAGATACCCTGATAGCAACTTCACACCAACACTGACAACCATAAATGAGGGAAACAAAGATTGAACATGGGAACGTTTTACTATTATTAACATCTCAATCATATGCAATCATAACTCAAAATTTTTATCGTGATTCATATTTGGGTAGCAATGTTCCTCCATTATCTGTTAAAGGAGCAGGCTGGGTTGTGGAACTGTACCATCAGTTGTGGTCAGTGTTCTGCTGTTGTGCCTTTTCCCGTTGTGAATGATGTTTAAATTGTTGCAGTTAAAGACTGACTTTATATATGCTTAATATGCAACAGCAGAATACTAATATCCAGTTTTTTCTGTGTCACAGTGGAGCCGCCAAGAGGCTGGGAAGCTGTGTCTCACCGGGATCATGGCTTTTTTGTCCCCCGTACCCTGTCTGCTTGCTAGTTGGACCCTCGGTGACTGCGTAGAAGGAAGCTCGGAAACACCGCTGACAATGTCCACCCCCAAAATCTGTGGTCCTCAGGCAAGGAACAGCATGGTCAAAGCTAGCCTCTGAGAGTAGAGCCAACATTTTGAACCAGGTCACACATCTAACACGAGTGCGACATACACAAGCATCCGCTCTTTAAAAAGGTCACGATACACACAACCAAAACAGACTGAGTTTGCAAAGACAGTACTCTTAGTCAGCCTAAACCTACAGCCTGTGCTCCTCAACTGACAAACAGGCAAACCCTCAGCATGCATAAAGCAGGGGGAAGGCCAGGCCCACCTCCACAAGACATTTACGAATTCTCACTTGAGGATGAAGACCCCAAGATCTTCCTCGGTGGCGGAGTTATGGGTAGAGTCTCCCCATTGATGGAATATATCCGTGCTGAGCACCATCAGGGTGGCCTGTTCTCCCTACAAACACCTGTTCCTCAGGGGGCTGGCAGCACACCGAAGAAGAAACGCAAGAGGTGTGGCACGTGCGGGCCCTGCCTGCGCAAGGAGAACTGTGGCAGCTGCAGCAACTGCTTCAACCGCAAGGTGGGCCACCAGATCTGCAAGCTCCGCAAGTGTGATCAGCTGAAGAAGAAGATGGGTGCCTGGGAGGTGAGTTAGTACTGACTTTGTGGACAGATGTCCACTGAGACTGTCCAAAGCTCCTTTGCATGTAAACACCTCATGGCAAGGGTTTAAAGCAGTAGCCTGATTAGGGATATAGTCTCAACCAAAAGCTTCAAGTACTAAAAAAATTAGTCAAAAGGATCCTGGATCAAAGACCTCTATGCTAGTGAACCCTTCTGAAAGTTATTTATCCTTAATTATTTTGCCAAATACTTTTTTGAATGTAGGATGAACTGTAAGATTGTTGTAAAATCATTTGCGATAAAAGTTTCAAAGGAGTGACATGGCAGTACATTTCAATCTATATTATATCTATATATTTTATCTAATATTCTCATTGCAGCTGAAAATTATTTAAAACTTTTCCCTGAGGTCTAGTGTATGAAAAATCCCGACCCTCCATTCAGAGTCCTGCAAAATGACATAAAGAAAACTATGGGAGGGTGAATGAAGAGCTCAGTCTCCTGGCTGGCCTGAATGTTGAGCTTGTGTTCCTGCCTGTGTAGGGTGCACAGCTCTGAACATTCCTGTTCCTTCCCCCTCTTCTCCCCATGTTCCCTCTCCCACACTGCAAGACTGTGCAAAGGAACTGGCCCCTTGTGGCGTGTGGCACTTTGCTTCCGCTACCTGTCACTGTAGTGTGCTGAACTATGGAACTCAGAGCTGTCGCTGTTGTCCCCTTTGTTTGCGGCAGACCTGCACTTAAGAGTGCCCGTAAATTAATGCACCAGCTGCACGTTTTTTCTATGCCACTGACAGCCCTCTGCATATGTTTATTTGCATTTGAACTGGCAAGAAATGATTTTCAGCAAAATACCTTGCTAATAACTTGGTATACACACCGTTCTGATAAGTCAAGTGTTACTGGTAATCACAGGGCTGGCCTATAAAATCTGCAGAACTAGAAAATGTGCTCTTCATGACCTTATCTTGTGAAAATAAGTGCACCTCCAGTAGAGTACCAGGAAATACTATTAATACTACACTATGAAGGAACACAAAATATTTTGAAGACGATAACTCAAATTGGATTCATCTCATTTTGATGTTCATTTTTGTTTATTTGTTCAAAATAAATATTTACATAGTCTGAGCTATATATAGATTATTTTCCACATTCAGACTCTGTAGAGCTTGTATGTTCACTCTATGTTTAGTTTTGTTTTCTATTGGTATTCTCAAGCAATACAAAGATCTGGATTGCATTTGACTTGGTGCCTCAAGATTCAATGCAGTGTGTGTGTGTGTGTGTGTGTGTGTGTGTGTGTGTGTGTGTGTGTGTGTGTGTGTGTGTGTGTGTGGCTGCCTTGTGACTGACTTAGGTTTCAGCCAGACCATGTACCCAGGATAGTACCCTGGCTACTCTAGCACTCTGTCTTTCTGGTATAGGCTCTAGACCACCATGACCATCATTACCACTGCACTGGACAAGCAATTATTAACAAATGAATGAATGAATGAATTACTCTATTAAAAAAAACAGCTAATAATAAATAGTAGTGCATCCAACCACCATTCCGTCTATTCATCCTCGTCAGGGTAGTGGTGGTCTGGAGCCCAACTCAAAATCACTGTTCATTAGGCTAAGAGAGTATAACCTGGACGGTACATCGGTCTTTCACAGGGTAGCCACACACATTCACACACATGCATATAATTTACAGTGACATTCATCTGAAAGACACATATTTGGACTGTGTGGAAAATGGATCATCCAGAGAAAACCCATGCAGACTCAGAGAGAATATGTAAGCTCCACACAGACTGAGCTGGATATGAGCTCATGCCCAACCAGCAAATACAGTACATACAAAAATAAAGGTGTAAAGAAACATACTGACCAATAAGTATTTTTAAAAATTAATCTAATAGTATTTTGGTTGGCTCCTAAATCAAGTACATATGGGTGTGATGGTCAGATGTAAACATACTTTGGCCATTTAATGTAAACTTTTTAAAACTGAGCATTGGAAGTAGAAGCAAAAGTCCTGTTTATGTAGAATATGTTTGGAAAACCCAATACATTTTAAACCTTTAATGAACTGTACAAATTACCAATGAGTTGTACATTTTGCCATCAGTGTAAGAATGTTTTTCTTTTTATGATTTTACAATGCTGATTCAGAATTGAACCAAAATTTGACCACAGAACAACATTTTGTATTGTCAGCATAGCTTATCTCATTTGACTGGCAGTAAGGAGACTGGAGCTGTGACCAGAAAGCAGTAGCTTTAGTTCCCCAAAGGGAAGATGTTTGAGTTGCTTTGGTAAACACTCAGTTGTATGATCAGGCAGAATATGCACCAGATGCCTTGGAGATGGGCATGTCCTAGACAAATAATCCATGGGTAACCATGCTGTGTCCAGTATTTGTTTGATTTGACAACCTGAGGCTTCAGCCAAGCCACAAAGGATTGTCAGCTTTGTTGTAGGAAGCGTCACCCTGGCAATATATTTAGGCTGTATAGTTTATAGTAGTTTACAAAGGAATGGTTGCATAGCAAACCACTGCAGACTTTTAATAGTTATGTTTCATTATTTGCCCCACCTAGCCCTCAGTATTCGTTAGCTTGCTTTTGGCGGTGACAGTTGGACTTCCTTCAGGGCTGCGTGTGTAATTTTTTGGGTGATGAAATCGATTGGATTGTTTTTCTTCCTGCAACACAAATTTCACAGCGGTAACAGAACACCCTTTTTAAGTACAATGTGGAACAATGTGGAAATGTACATGTCCCTGCTTGTGGTTGCAGGATTCAAGCTGAGTGGTAGAAGGTGACAATGGCCCAAAAGGACACAAAGGGCCATAAGCTTTATTTTCAACCAAGTCTTTCTGGAAACAGAAAGAAGGGGGGTATTTGACTTCTTAAGTTTAAACAATGGTGAAAACTCCACCTCCATTTTCTCTTTGCATCTCATTGGTGCTTGTGAGATTTACCGTTTACCTTATTACACCAAAACACTAAGCCCAATTATAAGGCCTGTCTCACAGCACCTAGGCTGTTCGGATGTAGGTTTGAATTTGGCTCAGTCAATTTGAAGTTTGCATATTCCCCCCGTGTTTATATAAATTTACTCCAGGTGCTCTGGTTTCCACCCACAGTCCAAAAGAGATGCATTACAGGCTAATTTATGATTCTGAATTACCTATAGTGTGTGCCTGTGGCATTAATATGTGTATGCATGGCTACCTTTTGATAGTGTCCCATACAGAATATATCCTTCTTAGCCTTATGCTAAATGATTCTGGAATGGGCTTTGGACTGTTGTGACCATGAAAAAGAGAAGCAGTTAAGAAAAGTGAGTGAATGAGTGAACTTGGTGTTTACCTAGTTGTGTTAAACATTATCGCATATCAGCATTTTACCTCACTATTGCTCTTTTGCAGATAACATACTGTAATATTTCGGTTTTAATTCAATTTATAAAAAGTTTAAATAAAAATAAATTGTCAAGTGGTAAAAATTAATAATGGATACAATACAAATTTTAGCATTTGAAATATTCATTCTACACATATTCATTGCAGTTATTTTTAGTAGGTGTAACACTATTTTGTATTTGCAGCTTTTCTAACCAAAAAGAACATGTACATGATCCTGTAATGATCATTTTACTGCAGGACACAGCAAACCCTGCTTTCACATCACATGTCCTTTCTCCTTCTCTGTCATATGAACATGCGTACTGCTCACACATTCTGCTCCACCGACTCAAGTTGTCTGTTTCTTTCCCATCATTACAATAAATGCTAATGCTACCCCACTCTCTGTTACTAATTGCTGGTCTAATTCACAGTCACAATGGTCTGAAGATTATCCATGTTAATAGATAATCCCAGCAGGAGAAAACACATGGTACACCTTGAATGAGACACCAGTCCATTGTGGGGAACTCTGCTACATAGTAACTTATATACTATAATCAATTTAGAATGAACCTTAAACATGTCTTTGGAGTATGGGAGGAAACCAGAGCACTGACTGAAGACCTATGCAAATACAGAGAGAACATTTGCATTTTACACAGACTAGAGGGGAAACAAAGTTATGCTCAATGACATGGCCCAGATGCTGTGATACACCTGTGCCACCCAGTATTTGTTGCAGTTAAATGAAATTACTCTTCAGTGAATATCACTATAACTTTTGAATACAGAATACAGGTAAACCCAGTTTTATACACTTAATTTGTTCCTGAAAACACAGCGCAATTCAAATCTCCATCAGCAGATTGTAGGGTACCTACTGTGCAAACTGAAACTATTAAATGTTAAGCTACATTTTTGCAAAATTGTGTAAATCAGGTCTATGTACGTTGTACTTGTATAAAATACAGAATATAAAATATTTCTCAGTTTGTTTCAAAATATCACCTGTGTTTTTAACATTCTCTCCTTTCAACCATGTTTACAACAGTTGTTATTGTGATCCATTGCCAGTGCTGTTTTGAAGTAAACAGCAGTTGTCTTTCTGATAAACTCATAATTTGTCTTGACAGATTCCTCTCGATTGTAATATATCTTGAAAATGATTTCTGCAATATTGCCTAAACAAAATGGATAAAAATAAAATTTAAAGTGAAGACCAAAATTTGCACAAAGAGGAAACATAAAAGTGAAGGACAACTGCACACACTAGGCTACTGCTGGACTGATAATCTCTCGCCAGGCGTCATCAGTCCTCTGCCATGGGTTTGTTATGCCAAGGCATGAGAGCAGCTGGAACTCCCCCCGGCGGCCATGCATCTGTTACCATGGATGGCCTTTGCTTATGCGAGTGCTTGTGCTAGTGCATGATTTCCAGGCCATAGCCGCCTGAATCTGTCTGCACTGTGTGTGTGTGTGTGTGTGTGTGTGTGTGTGTGTGTGTGTGTGTGTGTTTGTTTGTTTGCAGGGGATGATTCTGGCAAGTGAGCTCTATGTGTGTCAGGTGGAGTAGTTTGCTTCTGTGGTGTGACCAAGTGTCCTGCAGTAGGGTCTGTCTGCTGAGGATCTCCCTTTAAGCTGCTGTGTGCAGCTTCTACACTGACACAGAGCCTCCTTCACAGCCTTTTCTGCTGACCCCTGCAGCCCTTTGCTGACAGACGGAGGATGGGGGTGGTGGGAGTAGTGACCTGGGCTGGCAGAGGGAGGACAGAAGGAATGTAAATAAATAGTCAGCAGTTGGGGGTGTCTGGGAAAGCAAGGTGGACTCAGGCTATGGGGAGGAACAGGGCTACCCCCCTCTGTGTAAGGAGCAGGAAGTGGAGGAGGGGACAAGGAAACTGGGGACACACTTCTGCTGCCAGCCGGTTGTCCCCTCTTGGCTTCAGTGCTGCTTTCATCATCATCTTCTCCTGATCCTTCAGATATCAGTGAAGTTCTACTGCAGAATTGTATATTTTGTTTGCAGAAATATTTTACATTTTCAGAGATAAAAATTTTCATAACTTAAGATGAAACAGAATTTTGCAGTGTCAGTATATCACATCAGAGGTTACTTAGTACAATAGGAATGTGTGCCCAATCCAGTGTACCATGGTTAGGAAATATGACTTATATATGGCAAACAGTCATACTGAGTCATATGTCTGCTTTCCTGGCTGCTGCTACTGAGAAGCAGCACAGTTTTCAAGAAAACCCTGTTATTTTCAGTTTGCCTGTGGGTTTGTGGTGGCAGTAGACTGATTAGGGGCTGTCATAGGCTGGGCAGTTGCTTGTACTACACTGGTATACATTTACAGATTTGTAAGCAGTAAATGTTAAATTTATTACACTTCAAAATGTATTCTGTGTTTTAAATGTATTCTTTAATTGACACCTGTAAGGAAAAAGTAAAAGGTTAGGTTTACTTTCTGTTGTTTGTATGTTATGTACATCAGACATAATTTTTCATATATGGTTGTGAGAAATAAAAAAACACTAGACTGCAAAAGATTATAGTGGAGTAGGTCAATAAGGTGCTATACTGCACTTCCTGTCTAAAGAGGTGCTGTTCATTTTTTCTAATGTTTCTCTCATTTTGTTATTTTAAATTCAATTTTCATAACTAAGAAAAGTTTGTTTATTTTACACTTTTGATATGTATATTGATATATAGGTGTGACTGGACACTACAAAGCAGTATTAATAAAAATGTGTAACTTGAAAATAAAATTTTCTCACAATAGAATAAACTCACAATAGAATAAAATTCTTCTTGAAAGATAAGCAAAACGTTAAATGCAGATTTTTAATCTTCTTTTGAACCTTGCTTATGAACACCAGCTGAGCTGCCGTCTTTCATAACAACATCACATTATTCTCATCCCCTCTCGAGAGACAATGGCAGAAATAGAATAGCCGGGTCATTTCAGAAAAAACACAAAGCCATAATTGTAGACTGAGACCAGCAGGTGTTAAAATAATAGTGTAATTTTATCTATAATTGCATAAAATCCAGTGCTAGTTGCTACTAGATCAATGATGGTATACTCCCCTTTTTTGGTCACAAATGTATGATGTTCCTGTTTTATAAACTTTCGTTTTCACACTGAGATGTTTGCTCAATTCAGTCAAGCAAATAGGCCTGTTGTTATAGTTCAACACTGAGTCCTTACCGATGCTGTGTTGACCCTCATTGCTGGCTGACTTTTAAAGAGAGTGCAAGCACTAAACTGGACAAATGTCATAGTGGGTGAGACCCGGTTGTTATCTGCGATGGCAAGTGACACGGGTTAAAGTGTATTTTTTCTATGAGAAAGCAGAGCCAGATGATGGGATGGGGAAAGTGTTCGTCTCAGAGGAACAGTGACAACTATGTTAATTAAGACCATTAATTCAACTGTAATTACAATCAGGATTTACTCCTCCTTTTAAAATCCCTCCCTTTTACAACTCATTATCAATGCAACTTTAACAACATCCAGCCCCTTATTCCTTTCACTCCCCAAGCATGAGGTGGGGGTTGCTAGGGTGTGAGAGCCCGGTTAGGGTTAGTCAAGCAAGCATCTGGGTTTGTTGGCATTGAGGGGGGAATCGGAACACTAATCTGTCATTGTGTTGCCGAGAAAGAACAAAACAAATGTGGATGTGAGTGTGCATGTTTGCGTTAAGTGAGTTTAAGAGGGTAAGGGGTGTGGCTAAGATTACTGCCCTGTGTGTTACGCCAAGGGATTTGGTGCCGAGTAAATGGGTCGCTTTTGCACAGGGCTGCCAAGTGTTAAGGAGAGAGCATCCCATTGGAGTTGGGCTCTTGGAGACATCATTCCTGATTTGCTGTAAACACACCAAAACAATGGCTACATTTGCAAAGCAGTGAGCTTTTGACAGTGAGGGCACACTAAGCTCACTGCCACCGAGGGGTGCACCTGAATCCCCCAAAGCAAATGATCACCAGTCTCCCTGTGAGTGTTGTGGTTACGGCAAACATTGGCTGCCCCCTGTACGCTCTCTGAGCGTGCAATACTCATGGAGCACATTTCCCACGTGCCTGCTGTGAGCACCAGTTCTTTCTCTCTGCCTGCCCTCTTCTTCCAGTTTCCCATCTGTTTGCCTGCCCACTTTGTAATCTGAACCCGCCACAGAACCTGTCTTTCCCACTATCCACCAGTTTTACCTACCAACCGACTTTTCATTGTTATTCGTGCTCTCCGCTCTGTGTCTGTTCCCCGCTCTATATTCATCCACTGTGACTCATTGTTAGAGGCTGTACAGAAGGAGCTAAACGTTGATACTACTGTACATCGGTGAACCCCTGGCAAACTAGAAGATTATGAACTCTTCTTCTTCCTATGGGTGTCGTTCCCCAGAATTTCTTGTGGTCTCTGTCACCAAAATTGTCTCCATAGTAACAGCGTGTAGTAAACAAACCGTAGTAAGGAAGCATGTGCAGCGTAGGATTATGTAAAGAACGAAAGTAGCGAGCTGCAGAAATGGAGTAAAAATGACTAACAGTGCCTTAATAGTATGGCTTCTACTTTGGGAACACCTTAAAAGTGTTTTACTTTGGTGTTGCGTACACCATGGTCAGGACAGGGATTTCAACCTGTGTGCCAAAAACTCTGGAACATGGAAGTTGTGGCAGTGCTATGTGATGAGAATGAAGTTGGGCGTGGCCAGAATACCCCAGCCTCTGTTGCCGTGGAGCCCGTGACGCTTGCCTCAGCTTTAACCCTGTGCTGTACTCTCGATGTATTGAATGTTAAGAAGCAGCACTGACCAGAGATGAGGCAGATTTGGTGCAGTGTGGCATATTCTCAGGTATAAAACACAAACCTCATTTGTTTTCCTCAAAAAGGAACTCATAGAACAAGATTATGGAAGAGAACCTACTGGATAAGCGGCTTCTGAAAATAAATGGATAGACAGAAGAACTGTGTGTTTAGGAACATTAACCCAGAAACAATAAATTTAAAGTGGCTGTCAGCTGCTTTAAGTTAAAAATGATTATGTGTGCTACAATGAAGGGGTACTGTGGCACTTTGGCTTTGTGCATCTCTAGACAGAGCTATGCAGCAATTGTCAGACAAATAACAGAAGCACCTGTCATATTGAAATCTGCTGTAATAAGGTGCAGTAAGAGTCATCAAAGGCTGGCCATATTTTTGAATTTGTGCAGACAAATTTCCCAAAAATATGGTACTGAGGTAATTTATTGATTTATTATGCCACTGCAAAGCAATGCAGATGTAGCAAAACTCATAGCGTAAATGTTAGGCTGAGATGTTGTGATAGTATTGTGTCATCATGGTACATTTGCTGAGGTGTGCCCTTATTACCAAATGGAGAAGGTGCATGGTCTGTTGAGTCATTGTGCAGTATCACTTCTGCCTTGTTTGTAATCTTAGCTTTGGGTGACATCCTGCCCATGTATTTTTCCTCCATTACACAGAGGAGTGCATGTTGAGTGTGCAGGTTTGAGCATGTGTGGCCATGTCTTTCTGACAGAATGGGGCAACATCAGTTGCGGCACGTCAGATGGAGAGTGCGAGTGTGCAGTCCAGTCCAGTTGTTGCAGGCAGCCCACTCCCAGATGGTCCTCGGTGATACCACATACCAGAGGCATTGTTTAGGGAAGCCAAGCTGGAGGAGATAATTGACAGCCAAAGAGAGAACCCTTCCCCCCATCCACCTTCCTCCTCCTGCTATCCCTCCCTCCCTCTCTGTCTCGCTCATTCTTTCATAGACACCGCACACATACGCACGCACACACAGTCTGCTCCTCCCCCACCCTGCTTGCTTGACAACCCCCCGCTCTCTCACAGTTCTTCTCTCTCTCTCTCTCTCTCTCTCTCTCTCTCTCTCGCTGTGTTTCACCCTAGCAGCAGAGCATATTCCTGCCTCTGATTGGTGCTTGCCTTCTCTTTGTGTTCTATCTGTAGCATGACGTCGCTCTGAGTTTGGTGGACGGGCCCTGGGGTGGAGGGTGGGGGGGGGCGGGTATTCATATCACGTCTGCAGTTTGGTTTTTTGTGCTTGTTGGAAAGAGTGAGAGAGAAAAGGGAGGGGGTGGTGAACAAGGAGTGGGGGGGTCTTGTGTAAAGCAGGGTTGATAGCGATTGCAGAGGCTGGCAAAAAAAATTCTCCTGTGTGTATAGTAGTTCTAGCGGTAAAGGGGAAAGAGCGAGCAAGAGCAAGGGAGAGTGAACTAGTGTGCAAGTTCTAATGTAAAACAGGACTAAAAACACAAGATGGCTTCCTGAACGGGCAGGAACACAGAGCAGCGAGAGGGGGACAGAGAGGTTAGACATGAGAGCTTGAGACTTCTGATGGGGATACCGCCAGCCGACACAGCGCACACGAAGGCAGATTGGCTCAGTGGGTAAATATTAATTATCAAGGGGAAGCAGAGAGGGATGGAGCCGGCAGAGAGGGGGCACTCTGGTGTGTGTGTGTGTGTGTGTGTGTGTGTGTGTGTGTGTGTGTGTGTGTGTGTGTGTGTGTGTGTTGGGGCGGTACACCAGGGTTAGGTGGCCAGAGACAAAACAGTACCGGCACACCGGACTAGCAGAAAGGGAACCACTATCGCCGCATTCAGTACTGCCTGCTATTGTGATTATTTTAAGTATTGCTACTCTTGTAACTGTTTTTTGGTTTTTACTGTGATTTGATGTTACAATTTCATTAACCTAATTCTTCAAGTATTCTTTTCTCTATAGTAAGAGTTATACATTATATTAGGAAGATTACATTTTTAAAAATATTTTCCACACTCATAATGCACAAATCTAGACCAGGGGTATTGATACCTAGAGCAAGCATTACATAATTAAAAACAGAGAAGACCCTCACCTTGCCTCACTCTTTATCTGGCACAAGAGAGGTTCCATCGTCAGTTAGCCATTTGAAGCAAAAAAACAGTCTTTGTTTTCCACAAAAGGAGAAGAAAGATGGGAGAATCTGAGAAAACATAAAGGGATTATTGAGAAAAAGATTTGTCTTAAGTGCTCTTTTGGTTGCTGAGGGATCTGAATAGATGTGTCTTTCTGAAAGGGTCTTGTCGCATTATTCTATTGATTACTATTCTTTCTCTCTCTCTCCCCCTCCCTGTTTCTCTGTCCTCTTTAATCGCTGGCAAGGTGGGATTTGAGGACAATAGTAAAGGCTGGTTCTGTGCCTCGAATCTGGCAGCAGAGGTAAGACTAATACCCCTTTTGGCGGAAATGATGTTGGTTGAGCTTATGATGTACATGTGTGACTGTCTATGTGCATGCAGTACACAATGTAAGTATGGATGGAGCAAAGAAGAGCTGCTGCTTTATTCCTTGAATTGGTATAGTTGAGTGTCATCCATAGAGACACTGCCCCTGTCATTTCTCAGTGATGGCTATTTTGTTGATAGTCTGCTCTTTCTCCTTGGTTTTTCCTGATAACAGCAAGCACAGGAAGGAGTCTGATACTAGATTACATGCTGTGCTGTGGTCAGCGGTCACATTGGTTTGAACGTGGTCTTGTATCTATTGTACATGCGTCAGTGTACATCTGCTAACCTATGTATGGTAGTATGTTCGGATACATACATACATACATACATACATACATATATATATATATATATATAGAGTTGTGAAAAGTTGGAAGGTACAAAGAAAGACGCGAGTTTAACCGGAGTGGCAGTAGTGCCTGTTTACCCCACCGCCACCATTGAATGGCAGGCAGACCTCACCAGCTCAACACTAGACTGCAGTTTCAGGGCCAGCGGTGCCAGTTAACAGCCAGATGGAATCTGTGTGTGTTTATCTTCCAGGTTCCACACAAGTTTCTGTTTGGTGTGTGCAGTGTTGTTTTGAGGACAGGCCATGATTTAAAGAGTCCCGGGCTTGTCGCCGATTGGCGGGAATCAGGAGCACGTGTCCAGAGGAGCAGATAGGAGGAGGCGGGGGCGGGCTTGTCAAACTTTTAAAGTCACTCGAGGTAAATGGAATGAAAGTTAGTGGGTCTCACATGAGTATATGCACATTTGTGTTTGGACTCTAGTGACCTGTAGTGCACTGGGTAGGTGAGCGCTTGGCAACGCAGTAGTCCTCTCGCTTCTGTGCGTGTGTTAATAAGGAAGTTCATTGCATACAGGCATGGATGGGAAAATGAAACCACTCATTCTTCAAGTTCGAAACCCTTTCAGGCATCTAAATAGAATCTATGTATACACTCTGTTATAGCTGTTTCTTCATTGTGTATTAAAACTGTAATAAGTCTTTATGGGGAGATTTTATCCAGCAACTTTATTTGGTGTTTTCTTTACATTTCTAAATGTTTGTGTATGTATACATAATTAATTTGTGTGTAAACAAATGAAAAATGTGTATACATTTTATGCTGACATAGGGCTACTAAAGTGTCTTTATGATGTACAAAACAATTGTGGCTGCATGTTCTGTATGTTGACATTGTATTCTTGTCTTGCAATGTCATACAAGTCAGGGCACCCCTTGGTATCAGAGCTAGCAAACCTCAGTTCATCTTTATCAAATATGGCTGCATTAGACAAAAACATGTAGTTGAAGTGAGAACTGACTGATTCTAGACAGTTCTGACATTAAAAGAGTGGAAACTTCCCATTACAGTACTTGCAGTCATCTTTTACCAAACACAACCCAAAGAGGCATTTGCCATCCGTTATTTCTTTATTTGTCCACTGACCCTCAATGAGCAGTGGCCTATTGTGGCTTGATCTTTGAGAGTCATAACAACAAAATGAATTTCCTTTAAAATTGCATTTCATATTCAGTAGAATCAATCAACAGCTCATCAATATTTACGGTAGGATGTGTCATTAACTACTCAAAGATTATCTATGACTCCTTTGGATTTTTTTTTCTGCCATATTTTGCCATCCCATTCCTTTTAAACAGTGTTCACGATGAGTTTCCACAATAATTTCAGTGAAGAGACCAGGATGGTCCAAAGGGTGGAACAGAGCTCCAATGACATGCTGCACCCTGGCCCACTGGGTTCTGGCTCTGTGAGCTGCTCTGTTGTGGCTTCTGAAGATGCTAAGTCACTTTGAGCCTCAACAGCATCCTGGGCACCATGTCAGCTGGACATTTATGGATCTCCGCTTTCCACATCTGCTCATCAGTTGTTATAAGAAAAGTCCATCTTGTGCAAGCTTGCCCATCACCCTTTCCAAACAGGATGTAGACTGCTCACAAGCACCCCCCTTCAGTATCTTTCAACGAGAAGTGTTGAAGCCACAAAGTGTTTCTCTTCTCACTGTGCTTAGATTAGGTCATGTTTCTGCCTTCTTGCCCTGAATTAGCTGTAAGGTAATAATAACTGCATAGTACCTATGTGTATCATGTGCAGTGTTTAAGAAAAAAAAACTACTTCTAACATGCCTGAAAATAATAGCAAAGTTAGCAATGTTTTACTGTTTAGATCACATGCTTTCTTTTAGCCAGTAAATGATACTTTTCCCATGACTCGTTCCACATTATCAGATAATTGTTATTAAAAAATGTCAACACTATCTTGTTTAACAGGTTTAAGAAACAACTCTGTTAGTATCTGGAAAGTGCTTATTCCTTTAATAAGAACATTTTGGGATTTTTAAAAAATTTGCTGTTGCATAATTTAGTCACATAATTATACAGCCCGCTCAATTAAACGTCTGTGTCCTTTTAGCAAAACAAACAAGAAAAACAGAAAAACAGGATGCAGTGGGACTAAATTTTTAGTTTTCTCTCCTTCTCTGTGGGCTATGTAGGCAATGTAATGGATGCCTGAAAATATGGGTGTGGTTGTGACACACAGTTTTTATTTTTGCAACAAAGTTTAGGCACAGTTTTATTCAGGAAGTTGCTTATTGCTTGTTGCCATGGTTAATCTTGGGTGGGAATCAAATTCCCAGTATTTAGTGAGTTTTGAATCCAAGTTTCCTTACGATACCTTTGTTTAGACTTTCTGCGTTTTTTTGTGGCTTTTGAGGACTTTGAACAGTGGAAGCCTTCAAGTTTGGTATTGCTTTATTTCCTACTTAGCCATCATTTGTATGCCTGGTACTCCAAGTTTAATGGATCATGAAGCCCACTGACAGACGGCTGGGGTCTGCAGAAAATGTCAGAAGAGTGATAAATTACAAATAAGACTCACTTTAGTCTAAGACATTTTAAACAAAGCATTTTGCACTCTTCTTTGGAGACATTTCTCACCATTTCTTGGGAGTATGTGGTGCATTACTGCTAGATGGATCCTTAAAAATAAAGAGACAGTTTGGAGATATTTTGAGTCTCAAGCTCCCTACCTCTCCCCAAATCCCGTGAAGGGGTAAAGGATTAAAGGGTTAACTGTGACCTACTTTCTGTCTGGGCACAGAGTGACAGATGACATCATTGTTGTAATTATAGTTGAGCCAGCCCTTTAAACATACCATGTGGCTGGTCCACGGCATGTGCTCTTGAGTGCTGGGATGGGTTGTTTGTAAATATGCACACATTCGGGTGGGTGCTGCATTATGTTCAACTGCTCTTGTGAGCACCCTGGTTCACAGTTCTCAAAACTGATTTCTTCGCAATAGGACCGATGTTATGCATAAGGCGGAAAGGAACAAACGAGTGACACATAGTGCTGAAGGAGGTTTGCCAAAAGTGGTTTGACGAAATCCAACAGCAAGTCCTACATCTCTGAGGTGACGGTTTTGAAGGATGGTCACCAGAGGTCAGTTTCCAGCTTGGAAGGAGAGGCCGTAATTAACTCTGGAACATGCATACATTATGAGAAAGAGCACACACTCGATTCAGGCTTCATTTGGAACTTCTGCTCAGCAGTTATTTCAGGCTTCATGTGGGCTTTGCTCCCATGCAGACTTTAAGCAGGCCCACCGATATGCATGATGGATAAAATACCGAGTAACATTATTGCCTAACTGGTACTGGGTGCTACTTATCATGTTGTCAGGGCTACGTAAGCAAATTGCTACCCTTATCAAGAGTTTATCTGTTTTGGGCTGACTTCCCCTCCCCATTGTGGTCTCCTCCCAGAATCCCCAATGGTTCCTCTCTTTCCAAGTCAAATATGGGTCTGACATATGTATGGCAGTTACCTCTTTCAGTTGACACTCTTTGCTAAAGCTCATAGCTGGAGGGCAGACAGGGAAGCCAGAGGGCCATGGGGAACTGTATCCTGTGTTTCTTTCCTGTTTCTCTGCATTGCAACAGTTATGGAGTTCAACGGTCATTTCCCAGGTATTTAATGATTAAAGGAACTAACTGGTACACAGAGCCCTGTTTGTCACTTAAAATGAAATTCTGCAACAAACTCCTGAAGAGTCCATTGAAAAAGGGAAAGAAAAATAGTTTGGACTGGCTGCAGGAGAGAAACCACTGAACTATGTTTTTTTTGTTTGTTTTTTCATTTTAAAATCTGAGCTCATCTTTAGAATTGGCAGGAGCCAGTGAATTATCTAGAATTAGCTTATGGACCAAAGCTGCTTGAAGACTGAAGGAGTCAGCTCCTATTTCTGGACCATTATCGTGTTTCGTTGTGGGTCCATCTGACGTAACATAGCTGACATTTAAGGGCTGCACTTGTAGATTCCCCTGCTCCCTCCAAGCCCACGGCTATATCAGCTCTGCATGGCTCAGCCAGCCCATTCTTGTTCCCTTTCTGTTCCTGTCCTGTGAAGGGGTCGGCCGGTGTGGTACCGCAGTAAATGAAAAATGAATAGGCCAGACGCGCTTGCACGGCCACTAGCCTCTGGTGCTAATTGGCTGGCCTGATGCCGGTGCTTGGAACTGACAGTCATTCTCTGTTGCTGCACGTGCTTCCCTTTTTCATAGATCTGCTTTCTATATCACTTCCTTATTTGAATGCATATAATGTGACGACCCTGGTAATCTGTGATGGGTGAACACCACTGCATTTGTAAATGTTCCGGAGTTCAGACAACCAGGGCTCCAGCCAGCTTTAACGTCCTCAGAAAAAAAAAAAAAAAAAACGCAGTCATGCTTTATAGTCACCAGAGCACAATCTATGGTACAGGACACAGCCTGGGTATTTTCAAAATAATGGTGGCCACTGCTGAACCTCTCTTCTTGTGATTATCTGTCGCAACCTTGATGGTTCTAGTATAAGAAACAGCTGTTTTCTCAACAGTGTCCAGACCTATCCTGTGCTAAGGGCATTCATGGAGGCACACAGCAATGTGGGTTTAGGTTGGTAGAGCACCGTCTGCACTCCGACCGCTGGTACAGGGGACACTGGCCCTTTAAAGCTGCCTGCTCCTGACTGTAACATATGGAGGGCTAATCTTAGCCTGACTCCTGGGAGAGACAACGCTGGAAAAGAGCCAGTGCGCAGGGCTGGGGTGGGGAGCTGGCTGCCCTCCTCCCTCCCTTACTCTCCTCCTGCCTTTCTTCTTCTTGCTCCACTCATTAGTGTCCACACTAATATTAAATTGAGTTACAGTCCAGACAGTGCAGTGAAGTAGTTGCTGGATTCAGGGAACTTTATTCTGGTTTCCTCTTTTTTCATAAATACTTCATTTTTCTTTCTTCCAAATTTAAATATATGGTTTCAGGACCATTGTGTCAGTGACGGGCTCCCTGAGGACAAGTTGTGCTTTCATTACCTTAGTAGCTGCAGTGATATGCATATTTTTAACAGAAATGGGTTTTTTTTTGTTTCTGTTTTGAAATCCTTCATCTTCAGCCTTCCTCCTGCCATCTAATCCCTTTGATTGATGTGATGCTGATTTGTGGAAACGAGTTCCAATGATTCTTTCAGTTAGATGCTGTGATTTTTCTCCTATGGTGGCACTCTCTTCTTCTTTTGTTTTCTAGGACTTTCTCCTTTCCTTCTCTTCCTGTGTTTTCTTGCTTTTCCCCCCATTACTCACCCCATCTCTGTACATACAGCTCTCCTCCACATATTTCACTTTAGTTTCCTCCTATTCCCAGTTTCACTCACAAAGACCACTCTTTAAAAAAATTACAGCCCCCTTCTCCCACTCGTCTCTGTGAGGGCGGCTCCACCCCTCCCCCTCTCTGCTCTTTCTCTTTGTGCAGCAGAGGCCCCTCTCCCAGCTGGGCTCTGCATGCTGACTTGCACGTGCCATGTGTCAGGAAGGGCACAGACAGAAGTTATGACATGCAGGACACCCTACACCACATTCACACCGCAGTCCTTCTGTACACCATCCAACACCCCACCTAGAATCACTTTCTAGTTTGCTTATACACCACCCTAAACCCCAGGTAGAAGCATACTTTTCATTTTCTGTATATCACACCTCCATCATACACTTTTTTCAACTACTCAACCCTGTTTTGCACCCCTCTTGTCCTCTCCACCACACCTACACCGCACTTCACTTCTCCCCTGCTCATTTCCACCACACCAATCCTCTCCTTTCCCCTCAGGGGCCACAGGATGGAGAGAGCAAATTAAAAAACAAACAGAGAAGAACAGAATTTGAACAAAAGTCTGCAGGGAAAAGGGAACTAAGTAATTTAAGAGGGTACAGATTTCAAAAAGATGTTTTGAATATATCAGATATTGAGTGTATCTGTACAGTTTCTCCGGAATGTATTATTTGTTATTGCTATAATATTTACTTTGGACTTTAAGGACCTGTACCTTTGTTTAAATATGAAAGGATTACATTGTATTTGTATTTAATTCATAATTACATTCTGTACTTGCTTTTCAGCTGTTCATTGCAATCTTGATTTCTGTGTGTTGTTGTACAGTGCTGTGTGCGTGCGCGAGTGCGCCCCATGAATCTGTGTGCATGTGTGGGTGGGTGACTGCATGCCTCTGTGTCACATCAGATAGCTCTGATGACATCAGCCCAGACAAGACTTCGGGGGGGATGGGGGAGCGAGACAGAGGTGGCAGTCTGGGGGGACAGGGGACAGGGGTAGGCGGGGGACGTGTGTCATCGGAGGCACACGCCGATCAGATTTGGAGGAGTACAGATTGGTGAGCAAGCTGTTTCTCTGACTGTGCTCTGCAAAAACCCACCTGTGTAGGTTTGCTGGGTGGGAGCAGCCTCCCCAGCATGTTTCTGCTGCGCATCTGTGCCGTCTTCTGAGAACTTGGCGTTCAGTGCAGTCAGAATGCAGTGAGAATGCAGACGTTATCGGCATGCTCTGCAGCCTACCAAGAAACTCTTTGCTCTTATAGTGAGATGAATGACATTTGCACACCTAAACACAGATACACAGCCTCCCACACTGTGAAGTGAGTAGCTAATCAGTGCTCATCCTTTGGTCACACTTGGAAACCTTTACATGGTGTTCTTCCAAAAGGAACTCCTTTCCTTTTGGTTCTTTGCTATTTATGAGCATGGAATGCATCTGTGTGTAACTGTGTACATGTATTCTCATTTGTTTATTCAAGATCATTTTTCTATGTGCAAAATATTCAGATCTTTATATGTCTGCACTCATTGTTATGCACTGATTATAGCTGATAACATAGTTCTTAATCATATATAATCCTTTTTTAAAAATATAAAGCTAGCAGTGAAGAAGCAAACCAGTTGCCCTGCTGTTTGCTCTGTTTATTGTGTGTGTGTGTGTGTGTGTGTGTGTGTGTGTGGAAGAAATTGTACCTCTTAGTGAATGATTGGCATTGTGTGACCATAATATTGTTCATTGTACATGTGGATTCAAGCAAAATCATTTCTACTTGGTTTTGTATTAGCTGTTCACTGTTCATTGTGTGTGTGTACATGTTGGTGAAGTGTGTGTGTGTGTGTGTGTGTGGGCGGGGTAAGAGGAGATGAGTCATGGCTATGAGCGTTGAACACATGGAGTTCTCTGTTTGTTTTCCCTCCTACGGCCAGGGCCGGTTTTTCCACTCCCTCCCGAATGTATGGGTGTTGCATGAGTGTGTGTGTGTGTGTGTGTGTTTGTGTGTATATGTGTGTGTGTATACACTGCTCTGGCCAGTAGACTTCTGTGAACTTTGTATAGCTCTCACAGTCTACATTTTGTGGCTGCTACACAAGGACATCTGAACCTATGTGTGTGAGCAGTGAGATGCTCTGACAGTGCCACCGTACCGCCTGAAGGGGGAGAAAGGAGCTTGGCACTTAGTTAACTCCTTGAAGCCCGGTGAGTAACCGCTCTTCCAGTCGTGGCACAAGATGTGACTGCATCTTCAGCTGTATGGAAGTTCTTGTGGTACATGGGAGGGACCAGTTTTCTCGGTTTAGTTAGGGGTTCATTGCTGCAATGCAAAGCATACTGGGGTTGCATTTGCTGTTCTGTGTAAAAGTTCTTCTGATGGCTGTCAGAGCCACAGGCTGAGTGCAGATGTGGTTTTTGTTCTACTGGGAGGCTTGCCGTGCCAGAATGGAGCCTTCGTCATCACTTGTGGTGTTTCTGAGTGAGTTTCCCTCTTTTCTAGAGTCTCTCCTACACTGTCTTGACTGTGGAGGCAGTATCAATGTTAGAGTCAGGATACAAATACGGACCATATTTGTCTGCTACATTGTATTCTAATGTATTCTTTTCTACCAAACACAGTTATAGTGTATTGATATAAGTGTAATGATATCTCATTCAACTGCTTGTGTGGACAAGAAAAACACATCATAAATGTCTGTTTGACTTGTTGTATGTTTCATTTTTGTGTATAAACATATTATTGCATTATAAACAGGCATATTGATATAATTAATGAATGTATTCTCACAACAGGGCTGTATGTGTATGTTAAAATTTGTTAGTCTGTGAGCACATTGTTTTGTGTGTGTAGTCTGTAATTGTCATAAGACTGGGTGCTTTGAGGGAGAGGGGTCAGCAGTTGGGCATTCATGTTTCTGATGTGCTCATGGTTTGTTCACATTTCTGCAGTCATTGGCTTTCGCTGGTGAGTGTGTGCTGCCCACACCAGCCATGTGCTGTTCACTCCAGGTGTGTGTTGAGCTTGATGCACGATTTGTCACCCCGGAACCCTCCCACGAGGCATGTGTGAGCAGGGGGGAGACCTGATTGCTAACAGGAATTTCCCCATCACTCCACATTCAACCTCAAGGTGATCTTCCCACAACCATGTGTTTTCACAGCCGTGACACAGATGAAAGCTTCAGCTGGGTCATCAGTTGGTGTTGTTAGTCATATGCCTCTCCATGGGTGTTACCTGCCATCGGGGACTTAAAAAGAATGTGTAGAGCATGTGGTGATGAAGGCTCTGCACCATGTCCTCAGTCAGACCGGCTTCTCTCACTCCACATAGGTGGCACAACATGGCAGTCTCCAGTCCAACTGCTTTGTTGCTGCACCATGTGATACAGAAGAGGTAAAGACATCGCTTCTTTGCTGTTGCCCACTGATTTCTATGACTAACTGGAATAACTGGTTTTATCCCTGTATCATCCACTTGGCGAACTTGTTTAATCCACTTTCTTTCCATCTCCTGATATTGCTGAGCTTTTCAAAGTGGCAAATGCTGGGGAGATATGGGTTAACACAGCACGTGTAGAGAAATGCTGTGTCATTGAGAAAGAGAGCATCAAGAGGGAGGGTGTGAGAGCAAGTCCGTGTGTGTGTGGCGTATGTGGGAGGAGCACCTACACGCTGTGCGTCATGTGATCCGACCGCCCACCCTTGTCCGGTCCACAGAGCTGAGTGGGGCTTGTGCATCTGTGGGGTGGAGAAGATGACAGATTTTCATGATGTAACTGTAATGTCATAACTGTGCAGTTTTTCAGTCTGCCTTACCTCCCTCACCCCTGCCAGCCCAAATTCTCACTGGCTTCTTGCCGTCGTGTGACGTAACACACCTCTCCCTCTGGCGCAGTGCTCTGGCTGGGGCAGTGGTGTGTCTATGTTTGGGGTTGCACTTGTGTCAGCGCCATTTGAGGTTCCTGGGTGGCAGGGGGCGGCACAGACACTCGCTGGGACAGTCGGTTGAACCCGGTGAAAGAGGGAACAAGGGTGAAAACGAGGGAGAGCGAGCAGAAAGGAACGAGAGAGGAGTTTTATTCCGGTTAATCCAACTGACGGTCGAGCACAGAACGCATATGCGCAGTTATAGTAAGGGAACAGCTACGCAGCAGTGGAGATGGACCTGCGCGGCGGTGCCGGGGCTGTTTTTTCTCCTCTTCGAGTAACTTTAATCCAAAAACATCAGCGTTGGACGTTGGGAGACAGAAGCGAATGAGGAAGGGCGGTCGAACAAGGGGAAGAAATAACCGGAAGGAATGAGAGCTGGTGCTAGAGGAAAGCAGTGGTGAGGGAGAAATAGGAGCTTGTGCGGCTGTGATGGAGGGACTCAGTAAGCAGGCGGGATGAGAGGACAGGGATGGGGAGACCCAACATTGTGGAATCTGTGTCTTTCTTCCCCTGTTGCATTTCAAAACACAAAATGGTCGTCTGTCTTTTCTCTTCCTCTACTTCTCCCACGCCACCGATCTTGCAGCTGCTCTGACCATCGAGTAACAAGCCGTTTTTGCCATTGCCTCTCCGTTCGCATCTTCTTTCCTCTCTTTCTCTCTCGCCAGAACGTCAGTGAAATGAGAAACAGAATCCAAAACAGTAAAAGCAGTGACCGGAGTTGAGTGTCTGTGCATGAATGTGTCTGTATCGCTTCCCTTCCTTTTCTCTTTTTGCTTGTTCTTCCCATTGTGGTGCTCTGTCTGTGTGTCAGTTGTCAAACTACTATGGGCAGATCTGCTTGGTTTCCCTTCTGGGTCTTCTTCCTTCCTCTGTCGCTCTACCCATCGCTCCAGGCCTCTGTAGAAGTGCCCAAACACAGGCAGCACCTTCAAATTTCTCCTGAAATGGTAGCTAGTTAGGGTTGTATTGGTGTCAAAAGACCAAGTTATGGATGTCGTTGGGAAGAAAACGGCAACTCAGTTCCCTCATGCTGTTGTCCTTCACCGTGGCCATTGCTGTCCTTGTTTTTAGCCTATCTCTGTTCAGAGGTAATGGGTGAGGAACAGGGTGGTGAGATGCAGTGAAGGCAGGGCATAGGCAGGGTTGATGGAGGTGTGAAGCATTGAAAAAGGGACACCTTGAAGGTAGGGAGTAGGAAGGAAAGTGCCAAGGACCCACGAAAGGAGCCGAATGCAGGAAGCAACCAAATGTAAGAGCTTGACTTCAAAACACACATCTCAGCACAGACCACATCTAAGGCTTCAGTTTGTTTTTTTTTTGCCTTTCCAACTGAGGACAGAGATTGCTTCTGCCATCTGCCAGCTGCAGCTGATGCAGTAAATGTGAATCTAAGAAAATTAAAAAAAAAAAAAAATGTACATACATACATAAATAGAAATAGGCATGCACACGCACACGCTCACACACACCCACAGATGTTTATATAATGTAAAAAATGAATTTGGTCAGTGCAGTTTTATAAAGACAGAGCAACAGAAACCAAGGGAGAGAGAGACGGGTACCATGAGAAGTGCTGCATAGCCCTGCCGCTTTGCGTCCGTCTCCCAGCCCCCTCTGCTCACTGCACCCTCCTCCATTCCAACGTACGTGCCCACTGTGCCTCAGATAATGGCCTCTCTCGCTCTGCACACACAGGCGGGGAGAGTGAGCGAGCAAGCAAGTGAGCTGGAGTGAAGGGGGAGGTGGAGGGGGAGCCATGCGTGCGTGTGTAAGGTGGAGGCTCTAAGGAGAACCAGACTGAGTCGCAGAGAGAGGGAAGGGGAAGGGAGGAGCAGGAGAAGATAATGAGAGAGGAAAAAGGAGAGAGAAGAGAGAGACAGCGGTAAGAAGAGGCAAATAGAGCATGTGGGGGAGGTGTGCATGCGGGTGTGCGTGTGTGTGGGTCTGTTTTTTGTATGTCGGGGTGCTGCACTGACTGAAGCAAACACTGTATCGCTGCCAGCTCTCCTCCCACCTGAGCCCATGTATAGTGCTTCTCTCTCCTCTCTGTTCTGTTGTTACACCGGTAGCTTTGGAAACCAGAAATCCACTCTAATGTAAGTAGTTGGCATCTTTCTTTTTTGGCAGTTTTTTCCCCCTTTATTGTTACTTTATGTTTCTAGACGACAGGAGATGGTGGGGGGGGTGTCGTGTGTCCAGCCGTGTGGATTTGTGTTCAGCTGTCTACTCCTGAGCTTGCTGTCCCCCCACTCTCCCCCCTGTATTCTTTTCTGCTTTGTGCTGTCAACCTTGAGGGGCATCTGTTCTGCTCCAGCGGAGGTGAAGACATTGATAGCTGCAGTGTGGGCTTTTTTGTGAGCTCTGACTTTAAAGGGCCCAGGAGCTGAAAAGGAAACAGGTTTAGCAGTCCTTTCTGGTTTGGTGTGTTGCTGCTATTGCTTCTGTAACGCTCTATAAGTCTTGTTCTGGCAGGTGACTAGGATTTGGCATGCTGGAAACAGTTTGGCTGCTATAAGCACGTGGTTTTTCCAGTCGTAAGGGTTGTGGTAGGCACACAGGTGTAAGTGTAGAGCACACATAGTGAGACTGAGCGCCTAGCTCACATGCCGGCATCCCTGTGCAGTTGCAGGAAGCCGGGTCCTCATCTTTGCAATCTAGGACTGGTGATATGTTGACTAGTATTTTGAGCTTTGAATATTGATCGTGATGATACTTATTGTGCTACCGATGAGGCCAATATACTGAACAAGGACAGTACATGTGTATTTGAGCGCGTGTCCTTAGTCTGCACGAAATGAGGAACTGAACCCCAAGATGACAATGGGTTGTGCCCCACTGCTCCCACATGGCCGAGTGGCTGCCTGGTACCGGGTGGCGAGTGTCTCATGCTCATAGAGCCGGCTGGGGAAGGGCCGTTTTGCAGAATGGATGCATCGAAGGCAGGCTGCTCAGTGGTGGTCACAGGCCCCCTGGGAAGCCAGCCAGACACCATGCACAGAAGGTGAATTCAAAGAGTCTCCCCAAATGGCTCTTCCAATAATTAGATGCTTCAAAAGGTTATTTTCAATTACATCAGAACTGAGAGGAATAATAGGATGTGCTATTTAAACAATTAAACTGTGGCATACAACTTGTCTGTAGGTAATTCATTGTATCATTTGGGGACTTTGCATTTCATTGTAGATTGTAAAGTCTGTCTGGTTTCTTTTTTTACTATTGGACTCCCCTTGAGCTCCAAGTTCTTCCTCTTAAAAATATTTTCCAAGATTAAAGCAGAAATATCCTAAAAATAGAATATATGTGTTTTTGATTATACTGAATGAAACAGATTCTATCAGGAGCTTTTGGTAACTTAAATTAATGCAAGTTTGATAAATTATCATTTGCAACAAACTGTGGTTAGTACTCATGGTTCAGTAACCTAGAATATTAGAAGTAAATAATAAAGTTTATGGCTCAACCCCAGGGGTATACTAGTTACTACCCAGTTAATAATTATTGAAATGAAAGATAAAGATACTCAGTTCTGAATTGTCCAGGTATGCAGCTTTCACAAAATTATTTGTTACATATGTCATTTTCCTTGGAAATGTATCAGTTTGTATTGCATGTAAAATTACAATGTCATTTGCCAGTTTTGTTTTCTTGCTGTTTGATGTTCCTCTTGAAAAGCTGTTTCAGCTTTGTTTATCTTAAATAAAAATGCCATGCGTTGTGCACATTATAAAAGCAGTTAGTGAACTTTAATTGATTTAGGTCTGATACAGCTGTGTATTCTTACATCAACAATACATTTAGAGCCTTATCCATTAAACAACCACCAAAGTGGGACCTTTGGATAAATTTATTACCACTTTCATACCGTCATTAGAGAGCCAAACAGATTCTTTATAATTTTTTCATTTTTTTAACATGATAAAACATTACCATTTAATACACCCTTTTTCAAAATGTGGCCTGTCTTCTTTTTATCATTAATTCTTGTTTAATCCACATTATTTTGTCCTGTGGCTTTCCATTTTTAAAAGACAGAAAAGCAGGAAATGTTAGAAACAGGGTGTGTGGAAGGAATGCATCACAAGATCTGACAGTTGTTGCAGTTGAGCAACATTGCAGTTTTCTACAACTGAACTTTTTCTGTCTGACTACTAGCCACAGTCTTAAACAGTTCCTCTTTTCAGTTGAAATTTGTACAGTATCAGCTGGCTTTGATAGGCACTTCCAGCTAAACTGATTTACAAGGTCACTACACTGTTACAAAAGTAGGCAGCTGACTATATATACTTGTGCAATTTGGGTGAAATAGTATTCCCAGGGATGGGCAGTAGTTTCCCCTGCTTTCAACTGAACTTACTATCTCTTGGTCATAAGTCCATGTCCTTAACTGCTAACCTTTAGCTTACCCCTGTTCTGGTGCAAAAGCACACAGATTAGTACATGCTGTTCAGACACTCTTTTTATGTGACTTGTGTGACTGGATTTAGCTGTATAATGTTAATGTCAGTGACCTTTTTCAAAATGGAAAACAAAGTGGTGAAACATTACGGGAGCGCAGTAGAAGTTAATATTACTTTTCTCGCTCCTACCTCACTTATTCCTGTTAGCAAGCAAATGGTTTGGGATGCACTGCACTTGAAGAGGTAAAGTAAGAACAGGGTCCATGTTGAAAAGATCTTGCTGTTACGTTCCTTCTCATTTCACTTTCCAAAGCTTCTTCGTGTGATAGGACATTATACATTTCACACAATATCTGTAAAACAGTGATATTAGTGGAAACAAAATATTCTATAGTCTAGGTAAGGTTAACCACAGTGTGTTTTAATACTTAGTATTTACCAATAATAATAATAAATGCACTTCTCACCACTAAGAAAATCATGGGTCTTGATAACAAGCACACATCTGCAGCACAAGTGTCAGTAGGTGCTTCTGAGAGGGAAAAAGAATTAGCAGACATTGTTTAAAGTTGTACAGTTAACACATGTATTACTATTTCAGCTAACCAGGACCAATACAGTTTCCAAACACACTGTGATTTTTTTATTGCTTGAGTGGAAATAGGAGAATTGTGTAGTATTCAGATTATGTCTGCATTCACTGGTCACAGTGACTGGGAAGAAGGAAGCATTGCTTTGCTTTTCAAATTTTAGACAAAGCTACTCAATGGATAAGAAATCCTTCACTGAAATTTGCATTTGAGCTCAGGGGTAGAACTCTTAGACAATACCCTCATTTAATACAGGTAAACTGTAATTTATTTACTCTTTCTTTCAGTTTGTATGAGACAAACAGAAATGAAGTGTGCACAATTGCATAAAAACACTAAGTGAGGGTATCGGTAGATACTGGGCATGTGTAATACTGAGAGAGCTCCACAGCAGGTCATTGAGAAGGAACTGATGATTTTTAGACTCAGAGACAGTATGAAACTATGGACTAGATCAGTCTGAGAAAGGAGTGGATTCACAGAGAGAGACTAATTCAAGACAATATTATCCAGTGTGATATGCATCTGTGCCGTAAAATGTATGCAGCTATGGCTTTCACCGATGATATGCTTGTACAGTAAGCTATTTCAACAGAAATATGTGTACATTTAAGTGACTCTGTAATACCTATATTTATATTATGTAACGTACATGGATATTTGTTGCTGTTGATAGTGTACAATATGTGGGAAGAGCTCAGTTAATATCACTGTTTTACAATGAGAATGTGTAGTTCTATTCTGTAGAATCAAGAAATCGATGACCAACAGGGATATTTTGACAGCTACTAGTTCATTTGAAACACGGTTACTTATAACAATGCACCTCTCTCTATTTCCAGACTGTTTCAAGGGTGGGTTCAGTGGATGGCCCCAGAAGAAGAAGCCAGATGGAAACTGGGTCACATGACCGCCTGGAGGAAGGCGTACTGAGCCTGGGGCTTACAAATGGGGCAAACAGGCGTCCTGATGAAAAGGGAGAAGAGACAGCTGGAATAGGCAGTGGTGCAGCTGGAAAGGGGCAAACAAGGGTAGATTTCTGTGTTTTAGAGCAAATCTGGAGTCCAGGACAAGGCAAGAGTAATCATCTCCAGCAGCAGCAGCTGAAGCCACCGTGTTGGGATAGTGGGGAGCCTCTCAGTGCTGCCAACGAGGCCGATATGGAGAGTGCCAGGAATCTCATGGCTTTCTCAGCCGGTGCAGGCTCCTTACTGCCCTGTGCCTGCCCTGAAGAACAAGTTCAAACTGCACAGCTGTATGAGAAGTTCAACCAGGAAATGGGCAGTGAGGGGACAGAGTCCGGAGTAGAGGGGAGGGCTGCAGACGGTGCGCGTGGCTCCCCAGAGGACCTCAACACGTTGCAGACAGCACTGAGCCAGGCACGGCACGGCCATAAGCCACCCAACTGCAACTGTGATGGTCCAGATTGCCCTGATTACCTGGAGTGGCTGGAGAAGAAAATTAAGCTGGCAGCCGATGATCAGGATAAGAGACACTGTGAGGTTCCTGGTGCTCTCCGCTCAGACCTCCAGGAAAATTCCTCCCACCCTTCACCCCAGCTCAGTGGAGCCAACCTCCCTTCCTCCACCCCTGACCCTCTTCAACAGGTGCCCCACACCTCACTCCCGAACCCTGTGCCATGTTCCTTAGCTCCTATTCCCTGCTCTCCCAGTGTCCTCTCCATTGCTAAGGAAAAGAACATCAGTCTGCAGACAGCCATTGCTATCGAGGCCTTGACACAACTGTCAGCCACTGGTCCCCAAACTGTGGTTCCACCTGCAGAGACTTCCTCTGCAAATCATGCTCACCATGACCTTCATCATCACCGTCCTCTCCATGGCCAAAATGGTTCCCACCAAATCATGTCCTCTCCTGTCCCCTTATCTTCTACTTGTTCTTCCCCTATACCACAGTCTGTCTCCCAAGGGCTGTACCCCCAGCAGGCCTCTCACTCCTGGGAGCAGCACAGGAGGCAGCCCCAGTCAGATTCCTCCGTGCATGGTCAGCCTTTCCGTTCCTTCCCTGGACCCACCTCTATGTCAGGCAGCTCCCTTCCTCAGCAGTGGCAGCAAGGTGTTGGAGGATCCTGTGAGAAGAATTCCCCAAGGAACCCATGGATGATGCTAAATTCTGAATCCCAGCCCCGTTTTCCACCTCCTACATCTCCTCAAGTCAGCGGAGATCCAAAGTCAGAGCTAAACCAGCTGTTGGGAGGCACAAGTGGAAAGTACACAAATCCCACATTCAAGAGCCCTGCTGTGCACCATCACCCACAAACAAGCCTGACAGAGAAAGTTTCAGGACAGGGTGTACCTCAGATCAAGCAGGAAGTGGACTCAGGAGAGTACCTGGGTTCGGCATGTGCTGCAATGGAGAGGTACGGAATGGCAAATGGGCAGCAGCTGCTGCCTGGCCGGCCACTCTCCCCAGGCAGTGCAGCCATCCGACATGCAACTCAGGCAGCTCTGCAACAACACCTCCATCATAAGAGAAACCTCTTCTCAAGCTCACCAAGCCTTCCGCTCCACCCACCCTTCCAAGGCTTCCAGGACCTGCGTAAGTGGTGGCCACAGGGTACCATGGCAATCAAGCAGGAACCCAAGGAACCGAAAAAGAAAAAGAGCAGCCATGCCTCTCCATCACTTAAGTACCCGTTGCTGACGGGACTGCCACCTCAGCCAGGGCTACATCTGTCCAAACCCAAGCAAATAGTCATCAAGAAGCCGAAGCAGAAAGCCTCACAGCCCACCTTCATGCCACAGGCTCAAATTACTTTTCAAAAGCCACCTCCCAACCGTCAGGAGAATGTGCCCCTTACAGCTCTGGCAACCTCGGCCCCAGCATTGGCTGCTGCGGAGCCAGGGCCTCTCCCTACTCCGACTCCAGCTCACTCTCAGGAATCCATTTTTAACAGTGCTATAGCTTCTCCAGGCAAACACAACATTTCTGAAAGCAGTCCTACCACATTTACCCCTGTCCTTTCCTCAGTCCCCTTGCCCCAGGATTATAGGGATGGTTCAGGAGCAGCAGGGACTGGAGATGGTAGTGCAGCATTACAGACCCCTGTTTCCCAGTCAGGCCCTTCTCTCGGAGGGCTCAGTACCCTAAACCCCAAACTGGAGGAGCTGATCCGCCAGTTTGAGGCAGAGTTTGGGGAGCCACTTTCTGGCCCTGATACTCAGAATCAGATGACTCCTGACCCAGAGCTAGCTCAGTCTGCTGCAACGGAGTCTCAGCCAAACTCAGGACAAGCCGTCCCTCTTGATCGCACTTTTGGTGAGCTCCCGAATAATGCTACAGCCCCAGCAGGTGATCTCTCAGTGACCCCAGCTCCTTCCTCTCCAGCAAGTAAGGTGATGGATGCAGAAGAGAAGAAAAATATGTGTGTGACTGAGAAAGAGCCCTCTCAGACCTCTGTAGACATTAAAACTGAGCAGGAGTGTGATGAGATGGCTGTAGAAGAGAACCATACTGGTTCCCAGACCTTTCCCGAATGCCCAGAATCCCTTCTGCAGCTACAGCAGCAGCAGCACCGTGTCCTGGCTGACCCCTTCACTGCGCCTTGCTCTCCACTGCCAAAGCGTATAAAGTTTGAGTCTTCAGGTAGTGTAGCAGTTCTCTCCACCTTTGGCGACTTCTCTGCTGTGTCAGAAGACAGTGAAACACCCACAAAAGTCCCTGCCTCTGGTCCATCCCTACGTGGCTTCTTGGAGTCTCCTCTTAAGTATTTGAAAACACCCTCAAAAATGCTGCCAGATACACCTGGAAAGGATGCTCAGGCGGAGTTCCCTTCTTGCGATTGTGTTGGTGAGTGCATTGAACATTTAGGCTCTAATGAAGAAGCACCTACTGTCTGCTGCATACAGTAAAAATAACATCACACTGCAAATTATTCTACTGTTATTGTACTTCAAAATATCATTCCCAGAATATTCAAATACAAATAGCTAATACTGCATATTAAAGATCACAACGTACAATAACAAAATTCAGGAGATAAGTTTATGTAATTTCTGTAACCAAGTGAGCTGCAATGGGAAACAAACTGTTTGTACATCCCTCAGATTCTGTGTCTTTTAAGTTCTTACTTAAGATGTTACATAAATTCTTTAACATTCTGAAACAAGGGTCCCTCCATTTCCCTTTCCTTGCTTCTAAGCATTCCAATCTGCCACGTGTGTGACTTTGTTGCAGTCAATCTGTTCTGCTTTGGCACTATTGTCTGGGCACCGTCTGCATGTGTCTGAGAATGCACATGCAGCATGTGTGCAAGGGCTAGTCTGCAGTCCGCTCACAGCGCATGACGGTGAAAGTACTGAGGGGAGGGTCTGTGGGCAGTAAGTGACAATGGGCTTGGAGAAGGCCTTCATTGTTGCTAGAAGCTCGGTAGCGGGGCTGTACTCCAGATCGAACCATTTCAGCTTCACTGTCAAAGGGACAGGAACGCTGTGGGGTCTGCTGATAGGTACAAGGGAGCAATAAGTGAGATGACAGGGGGAGGCAAGGACTAGACAGGCCCCAGATAGAGGAGGTTGAGAAAGTAAATGTAGTAAACAGCAGTACTATATCACTCTATTATGCTCCTGTGTGTAGTCAGAAACATTTTATCTGGAAAAAAAAAAAGATCTGAGACTACTTTTTTGGTTATTTAAACCTGGGAATATACCTGGGGGAATACATCACAAATAATACTTTAAGTGTATACCTACATCCCATTTATCCCTTATGTTTTTGTGTCCCAGTGTTCAACTAAGATCATTAGAGATGATTAAACTACATTTTCCATGGACCTTCAATATTGTTGCTTCTTTTAAAAAGTGCACTAATAGTAATATGCTTACTTGAAATGGAATTCATTATCTGGAAATAAAAACATGACTGAAGCAAAGTCTTTAAGGAGCAAAAGAGCAGGTTTTTTTTTTTTATTTTTGCAAAGTGGAAGTTTCTGGAAGTTGATTCCCATATTCAAGCATGTTCATGTACACTGATGTAAAGGGGAGCGAGAGAGTTTTAACAGCATCTTGAAAAAATGGTCTTGGAGAGTTCAACAGTCCTTCCCTTGGCTCTTTGTTCTTATTGACTGCTGATCTATGCAAGGATTTTAGTGGTGGGGATCAAGCTATTCTTGGACCCTCCTACTCCCATAATCTACAAACTATCCATTTGTGCATTTATGTAATGTTCCTCATCAAACTTCTTATGAAAGTTAGCTGTACTAATTTCTTTGATGCTCTAAATAATTTTGATGAGTGGAGAGACAACATGATTCAATTTAAATATTCAGTACATTTCACATAATATACATAATAAATTTAAACTTGACAATATTGCCAGAGTTCTCGTTCGCTTGGACTACTGGCAGCAATGTCTAACACGGCTTGGTTTTCTGTAAAACACAAGCTTTTGTGCACAGCTGCAGGTCCTCAGCTGCGAGGAATGTCTGCTGTGCTGGTTCTATCGAGAGAGCAAAGGTTACTACTAGGCAAGAGGTCTTAAAATCATTGCCTAGCAACATGTCCTGCAGTCAACACAGAATGAGAACGCCCATTGTAATCTGACACCAAAGCAGACCATTTTTTGAGCCTTTTCAACACACATACCACATACAGGAGCAAAGTTTTTGGACGTAAGTTTTTGAAACTGCAACATGCAAGCATGCTATCCCACATATAAACACTTAAAAGAAAGATTTATGATGGACACTCCCATAGATAATTTTCTGCCTTCAGCCACACCTCTCTGCTTCTGCTCTCCCCATGGAATGTGACCTTAAATCCCCTCTCAGATAGGCGCACACATGCACACTGCCTTGCTCTCACACTCTAAAATGCTTCGTCTCTTGTCCTCACTATCCCCTTCTATCTTTAGCAGTCATAACTAACCACTTGATGTTCACAGTAGGCACTGGTGCACTGAGTAAAAGCTTTTCTGTTTCTTAACTAACCTTTGTTTAGGTGTCTAATGTGCATCTTCTTCTTTACAGCTGTCTGTGATTGGCTCACTAGAGTCCGACCAATAGGGCAATCTGGAATATTGTAATGCACCCGTTCAAACATTGTTGCCCAGGGTCTCTGTTGATGGCAACAATGAAGTACAAAGCACACTTGGACAGCTGACCAATCTTTCTCCTTTATTCCTCTCTTTCTCAGAGCAAATCCTGGAGAAGGATGAGGGACCCTACTACAACCACCTTGGCTCAGGGCCAACTGTGGCCTCAATCAGAGAACTTATGGAAAACAGGTGAGATGCAGGGTGTACATTCATATCTAGTACATCAGGGAAACAGTGTCTTGTATTTGGCAGACTCACTCACTGTTGTTAACTACTTGTCCATGTCAGGGTTTCTGTGGTGCAGCAGCTGTCTAAAAAACCTAAGGTAGTCCATTGCGGGGTTTCTGTGAGAAAGCATTTGAAATCCCACATGCTCACTGACTTGTCCCAAAGCAGTTTTGTGCTAGAAATTTTTGGTGAAAAGCCAGCAACTGTCCTGATGTATTGACAAAAAGAAACTTTGTTGTAAGTGCTGGCTACCGCAGATGAGTGGGCGAGTCCTCCATAGCTTCCCAAGTGTCCTTGTGCCTGGCACTCACACAGCTGCAGCCAAAAGCCTGCCCTATCCTCCTGCCTCCTGCTTGTCCTCATACTCCAGTCCCTGAGGGAAACCCCGACCCAGAATGTGATGGCAGTGAAAGGAAAGTGCGACGTCAGCAGAGCATTACTAGGGACGGGAGCCCAAGGCGAGTGTGGGAAAGGTGTATGGGTGAAAGGAGGCACAGTACAGCAATCTTCTGACCTCTGAGCTTCTATAAGCTGTCGCCTTGCTATTTTTGTCCCAGTTGGCGCCACCTCTGCATCCAGCTGGTTTCATTCACTGCACGGGGGAATGCAGGTCATTCATATTTAATCAGATTACTAATGAACTGGACAACACAGGCAGTTAGTATGAGATGTTCTGGGGTACAGCAGTTTTAACATTTAACAACTATTTTTGCCAGAACATTTCAGAATCTGGGAACCAATTTGTGGTAATTGTTACAATAATTTACTAACAGCAGACATATTTGTACTGTATTCGTCTGAAAAAATTCCATGACCATCTTTGGGCAGCTTGCTTAGTTAACAACATGCAAATGTACCAAACGTCTCTCACTGAAATAGGAACTGAGACTGTATTTAAATCGAGGCGGGCAAAAAGTTGAGAACCGAGGCTTGTCACGCTCTGTTTTAATGCTGAGTGAATACCCCCTGAATTCCCAAGGCTCCTAAAGAATGACTCATCAGGCATTTGAGGGCACATGATCAATTAGGAAGCTGAGTCGAAAGGGAGGGGCTCTTTATGTTAGTATGCCAGCGCAATGATGTCATCACAGGACTTTTGATTTTCCCAAGCCTGACCTGCTGACCTTCTCCTGACCTTTGTGATCCTACCCCCATGGACAGCATTCTCTTTTATAAGACCATAGACGACAGATTTCTTGTTCTTATAAAGTTCAAAATTTCTGTGCTGCAGTGCATTACTTAATGGCAGTTTTTAAATAAAGAAGATGGCCCAGTGAAATACTGTATTGAAGACCAACTATTGTCCTGACACTTTGAATCTGTAATCCTCCAATTCTCTTTGTCACATCACACATGCTGTCTAGATTTAGGAGGGGGTGGAGTTGGGGGATATGCTGCTACCATCACAGCCTTGTGAATAACAGCGAAGCTGTGTGAACTCAGAAAAGGATTTGAGAGGCAGACCTGAGTTGTATGTGTACATACATGCAACTGTTTGTGTATGCAGGCTTAGTTTCTTTGTACTGTTGGGTTTTTTTTTTTTTAAACTTTTCAGCAAGTATACATTCAGTAGGTTGGTGGGTGCAGATACAAACCTATGTAATAACCCTTGTTTTTCAATCTGTTTGTTTTTATGAAGAGTGTTCTTATTCCAGAGTCTGTATTGAATATAGGGTGTTTTGTATCTACACAGGTTTGGAGAGAAGGGTGAGGCCATACGCATAGAGAAAGTGATCTACACAGGCAAAGAGGGGAAAAGCTCTCAGGGATGTCCCATTGCCAAGTGGGTGAGTGTGGGTCAGCCCCTTCATAAAATTGCCACGCTTCATGTCATAGCCTGTTCTCCATCACAAAAAACCTCCTGTCCTCATAGGATGTCTTCCTCTTTCTGTCTACATATTAGTCTATTATTCTGAATATTTAAGACTGTAGCAGACTGAGCAATTTGGTGAGATTTTAAAGAGGGAAAGGCTACAACATCAACTGTCAAACCGACAGGACTAATGGGGTCAGGATTTACGAAGGAGGAAGCTGTGATGGAATGACACATGGCTAGACCAACAGGGTGTAATCTTGCTTGGTTGACACCCTAAAGCTGCAGGGGGCTACACAAATTCACAGTTGGCCTAATGGACTCGTGCTACAATGGTCAGGTCATTGATTTATAGACCCTGTTAGGAGACAGCCTTACTGATTAGGGAGACTGATTGATCTTGACTGGTCCATGACATAGCCTGTAAATTGCAAGCTATGGTTACTGACACAAAAACAGACTGTTTCAGTTTGAACAAAAACATTTAATGAAACAGCCTGTCAATGAACTTGAAAATTTAGTGTAATATATTCGCATCCATGTCACTTAATTATAGTTACACGAGTGGTTTAAATACAAAGGACTACTTGCCTTTTTGCCTCAGTGCCTTACTTGCTGAACTACTGTTGTGTAGTTCAGTAGTACATACAATCAGCTTTACTCCAAATTTCCAAGACTTCATTTTTATATTGCATATTGTTATAAATATTAAATATTGCCTAAAAGAGAGTCCTTCTGCATCAGTTCCTCTTTAAACACAGGAAACTGAAATTTTACAGAACACTTTTTCTTGGTGAATGTCAGTTTCCAGTACAAATCCAGGGAAGGAAACAGTAAGGTTGAGAAATGAGGACTAGTTTCTTAGAACTGACTGGTAAGTTCTGTGAATTAGAGGCAGTGTGTATATACCTGCTACCCACTAACTGCTTTGTATTTTGCTATCTTTTCAGGTGATCCGGCGCAGTAGTGAAGCAGAAAAGCTTCTATGCCTGGTACGCCAACGTGCAGGCCACCACTGCGCTAATGCTGTCATCGTTGTCGTGATCCTTATCTGGGAAGGTGTGCCTCGGTCCCTGGGTGACAAACTGTACCACGAGCTATCGGAAACATTGACCAAGCATGGCAACCCAACGAATCGCCGCTGTGGACTCAACGAGGAGTAAGTGAGCAGGGCCAGCACCCATGCCGTGCAGACTGTTCAGCCTGGAATCAGGGGCTCCTTGCTGCAGCAGTGTTTGTCCACTGCGGATCTGGTGTAGCAGCAAGGGGTGTCACTGTGGGAGACTTTGGAGCCTTTGAACACCAACACAGCCTGTGCTCAGTGTGTTCACCTGTACTCTTTCTTTTCTCACCATCCTACAGCCGCACCTGCGCATGCCAAGGGAAGGATCCTGAAAAATCTGGTGCTTCCTTCTCCTTTGGGTGCTCCTGGAGCATGTACTTCAACGGGTGCAAATATGCACGCAGCAAAACACCACGCAAGTTTAGACTGCAAGGAGATCACCCCAAAGAGGTCAGCAAAGCACTAACATCAGTTTTACAAAGCTTGCTTTATACAGTGTGCAGCTTACTCCCCCTGTTGCTACTGTGTCACTGCTGTATCACCACTGTACATTATACTGACTCTCTGGTAATACATTCCAGCATGTTTCATAGTATTTAAATTGTCAGATTTCACATATACAAATGTGAATTGTCAAAATTCCACATATTCTTTTCACATGACTAATCCTGCATTTTTTTGTGACTGCAGGAGGAAAATCTCAGGGATAACTTCCAGGAACTGGCTACAAGGGTGGCCCCTCTGTATAAGCAATTGGCCCCCCAGGCATACAGTAACCAAGTAAGACCCACTGGGCATCACACTGTTATTTTGTACTTGTATTATTTCAAATCACTGCAACAGTTAGAGCCGTGGGATCAACATTTCCCAGTCATCTTTCAAAATATTTTAGCTGTGTTAAGAGTAAAGTTTCACCCAGTATTCTATGAACTTCAACACAACATGTCTGTGTTCCTTCAGTTGCATATTTAGCAAATTAATCAATGAAGATGACAGTTTTTCTAAAGGAAATTCTTGTTTTAGCAAAAATATTTATAGTTGTCAAGTTATTCATGGATATACTGCCTAAAATGCATTTATCCTATAGTCATAGCCTGTAGCCATGTTTTTTTTAGTCTTAGTAGTTTTATTTCAGGTTAGCCTTAATTTACATTGTCTTGCTAGCTAACCACCAGATGCAGAAAGTTTTGTTAAAGAACTAAAGATTTTTAAACACAGACATAATGAAGGGGATGTGTTCACGTAACTAAGAAAGATATAAAAGTGGAAAATGTTGGTACAGTAAAACCCTGCTGCAACATAACTGGAATCCAAAAAATTCAGTTGTCAAAAATGCCTTATTGCAAAGTTAATAAAAGAATTATGTTTTATTGATTTATTTTTATTTATAAGATGTGTAATAAAACATACAAATGACAAATATGTACTAACGGAATAATAACACTCTAATGGCCCACTTTGACTATGCAGTCAGTGGTGTTGAGAAAGCAGGGCTCAGGAGACTGGGCTGTGGAAATACAAATGGTTGGTTTGACATACTCGCAAGCCTAATAGAGTCACCATTTTTTCAGATGGTAACTTCATCTTGGCAATTGGCATTGTTTCTGTCATAGACACTTCTGTGGCCTTCATATAAGCTACTGATGATTGGCTAAAGTGAAAGATTTCTGAAGTGGTTTCAAAACATCTCCATTCATTCTGGATCTTTACAAGGTTTTTTGCAAGCTGGGACCATTGCTGATAACAGCTATACCTTTACTGAGTGGCCACTTAAGTTGCAGTTAAGTTTAAATGAGGAAGCTGGTGCTGCACAGTAAATGGAGACAGAGCTGCAGCAGTGTACATTGTCCACATAAACAATGGACTGATCTGCTGTGTTTGTGAACAGTTCTCTTGTTGCTGTTTACAAATCACTCCATCACTGAATTTGCTTGTAAATTACTTATGTTATTATATATTAGTATACCCTTGCAGAAGATATAGTGAGCTCCCTTCATAAAACAGACAATTTGGCAGCTTTTTTTTCTAAATGGCAAAAATCACACTAAAAAGCATGCGGAACGTGCCGCGTTCTACCTGAAAGTCAGCCAGTCAGTTGGTCAGCCAGTCAGTCAGGTGTTTAAATATACACAAAGCATACCTAATATTTAACCTTTTTAAGTATTTCATCATCCCATTAGCTCACCTTAAAGTGACCCTTCTTCATGCTTTTTTACGTGTGTTCAAAAATACACACTTCATAAGCATATTTGGTAAAGTGTAACTATAAAAATATTTTCTTATCACGGTAGGCTAAACATGAGCAAACGTGCTTTGTTGACTTTCAGTGTGCAATGGAGCAAGTTGCTACAGACTGTCGGCTGGGCCTGAACGAGGGAAGACCGTTCTCGGGAGTAACTGCCTGCATGGATTTCTGTGCCCATGCCCACAAAGACCAGCACAACCTGTATAACGGATGCACTGTGGTAAGGCTGCACCTCTTTTTAACTCCTTATGCTCCAAAAGTTCACTGACTGCTTATGTGGCCCAACCTGTATGTGTGTTTGAGTTTGTGTATGTGGAGTTGTGTACATTAGGGTGTGTGGAGAATCTAAATTTTGTACTGATCACTGTGTCGACTGCCTAGGTGTGTACGCTGACGAAAGAGGACAACCGAATAGTGGGACAGATCCCAGAAGATGAGCAGCTACACGTGTTGCCGCTCTACAAGGTGTCCATGACAGATGAATTTGGTAGTGAGGAGCGCCAGCGGCTCAAAATGCAGAATGGAGCGATCCAGGTGCTCAGTAATTTCCGACGTGAGGTGCGCAAGCTACCGGAACCTGCTAAATCATGCCGCCAACGCAGACTTGAAGCAAAGAAGGCTGCTTCCGAGAAGAAAAAAGCTCAAAAACAACAAATGACTGAGATGCCTGTAAAAACAATAAAGACAGAATTGCTCCACTCTGGCCCTGATGAGTTACAGCAAGGAAACAAAGGTGAGTCCCCCTCAGCAATACCTGGCATATTGGTTTCTGATGAATATGGCCTAAATGGGCCATAAATAAGCAGACTTTAGAAGTTATCATCAACATGTGAAACACTTAGTGAAGACAAAAATATCCAGATATCCACTTTGACATCATGTTTTTGCTTAAACTAATGAATCTGTTTAAGTGCCAACATAAGAAAAGCAGACCCTGTTCTATTTTGCTTATAAGTTTTTTCTGATCATATCCATTAGCAATCCCCAAGCAGGAGGTGAAACCCACCATCAAGGCAGAGGTCAAGGAACGGTTCCCATCTGTGAATGGAGCCTTAGAGGGATACCCTACACTGGGAAACTGTAAGGAAATCAAACCCTATAGCATAAACAATGTCTATTCGCACCATAGTTACTATGCAAGAGGCCACCCTTCCAGTGGGCCGCCTTCTACCCCTCCAGCCCCCAGCCCTGTGAATGGCTTTCACCCCAAACTCCCAACGCTGCACTACAGCTGCTACAAGTATGCCAACAGTGCACTGTATTCCCAACAATGTCTTGGTTATGAAGACCACAATGGCACCTGGCCCAAGGTAGCTGCCATGGCTGCCTCCTTTGACAAGAAGCCAGATGTGCAAAGTCTTCAGGCCAGCTTGGGTCACTCTTACCCAGACCACCCAGAGCAGCAGCCCAGTGATCCAGCCAAATGCAACTACCCATCTGACTTTGCCAAGTCTCTGCCACCTCCAGCCCGGCCTCTGTCAGTGCCATCAGATCCTCGTTCAAGATCCACTCCTGTTATCAAACAGGAGCCTATCGATATCCCTCTATTCTCAGACTGTGCACCAGGAGGACCATCCCGGAGCTGTAGTGCTAGCTACAGTCCTGCTCCACGAGCTGAGGCTTGGTCAGGACACAAGGTAAATGGGGCTCTGGCACCTGATGCTTGGGACAATATGAAACAGGGTCCTCAAGATACTTTCACTCCACAGAAACAGCAGGTTCACCAGCAACATCTGCATCAGCCCCATCAACAGCCTCATCAACAGCCCCAGCAACATCCACAGCAGTGGACCTCCTTTCCAGGTGCTAACACCCCTCTGGCTTCCCTGACCCCATCTCCTTCTCCCTCTCCCAAAGCAGCACCCTCCTCAGCTCGCCCTTCTCAACTCTCTGGTGCACTCAACTTGGAGAACCCTTCCCCTGGTCTTCAACCCATGGCCTGGGCCACGGAATTGGCTGGATTTAATGTGGGCCTGAAGCACAGTGGCACTGCTGGTGGCTTCCCTGATAAGCTATGGAGCAAGGCGGGTGAAAGCAGAAGCTCCACACCGCTTGGACTGCAGGAGAAAGTCTGGAAATCATGTGGTGGTTCAGCAGCAGGGAGCACTCCGTCTCCTGCACCAGAAGGTCGACTGTTCCCTGATGCCTTCCAGCAGCCAGAGGTGCAAACCTGCTTTGAACCTGCTGGTACTGAGAGTGAAGCAGAGCGAGAGCCTGAAGAAGAAGAGGTGTGGTCAGACAGTGAGCATAACTTCCTTGATCCAGACATAGGTGGTGTTGCTGTCGCACCAGCCCATGGCACAGTCATGATTGAATGCGCCCGCCGTGAGTTGCATGCCACCACACCACTGAAGAAGCCTGACCGCAGCCATCCAACACGCATCTCGCTTGTCTTCTACCAGCACAAAAACCTGAACCAGCCATGTCACGGCCTGGCACTGTGGGAGGCTAAGATGAAGTTGCTGGCAGAGCGGGCACTGCAGCGGCAGCGAGAGGCTGCATTGCTTGGCCTCTCCCAAGAGGACATCAAAGCCTATGGGAAGAAACGCAAATGGGGAGCAATGGCTGGGGGAACAAACTCTGGACCAGGACAAGGCAAGGAGAGGAGGGTAGGGGTGACCACACGCCAGGCTTCAGTGCAGTACTCAACCTCCATCGTTACAGTGTCTCCATATGCTTTCACCCAGCTCACTGGTCCCTACAGTCGTTGGGTGTGAGGAGCTGGATGGACACAGTGAAAGGACCAGAAAAAAAGGAGAGCCAGAGCTTCAGTTTCCCCTACATGCCCACTCCCCTCCCCTACCAGCGCTCTTTGGGTCTTCACCCGAGCTCTTACAATTTACTCTGGTCCTAAGGAGAATTGCTCATTTTGAATTAGATTTTCATTTTTTACCTCAAATTAGGCAGCAGATCGGGACACTGCCTGACGGACAAGCTGCCTTTGGTGCTCTTTCCCTCTCCAACATAGGAGGGGTTACATCCTTTCTTCTCCTTAATACAATAATGATTCAAATTATTATTATTATTATTATTATTATTATTATTATTACTATTATTATCAATATTACTATGATTGTTATTGTTACTGTCAATGTTGTTATTACTGGTATTGTTATTATTATTGAGGTTAATGATTTTTGTTATTAATATTGTTTTCATTAATATTATTATTGATATAATTTTTGGGAAGGCTGGGATTTCTCAGTCATGCTTACTTCTTTCCCTATGAAACTAGAATCATGCAGAACACAGCTTTTTCCTTTTTGCTATTTTTTTTTTTTTTTTTTGGTTGAATTCCATACAGAGGTGGGGCAAGAGGTTACAGCCATCTGTCAAATATGACTCCATGAGGAGACATGGAAAAAAGTAAGGGTTTTTTTTCCACTGAAAACAAGTGAAATCAGGAATGAACAGGAGAGACATAAAAACACAAAGGACTTGTTTTAATTCTGTAACCACGAAGAGCTTTTTAAAATTCTATTTTGCTAAGGAGTGGAATTTCCTTTGGATTGAAGAAAAAAAACAGAAAAACATCAAGAAGTCCAGCCTCTCGCCTCCACTCTTCTGGCTGTCCCTGTTATAGAGAGCAGGAGGATTGAGTGCAACCATTTTCTCTCCAGGAAGGGCCATGAGCCAGGAACCCCACTCCTCCATATCTCACTCTCATGTTTCATAGTCTTTCTCAACTGGTGCTTTTCTTCTGTCTATGGCAACAACTTGGATATCCTGGTTTGCTATTTCTCTATCTATCCCAAATACAACATGTGCCCTTAGCGCAGACTCGAGCAAGTAGAACAAGCTCCAGTCCACGTACTTATCTCGTTTGCATGTTTGGAAACCCCCATCTCTCTGAAGTCCTTCGGGAGGTCAGAGGTGACCCCTGTGCAATGGTGCTGATACGGTCCCCTGTGTGCCCACCTCACCCCACCTTCCCCACCTGTGTTGTACTCAGATCACAGACACACCCACCAACTGGCCATCACATGCAAATGGCTACTGTGTCATCCAACAGACCCATCCCAATTGCAAGTAGTGTGTGTCTGCACCAGCCTGGCAAGGCCAGTCTGGTTCCAGGCCCATGCTGTGATTGGGTCCACAAAACCATGCTGCACTGCTTCATCACTGTTGTCCTGCTTGGTGCTGTGGGCACGGGCCCATGTGCCTTAGCCAGCCAGAATGGCTCTGGTCGTGTCTGCACTGCTCTTGCACAGGTGCAGCAGCCCCTCCCTCCTCGCACACAGACTACCAACCCCTCTTGGTGAAACTCATCATGGGTACTGTAATGCCTTTAGCACATTTAGAAAACAACGGTGCTTGTTTTACACACTGAAATATCCTTGGCCTTTATCCGTGGGCTCCCATGCTAGGGTTGACAAAGCATTGTGCATGTATGTCCTTCCCAGGTTCTCTGAGCCCATGTGAAGGTAAAACAGATGCTCCAGTTAATGCTGTATTTCTGTTTTGCAGAAAGCTACTGAAACAGTCCTAAAGCTTTATAATGTAGATTCTAACCCTTCCCGAAAAGCATGATCATAAGCTCAACACCCAGTCAGAGAGGTTTTAGAAACACAGCATTATCAGTGTAACAAACAGGAAGAATAAATGAGCCTTTTGTTTCAATACATTTAACAAATTGAAAGTAATGTGAGGATTCCCCAAGCTGTGTGCTTAGAGGTGATAAGGGAGCTTAGAAGACAGAGCTCAGAGGTGCAGCGACGTCACAGTTCCATGTTAACTCTCTGGACCGTCGCTTGGCCCAGTCCAGTCTTTAGTGACCCAGGCAGCAGTATGTTGTATGTGTCCCTATGATGGGTGATGTTGCCCTACATTGAAAAAACCTTCCTTGCTGCACCAACTCATGCATTAGTCTGCTGTTAGTTCCAATGCACTTAACTGGACACACGTCTCTCCCTCAATAAAACTAAGGTCTGCAGCTACAGTAGTTGTGCTTCTCTAGCTTCGGGGATGCAGCTCAGGCCTCTCTGTCAGTACGAGGCAATTTGCGACAGTTGGTGCTCATCAGGGTTCGTCCTGTTGTCTCCTTGCCCAGTCAAACGGGGGTACAGCGCCCCCAGGCCTTAGCACTTTCCTCACCGGGGGGGGAGGGGGGGTGAGTTGGCACAGGCTGCAGGTGTGAGTCGAGGAGGAACTGTCTTTTCCATCAATCTGTTGCACTGTGCTGTGTGTTGCTTTAGCCCCGAGCCACATACTGATGTTGGTCTGCTGTGGAGTGTGCACATAGGGCTGAGGCTGGTTTACACAAGGCCAGAAACTCCTTGGTGCTCAAAGTGGATGGATCCTGGTGCTTTTCAAGAGGTCAAGCTCTCTATACCTCATGTTGTAGAGACACTGGTCACAATCACAATGTGCTACAAACACTCGGGTGCTATGGAGGGCAGCGAAAGTGTTCATTTGTGGCTCCCGTGTGATTGCTGCCTACATATACATCGTAATCTACATTTTTACTATTATTTATTACATAATAATGATGATTATTGTTATTGTGATTGTTGTTATTTTTGGTTTTCCTGTTTAGTTTTACCTAATACAAATTGTAAATACAAAAGAAAAGATTTTATAAAGCACTTTTAATCTTGATTTTAAAGAAAAAAGAAAGCAGATTATTGACAACTTGAAAACTAGTTTTTTGTTTTAATTGAATTTTATGGGGAGAAATAAACAAATGTAAATACTTAAATATTTAGGTAAGATTATTTAACTTAAGAGGGATAATGACCTTATCATGAGTGAATACAGGATTTCTGGTCTACAGCTGTCAGTATAACGAAATAACAGCAGAGAACAGCACCTCATTGCAGTGTGACGTGTCTGTCTGTGTATACTGAATACTGCTGTCCTGTACTACAAGTACTGTACTACATTAATACCTCTTTAACAGGAACCAGCCCCTTCTAAAGAAAAGCAACTTAAGTAATTAGAACAGATAAAACCAATAGAAAATTAGTGCAAATTGAAGCAAAATGAAAAGTACATGTACATTAAACTTACCATACAAATAGACACTGATTGTAAAATCGCATGAGAGAAAGCAAGTGGTGAAAGTGTTGTCTTTTCTGCCATTCTGTACTATCTAGTGGTAGGTTTCTTTAGCCCCCTTTTTCGTGTGTGGCTGTCCATAAGTTCAGTAATGGTGTATTACTGATGTGAGAGATGCTGCAACAGCTGCCCATTTTTTAGATGCCAGGTTGTTGACTGTCCCTTCTTCAAATAGAGGGCCCCCAAGAGAGATGTGGCCCATAGTTTTGTGCCCCCAGACAAACAGTACCTTAGAACACAAAGGTTTTCTGCAACCTACTTACTTCAGTTTCTGTGCAAGTAGTGTTCTCATGAGAAAGGCAAGGTGATACACAAAGTTAAGGCCACTTTTGTAAAGAATTACCTATTTGCTGTTTTTGGCTTCATATTAATCATGACAACAGTAATACTAGGTGCTGGTTTATTTATTAACTTTTTAAAGATGTAAATTTGTATACATACTTAATTGATGCAAAGAGAGGATCGTGCCTACTAACAGTTCTCTCTTAACATGAGTCCCTGAAGAAGGCTGGTGCTATAGCGCAATCCCTGAATTCACTGTGGAATTGTGGGTGGGGACTTGTGACAGCTGGCAGATAGTTTCTGTTTCTGGGCCTTATAAGTTCTGACAACATGACTCTGGGAGGAAAGTCAAGAAACAAGAGAATTGGAAACTCACATGGTGCTCTTTAGGAATGTGGCTATTTTTACATTTTTGCAGCAAACATTTGTGATGGATCTCATGGTTGGAAATTGCGATGTGCAAAAAAGTACTGAAAATCTAAGCAAAGAAAAGCACTTGCAGTCTTTTACTGTTTAATTTCCCCTCTCCCTTCAATAAATCATTGTAATACTCAATCAGGAAATGTCACATCATTTTAAGCAGATAGAATATAGACCATGTTTAACTCTTGTGATATTGAAGTGAATAGACTGTTAACTTAATAGGTTTCTCTGCACACACATCTGGTCCTAAAAACAACTTGATATGTTGTATAACTGAGTGCTTTTGTTGATGTTTGAGGTAAGAGAGGTGATAAATGCTGAGACTGTCAGAACACTGCAGAACACATTGCCTCTTTTGTCACTCTCTCTCTGTCTCACACACACACACACACACACACACACACACACACACACACACACACACACACACACACACACACACACACACACTGCCCCTCCTCAGCACTGGTCTCTTAACTACCCAAAGCAATTTGATTAATTTGAAAACTACTCATAGTGGGTTTAGGTAACATTCTAGCCCCAAGAACATACTAGCGCTAACTCCATCTAGAACACACAAAAATAAAAAAATAAAAACAAGATAGAAAAAAAACTCAATTTAAAACTGGCAGCTACATTCCTTTTATGAGTTGAAGATTGTTTTTTTTTCATGTTAAGTATGCAGTATGTAAAAAAGTGTTTTTTCCAGTCTCTCTCTCTCTCTCTCTTTGTAGCTGTATGGTGTATTATGTGAATACATAGTGTATGTGGTACAACCCACAATATTGTTTTATGTTCTGAGATAATAAAGAAATAAAAAAATGAAGAAGCAAGAAATAAAGAGTTGTGTAAAAACATGTTAATGTTTTATTATTATTATTATTATTATTATTATTATTATTATTACATAATATCCTATATCCTTTTGTGAAAGAAGTTGGCAGTGCGCTGCATTTAGATGCTTGCTAAAAAGGTTTTATTGGGAGTAACTTTGTGTGGAGGGAGGATTGTACCACACCACATTACAAGAGTTGCTGAGAACAGGACTTTGGAGAGTGCAGTACTGGGAAAAGGCTAAACAGAGAGAAGGATGAAGAATGAAATCAAACCGGAGGGCCACCAAATCCATGAGCAGGAAACATATATACGTCAGTACTCCATGTTAAGAATAGAGGGCTTCGCGATGGCGGTTACGTTAATAACAATAATAATATTTAAGGCAAATGTCATTTGGCAGCTTTGTAAAATTTTTACACTTTTTTATTCTGTAAAATTTTGAGTGGTGAGTTTTAAAAAAAGGGGTGCATGCTTGGTTTGGTGCTAGAATGCTCATGTCTTGCGCTTGACTAAAATGCTGCCATCAAAGTGCTGAACTAAATATGTAACTAATGGCAGTCTTTACTGACCACTGACTTCAAAGGTCTTCTGTTTAGGCTTTAATGGCAGCAACCATAACATGGTGCTGAACTCCCGAAAGCCCCAACACAATGTCAATACAGCACTTACCTGAAGAGTTGTACCGGGTGATGGTGGCAGTCTCCAGCTTTAGTAGCCAGCCTTCCACTGGTGCTTCTGCCTACGATGCAGAACTTTGGTGATGTTCCAATCCCCCTCTATCTCAATGTCCCAGCCAAATGTCATTGTGAAGCCACAGAATTCAGGGAAATGCTCACTGTCATGCTGTTACGGCTGGTAACAGGCAGTACCTTCTGTTGTTCATTGTGAGTCAGTCTTTAAGTTTCAGTAATGGTCATTTTACAATATGTTTAATAATATAAGAAAAGTAGAACACATGAATTATTGATAATACTGTGAATGTATTATCATTATTATTACTCGTTTTTTTTGTTGTTAAAAAAACAAAACTAAACATCAGTTGTTTCAAGTATATGTAACATAACATAGACTCCAGACCAGTTCATTGTTTGCCTTTTTCAGTAAGTGAAACATTTTGGGTTATTACTGATCTTTGGAATATGTGTTATTTTAAAGTGGTGGGAGGGCTGGATGTTGTTGGGTTTGTTTAAATGTAGCTCCTTTGTAATAGGATCTATATGTACTATTCAATTGTAGATATTAGAACAGTTAAGTAAAACTAAAGCTAATGAATACAATGCATTATTATATTATTACTATGTTTAATTTTTAATGTTGATATTTTAAGATTGCCCTTGTGTTCTTAATATGTATTATGACACCATTTCCATTTTAATATGATTATAAAATGTGAAGGTTGTCAAGAGAGGAGAAATTAGGTAATGTGATTTTATTTTTTAAAACTGATTTTACATAATTTCTGTTTTAAAATTGAAGATGGGTGGATTTTGTTTATTTATTTTGTTGTCAGTTTTGTTATGAAGTAACTTTCATCTGGATTATGAGCTGTTGAAATATATTTGAAATATTGTGGGTGTCTTAATAAATTTTATATTTATTTTTTGCACTCCAAAATAGTTTCTTTGGTTTTTATTTTGTTTCTTTTTTTATGCAGTTCAACAATTTAAAGTATTCAGTTAGACAAACTTTGTTCATTTAAATTACCACAACTCTCCAACACAATGATTCTGCTCGTAATGTCTTCTTTTCCTGGATAAAATTTACGAAAGCAAAATTATTTTATTTTATAGTATTTTTCCATTTCCCTTTGTGAAAGGTAGCATTTCCAAATTAAAACTACATTTTTTATATTTTCAGCAATGACTTTGATTTCTGTGAAGAATAAATTAGTACAAGAAACGACTGTAATACAGACACACACAGCAAAAGAAAAAGCGCCATCTTAACCATATCTCTGCTGCCACTACCCATGGCGCTTCGGGAGAAATGACGTCACATCCCGGAAACGAATTTGTACGACTTCTGAATATGTCAAAAAGAAAAGCAACTCCTGTTATAAAAACTGATTTTCGCTTGGGACGAGTAAGTTGATTACGCCCTGTACTTTGTAAAAAAAAGTATCTAAGTGGTTCACTGTACAAAAAACATAGCAACAACAAACAAATTACAATAAAGAGATTTAACACTGTCGTAAATTGGGATAAAGCTGGAAGCAAACTAATGAACGTGTTTTATGTGAAATTGCGATACCTCAATTTTATGATAGCAGAGATTCTGTTTCGTCCCTCAGTATATATGACCAGTTATAAAACCTTTTATTAAAACTTTATTGTTCTCACTTATTATATGGTGCCATGTAGAGGTGTATCTTTCATGAGGTTTAACTTTAAAAAAAAGTCTGAATTTTACTCCTGTCTCAGATCTTGCTAAATTCTTGGCACTTTTTGATCCCCCTTCAGTAATTGAATAAAAAGAACAGAATGTCCAGACAGCCGGACTGTAAATAAAATGTTTCCGTTTCGCTGAGTTCAAAGTTAAAAAAAACGCTGAAATCAGTCGTCTGCTTATGTCTTCCATGTTCGGTTCGAAATCTGATACCGAGCTTCGATGAGCTGATGTGTGGACACGTTAACATTTTCTGACAAAGTCAGATCCGTTTGCCAGGTGGAAAAACGACGCTGTTTCGCTTGCATTCAAAAAACAAAAAATGTTTTTCCGTCGAGTCAAATCGCTCCCGAGTTCTTTGTGACGCCCGGGCGCCACCTCGCAACCGCTGTTCTCGATTACTGGAAGTCCGCGCTTTCCTGCATTTCTACGACTGTGCACTAGGGGTCGCAGTCAATTAATGCTTCCAATTTTAGAGGCACTGTACCTGTACCTGTTCAGTGTGAAAAAAGGGAATAAATACCCTATAAAGCTGAAAAATTAACATGAATATAGACAGATCTATAAAATTAACAGTAAGCATTGGTCTTTGATAGAATCTTTCCAGATAAATGGCAAAAAAAGTCTCAGGCTTTAGCCTTTACTACTGCAGTGCAAGTTACGGTAAGTGGAGAGGCTCAGGAGGCTTGTTCAACACTACCTTTGCCTGACAGTTTGCAAACAGACACGGTTAAGTCCTTACTGTCCAAAATAATGTATATGGCAGGAAGCATCATGTGCACAGAATGTGTTTGTGTGATGTACAGTATCTTCCTGTTAAGCAGTGATCACGTCCCACATAACAAAATCATCTCAGTGAAAGTTGGGATTCATACAGGTGTTGTTTTTGGTAGCCTGGCCTTACATATTCTGGTATCACTTCTGACCTCTGAAGATTTTTTCCTTTTACCTTTTTTAAAGCATTACCTCAAAATGCTGAATGTAAATTATGCAAGATAGTTAACTACTCAACATGTAGGTTTGTTACAGCTGGAGAGTTAAGATTTTTAATTTTTTGTTACAGCTGGAGAGTTAAGATTTTTAATTATGTTTGGCATACATATTATTCAGGTTTCTGCTGTTTTTAACTTCTATGCTTATGCATAAGGTTGACAAGGCAGTTTAAACAGAAGTGCTGTCCCTTTATTATTTAAATTAAAAATTTAATGAAACAGCAGAAATACTTTCAGATCAGTACTTTCAGAAGTTTTTAAGGGGTTGAAGCTCAATATTGTCCTTTTTTGCCTGATGCTCAGGTTTTCCTGTGGTGACCATGTTTCAAAGTGAGTTCCACACCTTTCACAAAATGCCATCATTAAGCTTGATTTTACATGGCTTTTGAGCACATTATCACTAAACCCTTCCTGACTAATGAAATGGCTACAATAGTTACAGTACACAAGGTTACAATACAATGGACAGCTTTACAACCTGCACACAGCAGGAACTGGTTAATACCATGTTAGTACTCTAATTTGACTAAACCAACTTTTCTCCTAGGAAATAACATATCATACAGAGCCAGTAACACCAATGATGTCTGGTGCAGGCACTGCAAGGTTCTGAAGAAGCTCTGAGATGGTGGGAGCCATGTGATAAAGCAGAATGCGTAAGTACACTCTTAGTAACTGTTTGGTTTTTCTTCGTGTCCTAAAAGGTTAGAGTTTGCCTTTTGATGGAATTAATGATGAAATATTCCCCAGATATTATTTCCAGCATACTCTTTTCTGTCTGCCCAGGGCTTGTAGGAGAAATGCACATAATGCAACAGATCAACAACACTACCACTTGCTTTCTTTACACAAGTTTCAACAATCCTTTCTGAATGTGTCCATACTCAGTAGGTCAGCAATTAAAAGGCTCCAGAACTACATTTTTCCAGGAAAGCTGAATGTAACGTTAAAGTCTTCATCGATTCCCAGAAATTTTGCCCTGAACTGACTTCTATGTAGTTATTTTATATGTAAGTATATGAACCTAGGTTAATTCATATTGTAGGCTAGTTTAGTCACATTCACATTTGTTTTATTTTATAGGTGTTTTTCTGTGGTCTTTTTTGTTTTTGATAGTCACTGTTGTTATTACTCCCAGAAAATGATTAAGCGAACACTTTCTGTCTATATAGCTTGCAAGTGGTAAAAAATATGTGAGAATTGATGTCACTACCACTGGACACTATTATAGTATTCTTTATTTAGCTGTGATCTTTACCCAAAGGGACTTATATTGTCAGAAAAAAACTTACAGTGATTTATACAGGTGGGTTTTCTTGTTATATGTATGAATGTTGAAGCTGGACACTGAAGAAGCAGGACAGGAAATAGGCCTCAGGAGACTTAAGGATAGGATGTACAGCCAGGAAAACAAATAGATAAATCTTGGAGCGAATGAAACCACAGCTCTTATTGGAAACAGAAATGAAAGGTAATACACTGTGGTGATAAATATAATGTGTTATTACTTTTTACCTTTTCATCTTTCCGCTTTTTGACCCTTTCAGCACCGGGTAAGTCAGCTGTTCACTGTAAAAATTCAAAACTTTAATAGAAATTTTAAGATATATACAATCATGTCACTGATTCACTTTTATTTTAAAAAGATGAAGAAAAAAAATTTAAATTAAAAGCAGAATGAAACAAGAGAACATTCACTGTTTGTCCGATCCAGTTTTAACCAGCTGCGAATGTACAGCTAACCAACCAGTATGGAAACATGTTGTGAATTTCAAAAAATGAAAAATATTAACATTAATCTTGTCTTTTTTGCTCTGTATATCACTGTGTAGTTGCCTATCTTTTTTAGTGTTTACTTTGTCAGGTCATTGGTCTGGCATAACAGTTGCATATGAACCAGGATGTAATATAATATAATTTGTAATCACAACAATCTAGGTTTTAAGGTTTCAAGGTTTATTCATCACGGATGCACTAACAGCAGCATAGCAGTGTTGTCACCATGAAAAGTGTTGCTTCCAGGCATCCTCAGCAAATAAATATGTAAATGAGGTATAAGAAAATCAAATAATAAATAATGAAATTAAGAAAAAGAAAAATAAATAAATAAGGAGAATAAATAAATAATGACTAAGATATAAAAATATACATAGAGGTTAGAGTTAGAAGTTAGTAAACAGAAACAGCAAACAAAAACAAGAAGTATCATACAAAAACGAACAACAACAGCAGCCAAACCGACAACCACACAACCGGTAAGGACATACAAGGCATAAAAAAAACAGGCATACAGACAGACTCTGATTGACACTGTTTCACTGTCCAAGGAAGGGGTCAGTGGTTTAACAGTTTTATTGTGTGTGGGGGGGGGGGGAAACTGTCCCGGAATCTGCTTGTTCTCGTCCGAATGCTGCATGAACATAAATACAGAGGGTGCACTGCCTCAAGAATAGAAAGGCTAGATTGGACTTTGCTAAAGAACATCTAAAAAAGCCAGCACAGTTCTGGAAAAACATTTTTTGGACAGATGAAACCAAGATCAACCTCTACCAGAATGATGGCAAGAAAAAAGTATGGAGAAGGCGTGGAACAGCTCATTATCCAAAGCCTTTCTATTCTTGAGGCTTATGAGTGGCTTGCACCTTCCAGTGCACCCTCTGTATTTACTTTCATGCAGTCTTCTCTTTATGGTAGACTTGGATATCGATACACCTACCCCCTGGAGAGTGTTGTTCACTTGGTTGGCTGTTGTGAAGGGGTTTCTCTTCACCATGGAAATGATTCTGCAATCATCCACCACTGTTGTCTTCCGTGGACGTCCAGGTCTTTTTGCGTTGCTGAGTATCCCAGGAGTTTATTAAAGCAAAGAAGTGGAAAATTCTTCAATGGCCAAGTCAGTCACCTGATCTTAACCCAATTGAGCATGCATTGCACTTGTTGAAGACTAAACTTCGGACAGAAAGGCCCACAAACAAACAGCAACTGAAAGCTGCTGCAGTAAAGGCCCGACAGAGCATTAAAAAGGAGGAAACTCAGCATCTGGTGATTTCTATGAGTTCAAGACTTCAGGCTGTCATTGCCAGCAAAGGGTTTTCAACCAAGTATTAGAAACGAACATTTTATTTCCAGTTATTTAATTTGTCCAATTACTTTTGAGCCCCTGAAATGAAGGGATTGTGTTAAAAAAATGCTTTAGTTGCCTCACATTTTTATGGAATCTTTTTGTTCAATCCACTGAATTAAAGCTGAAAGTCTGCACTTCAACTGCATCTGAGTTGTTTCATTTAAAATTCATTGTGGTAATGTACAGAACCAAAATTTGAAAAAAGTTGTCTCTGTTCAAATATTTATGGACCTAACTGTATATACCTCAGTTTGGGTGTTCCATCCAGGAAATGGTTTCCTAGCAGAGCCCCCAATGATTAAAGGATAGGTTCAGCACTGACCAGGATAAGTGTTATGGGTAGTTCGTGGATGGATGAACATTTCACTATGCATTTACTTTTTCCCAGTTTTCCATAATCTCTGCACGATTTGTGTCTCTTCTGTGTTTGTCTGCACCCGTAAAGATGCTGCTGGTGTGTGTAGGCAGTCTTCCCAGTTTAATTGCAACACTTAAGTCAGGTTTCATAGCAAAATTAAAGTGACCCCTGTCTGTGACTAAAGTAACTGACCAAAATCTGACCAAAAAATCGTGTTGTTGTAATGATTTTCAAAACGGTTTTACACTCTTTTTAACAACTTCATTTCATCTTTTCAGTTTCTTAAAAACATAAACAAATACTGTGTCATTCTTAACTGTTGTTTTTATTGCAGCCAGCAGGAATCCAGGGCTTTTATACCATTATTTTACCTAGAATCCAGCAAACACAAAAGAAGCTGAGTAACTGCTGAGTAACTGTATTAAACATCCCTGAATACAGCGCAGGTACCACTGCGCTCTGGGTGAGACGGTGTGTTTTGCTGCGTATGAGATAACACTATTTAAATAGAAAAGGGACTGTTACATTCAGTATGATTGTTTTACAAATTGATGATAGTGGCTGTTAAAGACGCAACAGGTGTTTGCAGCAGTAGTGGTTGTGCAAAATACATAAATGCTACAGCTGCATTTATTTCTTCTTAATTTGCAGATTACTTATTTGGCTTTTTTACTTATTCTGCATTCATTTATTTGCTTTGTTAATTCAAAGTTTTTTATACACTGTTTGCATAGTCATAGCTATACAACTGTCTGTACAACTGATGATTTAATTACTAAAGTTTCTTACTCAAGAGTAAAACAACAGATTCAATACAGGTCATAAATCCTGCACCTTATCCTTTACAGTAATAATCGAGGACTGATCATTTGCAACAGACTTCATTATTACTTTCTTATCTGCTCTTCATTATCTGTATACATTGCTGGCATTCACACACTTGGCAGAGGATTTGGCAGCCAAAAGTGAAAAAGGTATTTACTTGGAATATTCAGCGTTAATGAAATTGCAGCTGAGTGTTGTCATTTCATCATAAAATAATGGATATCACACAAAATAGCAAGTCTAGCAAATAGCTGTATTGCATCAAATGTACAGGTGCATCACTGTATTTACTGTGCAAGCAAACCAAAAAGAAAAGCTATACTGTATGACCAAAAGTATGTGGAGACCTGAGCATCGCTCCCTTATGTGCTTATTGAACATCCCATTCCAAACCCATGGCCTTCAATAGGGAGTTGCCCCCCTTTGCTGTTATAAGAGCAAGAGATGATGCACTGGGGCTACAGCTCAGTACACCTGCACAGTGGTGCTTAAGCATATGGCAGTGAACCCATATCTATTAATGACCTCCAGTGACCCCAGCCCATTTTTGTTTAAATTGAAGCTGGTGGTCACCCTGATGCCAGTGGAGTGAGGAACACCAACGAGACTTTTTGTACCGTGACTCAGACAAGGCTTGGTACACTCAAGCAGCTGTCTTCAGGTGAGGTGGACTGTCAGGATCCACACCCACATGCACCACCTCCACCTTCCTGCTGTACGTAGAAGACCTCGGCAGAGATCTGGCTCCCGACTTCTATAAACTGCTCTGCATAAACTAGAGTCCAGCTTAGAGGTCACCATCAATGGGTCATTGTTTGCTGTGTTGTCTAGGTTGTCACTTAATCCCAAGAGCGTGTCCTTGAGATACAAAACACATTATCCAGGAAAGGTTCTCAAGCAGTTCAGTGGCTAGGATCCTTAGTTTTCACCCAGGTGACTAGAGTTCAGCTCTTGGTGTGGGGAAGTGACTTTTTCTCATGCAGGAGCTCACTAGTTCCCTTTTGTGAAAGTTACCCATGTAACTTTGCTCTTACTTCCCGTGCTCTTCCATTCTTTTGGAAATCTGTTGCTGCCTTTTCTCAGTGTTTCTTGTAATTTTTGAGGCCCTTTTTACAGTAAACCTACTGAGTTTTGAGGAGAAGTGACAATGTACTAGGGTTAGTGGAGCAATGGATAATGTGCCAGATTACAGATCACGAGATTCCAGATTCAACTCATGGTTGGCATATAGGTTTTTCCAGACTGCTCTGCATGAACCACAGTCCAGCTGAGAGACTGGCATCAGCGTATCGCTGCTGAGACGGCTGTCATTTAGCCAAACCCCAAGAGTGTGTCCTTGAGGCACAGAATGCACACTTTTGCAAGAATTTTCTAGTTCCCCTTCTGTACAGAACGAGTTAAAATTCAGCCTTCATCTGGTCCGTTGTGGTCCTTGTAAAGGCAGGGACAGAAACAAATAAACCACAACCTGCTCAAAGACTTTAATTTCAGACTCCCAATGAATGCCTAAATAGCTAGACTGGCCAGCATTTATTTTGTGTCTATTGTAAGTTAAAGTGGCTTTTGCTTTATGTGAAGTAGGAGAGGAAGACCTCAAGAAGGAACCTCAACTCTGACCTGAACAGCAAACCTCCTTGGCTCAAGTCCATCACATTAACCATCACAATAGCCACTGACCATCTCCTCTGCTTCCTGCAGACCACTAAGAGAAAGAAACCATAGGAAGCTCCTATCAATATAGACCGCTCCCATGTTTGAACACAACCTTGAGGATAAATGACTTAACTACTGGACCACACAAATGGAAACTTTTGTAGTCTCCAGTTGAACACTTGTGTACTTTAAACAAGTTTTAATCTTAGAGTTTCTTCAATATGGGCAGCTACTGATTTGCCAAGTGCGAGTTTCAGACATCACAAATTCATCTTAAATGAAAAATCCACCCCGTTGGGGAAGACAATGGTCCCTTGGTTTTCCTCCACCTTGTGGTTGTAAGAAGTTTTTGCAGTTTTTTTTTTCATTTAACTGCAATATTCGATGTGTCCACAAGGGGGCAGAAAGAAGCAGAAACAAATCCAAATCTGAGTTTCCTGTTAGTTTCACTTAATGTGTTTGGGCCACAAACTGACAATGACTTGAATATCAGAAACCTCTGGGTGATTTTAAAAATATATTTGACAAGTTACAGTTTCTTAAACTGTATGCTCACACTCATGACCAAATCACTAAACAGTAATAAATACAAACTTTGAAGCAAACGATAAAAATGACATGGATTAAAGAACCTCCAATGAGTGAAAAGACGGTGTCCTTCATCCTGGTACAAACACCAAAGGCGCTGCTTTTCTCTTTACTGCGTTTGCTATGTTGTGATGGCGTGCACGCTGTAATATGAAATGTTGCTTCTTCGCAGCAGGTGTTGTCCTCGCTTTGATGCAAGAATGCTTTTTGTTCCACGGGGTGTCTAATTCTGCTGTTTGCACTTCCCTTCTGACCCTAAGTCAGTGTTACTGCGGAAAGACAGTTTCTTCATTAGACTCGCAGGTAAGAGTTGATGGGGTGTTCTCTGGTGGTCTGCTGGCTGAAGCATGAATTTGGTCATACGTAGGGGCTGAGTTCCAAACCCTTTTGACCAAAGTCCTCTGTTAAGTGTGATTTTGTACAGCTGTGATAGATGCGTTTTTTGTGGTCCCGTAGTGCTGTATGTCTTGATATCGTGGTAGTTAAATTGTTTGACATAGAAACGATTAAACCAAGGGTCTGAATCCATGAAGATTGAAGTGGCTTTTGCGTAACGTGGGTCCTACTGTTGAATCCAGGTGTAAAGCTCACAAAGGTTCACACTGGCTTTAACCACTGAGCTACACAGCCCTGGAGGACTCAGCCTCGCAAAAATGCAGGTAAGTATTACGAAATGTCAGTTTTTAGGGAGAAACTGAGAACCTTGAAAGCATCAATGCATTTCTTTAGAAGATAAGCGAACCAGGCACACGAACTAAAGGTGTGAAAAAGTTGAGGTGTATTTATCAAATAATTATTGTAAGACTATAACATTTACTTTCCTTTAGATCCTTGAATCCTTCAGGTTTAACAGAAACATTTGATATTTTCAAATAATCGCTGCTATATTTATTTATGTGAGCTACCTGTAAAGTGTGATGTAAGATCAAAGTGTAGATCATGGACTGCTTTCAGCCCCTTAGAATAACACAGATCAAGTCCAGCAAAAAAAGAGGTCTCAGTACAAGCGATTTAACTTTCTTCCGATGGAAACTTTTATGTCCATTTATTCTATTCTATTTATTCTGTTCCTCACATTTTGTCAGCACTGCTTCTCATAAGTTTCAGACTTTATTGGTGAGTCACATGGTTCACTTCATCCATTGGATAATTTTTAATAGATAAAATTAATTATGATAGGTTGACATGGAGACAAGTGGCTATGACAAGTGTGAAATCTTTTCTGTTTTTTGCTCTGTTTGGTCCTTACTTGTGTAGTTATTTACTTCATCTGGTGTTTCAGGTGTAATTCTACTACTAAATTTACATTTTTTAATCTAAATTCTGCTGGTCTGCAGCAATAGGGTGAAACTTGGGAATACCTGAACTAAAATGTATCATCCATATTTTTATACAGTAATTTATGAAAGTTGTTTCACACAATCCCAAAAAATAGACCCTTGAGACAAAGGGACTTTCTAGAACCACAAAAAGTCTGATTTTTTAAAAATGTGTTTTATAAAATAGTTCATTTCATGATTTGCCAAATGAATAGAGATTCTACAGGCTTTTCTCCTTGGGTCACAGTGGAGCGACTCACAGAACTTCAGCTGTCGTCTATCCAGTATTCCCTTCATGTCCGTCTCCTGATCTCATCTGAAACACCTCTATTTCTCAGAAAAAATCCTGTCTAAAAATATAAAATCCACATAAAAGACAGCAGCAGTTGAGAGACATAAAAACGTATTTTTTTCTGCTTTCAGCAAAGCTTTGATTTAGACTGAAAGGTTTAGAAAAAACATCTTAATCAAGGTAACAAACACAGATTCTTATTTTTATTGACTTGACTGATTCAAAACTGAGCTTGCATTTTGCACCATGGTTTCTGGTCAATGTTTGAGTTCTTCTGAAAATTCTTTAACCGGAACCAGGTTGCTATAGCGGACACTGGAGCAACGTCATGAAAAATGCACGTTCTGTGTAACTGACAGGAACGGGTTGTCCATATCTTTTTTCATTTTTGGGAAAAGGTTTGAGATAAGTAGACTTTTCTTCTGTGGCAAAGCTTCCTCAAAGGCAAGTTTCTATACCAGTAATGGAGGGGAGCAGCTCCGGGACGCCTGAGCCGCGGTTGAGCCTTCTGGAGGTGTCGTGGGCATAATTCGACGAAACGCCGACGAAAGAAGGTGCCCACTTGATAACCCCGATGAGATGACGCGCCATTGCTGCGCCACACCATGGTTGGCATTATGGTTGGTGGACGCTAGTTAGCTGGTGAGTAGCGGATGGTAAGCGTGCGGGGGGGGGTTAGGACGGGTTAGATAGGTGTCAGGATCCCCTTTATAAATCAAGCTCCTGGTATTTAGCACTGTGTGTGTTATATGAACCAGCTCGTCCTCACCCAGGTATAAATTGCAAGTAGCGACTGGAACAAAGAGAGCAGGGGGTCTGTCAGAGCCAATTCAGGCATTGTCCTGGAGGAGATGTTTGCAAAAAAGTCATACTTGTCCATGTTTTTTTTTGGTCCTTAAGAAAATCATACATTTAGTAATACATTTCTTTAAAATATCTGAAGACAAATGGCTGACAATTTAGCTAGAGCTTATTATTTTGTAACAAAAAGTACCGATTGGAAAAAAAAGTATAATTGCTTATATATTTCAATTGGTTTGAATACTTTTTCAAGACACTATTTATATACTGTATATGCATCTTTCAATTAGATTATGGACTTTATTTCATTTGATGAATTAGCTGGGAACTACCTGCTAGCTAAGGCATTTTATTTTAAGTTTTTTGTTCTGTTTCAGCTGCAAGGTCAGGTTTGCGTTGTTACTTGACTTATTCATGACCTTATTTGTGAGCGGCTCAGTTGATTCCTTGGCGAGATGTTTCTTTACACATGCAGAGCTATAACCACTCAACTTTTGCGACAAACTAATCGATTAGTTGCTAAAATAAAAAATTAGTGTCTATTTTAGCAACAATATTTGGTGATATTACCATTCATGGGTGTCACTTGAATCTTAGAAGAAAATAATACTATTACATCTTGTAACAATTACATCTGAGGTTACATTAAGAAAGGTATTCCTTTTGTAAGGTGGGAGAAAACTATATTTTCAGATATGCAACTCGGTTTATGGACACAAAAATACTGTAAAAAAACACTTCAGCTGTGGCACAGCTTTTATATGCTTTTCACTCAGGTTTTCACTTTTATATGCACTCAAATTGCAGCTGTAGTTGTTCATTAGATCTTCGGAGCTGTGTGAATAAAAGGTTGTTAGAGTTTGAATTATGAAAACTGTTCATTTTGGGGCTGCAGGGACTGTAATTTTGCATATTGCCTTTTTATGCTGAAACTTGTCTTTGGAGTTTTGCTGGAAATAAGTGTAAAAGATGCACAGTGTATATACTGTATAACCAGGTGTCAGTTGTTTGTAGTTTTTCTAAACTGAGGGCTTGGAGGCCATTGTGTCCCAGGAATCAGTTTTAATAAGTTAGCACTTTTAACTTTGACTGCTATTTATCAGCTGTTTCACACAGGACAGATGCCAGAAAACTGCTGCTTGCCACCTACTATATATGAAGTACAATATCTGAGCTATTTTAGAAAATATTGCAGGAATAAATGCCATTTAAAAATGTTAATACACACTACGTTGGCTTATTACTTTCTCAGAAAAGTTATCTTACATAATAATTTTTATGCCTGGCTCAATACTGGGTCAATGCTTGCTATCCTTAAAATGCCTTGAATGAATGAATGAATGAATGAATCTATCTATCTAGATTCCTGTCTCTTGGGCAAATGAATGAATGAATGAATCTATCTATCTAGATACCTGTCTCTTGGGCAAATGAATGAATGAAATAGCTCAGAGTCCATATTATCCAATCTGCTATCAGCTTGTGTGTGCGTGAGAGAGAGAGACGCGGTGACGACCACCAGGATGAACCACACCACCACCCCAGCAGAACATCGACGCCTTCAGTCAAGACCCCGCTGAGACGCCGCCGGGAGTTGCGCTGTGGGGACAGCGACACCTGCACGCGACACAGGCTGTCCCTCCGCTCCATGACAGCAGCTGACACGCGCAGTCGTCTTAAGGAAAAGAAAAGAAAAAAGCAAAACAGGTCGGAGTCGTTTTCGGCGCCGGTAAGATGCGTGTGCGTGTGGTGTTGGGAGTCATGCGGTGCGTTGGCTGCGCTGACAGCCCGGAGTGTGAATCGCAGTCCAGCGTGGGGCTGAAAGGCGAAAGTTTATTTCTGGGGTTCTTTTTCGCTGTTTCTTGGCTTTTGCTCTCTTTCACCCGCGAGTGAACCGCCCGCATCCGTTGCGGGAACTACGCAGCGACACGAAACACTGTCCGAGCTTCGAAACTAAATAAAATGAAATAAATCCACTTTAACGTGCTTGGCAGATGGCATGGATTTTCGGGTCCCGCAGTGAAAGTGAAAACAAACTGAGCTCCAGCATTGCATAGAAATAAAAGAGCAGAATTGCCAGCAGAAAAACTACTGTAGGAACAGCAGAGGTCTCAAACTTATTTTAGTCACCAAATGTGGCGTTGGCATTATTTTAATATTTCATTCTTAAAATTACTAAGAGCTTTGCCACCGTCCGGCAACAGCCCTGCTGCGTTTGAGACCCTGCTTTCCTACAGTGGCGCTCGACGCGTTTGTCACCGCATCTGATCGCAAAATTTATTCGTCATTCGCGACAGCCAAAAAGTGCAGGTCGCTGACGTCATTGCACGTCATTGGGGGGTAAAAGCAGGCCATGAGGTGTAAAGGTGCAGTTGTGCCTCGCCCTTTCCTGCTTATTCATTGCAATCCATGCAAGTGTAAACTTTGCCCAAGAGACAGGTAGCATATGATGTTAACATTTCCAGGCAATAAAAGGCTGTGTTTGTATGACTTGTTTGGATGTTGCACCTTCGCACTTCCAAACTAAGATGTTCTCCTTTGCAAGAGTTGTACACCAGGACTTTGGTGGAAAATTCTGTATCCACTGTTGTCTGAAGGTTGCCGCTCAGTTTGAGTGATGCTCTCCTCAGCACCATTCATCTCAGCAGGAAGCCTTGTTTGCCATTGCTGCCTTTGTGCAAATACAAATGCCTCCAGGATTTCCGTACAGTTCATCGGTGAAAAAAATGTGCCATTTTTAAATAATGGCTGCTGTAGTAATGTTTCGGTGAAGCGCTCTTTATGTACTGGCTAACACAGAGGAGGAACGCAGACTCGATGTATTTCTCAGCTTGCATTATTTATTTTCACATGTCAGTTTTGCTTAGTTGTGGCTGCTCTTGGAGGGGAATTTGAAGGAAAATGCAGCCACGGGGAGCCACGCTTGTTTGCGCGTGTTTACTTCATGCCACTTCAGGCAGCACAAGGGCCACAGCAACAAGTATTTGATTCCTGCAGGCTGCAACTGTGCACAACAGATCAATGACAGGTTTGCTGAAGACACAGGTGTTTCCATTTGAATACAGCCAAGCTGTAACGCGTCGCCACAGAAATGTATTGCAGATTAAAAGGTATGAAGGTCGTGCAAACAAACAACGCACGCTCGTCTTATTCGTTTCTGCATCCATACGACAAAAGGATGCGTCGATGAAGAAGGAATGGCATCCGAGAGGAGGAACGGCTAACGTTTCCGCAGTCGGTGTTTGAATTCAGAGACTTCCTTAAAGGCATCAGGCGGATGCTTTATCTGAAAAAGACGACTCCTTGAACTCAAGCGCTATGAACACTGCCATACAGAGGTTTCATCGTTTTTATGTTTGTAAAAACCTTTAACAATAGCTGACAAAATGTACATATTTGCCATGCCAAACAATGCCCCCAGCAACATTATTTTTTAATACCCTAAATTGCTACCTGAACACAGGACCCCTTTGAATGCTGTGCCTTTAGGCCCACATGATGGACACGTAGTCAACGCCGTGGTTTAAATTCAACGTCCGTGGTTTCTCAGTCAGCTCGTGTTAATTATTCAGCACTCAGATGCTGTGCGAGTCATTTCCAATAAACACAGCATTACGATGCTGTTCGAAATTAGTTTCGCCCCGTTTATCTAAAAAGGTTGAGTATTTATACTCTTACTGAGATCGGAATAATATTAATTTGAAGAGGACGTACTGTCTTTCCATATACCTGCAACAATAGAGGAGTACAAATATGATTTGACACTCATGAAGTTTAGAGTTCAGCCTGCACATGCGAGCCCCTGGATGCCTATGAAAGCAGACAGTGTGAGGAGTTACGGCTCAGTGTTTGAATTGAACTCCTGCAGTAGAAGCCTCGCCGAGGTACTCCAGTAAGAATACTTCGCTGTGTAAGCTGATAAATTACTGCATGCTGTCTAATGTACAATATGGACAAAATAAGATTTGTACGTCGTCTTGAATAAAAGTATAAGCCAAAATGAACAGTGCAGGTCTGAGGTGAAAATTCAGTGCAAATACCAAAGAAGAACCTTTCGAGATTGCAAAAGAGCATTCTTGATAATGTTTGTATTCTGTAGAAATGTTGTCTGTGCCTGGAAATGAATTTTTGTGGTGCTGGAAAGACAATAGCGAATCTCATATCTGCCGAAAGCCAGGGCATGTCACACATCAAAAACCGAATCTTCTAACTATTTCTCAAGGTAAAATTTGTGAGGAGACACAGTGGGGCTCCCATGTACAAATACAGGATCTTCTGTTGTCGCTAAAATGGAATGGACATTGATGGATTCTCTGTACACTTCTATCTTTATTTATTTAAACTAAAAATGGCGTGGAACTTGGTGGAAGTCTCCGATTTTTAGAAAATGTTTTTCGAAGTGGAACTCAGCTGCTGAACTCCTTTATACTGGCCAGGATTAGATATACACACTTAACCAAACTGCATTGCTTATGGATTTGAATGTCTCTTGCAAATAGACAACTAATGCGTAAGATACGTTCTGCTCGCTCTACCAACAAGCCATGGGCTTGTTCATCATATCAAGGCAGGCTGTGCCATGTGAGCCAGATTCTGCTTCTGGAAAGAGTCAAGCAGAGAAATTGTCCACCCATGGTTCCTCTAGTGTTCGGGAACAGATTTTTGGTAAACATCAGAATAATCTCGACAAGCTGTGGCTAAACCATTTAGAACAAAATGTATATTTATAGTTTCAACTTTTTTTTTTTTTTACCATCTCTGACATTTTACATATTTAAGCAATATTTAAGCAATATGCACAACTGGCTGGTAAGCCTGCATGAGGATAAAAATCCGACACTTGTAGGCAGATGCACACTGCCAGGTTCTCAGTTTGAAGCCCTCGTATGATCCTCTGCATTGTTTCAGAATCTGAACATTGAGTGCGTCTCTCAGATTTGGTACTGACTGCCTGTCTTAATGTGTGATTATGATCTCTGAGACACCGCGGTGCTGTAGAAAGCAGACAGACTCACACACTCCACAAAAACAGTCCATTGTGGCTAAAATTTGCAGCCTTTCTGCATCTCTCACAAAATTATAGCTCTCATGCAAACACACTAAAGTTCTATGGACTTGAAAGTTTATTGTTTTAGTGGAGTGCTGGAGAATTTCTGTGTCTATATATGCTTCTATTGTATGGGCTGACGTGGTGTTTTGCGAAAATGGGAGGTTTATCGTAATTGCAAAACAACAATAAAAGACAACAGAATGTTCTCCGCAAGGCCTCTTAAAACAATTTTTGCACCAAGTTTCCCCCCCACTTTTTTGCATGGATTCTTTTGTGCTGAGAAAAGATGGAAGATGCATTCCGGTGTAAAGAGTACATTTTACAAGTTTGTTGTGGTTAAAAGTAAAATTCTGCTTGTGCAGTGAAGTAAATGTGTGCCCTCTTTTACACATAGTGACAGCAAATTATTGATGATGCGCTGAATTTTTTTATTTCTATTATTACTATTATTATTATTATTATTATTATTATTAATAATTTTATTTAATCTCAATGTACTTACTAAAGCTACCTAAACTACTAGAAATGAGACCACCAACATGCTTAGATGTTCCTTCCAGTGCAAAACATTTTAAACAATATTAAATTAACACATTTTTAATGTTTCTTTCAACTTCTCTCTCTGATCATTTCTCTACATTACTCCGTTATTGGTTATTGATCCTTTACAGAATGCAAGTATTCCTTGTTTATACTGTATTAGATGCCCAGATTACACATTAACATTTGATAAATGAATAATTATAAATTACTGTACACAACATAAAGGGTGTTTGAGGCTCAACTCACTGTTTCAAGCGTTGTAGGCATATCTTTCTGGAACACAATGGTCAGTAATTCTAATAAAAGTGGCAAATGTTATTCTGACAGCAGAAAACAATACAGCGGTAAAACGATAAAAATGTAAACCGTAAATTGTATTAAATACTGAAAACAGGCTGACAGTCTGCTGCTTAGCACTGTTGTTTGTAAAATGGTCTTAAAGGGTGAATATGAGGCAGAATTTGATCATTCAATTTAATTGTATTAATTTATATTTTGACATGAAATGACAATTTTTTCCTGGCTATCCTCAAGTATCATTCATGTGCTTACAAATAAAACCTGGACTTCTTAAGGTGAGGACTGTTATTAGTTTATTTTATTACTTTTACTAATAACAATCACATGACTGGAACAATGATCTGGAGACTAAAGTTTTTGGCTTTGCACTTCGAGTTTTTTTGTTGCTTATTTACTCGTGCAAACTATGTGAGAGACTCACATGTGGCAGCGTGTGCTCAGTTGTGCTCTTGGAAAATGTGGTGTTTGTGCACTTTACTTTCCAAGTGGAGCTGTGCAAATATACTCACATCCGTTAGCATTCCCTAGGATGGGTCTGAATGTGAACAAGCAGTTGCTTTTGTTTAATTTGTGCCTAGAAATTGTAGCATTGCTGGGTGCAAAGTTTCAGTAACCAATTTTCCACTTGAAGGGATAAATGAACATTTTACACATCTCCACTGGACCCATGTGTTAAACTGAGGGGATCCACAAAACAATTAATTTAAATTCAAAACACTGTCAATAATTTACTTTTACGCAAGTATGAATGTATTCACTGCAAAAGTAGAGTGAGAAATTCTTACCTGCACTGACTTTTCTTTCCGATGTTTCACACAGTTGCGTCCTGCCAGCTGACTTCACCTTTACCCTTAGCTCACAGCCTCCATTTTTAAATTACGTAGCATATGCAAAAAAAAAAGAAATACAACAGAGTCATTCCTCTAGTAAAATGCAAATAAAATAGTTTATAACAAAGAGAGGAAATACTTTACTAAACAGGAGAAAGAGCATTTTAAAATCATGTGCATCCACACTTCAATGCTATTAGTACGCTGAAGATTTACGTTTTTTGTTGCAAAGAAAAAAAATCATTTGTACCCATACTATTGTCACATAGCTGTGTTTTCACACTCATTGCCCAAATAAGAAACAGGAATTCTTTTCTTTTTTGCTGCTTGTTTGTGTAGTTTTTTGATTTTCTCATTTTCAGTTCTTTTCTCTTAGTCATACAAGTGCTTAGGGCAGGTTTATCAGTTTAGTTTATATATATGATATATATAATCAAACAGAGTGCAGTACTCATTAAGTCGAATATTTGGCCAGGTTCCTAAATTTCAATCCTGGAGAAAAGCAATTTTAGAAGTAATTTGTCTGTCTATATGGTGAGAACAGAAAACTCATTCACAATAACACTGAGGATTTAATAAAGAAATAATGTGAAGTATTTCATTTTGTACCTTTACAACACATTCCAAGGCCAGTAAAGAACTGTGGTGCAGAGGTACGGCAGGGTCTGCAGTCCCTTTTTTATCCCACAGAGTGCATGAATTGCACCAGTAACCAGTACAACCATAACATATATAAAAAGAAGCCTTCTCAGTGCTTTCAGTCTTACTCCTAAATTATAAGCAGTCCTTTACTTTCTGTATTTCAGCGAATGAAAATATGGATGCACACATGAGACCTCAGGGCCACGGTCTACGTAAGCACAAACTGAAATTGTGGCCATCCTCATCGGCACAGCTGGGTCTGTTCAACTAGTTAGCAACTAGTCTGATCAGGCAGCTTGGTGACCAGATGAGAGAACTGGTACACTTACAGACCAAAAAGTATGGTTAAGTGGGAAAGGTGTCCTTGCACTGGTTTGGATAAGCAAAGTGTGCATATCAAGATTTTAAATATCAGGGAATGTAAATTTTTCAGTTTATAAATCGAGAATGGTTTCTTATTCCAAGAAAACATGTCATAAAATATACCAATTTTGTGCACAAATCTATAGATAACAAATCTCTCGATCAGTTCAAAGAAGAATTTACCAGAAAAATCGTGGCTCCTGGTGAAGCAAGACTCTCCATGGACATTTCTTCCTCCCCCACAGTGAGAATATGCCTTTTCCTCTCGCAGTATTTGTTGCATTTTCATAAATCAGATCAGCCGATATCAGCTTAAGAAAAAATGTGGGTCGCTGTATCCGGCCAAATGGAAAGATCTCAGCACTTCAGTGGTCATGTTAATGTCTGGAGAAGTTTATTAGTGCTGTAATTATTATAAAACCCAACTTCTTCATTTCACTGTGACATATGCTCAAGATGGAGAAAATAATGGAAATGCTGAAATATTAATAAAAAGCAAACAGCAAAATGCAGGGACACCCTTTGCACTCAGAACAGCTTCATTTCATGCAGCTGACATTCAAGGATTCAAGGATTCAAAGGTTTATTTGTCATGGGTGAACAACACAGCATAACAGTGTTGTCCCCATGAAAAGTTTCGTTTCCAGGCATCCTCATTGCAAATATGGACATAAATACGTATAGTCGGGACAGGAGAACAATAAATAATAAATAGAGTAGTAATAAATAAAGAGCAGAACAAACGGTTAGTAAATAGGGATAGGTATGTGGGGAAACGTATATATACATCAGGAATTGGCAGGGGGGAGAAGACACAGCAGCCAAACCAACAGCACACAGCAACCAGACCTACAACTACAGACTAAATCTACAACAACAAAAAGCACCAGAGATGGGTGAACCAGACGGGTTTCCACAATGGGTGGGACAGGCATACAGATAGACGGATAGACAGACAGACCCCGATCGACTGTTCCACTACCCAGGGAGGGGTCAGTGGTTTAGCAGTCTAAAGGTGTGGGGGAAAAAACTGTTCCGGGACCGTTTTGTCCTCTTCCGGATGGGAACAAGGAGAATAGTTTGTGGCTGGGGTGACTGCTTTCCCTCTGGATGCTGAGTGCCTTCTTCTTGCAGCGCTGGGTGTGGAGGTCCTGCAGGGCTGGCAGATCAGTCCTGGTAATGCTCTGTGCTGTCTTGACCACTCTTTGCAGAGCTTTACGGTCTGACACATTACAGCTGCCACACCAGGCCATGAAACAGCCAGTCAGGATACTTTCGATCGTAGATTTGTAGAAGTTGACAAGTATCCTGTTGTCCATGCTGAACCTCCTCAGCTGACGGAGAAAGAAGAGGCGTTGTGTTGCCGTCTTAATGACGACACTGGCGTGCCGTGACCCGGATGGTAACGCCAAGGAACCTGAAGCTGTTCACTCTCTCCACTGGGGCGCTGGCTATAGACGTGGGCGCATGGCCATTCCCCTGCTGTCTCCTGAAGTCCACGATCAGCTCTTTTGTTTTGCTGATGTTGAGGTGGAGGTCATTGTCCTGACACCATGAGGTCAGGGTTCCCACCTCCTCTCTATAGGCCTGTTCATCGTTGTCAGTGCTCAGGCCGATGACCGTGGTGTCGTCAGCAAACTTGACTATGATGTTGGAGCTGAGCAAGGTGACGCAGTCATGTGTGAACAGGGAGTACAGCAGGGGGCTGAGCACGCAGCCCTGGGGGGTCCCCGTGCTGAGAGTCAGCGCTGAGGAGATGGTGTTCCCCAATCTCATCACCTGGGGCCTGCCCGTCAGGAAGTCCATGACCCAACCGCAGAGAGCCGGATTAAGTCCTAGGTTCCTGAGCTTGGTGACCAGCTTAGAGGACACGATGGTGTTGAATGCTGAGCTGTAATCGATGAAGAGCATTCGCACATACGTGTTCCTCTGTTCCAGGTGGGAGAGAGCCTTGTGGAGAGTAAAGGCAATTGCGTCGTCTGTAGACCTGTTTGGTCTGTAGGCGAACTGAAGCGGGTCCAGTGTGTCTGGCAGGGAGGCAACGATGTGTGACCTGACTAACTGCTCAAAGCACTTCATAATGACGGACGTAAGTGCGACAGGGCGGTAGTCACTTGGGCAGAGGACTCGGGGTTTCTTGGGTACAATAACAATGATGGTTCTCTTGAAACATGTGGGGACAACAGACTGCAGCAGGGAAAGTGCATGCTGTGAAAAATGGGTTTTATGGGGACTGGAAATTTTGCTTATTAAATAAGTCAAGTAGCAATTTAAAAACTGTGTAACGTGTTTATTTAGGTCTCCTTGGTCTAATATTATAGTTTGTCTGAGGATCTAAAACCATTCATTGTGGGTAAATATGCAGTAATAGGGGACAAATGCTTTTGCACAGCATTGCCTAATCTATAATACAAATCCAGAAATGTATAATAGAATATTTTTATCATACTTCCAGAAGGAAATCCTGCAGTTCTTTGAGGGAGAAAGAAGACGATAATCTATTTTGTCCCCTATAACTTGCAGTAAAGTTTTAAAAGAGGGTCGCTGAGGCGTGAATTCAGCTCTAAGGTAATTCGCCTTCGGTTTTCTTCAGCATTTTAGTAACTACCCTATGAATATCTGTTCTTGTTTTAAATGTTTACAAGTTTTCATCTGCCTTATGTTGTGATGTAGAGTCCTTGTGTCTCTCCCACACACACACACACACACACACACACACACACACACACACACACACACACACACACAGGCACACATTAAGGGCAATTTAGTCTACAGTGAGTCTGAAATGTATGACTTTGGACTGTGGGAAGAAACCAGAGCACCAGCAGGAAATTCACACAGACACAGAGAGCCAGAATTCAATATGCACAGTATGGTTAAAAGTACATGGACCCCCCTTCTAATCACCCACACCCACACAGCATACAAACACATTCCAGACAATTGTGTGCTTCTAGCTCTGTGGCCACAGTTTGGGGAAGAAGCTTCTTTCCTGCTTCAGCATGACTGTGCCTCCCAGCATGACTGTGCCACAAACACATGATTTGCCCGGGTTGGTGTGGAAGAACTTGAGTGGCCTCCTCTGAGCCCTAACCTCTACCCCATTGAACACCACTGGGATAAACTGGAACGCCAACCACAAGCCAGGCCTTGTCGTCCGACATCACTGATCCTCTTGTGAGTGAATGGGCACAAATTCCCATAGCCATACTCCAAAATCTGGTGAAAAGCCTTCCCAGAAGAGTCAGGGCTGAGGGCGGTAATCATTTGGGCAGAGGACTCAGGGTTTCTTGGGTACAGGAACAATGATGGTTCTCTTGAAACATATGGGGACAACATACTGCAGCAGGGAAAGTGCATGCTGTGAAAAATGGGTTGCTATATATATATTTTTGCATAGCAGCAAACTCCATATTAATGCCCATGGGTTTGGAATGGGATGTTCAACAAGCACATAAGGACGTGATGCTCAGGTGTTCACATACTTTTGACTGTACATCCAAGTAGCTCAGGTGAGGCAGTAGCACTACCTGTTGGACCACCATGTTGCACTTTTTAGTGTATAAAAAAATTCTATTAAAAAGGAAAGCACACGACTTTGAAGCTTAGAATGTTAAAATGTTTCATATTTACAGTTCATCCTAGTTTTGTGGCGAATCCTCAGTCTGATGTTTGCAAAGATGGCAATATTCAGAATTATATTCTTAAATAAATTCATTTTAGCTGCATGCTATACTTTGCAATGAATTACTAACACTGAAGGTCTACACTGGCCTCTCATTCACAGTAAAATACTTACTTTTTATGAACATCCATCAGGACTGCCTGAGCCCAACAATCTCAAAGTGATAATGTAACTTTTTATGATGAAAATATTTATTCCATTTATTAGTTGTGGGGTCTTGAATGCTCTGCCAACCACAGGATTTCAGGGTGAAGTACCAAAGTTACAAAATAAATGGTAGGAAAGCACAATTGGGTGTCATTGCATAGTTGCAGTTAGCAAAACATTCAAATGCTGACCGATTTAATAACCCTAACCCTTCTGAAGCCAAGCTTTAACCAGAGAGGTTGGGCCCAAAAGAGACAGAAACACTAAGAAAGCTCAACAGCAGAGCTGCACAATAGAGAAAGTCATTTTCAAAGAAATCTTATTTTTGTGAGTGAAATGTGGGCATTTCATGCCCAGAATGCATTTGTGCAGATTGCACACAAGTTGTGTTCATTCCAGAAGCTGTGACTATTGCCCCTCTTTGACCGACATCCGTAAAGCACTTCCTCACCTGCGGTTACGGCTCCTCCTAAAGGAGATGTTCTGACCACTGCAGCTTGTGGTTACATCCCCTGCTTCCCTCCCTTTTACTGCTGACTTGTTGGGCAAATTGGTGTAAAACACCGTTTGACTCAGATTTTCAGAACAGCACAGCAATGTGCCAACTGAACCCGGACATGCCATCACAATCCTCGCAAACAGGGTCTACAATATTCTCTGACCGCTCCCCTCACTGTCCTTCCAGTGCACCTTAAGCTTTATTGACCATTTTATTTATTTATTTATTTATTTACTTATCTATTTGCTGTTTGTTTCTTTTCTTCTTGGTGTTTAGTTGTTTGTTTGTTTTACTTATTGTAAATTTTTATGCACAGTCTCCTATCCTGCATCTGGACACATTTCACTACATGGTACACTCAGTACCATGTATGTGACAAATAAACTTTTTTGACTTTTGACTTTGACTGTAATGCTGACCTCAGTTTGCTGGTTGAGAGCAACAGACTTAAATGTAGAAGATTCAGATTAATTTGTGGTGATCTTAAAAAAATTCATTTACATGTGCCAAGTGTAATGGAGAGGCACAACATAAACTTTAAATTTTAGCAAAATTACGGGATGCATATTTTCAATTTATGAGGCAGCACAAACCAGTTTAGTTACCATTTATATGTACAATTGCCTTGATCTTAAATGCCTTTTAAGTTTGAGATGAATGACTTAACAATCGGCACATTTGTTTATTCTGACTGAGAAATGGACATTTTTCATGCAATTTCTGTTGCTGGCAAACTTTGTCTTTGTACTATTAGTAGCGATCCTATTGTACTATCTTGTGGCTGTAATCATTTTTAAATTGTTTGTATATTGTAAGGAAAAATACATTTTATTAAACAGGAGTCAAGAACCATTATGTCATTTTCTTTGCCCAGTTATCACCAGCATTTCTTCCAGAACAGGATTTCAATTAAATCCTGCTTGACAAATACTGTATGTGTTCCCATAATTGCTCAAATTTTAATAACTGACAGTTGATATTATTTTTGTACTGTGCAAAAAATATTCATTGCAAATCATCAACATTTAGCTCAGCAGGGCAGAGCATCATGGGAGTTAACTGATAGTTTATTCTGGCAGCACAACATCATAGTGCATCACAACAGTAGATGAGCTACATTTGAGGCATTTTCAACGTTAGGGTGCTGACTGACAGCATGACCATAAAGCAAGAAGGAACTGGGATGTGCTATAATCTCTATGATCCAAAACTGCTGTTTCAAAGGCCCTCCAGAACAGGCACTAATAAGTTTAGTTTGAGCTACAATATAGCTTGGTGGTTGGCACAGTGGCCTCTGGAAGGGCTGGTTTGGGCAATTTACCAACACAAAGCCCAAGGAAAGAGAAGTACACTATGCTTCGGAAGGAGGTGCTCACAGAAACTGGAAGAATCCATGATTACTAAGGTAACAACAGGAAGCATGGACTAGCTGACGGTAAACACTAGAATAAAAGAGCTCAGCGCAAGCATAACACCTCTTTGTGCTAGGAAATAAGTTTGGCTTTGCTGATGTTAATTATCTTCTGAGTGAGGTAGCAGACATGTCTCAGCAGCAGCCTCCGGGCGACTCAGATAAGGAGGTCCACCTATGGCAGTCCACTGAGCGAGGACGCCATCTTCCATATTGCAAAAATGTTTGACAGTGAAGATGTCTGCGGCCAGGACTAAGAACCATCACCGTCACAAACTCTTGGACTGCAACCCATAACCTGGTAAATCCTCTTTCATCTCCATCCTTCTTTAATCTTCACATAATCCACTAGAAGTGCAAGTCTGAACAAGGCCGTCTTCAACCTGGCCACCCCTAAAATTAGTTACACCCATGACTCTCTTCAATAAACTACTCTTTCTCTTGCATCCATCACCGCTCTGGCAGTGGGAGATGCACATGCTTAGGTAGCGTTCCTCATTGGGAATCTTCCCTTTTTCCTTTCCACCGCTCTACCTTCCTTCCTGCTCCAACTGCACTCTCAGTGATTGCTATCGACCACTTCCCCAAGTCACCCTGGCTACTTCTTGGATGATCTTGACATTTTGTTGAACAATGCTCTGGTCACTCTTCTGAGTGATTTTACATCCTCAGGATGGAGAAACAACTGGCCTTTTTGTCACACCTCTGCCGTGTCCTAGTCCTTGGCCACTCACAAAGACGATAACCATCAGGACCTTGCCTTTCTCAAGAATAATGGCTATCCATTCCTCTCTGGTTCTCAGCTTCATATTTCTGGTCATTTCTTCATCTCCTTCCAGCCTTCCATTACTACTCCTATTCTACTATATTCTCATGTGCCAAAAAAACCAGTGGATAAATGTATTCATTTATGTTTGGAAAGCTGTATATATCAGTTTCAACCCAATTTAGCTCAAATAGGTAGCCTATAATTTCCTGGAGATGAGATCGATTTCCTTTCAAAGCAGATAAATACAGATATTTGAGATGAATCGGTTTAGAGTAAAAAAAGTCAATTTTTTTCCCCCCAATTCAATTGACTTTAATCTGTTCTTGCTGAAAAATGTAATGAAGTCAATGTTGTTTGCGCACAATACGCTTACATAAATTCAATTTAGATCACTGTAGCAGGCTGAAGCGTGACCAAGCCCTCCTTCCACACAGACAAGCAGAACCATGTGCAGAAAATTACTCAAGAACAAGAGAATGAAAATGAGAGCAATGAGAAAGATAAGAAAATGGCAACGATCTAACAGAGGGAACAGAGAAGTTGCCCTTTTGCATGTGACAGACAGGGAAGTGATTTGGGTGTGAAATGTTTGACAATTTAGTTAAGCTCTGAGTTGGGCTGGTTTCGCTGTTACTTCCTGTGTCTAAAGTATTTTTGTTGATAGAGTCTAGAAACCATTGTTTCATTTCAAAAGTTGTTTCGGTAAAAACTTTAATGCTGTTTACCTGAATGCTAATAGTGAGAAAAGACAAAAACAGTCCCCTAAATCTACCCACCACTGTCCTTTGTCTGTCACACCACCTGAAACCAGCAAACACCAGCATACCCAGCACACAAAGAAAAACTACACATTCATGTAAATATATTTAGGCTGGTGAAATTGCACCTCTAATGAAGCATTTCCAAGCATATGTTGTTTTTCCTTACAGTTAAAAATGAGTCTAGCCAAAATGGTTCACGTTATTTTGCTGGCCAAGTCAAGCACAGCCAAACATCCTAGTGTAAGGTTTTTTTGATGCTCTGGAGTTTAAAAATATGCATGCCATTGACTGAATGCCAGATTAGCATATATAGCAATGGACTTGTTGAATATTGACTCAGGAAAAGGTTACAGGAAACAGACTTCAAACGTCAGCGCTGTCTGAAAACCACTTGTAATGCACATTTTCCCAACTTCTCAATCCACTCCTTAATAAAAATCCTCTGTGATTTACAGTTTATACAACTCAACTATTTCATAGGAACTATTCAGACGTCCTCACGTATGCAACGGCACAAGAGCACCATCCTTGTTGGAACCTGAACCAGCAACCTTTAGAATTCAATTCAGTCAGCTTGGGTGCTGTGATTCGCAGCAAATTCCATACTGAGTACGATACTCAATACTGCACAGCACTGTATCAGTAACCATTTTTTTAAAATATACAGCACCTGTAGGTCGTACACTGTAATATGATTGACATAAAAATTCAACATACTTTGGCATAAATAAATTTTGAAATCAGTTGGCAAAAGAAACTTTTAGACTAGAGTGTGAAGAAAAAACCATAATACCCAACATAAAAAAACAGGCATACATCCATGTATAGAGGGTTCCTGTACAATAAACAGCATATGGAAATACACTGCCTGGCCAAAAAAAATGTCACACATTCTAATAGTTCGTTGGACTGCCTTTAGCTTCGATTACGGCACGCATTCTCCATTGGCATCATTTCGATAAGCTTATGCAATGTCACAACATTTATTTCCGTCCAGAGGTGCATAAATTTTTGCCAAGATCTTGTGTTGATGATGGGAGAGTCGGACGGCTGCGTAAAATCTTCACCAGCACATCCTAAAGATTCTGAAAGGAGTTAAGGTCTGGACTCTGCGGTGGCCAATCCATGTGTGAAAATGATGTCTCATGCTCCCTCCCTCCTTTCACAATTTGAGCACGATGAATCCTGGCATTGTCATCTTAGAAGAAAAAATCTATTGATGGAAAAACCTGATCATTCAGTTTATTCAGGTAGTCAGCTGAGCTCATTTTTTGAGTACATAACATTGCTGAACCTAGACCTGACCAACTGAAGCAAACTCACGTTATAACACTAAATCCAGGTGGTGACTTCTTTTTTGGCCACGCAATGTATATACCACTTTTTCATGCAAGATTTTAATTTAAGAACAGCAGCATGGTGATAATTCTACTACACAATGCACGGTTTATTCTGTACAAATACTCAATGAGATGTTTTGAATAGCGATGCTCACGATGTATCAAACACAAAAGTTATGGTTACGTCAATGTTAAACTTATTCATTATAGATTGGCCACAAATCTGTGCAGTGGCAGTTTTGAAGGAGGAAAGTAGTTTCTGTTTATTAATCTTTTCTCCCTGTTCATTTGCAAGATTTTTCATGAGACTTTTTTGAAAAACATTTTGAATGCCTGTTTTCCATATGAACTACTGTGACATACTTTCATGTATTTGCGCAAAAGCAGACATTTTGTGAATGTGAAGAAACTTAGTGGCAACATATTCACAGCACTATATTTACCTGAACTTATCGTCCACGCAAAAACAAGATAATGGATCGGGTTTTATAGGTACGACACACCCCAAGGTGCAATAATCCGGCCATCCATCCATCATCAACTGCTTTACCTTAGACAGGGTCACAGCAGTCCTTCTCTGTGCATGCATATCTTTTCACTTTTTTGGAGGGAATGGGTAGATGCAGAAGGATTCCTTACATATTGTGTGTTATAGCAAAAGCTAGGGTGGACTCAGACCTGTATTTTAAGGTGAAGTCCTCCAGGAGAAGCATCCACTGGGACTTAAAGAAAAAATAACACTGTATTTTGACATGGATATGATTTGTTCAACATTTAGGATGTTGTTACAAAAGTAAATGAAAGTAAGTGGTATCGAGTCAGAGGTATTGAAGCACAGCAGAGGGCATCATGTTGTTACTGATCAGTAGGATAGGGATACCCTTGTCATCATCCACTTAAAAAAAGTCTAGCAGTGAGAATTGGAATCTCATAGTGCATCAGGAATATAATCCATTTTGTGACCCAGCTGCAACAAACTGGTGCTATTAATTTTTTTAGCCTGCTCCTTTGTCCAAGGCAGCGTACAAAGTTAGACACACTGGACTAATGTTCCGCAACACATCTCCTCTGTGACAGCTCAGGCCGTCCCAACACAGCAACTGTCAGACCTCATTCATTCAATGCAACTTGACAACACCGCGTTTGCACACAGTCCATCACCGCCATCTTCGCGTGCAAAATTTCAAGTAATGTTTCTGTAAACTTGCTTGGTTGTGTGGCAGTACTTATTGTTGGAGTTTTATAGTCACTGAATTTCTTGCTGCCGTTTCCACACCATCAAACAGAGGCATCACTTTTGAATCAACTTTATTGCAACCCACAGAAAGTGCCCACTTTCTGAACCTACCAATTGTAGATGACAATTCAATATGCTTTGCTTAATACTATGATTATTGTTAGGTCAACTGACTGATGGTTTATGGGTTAAATCATTGTCTATGTATTCTGTTTTTAAAAGGTCTGTGTTCCGGTATGGCTATAGCAATTGTGGTACGATCGACAAAGGGTGATGCTTCACCCTTATAAGGACGCTCTAAAGATAGAACCAAAAGGTATAAAACATTATGTGTCAGAGGAGTGAAGGCTCCTAGTTGTACAGCTTTTGTACCTTGTGCTATAGATTTAATGTGTCGACCTGTAAATATTGTTCATTAGTACAGTATGTTTCACTGGAGCATTAAAACTCTGCACTCGCTCTGGATTCTTGTGTCTGTGACTTTGCCATTAAAGAAACCTGTGTGAGCCCACACACTTTCTGGCAACGCTATGCTTACCGAGGAGCAATTGGTGTTACATCCTCCCAGGGTCTGTGTGGCTTTCCTTTGTTTGCTCTAGTTTTCTCACACTCCCACAGTCGGTCCAGACTCATGGTAAATTGCCCATGGTGTGAGTGTGGCTGCCTTGTGATGGTTTGCCATTCCCTCCAGGGTGTAGCCTCCTAGCCTAGGAAGCAGTGATGCAGGATAGGCTTCAGAGCACCAACACTCTAACCAGATCAAGTTGTTAGGAAAAATGGCTACAAGTATGAAACACTTCTGAACCATGCGAGGAAACCAGTGCACTCAGAACAAAGCTACAAAAAGACAGAAAGGACATTTAAACTCCACATACACACAGCTGGAGTCATACTAAGTCCAGAAATGCATTCCAGGAGCTGCGGGGCACCAGTGCTACCTGCTGCACAACCATGCTGCAGGAATGAAAATGCAGTTTTTGGTAAGAATCTGAATCTCATCATCACAATTTCATAGAGGTGTAGCAAATTATAAATATTTCACACTGCCTTTTTTAAAAGTATAAAAATACAGCTTATATGATATTTCCTTGTTAGTTCTGCTTAACAAAAAGACCACTTTTCCAACTAACATAGCCATCTGCAGTTTGGACATCCGATTTTCTTTGCATGAACTTAATGTACTTAGCAAGGTCTTATGTCACTGACAATTACAGCACTACTATCCTCTGGGATGCCTATATCAAGATCCTCCCACATGTTTTCCTTCACCTCTCTGACCAGACTTGGTGAAATACAACAAAAGTTACTGGCATGATGGCAAGCAGTAGAAGAAAAACCAGCTCAAAGCAGAAAGACCTCTACTCCATTATTCCAACAGAAGTTTGAAAATGCACCTTGGAAACAGCTGTCTAAATTAAATCTCATTTAATAGTTTTATTTTAGTCAACAAGGCCAGCATTAGTTAGATGCACTGCATTCTGATAGAAAGCAAGACTTTCCATGCTCCAAACGTGCTATGAATTCAAAGATCACTGTTCATGAGAACACCCCTCTGTATTATGCTTTCAGGCTGTTTCTGACCCATGTCAAAAGGGGCACTTGAGTGGTGGAGGAGTATGGGAGAAGAAGAAGAAGAAGAGACCTTGAACACAGTGGAAGCTGAAGCTCTGCAGAACACCAGCCAACGCAACGTTACCAACTCCACTGGCGACAGAACCAGCATCACATTCTTCCCTTACTATCAGCACTCACTCCCAGTAGCAGGGGGTTTCATCCTGGCCTACCTCTTCATCTTCCTGTTGTGCATGCTGGGAAACATGCTGGTGTGCGTGATTGTACTAAGGGACCGTCGGATGCGCACTGTCACCAACCTCTTCATCTTGAACCTGGCAGTGAGCGACCTCCTTGTGGGCATCTTCTGCATCCCCACCACACTGGTGGACAACCTCATTACAGGTGAAAGCTATGTAGTAGAGCTTCAGTCCTTTTGGTGAATGCCTCCTAAGCCCATTGCAACAGGTAGTAATATAAATTCACCCTCCACCCTTGACACTGTCACATTTTTAGGCTGAAATCTGGAATATACTGCCAACTGATACACACATCTGTGATGCAGGTGAACATCTTATTGGACTAAATTTTGTAGCCATGCAATTAAGGGACACAAACCCACAGAACAGAGCGTCCATCTTAACTCATATTCACAAAGTTTTGCCAGGGAAGTTTGGTTCAAATAACTGCTGCCAGCTTGCCCTCTGACTGTTACTTCACAGAAAATGTGCTTATCATTCCAGCACACGCTTCAAAAAAGCCCCAGGAAACCGGTGCTTTTCCACACGTATACACGCTGCTTGTAAGTGCTATCGGCAAATTGCAAAGCAGGACTTCCTTTCAGGGAGATGCAGTCTGATAATAATCGTAATCAGACTGGGGCAACAGATTATGTTATGGTTAGAGATGCTGCCTTGTACTCAAAGGAGCCACGTTCGAAAGTGATCTCCTCCTGAAGTGCCCTTAAGCAATGTACTTGCTCTGAATTCCTCCAGTAAAACGCATAATGGCACTTCTATCACCACCACAACCACCACCACCACCGCTTTAAATACTCTGCTCCTGCACTATTGAACAGGGTTTTAGGGTAAGGTATGCACCGAATGGGGGAGGGAAGTGAGTCATGGGGCACTGAAGCATGTATACGTGTACATTCATCGCCTGGGTCACATAATAAGACCAATTTTAAACTCTAAATTTTTTACTAAACTCATAAATTTCTTTGACCCTGAGAAGGAATCCAAATTACCCTAAGGGAAGTGAAAAGAATATAGGGAAAAAAATGTTGGCAAAACAAATGTAAGACAACATTTGAGAGGCATAACTATACTATAATTACTGGCTAGATGATGCAGGAAAATATCATTACAGCTCATACTTTATAATTAATAACAGTTAAATCAAGAACTTGAAAAGTACAGATGGAATTCCAAAAAGGTAAGCATTTTGGAGGTCGACCCTTTTAAAAGATTAAATAAAAGGACAAGAACAGGAGATGAACTAGATGAGTTGCTACAATATATGAAATAAAACAGTTTTGTTCATGCTAAAGTATTATTGACAAATTTTATAGTATAAACTATTGTTGAGCAGTGAAGGATGGTTTCCTTTATCTGTTACCCAGGTCAAAAAAAATTAAGCATTGGAAAGGCAATAACACAAAACTATTATACCATTTAAGTGGTTGTATTCGCCACTTAAGTATTTGGTACTACTGTCGGACAGGCAGATGCCACAGAATAATGTGTGCTGTTCACGGTCAAGTTGGAAAGGACAAACTAAATATATGCCACCAAACTTTATTATTCTTACATCAATAATCCATGGAATGCTGTGGGTATGTGTGCCATTTTTAATTTTTATATATTTTTACATTATCATTTGTTCGCATGTGAGTTTTTTTTTATACTGATTGATCCAAAAATGCTTACCTTAAGATGCTTGCTGTGTCAGCCAGGCAATACTAGAGGCTCAAGTGTGTCACCCTGGTTCACGCTGCACAGGTTTGAAAGCGCTCCCAAGAAACGCTGGAGCACGCTGTGAATACACTGAACCGTGCTGTTGTATGTCATTCCGAAGAGCACAGGAGTACTGCCTTTTGGTATCATTCCCAAAATTGTCTTTCTGTGTGCATAAATTAGTTTAGCTGCTGTTTTCCCTTCAGCAAGAATAGCTTGTTAAATGCACAAGAAGAGAGCGGGGTGTCTACTATAGTGACTATTCATCTATCAAACTTTTTTACAAGTTGACTTGAATTGGTAAAGGTGGAGGAGAATCCAGATGACCTCTGAAGCACAAGAAGGCTGGATGACTTTAGTGACTGTCCCCTGAGAGGTGCTCCTCCAGCAGCTCTGCTGTCTGTCAAGCCGCTTGCCTCTCCAAGCTCAGGACCATGGCGCTGCTTACACAAGCATCTCAAGAGCACGATCAGATTTGGGGGATCATTGTCTAGACTTTGGGTGACAGACATTTTGACTAAATTCCAATCAATAACAGCATGGACTGTAGATACTTTCAAGGCCCCAGACTGCAGAACTCAGACACTTTGTTGTGCTTTACCATTAAATGCCATTATTTTGCTCAACTTACTGCCAACCTAACAATACACAGATGCAGACCTTACGATTAATGAACATTTGTTAATGCATTTATTGCATTTATTGCTGTGGAATTTCTTTTGAACACAAATCCCTCCAAGTTTATTAGCACAGAAATCCAGGCAAATATCTTTGGTCTCCCTTTTAACCTTGGAATCGCCTCTTGTGTAAGTGCAGTGCTTGCCTGGTAAATAAAAATCTAAGTGGTGAGAACATGAGCTCTGATTTCATTCTCAAGAATGCGTGCGAGGGGAGAAACATAAATGGAAGACATTTGCTTCCTCTCATTTAAATTAGTTTATCGGTCCAATGCGGTCAGCTTCCTGGAAACTAGCAAAACTCCATGCAAGAGCTACGGACACATATTGAGCGCTGTGGCCTTGAGTGCCTGACCTTGCTTTCCCTACAGGATGGCCTTTCACCAACACTGTGTGCAAGATGAGCGGCCTGATCCAGGGAATGTCAGTGTCGGCATCTGTTTTCACTCTGGTGGCCATTGCTGTGGACAGGTAGGTTTTCTCCAGAACAGCCTGGCATACAGAAAATGTTGGATGTTCAGTCATACCTATACCCACTCTTTACTTTGCCTAGACGTCCACTCCATCTCTTCAAATCTTGCTGATGGTAATGATTAATGCAAAGAGTAGTACTGAGCAAAAAAGCATGCCAAAAACAGCCAATAGGAAGTGGTTGTTAAAATAAGTATGGAAGGATACTAGTTATTTGTCTCTGTTCCTCAACTTTTACCCCTAAGGTTTCGCTGCATAGTCTACCCATTCCAGTCCAAAATAACCTTGCTAGTAGCTAAGGCCACCATCGTGATGATCTGGGTCTTGGCATTGATGATTATGTGTCCTGCTGCCGTGATGTTAACGGTGCAACGTGTGGAAAATCACTACATGGTTCAAAATGAAGACTACAACCAAACGTACCCTTTATACACCTGCTATGAGAATTGGCCAGATCCAGAGATGAGGAAAGTCTACACCACAGTCCTTTTTGCTCACATCTACCTGGCGCCTCTTACTCTCATCATGCTGATGTACAGCCGCATCGGCATCAAACTTTACACCACATCCCTTCTGTCCTGTGCTGAGCACCATGAGACTGTGTCTACTCGTATAACCACCCCTCTGAACCAACAGGAAACAAGGCCAGTCATATCCCAAAAGAAGGTTAGAGTCATAAAAATGTTAATTGTTGTAGCTCTGCTCTTCATGCTGTCCTGGTTACCACTGTGGACACTCATGCTGCTTACAGACTATGGAGGGTTGGATGCAGAGCAACTGGAGCACCTAACAGGGTACATATACCCTTTTGCCCACTGGCTAGCCTTCTCCAACTCCAGCATCAACCCCATCATCTACGGCTACTACAATGAGAACTTCAAAAGAGGCTTCCAGGCCTTTTGCCAGCCTTATTCCTGCTCCAACTGCTACCAAGAAAATGGGGAGGAAGTGAGGGAAGGCAGAGGGGGTGCTGGAGACAGGGTCTTCCGAGATAGCGCTGCCACCACCAACACCCTTGCTTTTGCGGCGCGAAACAGGGTGCATACGGACAGAGATCTGACGGAGACTGTACATCTGGAGCTGCAGTGCAGGAAGACCCACCCCACGTGTGGCCATCGGAATTTGGAATGGGGGAGGTCGGGTGCAGGGACTGCAGCGATTGGTGTATCATACAACAGAGGGCTCAACTTTGAGGACAGGGAAAATCACATCAGCTGGAGCTGGGGCCTGTCAGGCTTGGGACCCCTAGGGTGCATGTGTCCAGAAGAAGGGTAGGGTCTCCAGTGTATTTATTTGTTATGAGTCAACCCCCACAAAAAAAACCAGCTTGTTAAGTATGGGAACAAGAAATTTAATTTAAAAAAAAAAAGCACATTCTTTAGCAGTACAACTGTTAGACATCTGAAGTAGAAACAGAGTGGAGTTTTGTTCATATGGCTTATCAAAATTACACTTTGAAACACAAATGATCGGTTGGCTTTTTTTTTTTTTAATTTCCACCTCAAGTTGTTGTCCAAGTCAGTTTGATAGTGGCATCAGTGATGGTCAGTGTGTATTTTCATAAATGCATATTTAAACTTTTTTCTGCAAAAAAAAAAAAGGCGTAATCATAACTTGAATCCAGTGTTGCAGTTATGTTTACAATTAATCTCATTTTAATTTAAATTTAAACAAATTAGTTGGTATTATTGTGTTCTTGTTGTTGAATTCCCGTTGACCTAGGAGGCTACAGTTCTGTTTTTCAACTGTGGTTTAAGTTTTAGAACAAAGAGCAAAGGTATACTGTTCACTTTTTACAAGCCTTAAAAATTGCAAAGTATTCTTTGTAAGATTATCCCAAAATATTGATGGTCTCTCTCTCTCTCTCTCTCTCTCTACCACTGTGATTCAACACTTTTTAGCACTGTTTCAAGCATTGCCAGTTCTTTCTACTGCGTTTGTGCTTAGAATGTGTAATGAGATGTTGTTTTTCACTAAATGTTTGAACAAAACATTTCTACACTGGCAATGCTTGAAACAGTGCTATAAAGTGTTGAAACACAGTTTGGGACATTTAGATCTTCTTTCTACTGTGTTTGTGCTTAGAATGT